>CM076451.1:22956185-24327435 GCA_038419695.1 Scomberomorus guttatus
TGTGGAGGAGAGTAGGAGGAAGACAATAGGATACCTTCTTGACCTGCCAGGAGAAAAGCGAGTAGGTCCAAACTTTGATTAACCATCATATCACACGAGGTGTAACAACTTTACGACGCCCACTCACGCACCGAGAGGATTACCAGATCCGAATAGAAACAGACATGAACAAGTGAAAGCTATTGTTCAAGTTATAGAATAATCTCTTATTATCTAACCTCTGACTTCCTCAGCTTTATTAGGCATACAGTCTGAAGCTGCTTTCACAAAAAACAAGGAAATCAGCTACATACACACAAGGGGCTAAAGCTGTATTTTTCACTGATACAGCATTACACATGCGTGTCGAATGATTTATATCATAGCTAATATGTTTTAAATTGCATACATGTAGGTTTTATTGAATATTATGAACCCAATGAGAACAGTAGAAATTGCAGAGTTTCAGGAGTTTACAGTGCAGTTTGTATATTTTAGAACAGTAATATGATATTCATTACTTTGGCAGTCTTCCACCGCACTTGACTTTAAATTAAACAACTATGAGGTTAAATTGCTGACTTTCTGCAGGTGTTCATATCCACTTTGGGTGTACCGTGTACTGGAGTCACAGTCCTTTTTACCCTTGGGGAGTGTATTTATATAAAAGGCAGCAATTTCTCCACAGTTCATTGGATGTGGATGTAAACAACCTCAAATTAAAGCTGAAAGGTGGTAGAATTGCCTGTTCTGAAGTGAGGTGTTTCACATAGTCCAGTGGTGCAACTTTGTGGTGCTGCTCAGGAAGTGATGCAGATTTTTGTTTGTGATGGAAAGAAAGTATAAAAACAATGTTGTTCCCGTGAAAAAGGACGCGCTCGTCTTCATTAAATATTGGAAGTTTGAGTTTTGGCAAAACGACAAAAAAGCTCCTGCACTTCTTCCTTTAAACACTTTACCTGAATGTCCATGAACCAACTGAAACTTTAAACCCCATAGCTTCTGGAGGGCTTTCTCTTGAATTCTACTTTACAGTGTGCTTCACATAACATCAGTCCTCACTGATTTCTGAGCATAGGCTGATGGGGCTATATACCCACTGAGAATAACAATAGCCTAACTGTAGAAATTACCAGATGACATATAAACTCCTGTCTGATTTGCTTTAATCGGCTGCTGTTTCTCATTTTCTCTGGGTGATCTGGTCCAATAGCAGCCCCGGTTACCATAGCGACCTCCTCTGCACTGGAATCACCTGCTTGAGTTCACGTTCAGCTCCAGTCACATAAGATGTATTTCGTGAAGTAATGCTAAACTTCACAGACATAACACTAAACTAGCAGCGTGATGAAAATGCATCGTTTCACCATAAAACAACCTCATCAGAGGAAGCAGAAACTAGTGAAAATGACAAAGTAGAGGCAGAGAGAGAGAGAGAGAGAGTTACAAGAGCCAGAGGAGACGACATGTGACCTGTTACAGTCGCTCCTCCGGTGCTGCTCACTCCTGGTAGTGTTGTTAGCAGCCAGCAGCATGAGAAGGGACCAGGCATGCAGGCTTGATAATGTACCCCCTGAAAAACATTACAACTAGCAAAGGAGCTCAGTCAGAGCTGGTAGGAACAGGACTGGAATATTCTGTCACGTAAGATGCAACTTTTTGTAGGTATTTTCTGCACTCTCTATCCCATCAGTTGCTTCTTCTCTCTCTAGATGTGAGCTGTTTCTGTTATTCTGGCTATACTTCTTCAGTCAGTTATCTGAGTTTCCCACAGTATTTCAGCTTTTGCCTGCCTTCTGTCTGCATGCGGTTCTTCTCTACCATCAAAGAGCTGAATATTATTATTAAGCTTTAACTTGTGTGTTAGTGTTTGTAGTTTGCATATGATACCTGAAATTGACTTTCAAATGCTACATGTCCACACCTAGCCTCGTTAATTCAAAAATGTATTAGTTTCACAATAATGGCTCTAAAATTGTGAGATGCCGACCTTTTTTTGGCCTGTTCTTTTCTCAAGTGTCAAGTTTCTGTTTGCTCAAACAAAACAAAAAATGGCTGCCATTCCTTTTACTCCCAGTGGGGGAATGCAAATATTTTATTCTGCTAGTTTTGGCATTAAGATACATTTTGATAACATTTCTATCGAGAAATGTGCATTTTATTTTCATAAGCTTCGTTCAGTAAATGTATATAATGTTTCGTTTTTCAGTTATTAAGAAGACTTTTGCAGGCTTTCTATCATTGCTATGGTCGCTGCTATTGCTGAAACCATGTAGTTGCATGTTGTTTGCGTTGTGCAGTTATCTGAGCTGTTGCCATTTGTGTTATTTTATGTAACTGTTTGATTATGTCCTTTCAGTAAAAAAATGTAGATTTTAGAGCGCCTCAGGGATGAATTGAATTTGAATCCAGAATTTGAAGCTTTGGGACCTGCCTTGAAGTGTTTTCCTCACTGTCACCATGTTAAGGTTTTCATTTAATAATATCTTTAACATTTCTCAACACAAAAACATGAAAGTGTTCTAATATGATAGGTTAATGTTAAGGCCATCAGTTTTAAATATTTCTCCTTTGATTTTGAGAAATAAAGTTTTTTTGTCAGTTACAGAAGCATTCAACTACTGTTTTAGGTTGTCTGCCGTCAGTGGGCTTCATTCTATCTGTTAAGAAAAGGCGTTTTATAGCCTGTGATTGTAAAATGTGCTGTTACTTATTTAATTTTATATTTCCAAGAATATGTGGCTGAGGATATTTAATATGAAATCATCTTCTTAAAACATAGAGTCTTCCTCAATTAATATTGAGCCACGTCATCCAATAAAGCACTCCAACGTTGTGTGTGGGTGTGTGTGTGCATCAAATCTTGTACCATGGCCATATAAACGGGATGAATACGGGGTTATCAAAGTGCACTTTGAATTTCACATCCCTCATTTAATCCCTGACTCATTTTGGTCACCAGACACTGGGCGCGCTGTCAGATATGGGTAAAATACGGTTAAAATTAATTTTGACCTATTTAACAGTTAGATATTTAAAATCTGAATACACAAATGTGTTTATTATCCCCTTTAAACTCCTCAGTGTACTCTCAATTCAGTATTTACAACTTCCAATTCCAATTTTTCCAAGAGGAAAAGCATTAATATATATTTTTTTAAACTACAATTCCTTAGAGCCGCGCCATACAGTTTGATACAAATCAGCACCACAGCTGTTCTTCTTCTGGTTTGCAACGTAGGGTCATAAAATTGCTTGTTTGTTATGGATTCAAAATGTTTGTTCAGCCACATGATGCATGCTTACCAATATGTTAACAATTGCAGTAGATTAACAGCTAACTTTCCTGCAAAGAACTGATCACTGAGTCTTTTCTATGGTAAAATAAGTCTATGTTAACTGATCTGGTGCCAGCTTTCTTGCTAGAAATGTTAAAAAGCATTTTAATGCTGAAACTATCTTAAAATATTGCATTTACCACTGAGAATAAAAGGAATGGCAGCCATTTTTTAGTTTTTTATTTTGTTTTTGAGCAGACAGATACTTGACGTGGTCACGTGATGTGGATGCAGGCCAACAGAAAAGAACAGGCCAAAAAAAATGTAGACATCTCACAATATTAGAGCCATTATTGTGAAACTAATACATTTTGTGCTGTGGACCAACATAGCTATTATACATTTTGATGTGAGACTAGATTGTGAAGATACACACGCATGTAAACAATAAATAGCTCAAGTAGTGTACCACGTAAAGCTAATAATATGCAAAGCTGACAACTGTAGTTTATTTTCTAAATTAATATTGAGCCACATAATTCCTAAATGCTCATCCACAGCAAAGATAGCCGCGTTGATTTGCTTCCATGTTTCATCATAGTCCATATCACTGTCACTGTAAACAAAGGAGACTGGAGGGGCACCAGGCTCAATGAACATGCACTCCTAACACTGCTCGTTCCACATAAATCAAAAGAAATCAATGCCAGATTGAGGATTGTGGCCTCTGTTGTGCAAATGAAGCCTGGCTCCCGAATAAGATAATAAATCCTTGCCACATTATTTCGGCTTTTGATAAATGGAGCAACATGATGGAGGGGGGCTGCAAGTGGGAGCAGGGGGCATACATCTGACTGTGAACATCTCTAATAAAACATGAGGAAGGCCTTTGATACACCAACCCAACACTTCAGTTCCTATACATCAGGGATCAAGCACTCTAACATTTCCCTGTCCAGAAATGTATGATTATTAATATCTGATGCATTGACTCCAAAACTACATAATTGTTAAAGTATTTACAGAACATATTCATGATCAGGCCAGCTCATAATGTGCCTAATCACAAAAGGAATAATTTTGTGGGTTTGATGGAGGAGACTAGTCTGGTCATGTCTTTGATGTTGCTCAGCTATACGTGGCCCATCAGGATGGCCAGAGCTCCAGACAGGAGAAGGCCAAAGAGTGCGAGAGGTTTGCTATCAAAAGCCAGGCAGGTGGGATCAGTGTCAGATGCAAGCTATGCCAAAGGGCTGGATTGGTGCAGAGGGAGGAAATGACTTGACTCTCCTGGCCCCAGTGTGTCTTTGTAGCCTGGCCCCTAGGGTAAGTGATGGCAGGAATACAGAAAGGAAAACTCTACTCTAGTACATGCCACCCCCCCGCATCCATTCCAACATAAGGCTCTCTGCACCTCTTGATTGCTACCCTACACCATTAGATCACCTTTAATTCCATCCGTGCTGTTGCCCGGTATGTCCTCTCCTTCACCCAGAACCACTGCTGTGCTTGGCCAGAGGAAAGTAATGAATCAGGACCTTATTTCGTTTTCATTTGCAAGATCAAGACTACTTTTACAGATCTGAATTTCACACCAGATATGAGGTGGAAGTCTTAAACAACCCAATTCTGGGGTGATATTGTGCATATATTCACAATGTGGAGCATTTGCATGTGTGCGTGTGTTTATTCACATGCATGTGTGAAAGTTTACAGTTGCAGTTTATTTACAGATTATAATTTGAATATGAAAAAACATGGCTGTATCACATTACACTTGTTGATTTGACGACATTTGTTGAAAATGTAATACATGAGATTTTTTTAATAGCATGGAATATGGCATCCATCTGTCCATCCCACTATCTTCTATTCCTGCTGATCCTTGCATTGTGCTAGATAGCCATAGTATGTGTGTATTCTGTGTACAAGTGGTGCACAGAATTGCATATACATTCATAAAATAACTTGAATTTTGAAGTAACTAAATCAACACTGCAACAATTGCCAAACACTGCTAGAAAAGTATATCATATTGAGTTACATGCCAATTTAGTATTATTTGTCATATACGTATATTGTATGTCCAACCTTGTCTCGTATAAATCCACTTTCCCGTGAATGGCGATTTCAGACTTTTGGACCCTACTGTGTATAAACAATCAGAAACAGATAAAAGAGGAAATCTTGTTCTTGCTAAAACTAAAACTAAATGGTGATGCTGTTTTCTGTGAAAATATGAAAAGAGAAGTTATCAGAGATTTATGTGCAACTGCATATAAAAAAAAAAAAGAAACTGACACTTCAACTGTGAACACTTATTTGGGGACTATCCCTTCATACAGCCCGTCAACTGTTACTTCACTTATGTGTGAGATAAGAAAACGAGGTAGTTCAGGCCATCAAACAGTTAAATGTTGGGAAAAGCTCCGGCCCACTGAGTTTTATCAGTTATATATTGATGAAGTCATAAACCTGCTCACTTCCATGTATAATGAGGGTCTGCACAGTGGCTGTATGGGGGCTCTTTTTATGATGGTGTTCTTTGCTTATTGTATAAAAAAGGTGATGAATCTACTATACATAATTATAGACATCTTACCATTATTAATACTGACTATAAAATATCTTCTAAAATAATTATGACTAGACTTAATGATATATTAGGGGACATTATAGATAAAGAACAAACATGTGCACTTAAAGGACGGGTAATGTGGGACAACCTTAGCATTTTAAGAGAAATCTTACACAAACCTGATGGTTTTTATATTATTGGTCTTGATCCAAAAATAAAAGAAAAAGACATTTGACTACATTTCCAGAGATTACCTCTGGGATGTGATGAAAGCATACGGCTTTCCTGATGGCTTTATTGACATGGTAAGATGTTTGTACTTTAAATCAAGTGTCTGTGTAAATGTCAATGTGTTTTTAACGGAATCTTTTGAAGTGGAGAGAGGTATGAAGCTGGCTGTCCACTGAGCGCAGCTCTTTATATTTTAGCCTTCAGCCCTCTAATTAAACACAGTAACAATGACAGTCGTATTGCTGGAACACGTGTAGGCTATGCGCACAAAGTCACTGCTATCGCCTACGCTGACAACATGACCATCATTATAAAAAACCAGGCAGAGATGGATGTTTTAACTAATCATTTCATTTTTTATGAATATGCATCTGGAGCAAAACTGAATCACAACTAAACAGAAGGAGTTTAGATCGGAGCGGAAAGTGACAGACATTTATATTTTAATTATGAAGTCAAACAAGAAATTAAAATACTCGGTTTGAACATTTGTAACAGTGAATGAAAGAAACTGAGGGGGGAAAAAAATGTGTCAAATTTAAGAAGAGATTTTTTTTCCTTCACCCAACAACATAAAAATCCAACTAAACAAACGGTGTGTCAACTTTATCTGGGGAACAACCAGAGAAGTCACCAAAAGAGAATTAATGTACAAAAGCAAAGAATACAGTGGTTTGGGTGATATAGAGCTTGGTGACAGATTAAAAATTGCTCTTGTAAAAAAAAAACAAAAAAAAAAACAAACGTATCTGCCGCCATCACCAGATACGCTGTCTGGGTTAGAGATGTTTCAAAGTGGGAAAAAAAGGAGACTCAAAACAAGACATGGCCCTTATTATAAAGTGTTAAAGATTTTATTATGCAATACCAACATCTACAAATCGATGTTGAATGATTTATAATAAAATAAATGATTTTAAATATGTGGAATTAATTAATTATAAAAACTTAACTTATAATGAAGCCCCGGAGGTGAAAAAAAACTTTTAAAAAAATAAGAGTGTGTCAGAGAGCATTAGGGATGTTCAGTGGCTGATATCTGTGGGAAGACTTCCTGTTAGAGCTGTTCTGTCTTGGAGTTGTTATGTAACAACAAAAGAATATCCAATGATTTACTGCAATGATGATGAGACACAGCAGCATCTTCAAATGGACTGTTACAGAGCTCAGGAAGCCTGGGATACAATAGAAAGTGCTTGGTGTACATTTTGATTCATTTTATAAATCATGTAAATCATGTATTGCATTATGGAAGATAAATTGTCAACTAAAAATACAGAATTAATGCAAATAATTATAGGTGTTCTATGTTTAAAATTGTGGAAAACAAGATGTGCTATGATAATACAGCAGACTGTAATCGACAGCGACACTGTAACCAAACAGGTACTTGCTGACAAATCTCAGCGCTGGAACATACTGGACTGATGAACTGACAGCACTATGCACTTTATAAATGATTGCACTTTGTCACTGGTTTGCACTTTAATGCTTGATATACTGCATTTGTCATTTTTTTATTATGAAATTCAACAAAGACCTTTAAAAAGGGGAAAGTCAGGGAAGGATCCGGGTTTTGTTTAAATTCTGTGTTGGGCTTCAGGTCACTTTTGTCTTTTCAATATTTAACCATATCAAACTTTCCCTAACCTGCCGTGCTTCGAGTGCCTGAATAACCATAAAAACCTGATTCATGTTTCTACAAGCAGATAATCTATTGTGCAGGAAAACTAATCAAATACATTGTCAGTGTAGGTTTGTATCCTGTTTCTTTACAAATACTGTATGTTTCTTAATTAAAACATTCAAAACACAACAACAAAAAAACATTCTTGACATAACTAATTGTATATGTAGTATATAAATGTTGTTATTTTCAACTTGCAACTGCTGTCCCTCATTTCTGTTAGTTGTCTTGTGTTGCTTTTGAAACTCACCACTTTTATTGTGGTTAAATGTAATATAACCCACTTCAGAGTAAAGTCCTTTTCTATAAGGTGTATAAATTAGTTTGTCTACCCCCGTCTATGTAATTAGCTTATCTTTGTGAGTATACTGTAGTTCAGTCTAATGGTGTATTGAACGGTGCATCATCCACATCCAGCCTTCAGTAAGTCGGATCTAATGCGCTGTCTGCAGGGCTGAATTAATATGCGGGGTTAACACGGTGGAATTTTGTTGCTCACTCAAAGCCCCCACCGCCGTTATCAGCAGTCACTCAATGGTGCCACATCTCTCAAATTCCAAGAGCTGTGAAATCATTGGAAGTTCACAACAGAAGCAGCTGCCATGTTTATTTCATTGTATCCCTTCACTCCACCCATCCCAACCCATCTATTCTATACAGAAATGTTTGCCTCAAAGGCATCACTGTTGAAAAGTCTCCTGTTTCTGCTGTCTCTCACTTCGATTTGGGCACTTAGCATTCAGTAGAAGGTTAGGCAAGAGGGAATTGTTGTACCTGGCACAAATATTGACAAGTGCTATTGTAGTTCTATAAGCCATGATTTGAATACACGAGAGGATATATTACACACAGAGCACAAAGGCAAGGACGCCAAAATGAATTCATTTCAGGGACAGAGTGACAAGTGTTTGTTGTTTTTTTTTTTCATGCACATTTACAATAGTTTAAGGGCAAGTTGATTTTACCATATATACTGTATCCTTGTACTATTATTCTGAAAGCTGCACTGTAACTATTGTGACATTATCAGCCCATTTTTTACACAATAAATGAGTTGTTGGAATATAAACTGATTTAAAATGTGTCCAGTTGCTCCAAATTCATGTATAACTATCACCTATAGTTGTCCAAAGGTAAAGTATCCCTGTATCCTTTCTGCAGCTTTAAAAAACTAGAGTGTAGGATTTAGTAGTATCTAGTGGTGAGGTTGCAGATTGCAACAAACTGAATAACACCCCCCCACCGCCCACCCCACCCCCTTCCAAGCATGTAGGAGAACCTACAGTGGCCGCGAAACTCGCAAAAAACACGAAAGGCCTTCTCAGTGTTTGGTTTGTCTGTTCTGGGCTACTGTAGAAACATGGCGGTGCAACATGGTGGGCTCCGTGGAAGAGGACCCGCTCCCTATGTAGATATAAAGGGCTCATTCTGAGGTAATGAAAACACAACGATTCTTACTTTCAGGTGATTATACACTAATTAAAACATAGTTCTGGTAAGTCCGTTCTGCTAGATGCCACTAAATTCTAAACACTGCACCTTTAAAAGCACTGCCCACACAGTGTTATAGCTGATTATATGGGGGCTTAAAATAAAGGCCTAGCATCGTCAAAGGGTTCTTGCTATGTCAACTTCTTATGAATTCCAAAGAGCTTTTCCCCATCATTTTCATTTGCTGCCCCCTCCTCCCTCCTCTCCTTCCTTGACATCCACCCCCAAATCATCTTCTCCCACCACACAATCTGCCAGCCTTATTCCCTTTGCCTGTCTCCTCCTTCCATCCAACTCCTAATGGGCCCAAATAGAGAGTGACAACTCTTCCTGTTCCTCTACAAAATTCATGATTAATGTTTCATTAATCATGGATTTTTAAAACATTCTGCTCCCTGGGGCTTTCTTCTATACTGAAATAAATTAATAAATGAGCCAAGTGCGCACAACCACTGAGAGACATTGCTTTTTTCATGCCATCCTTTCTTATCGCTCAAATAATGGTCATTGTTTATGGCACCACTGCACTCAAAGGTGCTTTCAGGAGAAGACTATAAAGCGAGCCAGTGTTCCATAGAGTTTTATGTGTTGTCTAAATGTTGTATCTTGTCTTGTCAAGGAGTGAGGGACTTTACATGTTCGAATACTTATGTTTTAGTAGAACTATTTAGAAAATATTACTGCATACAATCAAAAGATAAGGATATGCTAAAATAACAGACGGGCACATTAATATTGAAAAAAAAGCATTAGGCTAAGTGTATTGATGTTGTATTATGCTATCACAAAATAGAAAAGAAGACTAAAGGTTTCCTGAGGTCCTCACAAGGAGGCATAAAGCAGATGTTATAAAGAAAAACATTGCTGTTTTAAATAAGGGCTTTACAATATACTGCAGGTTTATATGTAACATTGGCAAAAGAATAAAGAGCAGACAGTTGATTTGAAACTCATTTTCACTCTGACTCTTTGACTGCAATTCATCGATATGTCATACTGCACAGTTCAGGGTGCTGCAAGAAATGACTTTCAACACTCAGTAAGGAATAATATTTATAAATGATGGCCAGACTTCAAGTGAAAGCACCAAATTGTACTGTCTCATGTCTTCCCTCGGTAAACAAATAGGTCTGGCATTTCATCCAACAATCTGTGTATACAAATAAACGGGATCTGTACAATATAGGCATTCAAAGACTGTGAGTGTTTATGCTCATGGGGATTATTGAGAAACTGTCTTCAGTTTCCGGCCGTGCCTGTGCATTGTCTCATCCAAGTAACATATTCATCTATAGCCAAAGAGACCAGCCATAAAGTGATGAACAAGTATACTGACTCAACTATTTGAAGCCAATGACCTGTGGCCTGACCTTGATAATTATTGGCCCAACTGGAGTTTGCCAGCTCTGTAATTAACTGCGCAGAACAGGGTGACTTTAAAGGTTAGTCTCAAAATGTATCCACTGAATTTGATTGATGCAGAATTCCCTAATCTAGAAAGTGCTTGCAGTTTTTCCTGTTGTATTGAGAGAAAAAAAAAAAAGAACAAGAGGTCATAAAACCTTACTCTACTTATTAATGCAAAACTACACATATGCTACATTTACACTCATGCCTATAAATGTGTTGGGGAAATATGAAGCGGGGTTGAATTATGTGTAGCATGTAGAATGTGATTCAGTAAGGAGTCAATGACTTTTGCACAGTGTTTAACATTAGAGTGTTAAATTATTCATTATGGCTTCTCAGAGGTGCTGTACAGAAAAAAAAGTTACTATAAAACAATGGAAACATTGCATTATGCACAGACCTGATGAAACACTGCTATGATACTGCCACACACTAAGCACTACATGTACAGGAGGAAACCTGTATAGTAAAAAACAGTCTCTCACTAAGAGAGGGACATTAATGTTAAGGGTAACCATAGCGCAGTGTCCACTGATATATTTCTTGCACCTTCTTCAGATCAATATAATTTGCCAAGGGGGTCAATCTTATTAGAATTTGAACATATTGATCAAGGCCACCTTATCTGGTTCTCAGTGTTGCATCTGCTTCTCTTCCTTTTCCTACTCACAGCTCCTGCTTCAGTCTTGTGATCACAAAGCCTGTAATGAGAAAAATCCTATATTAGTTACCGCAGGCAGATTCAGCACGTGCTGGCCCTGCAATAAAATGGAGCCATATGGCGGAGAGTGAATACATACATGCACTCTGTTAACACAGTGCTGCCATGATAATATTGATTTTTCACTTCCTTTGTCTTCCTGCTGGCAGGAATGAAGGATATATAGATGATTGCACATATTGGCTGTTTACTGAAAAGCAGCATCTGACACAAGAGAAACAAAAATCACATTCAAGAGAAACTTGTCACTTCACAGTTTGGGTAAGGATCACAATGTAACATATGCTGGATAGATAATGAGCATTTTGTCGTAAGAATTTCATCCTCATTGTTGCGTGTGTCCTCGTTTAGATGCTTAGAAGTGAGAGTGCTACTTATAGCCAATACGTGTGTGCTTACTTGATGTATGGATTTTTCTGACATGTTTACAAGAAAGCCTCACCACCACACACATATCAAAAATCAAAGTATTGAAGTGATCTAAAAAGAAATAAAAATAAAAAAAAATAATAAAATGTAGAGAAGTTAGCATGTTACACTTCTCAGAAATGGACATATTTACCCTGAAGACTCCATTAGAGGCCTTGAAGCATTGTTAATGTTTGAAAACAGATGTCTTACAATGGCAGAAAGTCTCTTAGTGCTCTTGCTGTGTTGGGATATGGGAGTGTGTCATGAACAAAAAATCTCTGTTAGGCTAATATGGCCCTCTACAGCTGTTAACTGGAGTTTAATAACGGTCTACACAACAAGCATCCTGGAAAAGTATTGCAGTTAATGGACCCCGACTGCATCCACAAGCACTTTCTTCAATGAATCAATGAAAGCTGAGAGAGTGCGTCATCACATTGAAACATGCGCCGATTTCCCGTGCATAAATGACTGAATGAATGTTAAACATGTTTTTACATTCTCCCCCTATTTGAAAAGCACACATCTGCTTTTTTTCTTTAATGCTTGCCTTCCACATCGCGGCTGTTTGTGGTTAGTATCAGCAGTGCATAGAGGAGGCAATAAAGCTTGTTGGTTGCACTGATCATCTGAATGATTATCTGAATGAATATTCAAATGCTTTTTGGTTATCAAATAATGAAATGTCACATAGGCATGATCTTCTGAATAACTTCAGCAGCATCAATAATGTAAGTGCACAGAAGATGAAACAGTGGCATGCTGCAGTAATAAGGAAACTAATTAGGCCTCTTTGAATGGTTTGGATGATACACATCTTTTGTCACTGCTACTGCCATATGAATCTATTTGAAACCAACTCTTCCACTGTATTCTCTGCACTAACAATTATGTTGTAATATTTTTTTTTTCCCGTCTGTGTGACTGGCATTTAATTATATTTCTGTGTTAATATTTTCCTTCTCTCTTTCTGTGCTCTCACATTCAATCTTAATTTCTTATGTTGCTCTGATAATTGGAAAAAGCAGTGCAATGTCATTTTATGACAATTTGGTGAGGCGGCCGGATTATGCGGATGCTGCATTGACAAATGGAATATTAACACTCAATAGTAGGTTTGGTTCATACTCCTGTAATCAGAAATACAAGTATGATGACAGTGGTGATTGTATGTGTAAAAAGAAAGAGGAAGAAAAAATATATATAGCTGCCAGCAGTACTTCATCTACGGTCTTGGACATACAGTCCAGAATTGATTCAAATACTGAAGGTAGATACTGCAAATTGGTGTAAATTCAGTGCAGCATGTATGAAATTGGTGCAAATTGGATTCTGTGCTACAAACAATGGGATTAAGGGCTGTGTCTACTGAGAGAGGCATGAAAAAAACATACATTTTCAGAGATATGCTAACAATAGCTAATGTCCATTGCTGGGCATGATAACCATCTGTCTCCACATTCCCTCTGTGTCTGACTTAATATAAAAATAAATCATTTTTAAAAAAAATGGTGAAATTGATAGTTTCAGAAGAAAAAACTAAACGGAAGACACATGAAAGACCCTTGCTTGTTGTGGAAAGTTGGGGTCTGTGGGAAATTTTAACATCTATTTAAAAATCAAAACAACAACAAAAACTAAAACAGATATTGTGGCCTCATAACACCCTAAAAATCTCATAAACACTCAGTCAAACTGAGTGATGCAGATACTGTAAAGAATTAAATAAGGGAAAAACTTGAATGAATGACTAATGCAGATACCTCCCTATAGAATACGAGGGGACACTCATTACCTCATTGTCACAGATTTACCTGAATTTGGCTCCATTCACTACAGCCACTATTATTATTATTATTATCATTGTCCCATTCTCTGCTTCTGACTCTCCCCAGAGGCGGGCACCACTTAAAGTGAGTGATTCCAGACAGGACACTGTGCATTATAACAAGAGTTCTGGTTTGCAAAAGTCAATATTTAACTATTGTACTTAAAATATTTACTTACTTTGCAATTTATCTCAAGAAACTCTGTTGTGTTGAACTGGATCTTGGTTTCTGACAACACTCACTTTGGTCAGATGAAGAGCTTTGCAAGGAGTCTGGGAAGTTCTATATTTTTTGCTACTTCCATATGACAGATCTGTCTGTCTTCGTGTGATCTAACAGTTACAGTAAATCTTTGATAGCCCTCGTCCAAAGCATGATGACTAAGAAGGTGCTTTTTTACATTTTACAAACTGTATACCAAATTATGAACCATGGAGTTTCTTTCTAACATGGTCTGGTCTTGGGTGATCGAAAATCAAGGTACTGTATAGAAATATGTCTATATTGCAGGTTCAGGTAAGCAAAATTGTTGATCATGGTTGGTGGCTATGAATTAATTCTACGACACATTTTCTCTGATAATTCCATAGAGAAAAGATGAACTATTGAGCACATTTACATTCGTGTCTATTACATTGACTTTATTATTTTTCCATTACTGTTTTATCATTCTTTTTGTTTGTATCTTGTTCATTATTGAAACAGCAAAATCGCTTCTGTAAAATGCAAATCCAAACAATCGAAAATGTCGATTTAAATTGGAATTGACTACTGTTCCCTTGAAAAATGTAAATGTGTGTTTTACCTGCATTTTATTCTTCCTTTTAAATGTCTGTGTTTGATAGTCCCATGGACATTACTGTCACAAATACACCACAAAACTTATTTTCATTGCTATCTTTGGCATTAAACACAATCCTTTACATGTTTAAAAAATAAATATGCAAAAACACATTTTCAAAGATGACATTCAGAACACAAGATAAAACATAAAAGTCACAGATAAAAACAATGCCTTAGTATATAGTGTAGTCATGATGGCCACAGAAGTAAAATGACTAAGAATTCCCCACATAAGGCTTTATTAAATAGATCACTTCCCACTGTGACATTTTGATTTCATTATAATCTATTTCTAAACTATTAAACGGGAATTTATATCAGTTGTTAATACTTTATTCTTTCTATTGATTGAAATAATCAAATACTGTATCTACCTCATAGCCTCCTAAAAGACAATATTGGTGCTGAATCTGGTAGTGGTGTGTGTGAGTGATTGTGTAGGTGTGTTTAGGGGGTGGAAGTGGCAGCAAGAGCACACAGTTGTGAAAGAGGGGCGAGGAAAATAACAACCCAGAGATATATGCAAGAAGCTCTGAATCTCAGCTTCTATTTCTATCCAACTCTCTATCTGTGGATAAATGTTTGAAGAAGTCTTTTAGCATCAACATAGTCTATATGATCTACAGTACAGGCAGCTGATCTGATGACATTTGGTCTGTAAGAGAAAAGGGTCAGTTCAGTGAAAATGTGTTGACATATTATACACTTTCGGCATCTGCTCTTGGTGTTGTTTGAACAGTTGTAGTTTTTAGGCCATCTAACAGTTTAGTTTTTGAAAAAGAAAAAAATCACCACTAGTTGAAAATGTTCTTTATATGATTCATTGGGCTCTATAATTAACTTCCACTATAAGTTGTCCTGAATTACTGACTTCAAATCCTTTCCTTTCCATTTTAATTAACCAAGGCCTAAAGTGAGAGTGATGGCAAAGTGAGGGAGGGGAGGAATGAGAGTAAAAGAATGAAAGAGATCAGATCTTAAGTAACTGGCAGCCGCTTTGACAGAAAATTAGATTAATTTTCTGCTGAGAGCAATCACTGTGATTTGAACTGATTAGTTCTACGAAGATTTCTGAGGAAGCATCAGTTGGCTTCAAAAGTACTTTGTGTGTACAATAAGAGGTGCAGCACACATATTTACCCAGCTGATTAAACAGACGTTTTTCCATGTATGGCATCTGTCATGTTTCCGGCTTTTCGGTGTAAGACAAGCCACTATTTATCTGTATCACTGCCGCACCACATCTCAAAACGTGGTCGTGTGATTGGAAATAGGCCTGGTTCTGCTTTTGTGAATCGCTGTTTCCCTTGTTGGAGAAACAGCACAGCCTATCAGAGCAGGTCTTGTTACCAGCAAGCCAAATTACCAACTATGCCGCCTTGGGACTTTCACCCAAAGAATACACTCATTAGGTATATTGAGATTAGACTCGATTTCTCACTTAATTTCTGAAAACAAAAGGGTTCCCACCAGCACAGACAAGCCCACAAATAGAGACAGAGACGTGAGTTGTTAACAAGTTAGAAGACAATTTTGGGTCACTGTTTGCAAGTGTTTCAAGTGATTCCAGTCAACACTGCTATCTTGTTGGAACGATAGCAGTGATAGGAATGGATGGCATTTTCAAGAATCCACGAAAGTTGGAAAGTTTGTTAATGAAAAAGTTGGAGTTGTTGAGTCAGTCAGGATAACTAGAAGTGGGATGGTCATCATCGATTGTGATCGATCTAAACGTCAGGGATTGAAAGCCCCTGGATATTAGTACGTATAAAGATCATAACTGTGTGGAATGCTTCTGACTTAGGCCAGAAGCAATGAAGAAAGGAGTCATAAGTGGCACGCCACTGTCAGTAGACACTGAGTCATTTGAGGATGTTGAAGGTGTGTTTGAAGCAAGAAGAATGAAAAGGAAAGGACAGTAAGTCGATATGTTTGACTTTTAAAGGTGAAGTACTAGAAAGAATGTACCTGGATTAAGTGTGCTACAAGGTGAGGCCATGTGAGAGGGCTCCTCTCAAGATGTTTTTATGCTGTCAGGAATATGGACATGTTGCTGCAGTGTGTCGAGGAGATAGAAGATGTGGGAGATGTGGGAAGGAGAACTGAACTGCAAAATGGAGGATTGTAAAGAACAAGCAAAGTGCCTGCACTGTGAGGGGAAGCGCCATGCAAGGTCAGCACAGTGTCCAGAAAGGATTAAAGAAGTGAAAGTAAGTAAGTTCAGAGCAGAAAAGGGATTGTGTTACGTTGAAGCTGTTAAGATATCATTTCTCAACGGGGGCGTTCAGAGAACGTCAGGGGGGCAGTGAGGTGTTCTTGGGGGCGTTTGTGTGTGTCTGTTTTTAATGCCAGTTTAGTCTTACATTTGAATGCATATTTTCACAATTTTATCATTAGACTTCAGGGTTTTACTATGTTTTTTCACAGTGCTGTCAAGTCTATTTTCCTCCGTTTTACACGTGTAACTACAGTCAAATTTGTGTACTGGGCTCTGAGCACTTCCAAAACGTGGGTGACCTACGCTCAACACTGTACCTGAACGCCTCCTGTGTAGACACAGGGAGCTCTGATGCTGCTCTGCTGAACGGGATCTGCTCTCTGTGTAGACACACAGGGAAACTATGCTGAGTCTCTACCGTGTTTTGCTGTCCTTTATGGTCGCGTTAGCTTCCACTGTCCTCTCCTCTGCTCTATTTGTCAGTGTTTGTGTTCAGCTTAGTTTGTAACATATATTAAAATTTGGCAAATTCTTGTAAACTTAGCTGCTGGCTCAAACAGCCCCTCCTCTCAACCAGCAGCAGAGGGAGGAGGACAGGAGGAAGGACTGATACTGACTGTGTTCATTCTTTCTAAACTTCACTCAGTATTTTGATGTCAGGAATATTATTTACTTTACTGACATTTTTCAATTTCTTTCCAGTGAGATATTATTGGATTTATACAGTGACTGATGGAAACATTACTGTTGTTGCTGTGGAAACAATATTGTGTCATATTTAAAATATAAATCTATTCTAATCCTGTTCTGAATTTATTCTTTTTTTAAAAACAAACAATTCTTTAGTAATTAAAAAGAACTGATGAGAGTATTGATAAAGAACCGGACTGATGAGTGTAGGTCTATGGATAAGATAAAGATCCAATTTGAACCTACACCTTACCTACCTACCTTACTTGTCCCTACAGCTGGCTGGTGGCTACAGCCTGACTGTGGGAGGATGAGAAAATCGCTGATGAAATCCATTCACTATAAGCCTGTTTTACCAATGTTTTGTTTTTTAATAAATATTGTAATGATAATAGTCCAAAATTATGTGAAATTGCATAGTTTTTAGTCAAATAACATCAAATTCTTGGGGGAAGACCCCAAACACCCCTGTGGGCCTTTGTCCTGGTTATTTTATTTGACGCTTTCTGCCAGACTGCTGCAGGTGTGATTATTCAATCAGCTGGATAGCATCATAAAACAACAACAATCATCTCATATCAGTTAAATGGCGCAGAACTAGAAAAAATGCCACCAGTATTCTATTGAACACTTTAGCTATGGAAACATATCCTTCTGCTTTTTTCCAGTAGCCTCAGACTTTTTCCTTGGTGGGCTGCTCTTATTTTCCATTGAAACAATTAATAAGAATGCTACACCAAATTACAGCTTTCTGATTGGCTGCTGTTTGTGATCAATAACAAGACCTAATTAAAGTTTGAATGTCAAATTTCTAACCGTTGCATTTGTTTAACACTTATAAATATAATTTCTATTCACATGGATTTTTTGCTCCCCGGGAAACTAATGATAATGATATTCCAACTGTCCAGTTAAACAAATCTGCTATTTGGCATTCAACAACGTGCTTTTTTAATGATATAACAGAATAATAATCAACATTCATATTGAGGGAAGACAATTAGCCTACATTTTAATTGATGGAGGGCGATAAGGGATCTGGACAATGGATAGGGGTGTGCTGGCCCAAAAACGGTTGAGAACCACTGTGTTAAGAGAATGTAGAGAAACAACAAGATGGAGGTAGTACAAAAGGAACCGGAGCAGAAAAGGAATGGACATGAACAAAATTTCTGCATGGACAAGAAAGGCTTTTTGGCATTCATTGCCATGGTTATCAACTGTGCTGTCGGAAAGGATTAAGATGGGGTTGGACGCTGCCAGGAGATTCTTGAACGTTATGGAGATTTCTGGAGAGGAGCTGGATGTAACACTGAGGGAGGGATTTGCACTACCTCAGGCAATTGGGTCTGGGTTAGAGAACGGGCAATGTTATGAATAGGAGCATTTTGGGTGAACGCTGTCAATACATTGCGCTGTGGAACTGATAAAATCCAGTAGTTGACGATAATGCACCTGAAAGCTGTTTGCCAACCGCCAATAGAAGAGGAAGGAGGAGGAGGAGGAGATTTAGTGGGCCGCACAATACGGAAGCAAACCTGGAAGCTAGAAACTTTTTTTGGCGAGTAATTCTCATTGGATTGAATGGGCGCCATTTTTGGTCCGGTATCCAACTCTTATAATACATCCATAGTGCTTCAGTACCTGTTGGCAATCCACATGTATCTGCTTGCATCCTACGCCTTTTTCTAGCATCGTTGGTATGCAATGTTGTTACTTACTTTACTTACATACAATTGTGTAACGTTATTAATGAGATACTGATTTATTTTGTACATTTCGTGAATCTTTATGTACCATGCGGCTCTGTTCACCTAGCTAATTTTAAGATCCATTGATTAGCTGAACTTATGTTAGCTCATCTCAGTTCACCTTTGTGTAATATGAATCCCTGCACTCTTCAGTTTCACCCTTTCTAAATTAATAGAAAGGATACCAGATTCAAAGAATTATATATTCTTTATTCATGTTATGCTATAGTCATTAGCATCCTAGTTAGCTGCTTTGCTGCCCTTCATTCAGCACACTAATTTGTTGGAACTTATGCGTTTGATCTGAAAAAATTAGGTAACTCATCAAGATTGAAGTTTTCAAGGTTCAATTATTAATTTGTCACATACTCAAATATCTCTAATTTGTGCAGGGAAATGTGGGCAAACTCTAGAGGATGTGAAAAAGATGTTTGTGTGCAATAATAATAATAATAATAATGAGGATAAAGCAACTTTGACCGCATGTCTCAGCTGTAGGACGTAGCTTTGTATTCCTCAGCATCGCCGGCAACAAGTCCTGAGTGGCAAGAAACAGCACGCCCGCCCAAAGCAGCACATCATGATATCGTTAGCCAGCATAGCCAGCTTTTAACTACTTCCTCAGATTCACTGGTGTTGTCATAGCTGGATTGGGACATATACTGTATGGTATATCAACAAGTCAAGGTGCAGTAGCCTGAATGTGCCAAAACACAGTTAAAAATGTCCTAACGAGAAAAGCTGTGGAAACCTGCAAATCTTGACGCTACCAGAGTGTGACCTCACATAGAAAACAAATAAGCAGGTCTAATGCCAGTGTGTGTTGCCCTTTAGATAACTAGACTGGAAACATTAATGGCCAGCTAGCTAATAACGTGCTGGCCATGCAGCTAATTTTTTAGCTTGGAGATCGTCATTAAACATTAAAGTCATACTGAAAGTGCAATATCACATATCAAAATCAAAATAAAACTGCAAATGTAACTGTTGTAAACAATGGATGTCAGTTCCAAATGTTCCAGGTTACAGCTTATTGGACACTAACAATATATAAACCTTTTTTTTTTTGTACAGACCTCAGATTTAATTTAATCCTAATCACAGTGCAGGTGTGGGTATAGATGGATGACAGAGTAACTAATTTTCAATTATGGTATTACACATAATTAAGACAGTGGACCAAAAACTAGCCAAGTCAAAGTAAAGTTGATCCTTATTCTGACCCTGACCTGAGGTCTGGATACTGTCTGTCTGAAAAAGATTTTAGATTCAATTGATAAAGATTCAAAGGTGAGGAACTGTTTGTTGTGGCAATTTTGCACACTTGTCACACTTTACTAACACACGGGCTCACTGTCTGTGTTAGACAAGGAGCGAAGACGCAGAGTGAAACACACAATATATAGCCACCTGGCATGAAAGCTACAAAGCATTTCGTCACTCTCAGAAGTAATTAAAAACTACAGCTAGTCCATTGTCTGTAACTTGTCATGTTTCTCTTTCCTGGGGAGCTTCTTGCAGCTGCTGAGAGGCCTTTGATACATTTTGCATCCCCTGGGAGCAGCAGACTGGACACCTTCTCACACTTTCTTATCTGCACGCCCGCCCAAAGCAGGGTCTTGGCTTTTCTGAATCAGAAATTCTTTGTTCACACTTTCAGTGACTAAAACATCTTTCACAGAAGCAGAAGCTCTCTCAGTGAAAGAGTACATGCTTAAGATTCAAAATAATTAAACATAGTGAAACTTAACTGTATAAGCAGACATGCAATAAAATATATTCAAACTTGATTAAATGTGTTGCATGTGTAATTTCCCTCACAGGATCACACCCTTTAGAGATCTGGTATCATGGCCTTTTTTGACAATTTTTTATAAATACTAGAGGTGGGGGGAAAAAATGTATTCTTAGATGCATTGTAATCCGGACGTGGACAATTCTGCATCAATTCACAAATGCCAAAAATCCATTTTCTAAATGTTAGTTTATAATGTGATGATGACAGAACGAAAAAGGTGGAACTTAACTGCGCAGGCAATGCAGTACCCAGACATACGCAAGGGTTCATCATCACAAAAGGCAGCGGTAGCAAGCGTGTTTTGATTTGATGTCTAAATAATTACCTTTGTGAGACGAACGTTAAGTATACTGTGAACTTTTGTCGCTCAGAGACTAACGTCTACGGAGCAGAGCAGTGAGCTCCAGTAGTAACAAACGAGACCAGCTGGCCAACACACACTGCAGCACTTAAACAACTTCAACCAACTCTGAGGTGAAGAAAATAACTCGGTGTTTAGTCTGTTTCACCCTGCGCCTGCTCAACGTGTTGGACAGTGATGGCTTTCCCTGGAGCTAACAGTGCAGCAGAGAGGCTGCTCTCTACTGCTGGAGACATGACGTTAATAACAACACAGCGGAGCACTCCGCCTCCCCCTCAATTTGTTATTGTCATACAGGCACAAGACAGTAAGATGCTTTGAAATTAATTCATTAATTAATAAATGCAGTTAACTTTTTAAAATAAAAAGGCTGCAGACTATTTATCTTATCTGCCAGTTAGTTAGTTAGTCTATGAATCGGAGTCTGATCCTGAATGGGAAGAGGAAGAACCTGCTGTTGCATAGTTGAGATTTCAAAAGGATGTTTCAGAACGTTTAGATTGTGTCTAAGTTTCCTAACAAAGTAAGTAGCCTGAGGTCGCTAGCTTAGCTTTAACACAGATATATCATATTCCCTTAGCTGAGTAACTGAAAGAAACAATGTTTACAAGTGCAGTTGCTTTAAAACTTCATCCAAGATTGAAGATCAAAAAAGTGAAAATCCTGTGGCGTACTGCAGAACACACAAACAACCACTTGCTGATAACGGAGGGAAGATTGTCTCCAAAAATGAATTTTCGCCATTCCTGACATAAATGTCCATCCTCTGGAGTTGTTGGGAGGCATATTTCTCCTCTTTTGGTTGTGGCTAACCACCTCCTCACATCTCCAGGCCCTGTGGCAATCTAACACATCCCAGACAAGTCTATCCACTGACCACAGAGAGACCCCCTTAAAGTCAACCCACTATCAAACTCCCATTAAAACAGTGAACAAGCAATTTCCCAAAATATCAATAATGATTAGTAACTGCAATTTAATTTCTAAAGTTTAAATTTATAAATATAATAATATTTATTATGCACAGCTACAGAACCACATCATGAACAAATGAATAAATAAATACAATTACAGTTCTATACTTCTCCTGTAAGAGCTATGCAAATCAATTATCCAACCCAGTCTCCATTTTAATGAGTGTACTGTCAAACAATAATAGGTTTCCTAATGAACTTCAAATAATGGGGTATTGATTCAAACCAGAGCAGCAAGTTAAATTAGAAGTTGTGACATGAAAGATGAAATGCCAATTGGCGTACTATCTATATCATTAGACAGAACATTTAAACAAGAGACACAACAACAGAGAAACAAGCTGATAAATTATCATAACAAAGTCATTAAATACTCACTGAGAATGTCTACATGTTGATAACAATGCCTTGGACATAATCACTGTTCTGCTCAAACAACACCCACTTACAGTGTGTTGTAACCAATCAATAATTAGCTGAGAGATGGGTATCCCTTGTATCAGAGGCACGATAGAGATCCTTTGATCTGCTGTGTATCAAATGATTATGCCCAAAATTAATAGTACATAGATAACAGTCAAATAGATACAGAGTCAAATGGATACAGAACACTAGAGACAATCAATTTACGTGGAATTTGTTACATTATGGAAATGACAAAGCTTTAAGCTTCATTTTTATTTCAATTTACAAATCTGATTTTGTGTATTATTTGTTTATTGTATCAGTTTACAATAACAATAATAACTTTGATTTGAGGGCAGTATGTCCAGCAGGTGAGTGATATGCCATGTGGAGACTGGAACATGCTTAGTGGCAGCTCATCTAATGACTCCTAACCTAATGAACCGTGAACTGGGGATTCATTCCTCAGAGCTAACAAAGTCTCACAAAATTTCATAAAACATAAACAAGATTTGAAACACAAATTGCATATACTGGACACTAAATATGTGAATTAATGGACTGGAACAAAAACTGGATTATGTGACAGTTGGATTATATAACAATACATAACATTTGTTTGTCACATGAAGTTATTAGGTGACGTTTAATAGGCATGTATTTCCATTTTTCTTTCATGTTTATGATTGGTTTAAGCCACTGGAACAAATTAAGATTAGAAAAAATCATTACTAAAAGTTAATTTAAAAAACTCTTGTCAGCTATCCTTATCATTACACCGGCTTGGAGCACCTGAGCGAAGCACTCCAAAACCCAAGGATATGCAACAGAACCTAGATTATATCTTAAAAGTGACAGTAATCACCATTTAGCATTTCATATTCAGCTAGAGTTAGGTAATACACTATATGTTATATTTACTCATTTTTAGCATCATATGGTCACATAGTAGCATATGACTGACAGACCTGCAGTAAATTTAACTCTAACTTTCTCTGTTTAGGGTCTTGATAAAATCCACAAAAATTGAAATTGTTCTGTTATTTAGTTTGTATTACAATACGGTGTATTTAAGTTAAATATCTTTACATATTTTTGTGGGCATATGTCACACAGCAGACATTTTGGTGGTTTGAATTATTTATCTCTTTTGCCTGGTTATTGTTTGATTTGCTTTTGCATGTTGGTTTGCCTTGTATTGTCTTTACATGTATTTTTGTGTTGATCTGCCTGACCTCACAATAATCATACACCTTTATACTTATTGATTAAACATGTAAGCACCAATCCCTGCATGACCTGGGAGTTGGACCTGTTACCCTTGTGTGTCACTGTAGCGTTCCTAAGGGTACGCCGTGGCTAATCCGCAGGGTAAGGAGAGGACTCCACAGTGCCACAGTGGGGGAGAACCTGCGTTATTTAAATTAATGTTTGTCGCTTTTATTGTCTTATATAAATTTATTTAACCTTCTTTTTGTCCAACAACCTTTGTTATAAATATGTTTAACCTTCTTACAGTCTGCGTGGTCCTTGAGCACCAGGCTGCTCGTCTGGAGTTTCTAGACTCCACAAACAAATCTAGGTGGCGTAGATGGTTTTACTCACTCCTATTTTGAATTAATTTACCTATTTATTATTTTATATTACATTTTTAAATACACCCACCCCTCCTCACATATACTCTAAACATGTGTGTGCAAGTCGTAAGTCATCTTTGAAGCTGAAAACCAATGTAATGAATACTTTATTCACCAAATTTAAAATTCTACTGGTTTTAGCCTTGATTAGCATGTAGCCTCTCTCTACTGTATTCTCAAGAGCTCATTAAGGGAGCCAATTACTGAGAATAACAAAAAAAGTCAAGAATGCAGTCAAACTGTTTATTATTAAGGTTTGAAAGTCATCAACATTTAGTATACAACTGTGAGAAAGATTCATTTTTCATACATCTGAAAGCTTCAACTGCATCAACCCAAATACAAGGGCATCTTTCTTATTTGGGTCACACAGACCATTGCTCACCAAACTTCTAATTTAGTGTTTTTGAGGAATAGCAGCATGGAGGATTTGAGTCACAGTGACTCTATATAAAAAGGCTCCAATGATCTGAGGAGAAAGAGAGAGAGAGCGAGAGACGCAGAGAGAGTGAGAGAAACAATATTCTACTTTATTGATCTCTTTGAATACTATAGTTGGTCTATTGATATTCCCTGCGGTGGAGCATATAGGACAGCCTACATTTGGGAAAATGAAAGTAGAGAGGCCTTGGTGGAAAGCATAAGCATTGTACACAGTCTAATATTGAGTCTGGTCTCAGTGGGTTTGTGTGTGTATGTGTGTGCATATGAAGAACCACAAGGGCACGTCTGTGTACATCTGTATTGTGATTCATGTGCCTCCAGCATGCATCCATGTGTGAAGAAATGGACTATAACTCACCTAACACAATTAATTAGAGAGTAGATATTAAGGATAGATGGTAGGTAATGAAAAAAATGTTTGTTTTTTTAAAAAGGTGTTTTTAGAAACCTTTAAAAAAAAAAAAAAGAAAAATATTAATGCCATTACACTTTAATGTGTTGAAATTGAGCAAAGAAAATCTGCACTGTGTGCCACTTACACTTTATTTTAGTAATCAATATAGATTTTTTTTTGGTTGGACTGCAACAGCAGGGCCAGCCCTATAAATGTGAATGTCTGTCCCTGAGTGAGTGAGTGAGTGATGAAGTTACACCAAACTAAGTATCCCACAATGCATTTCACACCAACCAGCAGCGATGGCGGCAATTAACCTGTTGTAATTCCCGCTGTAGGTTTATTAATGTCAATGTTTTAATAATTTTTCAGGTGAGAAAGCAACCATTTAGATTTCCCAATATGTGGTCAGTTTATACAAATAACACCTATTTGGAAATGTGGCCTGGTGACTGGCCAGGTGAGACCAGCTGGTCATCTCAGCTGCTAGCAGCCCGATTCCTGAGATGATCAGCCGGTCGACGTCTGTCGTCATCCCGTGGAGAAAATGATCCAATGACTTGATCTGTGCAGCTCTTTGGTAATTTAGCGCTGGCTCTAATGTCTCTGTAGCATTTTGATATATTATGATATAATTCCTTTTGGAAGATAAATGTTGGTCTCACAGATGAAATCTAACAAGAGCTGCCACATTAGTTTGTCTGAAAGAAAAGTGAAGCTTTATATTTTTACAGACAGAACAACAGCGCTGCCTCTGGGGCTCTATATGTACAGATATCACCACATTTCAATAAATATAAATGTATGAAAATGAACAGATCAGTCTATATTAAATTTCATTTTATTAAGCTACATAACAGTTTGGACTTTTATTATACATTAATAAACATTACATTACAGACTAAATAACAACTTACTGCGTCTCTCAGTGAGGTCATTTTTTTGTGAGAAAAAAGTGTTAGTGGAGCTTTGAGATGATTATTAGTTGATTATTTTGTCACAGTACAGTCAGGTAGGTGTGTTGAAGCTGAGCTGCTGCTGTCAGCAAGTACGCTGCTGTTTCAATTGCAGAATAATCGTCCTCGGAAGTTTGTACTGGAACTTGCTGAGTCCAAACTAGCAAGTACGCAAGTCTGAACTTGGTGTAGTTGGTATTGAGAGAGGCCCTGTCAAATTGGCTTCCGTCAAAGCTCGGCGCACTTCCTGGGGGCTTGGTCGCCACGTTGTAAAAGCCCTCTAGTGTTTCATACACGGTAGGTTTTGACCTAGTCTTGTTTTCTTTCTGTCTTATGGCTATCCAAGACTTTCCTCACTAGAAAAGCAAGTTTGCGTTGTTTGTTTAAATGCTTCAAACATGACTTAAAATACCAGAGACCACAGTTAGTGTGTTGTCTCAACACAAGCAGTTAATAATGATTTTCTAGCCATGAGGAAGACCTCAAGTGCCTAACCTTAACCCTATGGATTTAGTCCAGTTGCTTTGCTTAAAGGAATACTTTAACATTTTGGAAAGTATGATTATTCACTTTCTTGCGTCTTCAAAGTCAGATGAGAAGAGCACATTTTCTAAAATGTTGAACCATTCTTTTACCTATGACTTCACCATAAAACTGGTAGTTGAGAAAAAAAAAGCTATGAGTCATTCTTGAAATGGTCATGGGTTGTTTTGGAAAACACTGACAAACACATATTTTGCTGTTTGGGTTGTGGGCTTGTTAGGCTATTGAGCTGCCCCTGTGTTGTCAAATTTAGTGAGTTATCCAAAATTACATTTAATGGACACTGTAAAAGAAGCTGCAATTGATTCAGGAGAACAGCTTCAACCTTCTCCAGTGGAAACACTTTATCCCTGAAGGCACATTGATTTTGTACCAGCCAGCTATGGTCCACATAAACAGGCTGTGTGTATGTATCTATGACAGAGCTTGCATATACAGTATGTGTGTGATATGAAACAATATTTTTTGGAAATAAAATAAAAACATTCTGTTTTTCAATGGAATAACAGTGTGAGGATGCTGTGTTTTGTTTAACACTCATGAATTAAATTGTTTGGTGCAGAGCCCGGACGTGCCCTTTTAACATCTCACCTACCCTTTCTACTCTAATTCACCCGCTTTCACCCACCCCTCAGTCTCGCCCTCACTCTCTCTGTCTCTCTCAGTGTCAGTGACAGGGTCTGTTACATGAGCAGACTGCCAGCGTGCTCTGTGCCAACTTCTCCCAGCTCTGGGGATGTGGTGAGCAGCCCTTTATCTCCGGGAAACAGACGCATCCGATCACCTCCTCGGGGGGCTGGTGTGGGCAGGGAGGGCAAGGAACGGGAGGAGACCAGCAGGTTGTTTTTTTTTTGTCCCCCCCCCCCCCTTCCCTTCAATTCCAAAGTCAGAGTCATCCAAAAATCACAAACACACAGTCTGAAGCTCTTGTTCACCAGTCTATGGAATGACGATAATTTTTGATTTATGTATTAATTAACATACTTCACCACATCCCTAAGAGCAGTGTTGCCAGTAGTGTTAAAATACCTCTCTTTTCTCTTTCTAAGCATTCCTCTCCTCCTTGGCAACAACTGGAATATAATTCGGAGCCATGCTGACCTGTATGATATATTTGCAGAAGAAAACTCTGTCTTAGTTTCAAAATCTGTCTCCTTTCATTCGTGCTCAGTCATTCATCTGCCTGAAATAGGCTCTCCATTTCAGAAGATGATAGAAATGTGTCTTCACAGTGGATGACTCTAGTTTGCTCTAGGCCAAGCGCTGTTTGTGTTGTTTTACCGAGCGAGATAAAGCTCCAGCGCGTCTACAGGCTACCAACACATTGGTCAAAGGTAAAGATTACTGGCATGTGTGCTTACAGAATTTACCAGGATGTCTTTAAAGTCTGTTTTCTGTTAGGTTATAGCAGTCATCAAATACACATGTGTTTAGTCTTACAAATCCTCAGTATTTATCCGCACTAACCTGAAAGCTGTTCGGAAGGAACGGATGCTTCCTGTGCTGCCCGGAATTTGTTGATCACTATGCAACATGCATTTGCGGCAGTGTGCTTTATCCAGCAGTCCGCTTAATCATGACCTGAGGCTTTTACTACCTGCTTTTCATTCCCCTATTGCCATCTGGCAGCAGTGGCTCTGCTTACAGCATCAATTTCCCCTGGTCAAATGTTTTCAATGGTATCCAAAGACTTGTCTGGTGTGGTTGTCATGCAAAACACCACCAAGTACAGAGTTTCCCTGAGCCAGTAAGGTAATGAATGTATCAAACACATCTGTTAATCTCTGAAAATGACAGTGCACGGAGGAAAGTTCTATTAAGAGACCCACTAAACCCCCTCATCAATGTCTTTCAGCGGCAAACTAGAAATATGGAGGCAATTAAGCCGCACTTCTGAATACGCTGTACTCCAAAGAGGTGATAGAAGAGTAATGTGCTCAAAATAAAGTTAATAAAATTTCTGCAGGTACTAGTCCAGTGGGGGGATACTGATTAATAACCCATTTATTTTTATGAGTGTGTTCTTCATGAATTATTATTGCAATTTGGTGAGATTGGGATAGTCGTCTGTCCTTTTACAAATGGTGCCCTTTTCAGATCGAGACTGCTAACACTGATCACCTCAGGATCTAAGCTAAAAGAGGCTTGTAACCAGTCTGAACGGCAGTATCTATGCTATGCATGTTTTTTTTTCAGTCCTGGCACCCATGTCTTATCTGTTTTCAAGGGGCTTACAGTGGTCAGCAGTGAGCAGAAGACACATGTCTTCCTCTCTTACCGGTGCAGGGGGGAAAAAAAAGTGACTGAAAAAACAACCACATTTGTGACATCAGAGCACAATGAGAAATTAACTACTGCACTTAGTACCACAAAACCCATGATTTTGTTCTATATTATTAACTGTACGCTCATATTTGTTCAGAACATTGACTATTTAATCATTTCAAAATTGCATGTCAAACTAGGATAGCCACTTCACTTTCATCAGCTCAGTGCAATTTCACCTAGAACTCATAATGGCCCCCAATTGTAAGAGAATTACTGCACTGTCACATATAACAGTGAAACCTGTGAAAGGAGGAATTTGAGTTACTGAATGGCCGATATAGCTATATACTGTATAAACTATCATTTGGATACGAATAATTAAAAGATCTCACTTGCTGAGAGTTAGTTGAGAAGATCAACTTTGCACAGTAAATATCAAGTTATTGCCAGCAGCCAGATAGCTTAGTTTTGCCCAAGGACTGGTAACAGGGGGAAAAAGCTAGCCTCGCTCTGTCCAAAGGTAACAAAATCCACCTACCAACACCTCTAAAGTTCACTAATTAACACATCGTATCTTGTTTGTTTAACCCGCAAGTGTTTGAAAAATGTTTGGAGGATCAGTGTAGTCAAATGTGTGCCCTCTACCTCATTGCGGGGTTTCTGTGGTGACCAGCTTACCTTGATGTACCCGTTTCATTACACTTTGCATTTCTGCTATTTAATACTTTAGTCTAGGAAACTGTGAGGAATGAGCTTGTTTCCCAAGTCTTTTTTCCTTTTACAAACTTAACAAATGTGGGATGTGGGAGACCTTTGGTGTATTGTGTGCGAAGGTGTAGCTTGTTAAAACAGGCCTCCAACATGTTTCTAGCTGTAAAACAAAACTCTTGGCAATGATTCCTCCCTTGATTCTCCCAGACAAAAACCCAAAACAGAATGTTCTATGTAATTAGTAGCAAAAATAATTGTCCTTTACACTCTGCAATAATATCTTCACACACACACAAACACACACACGCACACACTGCATACTCATACTGATTGGCCGGCTACGTACTTGTGGGCAGAGCCATACTCTTTCTTTATACGCTATAATTTTGTCCATTTCTGGAAGTTGTTTAAATGTTTAAATAAAAAGCTTCCACATATTTTCAAAAAACAAAAACCTTTGCCTCATCCATTTCTGGAACTTAAATAACATCCCTGATGACAGTTTCCTCCTTTACATGTTGCTGCACAAAGTTGCTTAACTCATTTGTTAAACTGGAGAAAATGCTCACTGAATGTAGGGGTAAGCCGGTATGAAAGTAACAAAGGGATGAAAGTAACAAGGCGATTTTCTCCGAGCCCATAGAAGTCTGATATGTCTAACTGTGTCTAACTTCCCAGAACCTCGAAAAATCACGCAGATATGTCATACTTTTGCAGAGTCCCACCCCGAAAAGCTGTTTCTTTCGTCCTGCTGCCAATGCGGTCACACTGTGTGTGTTACAGCAGGCTCTACGCTGATCAAACCACCACACCTACAGTTTCCCGGGACAAGAATGAGGAATGTCTTGTGTGTGGGGAGACATTCAGCTCATCCTCACCTGGGGAAGTGTGGGTGCAGTCAATGTCTCTTCTCACTGGTCCGAGGCATGTACTGAGGGCGCAACTTTGACAATGAATAAAAAAAGAATTTATGTTAGTAATACAGCAAGTAAAAAGTTATTTTACTGTTTTTTTTACTGTATTTAACTGTTGTACAGTTAAATTTTCTTTTAAAGTTATACTGTTCATACTGTTGTAAAACGTTTGATTACTTTCTGCACACAGGGGGTCAAAAGTAACAATGCGCAACTTCCATTCAAAGTCAAATTATACCGAAGTCATTCTACATTTGCACAAAATAGCACCTGGTATTGATCAACCACACATGTGGATTGTTGATCACAATGAAAATTATTTTCTGTCTGTAACATCATCTTTTAAAATGACGTTTCTCTGAAAAGTTTTACTTTCATACCAGCTCTCCCCTATCTTCTCCAACATGTTGCAGCTTCTGGTTTGTTATTATCACTTTGTAGTCTCTGAGGAGTACTTAAGCAAATGACTGATAATTATATAAAGTAAAAATAATTAATCAATCTAGAATATATTTTACTTTCATTACCTGTTACTGTACTTGTCCTCCAAAAGCAATGGCAGTCACTGTGGAAACAGAATGCCTGCGCTTTGCTGATTCTCAAGAAAGGATCTAAAATCAAACAGATTTTGAAGCACACCTGTCAAGGTATGTAGTTTGAAGCCTCCTTTGATGTCTTTTGTGTGTATTACTCCTTTACGGTTGGGGAATCAGTGTGCGTTGCTTTACAGTCATGTACCATTTTAAGTAACTGAACAAAACCAAAAAGTAACCCTGAAAAGAACCCTAAAAAAAAAAAAAAAAAAAATCGATCGCAACTATCACTTGGGTACTGTAGGTACTGCAGGTCATTCAGGATTCAGAAAATGTTCATGTAAATAGAGACTCATGTGGTTTGTTCATATAAACCCTGTCAGGAGTATATTGTATATCACAGTGATCTTGTAGACTTTGCTTATTCCCAGAGGACTAAGTAACTCCAAATACCTAAGACTTTGAAAATATCAAGCCAGCACAAGTGTGAACTACTCTTCGATTTGATATACAGTACAATTTCTGAGTGGAACAGTGCCCTGTATTATGATTCCTCTATGGGGGCCAGACTTGCCCCCATCATTCACTCAAGTAATGAGTCATACATCATTCTGAGTGTATGCCATCACTTTGAAAATGACCACATGGACGTGGCTGGTGAGAGCCTATCTAAGGCATCAGCTGCTGACTGACTACCGTGCCTCAGGACGGTGATAGTTAGACATTTAAGTCACCTTGCTAGAGTTTAATATGGGCTTTAAAAGAGAGAGGATATAAGAAGAAAGCATACTGACTCAAATGCTGTTACTACAGTAGTTACTTTAAAGGATAATGTTTTTCTTCATTAGCGCCTACACTCCTCAGCGTGTGCTTGTGCCAAGGTTCATGAAGGGCTCATTTTGTTACAGCTGTTACAACTGAAGATGTTTCTAATGTCATCACGTTTCTTTACAATAAGTAAAATATCTTTTGGTTCACCTTGAATTTACAAGTCAGAGTTTAAAAATCCATAATGAATTATTTTGTAATAATTCAGCCAATGTAATCTCAAATTAAAATCTGCTGATAGTCGAGATCCAGTCAGTGTTGTATGGGACAAAAGCGGTTTACAATGCAGTACAGTTTTCTACACAAAGTGTCAATATGTCATCATAGTGGATTAACTTTGTCAGTATGCCCGTTGCTTTTGGCTGGACAGAAAGATATTGCTCTATTTCAGTATTGCTGTGTGCTGTAATGAGTGTGCGAGGGTCTTTTTAAAGATGCTATCTCTGCCAAGAGGTGCTGACACTCTGAAAATAGAAATTGTTACTGTAAGGGCACATTGATATGGACACTTGAATTACTATGTCAGTGTGTGGCTTCAACAATTACTGGCAAATTAGCATAAGAACAAAAATAGCTCAAATGTGCCCTGCTGCGTGCAGAGTTAAGAATAGTTTGGGCCCAAAACTCACTTCCTACTCTTTGAGAGAGGGAAAAAGCCACACATTTCCTTCTAAAGAAAAAGAAAATAATTGCAATGCTACAATACATTTTAGAGTTCAAACTGCCCCCTCCTCCACTCTCCAGCTACCAAAATAGAATTTTATATTCTAATAGCTCATCAAGAAGAAGTATGTTGATAGCAGGGCATAGCACCACATTCTCTGTACCATGCATCTCATTAGCATTTGGTCCAGTTATTTAAATGGTAAAAGACTACATAAGTCTTAGACGCAAGTTAGTGTTGTGTATGAGACCGTAATTAACGAGGGCCCCATGAAGTGTGCAGTGCAAAAAGAAAAGCCTGAGGATGTAATGTAGGATCACTGTGATTAAGCACTGAGTGCCATATGTCCAGTGTCTCCCGACCCATAATCAGGTTATTAACACTGTCCTCAAACCACACTAGAGGTCAAATATCCAATGAATGCATGCTTTATTACAATACATATACAGTACTACGGGTACTGTTATACTGGTGCATAAATACTGAAAACTGTACCATTTGGCTTTAATTGAGGGAGCAACTCATAGCAAACTTTCTGTACAACAATGCATGGTATAAATAGTTTCCTGGAAGTGTAAATCCTTTTATCTGTAATCTTGTAAACCAAACTGTAGATGGAATCCTACACATCATTAATGGATGTTTATAGGAGTGACTGGAGAAACAATAGGCTTCCCAATAACCCTTTTGCCTTTATTCAGGGGGTGTTAAAATTGATGAGGCAGAGAAGGGGATCTCTCGGCAAAGAGGTTACTGCAAAGACCTATGCTTTCACTGTGGGCAATCAAACTCATGATGGCAGAGAGTGATGGGATGTATAGGAGTAGGCAGTCGATTAACAACCCGTAGAAATTCATTTTCATACAGTCAGACGGGGAACCGCAGAGGCTAAGGAGGCTGAGGACCTGCGTGCCCAGAGCCCTCGGGGGGAGATGAGCCGACTGAGTCAGAAAAGAGAGGAAACATTGGCTGGCAGTACAAAGAGGAGGCTGTTTGGAAAGAGTGGGGTGGAGGAAAGGGAGAAATGCAGAGATAAATCAAACAAAACAGAGGGGAAAAATGAAAAAAGTATAGAACCAGAGAGCTGCGGGAGAGAAGGAAAAATTGCTTTAACTAATTTTAATACCGTACATTTTCAAACATTCATCATTTCGGAGCTGAATGCTGTTAAAGCCAGGGTAGTTAGCATATCACTATGCTATCTACCCAATACACAATCAACCAGAATCACAATGTTACACGAGAGAAAAAAAATCCTCTTGCAATTATTGCCAAATTTTCACATACAGGAATACATTTGTGCTCATTTATCTTTTGGTTCCTTGATGTCTGCAGTAAATATATTTTCTTAGCTTTTGTAGAGATTCTATTTTTTTTTAGTAGTAGTAGTAGTAGTGTCGCTGCAAAACTGGTGAAATCACATTGCTGACTGGACATGACAAAACCCCTGCACTGATCTTCCATCAGTTACATAATCAATGCTGCGGTGTCTTTGGCACCTCTAGAAATGTCTTAATTCATGCCTGTTTACAGGCTGGCTGTTTACATGAAATGGCTTAAAGGCTTTCTCTCTCGTTTGCCTGTAGTAAATGAGTTGCCATCTGCTTTGGAGTCTCGATATCTTTCAAACACACAAACAACCCCATACAAACATAGACACACACACACACACTCATATAATCAATACCATAGCTACCAAGATGATTAACCCTTGGGAAGATGCGCTTACAATTTGGTTCTAGACCCCAGTGCATTATATTGCACCAGGAAACAATCTAGTTATAGGTCCCACCATACCAGAAGAGAAAGTCAATGACATACAGTAGCTCCCTTATGATTCCCTCATGCCCCTTATAAGAATTCAAGGAGGTTGCTTATCCCTCTTTTTCTTAGCTTAATGTGAACCTCCCCAGAGCTAGCCTGTCAAGTCCAGCAATGATAGCCCAAAAAGGTTTACAAGCACTTTGCAAGAGAGGGGCCGTTTTATAGTTTGTGGATGCTCTTTATTTTATTTTATTTTTTTTGGCCATTGATTTCACCTCTTGGATTACTCCCCATGGAAGATGATGTTATAAATCCAAGTATGCTTTAATAATGTACACCTCAAGGTGTCCCTGCAGTGTAAACCCAAAGAACTGGAGGACTGAGAGCGCTGCACCGTCACAATTCACTGTTGTCACCAGCACTTAAAGTCAGATCTGTTGACTGCAACTGTAGGAAGGATATATTCTCACTATTTTATTTTATTTTCTGCAAGTCACATGTTTTATTCAACATTGTCTGCTCATGCCACATTATAAGAGATTTTTATCTGAGAGGGACCAGCTAGTATGTGAAAAGGGCAATTCATCCGGATGCGTAAAAATTCGCCCACATACCCATGGGTATGCAAAGGGTTGAATATCGATAGGATGGCAAGTATAAAGGGAATGTAAGCACTGTTAATAATTCATGTAGGCACACTCCATTAACTATGCCACAGTATAGGCCTAAGGGCCATTTTAGAGTGGGATGGAGCAGAGAGGTTAGCTCACTCCCTGATGAGCTAAGTGCTGTGATCCCATGAATCTCTTGGGTTAAAAAATACCTGTAATTATGAGAATGGGGGGAAAAAAAAGGAGATTTTTTGGCAGAAACAATATATTTTGTCTGTTTCATGTTTTTAGATTTTTTTTTTCCACCACATCTGTAGCTTTTAAAATGGGTACTTGATTGTTGGTTTAGAATTTTAGTACTTAGCGTTTGATATGCTTTCAGTGTATATCAAGGGCAAGACCTCACTGTTATTAATACAAAGAATGTAGAGAAGGCATAAGAGCTTTAATAATAGTGTGCAATGGAATTTTTCATTAGATGCCATTAAATGCAGCACAATAGCCAATAAACCACACTACCACCCATACCTTTTTCATTCAGTTTCCTTTTAAGCCTTCATATTATTTGTCAAAAGCCCCCAGTTGGTCTAATTGGCTGGGCTGCCCTGCATCTAGCCAGCTTTATTGATTCATGCCTCCAGCTTCCACTGCACCTAATCATTTAGAAATTCAAATTTTCAAGCAGAAGGCAACATCTATACTAACATGCCGTATTGCTGAGCATGTCTCACAGCACTGTGGTGATACAGGGACTCAAATGTCTGAACAGCCCTCAGTCAGTGGGAAGTGTTGTCTTAGCTTCAGAACACTGCAGGCCCCAGAGTGAATGTCGAGAAAATAGCCAGCAGAGACCTCCGACTCTCCCAAGCTGGAACTCATTGCCCCCTACACCCTTGGCTGGGTGAGCTCTCACGGAACAAGGCTTGTCTCTGGCCGACCTCGATGAGTACTCTATTTCCAGATCTACTGGCCCAGATGATGGCTTTTTCCACATCAATGGGCACAGTCACAAATATAGCAATCCGTAAGGTGGAAGTAGCAGTAGTGGTAGCAGCGGCAGTTAGGGTAGGTAGAGTGGAGAGGAAAGAACGAGAGACGCAAGCGGTGGCAGTAGGAGTACCGCAGAGGAGGAGTGAGTCACCCTCAGCAAGGGCTCTCCATCTGGTCAGTCAGCTGAGTTGCAGCCCATTACATTTCATTTTGTCCGGGTGTAAATATCCATGCTATCATGCATTGTGCAGTTCAGCAAACGTGTTCTATTAATCTCAAAGAAAGACAATAAGGAATATACAGTATGTAATGGATGCTTACACTGTAATGATCTGCCTGACCCTGCTGAGACAGAAAACCTTGTCACTAGAATAGTGCCTCTCTTTAAAAGGCTTCAAGTATTCATGCGACTTATTCTAAAGTGTGGAGCTTTTCTCAGGGTGTTTTCACATCTGTACTTTTTAGTCCGGTTAAATCGAACTCTGGTTCCTTTTTCCCCTTCGGTGCGATTCATTTGGGCAGGTGTGAACACAGTAATCACACCGAGTCCTTTTAGAGGAGGTGGTCTCGGTCTGGTCCCAAACAAACTCTGGAGCTGTTTGTTTGTGGTGGGAACGTGACCCTCGTGAACCTCAATCCGACCCGACTGCTAGGAGTAGCCAGGTGAGCTTTGCACAGTGGGATGTAGATGAGCGAATTTAACAGTTGCTAACAACTAGCCGGAGAATGAATCAAGGTCGAACCTGGACTAGCGCAATGTAGTAGATTGTATTTGGCCAGTGGATCTCCTTCAGGACCTTTGACCTGGGTTTACGTTCTTGCTCCTGCCCCAGACACATCTGACTAATGAGTAAAGTGAACGTTCTCATGGGGCTCGCGGTGCTGCATTTTGGCTCACTTGGATTTTCTTCTGTGCAAAAAGAAATCGAACCAAGGGGAAAATGCACCAAGTTCACCAACTCATCAACTGATTCGGACCAGAGCAAACAAAGTACAGGTGTGAAAACGCCCTCAGTGCCATGTCGGTTGAATTGGTTGGGGACCATTGAGGTCCCCAAAGTCTGGACTTTGGTGCTCTTTCTTTTGGGGTTGCTTTTGTGAATGAAAGTGATTTTACCTAAGTGACATTAGTTTAATTTCCCTGTGCATATAAAGTTATGGGACAGCTGTATAAAGGGGGCAAATAAAAGTACGCAAATCACATACTACAATGTCAAAATCTATCTGGATATACCTGTAAAGATGCACACCTGTCTGTGATGCTATCAATGGAAGGTCGGAAAAGATACAATCAATATGAGTGAGTAATGCCAGGCATTAATGTCATTTCTTAAACATGGAATACACTGCCAGTGTCGGCCTACATGAGTACATAAATATGTACATTTTCCCCAGGAGTTATTTTGGCTTGCATTGATTTTACTAGTAACGTTAACCAACTGCAATGAAATGTATCAATTTACAGAAATGCATGTGGGAACCAATCTGACTTGCACCTGCTGCCGTGTAGAGTGTTACTTTATGTTATTTTACAAATAAAAACAGCATTCACAGTTCTTAGAGTCGATCTGAAAAGTTTTCATTTAGTTAGGGAGTCAAAGCTTCCATAGAAACCAGCACACCAGAGTCCACAAACTGAGCCGCCTGTTAATGATACAGTTTTGGACTATTTTCCAAAGATCCAAATCTTATGATTGTAGCATTTGGCAGTTAGTTGCTTGGTAGTTGTTCAAAAATAATAAAACAAACGGAATCTGATCTGAAGTCTCAAGCATCGCAGTGATAACATCCCAGTATGCCCCCCCCCAGTACTGGCAAATGTCATCAGGGCAAAGAAAGACATGCTAGAAAAAAACAAACAAACAAAAACATCAGCTGTAGTGCTAAGAGAATTTGACTCAAATATACACAGTAAGATGGAACAAACAACCCCAGTATCGAAATAACTCATTCCTTTCTAAGGGAAAGAAAAGCACTTAAAGTACACTGATAAAAAACTGAGCTTTGATGTGAACACTGAGGCAATATGCAAGAGGGGACAACAAAGACTGTGATGTCGACAGACACATGATGGTGTTATTTTACAGATTCATCATAGAATCAGTCCTTAGCTTCTCACTGATCAATTTATAAAATGTGTGAAGAAGGAATCAATTAGGAAACACTGTCAAACCTACGAGCAAAACCATTGGTGAAAAGCAGCCTTCTCTGTCAGACATTTATAACAGACAAATCACACAGAAAGCTAAATCCATCTGTCTTCTATTGTCTTGATGTGTTTTCATTACGTTTATGTTTTCATGGTTTTGTGTTTTTATGCTGCCCTGCTGCAAAAAGAATTTCTCCTTGTGGGGCAATAAAGATCTGAACTGAACTAGAGGTTACAGTAGATAAGAAAGCACTTACATCACTATGGTTGCCACCTAGACAGCTGTGGGTTACTTCTCATTCAAAAAAAAGCCTTTTTGATCACACCCTGGTTGTCATCTGTTGTGTGGACAAAAAATGAATGACAAAGAAATATGCAGGGCAATTGTACAATAGCATAAACCCCACCACTGAACATTCAAACAGCCAGATATGGATCAGATACAGTAATGATGCATTATTATTGTCTGCTGCGATACAGTAAATGGGACACTAATCCTGGCCATCTCCTGGTCATTTATCATTGCAACCAAGGTTCCTGAGAAGCCTCAAATGTAAGGAAGTTAATCAAACTTTACTAAAAAAACTACTTGTAACCCATGGCCATGAATTAATCTACTCTTAAAAATGGTAAACGTTGAGACAGCCTACAGCGCTAACAAACCAGAGGTCGGGAAATGGTCAGGCCAATCAGAGGCCGCCCTACAGTCTGCACTACATGATGCAGAAACAACCTCTTGCAAGGAGTCAAGACACCGGCTGACAGCTGTTTTATGCTGATTTATGAGCTAACTGTATATAAAGTAGTTGAAACTAGCTCCACTTCCAGCAGCTACAACAGTAACATGCTGCTTACACACTGATGCTTCAGTATTAATAACCTTATGATGTCATATATAATAATATATATAATATATGGAACATTTTAAAGCAAATCCATGTAACTGAGAATTGCAGCTGCCTTACTTGAGCTGGATTTAGTCTCTCCCCTGTGTGTCTGATGTACTGTATCTATTCCCTATCTGTTGTGTTTTATTTTTACTTAAACTGTAACTGGTGGCCAGGTCTCCCTCGGAAAAGAAATTTCAATCTCAAGGCACTTCCTGGTTAAATAAAAGTTAAAAAACAATATCAGTCAGAGGGACCAAACCACTACTTTTACTTTCATACTTTTTAACTTCATTTTTCTCTGAACTGATAACTAAGTAGGAATAGCATGCATTAATTATCATACTCACTATGTAATTTACCACTATTCCACCTACATGAAATTACTATATAACTGCACTGAACAGAAAATATAAATTCAACTGATGAATTGACAACAGTAACATATTAAGCAAACAGAGAGCTTAGTCAGTTATGAAAGCAAAGTTACTGCACTAAGGTGTTTTAGCTGTAGCTGAATCAGAGTCCTGCAGTGGGTCGGGTACCTGTGGGTAACCCGCAGAAAATTTGTTCAACAGGTAAAAAATTATTAAAAAATAAAAATTATATAAATTCACGGGTACGGGCACAGGTAAACATGAACTAAGAGCAGTCAGAAATGAAAATGATTTGCAGTATTTTTAACATCTAAATCAGCTGATATTATCAAGTCTAATCAGCCACCAGGTTTTTTTTTTTTTTGTGAAGTGGAGCCAGTCAGTGAATTACTATGAAATTTCAGAGTATGCTGCACACTGTTATAAGGCATACAAACGAGCAGTCATTATAACATTAGTATGCAATCACTGTTAAGTGTGTGTGTGTGAGAGAGAGAAAGCGATTGCGTATTTGTGTGTGCGCACTGACGTGTGTGAATGTCAGTGAATGTGCAGTACTGCCCTTCTTCCAGAGACACAGATTATGATTGCACAACAAGTAAAAATAAAGCACTTTAAAGTGAGTGACTGTGTAGCCTATGTGTTTAATCACGGGTCAGGTCGTGCATCTTATATTTATGGGTCCGGGTTTGACATGGAGATAGGTTCGCAAAATTATTATTAATCATTAATTATTTAATATATTTTTATTGTACAATTTGAAGGAAGTGACGGGATCACATTTCACTGTGATTAAATGATTGCATGATTATTCTTGTAAAATATCTAGAACAATCATTAGCTACTGTTCAGCAAATAAAATGGATCCGATGCTAATCCAATGTTTTTGTGTTTGTTTGAGTTTAGACATACTTGAATTTCAGTGTAGATTTAATACCTCTGCCAGAAGACAGAAATGCCATACAAACAAGTTAAATGTAGATGTCAGATGTCTCATACTGACCAGCCAACACCTCCTGAGGTGAAATGGGAAAAGGCACAAGCTCTTTCTAAGTTATACTTTTCACTGGCCTTAAATTAAGCCATTTATTACCATTTTATGTCCATGGCCATAAAACTAGCGATGCAAATTGTATGTTTGGAGTATGCTTCTTACAACTTGCATAGAAAACTGTGATTATCAAATGATAAAATGAATTTGTTTATTTCTCACTGAAATGTATTGACTGCAGGTTAGTTATAGGAAAGTGAATGACAAATGTATCCATTTCATACTGACTTCTGTGCCTGAACACTGCAATACCCAACATAAATTCAAACAAAGCAAAAATTAAGACACAGAACTGAACAAAAGTCAACCTAAAATCAGAGTTACAGTTTAAATATACAAATGATTGACAATGCAACAACCAGCAACTTGTGCCCATGAAGCACTCAACGACTTTCTGCTGATAGATAGATAGATAGATAGATAGATAGATAGATAGATAGATAGATAGATAGATAGATAGATAGATAGATAGATAGATAGATAGATAGATAGATAGATAGATAGATAGATAGATAGATAGATAGATAGATAGATAGATAGATAGATAGATAGATAGATAGATAGATAGATAGATAGATAGATAGATAGATAGATAGATAGATAGATAGATAGATAGATAGATAGATAGATAGATAGATAGATAGATAGATAGATAGATACTGCCATGCACATAACATATTTATTATGTGGGTTGCTTATCCATTAAATATTCACAAATGATGCCCAGAAGACGTCAGGACATTGTCCGTCCCACAACTCAACAAAATATGATTGGCTAAGACAACTGTCAAAATCAAATTCATGCCCACCATTGACTTGAATGACACAGGCATTCGTTACAGCTACTGGAGGTTGTGGCAGGGGGGAGTTGCTGGTTCACCCAGATACAATCGGAAGAAAAATTGTGTTTGGTCCATCTCCAGTTTTGTCATATTAACCCGCTGTTTGTGAAAAAATATTGAACTGGGATTTGAATTGAGTGAACTGTGACTTTGGGGAGGAGTATTGAACTGGGACTTGAACTTGAATTGTACTGGGGATGGGTGCGTTTTCCTTGGCTGTGCTTTTGTCCACAGGTGTAATGAATCCGGTAATCAAGGCCCTCCTATCGAGAGGCAGAGGTGACAAAGGATGGAGGCAGGCGCCGCAGAGGGGAGAAGGTACTGACTGCTTTGTAGACAGGGACGCATTTCAAGATTGAACTGCTGCTGTATGGAACCCCTTTTACTAGTTGGGGAGCCCCGTTAGATGATAATCACCTTCCTTCAGACTGATTTTATTGTTTGTGAGCCTAGAGTATTTTATTGTCTTTTTTTACTATTACTTGTAATAAAGAGTTATATTATTGTACTCGCCTCTGTGGTCTATTGGGACCGAAATTAACCTATTTATTGTTGATATTACCAAAACATATTAGTCCAAGTTTATAACAATGATCTAGAACTTATTACTATTATTTCAGTGAATAAAAATATATATTTTTTAAATGAGTACAAAAATTTCAATATTTTTTCTCAGGCCTTCACTGAATACCTTGAAGGCCCAGAGGGTCCCCTCTGCCAAGACCACACCATTCATTATCTTGACAGCATTTAAGAGGAAAAGCAGAATGTCTGAATCTCCAAGCCTTTAATATTTCTCCAACCACTCCTGGCCAGTGAATAGCACTAGCAGTTAGTGACAATCGTGTTTAGCAGCAGCAGCAGCATGGGTGAGTTAATTTTCCTGCCTGAACCTACGCCATGAACTCCATGTGTGCGTCCCTTTGGAGGTACATTGGGCAGGAAGCTGGAGGAGAGCCTAGGATAGAACTTGCTGAAGACACTGATATCTCCCACAGAGCTGGTGAGATCCCCCCATTTGCCCGGGGAAAAGGTTAACCTGAACCAAAAGAAAGTAGCAACAAAATCAATTGATCTGGTACTGTCACATCTTGGATCATTAATTTCACAGCCCATGCTGTAGTTACTTAAAGTGTAGTAATTAATTTGATAAGCATCAAATTAAGTTGCTCAGTATAAAGACAAAAGTGAAGTGAAGGAAATTAAAACCATTAAAGAAATAAATATAGAAATACACTGATACTCATTGTCTAAGGAAAGCAAATGTTTGGATTAGCATATGAAACAAATTGTCAGCACTAATACTGCTCTAATATTTTGACACATAGTAAGTAAGTAAGTAAATCTTATTTGTATAGCGCTTATCATATATATTAGTCACAAAGTGCTTTAGAAGGCATAAAACAACATCTAAAAAAGAACCCCCAAGACACATGAATAAAAAGTTCAAAACTAAAACACACAATACACAATGAAAAAACACAATACACAATAAGAATACACAATAATATACATAAAATGCCAACCCGGTGAATACTAGTTACCCAAATGCCTGTCTAAACAAATGTGTCTTTAGCTGCTTTTTGAAAGAACCCACAGAATCAGAGCATATTTGACCTAAGAGAGCGCGCTGATTGCTGACTATTCTCTGTAAGTGAGAATGAGAATTTTAAACTGGATCCTATATGCAACAGGGAGCCAGTGAAAAGATTTAAGTATAGGGGTAATATGAGATCGTGTGTTTGACCTAGTGTGTAGTCTTGCGGCAGCAGACATACTAAGTGAGGAGAATAGTGCGTTACAATATGCAATCAATGCGAGATTAGATAAAGGCATGTATAAGCATCTCTAGTTCAGCAGATGAAACTACAGATTTGAGTTTACTAACATAAGTGAAAAAAACAAGATCTGGTCAGCTGCTTAACATGGGTGTCTAACAACGAGGATTGATCAAATATTACCCCTAAATTATGCAGGTTGGAGTGGGCAGCAGAGAGGCCCAATACTTTGCATAATAATAGGGGCAACCTTTTCTGGAGCAACAACTAGAACCTCTGTCTTATCAGCATTGAGCTGTAAAAAAATTTCTGCCGTCCAGTCCCTAATAGCATTAAGACAGTCGAGGAGCCTAGATAATCTAAAAGCCTCACTAGGTTTGAATGAAAAGTGGAGTTGGATATCATCTGCAAATAAATGACAAATATGTTTATGATCTGTCCAAAGGACAGCAAATCTAAAAGAAAATAAGAGGGGCCCCATAACTGAGCCCTGTGGGACATCACAAGACAGTGGAGAGGGATCAGACACAAAGTCACCAATAGAGACGATGAAACTTCTGACAGTGAAATAAGATGTAAACCAGTCTAATGCTATGCCTGATATGACCACCCAATCATGTAACCTCTTAATCAGGGTACGATGGTTTACTGTGTCAAACGCAGAACTGAGGTCAAATAGTACCTGCACAGAACAATCGCCTGTTTCCGAAACCCAGACTGAAACTTATCATAAATATAGTGCCTGTCCAACGCAGCAGTAAGTTGATTGGCCACAACCTTCTCTAAAATTTTTGACAAAAATGGGAGTTTAGATATAGGCCTATAGTTCTTGGACAAAGCAGGATCTAAGTTAGTTCTCTTATATATGGACTGGATAGTAGCATGCTTAAAATAGGAAGGGACACATCCTGAAGACAAGAAAGGGTTAACAATAGCTCATACAGTGGGGCCGATTATTGTTAGGACTTTTAAAAATAGAGAAGGAGGTTTGACATCCAGAGGGCTAGAAGACAGCTTCATCTTCTTAATCAAATCCATCAGATCTTATAAGCCGATAGGTTGGAAAGAGTCCAGAACAGTAGAAGATAGAGAGGGGCTAGAGCTGGGCAGGCAAGTCCCAGGATGAATACTGGACCTAATAAGCATTACCTTATCAACAAAGAAGGTAAGGAAATTGTTACAATCATTGATGGAACATGGTAATGTAGAGAGCAGTGGTGAAATAATGTTATTTATAGTGTTGAATAAAATCTTAAGGTTTCTTTTTGAAACTCTTTCCTTTACTAGTGCATTAAAAAAGTATCAGAGATCTTTGAGATGTAGGCAATGCACCTCTAGCCCGGTGACTTTCCATAGTCGTTCAGTCCTGCGACACTTCCGTCTCAGGCAGCGGACAGTGTCAGTCATCCACGGAGAAGTGTTACAGACAGCTCTAGTCCTAACCTTTAAAGGTGCCACTTTGTCCAGCAATGTGGAGCAATGCTCATTACAAGACTGCATTAAAAACTCTACATCATTAAGATTAGTTTAATATCAGAGCAAAAGTGCACTGAGAATTGATCAACCGTACTCCGAGTAATGATGCGGGAATGCAATGTTCTTTTAGGCCATAAAGGGTCAGCATTACAGAGACATCAAAGAAAATACATTTATGATCACTGATCAGTAGGTCCTCACAACAGATATGATGTGTAGGTTAAAATCACCAACTAATAACACTTTGTCCAGCTTAATAATAGAGGTCAGAAAGTCAGTATATTCAGATACAACTGACCTCCTGGTCCAGAAGGTCGATAAATACAATAAAAACACAATAAAACAGCTTTTGCCAACCATCTTTAGTCAGTTGTAATTCAAAAGTAGTAAAGGGTTCTGTGCTCATAAATGGCAAGAAAACCAATTCTTCCAGACCACAGCGAGACCTGCACCACAGCCAGGCAGACATGTCCCAATATATGAACAGGCCATAGGATACAGTTCATGTAAATGGATACGTTCCATATTCCGTTATCAGGTTTCAGTCAAGAATAAGAAAGCCAGATTTTCCCTTTTAAACAAGTCATTAAGTATGTGAGTCGTTTGTCACGGAGTGTGCATTAATCAAACACATTTTAGTTGAGGAAGCCGTGTCATCATCAGCATAGGAGGCTTTGCGGGTGCATCTAATTGGACGGATCACTCGCACACCATGGCGATCCCAAAAATAACAGGGGCATGAGCGCAGGTAAGTGATTCTGACTGGGATGTTAATGGGTATGGGAGTGGAAGCAGAAACAGAGACTAGGGGGATAGCAGTAGGAAGCCCACCTAGCCACAAGGGGGAGCTAGTGTGGCTTGTAGGAGAGGTTTGCAGGTGAAGACTGGAATTGACCTGGAGCGGACGTGTGCTGGAGGGTAGTCAGGATGAAGGGGAGTTCCAGATAGTGTAAAATAAGTTGTCAGTTAAAGTGAGTGAACCTAGGCCATTTGGGTGAATGCTGTTCTGAGGAAAGAAAGCTGGGTGTTTCCAGGAGAGATTAAAATTATCAATAAAAGCTACATTGCGGGCTGTGCAGGTTAAATGAAGCCAGGTATGGAAATTAAGAGTGCAGATAAAACAACCCACACCACGGTTGAGTGGCGGGAGGGGACCAGAGATGAAGATCTGTTTATTATGGACCATAAGGGAGTCTAGGAGCTTGCTGAAGTCACACTTTAAAATTTCAGAGGACTGACTGGGAATATCATTACAGCCTACAGGAGGTACAACATTTTTTTAGTGAGTGGATGTTAGCCAGGATGCTGGGGATTTTTTCCAGGACATCACATATCCTAGGAGCTAGTGTGTATATAACCAATTTTGAATTTTACACAATGATATAAATAGCCAGTATATTGATTCAGCACAATTACATAATGGTTGCATCAACACAGAGAGATTATGTTGCATATTGCTATGTTTCTATTTAGTACACCATGCATATGTATCAGTACAAAACACAGTATATTGATACAATATATCAGTATATAGTGAATTAGCAAACCATTGACAAAATTATAAATGGAAAAATATAATTGCAACAGATTACACTACAAGTGCCAGAAAATCTGGCAAAATTGTATACTTTTAAATAAATAAGCACCTGCCTGACACTGTCTGAATCATCAATAAAACTAGTTAAAGGTAACGTAAAACCAAAACAAAATATTAAACATTTGTCATTTTATTGCATTTTTCATTTAGGGCTTATAAGAACGTATGTCCTCAAGTTTTATCAGTATAGATATTTATTGTTTATTCCTTTTTTCCTTTGGAATATGGCAATTAGTCAAACGCTTTCTGATGTGCATTCTATGAATTACATTCATATATTATATTTTGGATTAACAGTTACTGTATGTTTTGGGGGAAATACTGTAATGCTGATGCAAAATGGTGACTGTTTTTAATTCGATATAGCTGCATGTGTGGCTAAAGTAAGTTTACACAATTGAAACTACTTGGTTAAGATTTGGGAAACATCATGGTTAGTGGTACCGTGATATACCGGTATTGACAATAACCGTGATATTTAAAAAATGAAATATTGATATCATGTTAATAATACACATATGATAATATCTTGTAAATAATCCGGCGGCCCGTCCATGGGACATCACACTGTTGTACACAACTATACTATATACACAACTCCTGTCTTTAAGTGGGTACTCATGCGACACATGTTTGGAAAGCTAAGATTCTTGTGATTCGATTAATGAAAACCATTTCAAGATACAATCACAACAGCAGGTACAATCAACACCTGTGTCACACCACCAACAAGCAAACAAACAATTACAAAATTCATGCTACTCACCTATGAAGCCTCATATCACTCCACTGACTGATAAAACTCCGACAAAAACGGTCTTGTTACATTGGCAAAGGTCCAGTCGATCCAATCCAGTAAAATATTTAGTCCAAAACACATTGTTACGTCGATAAATATCCACGAACGGCTGTTGCATCATTAGCCGGCAGATATCATAACTAGCGTTAGCATGTAAACATTAGCCACATCTTGGTATCAAAATGACGGCTGCGCTCCAACCTTTCGATTGACGCCTCACTTGACCCAATAGCAGCTTCCATGTCCTGTCCACAGCCTACAATAGCCAACGAGAATCCGCGTTGAAATGAGGTGCCTGCCCCTCTTCTTTCGTGTAGAGACCAAGCCATTAGGAACAGAGTTTGCCGATGACTGGCGCTTCAAATAGCTAATGAAATTCCAAAAATGACCAGATTGCTGCTTTATTGCTTTTTCTAAAGCCACCATTGACTTTATATAAATATGGAACGCGCGTCTCCACTTCCTACCGCTCAGCAAAAGCGAAGCCAAAATATCTCCTTTGCGGGAGCTGCCATCTTGTTTATGTGACGTCAATTGGAGCCAGAGTCTGCGCATTAGAGTCGGGCGGCAGGATGATGGCTCACGGGACACGCCCCCTCAACCGTCCCGCCGCCTGACGGTTTGAGAGCGGCTGTCACAGCTGTCAATCATGACGTCACACGCCTTTTTTATATCGTCAAATAACTAATAAAAAACGTACGTATCAGAATAATGAGCACTTGAACAAGCAACAGCGTGATAAGAGCTGCATAAAGTGACAGAAACCATCTTTGGGAAAAATTTATTTGACGTGTACTTTGATATTTTAGTTTGTCTCATCCGCTAACATAGAGGGGGCGGGACTTATGACCTATACTGTAGCCAGCCACCAGGGGGCGATCGAGATGTTTTGTCTTCACTGTTGGGGAGCTGTCATGACGTCCATATTTATATACAGTAAATGGCCACAACATGGAAATTGTGTAAATATAAATAGTTTGCTGTGATTTACTTTTAATATGAACTGCTTTTTCACCATAGCACTTGTTTTGACTATTTTATATGCACAAAGTTTAGTTTCGACAGGGGAACAAAGCACTATAATGTGTTATGCTTCAGTTACTCTGAAGCAGGGGTTATTTGGTGTCTCCAAATGGCCTTTTTTTGGAAAATGCCTAGACATACCCTTAGAAAAACATGTAGAATATTAATTTTCTGTGGTATTGCTATTAAATTTGAACTTGGAATAGATACGGCTCCATGCTGTGGTCCCATTTGTGTTTTCCAGCTAATAAGTCACAGATATAGGTCATCTGCAGGCATCTATTTGCAAAAACTATGTACAACTATGTACAGTTATGGTTACAGACTCTCTCTCTCTCCACCTCCCTACACTCGTATTTTGAGTGTAATTCATTTGCCAGAAAAGGGGCAAAACCCACAATAAACAAAGTTAATGATAATTTGACTGATAACATTTTTTTTTCAAATTTTCTATAGACATCATGATAATAACATTATCATGAATTCTTTTGGCTACGATGTTGTGAGACTTAAATTTTTCATGCTGACCACTTGCATGTTACGGGGCAAGAGGCTGGGACACCATAGTAAACGTTACCATGCTCTCCCACTGTGTCTGACTTTGATATGGGAGGTTGTTGTTTGCATCCTGTCTCCTACCAGCAGTCAGCATGATTTTCTTTTAACTGTGACCACAATCTTTCCTTAACCGAGTCATTTTAGTCACCAAAGCTTAAATCAAAGCTTAACCATTGAGGTTGCAGTTTAGAGATGTCATGTGGGTCATTGACAAAAGACAGGGGGTGCCACATCAGAAAATGCTCATGCGGATCATTTTGGGCAATGACAAACAATGTATACTGTCCTTAAGGTAAAGCACTTTAGCTGCATTATATGAACAACATTACGTCCTGCACTGACACTTAACATTGCCACTGAATGTAATCACTATTTTGTGCAGGTTTTGCTTAATTCTAAGCAAACTGATAATGATGGCTGAAGGCTAAACTTGTTTTGTTTGTTTGTTTGTTTTTTAATTCAAACATTCAACATAACTGAGAGAAAAAATGTTTTCTTATTTTGCTGATTAGGTGAAAGTGTGGTGGACTCACAACATACCCAAATATATATACCATTTCATGTCTGGATACACTACATATGTAGCCTGAGGCAAAGTCACCGGAGTGAAACTTGGTTTGTGACAGCCCACACACGCATCCTCAGTGCATGCAAACTGCTGCAGTCCCAGGTCTTTCTGGCGGAACAGCTTACTATGCATACGAATATTAATGTATGGAAATACTGGTATGGAGCTACTGAACCAAAACCATATCGGTGTGTCTGGTGTGGGCATACTAATAAAGAGCTAGAGGGTATGGAGAAAATAATTTTGTGATTTTCTACATCTGAGAGTTGGACCAAAGTGTATACAGTGGATAATCTGGAAGTTATTTTTCCACGATGTCAATCTGGATAAATACAAGTATCATCAACAACTCACCCACACACTTCTGATGTCTTTCCATAAACAACATCTGTTATAGTGATTCAAAGGAAATTAATTGAATTAAAAGACATTTATTAGCCACTTATGCAGAGATACCTCTAACTTCAGTTAATTCATTTACCTGTGGTGTAATTCAGTGAGGATAACTGGAACTGATCTCATTCTCATTACTTAACAAGAGCAATGTAATATGGAAACAGTTCATAAACTCAGTAGCTTACAATTATTTAACACTCTATCATATCCTGAAGATGGAATGATGCCAAGTTGCTGATTATAGTCATATCCACCCTCATGACATGGACACAAAGCACTTAGTTGGTCAGAACCAAACCCCAGTCATGTCTGACCAAAACAGTCATTGTTCCTTGTCTGATATTGCTGTCAGCGGGCTGATGATGTACCAACTAAGGCTTGAAAATTGAAAAAAAAAAACCCAAAACAACAAATAAATTTAAAAAAAGAAACAAACATCCTCTTCTGCTCTTAATTTATTCACATCATGAAGGCTGATATTTTGTCTTAAACTATTCCTGGATCACTACCCCCCTTGTCTAGTCCATGATGGATTAGATTGTTATTGTTTGGCTTCAACACAGTCTTTCAAAAAGTTAAGATAGATAAGATAAATCCTTTATTGTCTTCCAAGAGGAAATTTGTTTTTACAGCCCACGGTTTACTCAGCAATATTAAAGAGCAGTAATACAAGACATTGACAGTTCACAGCACACAGACATGTATAGTCTGCATATTGGGATGAGAGGCGCTTCAAAAAACAGACAGGGTATTATGGGAATGTGTTAACCTCCTACTGCTCCACAAGTTCTTGTTTTGAGAGTTTTGCATCATTTTTTTTTTTTTGTGTGGCCTTTATGAAAACCTAAAACACTACACCAAGTTACCACGTTTCTTAGGTACACCTGTACCCAAAGCCCAGCAATGGATCCTGTATTTATTATTTATCAGTTGTTTGTGTTCAAGTAATACAGTATAATGTATGCGCCCTATGTATCCAAAGAAGGTACACGATGTGACATGAATGGGTTGAATAATCCTGCCAAATGTAGAGAAGGAACTCTATAGGAAGGGAAAAGAGAAGATGAATCACTTGACGAGAGGGGGAGACTATTTGACTAGGCGCTGTTTCTCTGCCTAGATCTGGCTCTGAGCGCTAATATTTTCTGTTTTACATTAATCCCTGCCTGGCAGTCACCTTTGTGGGGCAAGCTTATTTTTCAGCATCTCTAAAAACAGCACTGGCGCTCCTTACATCGATACTCTCCAAGGTTCGTATTGAGAGGCATAAATGTAACAGTGAAAAGAGAGAGAGAGGGAAAGAAAAGCAGTGAAGGAGAGAGAGAGAATCAAAGCCAAAGAGACAGAAAAAAAAAAGGCCTACAATGAAAAATAACTCCAAATCCAACACATCGAGGGGCTTGACAATCACAGCCTGGGTTTTTGCAGGCATCACAGACAACAGATTCGCAAACAACACTGTGGTCTGGAATAGTGTCACACCCATGATTGATTCCCCCAAGCTGACTGATAAGTTTTCTGGGGTAGGCAATCTGTGAAGAAAGAATCAGTTGAGGTGAAAGAAAAACAGTGTTTGAACCTGATGCATGGCAGCCAATACTTTGACTAGTAACATTTGCTCAGGGGTCAGTCACCTTGGAAAGGCAATCTGTAGGCAACAACAGTGCTGACTATACTGTAAAGTAACTGCTCTTACCTCTGGGTTTACTTTTTATTTTTTCTTATGGGGGATCCCAATAAGCTCTCTTTGTTTGCATGTGTAATGCCTACTTTGGAACATCACCATCATGGCATGGAGCCTGTTTTTTGCTGGCAAATTATTACTTGTTTGTTAATTTCCTCGAACAAGAAATGTATTAGATTCCCCCAGTCTCATGATGTCTCAAAACAAATGCTTTTACAGGATCTCCGCTTGCTATTATTTTCATATTCTAATTTGAATTCCCAATATTCTCTGTGAGTCAGCCTGCCGCGTATAACTTCTTCACCACAACTAGAAGCTGTGGCCTACTCTATCTGGCTCTGCATGTGAAATACCCCCTGGTTGTTTCACACACAGGCCTGACCAGTCAGAGTCCAACTGTTTGAGACTATTTATGGGACAGAGTGGGCAGGTTTGTGGTCCAATAATCCATCCTTAGCAATATTCATCATCACCATTTATAAAGCAGCCTATGTCTGTCTACCAGATGCCGAATGCAGACTCCCCCATGCTTCAACAGGAACCAAATTAAGACCAGACTAATAGGGCATGCAGGAGCAAGAGGTACTTTTATTTCTGTATTTATCACTGTAAAACTAGCAGCAATGATGAGAAAGAAAGAAGCTGCAAAGAGATTGTAATATCACCCAGTTTCCAGTCATAGAGACTCAATCTCTGCTCCAGGCAGCAGCAACACTGACAATCACACATGAAGAGATCTGTATAGCAAAGTCTTCAAACATGAGGAAGCAGATTGTCCCACAAACAAATACTCACATTTAGAGGACAGAGAATGTTGAAAGGGATGTAAGGTGTTCTTGAGAACTCATTACGGGGTAGGGTGACAAGGCCAGGTGACGGGTACCAGTTGAGAGCAGCAAGGGAGGATAAGTGAACTGAAAAGGGATAGAAGATGGACCAGGAGGTGTGTGAGGTGGGGGGGGGGGCAAAACTGATTTATTCAGAAGCTCATTAGCGGAGACAGGCAGGGGCACAGGGGAACAGGGAGTTCACCCTCATTGGGGCTCATTACACAGTGGCAGGAAACTGACCCAGCCGGGGCCAAAGTGGCACTCATCAGGGTAACATTGACTACCTTTACTCAGACAGAACCAGGCTTGGCTTTAGTCCATACAGTCTGTGGGAAGTCTCAGCTTTCTCTCTCACTCGCACACTGTTGCGCTCCCGTTCTTCCTCTCAATCATTATTCCTCACCCTGTCACCCTGGGTTGACTGGCATTCAGTGGAGCTCTATGATCTTCCTATGTAAACATCACACAGGATGAACTTAAACAGATGAGACAGTGCTGGCACAGCTGCTGGTATGGGGTCCTACATCATGTGGAGGAACTGCAGAGTGTGAATAAATTACCTTTTACCAAAGAAGGCACTAGGGTATTGGCTTGGAGGGAAGAGACTTTTTTTTAAGTGCATTGTGGTTGTTGTTGGCAGAAATATAGCTGAGGTTCAGGAAACTGGTTGAGAGAGAGCCCATGGGCCTTCTGTCCCAGAATTCATGTGTGAGTGATCACCGCATCCATAGCGACACAGTGTGTACCTGAACAATAGCTTTGGCTGGGTGGCTAAAAGGGAGCCAATTACGAGGGGGTAGGGGTATCTTGCTGATGGGAGGCGAGCCAATTAAGCTGACAGAGCTGAGAGTGCTGTGTATGGAGAGAAACTGGCAGGGCGTGCTAGCCTCGGGAGCTACACAGAACCAATAGGGGTCTTGCGCTCACTTTAGCCCCCTCACAAACCCTGCCGGGGTGTGAAGTGACATCACGCAGCTCCAAAAAGAGGACTCCTTTAGCGCCGGGGAAAGAAAAAGGCAGCAGTTGTGGTGCAGTTGTGAGTTCTATACAAGTCTGCTTCACTCCCTCTGCTTCATATCTGTCAGCTGTCCTTCAGACTGATTCAAGATCATCCGAGTCATTAATTAGTTGTGTCCTGTTAAACAAATGCACCTTGTCTCTTCCCTCTCGCCTCAGCAGCAGCCTTATAAGAGATGTTTCCAGGGATGTCTCACCATCAGATCTATTATTCATGTTTTTTTTCCCATTATGACATTATAAGACTCACATGAAGTAGAAAAAAATGCTCATTAAACTATCATCAGTCAAAAATAGATCACACCTTAAAGTGGTGGCTAGAAAGAAGGCTAGGCGGTAAATATGTAGAAGTGGGAGTAAGAGTGATGTTGAGCAAGGGAGATGAGACAGGGGAAATTGTGTGTGTGTATGTGTGTGTGTGTGTGTGTGTAAAGGAGGGGGATGGAAATATTTAGGAAGAAGAGAAGGGCAAGATAGGTGCTGGCCAAGACAGAATTACCAGTCATTTAGGCACTGGTCATAAAACATGAAGTTGGAATTAAAAGGCACAGCTTTGGAGATTAGTGTTCAGTTTCTGCCATACATCCTTTAATTAATTAGGACCCCTAAAAGCAAGAATAAGGGATTAACAATGATGCACACATGCTTGGCCAGGTTTTCTTTCTTCTTCATCTTAGCTTTTCATGCATCTAATCCTTGCCGTCAGAATTCACAGATCAGTCTAAATTAACCCTTTGATTCGTGCATGATTTATTCTTCTTCAACAGGAAATATCTTATCAATGCACAACACTCATTTTTTATTCAGATGCTGTCAGGATTTCCCCAATTTCTTACCTTAATGTTACATTAAAAATGGCACATTTTTAGTCAGCATATGTTGAAAATCTATAAGATGAATCGAGTGAGCTAGGCTTGCAATTTTGCAGCTCAAGGTCAGTCAAATTGCTGACTGATGACTGAAATTAATGACAGGTAATTTGCAGAGTCTGACATCAGATCTCTCGGAAGCTTGGAAGGATATATTTCGAATGTGAATGTATGTAGAAAAAAAACTGACTAATTCCTTCTTATGTAAGTTTGTGAGATGAAGGTGAAGGGTAAAAATAAATTGGGCTTGGATTTTTTTTCCATTTCCTCTCACACTGCCACTCCTTCCTGTTCTTCTAATAATCTTTCTTCAGGTGCAGGAATTTAACAGATGCCTGGGAAGCTGTGGGCTAAAAAGATGAGTTGTCTTGTCAGTAACTGAATGCCAGCTAGGCATGTGTCGGCCCTACTGTACGTCCACTCTGGCGATCTGTCTCCTTATACATCTGCACGCCACTAAATAGCCAGATTGATGGCTATAATGGGAGAAAGTTCAGTGCAACAGCATAAGCAGGAAGACTACAGAATAGGCTGCTTTTACGCCGCATTATGAAAGAAGAGAGGTGGTATAGCCTCACAGCACACTCCTCACAATACGTGTCCCTAGACAAAGCAATGGACACCATCTGGAATACAGGCATTACTTGTCTCCAAGCTAATGGTCCACTAGACTGCAAACTGTTCCCACTCCTACCAACATCATACCATGATTTTGTCTTATGTCCTCAGGGTTTCCCCCAGAAAAGTTTTTAGGCACAGTGGGAAGTATCTTTTGACCTGGCGTGGGCCAATGATCAAGTGTTTTTTTTTTGACGGGCCCCGGCGTGGGCCAGTGACAGACTGATGATAGCATTAAGGTAGGGCCCCTGTGATAACAGAATCATGGATGGAATTGCGGAAGTGAGAATTTAAAAAAGCTATAACACAGATAATTAAGTGAGTGCTAAAAGCTGAACGGAGATTTGAAAATATGACCACGTAATGTGATGTTATAAATAGGTCATTTATTCAACACACACAAAAATCAACAACTATAGCAGCAGAGTCTCACAAAGAATCTGACATTGTACAGTCTTGGAATGCTGTGTTAACAACAACTACAAAAGATAACTCAATTCAATAATATCAAAGTTTTGCAAAAAAACTTTTAAAAAAGTCCTGATTGACTACTGATTCTTACAGCCTTGGAATGCTGGGCACATTTCAACAACAACAAAATGAATGAAAATAAATATCCATAGTTTATACCATAGCTGGCTGAAAAGCTCTGAGACACCTTTACTGCTGCATGGAATAAATTCGTGTCACTACAATCAACAAAATGTATCTACACATAACTAAGGAACTCTGCTTTGCTCGAAGGACCGCATAATCATCATAATCATCCTCATCATAATATACATGTACAGCTACATTCACATATTACACTGCTCACCCAGCTCTGCACTGATCAGCACACCTCTGTCCGCCCTGATAGCAGCCACAACGCCGCTCCCTCACTCTTGCTCACCCACTGCCCCAAATTGCCAAGACTGTTTTTCAACACAACTGCTAACAAAACTTGCTCTCCTTAACTTGCAAGCTACAGTAAATAGTTTTCCCACCATTATGTTTCCAACTGGGCTGCCCCACTGTAACTGTAGTTTGAAAAACAACTTAAAAAAAATTTCCCAATGCAAGGCCTGGCTGGGGGTCTACTTAGGCCCAGCAGGCTGCCGGGCTTGCAATACACTGGCAGAAACCCTGGTCCTTTCCTGTCACTAGGATGGAATGCAGAAACAGCTACTGTACACACACTGTCGGGGCACTCTTTCCACTCTGGCCACTGCGTACAAGGGGAAGGCATAAGAGGTTGTATTGTGAGAGAGATTTTTAAACCAAGGCTCCCATTTCTCTCTCTCCTTCTCTTGTTCTCTCTCTCAGAAAGCAAAAGCAAGAGCCCAGTCACAACATCAACTTACTGAATCCATGTGTCTGAGGACCCAGGGACGAGGCAAGGTGGATTTTTTTTGCTCTTGATGGACTCACTGACTTGCCAAAGCCTCTGCTCTATCGACATAGGGGACATAGGGAATGGCAAAAGCGCTCAGTTCATAGAGTCATCCTTACTGCAGTGCCATATATTGAATCACCCTCTCACTATCCCTAGAGAGAAGCTAAATTTGAAGAGAGCGAGCACACTGTGACTTGTCCTGGGCTCTGAAAGCGGCATGATCATTACAAGGAATGTAAAGCAGTGCACTTGATCAGGGCAACTAATCTGGGTAAAGGAGATATAGGTTTGTGGTCTCATGATAAAGCCATCCTTAGCTAACTTGTTATTTGCTGTCATGGTTGAGAAATGGATTGAGTGCTGCCCTTTTTATTGTGACAGTGCCCATTGGGTTAGATAGAGTAAGCAAATTTACAGTTTGTGGATTTATAAAGACATGTGGTCAAGCCTATAAAGCTCTGTTTGAGGGTGAAGCCTGTGTGAAATAGAAGCTATATTAATTCAGGAAGGTTTACTGAGCGTGCATAAGCATACAGTAATGCTCTGCTCCACATTTGCACTGTTGTGAAACCTGCTACTGCTCAGTGCATCCACAGTCTTCTAGTGTTGGCTGCTGAGCGACTCCACATCAACAGCTGAGAGTAAAGTGCTGTACTTAGCCGGCACCACAGAATACTGATTCATTTCACTGCCAAGAGTTTCCTATTTTCTTTTGGGGATTCCAATTAGCAATGTTCTAGTTCTGGTCACAAGCCCATTTACCTAATCTTTAGTTTTTTATCCTACTCGTCTTGGTCAGCTTCCTTTTGTAAAGCATGAGTTACTCTCACATTGCCCTCAGCGCAGATCCACTTCACAAAGCATACGTGTACCCCAAGAGCTTAGAGCAAATCGGGCTCCCAAACTGCCAACTGTTGTATCCAACACAGAGCAGGTGCTGTCACCCTCAATCACATGTGCCACAGGACACCTGCCATAGAGAGATTGAGAGACAATGAACCGAGAGTTGTGTCACCCAGGCATAGTTTTTATTCACTTTGACCTTTGAAATCAACAGGCCACTCAAAAGTCCAAAGTACTATATTTAGAAGTTGTCACTCCAAAACAAAATAACTGGTTAAATGTGTTTCCATGTTAACTGAGAGATAATATAAGAATGCCATTATAGAGCCATTCTGTAGCAGACATTTATAGAATTGAAGGGATAGTGTAGCAAATGTCCTCCTGCTTTTTGAGGAGGAGAATTCAGAAGGTGTGGAAAGTCAGATAAGCAATGAAGATACTTTTCATTTTGAGGATAACTGGAACTTGAGGACCAGGAGAAGAGAGTTGCCCTATCAGGATACCGTCCAGTCCCTGAGTGCTCCTGGACTCCAAATAAAACATTATGCTGAAAGGTATCTCGTTTTCTCCAGGACATTGATTTCCAGTTTGCTTCAGCATTTTACTCACCAGCTTAATTGCTGCAATCTGGGGACATTGCTAGAACAGAGTCTAGTAGACGTAGCAAGACAAGCACTCAGATAATCACAGATCTGAATGCTTATACACCTTGTCTCTTGTACAAAGAATACAGAGTGTGCAGTGTGCATACTCTGCCGTTGTCATTGTGCCTGCTTTGTTATCTTTGTTTCTCTTGTTTGCCTTCCTTAAAATTATGACTGACCGCCCATGTCGATAGGTGACTGCCCAAAAAGGCAAAAGATGATACAGTGAGAAGTAAACTTTGTGATTGCAATGCTCACTGACAAAGTCAGATAGCGCTGGTTCCAGCTGAGAGTTATTACTGCTTGCATTTACCACCAAGTTAGCCATTTGAGTGGATAAAAGCCAGGCAGGCATGCATTATATGAACCTAAGTTACCTCAACTAGTTGTCTATGTAGAGATTTCACTTACCCTGTTTTTGTATTGATGATGACGATAGAAAAACAGCCACATTTTGCTGTTGACAGCAACAGTTTGTGTCATGGCCTCTGTCCCATCTCTCCTTATTCACTGCATAATGGCAAGTGAAGCGTCAATAAACAAACCAACCCAATTCCCCTGGACTTTGTTTGAGCTATGTCATTTCATCTTTTATGCATCATCATTAAACAGCTGGGAATGTGGCACAGTATGAAGGTATTTTGTTTTCTAACACCAGTTGTGATTTGCTATTCAAAAAAGTTTCCCTCATTCTTTCTTTTTATTGTCTCCTTTGGAAGAGTTTGGGGTGTGGATGATCAATAGGTGCCCCGGTGGGTCCTGTGTCTCCATGGATCTGGCCCTGGTCTATGCGTGCCAAGCCCAGTCAACCCAATCCCCTTGTAATCGCACAGTACTGTAGACTGGAGTAATTTCATAGAGAGCACACTACAGTAAAATCAAAGCAATTACTCAAAAAAGGCCCACCATTCAACCAAAGTGTCATCCACTACAAGACTCTCTTACTGCTGCACTTTCAGAACACTGAAAAGAAAAATAATAGAGGTTCTTCAGGCAAAAAAAAGTATCAAAAAAGGAAAAAAAGTTTTAGTTTTTAGGCTTCTTTTCACAAATGTACCCCAATACACTTTGTCCTCACATTTACAAACGTGTAATGTAATGTATGAGATCATATTTATAATACTTTCCCTCAATTGCAGCAGGGCTGAACAAGATTAAATTGAAAGCTAATAAGACATGATTCAGTGTGCAGCCATCACATTTCCACCTAGTCATTGTCAAGTCAATTTGGCATCTGTAGTTTGCGTGGCAATTTCTGTCTCACATCCATCACTGGCTCATCCCAATCCTAGGCAACCATCAAGGGACAGTTCTAATTCGCTGGTCTAATTAAAAGATAATGGTCAGCATTCACAGATGCCAATGGAGTTCATGTGCACACCTTAATCACAAGATAACTACTCTGATGCAGAGGGAGACACTGACGGGGCTTCCTATGGTTCATTTTCTGCTTGCTGTCCATTAATGAGCTAAAAAAGAACCTGCTCTGATTAACACTGGGGCTTCATATGAAGGACAAACACATGGACTTTTTTTGCTTTCTGTTGGATTGATGTTATTTGAAAACTGTGAGAAGAAAAGACTGATATGTGCTCTAACTGTAATATAATAAAGATGTGTACCAAAGGTCATAGAGCAACCCCTTTCCCATCATAACTATTAGTCTGATGTAAAGAAGTTTGTGCTCACTTCGTTCTGTGAATTCAGCCACCCGCCTCCCACATATTTGAATCAATACAATTCAATGAACTATGCGGGATGAACAGACTGCCTGCAAGAGAAGAGAAAGAGGTTTCCTTCATCAACTTTTTTTCAGCAGCTGACACACTCCAGTCTTGAATTGTGGTTGACTTCATTTTGATGATGACCAAGAGAGGTGACCATTAGCCTAAGGCTGCCTCTCACTCAGATTTGTATTGTGTTGCACGAACTTTGCTCAAGAACAGGAAATTGCTTGGAAATGTCACCTATTCCGTGGCACTATGTCTCGGACAGAAAAGTTTAAAAATGGCCGTACGCTATTTCAGGCATGTCACAAGACATCAGGCCTCACCTCCAGCAGCCTTTCAATAAGCTATCACACTGTTTCTCCAGGCAGCTGTTTTTCTCTTTTCTGTTTCGTTGATAACTCTGTCAGTCATTCAGCCAGCACAAAGTGAGGTGATTTTCCACATGCTTTTCCCTTTCAGGTCAAATGGAAGGGTCAGTCAAAACATCATATTGGTTTGTAAAAAGGAAATGCTGCACATTATAATTATTGTACTAGCAGAACGCAGGCATGCCTTACTTTAAAAGACATCAAAATGTTATCAAATTGTAATAAATGTTACACATGATTATGTAAAGTAATGCAATGTAACATAATATATAGTATAACACAGGGTCTTGTAATACCATCTACCATTATAAAAATCCAATATAATATCCATTATGACCCAAACTATTTTCTTTTCAAGTGCTTAGTGGGAGAGATTTTAAATGGTTGTGTTTTTGCCTACATCACATTTTTGAGAGAGCACGTGTCATACAGTATTGCAGGAGGGAAATATTAAGTACTGCATTTCTGTAAAAGGACAATAAAGACATTCAGCTTCACATGCAGAGCCCATTACCTGGATTGAATATGCTATTTTATTTGTTTATCTTTTTGTAGTTTTAATAACAATGATCTGCTGCTGATTACGCGGGTCTTTTTGATACACTGAAACCTGAAGCATGATTAATGAACTGATTATTACCCTGCCAATGATGCACACTACTTTTGAATTTCACTTCTATAGCCAAATGGAGAAAATTCTCACCTCGATGATGGATGGTTTTCATCCTAATTAAATGTGTGTGAGATTCCATTTTGAGTCTTCTGTGCCACTGTTATTGTGAAACTTCATGAGTTAAGAGTTTCATTTCAAGCTCGCAGCCTATTTTGTTAGACTGCATGTTTTGCTTGCATCTTGCTGATTTGACAAAAAAAAAAAAAAGAAAAAGAAAAAGCAAATAAAATATGAAAGTTTACAGAGAGGTTGTTGTAAGGTGTGGCAGCTTTCTTCTGCCAACCTTTTACCATGTTTATAGAGAATGACGCCATTTTAAAAGCCACATTATGATGTAAGCCTTTGTGCTGCTGATCTGAGGACCCTCATGGTCACTCTCTCTGAAATTAGCCACTGGAATGAATTTTGCACTCATTAATGAACAGTCTTATCGCAAGCTTGCAGATCAAGATTAATGAGTTGTAATAATGATGCATACCTGTAAAGTGACATTTACTTCAAGGATATTTAATCATGCTTCATCCTTCTCTGTTCTCGGGCGAGGTTCATAATTGGGGCGCAGATTGTCAGGGATTGTTCCTCATAAAATACATCATGTGTCTTATGAAAGGAATCATATAAGCTAATAGCGGTATGCCAGCAGTAAATATTAATGTGATTTGCATTAATCTCTAATTAAATTACTTACTAAATGATAAGCGTTTTATATCAGACAAAATTATCACCCATTAAATTTATAGACCATTGTGTATTGTGTTGAATGAATGCAATATTAGACTGAAATATCATTATGTCCTTACTGCTTATCATAAATCACTTCCCCAAATTTAATAGAAATACATATTTGACTCATCAAGTAAAATGAAATGTTGAAACTTCCCCTGAATATTGTGCCATAACGACTGTCTAACATCACTAGATCACAACAAAAAGACAAATAGCAGATAGCAGTATGATTTCCACTGATGCTATATATATATATAGTGTGTGGCTATATGCAGATTAACCACCAGTCTAATTAAGATGAAAATGTGCGCTACAGCAAGGCATAAGAAAGGCATAGGCGTTCATTATCAGATTGCTTCACTGCATAGGTTGCTTTTAACACTAAGAGGGGGTCAGCTGTATTTCTACAGCAAGGTTGGAAAAACTTGTAAATTGTGTGGTTGTATGGGTAGCAAAGAACAGATAAAAGGATTGCTGCTCTTTTTCATTTGGCACCAAGAAATAACATTAATAGTACTAATAAACTTTATTTATATAGCACTTCTCAAAAAAGTGCTTCACAAACAAAAAACGAGGAAAAGAAAGCAGGAAAACAATCACATCCAAAATCACAGTCAACAAACAAAATAATACATAAAACAGTTAAAAGTAATGATAAAAATAATGGATAAAAAGTAAAAAAGTAAAGTAACACATGAGAGTAACAGATAAAATAAGTAACTGATAAAATAATTAAACAAAAGCCATACGGTATAAGTACATTTTGAGAGACGATTTAAAAGAATGCAGAGAATTTTTTAGTCTAAGTTCCTCTGGTAAACTATTCCAAAGGGTTGGATCTCTGATAGTAAAAGCTCTGTCACCTTTGGTCTTCAGCCTTGACCAGGGAATAGCTAACAGGGCCTTATCAAAGGATCTCAAGCTACGTGCTGGTAAGTAAGGTTTTAGAAGCTCTGCGAGGTAGCTTGGCGCCATACTGTTCAGGGCCTTGAAGGTCAAAAGTAAAATTTTAAAATCAATTCTAAAACGGACAGGCAGCCAGTGAAGGGAAGCTAAAATAGGGGAGATATGATCATGCTTTTGTGATTTGGTTAAAAGTCTGGCAGCTGCGTTTTGGACACTCTGAAGCCGCGCAATCATGTTTTGGCCAACGCATGTAAACACTGCGTTACAATAATCCAGGTGAGAAGTGATAAAAGCATGAATCACTCTTTGAAGATCATTAAAAGAAATAAAAGATCTAATTCTGGAGATATTTCTCAAATGGAAAAAACACGACTGAGCTAGCCTCTTAACGTGGGACTCGAGAGTGAGGTTCTGATCTAAAATAAGTTCAAGGTTTGTAACAGTGGGTCCCACATGCTGAGCTAGAGAGCCAAGAGCAGGCAGAACCTGGCCATGAGTGTGCTCAGGGCTTATAATAAGGATTTCCGTTTTGGAGGAATTAAGCTGAAGAAAATTTTCTGCCATCCAATCCTTAACTGCAGCTAGGCAATTATGCAGGGAAGATAACAGAAGGTTGATGCTGTTTGATGATGTAGCCCAAAGGGAGTAAATAAAGAGAAAATAAAATTGGTCCTAGAATGGAGCCCTGCTGTACCCCATACATAGACAATGCTCGAGAGGACCTAAAGCTCATCATACAAATTCTCATCATCATCATCCTCTTTTGTTAACCATAGATTAGCAGGAAGTAACTGATGATGAGGGTGCTAATTACAACAGCAATAATAGATAATTTTTGTTCTTAATACACTACTATATGTATTGTATACATGTATTTTCTATCCAATTAGTTTCACAATTCCATTCTCCATACATTGTCAAATTGGTGACAAGCTGTCCAGCAGCATAACTGTTCAGCAGATATACTGTACAGGTGGTTCAAACATCCTGCTAGATAATTGGTGATAACTGCTATTTTCAAAGAGAGAAAGGCATTTTACAAGACAAATGTGCACAAATTAACCTCTTCAAGCTACTTATAATATTCAGCACTGACTGTTTTGCATTGTCTGGAAATGAATTTGGATCCATTCCAAAGTAATTAGTTTAGTTGGATGACTGAGTCAGGAGGGAGTTTCTAAAAACAGTTTGGAATTGCCTGTGAAAATCTGTTGTGCTTTAAAGCGGGCACTGCCTCCCACTATTTATGAATGCACTTCAGACAGACCACCTGCACTTTCTCTGCACTCTCTACTGCCGTTTCTGTTTTGTTCAGATTTCTAATTGCATGCATGATATATCTTTGATGTAAGAGTTTTAGGCCATACAACGGACCATCCTGACCTCTAACTGTCCCTTTGAAATGGCTTTTGTGCTTTCATTGTTGAGTGACAGTGTATTAGATGAATATTAAAGGTCCATAAACAGTTATACAATGTCTTATGTGGCTCTGAAGGGAACTTAAGTTTAATACAAAAACCTTAATGATGTCATCAGGGTTATCGTGGCTCGTGCTGGACACTTGAGCATGTAGGAAGCAGGAATAGTCCAGTAAAAATTATGTCAAGTTGCATTTTGGGAAAAAATCTATATTATACATAGATTTATACTACTATAATGTAGTATTTCTGTAGTCTGAGGTGTCAATTCAATGTTACTTTTTAAGACGATGGTTTATAGAGTTGTGTTGTATTGTGTTTTATTTAAAGGTGTTCCTGTTTTTATCCATTTCCTGTATATACTGTATGTCTTATCACCTGACTAAATATGACTTCCTGTTTAGTGGGAAGAAAAAATGTCTGTCAGTCAACCAGAGGGGAATAGCCTCTGGCAATAATATCTTACACAGGGCTACGCCAGATTTAATAATCACATTTCCATGTCTCGCTTTTGATAATCTGATGAATACTTCCACTCCAAGGACCTACGAGACCAGCGCCAACCTTCCATCAGGTAAGGGGAGCACATGATTAAGTCTTAGAGAAAATGATTTTAAATTCAGCATTGGGAGAGCAGAGTTCTCCAACCAAACTAGGTCCCTGATAATGATTGTACCTGCTTATGCAACAGCCCACATGAGTCAGATGCTCATCTATTGAACCAGAGGAGAGAACACTGCTTTTCTAAACAGGAGCTCTAAGCATTTTAGATGTGTTCCACTCTGGTTTCCCATCTCTATACTGTGGGAGTTTAATCTCATTCCAACTGACATATCCCCAGGCACCTTTTTTTCAGAAAAAGACAGAAAGAAAGAAAGAAAATCGGAAACAAAAAAATTAGGACAGATTGAGAAAGATTTTTTTTTTTCGTTCACGAGCACCAGGTATTTGGGTATCTCTCTCTCTCCTTCTCTGTCTGTCTCTCTCTCTGTCTGTCGTTTACAGAGATTATTTTATCTTATTTGCTGGGGTTCTGGCCGTGCTGGCCATGGGGCTGAGGGGGCTTTTATGGACTAATCCCCCACAAAGCCAGTAATAACCTGTCAGTTCATCCCCAGCCAACCCACACCCACCCCCACCCTCCCCCACAAGTCCCGCTAACCATCCACGAAGATACCAGAATGTAAAAGAAAAGCAGGGGGCTGAAAGAGAGAGTCGTGTGGGGCTAATGCCAGGCTTGAGGCACCAGGCCACGCATCCTAACTGAACCGTGAACCTTTTTTTTTTTTTTTAACAGGAAATGGACAGATATCTTTCCACAATGAACCGTGACGGCACAGAGCAGGTCTTCAAACGGGTGTTCTGTCTGATGTTCGTTTGCTGCCTACAGTCTGGTGAGATTATAAGAACTCATGGGAGACAGAAAAGGCAAGGGCGGAGCAGTGTTTGGGTTCTCCGAAAAGGCAACTTTGACAAAGGACCATGGATGCAATCAGGATTAACACATTTAAAGATAGATGTAGCAGAAAGCTGGGAAAAAAGCAGCTTTCAAAACATTATCTATTTTACGATTTAGAGAATTTTCCACTTTATCAGATTCTGTGAATGTCTCGACTGATCTCAACAACAAACATCTCCTACTTTCCTATCATGAACACAACACATATGTGGGGTGTCTCAGTTACATCTGATACCACTGATTTACTATTCTTTTTTTTGTCATTCTTTCCAAATAAGAAGTCAGTATTTTATTTCTGCAACAATTTCAGCTGACACCGAAATTGACTAAATGCTCTGGAGGGCGATATTTTAACCACCAACAATGACATGCATAATAATGAGACTGTCTTTGATCCCTCTCAAATGACAGATTAGATATTAATCCTGGTTGCTTTATGAAAATGTCATTCATATGTCCATCCAACTTGATGATATTGTCTCAGCTGACTGAAAATAAGAAAAATGAGCTGTAAAAAAGTCAAATGTATAGCACTATTAATTCAATGGATTAACAAGTGGATTAACATTTGCTACACATTTCTTGTATATTTTCCGAATAGACTGTAACTGTCAGGATTATGTTTTTATTTGAACCTTATTCTGTCAGAAAAACAAAACAAATCAATAAAGCTTGTTTGCCCATCCGAGGGTTGTACAGTTCTGCTTCAATGGCAGCCAACTGCTTGCATGCTTTCATCTCATCCCTGCCTTGTCTTTCTGCCATACCTTCCCTGTTGGTTATTTTTAACCTCCCTTCCCTTGGTCTCATTTGGGCCAGATGGAATCTGCCCTGAAGCATGTGTTTGGGGCGAACCTGCACTCCTGGTTAGCCTCTCTCACTAGTGGAATGAGGCCTGTCAGAAGGCATCAGGGTGACTCATCTCAGGAGGATGTGCTAACACATCATTGCCCCAGACTTTTCTGCGAGGGTTGATCGTCCATGAACAATGCTGTTCCCGTCGCAACTCACACTTGGCCAATTCATCATCTAGCCTTCGACGTAGGGGAGAGAGTGGGTGAGAAATAAGTTTTAATTCATGAATAGAAATGTTTTGTTTGTGTTTGCCCCCACAGGGATTGACAGCAGCACTCAATTTGAACTGAGTCATTTTCTATTTGCTGCAACTATATTGCATGACCTTTCAGTCTAAATCTCATATATTTGGTATTTTACTTACACAGGGGAGTGGGTAAACATGCATCCTCTTCTTCAGAAAGACCCTGTTTTACATACAAACTAAAGGCACAGCATCATGTGGTCTCTGCAGGGTTTGTTTCTGAGGCTCCTTCTGCACAATGATGTCTCCGCTAATGTCCATCATTTTCTTTCTTTCCACTTTCTTTTTTTCCACATAAATTTGAGCCACATCATACAATTAATAGTATCATGTACCTCACTTAATATTACTGTAATCAATGCTGAAACAAACATTCTCACTGTAAACGAGACTCTTTAAAAAGTGTCAGAAAAGATTAAATTGCTAAAAAAGGAACTGTGGAACAGATTAAATCGTGCCTCTAACAGATTCTGAGTTTTGCAACAGACATGCAATCTGAACGGCTTGATGAAACAGAGCAAATGCAATGAGTCTTTTTACCACGATACACATTGTAGGATAGTTAAAGGTTATGCGTCTGTTACTATTCCTTGAAGACGACTGCTTGCACATGCAGTGTTTGTTTTTGTTTTTTTTTAACATATATTTGTTGTATGTAGAAAACACAAAGAACATCCTTCTTGTGCACATGAAAATGCATATTATTTAATCATATTTCTTCTGTGTATTTCTCCTGGGAATCATAAAATATGGTGAGACATTGCTCATACTGGGCCTATAAAGTCAATAGGTAAATAGATTTAGGTTGAAATATCAGCGATGCTAAGAACCAACACAGACTTGGGTTATGACAGTATCATCATTATGAGTTTATCATTTGAGTTCAGTTTGGTTATTTATTGTCATTAATCGATTGCTCACAGAAGTTGAAAAATGATGAAAAACTGTCTTCAAGCTGTGATATAACAAAATCCCATGATATTGTGGGTTCTCAATTGTTGTGGGCATTTCCTCTTTTTAGCAAGTCATTTAGATAACTTTTTTTTCTGCGCTGAAAGGAAGTTCATATTTTACCCCAGATGAAACAACTATTGCTTTGAGAAAAATATATTTATTTTGAGGAAACACACTACACATACTATGCCTTGGAGACATGTTCATGTAATGGAGTGATTATTCCAAAATAATCAGTGGCAAGGCTTGCATAGAAATCCATTGCCTCAGGCCACAAATCAAAAATTCACATCTCAACATTTTTACAAATGTACTCTACACCGAGTCAGGAATGAAACATGGGCTTGCCAAAAGGAGTAATTGAAGGGTGGGTTTTATAATCATCCATTGATTCACCCCCCCCCCCCTTGTGTTACAGCTTCATACGAGGCATATTTACACATTAGAAAAGACATGCGTGGACGTCCACACGCTGACAGAGGCAGAGACATTCTGTCCCTGAGTGGCCAGGAGGACGACAGAATGTGTCCTGAGGGCAGGGTGATTCAGTGTGGATGCACTTAAGGCGAGATGCAGCTCCACTTCACTCCCATTTTGCATTGTTAACTCCATCCCTGGAGTGCAGACACTGTGTATTATGTAGCTGCACTTCTCATCACTAAGAAAATTCATACCACCTCTATATTGCACCTTATACAGAAGATGTCTTGTTCTGCTTTAACCGTACTAGTATTATTGATTGTTCTTTAAAGATACATCAGCTGTGAAGTGTGTTGACTGTAGTGCGCTAGAGGAAATTTAAGGATTAAGCTATAAAATCACCTCAAAGGTGTTAAGTTGTAATAGTAACTCTAGTAATTTTTCACATTTGAAAACCCTATCCAGTTCTCTTCTGAAACCTACAGTTGTACAGGGATGCTGGGTGCTTCTTGTGTCAAGTTCATCAGTAGCACATTTAGCCATTAGTATGAAGTAGGAAATAGCTTCTACAGAATACAAAGATTTCTTCTTTGTCTTCCAAATGCAGTTATAGATATTTATATGGTTGGTATTCATGAGGATTGAGCAATAGAGCATATTTGTTATATTTTATGTTTTTAATGCATTCATCTTGAAAATGGGTAAACAGCATGCATCTACAGTATGTGGCCATTCTACCCTGTAGATAGATGGCATTTTCAAAAAGGAAAAAAAAGAGAAAAATCTATCAAGTGTTTTTTTCTGAGTCGAACAGCTGACAGATCCGCAGGAGTTCGAGTAGCTGCAAATGATTTTTTAAAAATATCGCAAAGGTGAAAATTTCTGCAATTATTGTAATAACGTACAGTCCTCTGTTGTCCTAATCCTTGTAGTTTGAAAAAATGCCTATGGGGAGGTGAAGGAGGGAGGGAGGTGAGTTATCAATAGACGCAACAAAACATAAGAGATAAAAATGTAAAAACTAGTGTAACTGGTGCTACACTTGGCTAGAACTTCAGTCTCATCTATGTATTGCCATCGCTCTCCGCAGAATAAAATATGAGCTGTGTCATGAAGCATTTTTTAACCATTTTTAAGCGTGGCGAGCACTTAACATGTGTCGTCACTCACCAAGGAACTGATCTATAAAGCAGGCTAACCAGCCTGAAGGAACAATATCCTGTACTGCTCCCCACTTCTGTCTCCCTCATTAGAGTCATGATTGGCTCGGACATCCCTGGAGATCCCATATTAAGGACCAAAATACCAATGGTCCCCTGTCTCAGAGATGACAGCCAGTTGTCGGAGTTCATAATCTAGCAGTGATCTCGACCAATCTAATGAATCAAATCACCGTCATTCACCCTTCTCTAAGTCCATCCCTCATGGTGTACGCTGTCTGCTCTGCCCTCGAGCTGAAGGGAATGAAGGGAGAAGGGCAGGCAGAGAGATCTTGTTTTTGAGAGGATGGTAAGACAGAGAGAATGAAAGAGCGAAAGTATTCCTCTTCTTCTTTTAGGGAGGAGGGTGAGACAGAGAGACAATCTTCCTCCCACTTCATTTATAACTCACTCTGATGCAAATCTGTCAGTCCAGAGACTCTCATCCACGGTAAAAAAATGGGACCTGCGATAAAAGCCTCCCTCCATACATTAAAATTAAAACTCAAATTGCTGGATCGTGTAGAACATCCTCTGTGTTTTGACAAGCAGGGTCAGTTGTATGCAGATGTGTGTTGAAGCATGCAGGGTAATTGGAAAGTCTGTATTCCATAAAGGACCTATTAGTTCTAGTGATGCTGATTGGCTGTGCTGTGCACTGCCTCTCCCATTGCTCTCGCTGACCCATATCCAAAGGTCAGCTATTGACTCTAATATGCTTCCATTATCCCACTCATTAACCTCACGACGGCCCGCTGGGACTTTGAGAAAGTGATTGGTGGCAGAGGGGAAACACAAGCTACAAAGGAAGCGGCTGTCACTGGGTGGACAGTGGTACAGGGGCCTGGGGAGCCAGCCAGCCAGTCTGCTATTGATCTATGTGGATTAGGAGACCCTTGTCTGTGGGGGCATCTCCCTCAGCTCACAGATTATTACAGGCTTTGCTGGGATTTGGGCCTTGAAAAGACTCCCAGCACAATAACTTTGTATGGCAGAGACATATCTAATAAGATACCAATAAGCTCAGAGAGAGAGAAAGAGGGAAGAGAGAAAAAGAAAGGATTTCTGGAAAGCTTCCGGCAATGGGAGGCAATCTCATTTCTTTCTTCTCCTTCTTGTTTTTTTCTCCCTTCATTCCTCCACTCTAATTCTCCTTTAATTCTGGAATAGCACAAGTGGGATTTACAAAACAGATTGACTCCCTTTATTAGTTCAGTATGTCATTATACATGCATAGGCTTTGAAGCTGCGCTGCGTTTTTCTACTGTATATGGATATATGCGCTGTGCTGGGACTGCAAACGGGCATCACAATGACCTCAGATTTCTCTCATCAGGGCTGATGGGAGAGACAAACCATCAAGGGCCAAGTCCAAACTGCACCCACACTGCATCCAATCCTCAATCTACACACAGAGCACACACAGTGTCAGCCAAATACAGCAGAAGGAGATGAGAATTCTGTGCCAGGCATGACTTAGTACGTAATTAAGGCCCTGGCTCAGGAATGGCAAATCAACTTGCTTCATTACCCAAAGGAGTTATGGTGAGAAATTAGGAAAGATAAAGGCAACCAAGGTATTCATTTTAGGTGCTGTCTTTCAGCTCACAATGGTAAGGTTTTATAAAAGACAGAAACATGTTATTTACCAGTCACAGAGTCGTCAGAAAGTTTGGTGGCAGAAGTTACTTTACTGCAATCGATGGCAGACTGGGTATGATGGGGGGCCAAGGAGTTCCAGCCTTTGAGCTATGGTTCATCAAATCAAAACACTGTGGTCAAAACATGGACGGCTTTTGGAAATGCTGTGCCTTTTCTGGTACACTGTGTAAAAAAAATTTCTCTTTCATTTTATTTCTCTCTCTCCTCACCCTCTCTTTTTCCTCATCAGACTTCAGCCTCCACTGATGATGCCCTGAAGGAGAGCCTGTGTGGGTTGCATACCAAGCAGTATAAGGCTGCTTTAAAAGCAAGCGGCCAAAGAAGTTGAGAGGGGTATCAAACATGCTGCTGAATATGCATATATAAATGACCTGTTCAGTAATCATGAACAACCACACAGCAGGTTTCCGGGGGCTGTTTTGACACAGCTGGGCCATAGCCCCATTAGTCCCACAAACATGTCTTTCAAATCAGTGGTTTGGAGGCATTTCTGTACACATGCCGTGTGTTCCATGAGCAAAATGCCTTAATTCCTGCATAGGCAAGTTTGTTTCTTCAAAGGGTCACCAACTCTGATTATAACTAAATATTCTGCCCGTGCAATAGTTCAGCAATGGTGCCTATAGCATGTAGCATACTAGGTTTGATAGTTTGTCTGGTGTTTGGCCAGGCAGTGAGAGTGTTTCTCTATGATAATTGTGTTGTCCTTTTTCAACTATGCATAATGGAAACAGATTTCTTCAGAAAAAAACATGGCATCATGGTGAACTGCATATGCATACTGTATATACAAGTATGTTACAATAGATGCTTGCACCTAAAACTGTATTTGTTTCTCTGCGTTGCATAATTAATGCAACAATGCTATGATATAAGTGCATTAAGGGGATTGTGGGATGTCAATGAAAGCTGCCCTTACATTTTTCAGGCTCCTGCATGCTTGGCCCACACAACAGATGAATTAGAGTCTTTCTCCACATGGCCAACAGCCTGCCTGCGCACATTAATGACACACACCAAACACTGTGTTCAAACTGTGATAATTGAAAGTAAATTTTTTACACACATTTTCTTTGCAGTTTTACACCACACCTGTTTCTTTTGTAATTGTATATGTATGGAAAAAAAAACCCGTTCTGGACTAGAGAGCATTACATAACCTTCTGGATGGTGATTGAGCAGATTTTGGCATAAGAAATGTGAAAATTAAGTTTAAAAGCCCCTTGTTTTTTTTTTTTTCCTGTTAATATTATAACCATTCATTTCTTTCCATCATTAAAGTTTTTGCCACTGTGGGGTTTCACTATCAACTCAATATCTCTACTGCTGACATCTTTAGATAAGAGCCCTCCAGGTTCTACTTATATTAAATAAAAGATACAAAGGCGCTCAAGGCAAAAGACTTGTGAAAACTAGTTAAAAATACTTGCAGGATGTGGTGAAGAGTTGTGCTTCTTTTAATATCCATGCTTTTAATATCTGTGCCTTAAAATCATTAATGATTTTATCTGTGGGTGAGGAGTCACATAGAGTTTGAAACTTTATATCAAGTATGAAAATATCCACTATGCATTACATTTTTTTCTTAGTCACTGTTTGCTGCTGAGGGCATATAGGGCAGTCTCATTCTAGGTGTTCATTATTGATACGTCTATGAGGGGAAAAAAAGTCCACTGTGTTTCTGTTTTTTAGGCACAAACAAATACACACACCTCTTCACTGGCAGTTGTTGATGGCCACTTCAAACAGCAGTCCTGGAGGGACAACACAGCATCTTGCCTGACAGCTAGTTCAGTCTAAACCCCTGTTCCACTCCGCTCCCTGTTGTCACACAGATAATACCTATTTTGGTTGGTTTTTAGGAGAAAAAGAAATATGCAAGCGCTACTGAGGTCACAGCAGGAGGTGTGTGCAGTCCTAATCTCCACTGTCAAACCATGTAAAACTCTCTCCTTCACTTAACCATAGACCCTTCTGCCTTTCAAGATGACACACCAATACTCTCCAAATGCCCCGTTCTGTGGGAGACTTTGTCAGCATCTTCGCACGCTCCCACTGTCACCCACTCCCCATGTGGCTGGCGCTCCTCTGCCAGTGCTAACAGTCAGGCCCATGCACTGAAAGACCCTCAGAGAGTGCTCTCTCTGTAGGCAGGCTGTTAAGACGCTGATAGATTCTTTGCTCTCTCTCTCGCTCCCTGCCTTGCTCTCTCTCTCTCTCTGGATTTTGCTGTATTCAAAACCCAGCATTCTGTTTACTGTAGGATTACTGCTTTTGTATGTTTCAAATTTGACAGCTGCTTCATTCAATTCCCCAGTGTGGAGGCTGCACGATAAGGCCGATATGGGTTTCTAATCTTTTCCCTGCCTAAATCCTTTCCAAATCTTCTATTTCTTTCTCCCTCCCCATCATTCCTTGCTGTAAGATTAGAGCATTTTCCAGCACAACTCTTGGCTTTTGGCGCAGAGCTGCTGGAACACTCTGGTAGGACTGCTAATGAAGGGAGCTGCTCCTTTGACAGCTGTTGCATCTGATGCAAAGGTTCCTGCATAAAGGCCGCAATCAAACACCCTCCACAACCCCGTCTCCCTGTACGTGGGTGTGTGTAGCGCACATTGACAGCATGCTAAAAATAATTGGGTGACTGGTAAATATCACTCATACAGGCAGAGTTTGATCTCTTTGGGAAACTGTTCTATGGAGGGTTTTTGGAGGATATGTTTTATTGAGATATAGCCAAGGCATTAAAATGTAGTGACAAAAAAAGAAATGTAATGTTTCTTAATGGGCTTTTTGTGCTTGGGGCCCCTCTTAACCAAAATGACTGTTCATTCACAGATTGTATCAGCTGATTAATTCTGTGTAGAACCCGCAGCTTGCCTGTTGTGATTCCTCTGAGGGCCCTCAAAGCCTTGCACTGCATAACACACTATATCCTGACTAGAATTTCTATTTAGGCAAGGCTTCGGGGAAACTGATGGATTAATATTGGTACAGTGGTAGCATTTAGCAAACACGCATCCATCACAACTTTACAAAGTATGACTAATGTCTGATTGTATAGGGCATTAGCTGCTGCACCACAGTTTGGCTTAGCTTTTGAAGTATTATTTTCTACTGTGAGGAGCCAGCTTCCAATTATGCATTAATCAAAGTACCAGAAATGACGGTTATCACTGAAATCCATTGCTGATGGCAGCTGCATCGTCCTTTGTACCTTTCACTACCTGCAGATGATAAATGAAATGTAATAAATGACATCATGGCATTTTAGATTGATTTATTGCAGGGCATGTCCCCGTATATGCATGGAAACTTTCCAGTGTTATTGTTATGTAGCTATTAGAATAATGGTTTTACCTCTTGTTTGCTTACTGTCACCCTTCTAGTGTTTGCTCTGGTTTGAGGAGTCTAATCTCCTGCATACAGGTATGCTCTTTGTGTGATTTGTCAACACATCCTGTGGCTGTGTTGCTGAAGCACTTCAACCCTTTCGAGACAGCTTCAAAACACAGAGAATGAACTCCTTGACAAAAGAAAATAGACTTTGCAGAGCCCGAGCCTCTGATGAGTGTCAGACATCCCTGCACAAGTGTCATTTGGGTGATTTACAAGCATAACCCAAGGCTAACGGCTGCTTTGATGTGGAATAAAGAAATCTATAGATATCAGAGGAAAGCTGTATTCTCTATCCAGGGATTGTGAAGACCAGAGCTGCCTCTCTTATTGTGGGATTTATAAAAAGGCAACTCTGCACATTTTAATGTAAAAATAACACTGTGTGAATATCAATGGGCGTTTTTTGTCCGCCAAACATATTTCTTGTTTAATGAGCTAGTTAGTGTGAATATGTGTTTTGCTCATTGTTAGTGGAGGATTATGTGGCAATGCAGTTACACACTTGAGGGTTTAAAGAGTAAACACTTGCAGCTTTAAAAAAAAAAAGCTATGGATAAAAGGATCCTTGGATGGAATGAATGAATTTTATGATCACTCAATGCTAGAATTGAATTCAGATTGATACTGTCACTCTAGGGCTGTGGCCATTTGTAAATTATTACCACATTACTTCTGCCTATTTCAAACATGAAAATAAAGAGGAAGCACTGTATCTATATGGGAGGAAAAAGAAAGAGAAAGTGAGATAGAGAGGAAGAAAGTATAAGTAAAAAAGGAAAGATATACATTCTTTTCTACAATCAATTTCATCTGTGGACACTGAAACCCCACATAATGGGTTCAGGCTGAAAAGGCTCTTTAGAAAAATACTCTCTGTGTTGCAGCAGTTAAAACCATTGTGGTCAATACCTTTACATTCCATTGGATGCATTGTAGCAGTAGCATTTCACATGAAAAATGTGGTACAAAGTGGACCAGTAAATCTTTTCAGTGTACACATACCAAGCATGACAGTGTCAAGCAGATTTACACTTTGCAATGACAATCCATAAAATATTGAGCCTCTTAATCAGCAAAATGGAGCAGCTCTTGACTGCCAATTCAGGACTTTTGGACAACAGATGCGTATTTACCACTGTAATATCCTCAAAACTGTCTATCCTGGGCTCCACTCATCATTTGTCTTGTGGTACAACTTAATGCAAGTGGAGGAACTCTCGAGGCATATATATATATATATATATATACACACACACACACACACACACACACACACACACACACACACACATATTCTTATTTCTTTGCTGATCTTTTCTTGAAATATTATACTTTTACAGTAAAACACTAAGCAGTTGAAGAATACAAATGGTTTAACACTGATAGAGCAACTGGCTCTGTTATTTTGTTATTTTGGTCACTTTGCAGCTCTATATTGAAATATAACCATGTGATTTATGTTACTGTACCTATTGCATAAATGGAATATAGAACTTGCTCATTTCGTACGGTCAGTTGGGAAATAAGACCACCGCTCCCAAAACCTAATAATGGAAATAATATATAGAGTATGACCCAAAACTTTGGACAACCACATTATGAATACATGCATACATGGAAGAACAAATTACATTTAAAGTTTCTTGCCAGCCCACAATTCTAATATCAAACATCCAGACTTGTGTGGAAATTCTCAGAAGCTTTCATGATGAGAATCACTTTCAAAAGCAAGTTCATGTAAATGTTAAGGCATACTGTACAGTATGTTGTGTGACAATGGTGCAGACCTTTTGAGTAACTTGCAGGTACAGATATGAAACCCTCCTCAACTTTGGAAAAATGTCAAAAATGGCTTCAGAGTCAATTCTCATTAACTAACTCCATTGTGCTTCGTCTTTACAGATCAATTTCAATAAAGATGAGGCAGCAGCAGTCTGGGATTACAGTGTCACATCAGCCTTGTCGCTTTCCTTTCCGATGAAAATTAATTATGATCAAGGGTATTAAGAGAGCTGGCACGATCATCATCTAAAAGAAACATGTTTAAGTCATAATATACCGCTTTATCAAATTAAAGGGGCCATATTATGAAAAATTCGCTTTTTCAGTGCTTGTGTATATATATTTGGGTCTCTGATGCGCCTACTAACACACAAACAGTGAAATAAGACCACCCAGTCAGTTTGGTGTGGGCTGGCTTGCTCTGTATTCTTGTGATTCAACAAACCATTCAGATTTGACGCCCCTTCTTACATCACATGGGGCTAAACTAAGCTAAGCTAAACTAATGGCAAAAAATTAGCGCCTAGGGACAGAGCCACTGCGTGCCGACAGATGAGCCCCGCGAGCTCTGCAGGAGAGAGCTGGCCAAGGAGCAGAGCTGAGGATTCCTGCGTCCCTGCTGCTGCTGCTGCTGTCTTCTGGAGGAATAAACATCCAATTCTGCTCTGATCCGGAGCAGTTTACCGATGGGAGGAGTTCATTTTTTAAACTTTTGGGATTAAGTGGATTTATCTTCAAACTTGCTTCTCAACCTAGCCAGAGCTAAATTAACACCGGAGTCACACATCACCTCAGCTGCTGTCATCAATAATAAACATCTTAAATGCTGGTGAGCTTATATAATTTTAAAGTTACACAGTATGTAGATATCTTTGTGTATAAAAAATAATGTCACTGCCGTATTTATGCTTTTAGATGACATTTTGAGTGTGAGTGTGAATGGAGCAGCTACGATGTTAGCATAGCCCAGATCGATCTGAACCCCATTCAGAAAACAAGCATTTTGAAGGTTTGTCATCTTGCGGACAGACCTGACAAAGGATGAATTCCGACTTTTTACAAATTGTCATCATGATGTAATTATTTTAGCATCCTTTTGATCCATTTATTGAACTTAAATCATAGCAAAATCTAAGTTTATTTACACTCAAACCGGCTGTTCTGAACAGGGCTGTTTAGACACTATGAGAAGGCTGCTGTAGTGCTTCATCCTTGTGGTATTTTAACCAAAGCACGTCCGATACATTTTATTAAACCCCCGGGGAACTGTGTTAACTTGTGGAAAAGGGGTATAATATGGCCCCTTAAACATCTATTATTTTTATCATGTATTCACATACCTTTATTACTGTGACCAAATGGGCAACAGTTGATGAAAAGTTTTGTATCATGTCATTGCTATTATAGATGTGTACTAAAGATCAAGCGGGTAGCCCCAGGTCTGAAAAATGATTTAAAGCTGCATTCTCTCTAATTGCCAGCAGGGGGCGACTCCACTGGCTCCAAAAATAAGTCAGATTGTATGGAAGTCTATGAGAAAATGACCCTACTTCTCATTGGATTTATTACCTCAGTAAACAATTTCCTAATGTGTTTATGGTCTCAATCACTAGTTTCAAGTCTTCTTCAATACAGCATGATGTTCATTTTGTAAATTATTGTCCCATTTAAAGTATAACAGATGATAAAGCACAGAATGCTTTAGGGCCTGGCCACCTTGTGATTGACAAAGTAACCATGGTGTAACCCCAGATTCACAGAGTATAGGCATAGTTGTTGCTATTTCAGTGTGTTTTCATTTCATGAAAGTTAATAGTAACATTTTGGTTGCCTAAAAAATTCTTGTTCAGCATTTGGTTGAACTAAAAGACTCTAAGGAGTCGAATGTTCAGTAAGTACATTTTGTTTTAATGGCTTTAAGCCTATTTTTCACAAGGAAAAATTAGTATTAGCATTATCACAGTTAACCATAGACTGTAAATGCACTGTGTTAACCAAGCTAGCAGCTAGCAGCTAGTGTTAAGGTCAGCTCCACCCTCCCATTCAAATATGGTCAATTCTGGCTCCAAAAATCCAAGATGGCAACGGTCAAAATGCAAACTTGAGGCTTCAAAATGGGAGTCCACAAACCAATGGGTGGGTCCATTATTCTTTTATAGTCTATGTTAGAGATACATGAGGGGGGGACGGGGGACACAACAGGAACACTTGTATAGTCTAATGCAATCCAGTGTAATTGCTGGCACTATTACCTTATTAAGGGTTAAACCTGCAGTGCGGAACTTTTACATATAAATGAACATCTGTTACATTCAAGCCCTTGTCAAACAAATTCACACAATGCTGATTAAGCCTATCATTGATAGATAAATTGCTCTGTATTTCACAGTGTACAGAGTTTTTAAATCTAGTGTCAGGTTTGACATTCCTGCGCTGGCATGCATTCATGCAATGCATACTGCACATGCTCTATGGGCAGAACATGCGCACTAGAGGTTTCCGCTGGCTGAACTGGCTAACTTCTGGTTAGTTCTCTACTAACTTGAAAGGGGATGAAATAATTTAATCGTGCGGCTCTTCCACATCTTCCAAATGTTATCAGACAGAATGGATTTAATTCTGATAGTGAAACAAATCATTTTGCAGGGGTTGTGTGACTCTCAGCTGCAACAGTAGCGATGGAGTAGGCTACGGCAGAGCCTATGACATAAGCACGTGTCAACTGTTTTTGTGATTCATTGCCAGATAGGGGAAGACAAAAGTCCTGCACTTAAAATATTACAACTGTGGTTAATTTTTGATGTAATATTTGCACTGTTGTTATTTTGGATTACACTGTATATTGTAATATGTTGCTGTTTTTTGCCCTATACATGCTGCATCTCAGTCTCTATCATTTTTCTTTCCTACTCCCTCTCATTTACTGCTGTATCCCTCACAAACTGCACAGCACACTCCTCACTTTATCGTGTTTTAAAATAGCCAATGCCATAAAGGTGTATCACTCACTGACAGAGCAATTTCAATGCAATTTTTAAGAAAATCCACTGCACTGGAAACAAGTAAAATCTTCTCACACCACTGGCACTTTTCATTAGTTTTTTAAGACAAAGAGTTAGATTTTAGTGCTGACTGCACATTTTTATGCAGTCTGTAGACTCTATTCGGTTTCACCCACTTGTCTCTTTTCCTCACTCTATCACTACTCTCTGCTAATCTTGCTTTGCTCACCACCACCTTCATCGCCTGCCTGACCACCCCCCTCTGCGCTCACCTCCCCACTGCGCAGCACCGCTTTTTCCCTCCAACATTTGTCTCTCATTTGGAATGAAGAGGAAATGCTTCCCTGTGGGCTCACAAGTGGCCCATCCTGAGGGCTGGCTGAGATTGATGCCTGTGATCCAGCTGTGCTGATTTACTCCCCGCACCCACAGGGGAATGGGAGATTACACTGTGCTCTGCTGGAGAGGACGAGAGGCAGACAGACAAAAGAGAGAGAGGGGGGGAGTAAAGGAGAGAGAAGGAGAGAGACGGATGTCATGTGGTAGATGAAGCCCTGTGGGTCCTCTATTAGCACTCCATCTTCTTGTCCCAGACCACGCCTTTCATTACCTCTCAATCTAATTGTGCTGCAAGAGCCACATTTAATGATCACCATTTACTCTTCTCTAAATGTTGCTGGGGCAGAACATATCCTGACTCAGACATACTCATGATACAAAGAGACTGTAATGTAAGTGAAAATCATTATTAGTGTTTCAAGATGAGAGAAAATGGGAGAAAAACACTGTGTGTTTGAGTCACAATTCAAACGGTGTATTGGCATTCAAAACATGTCTCGGCTGACCATTCTCTCTGTGGTGGCAGAAACAATCTATAGTTGTTATCTAAACATTGATTCTAACATTATCCTCTTGAGGTCATCTGTAGTCACCCAACAGGGATGGGTGTCCTAAATGTACCTTGTCTCAACGTTGGCTCACTGGCCCCTCCCCAGACATCAGCCTCAAATTGAATGTGGTGATTGATCACAGGTCATGGATGAATGATAACACTCTATCATTTCAGCTCCTGACATCATACTGCAAGTAATCTATTACACTGTGACACCGAGGAGCTAACTCTTAACACTTAAATCTGTTGTTTACCGCCAAATTAAAAAGTTCCAATATGTTCCAAAAAGGTGTTCCAAGAGGTGCTTCTGCATCATTTTAGTGTCACCTTGAAAAAAAAAAAGTTTAACTTACAAGTTCTTGATTTTATTGCAAAATATGACACTATAAGAGCTGCATCTTCAAAATCTGAAGAGGATACCGAAGCTGAATGACTTATTTACTGTAAATGACTTTAAATGAAATGTGTTGTTGCTGTCATATTTATTTATTGTTTGTTTTGCAATACTTGCATGAATGTTAACTGTAGATTAATCTTTCCATCTTGGCAGTAAGAGACAGGGAAGAAAGGCTTTGTTTTGAACATTTATTGACACTTTAAATCTTGCTGACTGCCACAGCATAATCTTGCTGGCTGCAAAGAAAATGTACTTTTCCCTTTAAGAGTTTTACTCCAGTGAATTTTATGCACTGAATTTATGGTTTTGGAAAAATAAGCTGACAGCACACCGCCTGCTCTGCCCATTTCACCTTTAACAAGATAGATGCTGGCACTGATATAGTTCCTCGGAGGTAAGGTTTCACACAAATACTCAGTTGTGTGTTTACATGTATACTGTATGTGGGCGCGTTCATGCGCATTGTGTACAGTTGTGCATGTGTGACCATTAAGAATTTAGAGGCAAACACTTCCATAGCAAAGAACGCCTCTTCTCTCTAATTCAGAGAGATGTGTAATGGCTTTCATGACCTTTTAGGAGGAACCCATTGGCTTATCTGTGGCTCAGGGGGCATTGATTAGGTGGCAAAAGGAACAAATGACTTGCTGGGACTTGCTGTGTGTGGTCCTTTCAAGGCAAACACTTCCTGCCGCTTGCTCGGGCCCACAGTTGACAGCAACTTTGCTGTGTCCCCTGTGCATCTTGGGAGGGTTTAGTGCCATGATCTGATGAGATGAAATGGTATTGAACTGTTTGCACAAGGCTTTGTCCAAAAGTAAGAATACAGCAAATGGTCAACATTGTTCAAACACAATATCAGTGTTTAGGTGTTTTACCTCAAACATATTTGAACATGATGTGTGCAGTAGCTGCCTAGCACATGAAAAACATACTCACACATACAGTACAGTACAGTATATGCAAAGATGAATGCACGTTTATGTCCCCCACCTGTTATCCTCTGTCATTTCCAAAAGTTCTCACTGACATCCAGGCTAGGTATACCAGATATTTTAATCTCCTCTGAAAGACCAGGCAGAGTCAAGATATTATTTACTTGCACACAGTAACCACCGTTATAGTAAATAAAGATAAATGCAAGGCCATAATGGGCTCTGAGAAAATAGTATTTGCTGGGTTTCTAAAAGACAGCAGATTGAATTGTTTTACCATGCTGGCTTTGCTACTATAAACAATTTTCCAATTTCCATGCTAAATTGCACAGACCAGACCAAGAAACAGAAAATGACACACGTAAACAGTACATCCACACAAATAGGTGTTTGTTTATTTATATTTGATTATAAACCACTGAGAGTAAAATACAAAATAAATTGCTTTTTACATTCAGTGCAGGCATGTGTTGTGCTGAGAGTATTGCAAAAGGCAATTGTGTGTTTCATACATTACACAAAGTGTCGAACCACCTGAATAACTGCTCACATATTCAGTGGTTAATTATTATCAATTAATTAGTCGTTGCCTTTAAAATATAGTGGTTAATTGAAGGTTTTTAAATTGTATTTTTAAAAAGACTATTATTCATTCATTCATAACCTTTATTTAATCTCAAGAGTCATTGAGGTTGCCCTCATTTACAATGACATTGAGTTCACAATAGCACAATAAATAATAAGATAGTACACACACACACAATACATAGATAGTTGGTAAAAGACAAGGCTAATAAATCAATTAAAGCAATTACAAGTTGAAATACAGTGATTCGTGGTCATGGTTTTAAATTGCCCAGTAGATACAAGCCTCAGGGTGTGCTGAAGTTTATTCCAGGTGCTTGGGGCACAAGAACTAAAAGCTAACTTTCCCATTTCAGAATAGACACGTGGAACCTGGAGTGTAAGCCAATCATTAGAACGTGTATGATAAGGACCAAGGTTCCAGTTCAGTAATGATCTAATGTTGGGTGGTCGGTTCCCAAAAAGAGCCTTATAGATAAACAGATACCAATGCCTGTTGTGTCTTTCAGACAGAGAAGACCAGCTTTGCCAACATGATTGTGCACATGATATTTGAATGTAAATTTCTCATCTAGCCAAATGCCAATGCCATAATTATGTTCTGTCACTCTATCAATGTTATATCCATTTATAGTGGATATATGCAAGTCATTATGAGCAATATTTCTGTCTGTAGAGAACACCAATGCTTTTTGTTTTGCTTGCATTAAGAACTAGTCTGAGTTTAATGAGTGCATTTTGAAGGACATTAAAGGAGAGCTGCAAATTCTCAGTGGCTAATTTTAGAGTCAGCAATACAGTATAATATGGTGTCATCTGCGCATAAATGAACATGACAACCATCAAAGAAAGAGGCAATATTGTTGATATAGATCAAAAATAGCAGAGGGCCTAAAACTGATCCCTGAGGGACACCTTTTACAATCAGCAAGAATTCAGACTTAGTATTTCCCATTTTCACATGATGTGATCTGCCGGATAAATAACTGTGACCCTAATTACATGTATTTGTATCAAAGCCAATACTGTATTGTCTTTACAGAAGGAGAGAATGATCAAATGTGTCAAAAGCTTTTGAAAGATCAACAATAAGAGCAGTGTGATATTTCTTTATATCCAGGGCAGAGACTATATCATTTATAACTAGTGTGGTGGCTATAATAGTGCTATGCTTTGCTCTGAAGCCAGATTGGTGTGGGCTTAATACAGAGTGCATTGAGAGGAATGCTTTAAGTTGACTATTTGCCAATGATTCCAGGATCTTTGCCAGGCAGGATAGCTTAGAGATTGGTCGATAATTATTGAGGTTACTTCTGTCACCACCCTTATATAAGGGAATGACATACTGGTTTCCAGGCACTAGGAACTGTGGCTGTTGAAATAGAAAGATTAAAAAGATGTGTTATTTGATCAGTAATGATTGGAGCAGCTAGTCTCAGGAAGAAAGGTTCCAATTTATCCTCTCCTTTTGATTGCCTGGTATCAATGGATTGAAGTGCTTCAAAAACATTTGTGGAAGAGAAAGGCTGAATGGTGAACTTGAAGTTGTGACTCATATCAAGCGGACAATCATTTTCTACAAGGAACCCTAAGTGTGCACTGTCAGACAGAAGATAATTTTGATAAAGTGTTTGTTAAAAGCCAGACGGATCTCTTTCTTATCATAAATTATAGCATCATCAACACTGACATGTAGGGGTAAGGAGTAACTTTTTGTTTTGTTTGAATTTACTGCCTTCCAAAATTTACCAGGGTTAGTATATGAATTAGTGATCAAGTACAGATAATATTTAGCTGTTGCATTTCTCAGATGTGGTACACCTCTTTTCTGTTTCTTCTGAAAGCCAATGGGATGCGTCACCTGTTCGTCTAGCAAGGGACCAAGCTGCATTTCTCTCTGAAAACAAGGCAGATAATTCTGCTGAGAACCGTGGACTAGATCTGTACTTTGTCCTAAATAATTTAAAAGGTGCATGCTTGTCAACAATAGAGTGGAAAGTTTTGACGAAGGAGTTCAGAGTCGGTTCTCTATCAGGAATTTCTTTTGTATAATGAATATCACTGTGATAAAGATCATCTAATAAAGCATGTTCATCCAGGTGTTAAGTTTCTTTTGACAACCATGTGAGGGCCGGTTCCCTTTTTCAGATGAATGTCCCGTATACACACTATTGGACAGTGATTGCTAATCCTAAGGTCAAATAATTTTATCACTCCTGTTCGTTAAAATCAGGTCAATTAATGTGGACCGCTCAGGACAGTTCAGATTGGGTCTAGTGGGCTCAGTGATAAACTGACAGAGCCCAAGATCCCCACATACACCTTTAAAATATTCTGAGGCAGGAGATTGCCAATCAATATTAAAATCAACTAAGATTAATTAGCTCAGAATTAACATATTGGGAAATGATAGCAGGTAGTTCATCAAAGGAGCTAAAGTCAGCAGAAGGGGGTCTATAAACACCAACAAGAATGAGAGAATTATTAGAAGCAATGTTGATTTTCAAAACAATACATTCAAAACTTTAGGGCAAACTGACAGAGTGCAGGATGGAGACAGAAAAAATAGATTTGATGTCGACAGCCACACCACCTCCTCTATAAAAAACATTATAATGAATATGTCTATTAATAATTGTTTCATCATTCTGCCTTAATAAAATGATGATTTAATACATTAATTTCCTAAAGGATTTGTTTAGTGTTTTAATCCTAACACCTTTAGTTTACTCTTCCTGCCTGTATTCTTCTGCACTACAACACTATCCAGTAGCATATTAGTTCTGCAAGTGTTTTGTTAAATTATGTAAGAAAATGTTTTATTTGTTTTTACTAATTCAAGAACTACTCTGTTTATTAAAACAACCAAGTAGTGGAGAAACGCATATGAATAATGTAATTCAAAGTTGCATCCGGTTGTGAATCCATTCGATCTTAAATATCTATACATATGACAGTAATACTGGTTGGAGGCTTTCCTGTTCGCCCAGCATTCCATTCCGTGTAATTACAAAACACACATCTTCTCTGACAGTGCAATCATAACACAAGATGCAGACAAGAAGGCAGGGATATCCTGTGGAGTTAAAATGACTCCACAACAAAGATCCATTAGGAGGGCTGTAAACATGTCCTTCAGTTATGAATCCATTCGTATCCACACATAAAGCTCTCTCCCAAACCCCCTTCCTGCCTGTTAATGGACTCCTTGACATGCAGTTTAGGCTTCTTAGCCACTCTTTAATCTGCTCGCACTGCCCCCAGTTTATAGGGTAAGGAAAATCAAATAAACAGATGGTAATCTGACTAAATTAGAGCGCAGGCAACTCTTCCGAGCACTAAGTACCGCATTATCTATCACATGTTTGAGTCTGTTTTCCCTCATGCTTTATATATATATATGTGTATATATGTATATATGTGTGTTTATATATAAGAAAAGCTCTTGTTCATGTTGTTTACAGTTGCACTGCAGTTGCATTTCTGTGTGTAATCTGGAATAATGTGGGGAATAATTTTTAAGATTTTGTGACTTGATCATTATTGCACATCATTTGCATCATGAGCACCTAACTTTGTGTGTATTTTTTTCGGTGTCTGTGTGGCATCTGTGTATTGATATCTGTGTCCGTGTGACAGTCGTTAGACGTGTGCTGTTATTTTTTGCTTGTGTTCAGAGCAAATATCAGTGCATCCCAGATGAGAAGGCATTACAGGCTGTTGATTTGAGCGGCTCTCGGGACTCACTACCATAATCTGCGTCTGTTCTTAGGTGTGTTGTACAGGTGGCTGCTCAGGAGAGGAAGGCTGGGGAATTTGGTTAATTAAGCAGGGTAAACAGCAGATAACTGCAAGCCACCCTGGTGGGACCGCAAAAGCATTAGACCCCAGACATTATCCTTAGCAACATACCAGAATTTTTATTTTTTTTCTCTCTCTCTTTCTCATGGCTTTGTGACATGAATATTGTTGGCTGAAAATTTATTTACAGATTGCTGCTATTGGAGTTAGGGGTTCCTTGGAGATCCATTGTGAGTAAATGAGTTGTCCGTGACCAGATTCCATTCTTGGAGTGGAGGAGGTAGTTGTTTTGTTAATGATAATGATAATGTATGCCACACAGATGGCACAAATTATTTAGTGCAACAAGACGGTAGTACTACAGTAATTTGGTCCAAAGGCAACTAAGGAAAAAATACATTTAAATTTATTGTTAATATGTTTTATTATTTAGAATATTTAGAAATTTTAGAAAGAAAAAAATGGTAAGACGTTTGACTGTATGTTGTGACAACGGTGAGGCTTGGTTTAGGAACAAAAATAAGTTAGATAGGTTTAGGGGAAAATTATGGTTTGGATTAAAATAAGTACTTTGTTAAGGTTAGGAAAACACTGTGGTTTGGGTTAAACGTATTGCTTCCTTAAGGTTAGGGGACTTCCATTGTCAGAGATTAAATACATTTTAAAATCACACAAACAACCTTGTGGTTAAGGGACAATTATCTTCATGGTTTGAAAAAAACAATGTTGATTTACAGTTGACAACAGGAAACAAACAGCAATCTTCTGTGTTTAAATGTGATATTTTGTTGGCCCATACATCCACCCCGACCTGCTTCCTACGCAGACTTTGTCGTTTTATAATACATCACATTATTTATTTCTTTGCTCCCGTCATAATTTCTACAGCTGCTAGAGGACTTATGTTACTTTTGGGGCACTTGCTGAAACAACTGATTTTGTTGTTTTGTTTGGGAATACAGTCTCTTAAGAAACAGTCCTTTTCTTTCAGCATCTGAGTGGGCTTAGTGATGTCTGTGTTTGATTGACAGCAGACTGGCAGGCTGAGCCCCAGCAGGAGCATTGAGAAACAAAGCAAACAAACTTTAGGCCAAGGACAGACAGTGTTTTGCTAGCAGTGCTGTTGCTGCCAAGACCACACTAGCAACTAAACTCACTGATGTTGACATTTGCAGGTAGGTTTTTAAGCTGTTCAACACTCTACTGCTGACTAGCTAATTAGGTTAGCATTAGCAGGGCACTTTACCATTTACCGAGCCAATGGTGCAGGGCAAGATGTGTTTTTTTTTTTTTTTTGTAGAAAACAAGGTGACATTAGAAAGCTGGTGTGGGTTGCTGTTGTTCAAAGCCTTGTGCTGTGTGCCAGGCTGGTGTGTGGCTGTTAGTCAGTGTTACTGTTGCTATTGATGTCTTATGCAAATACAGTTTTAAGTTAAATTACTTGATTGGCTATATGCAAAGAGGTTCTCCATCTAAATGCATAAACCTGTGAGTTACACTGAGTTACACTGAAGAAAGTAAGTAATTTATCTGTTTTTAAAGGTGCGCTGTGTAGAATTCAGTGGCAGATTGCAGATTGCAACCAAATAAATACCCCTCCCCCTCTCCTTCCAAGCACGTAGGAGAACCTATGATGGCTGCAAAACTCACAAAAAATGCAAAAGGCCCTCTCTAGAGCCAGTTTTTGGTTTGTCACTTCTGGGCTACTGTAGAAACATGGCGGTGCAACATGGTGGCCTCTATGGAAGGGGACCCGCTCCCTACGTAGATATAAAGGGCTCATTCTAAGGGAACGAAAACACAACAATTCTTATTTTCAGGTGATTATACACTAATTAAAACATACAAATGTAATTGCATAGTTCACTTACATTTCTTGTCATTCTTGATACACCCTAACCATTTATGAGATGGACAAAAAGTTTTTGCTGTATGATGTATTGCATGTCAACCGTTGTGTAGTAAAAATTCTATTTGTATCAAAATAATCTCTGTTAGTGTCCCATTACTTTCATATCAACTGATAGCTCTCTATGTTCACTATCTCTGTCTCATTTCTCTATGTTGAAATATCTACGCTGAAATTGCACCTATATTTTATGGTATTGTATTTTGTGACGCACCTCGTAACTCTGGTTTTGAAAGGCTATATAGAAATAAAGTTTACTTACTTACTTAAACTGCAGTATCAAATACATGATCTCCATCTGAAATAGGCCCTGCGCTGTGTTCCTTTGATGCCTTAATTTGTCATATCGATAACAAGATTGTGGTCCGTTTTAGAAATGTGCATCTGAAGGATGGCAGAGCATATCAGAAAAGCTTAGTTGTATAGTAAAAGCCATTCCTCATGCAATAACCTGCCTGTAAGATAATTCTGGCCAATCTTTATGTTTATCAAATGAAAACTTTTATCTCAATACTTGGTCAAATATAGTTTATACCTTTTGAATATAAATGTGAACCAAGAGAATGAAAGGCATATCATTGTATCCAGTGACAGATAATCATCTGTCTGGGTGAAAAAACACACTTCTTAGTGAAATCAACTGCTAATAATGACTCCTGCAACACTTAAACCATACAGCATTAAACTCTGAAGACTGCAGTACTGCAATTTGCCTTTGCCTGCCATTCATATCATGTATACAATAATGCATCCAATCATCATTTATCAATCATCTTTGGTAGTGTCTCTGTGAGCAATAACAACATTTCAATCCAGTAGCATTTAATCGTGAACCAATGGCAACTGTTAGAGCTTTTAAATATAATGGCCAATGGCTCAGACCAGATGACGGTCACCATCTTATCAAGTGCCCACGGTGAAGCTGACCCCTTCCACTCCCTCCTCCTGTCCTTATCAAGACCACAGTGAATGTGCTCACCAGTCTGTGAAATGAAAATCATTGATGGTCCTTCTTTCAGCATCAAAGAACAGCCTTCCCTTCCCTTCTATGCCCCATTCATACTCTAGGCATATTGAAAGCCATAAAATATGACAATTCCGCTCTATCATCCAGGTTAAACTTCCCCATAATTGCATTAAACCAATCATACTTCTTTTTACTTGGTCTCTCCTTTTTCCCCTATGGTGTACATATGGACAGTGATACATTAGTTCATATCACAGTGGTAATGAGTGGACCTTGGTCTCCTCTGAGGTGACACAGTGACCCAAATTAACAGATATAGGGAGAGGGTGTGTGTGTGCGTGTGTGTGTGTGTGTTGTCAAACCTTGATAAAATATATATTTTTTATTTGTTAAGATATAAAATATACATCATCCTGGAAATGAATTCAAATGTCACCTTAGTAAAATGGACATTCCTGTAACAGACAAACCTGCCAGTATCTACACAAAATCAAACAAAAGCACAAATTCTAAGACTGAGGTGCAACAGTATTTCAGCTTATGCCTGGTTGTGTTCTTTGCCTGTGGATGTGTGTGGTGAATATACAGAAATCTGAGTTTGGTTTTGGCACAGCAAAAAAAAAAAGTGGCAAAGTTCCAGTGCAATGTGGCCAGGGTTGATAACTGTAACAAGGCCCAGGTTACGCTCTGACCGCGCGGTCAGGCTGTGAGATTTGGTGGGATTACCAATGAGGAAATGTTGCTGTGGGGACAGTGGAAGGAGAGCAGGGCAGGCCCTGTAAAACATGCAGCAGGAGTTTCATATAGATTAGACATACATGACCACTGTCAGCAGTGCCAAAGCATTTATGGACATTTTGAAAGAGGATTAGAAAGTGAATCCCTTTGCTCAGTTTCTGGCGAAGGATTTCTCAGGGAAATTACTTTTCATTCATTTTATGCTGCACATTACAATGTTGTTCTGGGGACATGAAACTTGTAAACAGGCTTATAAAAGGCTTAGGCTGCACTACTGTTTATTCCATGGTGTTTAATGCTAGATATAGAGGGTTTTATGGCTGCGATAACATATGATTATCTGCCATACATTAACTTACAGTGTGAAAGTTGAAAAATACGCAAAATGCAATATTTTAGTGCTCAGTGATATTTTTTTTCTACTTTAACGTCACTTAAGCATCAACTGTCAAGGTGTGAACATGTACATTTGTAAAATAAATACTTAAGTAGTTATTGTTTGTTAAATTTGAAAATGTTTCTCCACATACACCATCATTATATCACCCTCAGCCATAACTGTGGCACTCTCATTATTTCAAGCCTATACCTCAACAAATGGCTATGTCACTGTAAGCTGTTTTACTTTGCATGCGATGGCTGAGTTCTCTCCTTTCTGCTCCTTTTAGACTGTTCAGACTTAGGAAAGTCGCACGTCCCCAGTTGTTTTTGTCATGCGTATTGGTCGTGCCAATTTTGTTGTTATTAGATGCATTTTTACAATCAAGCCATTGTTACACGATTTCTTTGTTCCCCTTGTGAGCATGAAAACACATGGCCTGGATCTAATCAAAAGCAGCCAGACACATGCTTACAGAACAATACATTTGCAAAACTATGTGCACAACTAACAAGGGATCAGAGGCCTCTCTTTCTTACTGAATGATGATTTTTGGTGAGTTTTTTTTTAAAGGTTGTTCTCACATTAGCATAACAAGCTCTGCAACAACTTTGTGTTTAAACTGGTAAATGCAATTCCTATGAAAAACCTCTCTGTGCACCTCACTGCGCGTCTCCCATTTTGTCGCTGTGTGTCGTATTATCAAAAAAGATTATCTCACTGAGTTGCTTTTCTCTGCTCTACGTCCAAAGTTTTATTGCGGCTCAAATATGAAATGTTTCTATCTGTGTGACAACACATGGAGCCAAGATTTGTTCAACAATGGCCATATATAATACAGACACATGTCATGCAGACATGGCTTTTTTTCTTTTCTTTAAACAGAATCTTGAGGGATCAATTATGATTTTGTAGTCTTTTATTATGTTTCTAAACTGATGCACTTTTACTTATCTATTCTCATATTATCTATTACAAAGTTAAACCAAGTGTTTTTCAACAAGCTATGAAAAGCTCCAGCACTGTTGCCTTGAATAATATACTGTAAGACATTATTTCTATTGACACAGACTTTTTTTGTGTTATTTTAAGCACTGTTAATTCATTTCTGGAGCAAGGAAAAGAAAAAGAAAAAAAGAAGAAAAATGTGCAGATCTCTACAGTTGAAATGATGTAAAGATAAATGTACTTTTGATACAGGAAATGTTCAGTACACATATATTTTGACGTGTTGTTAAAAAGGAGACAATAATGAAATATTAGACATTTATTATTTTGTCATACAAGATATATTATATTTTAAATTGGAAGTTTCTTCACAGTCAGCATGCGCCAACTACATTGCGTTTAAGGAAGATCATGGTGATAGGTCAAAGACCACCAGGGACCACCAGTGCTTCAACACCAGCCCATGACAGCATTGGTCAAACACTTAAACAGCCTACAAAAAAAAAAAAAGACGTACAAAGACTTTTCACATGTTGTCTCCTACTAACAGTCAATACTGGTATTATTTAACCACAATTTTCCCTAAACATAACAAAGTATTTTTAGATGCCTCAAATTAATACATCACATCGCCTACTGCACCAACAGTGACTATTACCAGTGAACATAATTTGCATGTGAATATGAACGGAATTAACAACAAACAGCGTTGAATGAATGAACAGTTTTAGAATTATATATCAAATTTAATCACGCTGCAAATGTCTCAGAACATTCCAATTATTCTGATTACACAATTATATTTCACATCACTGTTATGGTTCAAAATTAGGCCACAAAACTTCAAAACATCTTTATTAAATACAGTACTGTAATACCACATGTTGTGTTATCTGATAGTACAGCTAAACAAGTAAGAAAGACCAAAACAAATTACCAGCAAAACCAATTACCCAGACTTTATTTCTTATTTTTTATTATTTGATTGTTTACTTATTAATGTGCATTATATACTCACGTGCCACGCAGCAGCACAGTTTGTCTTTGCTTCGTTACAGATTCCATACACATACATGCAAATGTGGAGACAGCAGCTGCAGACAATGCCTGTATTTCCAGATGCTAACAAAGATAGGTCAGCTGTGAGTATTTTTACACCCCTAAAAAAAGGGAGCATCATATTTAACACATTGTCCTGGGCAGCACATATTTGTGTTAATAGCAACACATATAGACACAAGTAATACCAACACAGTATGTGCTGACACTCCTACAGAAGAGCATTCATTATGCAGACACACAAACCATCAATGATGGGATGCAAGAGGGATGCAAAGGCAACATGGGCCGTGGGTCTCTGCTGTAATCTTGCACAGAATGGCAGCAGTGACAGAATGAGTTTTCTCCCCATTGAATAGCGAGACGGCTCTTTGTGTCTTTTTGATTTTCTCTCTTTTCAGATGATGTGTGGGGAAGGAAAGATCCCCTTTGTGTCAAGTCACAAGAGTTAAAAGCAAAGTTGGATCTGGATGCATTTGGGTTGTGTGTGTGTCTGTGTGTAAGACAGAGTGAGAGGGATGAGGGATGAGTACACAATGCACAAAGTGCCTGGATCCATGTTTTTCTATGATACCCCACACAAACACTGTTTTTTTGGAGAAAAATAGCGTCACTGCAGCTAAGTTTGCTGACAGTTTGTTGAAAATATCGAAGACGGAACAAGAAAATGACAAGATTATTTTTCCCTCTTTCTGGGTTTGTTCTGTAGCGCGCACTCCTTTGCCTGTACATAAACAGCAACTGCTGCTTTCAAACATGGCTTTCAAAAGGCTGCTGAATGTACAATTTATTATTTAGCTCTTTGACACTGAAGGAGTGGAAGCAAGTAAAATCATTATACCTCAAAGGGCAAACTTTTGCCCCTGTTTAATTCTAGTTTCTCAATTACTGAATGCATCGTTTTTTTTTATCTCTTCAGGGACAGATGCTAGATTAAGAGGAGGGGAAGGTTGCCTTTCACATATCACTCATTTACCTTGCATTCCACTTTACTAGAGTACATTTCTTCCTGTTCACCTTGACTGTTGTCATTTAATTCCACTTTCCATGATGCACAGTAACATTACCAAATCAGCCTTGATCCACCTGAAGTGATATTATTAAAGAAAAGTCTGGCAAACAATTCAATGACCCTGTATGACCCAGGTTTGTATGTGATTGTGTCTTGGTGTGTGTGAGAGAGAGGTAACCTGAATGCAAGTTATTCAGAAAGTGTTTAAACTCATATGGATTTTTAAAAAAAAAAGTGCATTAAGTAATTTTTGATTGCTAATGGTGCAAAAAGACACACTTGCTGAAATGGAACCTTAAGATACGTTGAACATCCCATTGCAGTCAAATTTCTGGCAACTGAATACAATTCCAATATTCATTCTCGTTTTGGATCTTGAACATGTGTGTGCTTAGCTTGTGAGATGCTTCACTTTCTTTAATAATAATCACTTGTTTACCTATGTACCTCCTGTCTTCTTGCACTGAGCAGGCAGGTAGGTACCATACACTCATTAGTAGAATACGAACTCAACCATACAGTCTGTGCATAGGCTGAAAACAAAACAGCCGAGCTGAAACTGGCAAAGCTTTTGTGTTTGTAGGAGTCTTTTCATTTAATTTTATGAAAAGAAACGTTGCTCAGTGCAGGTTTAATTAGAGCTCTCTGCTGAAAAAGGCAATGCTTTTATATTATTGGGAGAGCAGAGTTAGTAAAATCGACTCGTTAAAACTTTTAAAATGTAAAGTTCAAATACTAGATTGGTATACATTTTAATTTAAGACCTATTCATATAATCACTATTTTAGTCCTTGAAATCAGTCTGCTCACTGACGATGCATACCCGGTCACATGACCTGCTAATGAACTGAATGAAGCAAACATAATACAACCCAAATGAGAGTGTTGCCTGATGCCTGTGTTCAGACATGTACAGCATTTTGAGTCAGTCCTAAACATATTATTTTACTAATATTCTATATATATGCTTGGAACATGATAATATTGACCATCAGTTCATAACAAGGAAATAATATAATTAACTATTTTAAAATATTTGAGCGAGGATCACATATTAAAAGGTTATTCTGTTTTTGAAGTGTGTGTATTGCAACAAAACCATCATAATTAAACGCTATGTAATGTATATTTGTAATTACTTTGCTGTATAAATGCTCCGTGAATATAAAACATGAGACAATATAATTTTCCGTTGTCAAGAACCATAAGTAGCAGCATGTTTCATTGAGGACATTCTTAATCTTGCTGTCACAACTGTTTATTTTTTTTTGTCTGACATTGTATTAATCGAAGCTGCTATAAGTGGGGCATGTCTGAAAGTCATGATATTGGAAAGTTTGTTTAAAGGAAATAGTGTCTTTTGATCAAGACTCTTGCAGTTCTCAGAGATCAATGTACTCAACTATTCTTGGGCAACTTAAAAGGTGGAAATTTGGCTAAAAGATAAAGATTCAGACATTTTTAAAACAATATTACTGTAGGTATTAATTTTCAGTTGGACTGATTTCAAGAATTACAAATATCATTCAGAATTATAGAAATATCACACTATAATAGATGTGGAAAAACTGTTAAAACCTCAATATTATTGTAGTTCCTGTCTCAAAACTTTTGAATGGCAATCACTCTGGTCCAATAAATAAGTTTCAAGCATGCTTAGTGGGATGTGTTAGCCTCAAAAGCACAGCAGTGAATAAGAGAAGTTGCTAAATTTGCCAAGTTTCATATAAATGAACTCCCAGGGGAATTTCTCTTGAGTGTGCATGTAGAACAGTGGCTGATTATATTTAACAATGGAAAAAGTTCCTCTGTGCCAGTCGACACACTCTCTCTGCGCTCCCTGTCTGCTTTTGTTCTACTCTGCCACATTTGTTTTATACCTGTTATTTCCTGTCATCCACTCCGTCACAGAACCAGGACTTCAGATACTTGCAAGTCACTGTTTGTTCCCTCTTAGAGGCAAGGAACTGAGAGGAAAGAGAAATGCTGGAGTGCAATGGAGGTAATTGATACCCAGCTTTGCATGCCAGTGACTGTGGCTTTCAGGACATTAAAGAAATGAAAATGCAAGTCTTTGTACACATTAACAAATAGGCAACCAAAATAGAACCACAACACCGCTGCTGCTCTTAAACAAGACTTGTTTGTGTCTAGCATCTTGGGATGTGAGGATGTATGGTTGTTTTCTTCCAAACATAAGGGGTAACAGAAGGTGCACATATTTTTATTAAGTGTAGTTTTTCATTTCCACCAGAATGGATTTTTCACAGAATTACTGAAAGTGTTCACAATACAAAGTCTGACATCTTTTCTCTTGTCTGCCAAACCTGAATACCAACTCCACTGCATACTCAATCTAATTCATCATTTTACCTGAAAGCAATGTCATCATTTTTAGCTAAAACTTCTTATCCATATCAACTTAAAAAGGGGGGGGGGGGGGGGGTCTTCTATGCATGCAATTTTAGATCTGTCAAAAGCAGGTATTGACTATGCCAATGAAAGGTTAACAATGGTTTATTAGAGCATCAGTTCTATTAGTGTGATACCACCAAACCAATGTACAAACCAAAGTAATTACTATGATTTGAATAAGTTATTCAAACTTATTTAGAAGAGAAAACAAAGGCGAACAGTACAATTACAACTCTTTGGCTTCCTTGTTCAGCAGTGAACTATCGTACTTGCCTTACTTGTGCGCACTCATAGTTTTCCTATGCAATGAGGAAATATTAGCAGAAACACAGGCGTGCTCACTTTCCATTTTACCTCCAATATAAAGTAGCTGAAGGTAAAACTGTAAGCTTGTTTACAACTTGTCTGACTGTTCAAGTTTCACCCTGTTTGACCTATTTTCATGATATCACTACATTCTGAAATCTCAGCAATTACATTGAAGGGTAAAATACTAGAACTGATGGCCATATTCATGAAAATTGAAGCCAAGTTGTAATAAACCAGTTTTCCCCATAAAAAGAGGGCTGATAGACATGCAATGCCGAGCTTTGCTTGCTTCTCTGCTTGTTTGCTTTGAGTTTTTCATGTCAGATTCACAAATGTGTCGTAAATTGCTGGTTTCAACCTTATGAATGCCACATGGTCATGAGGAGCCATAGACTGTATATAAAGATGGATGTAGCAAGGTGTGACGTCAGCCATTGGTTTGCATTGGAGCATATGATGGCAAACCTTGATGACAATATGATAAACAGAATATTAATTTTGCATTAAGTCTGTTTATATTTTATTTTAGTTGATTTTGGTATTATATTTAAACTAACAAATTAATTTAGATTAAGGTATAATTCTTTATTCAAACAAGTGTTTTTTTTCTGTTCATAACTCATACGACAGTTGTTGACTACACATAAGAGAAAAATTTAACTACGAGTAAGTTGTTGAATGCCTTCAAATTTCTTCATCACTCGTATCATGCCACTTGACAACATATCTGCTCATATGAGTGGTCCTTGCATGAAGCCCATTGTGCTTAGAACCTTTAAGAAAAATAAGTAAACAAATGAATCTAATCTCTGCCTACTATTACTGCTTCAGTTATTGCTGCTAATGGTATTACTAGTATTATTAATATTGCTTAATTTTATTTTGTCTTCTGCTTGTTTCACTTCTTCCTCTTGTGAAATGACCTTTATACACTCAATACCAGATGACTCAGGACTGCTGAGGTGCTGCCATCTGGGATGCTCCTCAGGGTTCCATGAGTAACACAAAATGTCTGTAAGAATTTGGTTCTGTGCAAGTGCAAGCAGCCTGCTTCTGAATATTGTGAACCTCATCTCTCATATTTTCTAAGCCAAAAATTTAGTATTTTGTGAAATGACATCAGCTTCCAGGGAATTATGGGTGAGGCAAAAGACAGCTTTTAGGGTTAGCGTCAGGTTTCTTATTCTTCTTACTTCTCCACTCCTGCCCACCTCGCTCCCCCTTGGAAGCTCCAGAGGAGCAGATGGCTTGGCATCACCCTGACAGCCCAGTGTCAGCCTGTCTCTTTGGTTTGTCATCCAATCCAAGACTAGCTGTTAGCCCTGAATAAACACAGAAAGTGGCACACCAAAATTAGGCATGAACAATTTGAGGGCACTATTGAACTGGAATATGCAAACCCACCAAGATACGCCTCAATCATAAAACAGGTTCACACAGCAGGACACCCCCTTGAGGGACAGAGACCATTAAAATGTGACAGGAAAAACAAACACATTTGCTTTGCACAGTTGGTGTGAAATGCCTTCATTTATTTTATATCAGATCTAGGTGAGCTCAGGATGTGCAGAGTTTTCTCTGTGATCATTTCAATTTTCATCCAAGAGGTTGCCAAAAGAAAAGCAGTGGGTGGTGATAAGGGTGCAGGTATCAAGAACAGAAAGGCCACAACAGCCAGTCTAAAGCTGTTTAATTTGTCTGTTAACTTATAGACCATGAGATAACCTGCCAACATTCATTAAGTCTTTTAGTCGAAATTATCCTTCAAATAGCTTTACCTGCAGTTGCTGGGGTCCTCTCTAACACCACAAATACTTTATTTTCGATTATTCAAAAGAAAATCAACATAACCCCAAACTGTTTTCCCTCAAAACATTTTGACAAACTATGTTTGCATCCATGTCCTTCAGTCTAGACAAAAACTGCATGAGGCACTGACAGAAACACTTATGTTATAGCATATGCTGTGTGCACAGACAGTAGCCATTATCTCTCCCCTGTGCCTCTCAACAGGGTTGCCAGGTTCTAACTTTGGTGGGTTCACATGAAATTGTGCCCTCAGTCACACTCTGGAATAATTTCATTTGAATGGGAGAAAGGAGAAACAAAGGTTATAATATTGTAACCCTAGTTCTATTAGCACAGGTGGAGCCCTCCACTGGACTCTATGGGTACTACTCTCATCCAATCCAACACATATTCTTCCACTGAACTTTGCATAAATGTAGCCAGCCAATCAGGGCGTGACTACCTGAATGTGTGTGGAGCCCACAGTATATAAGGCAGCGTCACTGCTGTCCACTATCCCACAACCTCTTCAGTGGCAGGGCCCATAGGTGGAGCTCCTGTGCTAATAGAACTAGGGTTACAATATTGTAACCTTCGTTCTCCACTGGACTCAATGGGCACAGTGGGTGGAGCCCGATGAATGAACACCCTGCCGCTACATAACATCTGACCCAGTCCCACTGATCCTTAGCCAAGGCCGCCTCAGAGGAGAAGTAGGGGGCCCCAGCCAACCTAGATAGCATACAACTGAACTGGATAAGGCTGTGGCCTAACCCGGCAGGGGTCCACTGTCAAGCAGCAGACCCTCTGTACACCTCATTACCTGGGTCATCAAGGAGCACAGGAAAAATGCAGGTGTATCAAGCCCAGAGGGGGGTCAGATGCATGTAGAGTGTGCGCGGACCACAGTGGGAGGGTCTCTTCCTGCCTACCTATAGGCTTGGGAGACGCACTCACAAAGCCACCTAGCAAGGCATTACTTGGATAGGACTTTTCCAGCCACACCATCCCTGTAGCATACGAACAGCTGCTCTGTGCATCTGATGGGGGCCGTGCTTTCAACATAACATGCCAACATGCAAACTGGGCACAGCAGATGCAATTTTGCCTTCCTGTCCCCCGCATGGGGTGGAGGGCAAAATGCATCCAGCTGAATAACACTCGACATGGCAGCACTCGATGTCGGCAGCGGGCTTCTGTGGGACGCTGACGTACCGGACACCGATTTGGACAATTTGGATCAGAGCAACTAATGACACCAATATCAATTCTAACTTTGTTTTTGGTTTTCAAAGACAGAATTGCACAGAATTTGCTGAGTCTCTGCCTTTTTTTTTTTTTACTTCACATCAACAACAATTGTCTCAATTTTTCAGAAACTTTCAATCACTGTTTGGCTTATTGAACTTGCAGGGAGATTCCATAGAACCACAATCAATTGGTAGGAGAGCCAGCTAAATTTGGGTGTCATCTGCATACATCATATTAGTTCATTTAGGTATATAGTTGCCTAATGAGATAAAATGTTTCCTGTCTTGGAAATAGGACTTTAACTACTTTAGGACTGTGTTTTAGAGGCAGACACAGTTTCCACACATTACACATTACATGATCATCCATGTCAAAGGCAGTGACTAGAAAATATATTTTGCCTGAATCAGTTTGTAGATGAATATCATTCAGAACCTTAATGAGAATTGTCTCAATACTCACAATGGTTCAAAATGCATACTATAAATATAACCATATGAGGTTAAAATCTTTACATATAAAAAGATGGTTTGATATGGGTCTGTTGCAACTACAGACCGATGCACTGCTCTTTTTTCCTTCTTTTTTTAAGGGGCTTAATGACTGCAGTATTCAAAGTATTAGTAAAATTACATGATAATAGAAAGCTATTTGCTATTTGCATTCAGCCTCAAACATTTCAAGGCATCAAAGTGGCAGCAGAAGAAAATAATAGAAGGACACAAAATAATTTCGGCTCAGGAAGCAGTGTTGTGTTTTTTCTGCATTACCAGTATTTACCAATATTACCATCATACATCAGTGTCTGTTTTAATTGGTATGTGTGTCATAAAAGCACTGAAATGTGTCTTTTTCACAGCTACAGTGTTTACATTTGACATGTGTGCTCATCTATAGCATGTGATTGCCTATCAACACAACAATCAAGATTGAAAATATAGACATATAGTTTTCAAAACAGGAGTGGCATGTACTGAACACGTTGACTGAAAAAATCATTTTGTGAAACTAAGAGAAAGATTTTATTTTTTTGGGCACTTTTTTTTGCGTGAAGTCTTTTGTGTTTTAACACAAAAATGAATGAAAAACATATACAAAACATATATAATATATGTATATATTATATATATGTTATAATATATACATATTATAACAGATATAAGTCTTGTGTTTTCTGCTGGGAAACATTTTCAAATATAAGATACATTTACACCCTGGTGGTCAGTAGGTGATTTGTTATTTTTTAACAGGGAGGAAGGCCCAATGGGAGGGTGAGCGTTAGGTAACCCTAACCCTAGGACTGCAGGATTATCATATAGGTCTAGCCTAATTCCTGATTTTATAATTGCAATTATAATTTTGATTTATTAGAACTTCTATTAGGCTAAATACACATTTTGTGTAGGCCTATTATTTTACTGGATGCGGACATTAAGCATTTTAATAATGCTTATTTTTCAAAACACACTGTAGTTTTGACGGTATAAACTTTGCCTTGAATTATGTAACTGTAGCAGCTGAGCGCGGTGCGGTCAGTGCAGGTTAATTCCGCAATTAAATTACCTGCTCCACTCCCAGGTTACACCAAACATCTATAGTAAAAGTATATCTGTAGTCATGTCTCCCCTAAAATATTTTGTTACAGAGGTGGCTTGGCCTGAGGGTGTATTTTCAGCAGCACAGACACTACTGAATAATCATAGAAATATTATAGGAATACTACAGGCAGCAGTGTGTCTCTATGATCCTCTCACTCTTCCGCGACTACATGTTGCTACTTGTCACTTTGATCATGAAAGTGACACTACTCTATAGAGTATATAGGTTACAATATAGTATGGAATTGAGTATTCATTGTATATAGTTTCGAGACTATTATAGATCCAACTGACAGAGGGCGGGACTGAGAGAAAAAGGTCCAATTACAAATCCGTCTGCTACTTCAGCACCAGGGCCAGTGCCATGGATTTATCAATACACAGCACAGTTAGGCTACTGATATCAGAGCCATGGTCGGGACCATAGATTCTAACTTGCACAAACCTCAGTCGGATAAAGGATTAATGAGTCCGGCAGACTAGACTAACATACTCAACTAAACAACCCCTCTGGCACTGCACTCTCTCTGCTACTAGGGGATGGAGAGGGGGGATAGCAGGTTAACAAGGGGGATGCATTTTGGTCATTTTGGGATAGCATCCCCCCTCATCACCCCCACAAATCACCTACTGCTAGTGGCCATATAATGCTATGTCCCATACTAAAATGAGAAGAGGTTGGGTCTCACCACTAAAATTGACTCAGTCAATTTGCCAATCATGAACACATGAAAGGCTAGAAGAGGCTGTAAATAACAATTGATATCCTTGTAAATGTCAACAGACAGACTAATTGAATGTGGCTTTTCTTGGAAGTTTAACATTCCACAACATAATATTTTGTTTATCTCCTAAGGCAAAGTGTTTTAACACAACTGTTTTCAGGAAACTCTATTCTTATCGCCTTTTATTTGTCTTTGATGGATAAATACCGTGTAAAAGCCAGTAATCCAGTGTCCCCATCTTTGAAAAAACAAACAAACAAACAAACAAAAAACTAAAGCACATTCTTTTTTGCAATGGTCCTGTGTTTACCTAAGTTATGACTAAAGTACTATATTTTGTTGTGCTTGCTTCCTTGACATAATAGCCAATGATTGAAGAAAATGCATAAATAATTTTCATCGCAGACATGTAAGCAATGTACATGTGTGAAGCTTTTTATTCCATCTAAAATACTATGCTGTCAATAAACCAAAACCACCAGCCTAGTGTAGAAAAGGTGTACACTGAAGTTGCCACTGATATCAAGCAACCTGAAAATCATCAGATTTACAAATAGCTTAAATTAATCTCAAGCAAGGAGCAAACCCTTTGAAAACTGAATATAATTAGCATTTCTGATTAATGTCTTTTAGATGCATCTTGTGATTATAAGTGCCCTCTAGCTGATTTTGGATATGAATATGTCTTTGCTTTTATGATCAAATAAAGTAGTAAAAAAGTGCCAGCATTATACAGAGAGTTTTTCTACTTGTATTAAACAATTGGCTTTTTTTTTGAGAAGCAGTTGTGATTTATGATTGGAGTGAACAGACTCCTGATTAATGGTCTCTTGGTCTCATGTCTTGTGCCATTGACCTCCAGCTTTACCTGCTTAAAACTGACAACAAGTGACTGTGAGGACAGCAAAAATTCAGTGTTGGTACAATATGTGTATGTGTGTGATTAATGTGTGTGCGTGAGACAGAGAGAAATATGAGAACAGACATTAAACAAAGAAAGAAAGAAAGAAAGAGAGGGGAGCCAGTGAGGGAGGAAGGGCAAGAGAACTATAGAGCAATCGTATTAGGGAATTGGGGTGTATCAGTGCTGTTACACGAAATGAGGTGCCCCAATACAGGTTGGTTCCAGGCAGTGAAATGATAGATGAAGAGGAAAAACAACAGTAGTCAATTACAGCAGTGCATGATTAACCTAAACTAATTAAGACCTCTGGGTAATGTAGGGAAAGGAAACACTAGCCGTCCTTTTCCTTTTACAGTGTGAACTCCCAGTGCAGAATCTGTGCTGAGGCCGCCTTTGTTCTCAGCGTCCCAGTCCTCAACCCAGCTGAACAATTGCCAACTCTACTGTAACTCTCCCTCTGAGTCTTTCCCTCCAATTTACAGCATCTTTAAGTATGTATGTTTGTGTGTACCACTGCAGCGTGTACAGTATTGTTACCTCTGTTGACCAAAAAATATGCTGTTTGAATGTCTTCAAAAAAGGAGAGGATATTATTGATAAGCCACAATACAGAAATGATAAGCTTTACTGTACAATAAATGACCACATCTTTGTTTGTTAATTATTTGTTTGTTATTAAAATACAAAAAAATGTTAGATGAGAAGATTGATCCTACTCTCACAGACATGAGTGGTATCAATCTTCTCATCTCTGCATGAAAACAATATCTCCTAAAATGTCAGTAAAGTATTGCTTTAATCCAATATCAGTGGCAGCATTATTGGAGATTGAACATTGAGGCCTTGTATAACAAAACATATTATGCATATGAACAGGAAAATTTGTATATATATTCAAGACACACAGATGATTTTAGTGATAGTCCTTTATTAATACTTTTTCAACATCACTTTAGCAATGTCAATCACAAAATCAAGTGTGGCTATGACAGTGACGCCCATGAGTAAGTGCAGTTGTACTGTAACACTGCAAAGGAATATAAATAAACTAAACATTCCTTCGCTCTGTTATTTATGCATTTGTGCCCATTTTCTGATGCAAGACTACATGGCAACACACAAGCATGTTGAGTTTATTTCAAATAAATTGGATTGTTGGTGGAAGAGACAGATGAAGGGGTAACCACTCCTGTCAAACTTAGACTGACTACTCTATAAAGCTGTGGAATGAAGCATCCTGTCATGCTAATTGCACTGCTGCACTTTCACGCTACTTCATCGTGATGACAACTCCTCACGCTGTTTATCAGTCGAAGAATGTCAGTGGTCCAAGTACAAGAGCTTGTTGGAAAGCAAGATGAGAGAAAAAGCATACAGGCATCTTGGTCCAGGGCTTGCCAGATGGATCATATGATATTCAGAGCCAGATAAGCATCACAACAGACAAATATATTTGCATCAACTATGCAAAATAAGAAACCGAGGACCATGGGGGATGCCTGGACTGAATTTGGAAAACAAAATGTTTTCTAATTACACTAGTTCTTAACATCTGTTGTAGGAGCAGTCAGTTGCTTGTTTCTTTTTGTTTCTGAGAGATATTTTCCTTAATAATATACTGGTGGGGAATGACTGACTGGGTGGATGTGGATCAATGCAGGTTGCTCTTTAATCAGGACATATTAATGCATAAGCCGTCTTGCAGGTGACCTGGATCCACACAGCTTTGAAGTTGTCAGTGATCTTCACTAGTCATCAATTTGCAAGAGCTCATCATTTAGAAAACTCCCCTTGCTCCATCTATTTGCATCCTGGGAATTGAAAGGGTTTTTTTTTTTACCGTCTCTGCTCTGGGTATGCATGGTGCTGCTTAAAAGCCTACAGGAAGCAAAATGCTGACATCAGGATAACTATCTGGATATCTGAATCAGTTTTCTCAATGTATACACCCTATATATATATGTGTATATGTATATTACCCTCAAACGTATCTTAATTAACCTATGCCTCTGAGTTATTATTGCTGTCTTCATCATTTTCTGTGTCACAAGTCAACCAAGGAAATATTTTAATTAAAGATAAAGTTATATTTCCCTTGAGATCCAGCCATATAAGGACTTTTGAGGGAAATACTTCGGTCTTCTATCTTCAACTGAGTGAAATCCAAATCCCTCAGTGAACACAGCTTTTGTCACATTGTAACACTGTTCCTGTCACTCAAACTATGGGGGGAAGTAAAGCCTAGACAGGAAATCACCACATCGCCACTAATGATAGGGATTCTGTGACATTACATTATAGAAAATGATTTCATTTCCCCAAAAAGCCTGTCTCACACACAGCCCTTCTTTGACTTTACTAATGAACTAACTTCATATTATTCAGGTTGAGTCTGCTCCAAATGCCACCTTTTCCACCATCTAATGTCACATTTCCATGTTCAAACGTCAATGTTTAGAATTCAGTTTTTACACGGTAATAGTCTGTGAGGGCTAATTAAAGAGAGGCCAGATGTCAGGATGTATTGTCATGCATTGACTGGCCTAACCCTTGATATTAGAATTAGTGAGGATGAGATCAGAATTTAAATAATAGATTTGACATTGGCTTATCAGTGATATTATTACTGAACAAAATTATGTATTTTCCCTGGATGGTTAAATTACATCTTTGTTGATGATTTAGTACCTGCTGTGAACCATCCGTAATATTTTACCAGCCAACAGTCTCGTTTCTGTATAGAAAACAATATTACAGGCTGTTCATTGTTTGCATAAACAAAACCTTTACATCATGAGAAAGATGCTCTATATGTACTGACATACAGTGGAAAGACTTAAGATGATCCATTGTACAATGTGTTTATTTGTATCCACTGGTGCAGTATTTTACTGTGCTGATCCCCTTTCATCTAAATATTGATTGCCAATGCTGTCTGTGGCTCACACAGAACCACAAACTGCAACTAATAAACCATCTCTCAGTAATAAACCAGGTCCAGCAGTAGCATGTTCAGTGTACTTTGATCTAATCACAGTTCAGTCTGAGATGGACCACAGTCAGGATAAAAAAACGTAGGACTCTTTAAAAGCTAATGGCCTTGAAATGTTTGTCGACAAGTTTCTACATGTCTGAAAGACATATTTGTAACCAGGGTTCAGGACTTGGAAGTTTTGTATTTCACTGTAGTATATTTGAGTGATGGCTCAGGTTTTTATTTGTAGAAGTGCGTTCTACATGTTGCTCTCAGCCCGTTCATCTCAGTGTCCCATGGTGGGATCCATGCCCAATGTCTTTTTTTGATAATATCACTGGAGGCACTATTTTAGAAATTAAGTAAGCAATATTTACAAAATTAATATGAAAAAATGTGTCAAGAAAATCAGTGTTAATTAATGAAATTGTACTGTTTAGTTTTTACCAAAAACAAACTATTTTGGTATGATGTAAAATATTAAAACGTCTTTTTTAGAGGTCTTTTTTCTAGAGTCTTGTTAAATCTCACAAGCCAAGAATAATGTCATGTATATATATGTCATGCCATGGTCAAAGGTTATCTTTTTGATTGGTAGCAAAGCTTCAAGAGGTGGCACGCTGCTGTTAGAAGCAACTTTTTGTTGGGACCGTGATGGACATTGGACAGTGAATGTTAACCCTCATCCCTGAAGTAGTTTGGCTTAGTTTTTGCCTGCATCTATTTGTAAAATGAGCTGAAACCAACGGCAAGCTCAGTGCACTGTTGGTGACACGAGAAGAGAACCAACCACACGGCCAAAGCGAGCTGCAGGGAATGGAGCAACTGTGGAAAGCCAATTGAGCTTTTTGTTAGCAACCGGAGGCCTTCATTTTATGTTGTAGCCCATTAGTATCAGATATAGCCAGAAGGCTTGATCTAACAACAAATAATTTTACCTGCACTACCTGTGCAGTGACACTTGCATGTCCAGGCTTTATAAACAGATCACACAAGTTAGTTTTGACCAGAAACACAAAGCAAATCTGTACTCTACGACCCATCTGGTGATAAAAAAAAATAAAAATAAAAAAGCTTTCTTTTGTTTATTCTCACTTATTGCTTCATTAATGAGATATATTTGCTGTTCAGCTTCATCTGCAGGAGTTCAGTCCGAACTTTTTGCCTAACCTGCACACTGCACATTTTGTTGTCCTTCAGGGAGAACAAAAAGTACAGTGTGTGGGTTAGGCTTTGTCTGAGCCAGTAGATCAAAGGCATTTGTATGTGTTAGTATATTGTTTTATTTTTTTTTTCTTGTTGTTTGTTTTTTTCATTTGCTTTTTTTTTTTTGTCTTCATTTGTCTAGCCAGACATCACCAGAGTCGTGGTTGCTCAAATAATGTATTTTTTAGAGGCACAGTGTGGGGCGATGCTGAACAATAAATATTCTAGGGGCTGTATAGATCAAATCTGGCAACCAGAAGCTCCTGTCATGACCAATTAGAAATGCTTTGTGACTCAAAAACTCGCTCGTAGGCATAAGGCAGCTGTACCTGTGGCCATTGTCAGTCAGGAGACAAAACTGCGCCGGTTAAGCCTTTGTGGAGAAAGGGAGTTGGAGCCTTGAGTACAACAGCAGTTCTAAGGATGAATTCAATGAATATTTCACATCGCCTTCATTATGGGTGCATGTAATTACTGCCTTTCCCATAATGCTTGACTAAGCCTCAACGAGTAGAAATGAAGTGGGGAGCATGGAAGGTTTGAATTTGTTTTCCCCTCAACAAAAACAAATTACTGTAATGGTTTAAAACTCATTTAAGGACTTTGATCACTAAGTGATGCATGTACTGATACTGATACTAATTCACTTCTGAGCGAACACTGCTGCTTTATTAAGTCTCTTGAAACTCGACCCAGTGAAGTGGTGCTACTGCTCCTTCAAAGCTATGTGGAATTTGATTTTTCAGATTCTGTTTTTCTTCTCACTTCAATGAGCTCCTAGTTCGCCTGTGGTGACGCGACTACACGGACAACTTAGAGGTTATTTTCTGGGCCTGGGTTAAACCCAAAGAAAGTTAATGGACTTAAAAAGAGATAAACAACTCATCAGAAATGTCTGAGGTCCACTTTCATGTCACTTTTTCCTTTAGTTATCTCAACTTCAGTCGCTACATTTTCTACACAAATATATTAAATTTAGATATCAGTCAAAATAAACTGGGGCTACCTGCTGTACAGTATGTTGTTGGCAACATATTTACATGTGTTTCTTCACTATTATGTCCAATTAAGTCATTTTACTAGTTGGGTTTTTATCCATTTATTGGCATTTATTGGTGACATAAGACATGTCGAGGTTTTATTCCACCTTGAATGAGAATGTGTTGTGATGGAATCATGTGATGCAAATACTAGATAACAACCCTGCTGGTTACAATTTGAATCAGCACAAACAAACAAACAACAATATCACACAGCAACAGGGATGTATATTACATCAAATACAGTACACGCAAAACAGCACAAGCCACAATAAATATCATGTATAATATCACATATCAAGCAACACATCACAGGTACACAACGACACCAAAGTATCATCATTGCAGTGAAAGAGAAGTGTGAATTTTTTGGCGGGGAGCAGCAGGTGCAGTATGAGCTCGGGGATTAACATGAGAAGTTCAGGCTCTTTATTGCAGTGAGGAAAAAACTGTCTTTAAAGTGGTTTGTCTCATTGGCTAATGCCATGTACTGTAGCACCTCCCAAATAATAAGAATACGAATATGTCACACCAGCTATGCTTACTAGGATGAATGTTTGGTCCTTTGACTTCATCCCCTCCGAACTGTTTAAGTCTGTTCTTCCTTGTCTTGCACATGACATAGTGAATATTGTCAATGGGCCTTATTCACTAATATGTGCGTAGAAATGTTCTTACTTTGTGCACCAAATAAGTGTACCTGCAAAATTATCATCGGATTCATGACATGCACACCAGCCAATTTTGTACTTACCACTGTGCGTATGTTAGTGAATCAGAATCTTTCTAAATTGACGGGCACTATTGGTAATTAGCATACTACCATGTCCCATTTCTCTATATAAGGAAAGCTCTGTTAGAGTGATGGAGAAGTGGAGAGAGCTGTCACTTATTGCAAAGAGGGCTGTGATGGTAAAAAATGTAGAAAAACTTTACTGCTCGTGAAATGCAAACAACAGTTTCAGAAGTAGAGTAAAGCCAGAAAAGGCAGATTTGGCTGTAAACATGTCGTTGGCACAACCGTTTGGAGCCCAATTGTGAATCCCGTTTACAGCCGGCATACCTGTTACACCACTACTGTGCAGTATGTCAAAATACAAATATAACAAAATAAAAAAGTTGGTAAATATGTAGATCTGTGGAACTGATCTAAATAAATTTTTACTGCTGTGTCAGGTGCGCAGTTTCATCTCTGTCCACAACAGGCCTTGATGTACTGAAAGCAGACCACCCCTCCCTGTGCCACTACTGAACTGTCAGGCTGTGAGGAACACTGAACAGGCTGCTGGTTAACCAGCTGCATATATCACAGCCAAATCTGATGGGAGAAATTAATCGCTCTCACATTCCATTAAGGAAATTCTGATATATAAGCTATTGTCATCTAAAAGTGGGAACAGGACAATTTTAATATATTAATAATTTAATTACATTTATGATGATGAATTATGGATTATACACTTTTAAATGTTATATATTTAGGCTTAATAATAAATAATTTAAATAATTGTGGTTCTAATATACTGCTTACATTGAATAAATGTTGACTACATCATTTTTTAAGACCGTGGGACGTTTATGATTTGTGCGTATGCATGGTCTAAGGCAGTTCTAAATTTGTTCGCAGAGTAAGAACAAATTCAGGAAAGAACATATTGATGAATGCCGGATTTGTGCTTAAAACGTTCATATGCATAGCTTAAGCATAGATTTGTGCTTACACACTGTTTGTGAATGAGGCCCAATACCTCTTTGCTTACTCCCTACCTTCCTTAAGTGTCCTGTTATCATGCCATTACTGAGAGTCTTGAGTCTTGATCCATGTGTAATGAGCAATTACAGACCAATTTCAACCTTTCTTTCATCAGCAAAATACTGGAAAAAGTTGTATAAAAGCAATTGGACAATTACCTTTTACACAATAGTATTTATGATGTGTACCAATCAGGTTTTAAAAGTAATCATAGCACTGAAACAGCGCTTATCAGAGTAATAAATGATCTTAAGATCAATAGTGATTAAAAAAAAAAATCTATCTTAGTTTTGCTTGATGTCACTGCTGCATTTGCCACTGTTGATCATGCTATTTTAATTGAGAGACTACAAAATTCTGTTGGTTTATTGTGCCTTGTTCTAAAATGGTTCACTTCCTACGTAAAGGACAGGAGCTTTTATGTTTCCATTGGTTATTTTAAATCTGTTGAAACAAAAATGTGTTCAGGTGTTCCACAATGATCAATCCTAGCACCATTATTCTTTAATTTTTACATGCTCCCACTTGCATTATAAGGAAACATAGCATATCCTATCACTTATATGCTGATGACTCACAGCTTTATGTTTGTCTGTCCTTCGATGATCTAAGTCCCATAAACAAGTTGTTGAACTATCGACGATATCAATGACTGGACGTCCAAAAGTTGTTTACAGCTGAATAATAATAAGACAGAAATACTTGTAGTAGGTCTTCAAAAACAGAGACAGAAAATATATTCACATTTAGATTCACTCTCTAAAACATAGTGAGGAGGTCAGGAAACTTGGAGTTATTCTTGACGCTGATCTTAACTTTGAAAGTCATATCTATAGTATAACTAGGACAGCTCTCTATCACTTAAAGAATGTATCCAAAGTTAGAGGCTTCATATCTCAAGCAGATTCTGAAAAACTGGTCCATGCATTCATTTCTAGCAGATTGGACTAATGTAATGCTGGACTACCAAAACAGACAATCACAAGGTTGCGGCTCATTCATAATGTAGCAGCTGTAGTCCTTACACGAACATGCAAATACAAACATATTACACCAGTTCTTAAATCTTTTCACTGGCTCCCAGTACAGCACAGAATCAACTTCAAAATTATGCTAATAGTCTATAAAGCACTTAATGGTTTGGCTCCTCTGTATATTACTGACCTGCTTACTGACTACAGTCCAACCAGACCCCTCACGTCATCGGTCACCAGATGACCTGAGATCAGTCACTACTGTTTACACATTTAAAAGAAAACTTCAAACCTTTTTTTTTTCTCAGGCTTATGACTAGCCAATTTCTTACCTGAGTGTGTGAGGCTAGACAACTTTTTATGGTTTTTATTTTTTTAATTTTTTCTATTTTTATTTTGTGTGTGTGTGTTCTTGATTTGCTGCTCATTTTTCATTGTTGTAAAAAAGTGCTATACAAATAAAACTGACTTGACTAGAGTTTGTCTTTTCCTTCTTCAGATGAAAGCAAGATACTGCTGACTACATCACAACAAGCTGAAACTGAAATCTCCAAGAACTTTTCCCACTTACCTTGTGGATGTTTGTTTTTGATTTGTTTATTTAAATCCACCTGGGGCCTGTAACGAGGTAACTTAAGGTTAAACCTGGGTTTTCAGGGTTATGACGGTGGTTCACTTCTTACCGGGGTATATCGCCATGGTAACTTATGCTGAACAGCTAACCTGCTCCGGAGCAGGTTAACTTCAGAGGTTCGGATCACAACCTGTCAACACCCTGACCACTGACCAATCAGATCACTGGAAAAAGAGGAGTCATTATTCTTACAAGATCCCGACATGGACAAAAGTTGCTCTCAGTTTACAATAAAGTAAAAAAGAGCAATATATATTTTTATAGGTCAGTAGTAACATTTTATTGTTCCACTCTGGTTTTAAAACAGAGCTTCTAACAAACGGAGAGAACACTAAACACATAATGATGATTTTAGCTGGTTGATTTTATCCCCGGATTGATAATTGACAGTGTGGATGATTTTATACTCTGATTCCAACTGTGTGATGATGACTGGAAATAAAAACGAAAGCTTGTCTTTTATTAGAAACATAATCCACATACTGTTAATTGGCTCCCCTGATTATAAATGAATGCAACATTTCAGTCAGATAGACCTCATCAGTCAGTAACTACTTTTCCACTCTTTGCTTCAGTAGCAGAAACAGTCTGGCATTACTTTTAAGTTTTCTTTTTGTTTTGTTTATGTGACATGTTCAGAATGGTTTCTTCATCATCCAACTAAATAGCAAAAAATACTTACTCTATACTTAAGTCATATATAATAATGTATTTAAAGCCTACTTTTAGTATGTAGAAATTATTTCTAGTGTTTCTACATCTTCTTACTTTGTTGTATGATTACAGGCTGTCGTTTACATTTCATTTTGTTGAATATGACTTTTTGCTGTCACTAAAACGCAGGTTGGTATCACCGTTTCATTTCATATCATATAGTAGTAGTACTTCATTCATGGTTCTGATGATGTCGCTCATAATTAACAACCCCGCCTCTTTCAAATGAATGCTTGTAGCTGGATAGGAAAACCCAGAGTTAACTGAGCTAGTTGATAGCCAGCTGTGTAGTACTGGTTATCTGGATGGCCAATGTTAGGCTCAGTGAAGCCAGATAACTAAAAGATATTCTGGGTATGTTAAACTTGCTTTGTAATAGAGGCTGCTGATTGGCATGCTTTATTGTTTTGGTGACTTTATGTGTGTAATTTCCTTGATAGCTCAATGGGCACAGTTATTATGTTCTTATAGTCAAGCTAATCTGGGGCCACATTTCTGTGTGTGGCACACATTTTAGGTGTTTGCAATCCAAGTTAATGGCCACTTGAAAATAAAACCTGCCAGATTTTTCACACATAAAATTAGAACACTAAAAGTGTTTGGCCAGATTTAATTTTTGGATGACCAATAATAATTTTCCTCTGATCTATCCTGATGAAGATAAAAAGATAAAAGTGTAAAAATGTACAGAAACATCACTCTTCAGTACTTTTTATAATACAGTATCTGGTCTTTAAAGTTATAGATTAGGTTTCACTGTTTGCCAAATGTCTGTATATTTACATGCATTTGTAATTAAAGCATGCTGTTTTTCTATGTCCACTCTTGATCCTAACATTGATCTCTGACATGTGTTTTTCTAAAGGGCTCTGTGAAGGAGCCTATTAGCAGAATCTTGACATGAGGCAGCCACATGTTTTGCTGTCAGCAGTGCATAATAACATGCACCAGATCAATAGATCATTCAGGCTTTCATTACTAATTTGCAGGTTTCTTTCCTGCAGCATGGCATATTAAAAAGAGAAGGTGCTAGTCATATTGTACAGTATTAGTTGCTCACATACCACCACCTTGCCTCAGCCTACATGTTGTGCCTCTTGTCATTTTTATGCAGCCTAATAAAGCAATTGCACCTTGAGCAACATTCAAGAGTTGCTCTCAGTCTTACAAGGTTAATCGGATAATTTATAACAAGCCTGTTGCAAAGCCACCTTTGCTGCACGGCAGTTCAGCTGAGGTAGCAGTGGATGTACAGGTATGCAGGTACACACACACATAGCCATGCAGACATTTGCTGAGTACACACAACCCAAGTTTAGCATGACCCTTATCAGAGTCTGGCAGTCTAATTACAGCTCAGGCAGTGGGAATCCATTGATTTGAAGATAAATGTTAGCACACCTGTGTGCTGAATCCATTACGATCTTTATCTTAATGGCTCTGGGAAAATGCTTCATTAAGGCTCATTACAATAATGAAAGGCATTAAGCATTAATTAGTTTACCATTGTGGATTGTTAGATTTACTTTCAGACAAAAACAAAATACTTTGTACAGAGTAAAACTGCTGTCTATACCAACACACCAAGTATTTAAAGATAAATCTCAGGATTTATATTATGCTACTGTCAACTAAAGCAAAATAAAATTAATTACCTTACATCTAGTTACAGGTTCAAGTTTCAAATATTTTTTTTGTATGATTGTCTTAATGTTTGGACAGATGCCAGAATTAAGTCAGGAATAATTTGCAAACAGTGTATGACCCAGATCTGCCAGGTATCTAGTACCACAGCTGACACCATCTGAAGGGAATGGTCCTTAGACTATAATGAGCTGTGAAATGACATTATGAGTAGAGAAGCCAGAACTCCAGTCTGCCCAGTTCCTCCTGTTAACTTGGGGAAATCAAGTAGAGGACACTGAGGATAAGGACAACTTATCTAACTTAAATTCTGATGACTGAGTAGAGGGGTATGGTGCAGAAGGCTCTCAGAGATTTGAACACTGAGAGCGACATAATCATGATGGCTAGAATGGTAAATATTATGGAGCACAGGTATTTCAGGAGTGGGAGCACTGGAAGAGATGTAATGGCAGGGGATGTCTGACATATTGCAGGGTACACTCAGCCTCTTTTGGAAAGAAAGATATTTGGTCGATTAAAAATTGGCTTGGATTTACATCACCTTCATTACCAGCAAGGAGGAGTTACAAGCAACAACAAGTTTGTAACTGTTGCAGCACAATTTCTGTCAGCAGATGGCATGTATTGAACAGGAAGATGTGGAAAAACCTTCTCTGAAATGACAATTTGTCTGCACTTACACTGGAAAGCCCATTCTTGACCTCATCTGATGGGGTGCAGGGTATTTCTGTCAAACACATTTTCTCTTTTTTTTTCCCTTAGAGTTGTTCTTAGATAAGAGGAAAATAAGAGAAAAAAATAAGCACATTTTCAGATCAAATACATTGGAGCACTGTGCAGTCAAATAACATTGATTTGATTGAACATTGATTAATTCTGCATATCAAGTGAATGTTTAAAACATGGCATAATTTGAAATGGGATGTAATAAACAAATAACAATGAGATAAATGACTGCAGTTGCAGGAGGCAGGGAAAACAAGGTCCACACATAACAACTGGTTAAATGCTTTGTGGCCATAATGGGAGCAGTTGTAGTATGTAAACTCCAGCTGTGCCCTGGACCAAACTAGTTCAACTGGCTGCACACAACATACTGCTGGATCCTTAATGAGGAGCAAGCTGAGAATAACGGTGAGAAACAAACCAATTATGGATCCTCAGAAGAGAGTTTTGGCTTTGCTCTCTACATGCTTTTTTTAAAATCAATTTTAAGTTGGTATCTGTTGTGCTTTATTATTGATATAATGTTCATATATACTCATATGAGATGGAGTTGTAAAACCTAAAACATTGTTAAACTGACACATTTAACATTGTAGATGCTACCTATACAATCAACAAAGTGATGGGAGTGATACATTTTACATTGTTTGTATTTTCCTGAGTCAGAATAAAGTCCAGTAGTATGACATACTGTGCAGTTTTTGGACAACAGACAGCAAGTCCACCAGCATTGCTGTACAATTCTCACTGCTGTAGGGGGCAATACTGTGCAGAGTTTTACACTACAGCTTTAATATGATTTTGGTTTTAGGAGAGCATTATTAGTTGACAGAGGTTATGGATACAATAAATCAGTGGAGTTCGGTGCACTTAACGTTACTCACTTCTCTGCTGAAAAGTCCTTGGCGGCTTTATTTTGGCTTTATTTCACCCTTGGAGCAACTGCCTCTCGTGCCGTGCTTTTTGGTGCTGCCTGGTAAATGCTCTCCCTCTGGGTACAGCCAGTGCTGAAACTGAAGCTGCAGGCGGCTCCACCCATCAATGGCTGCTTCAGCGGGTTTTAAAATAACTCCTTGAGCACTAACGTTGACCGAAAATGGCCCCATTCACCAGTAACAGCGGATTAGCCAAAGTGAATCCTAGTGAATCCACCGTGCGCTCTAGTGTTTATATAGAGGGGGAGGGGTCGTGCTAGTAACCCCTCTACGTCATCGAGCCACCATTTCAGGCCCGCCCAAAATATCCTGAACACAGAAATGGTGAAAAACAGTTTAACGCTCCATAATTCAGTACGTATATAATTTATTTATATGTAATATACATTTATTGTACTATTAAAACGGAGAAATAAATAAGACAAGACTTTTGTAATTTGAGGCTCATTGTCCTTCACTGAGCACTTTAAAACATTGCAATTGAATTTCCCTCTGCTTTTTTCTTCTTTTTTCCCCCTAAAAGGCACTGTCAACATCCTGGCAGGACCACAATATCAATATATCAAAAACACAGAGAGACATCAGGGAGTAAATACCAAACATTGTTTTGCTCAGGCAATAAAAAGAAAAAAGGAAAATAGACAGGAATTCCTTTCACACCCAATTGATTTCCTCATAAAGATAAGACATAGTGATGTTTCCTGACACTGTTCACAAAAATCTTACATTCATTCAGCTGCCAAAACCAAAGTAAAACCAGGCTCTCACTGGGAACAGGTGGCAGAACACATCTCCCCTGATTCAGGTCATTCCTCGGTTATCCCATACATTTATCGACACTGTGTATTTATTAATTTATTTACCTTCCCTTCATCGCGGCTCTGGCAGTCACACTCGAACCTCCTTTTAACAACTGTAGCATCCCCCGGTCCCTCCTCCCTCCACCTCCCTCTTTGCCTTAGGCCCGTGGGTGGTTCAAATAATTTGCTTAATTTGTTGCCATTCACTCTCAGGACATGGATCAAAGAACTGTTAAATTGCACTGACGTGGCAGCATCTCGGAGTGACTGAGAGTGGAAGGAGAGAGGGAGACAGAGTGAGTAAGAGAGAGAGAGAGAGAGGTAAAAACCCTCCAGCTAAAGGAGGAGACTTCCAACATCCTCACTGCCACCACTGTTTGTGTGTGTGTGGGCATGTGTGTGTGTGTGTGTGTGTGTGTCAGGAGAAGATGAGGATAGAGACACCTACTCTCTACACTAGCAGGCCAAGTCCTGTTGCTGTGTGGATGCTGCTGATAATGGCTGCAGCCAAGTGAGATAATATGTCAATAGACATCAGAGCACTACTACAGTTGGCTGTGTACTGGTATGAACATATAATGAGTGGCTATTTATACTGGGAATGTTATGGGATTAAAATAAAGGGGTTAGCCAAGAATGATGTAAACTTTTTGGATCGGAGTCTCATTTCCTGATCCCCTCGCGGTCCCAATACCCTGAACCAAGACAATTGCAATTTCTACACTCAAACTACTGATCAGCACTTTCTCCTCACTTTTCTGTCCTATTCTAGCTCTAATTCTAATTAATAAGCTGCATGAAACATCAACTTACCACAGAGTATGATCATGAAAAAGACCATTAGAGTGATGCAATTAGCCAGAGGAGTCCAATGAGAGATGCATGCAATCAAAGTGTGAAAAGAGGCAGGGAGGCAATGTAGCAGTGGGCTGGGGGAGGAGAAAAAAGCAGATGCTGCAGAAAAAAATGGATCTTCAAAGAGAGGGATGGGATTGAAAACCCAGGAGAGGGAGCTGCGGGAGCACTTGTCTTCTTAGGCATAAATGTGACAGAGCTCCTCCTGGACCAGGGAAGACACAGAGAACCAATGAGCAGCAGGGGACAGTCTCTCTTTCTTCATTTATCTCTCTCTTTTTTTTTTTTTTACTTCCCCTTTTGTCTTGAAATGTGCAAGTGGAGGAAATGTGAAGCATCTGTTGTAATTAAAAGTGACAATGACCTGTCACCTACATACAATCAACAACTCATGTTTGAAAAGGACAACTTTAGCTGATTAAACTTTGTTAGTAGTCTATAATGTTATGTTTTGAGAACATGATAGTTAATGCAAATATGTAATGCACATCCCCATAACATATCAGACATTAGTTTTCCCAATGAGACTGCTGAGTCTGATGAGTATGAGTTATATATGTGAATGTACTATATGATCAACTGTATGTGCTGTACCTGTAGTGTTAAATCCTGGCTGTGGACTTCAGCACCTTGGACAGAGACATTTTCCCAAACAGGAAAAGTAGATAAGTGTTTGAAACAACTTCACTCAGGAACCTGTACCGCATATTGCACACTAAAGCAGACTTTCCTGACCACAGCATTTTTCTTCTTTCCAGTTTATGTATTAAAACTAATTACAGGTGAGCTGATTTCACAGCATATAACTCAACCCCACTAAAGATAAATCATCTTACTTTAACCTGCCACTTTCATTTACCACAACTGCTGTACATACCACACACTTAGTGCTCCAGAAGTGTACTTTATGCCACTATTAGATGAAATATACATTAATATGTAGAAAACAGTGTTCAAATATGTTTAAAATGCACACTGTCAATCTTATTCCAACAGCTTTACATTGACAGAGTTGATCAACAACATATTTATGTTTCATTTCAAGAGATGAGCAGTGGACATTAAAGGGTAGAAGAACAAAATAAACCCATTTTTTTACCGTAAGTGTTGGTGGTAGACTCACTGAATTAGGTTTATTCTGCAATATTAAACATATAATATCACATATATAATATCACAACATATGTGACATAAAAAATGTCACATCACAAATGTCACATATAGTGACATATGAAAAAGCATGGGATGACATTTAATCACAAGTCTTCATGGTGACTTACACAAGAAGGCTAAAAAGCTAGAAAGGCACATACAGTAATATACAGTGAAACATCACAAACTAACATGTATGTTGGGCAACTGGTTGCAGATAGAGGGCAGGGTTATTCTTATACATTATTGCATCCTCCATGACATGTTTTACATAATGTTGAAGCATGATTGCAGAACAAAAGATTGAAAGAGGATTGCCAGTTGAAGATGCAACTGCTCATTATAGATTAATTCACTTGGCTACGTATGGACCTGGCAGATACTGTTTACATACATGCTACTATTCCCTTAATATTTCAGACTCAAGTATAATATTTATGAGCTGCTGCATATACAGGTAAATGTCATTTCAATAGTGTAGCTGCCACTTACTAATATGGCTGAATGTTACCAGTTCATGTGTTTTTATTCTATTAATATATGTCTGTGTGGTTGTTTTCAACAATGTTGATCCATTAGAGGAGGTGGACTAAAGCTTCTAAAGGCGACGTCTTCCTGATTTATTTGTGTAAGTCTAGCAGTTGTCCTCTTCAGTTCCTTTCCACATAGCCACTGCCTGATGAGTCACCTTGGCAACTTTTATGTTTGTTGCTAGTAATTGCTATGCTGTGATTTTTAAGATGACTTTAAAGGTGACTCATCTGTATCCGGGAAGTGTGTCACAAAGTGTGCACGCATGCCAGTCTGTGTACGCATGCATTCACTGGTGTGGTGATTTAATTTCAGGGTGCTCATTCCTTAAGCGACAACCAAAATGGCTAAGTTAATAAAAGGCTATTTACGGTCAATCTGATTATAACTGAAAGCAGTTTCTCACTGTTGTTTTGCTTTCCTTTTTCTTTTTGTTTGATCGTCTTTATATTCTCTGTTCTGTGCTATGTGGCTGTGCTTTCAATTTTCCTCTTTTCTTTTTATTCTTAGTCTTCTATTTTTAACTGTCGCTCATTCTACTGTTAGCGGTAGAGTCTAGTTTCTATGTGATTCAGTGATTTGTGTGTTTGAATTCCTTTTTAAATCCACGGCATTGTTTGCCATTTCTTTCCCTTTCATGATTTGTATCATATGCATGCTGCAATTCCTGTCTCAGGCTTATTGTATCCTGAAAACCCAGCTGTATTAGAGGGAATTATTCTAACAATGTTTCAGTTCTTTCTCAGAAGCAGATTGTGGAGCAAGTGTGGCAATGCTGTCAAGGATGGTAGCCAGAGCCCCCCCCTTCTTTTAATTAGCTTGAAACTACACCCGTAATCTCACATACCTTCTCCTGAAGTGACATTAACATTTAACATACTGTAGTCTGCTCCTGTAAGCCATTGCCTCTTTTATTAGTTGATGCTCTCCAAATTATTATTAAGTTATCATTTAATAATCAATTCTTCTTTGATATCTGTTTGTTTGATATCTGTTTGTCCAGCAGTCTGACTAGTCAACATACTGTGGAAACTCTCACAGCCTCCCCCACAGAATCAGTTTTATGTTTGCGGTTTGTTTTCCATGAAAACATGTGATATGTGGTCAATTTCAAGTGTGGCTCTTATTGGCTGTCTTAAAAAACAAATTAAAAAAAGTTTTAAGATGCTCTTGCATAACACCAAGTTTTAGTGACGGTCAATCACTTGTACTCATGACATTTTAGTCAGTAAAACAACCGAATGAAGTGATTACTGTAAATATAACTGTATCTGGGAGTTCTGGAAAAGCTGTTTAGTCTATTTTCTGGCACATATAACAAAGGAGCATTTCAAACAAAATTTCAAGACAAAGATGGATAAGTACCAAAAGATGGAAGGATAAGAGAAAAGTTTTAAGAATGTCCCTCGGGGTGCAATAAGGTCATCATCAAAAACTGGATGGCACTGAACTGTACATCTGCATCGAGCAGGCCAGGGATGATTCACAAGTCGCAGCTTTATGGCTGCCGAATGAAACGCACATGACATCTCGGCTAGTGTTTGCCAGAAGGCATGTGGGAGAGTCTGAAACAACATCAACGTCAATAATCTGATGAGACACAAACTGTGCTTTTTGACTATCTATCTATCTATCTATCTATCTATCTATCTATCTATCTATCTATCTATCTATCTATCTATCTATCTATCTATCTATCTATCGTTACATCTACTGTATCTATCGTTCTATGGTATCTGTCTGTCTGTCTATGAAATATTCAACACACCTAATATACAATACATTGTTTTGAGTACAAAAGACCAAAGACTGTTTTTGAGTGTGAGAATGGATCTTCTATGTATTCCCCTGATATTTCCACATACAGTCAAAGAGGACCAGAGTGAATATAAAATAGTGTTTACAGACTTTCTTCCAGGATACGCTTCATCCTGGCTGTTTGGACAGGTTCTGCTCACTGCAAAATTCAGACATCATCCGTGTGCACCTTCTAGTAGAAGAAGGCAGATGTAAAAAGTGAAAAAAATAGATAATTAAATTAGCTGTTTACATTTTATGATATCTCTATAGCAACCCTGGTGTCTATTTTTGGTTATTTATTTCAGGTGAAATAGCTTTGTTTAGCATTCCCAGTATGTGCTTTGCGTGCCCTTGACATCTGCTTAAAGATTTTTATGGAACTAAAGTGCATTTGAAAAATCAAACAAGCAAAAAAGACTCTGCAGATCCCTTCAAATCTAACCTTGTGCACCTCTGTGTACATATAGAGGGCATTTCTGCATCAGTTAAAGCTGTTTTGAAGTACGCTGAGAACTCATACGTGAATATTGATTTCATTTTTCTTCTCTCCTTCTGCTGTCAATTACAGAGTGCCAGATAATTGCCAGTAGGTTGAAAGGCAGAGTGCATCTGTTTTGGAGATACTTTAAAGTTTTTCTCAGTTGCTTTGGTACATTTCTTGAATCGTCCTTAACATTTGCAAAACAGTAAGTGCATTTCTCAAAACAATTTGTACAAACAGCACTACACAGTGGATTACCTGCAAAAGCTCATAGCTTGCTCAAAATCCTTAGTTTATCTCTCAAAAGTAAATATATATGTCAATCAACCTGTCAGTGCCATCAGAATGACACGTCCTTGTAGATGGGAAAATGTTTAGCTAGGTTGTCAATATGACAGTGTACTCTGTAAGTATTTTCTGATGTAAACTATGGCTAACGTTTTGATGACAATGATTGAAACTCTGCCACCCCTGTGAGGTAGTCCTGCAGTCCTATGTGGAAAAAATACAGTAATGCAAAACACAAGATTAAGTACAATTTAAAAATATGTCACTGTGTATGTATACACACATACATTTGTGTGTGTGTTACAGTATATGTACAGTATGTATCTGTATAAAGTATATTTACTGTATACTGTAAAATGCAAGTGAAATACTGTAATATGAAGCATTACAGTAAGTTTACAGTACAGTGCACATTGTTGGATTACATACCTGTTCTGTCTACGAAATGCTTGAATGATTGAGGACATGGTTGTTCTCCCAACATTCAGCTGCACCCTTTGACCAGACCCAGCTTAGTGAGGTCATGATTGAGAACACGGTCCACAGTTGTGGCCCTTATGTATTTCATTTGGAATGTGCCTATGTCGTTGGCCTCTTCTACCTCTTCCTCTGTGTTGCCTCCCTACCCTTCCACCACGCAGCCTTACTCTTCTTCTTCTTCGTGGCTGTTGACCCTGTTCATTTCCTTGTTGTTCTTCCATTGTCAGGAATTGTAACACTGTGTTGTATTCTGTCCGTTAGTGAAAGTCAAGATTCACCTGGGAGCAATTCATCATATCAGGAAACATTTACAAAAAAGTCTAATAGAAATGTACAGAAAATATGCTTGACAGATTATGACAACTGGTTCAACCATTTTGCATATGATGACTTGTGCAATGAACTAATGCCTAGATATTTTGGGGGGTAAGACTATTCAACAGAGACGCAGTATAATACATTTTGATCAACATGACATAAGCAATTGATAATGTAGGAAACAGCGGGCAATTGTACATAATCATTTGCATGAATGTGCCAAAGCATTTGCAATTTGTTCAAAAGAATGAGAAATTGCTTTTATGATGTGCACTGTGACTAGATGATGTGGAGGTTAAACAAGTAGTTTTGAGAATTTTAATTCTGGTCTGAAAAATGGACCAAAGTGACTGACAAAAACTGCAATATCATTTAAGGGAAAAAAAAGAGGATCCTTGGTACCACTGAACTCACTCAGTACCTATCCATTCTTCAGAGTGCTCCTTTGGATGATATCACTGTAAAGACACAAGAGGGCTGGGTGCCATCATGAGGAGAGTAATAAACAAGCTGGCAGAGTCAGAGATGGCATGAATCACAATTGCTGCTGTACAGTTTTTCCTCTCCAAAATTGTTTTATTCCTGTGAATAATGTATTTAGTGTGGAATGAATAAAGGAAAATAGAGATACAGAGAGACTGCAGGTGGGATATGACACATTTACACTCTGCTTTAGATTACTTTGTGTTCCTCTCTTACTCTTCACTGCCAGGCAGAACACTCCATATGTGGGTACCTTTCAATTCTGGATAGACCAGACACTCTCCCACTTCAATAACTAGGTGTTCACAGAAGCTGAAAACTAGCCTCTCAGCATTACAAACCCAATTCCTCTTCAAAAGATAGACAAAATCAGATATACATTTGTTGCACTACATAAAAAATAAATATGCAGTGCTGTCAGAAAGTTTTAGGACAGTGATATGTTTTCCATTGTGTTGGCTCTGTACTCCACTAGATATGAAATGGAACAATGACTATGAGGTTATAATTCTACTCTCAAATCATGTTTTACATTTTTTTATATTCAATAAACAGTGAAATATTCTGCCCTTTTTATATATAGTACCCTTTTTTAGCAGTACGATGATCCAAAAACATGCAGACAAGGAAGAAATGTTACTGCCGCGGTCAGTCACTTGATCTCAAAGCAGCTGAGCATGTGTTTTCATTTGCTGAAAATCAGAATGATAGCAAAAAAGCCACTGAAATAAGCAAGAAGTGAAGATGCAGTGCAGGCCTGGCAGAGCATTACTAGGGAAGATATCACGTGTCTGCTGTAGACTTGACAGTGTGTCAACTCGTCCAATTACTTTCTGTCCCCTAAAATTAGCAACCCTGTCTCCTAGAAATTATGTTCACATACTACTAATTTGCAGCAGCAAATTTGTTTTGAAGAAAATGTAATGCCACCTGAGTTTCATTTTTCATCATATGAACATAATGAGGAAATGTTTTTCAGAGAACACACATCGAAGGTTACGATATTGTAACCCTAGTTATATTAGTGCAGGCCAGGCCCGCCACTGGACTCTATAATACCAATCAGGATGTGCCTACCGATTAACGCGTGTCTCACACAGTATATAAGGAAGCACTTCACTGCCGCTCTTATCCAAAACTACTTCAGTGGACTCCATAGGAGCTGCAGGGTCCATAGGCAGAGGGCTCCACCTGTGCTTATACAACTAAGGTTACAATAAAAGAACCTTTGTTCTATGTCACACAGGCTCCGATACTTGTATGCCCTGCCACAACATGTCATCAGACTGCCTCACTGAGCCCAACCAGCTATAGATTAGTTGCAGCAGCCCTCCTGCTACTTTATAATCCAAGCCACTTCAGTGGAGCAGTAGGGGGTTCAACTCAGCCCAGTTAACATGAACATGAATTTGGGTGTAACCATGGCCTAACCTCGCAGGGGTCAAAAACCATATAACAGACACCCTGCACACCTCATTCCCCAAGTGGAGCACAGGAGAATTCAGGCGCATATGTCCTCAACATTCACCCCACTTAATAAGGCCATCAACGCCGCTACACAACGTGTAGAATGTGCTCAGACCACGGTGGGGGGGTCCTTACCTGTCTGCCTATAGGCTTGGGTGATCCACTAAAAAAGCCAACTAGCTAGGCGCTTCTTGAATAAGGCTTTACCGGCCACTCTTTCTCCATAGCACAGGAACAGCTGTTCAGTGTGCCAAATGGGGGCCATGCGTCCAACATAACATGCCAATGCATGTACTGGGCACAATAGATGCCTCCTTGACGTCCCCATGGGGTGGAGGACAAAAAGCCTCTAGCTGAATAGTTCTCAATCTAAATGAACTCCTTATGATCTTGGGAACAAAGGAGGGGTTCGGTCTCAGAGTAGCACCGCTGTGGTCACCACAAAGCAGCTGGTGTGAACCAACGGGCGCACAGCTCAATCACTCTCTTAGCTGAGTCAGCACAAGCAGCAAAGCTGTCTTGAATGACAACGCCTTCAGAGAGGAGCACTCCAGAGGCTCATATAAATCATTCACCAGGGCCTCAAGCACCAATGGTAGTTCCCAATGGGGAGTTGAGATATATTTCATGAGGGGATGGGCGACAGGTCTGTCGCCAAAAGCCTCATGACAGGAGGAAATAGCTGCTGCATACACTTTAACAGTGGCATGAGACAGCCCTTTTTCCACCAGATACTGGAGAAAGGAGAGAACTTCCCCCACTGCACATGTCAGGGAATCTAGGCTCCTTTCCTTGCACCAACATTGGAATCCCAACTGCCTGGATGGTCTGGCCCACCAATGTAGACAGTCCAGCCTGCATCAGCCTGTCCCTCTCAGGAGCCAAGCCTTGGCCCAACATGGACAGCCTATCGAGCCCACTTCCTGGGACAGGGCCCCCCAGACTTGGGTGCCGTACCACAGCACCGAATGGCGGCCCAGGGCTATCAGGATGACCGACACCTGCTCTTGTCTCACTCTCTCCAGCAGAGGGGGAATGAGATGAAGAGGAGGAAAGGCGTGAAGTAGCCTCCTTAGCCATGCCATGTGTGCAAACGCATTCACCCCCAGGGGTGGATCATCCGGCGGGAGAAGCAGAGCGGGCAGTGGGTGTTGTTCAAACTGTCAACAGGTCCACTTCTGCTTTCCTGAACCGGTACCAAATATGCTGCGCCACCTTGGGGTGCAGCCTCCACTCATCTGCCAGAGGGCAGAGACAGGAAGTGTTCTGAGGCCCACAACAACAGGTCTTCCACCATCATCAGCAACCGTGGTGCGGTTGTCTGTTCTCACCAACACATGTCTCCCCTGAACCAGGGTCAGGAAGTCTTGGAGAACCGAGAGTACCAGCTGAAGTTCGAGGAGGTTGATGCCTGAAGGCCACACACTATCTATCGCTCTCCCCTGGCAGGTGCCCTCCCACCCTGTCAGGAACGCCTCTGTAAAAAAACGCTATTTAGGAGGTCACTCGACCCAGCGGTGTCCCTGTTGACGGATGCTGTGGGGACCCCCAATAACGCAGGTCCCCCTGCACTGATCGGGGAATGTTCACCATGCAGTGCTTGTGCCTCTTGGGATCCAAGTGCAGGCTAGCAAACCACCTTTGCAGGTTGCGCATGTGCAGGAGCCCGAGTGGAACCACTGGATGGCCGCCATGAGCCCCAACACCTGCATGACAGTCAAAGCTGTCAACGCTGCTCCCTGCCGCAGTCTGAGAACTGCCTGCTACAAGGCCATCCGTCTGGTTTCCGACAGAATGGCCTGCAGAATGATGTTGAGCACTCCCAGATACTCCACCTGTTTGCGTGGCTGGGGAACACTCTTCTTCCAGTTGATGCCTAACCGTATTAGGTGCAGTACCAACTTGGCTGTGTCGAAAAAGCCCATGCCCTGAAAAGACCATGCCCTGGTCATGCAGCGGCTGCAGCGCTGTGTCCATACATTTGCTGGTAGCAAACAACAGTAGCCTGTTGTACTAGACTATCCCTTGACAGGTGAAATGCTGGAACTTCCTGTATTTCGGCACCACCTCAATGTAAAAATATGCATCTTTCAGGTTGATGGTGGTGAACCAGTTACCTGGTTGAACCAGTTCCAGCACTGTCCTGATGGTTAGCATGCAGAACGCTTCTCTGGTGATGCACTGGTTCAGGATGTGGAGATCCAAAATGGGTCTGAAACCTCCTGTCTTCTTGGGAACCAGGAAGTACATGGAGTAAAACCCCCACTGTGAATGAGAATGATCGAGACAGCCTGTTTTAGCAACAGGTCCTGGATCTCTTCAGAGAGAGAATCTATTTATCTCCTTGATGCCCAAGAATGGAGGAGGAACATAACAGAACTGGAGTGAATAACCCAGTCTCAGTGTTTTGTCCATCCACTCCGTAGCTGTGGCACCATTCCTCGTAAAACTGTATCAGAGGGCAGGCAGCCAGCTGGGGGGCAGCAGCCAGGAAGCTGTAGTACTCTGATCCGGCCCTCTCCACCGCCAAACCATGGAATTTCTCCCTAAGGAGGAGAAAATGCCACTGCCATCATTAACCTGAGAGATAAACTGTGCACGTGAAAGATAGAGGCAAGAACAGTGGGAGACAGAGTTGACACTAAGCAGACATGTAGTGTCCTCTCCAGCTGAGCTTTCTGCATTACATAGCCTCTGTGACCAGCTGGATGAAGTAGACTGGACCGCTATCGACACAGCGTAATGGAGGGCCAGAGAGGTGGAAAAGGGGAGGGTGGAGGATTGTGCTCTTTGGTGGAAAATGTAATTTGTTTTTAATAAAACATTTTCAACACAAGCAGCACAGGATGAACATGAACAGTGGTGGGAGGCACATCCGGGGGTGGGGGTTCTAAAAATAGTCCTCGCTGATGTGACACTCCCTCCTGTCATTTGGGGCGCTGCAGACTTTCCCCATGCACAGCCCAGCTTCTGTGCGGGTCTGCCAGCATTTTTAGTCCTGGCATGGGCTGCTCCATGGTCGCGGGAGAGCTGGTGCTGCGATGTCTCTGTTGAGGTGGTCTGGGAGGTGGCTGACGCAGTGGGGGCTGATGGTGCTCTGCCCTGCCTGCGTACTCTCCTCCTCGCTGTGTTGTTGCAGCGATGCACCTCATCTAGTAGTGTATTAGCCGCAGTGACGCCAAACATTCCCAGGATGTTAGCTGCCACGGCTAGCTACGTGCACCCAGCTGGAAAATTTTCTCAAAATATTCCAGCGTGTCCCTGTCCTGCACCAGCGGAGGTACGGGCTTCCTGCTCGCTGAACAGCCAGCTGGGTGAGGAATCAGGAGGGCTGCAAGGGCCTCTTCCAGGCTGGGCACACCGGGAAAGCCTGTCTCCGTGTGACCCTGCACTCTCAAGAAGGGAATCAGTCCCAAAACTGGTGACTTCATTTTCAGCGGCTTCTTTCAGGACGCTTCGACACACTGCCAGGAGAGGAGGTGAAACAAAGGCCAGAAGAGCCAGGCTGTAAAACCCTTCATGTAGCCAGCTAATCGGTTTGTGCAGGATAGTCAGGGGCAGTGTGAGTGCTCCAATGCCATGGCTATAACCTTCACTAAATCATGGCAAACTGAAGATAGAGGTAGATTTCTGAAGTTCAGCGATGTTGCAGACACATACGAGAGGCTGTCGTCATTGTCCATCAGCAAAGATGATGGGACAGTGAGAAAGGATGAGAGCGGCAGCGAAGCACTTCCTTAGACACAGGTCTGAGACACAGGTAATCAGTAGGCGTGTCCTGATTGGCCGGCTACGTACATGCAAGTGTCAGTGGCTGAGAGGGTGGAGCATGTGTGAGATAGACTGCTAAATCAAGTCAAGTAAAATGTTCATACTGAACATATTTGCAAAGCATTCACTGCCAATGTATTTTATTTGTTTTACCTACAATACAACTCTTGTAATACAATACTGACCTTTAGAAATTAAAGCATGATTAACATTTTTTATGGTTATGTTTAGGCACCCATAGTACTTAGGGGTTGGTTAAAATATTAAATGAAATTATTTGCAGGTTTTGTTTATCCCTGCTGTTGTAGCCCTAATATGTGCATTCATGTCTTCATTCAAACCTGTGCCTGTTAGATTTTGACTACTTTCATAAAAATGTCATTCATCAAGCCTCAATGGCATCAGTGCTAGCCACAGATGACACGGCTGTCAGGATCTGACATTGCCATCGCAGCAAGTGGGCCAAGTGGGAGCAGCTTCAGATAACATAAAGCCGGGTTGTTTGACGTGAGGAGAGCGACCGGTAGTTAGACACTCAATCAGGAGGGGACAGAAGGGCTTGCCAATCTCTAAGGGTCACAAAGCAGCCTCCATCTGTCACTCCGAAGCCCCCAGCTCTCCAATACTCTTCCACATGCAGACAGAGAGACACTGGAAACCACTAAAGGGAGAGGTATCACGCAGAGCCAACATAGCAGGAGGAGAGCGACTGCTAATGAGGAGAGTTAAGCTCTTTACAGGCTAGCCACAGTCAATGATAGACCTTAAAAGACAGTCAAGGAGCCAAAAGGGGACGGGAGAAGCCAGCATAATCATGTTGATATCAAGCCAAAGAAGAAAAAGGCTTCTTTAACCAGCTTAGTATTCTGCTAATCAAAACCAGAAACACTTGAATCAACAACCTCAGAAGGGAGTTGCACTGGTGAACAGAAAATATTAGCAATTAAAGATAATGTCTCTATATATGCTGACATACTACTAGAATAGGACCTCACACAGAATATATCCATAGGTTTACATTTGCCACTATCTATTATTTTTGTGAATTCGGGCAGTTAAATTGAGCCCTCTTTCATGCTTAAGTCTCTTCTGGGGTTTGATACATTTCCCAAGCATATGGTATATAGACATTGCCCTCATCTAGGCAGTTTATACACTAATGTGAAGGGAAAGGCCTGTTTTCCACAAGAAAGCAAAGTGTACATAATTTACTGCGCTCAACTCAGCAAACTTATGAAATAATGATGTGGCGTCTGTTTACGCGAAGGGTCCATTTTATTATTCTGGCATAAATAAGAGAGAGAAGAAAGCAATCAAGTCGTGTAAGTGGTACATTTAAACAATTTTGTTTGCTTGTCTGCTGTCACTCAAATGGGGCTATTTAAGATAAAGGGGCTTTCAGAAAATTCCCTTGAGCTGAAGCTGCTGCACATGAGGACTTGGAGTGGAAGCCCCAGACTGCACTGTTTACACACAACACACAGCACATCAAATTAGGATGTGTTTAGAAGTTGCTTGATGTGCATATTTGAACTCTGATATCTGCCTACAACAATATTCTCTGTCTATTCAATCACATCTGTAATTTGTACTGCTAAGTTTGAATTATGTTTCTATTCACACACACATTTTTTCCCTTGTGGTTTTTTTCCCCTCGTTTTTTTATTCCTTTCCTTATTGAATCAGCTAAATCAGCCTTTAAATCCAGATCAGTGGAGTGTCACTTGTATGGCTGTATCTGTTGCCACAGGTTTAATTATGAATATCTCAGTGTCGCATATCCCAGACGTGCTCATGACAGAATAAAACAGACAGCACAAAGGGCCAAAGAATGACAGGCGGTGCGGCTGCCAGTGCTGCCACAATGGCACGTGGGGCGCAATCTTGTTGTGAAAACACTGATATGCCTTGAGACACCACATTAGGAGGCCATCCTCGCTTGTCATCAGAGCTTTAATTGCCACGGCCAGGTGCAAACAGCATGTAATCTTGTTTGTCAGCCGCACAGTTTTATTTTCTAATTTTGTCCTTTTGACAAGCAATTTGGGAATAGAGGGGGATTTGGGAGTGCAGGCGGCCGTGAGCTAGTGGGGTGGAGTCGGATTTGGCGAAGCTGTAAGAGGAGAAAATAGGGGTGTCGAATGTGTACATTTGAATGTGTGTTTCTGTGTGTATGTGTGTTGGTGGGGAGAAGTGGGGTGGGGGTGGGGGGTTCTGTGGTTGTGTAAGTGCGCGTGCACAGTCCCCTCATCACTCCTGTTCAACCTTGTAATCTATGTGTCTCCCTAGTCCCTTTGTCCTGAGGAATGCCTGGCTCAGTGAGCGCAGAAAATTACCCTCCTGCTGTGTTCCTCAGTCTCATGAATATCACACACGCACACGCACACGCACACACACACACACACACACACACACACACACACACACACACACACACACACACACACACACACACACACACACACACACACAGTACCCTAAGCTCATCTAGTTAAAATTCTAAGGGATGTGAAATGGGATCATCCGTTTCCATTTTTTTTCACGGCCACCCGCTCTATGCTTTTTCCCTAAACCCACAGATAACAATACACAAGGAGTTAAGACAAAAACTAACCAATTGCATCAGGAGCTTTGGCAAAAGGCTACCTCTTCTTTTCATTAATGGTTGGACCTACTGAGTGCCTCACACTGCTGTCTCAAGTATTATAGTTGACCCCAGTTTGTGGATGCTAAATTGAGCAGACATTCTGGCAGTGAGTGCTGTAAAAAAGCGTCCCTTACTCAAGTTTGATGTTTGTTTGTGTGTTTTTCTGTGAGTGTGTGTGTAGCTTAACCTGTGTCATTGAATGTGTGCCTGTGGCTGTATTTATGCCAAAGCAGTGACAAATTAGGCCATGTTTGTGTTTGTGTTTGGGAGCCATCATGTGTGTATCTCCAGTGTGTTTGTGTGTGAGTACAGGCTGCCCTCAATCTGACCTCCCCATTACATTTCTGTTACAGGAGGAAGAGCTTGTTTGCACAGCCTTTCAGGTACATGTCCCTCTAGTGCTGCTTCATACCGTCTCCTATGGGAGCTCTGTGACCCACCAGTAATCTCTATTCATTGGGATAAGTTTTGTTATGACAGGGAATACAGAGTGAGGAGGGAGATATTAGTGCATGGAATAGGTCATTGTGTTGCTGCTGTCTTGATATTTAAATGCGAGAAGCAGCCTTGGATGGAGCATGTCACGTAGGTAGGTCAGGTGCAATAAAAGGCTCCTTTCAGAGACTATGCTGATGTAGTTTTACTTCCATAAAAGATGAGGACCGGGTCTGCACAAGTGTGAGTGAGGGCATGTGAAGGGTTAGAGAAGAAAAGAGCAGCACGACACCTGCCACAGAGGTGTTCATCTCCCTCATGTCCTCACTGACAAGACTGAGCAGCTTTCTCTTGTGGATCCCCATCTGCACCCGAGTAGAACGGAAATTAATTTCTCAATTTCTCTGTTTAAAAAAAAAAGACAGTGCAGAAAGTGAATGAGACTTTAAAAAAAATGAGCAGGGATTTGAATATATAATTGTGACAATGAATTCAAAAGTTCATACACACCCACTCGGGATCCACAGAGGTGGCACATTAATGACTGCTGAAGTAGAAAAAAAAGTGTGTGTGTGTGTGTGTGTGTGTGTGTGTGTGTCAGTCTGTGTGTAAGAATGAGAGGAAGAAAGAAAAGAAGAGAGAGAGAGAGAGAGGGAGGGAGGGAGGGGGAAAAACTGTGCCATACTCATTGGAAAACTCTGAAATTCTGAAAACGGAAGTATAATGAGTTTTTTAATTAAGTCCCCCACTTTGTGTTTTACATAGCACAAGCCACCATTAATACCCCGGTAATTAATTGTTTTGGAAACTTTTCAGTGTCTGGTGATAAAGTTTTAATCAAGCAATGTGGTGTACTTGCCAAGCCATGTCACCCGGATATTTAATTATTTAGAATTTGGTACTGGTTAATGCATTTTGGCAGCCAAGTAGCTATGAGAGTACAGCTGACTCTTGTTGTACTTGTAGCAGCCAAGACGGACATCATGCTATATTCCTGATGCGCGGGAAGCAGGAGAATGCAGGGATGTATCACCTAAGGGTAACATGCTACTTTCGCCTGAATGGATACCTGGTGAAACCTGCAATGAAGACAGGGTGAGAGAGAAGAGTAGATGATGAGAAAGGGAGGATTTGACATTGAGGATAGAATATATTTTCTATGTCAGAACAACAAGAAAATGCATTTCTTATCCTTTATATACTTCAGGTGCATTTCACAGTGACGCACTAAATCCAGAGTCACTTCAGCAGTCCACCTACAGTACTTCTTTGCACCTCCAAAACAATGTGATGATAATGCTACTGACGATTTCACTGCTCCTTCCCTGCTGATCCTTTGCCTTGCTGTAGGTTTGAGGTGTCAGTTCTGTTTTCTCTTGCTCACTCACAGAGGAAGGTCATGGATGTCATTTTCAAGTCTTTGCATGCAGTTTGATGGTATACGAGTGGTGAGATTAGCTTTGCTTACTGGATGTCTGTTGGATCAAGTAGCAACTCTATTCAAAGATAGGGGACATTTTAATGCTTGGATAGCTAGCGGGCAACTAATAAAGAAATCAATTACTAAAGAAATTCATTACCCAACTAATTTGCTTTAGCATATTGAAGGAAATGTAATACCAACTGTAAAACATCATACATGAATTGAATAAATATTTTGTTATTAACATATTTTAAATATATAAACTAAAAAATGTATTTACTTACAAATGTATGAATGGTAGTAATTTATGATGAGTTTGTTAGCATAGCCGTGCAGTGCTGTGTGTAGCCCATAGACTGTATAAAAATAAGGTGTAGCCGCGGCGTTTCTGTTTCTGTTTCTGTCTTTAACAGAAACTGTGCTGGGCAGGTGGCAGGTGTGTTTACAGTGTTTGTGTGCTCTGAAAGAAGTCACAGTGCAGATATAAAGTCGCACAGCTGACGGACTGCATGCTAATACTACATAAACATATGGATGAGACTATATGTTTATGTATGGTCTCTCTGTAATAAAGTACATATTATTTTTTTTACTGCAGAGAGACCATACCTGAACATGTGGATGACACTATGTTTATAGACAGCCACAGATAGAAACAGACAAAAGAGCACCTGGAAAAGGGGTGAGAATTAGCATGTCCACCCAGGTGTCATGTTTACATCACTGCCAATGGAAGCTGGAGCCAATAAATACCCGTGACTACTGCAGAGTCATTTAACCCAGGAAGGAATGCCAATTGTACCTTTTCCCCTAAAGACAAAAGCCAGATGTTTGTGGGCGTAGTGGGTTTTTTGTCCAGTGTGAAAGGGGCTTAAGTCTTGCACTTGGTTAAAGTTGGTCACTCTTAAATATTAAAAATTACAATGCTGAGTTGAAACACAGGACAACAGAACTCAATGATTTTTCCCAAGTCCAAAAAAAAACTCCCAAGAACAACATAATGACAAATGTTTACGCTCAAATGAAGAACTCTAGCAGCTGTAGGAATTATGACTTTTGTCTTGGGGCAAAGATAAAAGAGTGTGACGTCTTTTGCAGGATCACCAGCAACAAGTGACATCAAAACCCTAACTAAACCTTAAGCATTGCAGTGTTAGATCAGAAAATGATGCAGTAGGGGTTTTGAAGGCAAATGATGTTTTCCTGTGGAAAGGAATCAGAATATGCTTATGTGGCTTTGCTCTGGATGCCAATTTACAAACAACATATTTTTTCATGCAATTTGGAGCGCTTATTATAAACCAGTGTTTTAGTAAAAGCACAGGGGATACGACCCACCCTGACCTTCACTTCATTACATTTGTGCAGTATGTATATGAATGTCACACTTCCCAGGTTGGAAATTACATTGTCAGTGGATAATTATGTAATCCCCAAAATGTATTTGGGAAAGGAAATTAATTGTACGTAAATGTTATTTATAGAAGACTGGAATGAAACATGATTACGCTACATTCATACATTTAAATTCCCCAAAACACAGACTCTTTAAGCAGCAGATATTTGTGCACTATAGGATTGGGGCTTCTTAGCCAATGTCTCCTCCAGGGATATATTGTTTTTAAACATGAATGGAAGTTCACTTTCACTGGTTCAGGCCTTGGAAACAAAATTATTGATCAGTTTCTATTGGTGTTAATTGCCACTGGCAAGATTCACATGTCTGTGCAATGTTGTTTTGATTATTGTACTTCCAGAGGTTTGTCTAATTTCGATTCAAAGTTTCAAGGAAGGTCGACAGGTCATTTCAATTGCAGTCTCTTTTCTGTGCTTGATGAGGTTAAACATGAATCACAATTACAAACCTATAGGACAGTTTTAAGGTAATGCCATCCCCAGAAAACACAAAATGTCATTTGCCTTTCTTGTATCATATACATATACATCTATCTCTCTGGTGCCCTACATAAAATATTAATCACAAACTGGACAACTTTGACTTTTATCTCAGGAGCAGCAACATAATTACAGTATATTCACTTTAGTTAACAGATACAAACTTTTCCTGGACTCTGCAGATTTGGCCTAAGGCAGTGTGCATCCTCTTGCAAAGTTTTTTTTCAGTCAGAAAACAGCAAAATCTTATGACTTCTATGCCCAGACATATACACATGGACATACACACACACACACACAAATGCAGGCACAAATCCCTCTGGCCTCCCAGCCTGCCTTCTTCCCCTGCTGCGCTTGATCAGGCGTCCTTTCTTCATCTGCAGAACACAGAGAAATCGCTATGGTCCCGTGTAGCCTTGTTTTCATCCTGCCTTTTCCATTTTAAGCCCCAGAACACCACTGAAAAGGCAGCTTCATTTTGACAAACTCTTTTAGGTGTCCATCTACTTACTTGTTAGCCTGCCTAGTCTGCCGCCTGCGGGTCTAGCAGCAATCCCATCAGCGACTTCTGTCTCTTGTCAAATTCATGGCTTCACCCTGGGAAGTCATATTGATGGGGGAACAACTGGCCCTTTGGTTTTGATGGTGGACAGAGAAACTGCTGGAAGATTTCTAATAAGAAGAGAAGGGACAGAAACTGATGGTTTAAAAGGTTGTTGAAGAGAGATGGGAGGCGTGTGGAATAAAATGTAAGAGAGGGGACTGAGAAAGGCAGAGATGAAAGGATTGATGGAGAGATGAATTGATATGTGGATGTAAACCTGCTTAGCCTTTGTAGTAGGACAGTTGTTTGAAACCTAGCTCAAACCTCATGAATCACACACTATTGTTTTCATTTGTAACATCATCTGAATTTAATAATTGGACTGTTGTTTCCACTGAGGACCTAGTTTGAGCGCACAGTCAGTAAGCACTGATTGGACAAGATGGGAGCTGAACACACTTTTTGTCTGTGTTTGCTGTATGTTAAATTGATTAGTCAGTTAAAATTTAAATTGAGGTTTAAACAAAAACAAACTATGAGAACATGACTTGGTGAGTTTGGATTTTTGTGCTTTTATGTACACAACGGCAAACTGGTTAGATCAGTGAGAGAGGGAGAGGCATGTCTAAGGATGCACTGATTCGATTTGTTGGATAGATATCGGCCTACCATTCTGACCTTATGAAGCAGACTGGGGATCAGTCCAGATTCACATTAAATACACTTTTCTCATTAATGCCTTTAATAAATTTGGAGTTTCTGCTAACACTGAAAGTGTCATATTGGGAGATAAAAAGTCAGATTTTTTTTTTTGTTTGCTTGTTTGGTTTTTTTTGGTTCTTTTTTGAAAATGTATTGGTGAACTGAATTTCAGGCAAGTCAAACAGAATATGAAAGTACTTTACTAAGTTTGTTTTAGACTTAATAGATCAGCAAGTTTTAGCACAAACATCTGTTATTGTTATTAAGATCAAATCATAGATAGTCAAAATTATTAGTGTAATTAACAGGTAGACTGTAGGATCACTTACATTCTAAAAATGTAAGGGTCCATTTTATGGTCATCGATAATTCCCCAATCCACACCAATCAGCTGTTCACATCACTTTCCATTCACTTTCAGTTGCTCCAAGTTGTCTTTAATGACTACGCCCTGTAGCAGCATTGATGGTTCAGATTTTTGTGAGCACACTGACCGGAGGCGAATAAACAAACCACATAAACTTTCCACTCAGCTGATTTACACTTTTCATGCCCTTCCCAGCTGTCTGATTCCTACCTGCTCAGCCCACTGTAGTCCCAAGGCTAAGAGATTATCATGTTGATCTCAAAGTGTGAATCAATTAAGCTCTCACCACATTTGCAATCAATAAACAGCAAAGCCACTGACAGGCTTTTTCCTCAATCCTTCTCCCTTTGTCAAAATGTCCTCTAAAGCACCTAAGCCCAAACTCCTGTAGAGACAGCCAAACAGAATGACTATTCCAAGCATGTCTATATCGATGGATACTAAGCAAGGGGACTTGGGGGAACAAGGGGTAACAATAGAAAAGGGGTTTTCAAGAATCAGGGATGGATTTGTGTCATGATTGTCAATGATCTATTCTCTTGCCTTCTCAGTCAGACGGTGAAGCCCAATTTGTATTCCTGTTTCTTTTTTGTAACTGTCAGTGAGACAGACGTGTGTCCATGTCTGCTGCTGGGGCAGTCAATGAGCCATTGATTTGGAGAACCGTGCTGATGTCTGAGATGCCTATGTGATGGATGGGCCCCATCTTAAACAGAGGGCAAAAAAAGTAATAACAAAACAAGTGAAAGTATGAGAGGTGGTGGTTCTGAAACTTTATAAATTGCCCACACAGCCATTTCATAGTAAGTGCTTCCATCCCCATGTTTTCTCCAAGTGACAGAATGCATATGTGTGTGTGTATGTTTGTCAGTGTGTTGCACAAATACCACCTAATGATCTATTGTTATGTCCTTTATTATTGTCAGCTACTGATCAGTGGTGCCACTTGATGATTTTTACTGGACCAATATGTGAAACAAAAACTACATTTTCTTTCCCCTTAAGACTATGGTATCATCAAAGACAAAAATACTTTTTATACGTGTGTATATATTGTGTGAATATGTGTGCGTATGTGTGCTCATATCCTACATGTGTTTCTGCTGATAACTTGTTTTTTCAGTTTTTTGTTTGCTCAAGGGTGTATTTTAGTCAGTGTTTCAGAAAATGTCCACAGTATGGGAAGGATGAAACACATGGCAAATTAAGCCAGTTGATGTGTACCCAGCACAAAAATAAGACTTGTTAGTTCAATAAAGGGTGCGAGCAAACCCTCATTATTCTGTTCTATCATTGTGTATTCCGGCAGAAAAAAATAGACCCAGCAATGTTAGTTGAAAAATGAACAAATGATCTGCATCATGAGGATAGGCTCACTTCATCAGTTGTGTTTGTGTGGTGGGCCTGGCTGATTGGACAGCATAGGAGACGCTGATGAAGCACTATTAAAGATATACAGTATGTAAACATGCAAATACACATACAACAAAGAAACAAAACAAAGACACAAAGAAAATTAATGAATATGCACATACACAATACACAACATTGTAAGGCAAACATATTGTGCATTTTATGACTAAGCATGAAAATTCATGAAAAATCACATAATCTACATACCCCAAGGTTTTATTTCAGAAATGGAGGCAATTTGTATCTCGAAGGTGTTTCAAAGGTGGCTGGGAATCCTTCCAAGCTTCACATTGGGCTGTACATCAGAACTGGGCAACTGCAACTACCATCTCTGGCTGAAGAGTACAGAGTGGCAAAGTGCAGGGTTGCTGTGACCTTCAGGGACTCAAGAGACAACAAGGCGAGGCTGGCATAGAAACCAGATCGGGATGAAAGTGGGAGGCCTCTGTATCACTGGCCCAAGCAGAAGGCAGTCTTGCACTCAAGGACATCATTGGAATGCCCTGTACAGGAAGGCAAGGATTGGGGATAACTCACTTCCAACAATGGGGAAAAGCCAACTCAAGGGAGAGGAGAACCATGGTCCAGGCAGAAATAAGGAGCCTATAAAAAGAGTGGAGGAGCCTGGACAAGGTGGGACCTTCCCAAGAGAAAGATAACAAGGGCTGACCTATGGAGGATGGAACTTTTCCACATCTCCTTCCGGCTAAGGGCTGCCTACAACACCCTTCCAGCACCAGTGAACCTGCACAGGTGGGGAAGAAGGGATGACCCACTGTGCAGGCTCTGTGGACAAAAGGTAACCATGGCACACATCCTGACAGGGTGCAAGACAGCTCTGACCCAGGGGAGATACAGGGGGCGCCATGACAAAGTACTGCTCACTGACATTCTAGGGCAGGAGAGGATCAGGAAACGGCAAATCAAGAACAAGGGAAGGAGCAAAGCTATCAGTACCCAATAAAATCAGGGTGAGTCTTTTGCATTCAGCCCAAGCATGGGAGCTAAGGGTAAACCTGAACAGGAAGCTCCAGTTTCCACATGTCATCCATACCACCTTGAGACCCGATGCAGTCATGTTTTTCACTAAAGAAAAGAAGATCATCTTAGTGGAGCTGACTGTGCTGTGGGAAGAGGGGTTTGAGGAGGCATTTGAGAGGAAATCTGCATGCTATAAACACCTGGTGCAGGACTGCAGGGACAAAGGTTGGCGGGCATGGTTGTACCCGATGGAGGCAAGGTATAGAGGATTCCTGGCCCAGACAGTCTGGAAGCTGCTAACAGCAATGGGACTGACGGGGAGAGAGAGGAAGAAAGCTGTGCACAGATTGGGGGAGGCAGCAGAGAGAGCCTCCTGTTGGATATGGAGTAAATGGTAAATGGTAAATGGACTGTACTTGTATAGCGCCTTTCTAGTCATCCACTCAAAGCGCTTTTAACACTACGAGACAATTCACCCATTCACACACATTCATACGCTGAATGGGTACAGGGGCTACCATACAAGGTCCCAACCTGCCCATCAGAGGAAATGTAATCATTCACACACATTCATACACTGATGGCACAGCTATCAGGAGCAATTTGGGGTTCAGTATCTTGCCCAAGGACACTTAGACACGTGGACCGCCAATCTTCCGATTAGTGGACGACCCGCTCTACCTCCTAAGCCACAGCCGCCCCAGCTGGAGGGAGTAGGAGGGAAGAGTTAAGCTGTAAGCCAGGAGGAAATGAGCAGTGACTTGGCCACCCCTGCTGACCTGCCAACAGGAGAGTGTTATGGTTAAGGGTCGAAACACTCGATGATTGTTGGTAACCATCTGATGACATGACCCCCTGGTCCAGGCTTCCTTGGATGTATACAAATACTAATAATATCTGACCTCTGGTGACCTATCACTCTGCATTATAATCATCTTTGCCAAAATTGCATTTTTGTTCGAATAAAGATGCTTATTTGCTGCCAGCTGCCTCAGCCATGGCCCTGTAACACAATTCTTCTTAGAGCCCCAATTTGGTGCCAGAGGGGCTCCTGACCCTACCATATATATCTGTTTATTTCCAGGTGTAACTTTTACTGTATGTTATATGGAATTACATGACTGTCATTTGTTGGACCTCATTTGAGAAATCAAGTAAGTGCTTCAATTCTGACTGACAGCTACATTAGCAAAAATATAGAAGACAGAATTACAGTAACTATGTGGCAAGCTAGCATGTTACTGAACATGCTAATCAGAAGTTAGCATGCTAGTTTGTTTCAGGAAGATGCAACTTGGTACAAAAACAGACCTCTTGCACTGCATAAAGACTGATGACATTGACTCACAACCTGATCCTGTGGTTGATGCTGTGTATGTGCAGCTGTGATCCAGATGGTGAATCCTGGTACAGCAAAGACTTGCCAGGACTACAGTAGTTGAACCCCAGTCAACACGGACAACTGCACTAACCATTGAGCCAAAGGGTCAACATACTAGCCAAGGGCGACTCTAGTCATCCATGTTTATTACTCTTGAGAGGGCATGGGCCTGCACTGTGACATTACCCCCTTCTTTGGGACGCACGTCCCCACACTTCAGCCTACCAGCTTCCCTACGCCTCTGCGCCTCAGCCTTCCAGTTCTTTCAGAGCAGATCCAATAGCACCTGTACATCCCAGCCATATAGCAGCTCAAATGGGGAGAAACCCATTGAAGCCTGGGGAACTTATTGGTAGGTATCGGTTGGCAGCCAGCAGTCCCAGTCCTTGTCAGTGTCATTCACAAACTTCTACAGCATCTTCTTCAGCGTCTGGTTGAATCTTTCAACTGGACCATCAGTCTGTGGGTGGTATGGCATGGTCTTGATTGCAGAGATGCCCAGTTGTTTATGGAAGAGCTGCATCAACCTGGAGGTGAGGTTGGTCCCCTGGTCTGTTAAGATTTCATCCGGTATTCCCACTCTGGAGAACAGTTGTGCCAAAACATGCAAAACAATGGGAGCGGTGATGGTGTGCAAGGGAAAGGCCTCTGGGAAATGGGTGGCATAGTCACAGATGACCAAGATATACTGAGACTACTGCTGCTTTTCACCAGAGGGCTCACAATATCCATGCCAAACCTGCAGAATGGAGTGGAGATGACAGGAAGTGGCTGCGGAAAAGCTTTGTCAGACTTGTGGGCAGTGCATGTTTTCTGACATGTGGGGCGTGTGGTGTAATGTTTTTGAAGGTCTGTGTACATGGCAGACCAATAAAAACATGAACTTGTGCAAAGATAGGTTTTGTGGTGGCCAAAGTGTCTGGGCCATGGGAGTCTGTGCGCCAGGTACATGACAAGTGATCTACAGCTAGTTTATAAGGTGTCTGTGGTCATCCTCAACTATAACAACATCAACAATGAACTTTGCCTTTTCCACCCAATTTCCATTCATCTCTTCTACCACCTTAGCAAATAAAGGTTTCAAACTTTCATCTCTCCTCTGCAGCACAGAAATATTTTCAGGTACTTTCCACATTTTATTGAACAGCAAACTCTTTCTTTCAGGTTCTCTTGGCCTTAGCTGCTTCTCAAAGTGGCATCGGCAATGGGATTTTCTTGGTCCCTTAGTGCCACCCTCACACAGACTACTGTCAAGATCTGGAAGTAGTTGGACACCAGCTTTCACCAGGGCTCTTTTTCCTGCAGTAAATCCATGAGTACAGGTAAGTCCTATCCCAGGATGGCATCTACAGGAAAGTTTTCTATCACCCCATAACAGTCAACAGGTAAGGCTGTTCATCAATGGTAACAGTTAAGTCAGCTTTGGGATAAATATGCTTATCCCCATGAACACACAAAATGTCTGCTTTTGGCACTTTTCTCTCCTTTGCTGTGCTGCCAAGAAGTCTCTCATCATCGTCAGTAGTTCTTCCCCTGGTCCACCTGTAGACGCTGGGACTGTAGTAGCTGCTGGGGGTGCCTAGGACCTGTCCTTCTTATCGTATTCCTCTGATGACAATGATGAAGGCATTGTCTCCCTAGCTGGGTCTGCACTGGTGATTGCCATCTCCTCATGCTGCTCTCACTGCTGAGAACGCAGTCCTGTGCACTGCCTTGGATAGCAGGTTATCTTCTTCTGACTAGCCATCTCACTTCTGACACCATCTGTCATGGGGTTCTATTTCAAACTCCTCAAAAATTGGAAAAACACAGGTGTAGTCAGAAAATATTAGGATGGTGTGATTTATTATGCTGACCTCCCTAGGTGCAAACTGAGAATATTTACAAGAAAAAGTGCAAAAAGATGAAAAGCAGAAAAAAACAAAATACTCTACATACAAGAGTCCAAAATATTACAAAACGGAGTATCTCATCTTTCAAAAAAAAAAAAAAAATGCAATCCAATACGCAATCTGGAAGTTCAATAGATGTTATTTTCTCTGCAACCAAGTCAAGACTGACTCCACCAGGGCCAAAGCAGCCCCTTTTAAACTAGGAGCCCCTCCCACTAGGCTTAATATTTACATAAGAAAATACAATTAACACATTTTCTTACCAGATAAAACATTTACAGCTTCTTAAACCCAAATATATTTTAAACAAGGTTTAGCTATATTTTCATAAACATTTCCCTGAGAGCAAAACAAGTTATTTGCAGCAAAAATTAATATTACAAACAAGAAACATAATTATACAGTTCTTATACAAGAACATACTATTTAACAGAGGAAAATGTTACGCCCCTGCTTTGCCAACCAAACTCATTGATGGGAGACGGTGGGGCAAATATGCAACGCACTTCAACAAATGGTAAGCGAATATAACGTTTGTGTGAATGTATACATAAATGGATATATGAATGTATCCATTATGTTTTCCATAGCGATTAAACAGCGCTTGGTTGTAGTTCCGTCCTTCATCCACAATTGTTTCCCAAACCAAGCTGAAATGGAGACTGCAGACTTTTTTTGGAGGTTTTTTTGACTGCCCACCAATGTGCTCTGGCAGCATTCTGACTTGTGTGCGGCTCTCGGTAAGTTTGCAATGATCCACATAATTAACTCCAGCGCGCCGTTTGTTTTTATGATCCTTGTACACTAGTACAATATAACATCAATACCATAACTCAATATTCCTTCTATTTATGAATAAGAGACAGCAATCTTTAGCCACTTAATTTGTTGAACTTTTTGTGAAAGAGATGCAACTTTTGTCATGGAGGACCAACAAGGAAATGTAATTACACCATCTTGACCAATCATCTTTTATTGATTTTTAGGCAAATTTCAAATAGTTAACTAGGTAAATGCAGGCTGGAACTGGTTGTGAAAGCTGCCATTTGATAGAATGATTCCTAAATGTGCTGTAACGGTGTAAAATGATGGGTTAACACTCCCAATCCCTCCTCATCACCCTGCACCATCCACATTAGTCTAAGTGCCTTGATCATCCATGTGCAAATCCTCTGGGAGAATAGGGTGGGAGGTGTTGGTGGTGAAGGTGTGGTGGCACATTCCTGCTTGCATCATATGACACCCCCATTTCATGGCTGACTAACCTGATGGAAAGTAATAGGGGGGCCGCGGGAATGATGAAGTGACATGGCCAATAACTTTCATTATGTGTCTGTAACCTTGTCCCATTCCCTAATTAATTTTCCACTGGCACCCAGGTAATCTCTCCTCCCTGGCTTCAGCATGGCATGGGTGATATTGCCAGAAAGAAGCAGACGAGCATATATTGCTAATACTACAGCCTTATAGGTGAGGTTTAGTGGTGGAGACCAATATATCTGTTTGCTTTTGCAGAGTCAGATTTGTCTATCCCTTCCTCAGCTCCTTTTTATAGATCATAGCCTCTTGCCAGATGCAATCTGTTTTTCTTTCTCTCTCCCACACAGCTGTGAGCTGAGAGATATTTTCTTTTTGAAGTTCTGCATTTCTTAGTCTTACCATGTTGTGTAGGATCAGTATATAAAATAATAGGCTCATCTTCCAATTATTGATCTGAATCCATTTTTGCTCTGTCAATATCTCAATAGTGTTAAGGCTTAAAATGCTTATTTAGCTTGTCTCCCCCTGTTCGCAATTGAAACCGATTTAATGAGGGGAGAAAAAAACAACAAGGGGTCACAGTTTCATGGCAAGAGATGAAGTTCTTAATCATTTATATACCCAGACAACACCAAAGCATGCTACAGTAGAATTAATCAATTAGCTTCTTTTATTTAATGATGCTGTGGGTTTATGTAAAACAGTTGCAATGAGAAGAATCAGCAGAATGAATAATAGATCACAAGACTAAATCTGAACACGGGCTAACAGAACAGAAAGCTCAGTTCTTATCTTCATATTGCTGTTGGTACCAAATAGTGAACTGCTAAGTGCTCTGCTGTTTAGTGTTTAAGCTGGAATTTCTGGAGCCCATTATAGCTTTATTGTATTTCCAATGTCATTATAGCTGTTTTTTCTTCAAAACACAATTAAACCTGGGACTGTTACTCTTGCCTTGTGCCTGCCAAACTCCTTCAACAGCAACACAGTCAGCCCCATGGGGGTCCATAGAAGAGGGAGGAGGACAGGATATCAGCACCACCTAGTGGCACCCTCTGAAACAAGCCTTTGTTTGTGGAATTGGTTTAAACTGCATTTGATGAAGACTTCTTCACATTAAGACAAAACAAAGGAGCCTGTTCAAAGCACTCATTCCCTGGTGTCAGCTTGGAGGTAATACTGCCTTTACTGTAAAAATCACCATCAGAAACAGTCATCTGACAGTGAGAGGGATATACTTATCCATTACTATTTGTTACTTTCAGGGGCATTAGGAAAACGACAAAATGGCTCATAAGCCAAATGGTGTGGTATGAAACTGTCATTAGAGAAATGAAAGCAAGAAAAGCCAATGGGCAATTGAAATGTTAACAGAAGACAATATCATTGTTGCTTGATGTATATTGTATTTCTCCAGGGTATATCATCAAACCAGAAATGTTGTACTCCGATAATGTTTTAGTTTTCTTTCAATAATATTTTATACATTCATAATGACTATTTTTCTCTTTGAGAGCAAACAGAACTAATACATTCCCATCACTAATGGTTTTTACTTTCTACAGTACACGTCTATCTTAATCAGATCAGTTGTAATGAAATGTCATTTCTCATTCACACACACACCCACAGACGCAGACAATTCTTCCTCTCGTTACTTTTATGTGTTTTCTTCTCGTAAATGTGTTTTGTATTTCTTTGCTTCAAACACAACTGTGTAATGACAGTAATACCATTGTGGGAAAAAAACTTGTCATCTATTCCACTTCTTCCGTATCTGATTTTTTTGGTGAATAGATGCAAAGGGCAAAGGGAGCCACACCACCTTTCCCTGGACAGTGCCTGTGACCAAAGACACTGGCAGAAAAGAAACAGACTCCTTAACTATGGAGTTTCATTTTTGGCATTGGGGCTATGCATACCACAGAGACCAGGGAACACACTGATGATGAAAAAGAATGTCCTAGATTTTCAGAGAAAGAAGGGGGCTGGGCATGGGGAAAAGAGATTAAAGGATATGTTTTGACGGTGGTAGCCTGTTCCAGACAAAGTCCTGCACCACATTCATGGTCTATACTCTTTCTTCTTCTGGCCAATTCAGATACAGCCACGATGCAGATCAGGGTTGAGGTCATATTCTTTATGTTTTCAAAGGTCTGCAAGTTTTGCTGGTGCCCCTTTTGATAAACAAATATACCAGGTATATAGAAAGTTGGCCAGTGACCACAAGATGTGGCATTGCTCTTTATATTTATGAGCTATTCAGCAATTTACCTATCCTCTAAACACGCCTATCATCTCTCTATTCCTCACTTCCCCCCTCAGACCCTCTTTCTGTCCATCCGATCTTATCCTTAATTAACAAAATATGCTCAATCATTCAAGGGAGGCTGCCAGGCTTTTTGGTGACACATGTAAGAAAAGCACACATACTACCCCTCATAAATCCTCTATATCATCCTCCCCTCTGCCCTCTATCTCTGTATCCTCCCACGCCTATCTTCAACTAAGTGCCTCCCCTCCTTCCCCCAAACCCACCCAAGGGTAGTCTCTCTCTTTTGTCTCTCTCGCTCCTCTGTCAGTGAGGTATGCCTCTCGCTCTCTGGAATAATAAGGCTTTCAAAGGCTGGTGGTACCACTCTGGCTATTCATTGTGCCCAGCCCATGGTTCCAGAAAGATCACTTGTTGATGCCCATTATGAGGTGAGACAGAGGGAGGGAGGTAGGGAGGTAGGGAAAGAAAAGTGGTGAGATAGATAGTGGTGGGTGGGTCTTCGCTAGGCAAACAAAGCCTTGGCTATTTCAAGGTTGTCATGTGTCATGCTGCCCATGGGCCTGTCCACACACGGCTGTCTTTGCACAAGCCTGTCCACATTATGGATGGCTATCATGAACCCCAACTGTCAATCAAAGCAGCATACAGAGACAAGGACTCAAGGCTGGGGTGAATACAAGAGCGCATAAAGAGGATGGTGTGTATCATTTTTTAAAAACCTTGTCATTAGCAATCAATAACAATTGGCTTTTTTGTATTTTCCCCCTTTTATTCTTTTATTATTTCCTGTTCTTACACTGATTCTTCCACACATTTTCTCCTTCTCTGTCTCTTTTGTCTTTATTTGTCCCTGAGGAGGTGGTGGAAATGTGAGCATGCCTCAGGCCGGGAAGAAGGTCAGAGACAACAGCAGCAAGGATCCTGTATAATTGTACATCTGATGTGCTCACATTTTCTATTCAGGTATTAGAAATGGGCCGTTTTTCATCTCCTTGTATCAAAGGTCAAGTCCTTTATAGAGGATGAGCTGCATTAAAATGCCCTGCTTTTAATATTTTTTCCCTTTAACATTATCAATGCAAAATACAGTATCCCATATAGTCTAAGCACATGTAGGTGTGTATAAAAGTGCATGTAGGTTTTTTTTTTTAAGTCTATCACTTTGTGTGGATGTGTGTACAGTTAAAAAGGACGTAACAGAATGAGAGCAGGCAACAACATTAGAGAAACAGTGTAGACATAAATGTTGATGATTGTTATTACTGCACTTTAATCACAATATAGTAGTAATTCTATATTATAATATATGCATACAGTATATGACTTTTATACATGTGCTTGTGTATATAGTTAGTTAGTTATTATGTCCTGCACACAAGTTCCCAGCCCACATATGACTTACAAGACACCAAAATACAGTTGCGGTGGTGAAACATTTGTCTTCTGTACCAAGCTCTACAAATTAAATCAGCCACACAAAAGGTTCCCTTCCTGAAGCACAGCTCAAGTTTTTATAATCATTCATTTAGAAAAAATCATCAGAAAATAAGGACATTTTACTAAATAGTGTAGCCCTTAACTCATCATATAATGAGCAATAAAACATAACATGGACTTCGTCTTCAGTCTCACCTAAATCACATAGCAAACAACATTTTTCTCTTCAGGGAGACCAGTAAACCTGTCTGTTTCTATAGCTAATGGTAATGTACCTGAACATAACTGTGCACAGGGAGATCTTTGACTTTTGACTTTTCTGCTTCACATAAGGCTCCACACTGTAGTTGTTTTTCATCAGAAAATATGTTCTTGATTCAGGTTTGTACCAAACATCAACAGACCATCTTTCTTTGTACATCAGGAACATTGTGTGCCGGGTATCATGAATATTACACTGTAATCTGTTTTGAAAAATAAAAAATCGAAAATAAGGATTTCACCTCATACAAAATGTCCCAATTAACAATTTTACTTGTGAGCCACTGTTCAGGCATATTCACAGTCAAAGTCAAAGCAGATGAATTGGCATCATGGAGGTCTATCTCATAAAGTTAAGGGTAAATTGGAGTGTAATGTCCAGATGAGATGAGCAAGGTGCATGTGTATCCCAGTTTTCTTTCTTTCTTTATTTGTAATTATTACATCAATCAAAACAGGTTACTCATATTTAATTTGTGGTTCAACTAAAGAAAGGTTTCTTTAGAGGAAGTCAAATGGAGAGGATGAATGGAAGATGAATTGTGTGTTTTTAGTGTTCAGTGTTCAGTGTGAGCATCCAGGAAGTGTCATTGTCCAGGAATCCAGCCATGTCTTTTGTGCAATGCCACATCTATAGGTCCTTCCAAGACTCAATGCTGTTTATGCCAATGTTTCACCTGGTGACATACAAAAGAAAGTATTCCCATGCTGGGATGCTTGGAAGTCACCATGAGTAGAGTCAATACTACTGCCTTGGCCACATTCTCTCTGGTGAAGAGAGGCACGGCTCTGCTAGGAAGGGTTTGATGGATGCCTTAAAAATCTGCTCTTAAGATGATAACTGTCCTTCAACTGTCCACTGTCTCAGCTGCTCTTGTCATGACTAAGGACACTATCCCTGCATCTTGCATGTACAACTTTTTACATAACCTCCTGTAAAACCTGTACACCAGAAACTCTCCTGCCTGTCGGTTACTGTAGGGGCTGCTGTATTATATTGCTTGCTAAGAATGAATGTCACTGGAAACTTTGATTGGCCCTTCAGGGAAATCACAATCTTGAGATTGCAATAATTAATGCAAATTCAACCAATCTCCACAATATTTGCGGGGGCTTGCAATTTTGCAAAATTCCCATGATTTCTCCGCATTCAAGGTGCTACTAGGAAGATTTTAAAATTGATATATCATCGTAAATTTAATTACCATACCTTGCAATGAGAATGAAAGACAATTGCAACATGACCATCGATATCCTCTATTTTGTATTAACATTGTATGTGACCGGGTTGGATTCACAGGAGTTCTGCTGGAGGCATTACAGCACAAAGTAAGCCTTTCCAAGCAAAACTTGCTTTATCAACAAAAGCAACTCCTGCTTCAATCTTATCAAAACAGCCAACGTGACAAATCATTGCAACACAAATTCTGGTGAAATTACACAATGAAGAATTTTTTTTCCTCGACTTGCAATTTTTGCCAATTCCCGCAATTTTACTGCAAAAAAGATCACATAAAACGTTGCAAATTGCATCACAATTTTTGAGAAAAGCTGCTGCAAAATCAAGCATTTTGGATTGCAACAATCACCAAAAAACTAAAAATCCCGGAAGGACTGATTGATGCACCTTCCTGAGGTTTACCCTGTAGTGCTCATGGGAAGGAAAAAAATGTGCACACATTTCTGTGAACCAAACAACTGCTTCCCATTGGCTTATGTGTATGTATTGTTTGCACATCAGCGAGGTGTGATAATATTTTCCACAATATAGTTACCACTTCTAGGAGAAAGGATATATCTCCAATGTGCCACTGATGCTCAGCCCTGAGACTCAGTGCTGTCCCCCCAAAACTGAAATGACCTGTAATAGTGCTCAGTCAAGTTATCACTACAGAAGGCATTATTCCTGACTAAGAGCATGTCTGTGCTGTCCTGCAAGCTCTTCTGTCAAATTTTGGCTGAGGTCACTTCTGGGAGTAATGTTGTGGTAAATTTTCAACAGCTGTGGTTCACAGCTGTGCATGTGAAGGTAACAAGGACCAGTTTTAAGCAAGTTAAGTTTTTTCTTGTGCATAGTCCACATACTGTGAATCTATGTGTTGGTTCTGGCTCTCCAGAATGACACTATATATATACTATATATATATATATATATATATATATATAATTACTACAGCTGCTAGAGGGCTTTGTCACCTGAATGAAAACATAAAAACATACGTCATTTTCTTTGGGGGACAGTTTTGGATGCTCTAATAAGGCTTTTTGATTTGTTTTGTTTAGCAGGTTTATATGACTTTCCCTGTTTTATCTTTGTATATTATTGTATACAATAATTAAATCTCATTGTCTCTTTTCATAGTTACGATTCTTGAAAGTGAATTTCAATATCTCATTTTGGCTTTACTCTGTGGCATGTAGGGTGCATTCTTGCTGTTCTTTCTCCAGTATGTGGTGTATGAAATAAGATTCCCTGAGAACTACCATTACTGTTTCCACAGAAGGTGATATTTCTGGGGAGTCATGTTGGTCGACAACGGATGTCCTCTGTCAAAAGTGATGAATCGTCATTATGTCAGTTTCATTTAAGGTGGTTGGTCTGTGATCTGAAATGATAACTGATTGAATATGGAGTTCAGGATTATTAATTTTGGCTACAACAGAGTCACTAATTAAGAAGTAATCATTTTGAGAAAAGCTTTTATAGGAAGATGAATAATATGTAAACTTAGCACAAAAAGTAAGGAAATTTGTGTTTGGTAGATTATTTCTTTGTTGTAACAATGCTTGTTGGCAATAAATCTTATACCATTGGAAAGCCTGTTTATTTCCCTTTTAAATGGTGCCACATTTGTAAGGAACATGCATTTGTGGGATGAGCAGCAGAGCTGAGTATGTGGGTTGCGCCCATGAAAAATTTACCAAATCTTCTCTGCCAATGCCAAACAGCTTATTCTGCCATTGACTCGTTTGGTGTTTGGTGGATTGGATGATTGAAGTTTGAAGAAACAAGACATATTGCAATTTAACAATTTATTCATTTAACAAACAGGAGCCTTAGTAGCGTGTGGAAGAACCATACACAGCCACAACAGCCTGGCACCTCCTCCTCATGCTGGTCACCAGCCTGGTCACACACTGCTGTGGGATGGCATCCCATTCTTCAACCAGCATTTGTCACAAGTCAGCCAACATGGTTGTGTTGGTCACTCTGGCACGAACAGCACGCCCAACCTGATCCCACAAGTGTTCAATGGGGTTGAGGTCAGGACTGCTGGCAGGCCATTTCATCCTCTCCACTCCCAAATTCTGGAGGTAGTCTCTGATAAACCCTGCTCTGTGGGGGCGAGCATTGTCATCTTGGAGGATAGAGTTCGGGCCCAGACTGTGGAGATATGGGATTGCCACTGGTTGCAGAATCTCATCTCGATATCTCTTTGCATTGAGATTGCCTCCAATGATGACAAGCCTCGTTTTTCCAGTGAGGGAGATGCCGCCCCACACCATCACACTGCCTCCACCATAAGATGTTACTCTATCGGTGCAGCAATCAGTATAGCGTTCTCCAAATCTTCTCCACACTTTGGAGGAGATCCAACTGCCGCAGACAGAATCTGGACTCATCGCTGAACATAACGTTCCTCCACATGTTCAGGTTCCAGTGCACGTGTTGCCGACACCAGCGCAAACGGGCCTGGCAGTGAAGGGCAGTCATGGCAGGCCTCCTGGCAACCCATCATCCTGCAAACCTTGACTGCAAATCTGTAGAAGACAGCCTACGGTACCTAAGTGCTGACAGGGTGAGGAAACGGTCATCTTGGGGTGTCGTCTTCTTGGGACGCCCACTTCGCGGCCTGTCTCCGATATCCCCCATTATATGGAACTTGGCCTTCACTTTGGAGATGGTACTAGGGCTCACTCCAAATAATGCCGCAACTTGGTTTTGTGGAACACCAGCTTGAAGTTGCCCTATCGCACGGGTCCTATCCAGATCAGTCAAACGTGGCATGCCGATTCTTGGAGCAGACACCTACTGACCACTGTAGCAGGGTCCATACTCACAGGTGCTGCCAATCAGGCACCTGATTGGCAGAACCCACAAATACGTGTTCCTTACAAATGTGGCGCCATTTAAAAGGGAAATAAACAGGTTTTCCAATGGTATAAGATTTATTGCCAAGAAGCATTGTTACAACACAGAAATAATCCACCAAACACAAATTTCATTACTTTTTGTGCTTATGTTTATATTGTTTGTTTTGTGGGTTCTCTGATCACCAACAATTACTCAGAGGTAGATCTTCCATATACTGCTTCACCATGAAGGCCATGTTTTGTAATTGATCCCAGAAAATGTCTACATTTAAATTGAGAATTCACTATCTTATGTCTACTTGCATTATGAAGATATAATAAAATGCTGCATAAAAATTGGGTTGCCATTATTAGGCCCATATTGGCTATTGGTTTCATAATCTCTCAAATGTTGCAGAGGGAATAAACCAGACCAATTAAAGAGCTCCAGTTGTACATGGCTGGAAATCAATCATTTTCATCTGACTGCAGACTCAACCTGAATGAAAGCTTGTGACATCTGAGGTGACCTTTGTTGTGAGGAGGATGTCTAAAGGTAATTTGGTCTACATCAGTATGCTGGGTTTTGCATGTGTGTTGGGTGTCGTGTCGGGAGTGCTGTGTAGTGCAGACCAGCATGTTCGCTTGAACAACTGCACTAATTGAATCAACTCAGTGCACTCTTGAAGTGTCTGATGGGTAAGAACAGGGGCTGAAAGGTTGGATGTTTAAAGAGCAGGTAGCAAGGGTTGGAGGGTGAAAGGGGCAGAGGGTATTTGGCAAACACACCTAACAAACACACATTAATACACATATGTTCGCCACAATCACCCCTTTGATTCTGCTACCCTGTGCCTGCCCTCGCCGCTGTTCAGACCCTGAGGCAGTACCTGCAGGGCTAAAGACTTTACAGGGCCCTGGCTCTGAAGCATCAACAGCGGGCGGGGGAGCGGAAAGTACACTGTGTGTGTGTCTGTCTATTAATGCGTATGTGTGCATATGAGAGAGACAGCAAAAGAAGGGAAGACAAACACATGCTGTCATCAGCCTCTCTTAGGGTGCTCCAGGGATATCACAGATGCCATTAGACTGGGCCACATTCAGCAGAGCAGACGATATGTGGAGAGACTGCAGAACATCAACAGACAACAGCACAGACCCGAGTCAAATAGATCTGGCAGTTTTAGCATTTGTTTCACGTTCCCTGGTGTTCAAAATATGTGGGACGTCACTGTCTCACCGCAGTCTTTATAATGTCAGGTAAGTTGTCTATCCATAAAAAAAACACATACTGACTTTACGTTTTATAGTGGGTAGACAAAATTATGAATATGCTTCTTGGAAAAGAAAATTGATGTAGCATAACTGCAATTACAAATGCTGCTAAAAGTAGGTCATATCACCTTAAAAGCCAGATAGCAGTCCCCCACAAAAGAGATCTGACAATCAGTCCATTAATATGCCATGAGGCAGCTAACAGAGATTCAAAGAGTACAAATGTTCTTTGCCCAAAGTAGGTGCATTTGCCAAAACAACAACAACAACAACAACAAAATACAGCAAGATTATTAAAAACTGTAGTGTATGCTAAGAGGAACTCTTTCATATTGGGAACAGTCTTGAGAAACAGTGGTCACAAGTTAAAACTAAGCAACACAGATATGACATATAAAAGCAATAACCTACAATAAAATGATTTTACCAAACTTTTCTGTGGTGTTTTCAGTGGTGATGATGTTAATTAACCAATTAATGTATTTATTTATTTATTTATTTATTTTCTGCCATTATCTTTGGCTCTATTTACTGAAGTACTCCAATCGATTGATTTATTTACAAATGCTGTTTGGCTCAAGCCTGGTACATAAATATCATATATACATCACATAGTATTAGCTGTATGTTTCTGCAAAGGCATATGTAAATAACATGAACAACCATCATTACTTCCAGTGTTGGTTTATTTAACGAGTTAGCTATTTATGGTATACATATAAGCAGGCCATATTACAACAGCAAACTGGGAAAGTGAGTGTGCACCGAAATGTATGTCAGTGTGTAGATTTGCATAGACTGCAAATATTATTCCAGCCTTTATGTTGATTTACAAGGAGGAGAGAAAGGAAGCCCACACAACATGTAAAGCAGGCAGGACGTGCGTGATGAAAGCAGCCACACAAAGGAAATGTCACATAAATTGTTACTAAAATAAAAAGAACTGAACTAATTATGCTCTGTTGTTGTTTATAAGACACTAGTGCCTCCATCTTTTATTCATCAAGACGCTAGGCGGCTGGAGGTTTTCTGTCTTTCTCTCTCATGCTCACTCTCTCAAATCTCATTTCAAACAGAACCCATTGAGCCGTGGAACTGCATTCCGAATCACAATGAACTTGTTTCTCCGCAGTAAGAAAAGGGCGGAGGGAGAAAAAAAAGTGAAGCTTTGGCATTGCAAACAGATAGAGAGAGAGAGAGAGAGAGAGAGAGAGAGAGAGAGAGAGAGGGCTTTCTAAATGTTACCTGACAATCACCACTGCACAGCAAGCAAAGACACGGATTCACAAAACAGGAAGTAGATGGCTTGTTTTGCTATTGAGGCCAGGCCACCAGCTCAGACTCAGTCAGCCTCAACTCTGTGTGCAATGGTGCACTCCTTTCTGATGCCCACAGAAACAGACAGGACAAACAGGCATTTAGACACCCACAACCTGAAAACAAGTCCTTGATTTGGAAGGAAACTTTTGGGGGGACTGTGAATTAATTGAGTTAGTAATCCCTACTACAGACAGGAGGGCCTCTTAATGAGAGATTCACATTATTTAATGGGGAATTTCATGCTCATCTCCTGAACTGACCAAAGTGTATAGTCTGGCTATGCCTCATTAGACAAACTGCAGGATTTTCTCCTAGTGGATATGTTGTACCTGCTTCTCTTCTTTTGGGATTCACAGACATGTTACATTTCTCATTCTACAGCCACAAGTTCCTTTTGGGAATAAATAGTGTCACCGGGGGATTTGAACACTGTGTGTTAACAAGACCCATCACAGTTTGACAGCCTTTAGTGGAGGTACACAAAGGAATTTATACTGTTAAGTGTGTAATGAAAAGAAATATCCAAAAACACGTTGAAATGTTTTTGGCTCACTAAGATAGTTAAGACCAGAAATGGCCAAAAATGTTTTCTCACGTATTTTAATATAACTGATAAAAAAGAGCGACAGCAACAGTTTCTGTTATCTTCCCTGAGTTGAAATGATAATTTAAATAAGTAATTCCCACACTGGGTTTGTAGGTGAAATGGTAAAGTGCAAGTTATTTTTGAGATGCTCAGAAAAAATACAGTCTGGAGCTCACAGAGACCTTCAGAGTTGATATGATCCATCTCTGAGCCGCCATCTGGCCTCAGCTTCTGCTAATAGAGGGTTTTGCTCTGAGCTAGCCAACACGTGGCCAGAGACAGAAAGAGAGGGAGAGGATGGGAGAGACAAACAGGGAAAGCAGAGAGAGGGGGAAGCAGTAGGTAAGAGAGAACACTTAAAGGTGAGAGCATGAACAAGACAGAGTAGCGGGGAGAGATGCAAAAGCAGAGCAAGAGAGACAGCGGGGTGTACAGGGAGACGACAAGTGAAATTAAGTGAGGGAAATATGGGTAGGTAGAGAGAGAATGATGAGAAAAAAAAGGAAAAGGTAAAAGATTGAGCAAGAGAGACAGACGTAGGAGAGAGTGCAGTGCACTCTAGGGGGGAACATGTACTTAGAATAAGGAGTAAAGCGGAGAAGTGGAGCTTTGGAGTACATGTGCCCCAGGGAGGATAGTGTGAAGTACCTTTTGTCTTCCCACCATCAGGAGCTTCTTTTGAATAAACCTAGCCAAGCATTTCCTTTTTGTAAATCTCACTTTGAAGAAGGGCAAAGCTAAAGCTTCTCCCACAGTGGCGATTGAGTATAGTTGTACCTCGGCCCACGCAAATCCCTTCCTCAATAGCTGTGGGTGTGTAACAGTTTCATTTCCATTTTAGAGCATGGGGAGATTGCTCACTGCCTTGACACGTAACAGCAGCTTCACCTTGGTTGTGAGCCTGCATATCTTGTCCACAGTGATTGGCAAGGCTGTGTGACCAATTTGATTTAAAGCTTTGTGCCTGCTTTCTTTATCCCTGAGACTTGTCAAAAATGACACGTGGCATCATGGCAAGACAGGCATGCTTCTGCCACTGCTGCTTCAGCGCTGCCACCAAATCCAGCGGGGAAATAACAAGTTCAGAAGCTGAATTCATCACCAGTGATCACCATGATAGCTCTCTAATTGTTGTTTTTTTGTATGCAGGTGTGCTCCATCAGAGGCCCCAGGGGAAGGGTATTGTAAAGGCAGTAGAAACAGAAGTGCTGCTTCTGCTGCAACTAGATTGAGAAGTTAGAGCAAGATTGCGTTCGAAGGAGGAAGTGTTGCATGTTACAGGAGGGAGATGGTAATTAAGCCTGGGGCAAAGTGGTAATGGATCAGCCCAGAACTGTCATCTGCAACTCTCCAGTGCCCTGCCTCTGATGAGCGAGCAGTTTTCCGTCAACTGACAGAAGTAAAGAGGGGGAAAAATGAATGTGCACTTCAACTATTAGGTTGGCATGGGTCAAATAGCATTTCATTTGAAACAAAATTATGATATGTGGAAAAACATACATTTTATGTCAAGAACTTTGCATAGTAGTTTTCTCATTTGTTACAACCTATGAATGTTTGTAGGAACGAAAATAGTCAACATACATGAGGTGTATTGTACATAATGAGTTATGTACATTAAAGCAGAAGTGACCTGAGCATATATTAATACAAATAACAATTATAATACAGTTTGTCCTACAAATGTAAGCAAGTATACTATTTATTTTTTAAACATATGGCTTGTAATGTTTCCCTGTAGTACAACGGATCAAAATTTAGAATACAAGAGACGTACAAGGATTTGCCAATTTCATCATCTTTTCCTGCCCATAAGTGGTTGAAGTATGCCTTAAGGCTCCATCACATGTGCATGCACACACGCACGCACACAGACAGATTTGCACACACACAGACAATTTCACACTAATTATAAACTAAATTACTTGAAACTAGAAAATTAGCATTCTAAAGCATTCAAAAGACTTTCTTTGCCTTATCTGCTTTACTATTTTCAGGATGCTGGCTGTGCACTCTTCAACTCATCACTGTGAGTAAAAATAATTGAGAAAGTCATTGGTCCGTAAGGCATATTTTGTTTGTTTTTTCACATCCCAATATATGATACAACATGCTGTTTGCTTTGCTACTGAAAAGCTACAATAATTGCTTTGAACACTTTGACAAAAAATGAATATGTAATTAACACATTCTTGACATTGTCTGCTTTCACTAATGAGTAATAATTATAATTGACATCAAACAAAATAAGTGCCACAAATAAAGTTCATTAGTTTATAATTTATTCAGAGCTAAAAATTATAAAGTTATAAGATTTTTTTTGAGAACATAGAAAGTTTTTTTTCACATTTTATTTGTTTTCTCCATGCAAAGAATACAAAAGAATAATGCACACATGCTTGTCCACATGCAAATGCATACCAATACACATGCATGTGCAAAGACACAATGACCTGATTGCAACAGTTATAAAGAGGCATAAAATCATACAAATGTGTAGTTTTCTCAGTTGCCTGGGGAATATGGGTATTGCACTACAAAATTGAGTGTCTCTTTGTATCTCAAAGTTCTCATTAAAAAGGCTTACATCGCCCATTTTCTCCATTCATCACTCGTCTCATGAACGAATAAGATAGCCATGGAACAGACTTGAGGCTGTTTTTTTTATGATTTTGCTCATATAAAAAGAATAATGATAATAATTTATCAACCCAGACAAATAATGACAATCCAGCTGGTTGCTACAGTGTCCCACATAGCAAAATTGGTCTTGCCCAGTGACAGCCCACACAGCCCACTTACACCTGGCCCAAATACAGGTACAATGAATTGCGGTCCACAGGTGGTCCAGATCTGGTAGCTGGAACACAGGCATATCCATATGACATATCCATATCTCAGCCAACTGTATAACCATAGCTGGCCCTATTCTGGCCCAGTGTTGTATTTGTATCTGTATTTGTATCTGTATTTGTTGTATTTGTTGAGGCAGCAAAATTATTTGTATTTGTATTCAAATAAAAGTGAAAATAGGCGTAACAATCCTGTTTTGTTTTTATTACACTTATAAATTTAGCATATTAAAGTGTTAAAATAAGTGTCCTTCAATAAACTATTATGTAAAAGAGGGTTCTCACACTGGCTCTTGAACCCCAATCTCCCAGACCCCAAACAACTACACTGACCACTCAGCCAAAGTTCAGCTCCACCAGAGATACAGACTTGCAGCTATTTATACATGCATGACACAGAGAAAGATCGAGTAAAGTTAAGGAGAGAGACGGAGACAACAATGTAACCTCGCTACGCTACAAGTCCTGACCCGTGTGCTGTTATTTGACTTTTTTTTTTCTTCCTGAAAACAAATAATGTTTGAAATATTTGTGCTAAATAAATATTCATAAAAACCCACTATTTGTGCTTTTCTAAATACCATATTCGGATTCAGCTCCACCCCTAGTCGCTGTGTGACGTCATGCTAGCACAAGCGAAATGAAGAGAGAGTCTGTTGCGTTAGGTCCGCTTACCCTCTCTGACGGATCAACCACTGGGTGATGGAAAATGTGTCACTAACTGCGCTGTTTGTGATTTGAATGTATGGCGGGAAAGTCACCACTGACACCAGGTTCGTAATAATCATAATACTGCAAATGCAAGAGCTTTCATCAGCGGGTCAAAGGCTCAATCACCATTGTCTTACCTCATTTGGCGATAGATAGTAAAGAAAATATTTGAGATTATAACTTTAACCAAGCCACTTCATTAATACACACTTGCCATATTTGGCCCAGATGAAAAATGCCTCAATGTCGACAGTATTATGAACTAAAATGTATTTGTTTTTTCATGGAAATATGTGACATCACCTCTTTTCCAAGACCCACCCACTCCAAACCAGCTAGAAGAGTTCAGAGAAAAACACAATCCCAGAAATCCCTCAAGGGAAATAACCTCAACTTTTATAACACTGGCACAAATTGTGTGTTCATCACTCATACTGTGAAACTGGTTTAGGAAAGATGTTTTCTGGGGAAGTTTGCACAGTATAAGACAATGAACTAGGGCTGCAAGTAATGGTTACTTTTAATATCGGATAATCTGCAGATTATTTTCTCGATTCATTGATTAATCATTTAGTCTATGAAATGCAAGAAAAGAAAACAACAAACAAACAAAAAAACTCTTGAACATCCATGCCATGTTTCAGTCCATGAACCAGTCATACTCTCCTCGCTCTCTTTTCTTCTCATCCTCTCTCTCCTGCCACCATCCCTATTCAGAGCCAGATGTAGCCATCTTTTTATAGTGGAATCTGTTTCTTGGTCCGTGGCCCCAGATGTCAGATGGTTACGCCTCACCATTTTCTGCTTTGTTAATATATTACGCAGGAGAGCTGGAAAGAAAACAAGCAAGAAAGACAGATTAGAAACAGTACAAAAACTAGTTAAGCCACCTTCACCCTAATGGAATGCTACTGCTGTAGCCACTTGGGTGGAGTTTGGCGCTGTTTTGCTTCCCTGGGTCTGATGCAGGAGTGTTGTGCTGCCTAGGGATCTTTGGGCAATGAATCCATTCTGCTCTGAAGTACAAAACAAATCTTAGTACTTTATTTACTGTGACAAAATACATTATAATTTAAAGGGATTGAAGCTTCTTACCCTTTTCTTGACTTTGTTACTTTCAGGGTACATTCCATCTCATCATCGGTGTAGTTGTCTTCCCCAGGGAAAAGAATGTTCTTGTGTCTAACAACACATTTAATAATTTCAAGAAATTTAATTATTTCTAAATGCTGTGCACCACAGATTTATAAAAAAAAAACAACAAGCAAAAAGAAAAAAACATACATTCTTTTTCTTTAAATTTAATTGGTGAGTCCCCTCCATTACTTCCAAGGTCAATGTGATTGAGAGCTTGAGGTAGTTTAAGCCTAGCGTCATTGTAGACATCTGGAAAAATAATACCAATAAACAAAAGTAATTTTAAGCAATACATGACATACCATTACTTCCATTTAAAGGTAGAAGTGACAGAATTTAACTTACGTGATGTGAAAATAATTCTGGCCTTGTGAGGCCTCCATCTGTCTCCAGGACATTCTTGTGATTTTACAGTTTTTGCCACATCAGTTTTATTTGGAGGCCACATGCACTCTCCATTTTTTATCCAGACTGAAGGCACAACTTCAACCTTGTTTGTGTTGTCAAAGACAACAATATGAAACATCTGAAGAAAAGCAATCATGACCACATAAATAAATTCCATAGCCAACTAAAATACAAGAACAACTTCAGGGTTATTAGTCTCGATGCAGGAGTGGAACAATAACAAATTTATTTTGGATTGGTAATCTCACATACTCCTACAGCTTCTTTCCAATCATAAAAAACACTTGACATTGGTAGAGAGGTTGGGAGCCACATAAATTCCTAACTCTTTTGAGTCAATAGGATATTTAAAGAAGTGTTCCACCTGTTTATATTCATTGCCCACAATGTACACAATTTCTATATCATCAACTATATCATCAATAGCAAGCACAAACTTACCGTGAGACTCTCATTCTGGCACTCTTGTCCATGTGCTCTTTATCCTGTTTTTGAGTTGCCTCTTTAACATCAGGACTGTAGCTGACATTTTCCATCTCTGATAATCACCTGAGTCAAAGGATTACATGTCCCCCGAACCAGTTTTTTAAGTTTTCCTAAGACATTTTCATAGGGAAATGCTGATAAGATCTTTGACATCTTCACTGAGATGCCCCAGATCATGAATATTGTAAACCCAAAACGTTTCCCCGTAAAGCTGGCCAAAGTGTTCAACAAATGAAACGAACAGTGTTAGCAAGGTCATTCATCTCCATACAATATTTTGGACTTGCCAAAATATACACACCTACTGACAAAAGCACAGAGTTGTCATAGATCTGAGGATTTAGCACAACCAGACCAGTGTATAACAAAAATTCCACCTACATTGTTCAGCCAGTGCCCGTGGCCTTCAAACAAACTCACTGGGAATGTAATTTCTCAGTGCAAGAAGTCTATCTGAAACCATGGAAGCTACACTAGACGAAATACGACAGCGCAAAGGGCCAGTGGTGTTGATCCACAAATCTAAAAGATGCCTCATTACACCCAGACAAAACAGGTGCATATAATGGTATGGGAAGCAAGCAACCATGTCATCTGCAAGAGGTGAGTGATGGATGTGGTGTTCTTCATCTGTTGCTTGTCTAAAACTGTCATCAGTTCTGTGACTTGCATTGACCTCGGGAAATGTCATTCGATTCGATTTGTGGAAACCCGTTTGGTGACACTTGTCACATCCATGATATGCAGTGTGTGACTTCACACCTCTGATAACGGCTCGGGCTGGGGTATCACACACACACAACAGAAACAGCACTCACAAAGAAGCTTTTCTGCTTGAACAGAAACCCACTTTTCAACATTTTCAATTCTTGAACCAGATTGACAAGATACTCACAGAAGTACCACAAAACAGTCCAATTAACATTGGTTTCCTGGTGTATCCTTGTAACATACCAAGAATCGGCAGAAACTGTGTATTAGTACTCTTGCAGAGGGGTAGACCATCACATTTCAGCTGCAGTTTAAAGGCATGTCTGGCACACACTTTATCTAGGATTTTCTTAATAGAATTCAGAATTCCACAATAATCGACCATGTCACCAGCTACATTGTTAATGTTGTAGCTTGTTTTTGTTTTCAGCAACGTTCGTCCATCCTTTGGCATAGAAGGATGGTAGATTTTATAGATGCTGAGAAGCGCTGACAGAGCCATTAGAGAAATACCAAATTCAACTGCCCAATCTGCCAGTGAGCTCCGCAGATCACCATCACTCTGACTACACTGTTCTCGAAGATCAGACAGATCTTCAAAAGAAGCTAAAGTCTCTTCATATACTTCCTTATCCTCAACATTAAGACCCTGATCACTTTCTTCATCACTAATGTGCATGTCAGATTCCTCTGAATCATCATCACAAACATTTAACTCAAAATTGATAGTGCTGGAGTACTGACTTGGGTGTGGCTCAAGACTGCTGTGGCCACTTGGGTGGAGGCCAGTCTTTTGTCCTTCAACCTGAAACTGACAAAGAAGAATATTCCAAATAACAAAATGATTTAAAATATAAATAGATTGCATTTTTAATAGCATAAAATGAGAATAAAATGTCAATGACAAGATGGCTAAGCTGTTTTGCAATGAAATTTAAATGATACCAGATAATAACGTCATTCATTTCAAGATTGTCATTTCAAGTGACACTGCCTTGATATAAATAATCTTATAAAACTTAAGAGCATGTTTTTATTTGCATGTCTAATGCAACAGATATGCTTTCATTTTAATCTATGCAGCTGTCTGCACAAGCTCTGTGCCTGAAATGTTTGTGACAATATGCGTTTAAACATGAGGTTGATAACCAATAAAAAGGCACTGAATTAATTTATCTGCATTTTGCAACCTAGGCAATTTGTTATTTCAAACATCAGGCACTACAATTTACTATATATTTGCTGATAGTAGCAAATATATGATGATAATGACTCCTCATTATCATGAGGCAAGAGGAGAGAGAAGACACCGCACCACAGAACACACTGTGGTACTGACCTGAGCATAAAATAGCCACTAATACAATATTGAAAGGAAATAGCGCTGTCTAGAATTATGGCACCTTTAAGCAAGGTCAGTATGCATCATTATGCATGGCACATACACAGTTAGCCATTGCTGAGGGGGGAGGGGGCAGATAGTCGCTTTAGTCTCGCGTGAAGGCTTGCGATCTAGACACAGCATAAGAAATAAGTGGCAAAGACATATTATAACTGTTTGGCATCTTCTGGTCGAAGCAATGTGATGCTATTTTTTAAGCTACAACCTTTTGCATTGTGTCTGACAGACAAAATGGTGGACACAGTCTCCTGTCAGAAGTAGGGTGGCCATCCATCCAGTTTTAGGTTGGACAGTCTGCTTTTGAAATACCATGCTGGGCTCTTATTATCCTCCTTTTAAGATCGTCTCTATTTTATTCTTAATCTAATGTTATTAAATAAATAAATACTAATAAAAAAATTAAAAATAGGCTATGCGTAAGTTTACTTGTGTTGACTTGTGGTCTAACACATTATTGGCTGAAAGCGGTGTCAAATAAATATCTGGTATTTCATTAGTCAAATAAATGTAACCAAATTAGCCATGTGGCTTCTTGACATCACGTCAAGGCAGGCACAGACCAAATCTACCTGTAGTGGTAGGTTAAACTGCAGAAATGCTGAAACGAAAGACTTTGTTTAATCCTGAATGATCAAAAGAGCATGTATTCATCACAAAAAGCAGAAAGGACGACTTCAATGCTTTTTGCATGTTGTGTCATTTCGATGTGGATACAAGCAGCAAAGCGAAAGGCGCCATCGACAGACATGCTAGCACAGACAAGCACAAAAGCAACAATCATGGTGCAGGTGCCTCTTCACTTTTATCGTTTTTCTGTGAAGCTACATCGCCTCAAGATGACAAAATCTAAAGTATATCACGCAGTAAAACATCACCAGTCATACAGGAGTGTAGGCTGTGGAAAAAGTTGATCGAGAGCAAAATGGGTGACCTGTGGAAAAACAAAATCCAAAGCTTTGTGCAAATATGTCCTAGCACCTTACTCTGTCCAGATGCATGTGGATTATCTGGAAGAAAATGACCTGTATTATTTCGTGGCAACTGATGCATCAAACAAAAGGTACAATCATCACATTTTCACTTTGAGGAGGGCATACAACATGCACTGTTGCTGAAGCCATAACAAATCAGATACTGGCTAAAGTGGAGATGTCTGGTCTAGATGTGGAAAAAAACAAAACAAAACAAAAACGTTAACATATGCAGCAGACAATGCCAGCATTAACTGTGGAAAACACAACAGTGATTATCAGAAGCTGACAATGGCATGCTTACTGCAAACTGTTTAGCCCATATTCTGCACAATGCAACAAGATATGCAGCAGGCAGCTTGGATTTTGATATTGAAAATGTTGTGCTTAAGGTTTACCGCCATTTTAGCATCTCAGCTAGCAGAACGGCACAGTTGAAGGAATTCTGTGAGTTTGTCAGAGTCTAGGTGAGGAGAGGATGGCATTGAAGTATCTGAGATGTATTTTCTCTTCCCCAGTCACATTCTAAAGAATACAGTGATGCAGTAAGAGATTTCACTGTTTGCAGTCCAATGAAATTAAATACGGTAGCCATTGTACTCCTAAGTACAAATACACGCCATTGTTGCAATTTCAATGTACAAATAAAGTATCGGCACTATACCTTTTCATTCTTTGACAAAATTTCGGCACACAATGTCAATGATAGTCAACCTGTACCTCCAATGATGTAAATTCATGGCATAAAACTCTTGGTTCTGGTTCTGTGATGTAAAACAAAAGTTATTAAGCTTTAAACACAACCATTAAAAAAACAGGCAGAAATAGGCCAAAAATTTGCATGTGCATGAAATGAGTGTCACAGTTATGCAGGCAGGTGGACCCAAATGCAGAAAGCAATAGGAAGGCAACAGGAACTGAAGAAAATAACTATTTATCACCAGACTCAGGTTACAGACAGATGAAGGCAAAAACAGAATTTGGCTGGCTTGAAACACAAGGTGCAAAGACAACAGCTCCAAACACCGGGATACATTAACCACAAACTGACAAAGAACTCAGAGAACAGACAGGTATAAATACACAAGTAACTAATCACAGAACAAGACACAGCTAGAATAGGGCAACCACTGGAAAAGGAGAGAAACACAAGAATTGGTTAACAATGAAGACAACGAGGGTGTGGCAGGCAACAAACAGGGCAAGGCTAAAGAGACTAAACACTGAACAGGTGCGCAGCGGAAAACAGCCTGAGCAGGATTATGGCAACACATGAGAAACACAAGGTTACAAACGGTCAAGAATAAAACCAAAGCATGGCAGAGATAAAATTAAAGAAAACAAGAGCCCTGGACTCAAAGGAAAAACAATACCAAACTACACAAAGAAACACAAACGGCAAATACAGTTATCACAAACAATTTGTAACCCAGAGCACATTTACAACACACACAGAGCAAAAACAATACAAAAAGTTCCATTCAATTTTATTTATATAGTGCAAAATTATAACAAAAGCTATCTCAGAGCACTTTTCACATAGAGCAGATCAAGGAGTCCAGAAACAATCCATGACAATGAGACTATCAAACAAAAACAAAAAGTTGATGGTGTTTAATACTTAGGTACTTTAATCCTTTTATGCATTTTATTTGATGTAACATTATTGTTGGATGGATTAGCTTGAAAGCATTATGTTGCAAACAGAAAGGGGGAAACAGCTCACTGTGTATGAAAATATTGGCACCTTATTCATTTTATGTCTATTTTTATGTGGAGCACTCGATGTATGTATTTTTTTTTATTGTAAAGCACGTTGAGCTGCATTTCTTGTATGAAAGGTACTATATAAATAAAGTTTATTATTATTATTATTATTATTATTATTATTATTACTCAAAAATATCTGACATTTTAACATTGTATATTTTACATTTACATTTACAAAAACATTTTACATTTTAACTACATATATGGCCCACAGTTCTAATTTGACATCTGGGCCAAATACTACGCTCGACAACTGGCCAATATATCTTGTTTGCCACCTTAAAGATGGTGCCACCTCTGCCACACATGGGCCATGTTCGGTTCATATGCCTCATGCCAGTGCCGACTGGATGCCAGCTGTGCCAGCTTCACGCCAAATCTGGGCCAAATGTCTCTGCTATGGTGAGAGCTGACTAAACAAGTAACTTTGTTCCTTTGAAGCCTGAAGAAAATTCAACAGTACTGTGTGTTTTAATGCCACGAGTGGTCACGTTTGATGCACATCACAAATAAGACAGCTGCATGCCATGCTGCTTGAATCTGCTGAGTTCTTTTTAAGATGAAATAACAAATGATACATTCACTGTCATTCAGGCTTCTGACTAGTCTTCGCAGATTGTACAAAACAGTAAACCGTGTCCTAGAAATGACATTTACAGTATAACAATACATTGTTCCAAATAGTAAACCCTGTGCCCCAGAAAATACATTTACACTATAACTACTAAACTGTTACTAAACTACTAATTGATTATGTTATGTTCCTAAAAAAAGGTTGCTGACACTGGAGAGCAAGGTTTGCATCCCTTGTGTGGTTAGGTTTAGGCAACAAAAGCATTTTGGTTAAGGTTAGTGAAACATTGTTGAGACACTTTCAGTCTCGTGCTTCAGGTTACTGCATTATTATCTGTATTAAACCAAGACCACGATCTTTACCTAACTTTAACCAAGCCCTGCCAGTGCCTCAACATAACCATAAAAAACCACCAGCAGATATTTTGAACTATGTTGTCACTGAACTTTTTGCTCATATGTTCAGTGCCAAGATTTTTGTGACTTGCCTGATAAGTAGACCTAAATTAGCAACATTTTTTCATTATGTTGACAGATAACATGATTTGGGCAGCATTATGTGTTTCCTTTAAAACACATTTCCTGTATAAATGAAACATCTTGCAATACCAGGGATGAAACACACTGATGAGGTGAATGCAGGTAAAAGTTGTCTTTTTGAGCACATGCTACCATAGAGGAGATATACGTAAGTTTTACACTTTGAGACAAAATAGGTTTGGGCAAAAAAAAAGCTGCAATTCAACAACAGAGTAATAATAATAATATTGTGTTTATGCAGTGTATATTAGGTATTTAAAAGAAAGAAAATGTATTTCAGTATGTAAGTGTCGGCAGCAATCCTATATTCTCATTGTATTTGGCAAAAACCTGGTGATGATATTAACCTTTTTTTTTAAGTAATTCAAATGCCCTCCATTCCATTCTGTGCACATTTAGGCACATGGCTATAAATTGCAAACTGAACATGACAATGAAATATACTATATATTATCCTATACTGCATGAAAAAATACTAAAAAATACCTCTGACATTACATTTTCACTTTCGTCACTGAGCAATCAACTGTTGTCTTCTTTCTCATCTTTCTCTCTCACACACAAACACCCACACACATAATCCAACTCTCTCCTCCGTCCATTAACGGAGCAATATGTCCCTTTGCAGGAGCTGCCAATCAACCCTCAGTGATCGCAATAAGTCTGTCAGAACCAGATGTGTTTACTCTTCCCAATATTCTGCGTGAGGGGATAAAGTGGACCTGTGCTCTTACAGGCATGGATATAGCATGACAAACATGGCATGCAGTCATGGTCTTAAAGGTGTAGTGTGTAGGATTTAGTGGCATCTAGCGGTGCCCTTCCAAGCGTGAAACGAGAACCTATGGTGGCTGCGAAACTCACGAAAAATGCAAAAGGCCCTAATTAGAGCCAGTGTTTGGTTTGAAAAAAAAAAAAAAACAAACAAAAAGAAAAAATGTAATGTGGTCAAAGCAGGAACGTCAGTAAATGGGTCTGCATTTATCTAGAAATTGATATGAGTGATTGTAACAGTATATTTTATCCACAGCTGTAATACTGTATGAAAATCTTTCAGTTCATTAAAACCCTGCAGCCATCTGAGGGCAGCAGGACACAGTGTATGTCGATAAATCTGCAGCTGAAGCATACAAGCCGTGTGTAATGGCACTGTGTTTACCTTGTATATATCATAGGCTAATGACAGCAGGCTGTAACAAAATAACTGCAAACACCTCTATAGACATCAGGCTGGTCAGTTATAACTCGCTATTCTGCCTGTTTATGTTTGAGATGTCGGATTACTGCAGCTCATTAATCATGTGCATCGTAGTCTCCTTTCCAACTTTTTTGGAGGTTCATGTTTTATTCTTGAAATGCATTACAGTGTTGTGTCAGATCAATTACTAAACGATGTGACCATTTACAATGTGAGATACAGTAGAACTAGGGCTGAAATAGCATCAGTCCAATGCAATTATATAAACTGTTTCACTATTTCTTAATTACTTAAAAATTACTTAAATTACTTATTTAAAAAAAAAATATATATATATATTTGTCATTGTACTAATCAACTGTGATGACACCAGTGACACACCCTCTGATCTATATTCACGCGCCCTTTTGCACTTAACGCTGCTGCACATACATGAACCAAAATAACAGGTGCTCTTGTAGACACCCACACTGTCCGTGTGTCCAAGATGTACCACGTTGCACTGGTTGTTGCACTTACACAATTAAAATAAGGCCCTCCATCTGTGTGAGGCATGATTGTCCATTTAAGTGCACTGTGCATTTCAAGGAACCCTGGAAAGAGAAAAATTAACAACTCTACGGCATTGTGATATGACCATGTGATCCTTGCACCATACTGGTCACTTGTCAAAAGTAGAAGCAAGTAGCAGCAGCCTCAAGCTTTCAGGGTTGGGTTTTATATAAGAAGATGCTTCAGAGAAATTGTACAGTGGACATCAATAGATGCACTTGCACTTGTGAATGTGTGTAACTCTGCAGGCTTCTGCAGATAAAGAGCATGCAAAGCATGATACTCCCTTGGCATGATTTAAAAAGAAAATAATCAAAATAGACATTTGACAAGGGGCCAAGATATAATGCATTGAGAGCCATTTTGAAATATTCTGAGAGCCATTTAAATATTATAGCACTTTATAGTCTGTGGAATCTAGAGCACAGTTTAATGCAATGGCCATCACTGCTGTTTGGAAAAAAATACAAATGTTATATTGGGATTCCATGCTGTATCAACACTCCCTGTTGTAATTTCAGGCCTAAGATATAAATAAATATTTGTTTCCCTATTTGAACATATTCATTTCAATTCACGCACCAACTCCCTTTTTCCCACATGGACTGCTTTGAAATTAAGATAACACACTACATACTGTAGGTGCCAGACATGATATCACATTGGGACTCATTTTTGCAAATAGGTACAAAGATTTGGTGCCAATACACCACCTAACACAGTTTCCCCACTTCATGCATTTTGATTAATTCATATGTTTGCAAGATGCTGTGGTAAATGCAATTTTCACCTTAGATTTCAAACCAGAAATTGCTTTAGAAATCAAATAACGCTCCAAAATAGCAAAGCGACTGTACCCATGAAACAGTGCAGTATGTGCAAATGAAACGAAAAAAAAACATATGAGGTAACACAGAAATGTATATATAACTGTCACAAATGTTTATCTCATGAAATTAGCATCATGAATTGGTGGGGAGAAAGTTTCAGTGTAAAATAACACTCATCTAGTAATTTTAATTTAACATTCTGTTCAGTCCTATCCTATATAATTTGTTTAAAATGATAAAATGTTGTCCTTGTGGCACTACTAAAATAAATTCAAATGAAAACTAGAATCAGTGTTAGTCTTGTCTAAGCTTGGTACCAATCCATTGATGTTGTGTAAGTCTTGCTGGTAAAATTATAAAACAAGCTTCCACATGGAAAACTCTTAGGTGTGCAAGTGCATGTAACAATTTTAAGTGAGCTAACTATTCCTGTCTAGCTAATGTAACATCGGTATTGCTATTTTCAAATGTTGTTGCATGCTTAGCTAAGAAAGATGTAAAGCACGAAGAAAAGTTTCTCTTGGAAACGTTGGAAAAGTTGCTTGGACTGACTGACCTGCACAATGACTGTGAGAACATTAATAGTCATTGTCTTGTAAAACACATTATGTAGTGACCTGTTTCGAAGAGAAGACAAAGGTGTGTCAACGCCACTTTTCAAATGCCGTTGATGAGCAGGAACCACAGTCAACATAAGCCACAGGTGACAGGGAGGCTGTGCATCGCTTCTATTGTTGCTGGGGTAACGGGCAGAGGCACAGCAGCGCGGGAGAACACGGCTCTTAGGCAGAGACTCCACTGCTACTGTGATTCTTTAGGTGGTTTCCGAAAAGGCTTCAGAATAAACTAACATGTTGGTGAGAAACATTTTTCTCTGTGTTTTTAGTAGCCTTGACACACTAAACTGAAAGCCATTTTAAGCAGGGGATATCCTGCAGTGGAATACTTGCCGTGTGCCAAGATGGAACCTGGGGAGCTACAGTATTCAGAGCAAATAACAGATCTTTCACAAGTCACTATTACAAAAATATTAATACACCATTAAGCCAAGAAGATGCCACTGTAGTATATCAGTAATTGACAAAAGCTTTGTAATGATCTGGTGAAACATCTGTTTGCATTTGAACACAGCCATCTGGTATGTGATATAATTTGGAGCTAGTTCAGAGTCAGTATTTCCAGTCCTTCATAATAGGTTGTTATATTGTCAAATGACAATATAACAGCAGAAATGAAAATGTACCTGCAAGACAAGAATAGTAGTGTGAAAATGTAAACTGCTCATTATAATGAAAACGAGGGGGGCTCAAAAGATAAAAGCTCCAAACAAGGCCTTTCACAGAGTAAGTCTGAATCCAGTGTAAGAAGTGAGGATGAAAAAGACCCTCTGGCAAACTCAGACACAGTCAAAGCAAGTCAAATAACATGCCTCTATTTACAAAAATAGAGGCATGTAATACAGCAATCACAGACCTTGGAGGCCAAAGAGCATCACTTGTGAAAATTATGCAGCGGGAGAGAAAAATTGCTGATGATAACCAAACAAAATCAGCTGCTTTTAAGAGACTGAAAAGACAGTACATGGCCTGTCCGCAGGGCAAAGTAGATTGTAACCATTGTTCTAAGTGTGGCTGTGAAACACATTGGGCAAACATGTACAGAGTGTGTAAAACAAAACTTTTGAGAAATGAGTGGAGGTTTTGACAGGGGGTCACACCATGACCAAAAACAACTTACTCTCAGTGTTAAAGCACCTTTGCAGTCAAAGCTGAAACATAGTGTGAGACCTCTTACTCATACAAATCCTGTGCATAAAGCACAAAACTGCTTAACTAAAAACTCAAGATAAATAGCATTCAAGCCTTTTGGGATACAAGATCTAACTATCCATTGTGAGTGTGGCATGGAAATCAAATGCCTGAAGCACAAATCAATCCAATTTGTGACCTGCTAAGTACCATGTTAGACTTAAAAACAGGCAGTGACTCAAAATCCCATTTCAGGCCTGGGATGAGGTGAACCTCAGTTTATATGATTGAAAATCTTAAATCACAGGCACTGACAAGATACTTGATCCCATTACTGGAGAGTAGATCCCTAATTAGGTTTAATGCAATAATGCAATCTGTTGTAGTTCCAGGTGGAGGAATAAAGTCCATTATCTCACTGTTGAAACAGATCTGAGAAACTCAAAATGAACTGTCTGCTGCTGCTCATCATGTATCATGACCATCTTATGTGAGATGTACCATACACTTACTTGGGCGGTATCTGTTTTTTCATACCTTCATACCTTCCTGACATTTCACTGAACAGAGATGATGTGGTGGTGGCAGACTGGCAGGTGAATAACATCATGTGGCTAATAAACTGCTTTTGTAGGTGGAAGAGGTCATCTCAAGATAAAGTTATATGTGGCAATATTTTTATGATTCTATATATCACCTGCAGTGATTTAGGGTGGCTCAACAGCGCGCTATGCAGCATTAGAACCATTTTTTTTTTTTTGTTAAAATCAAGGTATGTTAGGGTCTGATTATGTGTCGGCCAAATGGAGCAGCAGTAGCTGATGAACACAGAAAACACTTTAAATCGTGTTGTGGCAGGAAACAACGTCCCCTTAAACCCCGGATTTATGAATGGAGTCTGGCTGGACGCGCCTTTAGATTGTATGATTAGTGGAAAACTACTTTACATTGCAGGTTAAATGGTAGCCTGCTCGGCCGTGTGGTGACCCAGGAGAGTTTGAACATATAACCGAGACAAAATATTCATACAGGTGTGTTTTTAACTACTGAGTATCAGCACCGACCCCCGGTCAGCTCACCCCAAGCCCGGCTCTTTTATGAGGGCTGGGCGCCAGGTTAGCTTGTTAGCCTGGATGCTAGCTCGTGGAGCCCTATGCCATACTCAGCACGTGAGACGCTGGAGACGCTTAACATTCAATACACATTCATTGAAGCCTAGCCTCATGAAAAAAAAGAAAAAACGTAAGCATAGCGGTTGTGGCGGTTGCTTGCCATACACTGCAGTTAGCTTGTCAATAGCACGGTATTGCAATATTGTGGTTCATCTCGACAGCCCTAATTCTCAGCTCAGCTACCTGTTCCACCAATAGAGACTGACCTGTGGTGGCGCATGCTGTGCACTACAACACATCACCCTAATACAGTATCTCCTTATCAGTTTAATAGAAAGAGGAGCGTCTGACTGTATGGAAAATCATACCTTCGGGATTTCTAAATACCCCGGTATACCGTAATTGATACCGCCCAAGCCTACAACACACCATGATACTGATATCATGATAATGCCCGGGGATTATCAGGGATGAAATTCCATACAAAAACATAAAAATGAATATTGAGCTACAAGACAATAATCATTTGTCCAAAACATAATGCCATCCATTATATCAAGGAGTACAGAGCCCCATACATGACTTATTGAACAAATCCATCTCCACAACCAACTCCACTACAAAGGCCCTAAAAGTAAAAGGTAAAAATTCAACATAGGCACCCCATCCACCACATATCCAGAAGATATTTTATGGTGTTGATGGAAATACTTTGTTTACTGCACTGGACCAAGGCAAAGCCCAATATCAGGGTACCATCAGTCTTCAAAACCCCGCAGGGACTGTCTGAACCAATCTGGCTTTACAAATGCACCTTCAGCATAGTATGGGCAAGAGTTTAGAAGGTCTCAGGGACGAAACATGCACTTAATAACTAGATGGAATGTTGAAGATGTTAAATAAGTTCTGCACGAAGAATCATTCTGAGACAAGATAAAGTAAATGTCTAAGGAATGCCTTGTAAAGAAATTTCAGCAGTGCACATAAATTGAAATAAATGTTTTTCTTCCAATTAGATGTTTGACCTTCACTGTGCAGAATAAGCAGAATTTGACACAATAAAATAATTTTCACATTCATCTGCTGAAAGTGAAAAGTTTCTCTGTGCTCACCTAGATCTGAATTCAAGTTGTGTAAGTATTGTGAAATCACAACAAGTTTGAAACTAATCGTGGTCCAGTATGCAACTTGAGTAAGCCTCTAGCACACATAATGGACCTTACAGTGAAATAGGAGACATGTCCAGCAGTTCAACTTTTGAAATGAGATATATATTATTCATAGATTCTAGGTTTGTCAATGAGGGAAAAGGATTACATGTAATTTAAATGAGGTATTTGAACTTTTGTTTTGGAAAAACATATCAGGCACAGATTATTAGTCAGAGCAAAGCAAGAGTATTTGTATGTATCTTCAAACATGTCTGGGGGGGAACTTTAAAGGGACCCCCACAACAAACATTAAAGGACGGAAGCCTCTTGTTGCCACATATATTACAGATACAAAATTTCTCTCGTCATGCAAAATGCCTGTATGACCAAGAGGACAAATACGTGCAGCCATGACATTGTACACATGGCCTACCCTGCTCCTGTTCCTTGTAGGATACTAAAAGACTACTTATAGCACAGATACATATTATTCTGTGAATTTGTACACACAGTTAAAAGTAGATTTGTGTTAGTGTGTAATAAGTGAGTAGTTTAAACATACATTATGGTGCTTAAGAGTGGAGTGTGATCAAATCACTTTATCTCTGCAAGATAAAATGCAATTATTTCCATTAACCTGTTGTTTACTTTTGAAATGAAAGCAAATGTCATTATGTGAGTAAGATGTTTATTTGCAAATATGTATCTAACAAGATCAAGTAGAGTATTGCTAACAGTCCACATCATTGCACTGTTTTTTTCCTCCTTAAAAATAATATCACTCAATGTAGCACAAGACTCTGACACATTGTCTATGCTGGCATCGCTGTGAAAGCAGTATGTCAGCAGCAACTGCAGTCCTCTGTCACGCCCAATATGCAAGTGTAGTTACACACATTAAACGCATTCAGTTACAGGAGGAAAACTTGAAACATAGAAATATTCTTTGGGTTGCAGTTGTGTGTGTAAAGTGCATGTGAAGCACCAGCCGTTACACAGCTGTATTGACTAAAATTGCCTGTTCTTATTTGTTCCATCAGGCGCTCGTAAGACAGACAACTAGAAAAAAAACATTGCTGAAATGTGTTTTTTGTTGTGGGTTTATGGACTGCATGGCCAAATTCCCTTTTTATATCAGCCTCTGTAGTAGACTGAGAGTCATTAACACTACAACATCAGAATACCGGTAATGGCAGGCACTCCCTAGGTTCTGTATGTTTTTATGTAAGTTTCCACTGCAAAAAGCAATGGTTAAAATGTGGATGCACAAAACATGCTTGCATCTAAGTTGATTACATGACTTTATATAATAATGTGAATTTCTATATCTAGCACAAATAAGAAATGAGGCCAAACCTGTATACGATTGTGCTGCAAAGACTTACTGAATACCTTTTTGGCTGATATCCAAATCGGATTAGATTGAGCAAAAATATCTTCATATTAAAGAGTAATCACAACTGTGACCTCGGTCCTATTATGTTAGTTGGGATGTTTTGTAAATTTACCAACGTACAGTTGTCACAGTTTTATATATTCCCTGTACATTTAATAGGATTTACCATCAGGAGGTTGAAGAAAACAAGATGTTTTTGGGAGAGGTGTGTTTAAATTTTGAAAATCTCCTAACACGCCAAGGAGGCAGAGAAGGAAAATTACAGGAGTGAAAGAAAGGCGGTGAGAAGAGAACATTGTTACATATGAAACAGGTTGACATACGTGAAATGAGGCTTCAGGTGTCTTAAGGATGTGTGAATAGGAACCATCTCTATGACGTCAAGTTGAGTAACACGACACCCATCAGCCACTACTTTCTGATGCATCTGTCGTCAGAGTTTAAGGTTACATTCACTACCCATTCAAGGATACAATCCTATTTAGTATCTCCTTTAATTCTAATTGTTTAATGACATGATTTTGGTTTATACTGGACAATAATTTTATTCAGTCTTATGTTCAGTCTGTGTTGGAGGCAAATATGTCCTTTTTGCATCCAAAATACTTTGATGGATGGTAATAACCCAATTGGATTATACTAATGACAGAAATGATTTAAGGAGCAGATAAAAATAAGTAGTGCAGGGATTGTTCTATGCAAAAAAAAAAAACAAAATAAAAAGACTGCAAAATGCAGCGTTTAATAGAGTCCTGTACGCCTACCTTGCCTGGCACTGTTTCAAGCAGGCATGGATTACTACTAAATATGTGCTTCCTTCTGTGACAGCTAAACACAGTCATTACAATTGGGAAACCATAGCTTCTGGGTATAGCTCCTCACACACACCCATGGTTTTCTGAGCAGAATGGAATCTGAATGTCAAAATAAAAAAAGAAGATTTGAGAGGTTTTCTTAGATTCCAGTGATTTCCGACTCCCATTCATTCAGCCTCTTTTTGTTGTGTCTATTACAGTTCTACGCTGTCTTTTCTGCAGCCTTCTCTGACATGCGTGTTTAAATCTACATTACATACTTATCTCAGTTGAAAAGAGGGATTATTCAGCCCATTCCCTTTTTTTTGCGCTTTCGTTTGATAAATCAGTTACAGCCTTCATTCTGTAACTGACGGCCAATGGCATCAGGCAACCCAGTCTCACATAAAAATGTGTAATAGCTACGTTGGTCCACAGTGCAAAACGAAGGTTACGATATTGTAACCCTAGTTCTATCTCACACAGGCTTTGCCCTCTGCTGGACTCTATGGGTAATACTCTCCTCTAATCACAAACACATATTCGCCCAATGAACTTTGCATAAATGTAGCCGGCCAACTATGACATGCCTACCTGAATCATGTGGAGCCCACAGTATATATATCGCGAATGGCAAGTTTGCCCTCTGATCATTTTTTCTCCATGGATGGAATTGCCGCTTTAAAACGCTCATCACTCATCGCGGGCACGTCCTGATTGGCCAGCTATGTTTATGCAAGGTTCAGTGGGCGAATACGTGCGTGTGATTGGAGTATTACCCATAGAGTCCAGTGTAGGGCGGAGCCTGTGTGAGATAGAACAGCTCAGATAACTACACAACGCGAAGACACGTTTTCAGCAATAACAGCGTCCACAGCAACCACCATAGCAACGATAGAAAACGTTGCATTCCAACAATTTTCTGTCAGGACGTGAAACAATCTTTGTAATAACTGACAAACTAAACATCAAATACAGTCACTGAACAAAGATTATAAAAGTAAAATACACAAATGTTATCAAAACATAAAATGCTGAAACTATCTTAAAATATTGCATTTTCCACTGAGAATAAAAGGAATATCAGACATTTTGCTTGTTTTTTGCAGACAGTTACATGATGTGGATGCAGGCCAATAGGAAATAATAGGTACAAAAAAAAAAACACGTAGGCATCTCATTGTGTTTTGCGCTGTGGATCAATTATTATTACACATTTTGATGTGAGACTGGGTTGCATCAGGATGCTGTGTGGAAGAAAAATGGTCAACATTTAATTTCCATTTATTTTTAAATTAAGAGTGGTTGATAGAGATTTCATATATTTGGAAAAATTCCCAGTTTACAACTTTAAATCAGGAACAAATTATACCCAGGCTTAGCATGCCTGCCTGTATTTGCCATCTTGCTATTATGCATGAGAAAAGAAATGCGTTGGTTTGGGAAGACTGGTATCAACCTATGCAAGACCAAAATGACCTTTTACCTTTATGCATAGCCTGGTCAGGCTTTATAAATGAAGTCAGCATGACAGAAAAGCTAAGAAGACTTGAAGAATACAGGCAGAATGAACATGATGACAGGTAATGCATCACACATCACAAACACATTGTGTAATTGTACAGACGCATGTAAATTATAGCAGTTTCATTTTTAAAGTTGAACAGTGATGTTTGATTTATGTAATCTTTTATAGTTTCTGCAGCCTATTTTGCCTGTGAATGTTTGCTACATTTGTGTGTATGCGGTCTTTAGTCATGCAGCAGGGTTTATGGGCTGTGTTGCTCTGGCCCTACCTCCTTACCGTAAGCATCCCACTAGACTGTAAGGAAGACCAGGGCAGTCTCTCCCGCTGCCCCTCCATCTCCCAAGAGAAACTTCTAGACAGAGTCATCCAGCATGCTGAGCTCATCTACCGTGTCTCAGAAGAATCGTGTTCTTTGTTTGTGAGTAACACCAGCCATTACACCAAAATGTATCTTTGCACTTGTGTGCTGTACAGGGAAAAAAAAAATAGTTTAAATGTGCAGCAGACCCGTTGCATCCACAGGCTTTTACAGAATACTGTAAGGGCAAAGATTTAGTTGTGTATGTATAGCCTCAGGAGAAACAGAATCACACTCCACACTGAGCATCAGATAATATTTTTATTTCTGCCTAGAAAGAGGGGATTCAACTGATGTGCAATCTAAGAGAATCCATAAACTACAGGGGGTGTATTCTTATCTGATGCTGTTGGGCAAGTTTGTTTTTTTTTATGATAGTTTTATAAAATGGGAAATCAGCATTTCAAAAAACAGTGCTGTAGAAATGTCACCTTTGGACAAAGGTACAGTGACAGCAATGCTAAATTCTAATGTCTAATATCACTTTATATATATAACTAAAAAATTACAGTCATCCAGAGAGCAATCAAACTATGTTGTTTTCTTATGTGTCAGTGCTCAAAAGTAATTAAAAAGACAGTCCTACATGTCCCAAACTATATTATTTATCATAAAATATAGCAGGAATATTCTGAATGAGTTCTACAATGAGAGCAGAATGACTTTTTGTTGGTCTTTTTTCACAGTCTGCTGGGCCAAAAGCACTGACACTTACTGTTAGATACTCTGTTATTTGCTTTTGATTCTGACATGATCATCGCCTCGCTGCCAGGCTTCAAAGTAATCTTCTATCTTTCTTCAGAGCCAAAGATATTTTATTGAAAGAGCAGGCCTACAGTGGAGTAATACGAATGTGATAATGATATACTGCAGCAGTGTGAGCACATGTTTTGCAGCCTGTTGAATCCCCTTCACTCTGAGTCTTGAGATCCAAAATGGTCTTTGAAATGGGATGATGTAGGGCTTGTTACTGAGCAGACGCTGCATGGGGTCTACTGATGAGAACATGCTGGAAAACTAAATGTGTCTCTGCTGTGTCTGCAGTGGTTTTGTTTGTTTTCCTAATGTGTCTTTTTGTGGGTCTGCCATTGTGTGTTCTTGTAATTCAACACCTATGAGAACACAAGGTTTACACATCAATTAGAAAAATCCATGAAAGTGTTGTGTTGCCCCCCTACTCTTTAAGAGGTTGTTTTTTTTAGGGTTAGGACTAGACTGTAACCATTTTAACGCATTGCCAAAACCAAGCAAGATTCCAAAACTAAATACAGATGGGGGTATTGCTGCTTACGGCCTTGAATTTTTAATTTTTAAAGAAAAATAAACTAAAAATGAAACATATGCTTGCCTGCAATTCTACACAATGGGTTAATGGGTTCAGTCAAAGTCATCACAAGTATTGTAACACAAATGTGTATGTGGGTGTGTGTATTTTCTGTCTCTCCTCATGCATGTATGGCCTGTAGGAGGAGATGTTTGTCCCGTTCCCGTTGCGACTTCAGAGGAACCAGGCGGGCTATGCATGCATCACCAAAGCCTTACCCATCCCCAGCTCCAAAAGTGAAATCCAACAAATATCTGTAAGCACATGGCTGCAGATTGCCACGTAACTGGCAGTATGTGTGCACCTCTGCTTTTATGTATATGTGTTCATGTGTTTGTGACATGTAGAGGCAGTTTCATTCGGAGTGTTTGTTTGCAAGCAAAAGAAATACAGGTATAGGTTATAGTGTGCAAGTGAACCTCATGTCCTTGTTACACATGTGTCAAATGTCTTTAAAGACTAATATTAGCAGTAATTCACCCTATTTTGATTAGGGACTTGTTAGCTACAACACCTTCAACAACAAAGGTAGGTTGAAATATCATGGTGGAAGCAGTTGAGCCTGCTTAAATTCCCCTAAGCAGAGTAGACTCTAAAGCCAGTGCAAATGAGTTCCATACAAATGTCCACTAAAGCATTAGGCAGGCAATAATTCAAGAGAGCAGATGAAAAATTACTAACATAAAGAAGGACCTTGCAGTATATGCAGTTTCAAAGATCACATTTACTATAATAGAGATGACATACCTTTCAACCAGCAGTTTCAATATTGCTAATAAATATTTCCCCATCATGAATAGAGCAAAGTCAGTTCTATAGCTGTGTTATGTTCTGTTGTGTTTTGTGTTTAGGGTTTACTATGTGATTTAACTTGCTCATTCTTACATTAATTATATATCAACTCTTCATCTGTGTGGCTTGCAGGACAAATGGTTGCTCCACTCTGTTCTGATCCTAGTCCAGTCATGGATCGAGCCTTTGGTCTACCTACAGACCACATTGGATCGCTACGATGATGCTCCCGACATGCTGCTCAACAAGACCAAGTGGGTGTCTGAGAAACTGATCAGTCTGGAGCAAGGAGTAGTGGTCCTCATCAAGAAGGTGGGACAAATAACAAACACATTTATACAACTAGGCCCAGACTAGCATGTCAGGGCAATTGCATTGCGCTGCTTCTAGATTTCATTTTAAAATCATCAATCATCAGTTTTGTTCTTCTTCTTCTTATCATTATTATTGCATACTTAACTTCTCCTTTTCACTTTAAAACCACTGGTAGACAGTATACAGCTCTTATTATGTTTTTTTTCTAACTATTTCCATCACGTTTCCAAATGTGGCTGTCCAGATGTTGGATGAGGGGATGATGACCACTACCTACAGCGAACAAGGCCTATTCCAGTACGATGTGCAGCCAGAGATGCTGGAATCTGTTATGAGAGACTATACTTTACTCAGCTGCTTCAAGAAAGATGCCCACAAGATGGAAACGTTCCTCAAGCTTCTCAAGTGTCGACAAACTGACAAATACAACTGTGCATAAAACATAAAGTGCAGCTTTTAAATAATACAGTGTTTAGCTTTAAATGAATTCCTGGGGTTGGTAGCCATGCACTTATAGATAAGACCATGCCTTAGGCGATTCAGCCTTGCTTGCAATGCAGTACATTCTTTATTGATTGTTTTGGAACACCTTCACACAAAACTAAGTAGGTGTAATGCTGTGCCCTTTCTTCAACATACTGCATTTTATATTTCCCTACTCAGTTGTTATTTTAACCTGGCAAAGGCAACACAGGGCAAACTCCCCAAAGATTATTTGTGCGTTGAGCTGTCAAAAAAATCTGCATATCCTGCCATTGATTTCCATTTCCTTTGTTCTTAACTGGAGTTTGTATTCCTCGCTGGCTCTTGCAGTGTTTTGATTATTCCCACGGCCCCTAGAGTATTCAGTGAGACTCCTTTTTTAAATGGAGTTGGTTTCACTTCTGCATTAGTGAAATGAAACACTTTCACCGGAGACGTGAGTCAAACAGAGAGCAATCACTACTTAAAAAAGAGACACATTTTGGTTGGTGAAAGAGACTGTGAGAGAAGCAGAGAGAGAGAGAGAACAAATAACAGTTAAAATGAGAGCCAAGACCTACCTGGAGTTTTGGGTTAGACAGAGGTTTAGATATGCTGAGTGCTCATGAAAGAAGCATGAATATTTCTATGCCTAAACGTGCCTAATTTATCCTGAATGTAAAAAAAAAAAGTTAATTAAGAATAAGCTCTACTCAGTTTAAATGATCAGGGAATATACAGTTTAAATTTTAATTGTTACATGTTATAAATATGTAATACTGAATGCAGAATTCTTTTTCTGTCCTTTCATGTGTAAATACAAGAAGCCCAATTCTCTGTGAACCTTTCTAGTCAACCGCTGTCAATTTAAGACACTAATAAAGCAAGTTGTAGAAAGAAAAAAAAAAAAACATTGGTTTATGATTTATTCTATCTTGTGTGAGTGATTGAGTGAGTGAAATCCACACTTTTGTCCCTCTTGTGATTCCATAAATGGGGTAAAGTTTAGACAAAATAATGCTATTTCCAAGTTCTCAATTCTGCCCTTTCTACCCCAAAACACAAGAGGGCAGTGGTGATCTGTCTTGAAGGTTATCTTAATCACTAGATTGTCTACTTGAACTATCATGCATTTTATGATATTGCATCATGTAATGCCACATGATGAGCTAAATTGCACTGGATTGATAATGAGAAAATGAAACTGGTGCGCGTTTTCTTCTTTTTGCTTCTTATGCTTCTTTTTTTTGTTAGATTGATAAGAAAACCAAATGCAGGATAAAGGAGCCTCATATAAATCCTCATAGAAAAAGTTTAATTTCAAAAACAACATATTGTCACAAATTTCTTGATCCATATGATTCAAGACGCCAAAATAAAGCACCTGCAGTAGTTATCCCACTTGCAGTTAATAAGCCCGAAATTGGCAAGCTGCTTTGCCGGTTCCTGTCTCCATCTGCTGCCACACCATGAGACAGGGAAACAATAAAGGAAGCAGTCGCCACAAGCATTTTTCTTTTTTTGTTCTGATCTCAGGTTTCTTCTTGACTTTTTTTTTCTTAACTCTCTGGAGTGTCCTGCTACATCCTCTGCTCTTCCATCCTCTGTAACCATATCAGAAGATGTAAATCAGCCCGTGGTTGCCACAGTGAGTCGGGTGTCAGCTTAGAGAGGTGGTGTCGTGTGGTGTGGGTGTATGTTGAGGCAGGATGTGGTAGGGGGGCCTAGTGTCAGCAATGTCAGGTTCAGCTTCCTGTGGCCTAATCACTTCAGTATGGGGGCTCGGAGGAGATTGGGTAGCCTCTGTTCTGCTCTGCAGGGCTGCAGCTCCTCAGCCTCAACCTTGCAGTGCAGCCCTCACCTTACCTCGTTTGGTTCCTGGCAACACACAAGTAATCATAGGCGAGGTAAAGCCCTGTGCCCCCTCCCACTTCTCAAGTCCTCAGGCCATAAATATTAAAGATTGGCTATAAGTAGTATGAGGAGGGAGGGGATCAGAGAAGGGAGAGAAAGATGGTGGGGAGTGGAAGGGGAAAGAAGGACACAGGGATGAAGGGAGGGGTGTGGGGCCCGGGTGATTTCACAGTCTAACTATTATAACCTGAGGAAAGGAAATCTAGACTGCTGGGATGCATAAGTGGAGCAGAGGAGTCAGACAGAAAAGGAGAGGGAAAGGAAAGAAGCAGGAAATGTAAAGAAAATGGACTTCGAGTAGGAGGCAAAGTAGGAGGCACGTAAAGAGGGCAGTTGTTTGTTTGTTTGTTTGTTTTTTTACTCAGTGGTGATGTGAAATGTGTCAATCAAATAGAGAGGAAAAACAATATTGCAGAGGGAAAGATACAACCAAAATGACTGAGAAAGCGTCTGAGCACAGCTCTGAGCAGTGTGACATGCAGGGAAGTAGGTTGGATTGAGAGAGAAAATGGATGGCTGGAAGGCAGGTACACAGCTGGAGGAGTTAGGCTGGGAAGTGGTGTTGGCTTGATATGAAACCGAGACTCAAAGTACGAAGTCCTTGAGCCTCCACTGGCTCGGCTGGCTCCCACACTGTTGTTTTGCTTTCATTTATGGCTCAAAACGACAGCTTGGAAAGACCTAAAACAGTCTTGCAGCCCCTGTATGATCCCCCACATGTAGCAACGGCTCTGTGCCTTTCCTTCCTCCTCATTTTATGTGCTTTAATGACATATTTAGGCTGCGGCAAGAACTTGTCACTTAAAGGGTTTGCGTGTTTGCTCATGTAAAAGTGGAAAAAGGGAAATGAGCAGAGGTGAGAGGGGGAGTGCAGTCTTTCCTTTGCACCTCAACTTCTAATAGCCCAGGCTGCTGCTTTTGCGATACAGCCATCTCTATCATACCAGTGCAAACCAGAGGGAATTTGTTTGGGCAATCAAAGAATGGCATAAGGTCTCAAATAGAGCCAATAAACCAATCCTAAACTCTGTAGGCCTGGGGCTCCATCATGCACAGCTGTCACTGTGTGCATATTAGGGATATGCAGAGAGCCCAGTATTTGTGTTTGTATCTGTATTTGTCGAGGCAGCAAAATTATTTGCATTTGTATTTGAATAAAAGTAGAAATAGTCGTAACAATCCTGTTTTGTTTCCATTACACTTATAATTTTAGGATATTAAAGTGTTAAAATAAGTCTTCTTCAATAAACTATTTTGCAACAGTGGGTTCCCACACCAGGTCTCAAAACCCAATCTCCCAGACCACGGACAACTGTGCTGACCTCTCAGCCAAAGCTGAGCTCCACCAGATGCACAGACTTGCAGCCATTTATACATGCATAACACAGAGCCAGACAGAGTGGAGCAGAGGAGAGAGACGGAGACAACGAACAAATCATTTAAAAAATATTTGTTTGAAATAAATATTGTGCTTTTCCAAATACCATATTGGCACCCCTAGTGCATATGTCTATGTTAAGCTTAATGTCCAGCATGCCTGTTGGGCCAGTGGCACATCTAAACCTCTGGATGTCCAACCTCAACTCACCCTCTGCTTCCGCTTTGACTTCCCAGTCAAAGCATCACTTCAAAGCAGTGTGGAGACATGAATGAAGGTCATCCCTTCTGAAACGCAATGTTCCCATAGAACAGGGACATACAAGTAATATGTAAATTATTAATTCATTAATATTCTCCTTTGATAGATAGTTACATTACATCATCATCATCATACATTACGGTGCAATGTAGAGAGCCACAGTAAGAGATAAATGACTCAAAAAAGAGAAACAACTCTTTGGTGTTTTGTCTTTGTTTACCCAGCTGTTAAATCAATGTTATCTAAACGCTTCCTGTACAGTGGTTTTCATGCTTGTTGCCGTTACATAACCTGCATGTGGTACACACACAAAAAGAGAAGATGCCTAAACATGCGGCTATGATTAATAGAGGAATATGTTGGTCATGGTGAAATAAGCCCTAAGGGGTGTCTCTTGGTTTGTGATGATTGAACTCTGCGAATGGCAGGATTTACACCACTAGGAAATTAGGCGATTACCTTGGAGACTGTGGGGAAACAGGCTAACACTATGTGAACTCAGCGGGGAAGCGGCCATCAATCCTCCCAAGCTGAAGCCCTTCACTGTGGCGGGGAATTACGGATCTGTTGTCCTACAGAGAATTCCAAAGCTGTGAAGACATGGAGAAATCAGAGGGAAAACATCAACGAGTTATAAATAAAAGCTCCAGACGATAAGCTAAAAATGTGCACTTTTAAACTTAGCTTTGCCACAGCTTCCATTGCATCTCATAGGATTTTCCTTAATGTTGCCAAAAAGTCTAACTTGTCCTAGCTACACTCATGATACTGAAAACAAGTATGTTTTCAGTATGTGTATACGCCTCTACAGCACATTAATTTATTGGTGAACCTATAGTCAAATGTACCCATGGTCAAATTTTTTATTTAATATGTATGTATGTATGTGTGTATTTATTTATGTATATCTATACAGTACACATATATGCACGTGTGTTTATATGTACTATATTTTTTCATTCATTATTATTATTATTATTATTATTATTATTATTATTATGAGGTTTTATTTTACTTTACTTTTTACTAGTTTACTTATTCATTCGTTGAAAAACTGAATTAGAGTACTGTAGTTGCCGTGTTTGTTTTGTGCCACTGTTTGGGTGGAGTTGGAGGTGGAGGAAGGGAGAGTGATATTATACTTGAATTAGAGGGATACATGTAATGTCAGGTTATTTACTTTGTATAATTAGACCCACATTAAGTGTGATGTTATTAATATGGATTTAAAAATATTTGAAATTAATTTGGAGAAAATTATGTGAAACGCTCCAGTGGAGTTTGTTATTACACATATTCCATTGACTAGAAAAGTGAGAAGAAATACTGTATGTCTGGTGCAGTGGATAGAATATATATAACAGCACACCTTCTACTGCATGTCTCTGCTCTTTGTTAATGTTCATCAATAAGAAAGGTCATATGACCTTGCAAGCTTTTAGTGGAATTCAGCTTTACAGGATTAAATAAACGTCTTCATCTTCATTATAATCATCCTTGTATGTTTCATTTTATGAATACAAGTAACAGTTAAATCTTTTCTGGCTTCTCCACAAAAAGAAAGCGGACTGTAGTTGAACTTTATTTCTCTTTTAAAGCAGGGTAGATACTGCCACTCATTTCCACTCATCAGCTTGAGAGACAAAGAAAAAACATCTTAGATGGCTGTATCTAAACCAGCAGCTGTGGAACAAACGCCCTCACTTTAGGAAAGAAAAACGAAAAGAGCGTATAGATGCCAAAAGAAGTTGTGCTTAAATCAATGCAATTTCCTCCCTTCACGTCTGTGGCCAGAAGGACCTTTTGGAGTTTTCCACCACTTTTGCTTTTTTGCAAAAATTCTTTCAGCTTTGAGATATACTGTAAATCACAATGCACATTGAGGGGCTGAGCTAGCAGGAGAAAGGGGGGGTTATGGAGGGGCATATATTTGTCTTTCTGCCAGTATGCGTCTGCTTATGTTTTTCTTAGATCAAGACACCGGCCTAAAAATCTAGTGCATTTCCTTCACTTCAGGAAGCACTTTCATAACTTCAAATATAATAATTTCCTTTTTGGAAAGACGCCGGGGATTATCCATGTGTATTTGGCTTTCATTTATCTGTTTTCTTCCCCTGAAAGAAAAGGATTGGAGAAAAAAGGGAGAGTTCACAGATAGTAAATGGTTGGACCTCTGGCCTCTGATCCTAAATGGGTTTTGATAGGTGTGGTGAATCCAGTTTCGGCTCAGGGATTATGATTTACCGCCTCTCTGGTTTGGCTCCAGAAAAGCAGCACTCACATCCTCTGCCTATTTCCCTGTTTGTTTTGCCTTCCCTTGATGGCAGCAGTACTGAATATAAAAGGTACGGGGGAGGACTGCTTCCCCCCTCTGACGTATGGTGCTATAAAAACAAGTGAATGAGGGTGGATGAGTGAAATACATTTCAAATATACAGTATCGAAGTGAATTAATGATCACATGAGAGATTTATTTTAGTCGACGAGAACCAATTATTGAGGAACATTTGTGTGCCATGGACCTTCAATAAAACAAAAAGTTGAACTTTGAAGTGTCCTTAAGACTCAGTGAGAATATCTTACTACGTTGCTCCGTTAAGACCCTTAAAGTGTCAAAGTTGAAATAAGGCTGATAAGTAGAGAAGGTTAAAGGAGGTTTGATAGCATTCTGATGTGAAATGATGGTTCGTTCAACATAGCAAGCTAAGGTATTGTTGTGACCAGAAATCACACTGTACGTAGTGTTTTTTTTAAACATTTTTAACATTCAATCATTTGGATACTACTCTCAGCTAAATCTACACTCTTGTCAAAATGAGATGAGACACCTTTTTCACCATGTTTTCTGCTAACACTACTCCTGACAATAAGCCCTGCTAGAAGAATGGGCTACCAGTGTGTTACATTCATGATGGGAAGTGCTTACAGTGTGTGCTGTTGCTGATTTAATTTCCCAAATCATGAAACTTACTCTGTTGTTCGAAAGCAGTACCAATTTTAAAGCTCTCAAGATGATTTACTCAATTCTACTAGAGTGAAATGTTTGCGAGAAGTAACCACCAGAGATACTGTATTTATAACAATGCATAATAGGCATCCCATGGATGTTTCAACCATTATAACCATCCTTCCAGCATTATTTTGATAATGATCCAATTTCCATCGTTTAATGGAGATGAGTTTCAGTTTGGCAGTTAGTCAAATTTTGAATGGGGATCTGAATACAACACTCTGCGTGCATGAATTTGACTCATCCATCTTTGATCCAACCACCATGGGTGATGCTTTGAATTACAATGTTTACTTGCTGTGGTCCCCCATAATCTACCCCTAAATTTGTGGCTTCCTCCCATGCCCTGTGCAGCTGACCAACTGTTTATGTAGTTCTGAACCACTTAGAACAGACCGTGACTGTTCGATTTTCATGTGGTATTTGGTGCAGACCAAGGTTAGATACTATTTGACAATAATAGAAGAAGAATGATACATTTGGTCCCAGGGAAGCAGATGTAATAGAGACATTACGTTAAGTCATGTCATGGTAGCAGGGGGCAGTGTTGGATCAAAAAATACAGAGAGAGGCCTAATGTAGTCCTCAGCGAGACTCATTTGGGTAGTTCAGAGTGAGTTCTTCTGGTGGGGAAAGAGTTAGCTGAGAGCAAAGCTACAACCCACACCAGTGTGTAGGATTTAGTGGCATCTAGTGGTGAGGTTGCAGATTGCAACCAACTGAATATCCTTCCCCTTACCCCTTCCCTTCCAAGCATGTAGGAGAACCTACGGTGGCTGTGAAACTTGCGAAAAATGCGAAAGGTCCTCTCTAGAGCCAGTGTTTGGTTTGTCCGTTCTGGGCTACTGTAGAAACATGGCGGTGCAACATGGCGGGCTCCGTGGAAGAGGACCCGCTCCCTATGTAGACATAAAGGGCTCATTCTAAGGTAACAAAAACACAACAATTCTTATTTTCAGGTGATTATACACTAATTAAAACATACTTGTGAATGTCACATTCCATTTCTGCTAGATGCCACTAAATCTTATACACTGATCCTTTAATTAACGATATAACAACAATTTCAATGGTGTCACCCCACAGAGGAGAGTGCATTGCCAGTATGTGGTCTGATTTCGGAGGCTTGTCCGATGGCACTGTGAGCAATAAGTGATGTTGTAGAAACACAAAAATCTGTTGCGGGGATGGTGTATTCACCTGTGTCCATGAAGCCAGTGATTTTGTTCATTCATTCAAGCATTGCAACTCCATTTAGTTCCATTTGGACGTGACTATTCATGTTATTTGAACAGTGGAGCAGTTTATTTTAAGGGCACCACTGTGACTGGCAGAAAGCATGAAGAGAGGACAACGACACAAGTTTGGCAGGTACACATGTGCCATGATATGTACAATACATGCATAGTTTCAAGGCTTCATCAACAATTTATTGAAAAATTGAGTTTGTGGCTGCTGAAGGGTAATTCATGCTGCATTATATAGATAAAATTCAAATGCTGTGAATTAATTCATATCACACACACACACAAACACACACACACACACACACACACACATCATATATTACTGTCGTGACCTAACCTTTTTGCTAGCTACACAAGTGGCTCACGCTGTCTATGTCAATGACATGTAAATAATACAAGGAGAGAACACCTCTGAGATAGAATGTGCCAGATGTTTCTCACAGTGTGAAAACTAACAAGATTCATCTGACTTAACGAGCTGATAATCTGTGATTCCATAAATTGTCTACTAGCAGTCAGTTTTCTTCCTTAGGTGGCACCCCCTCCTCCCCCCAAACTACTAAAATAACCTTTAGATAATTTTCAAACCAGGCCTGCAACAGTGTCATTTGATTTGACTATAGACTTACTGGAGGACAAGAGGACAGGGTGAGGTTGCAGAAGGATGAAGGGTTACAATTGTGAAAGTGTCTGTATACACATGTGGACATGGGTACACCACAGTGTGTTTATGTATATGTGCCTGATTAACGTTTCGACTGTAAATCAAACAGGGAGCGGAACTGTTGATGGCAGTTTGTGTAGCCACACAACACATCGAAGCTCAGCAGCTGCTTTACACAGGAAACACAGACAGACACACAGCAGCACAATGTCAGTAAATTTTAAATTATCTTTATGGCATTTCAGGATTTCTGGTACATAACCCTTGATGCTGTTGTTCTGCAGCACATTCCCAAAAGCATTGATAACAATTTTACAGTTTTCATCATTAAAGTCAAAATCCATCCTTAAAAACCTTGATTACTGTTTAAAAATCTACTATCTGGTCCAATATGGCAGCAATGGTAAGAGCAGAGGACTTTTGAGAAAACTGGAGTTGATTTAAGTCTCTCAGAATCAGTTAGCAGGGATTTCTTTGCAGTCATGCCATTTTGCACCAACATGCAATAATCACACAGGGAGAAATTCATCTTTAGAGGACGTAAAGGCTCCTACTTCTCCACTGACAGTAATGACAGCAAAAAATCTATAATTCCGTTGTTTTTATTTTTCTTCTTCCTCCATCATTTTGACTCTGTAAGTGCTAAAATATTGTGGCTGTTTATAGCTGAAATGTATTTTGAGAGAAGCACAAAACTATTGAAGAGTAAAACATGAGGATTAGGGAAAGAGCATGCAACAAAAAGGTAAATTACATTATTTCATCACACAATAAGTCCTGGAATGTATTAAACATGCATCTAAGTTAGAAAGTATAAGTTAAATCTTTCAAAAATACTAAAGAAAGAAAGTCAAAACTGTGTCTGCCTATTGTAGAGCAAAGGTTGTCATTTATGAGGATTTAAAGAATAACACTCAAAGCAATATTATTGCTTTGAGTGGTGCCTTACACCATGCTACAGTAGCTTGGTATCTACCTCTGGCAGGGCAAAGCTTTGATAGTCCCACACTCATTTTTCTTCTCTACCATTTTTCAGTTTTTTTTTTTCGTTTTTTTCATTTTCATCCCAATTGCTCCCCCTCCCTGTCCTATTGTTCCAGCGATGTGGCGTGAACACAGCTTCCTGGATTCCCACTCAGCGAGGCGAAGGACAGCACTCCAACTCCCTGCCAAGACACCTTATCTGTGCCTGGCAGCCTGCAGACAGGATGGAGGGGTGAGGTGGGGTGGGGGTGTGAGGAGGGCTGGAGAGGGTAAAGGCTACAGGATGGGATAGGGGAAATACAAGAAAGGGCTTGGTGGAAGACGTATAGGTGAAGAAATGTTTATGCACTGTACATAGGAACTCTGAATACTAATATTAATATGAGAGGGGGAGTTGTTTTTGCCAGTAGCATACCATAAAAAAAAGTTAGACAACTTTATGTTCATCTGCAGTCCTCATGTAGATAAACAATACTCTTTAGCAACATGTATTGGCACAATGGGAAAGAGGATTTGATGGGAATTTGGACTGAGGGTGGATGGAATGACCTGAGGGTTACACAGCCGAAGAGCAGCAGTTTTGCTTTGTTTTTTTGACATGTGTTTTAAGTAGTTGGCTGTCCAAATGTCCTCAGGGTTCTGCATTGTTTCCATTTTCTTTGACATGATGAATGAGTGAAAATCTCACATATCCTCTGTCTGCTGTGGTGGACATGCAGATCTAAGGGCATCATTGCTCTGTTTTGTTTTTGTTTTGGTTGTTTCAAGGCCGTATGGCTGCCAACTGGTGACTTTTAAAAGGCAAATGTCTAATTAAAGGTACAAAAACAAGGTTGTGTTTGGCAGTAGGATGATCCACGTGGTTCCCTCTGTTTGAAACTGATAAGGGTGATTTATTTGACTTTCCAATTCTCTGCTGATGTCGTTCTGTTGTTTGTTTTGGTTTGCTTGGCCCTGAAGCATAACTTGACATTAAATTGATTTTTACGTTTGAACAAGATTGAAATTTCATCGTTTTGCTCCAGCTCAAACTTCAGATTGATTAGTTGCTTGGGTGTGTGCATGAGGAGAGATCTCTTAGAAGCTCCAGTTAGGGCTATGGGACTTTTTTTTTTTCCCTTTGGGGACAAAAAGTCAAAATCAAAGAGAGCTGGCGCAGCTTGAGTCAGGACCAACTATAGCCTGCAGCTACTTGAGTGTTTGGGTTTACGCTCAAGGATGAAAATGGGAGCAGTCTATAGGTTGGAGGCTCCCATTCTGAATCCCATGTGTTTATGAATAAGATATCAGTAAACTACAAAGAGGGAGCCAGCCTCCTGCCTTGGTTAAAATCATCTAAATTAAATTTTGATGTTGTAAAATTACTGAGAAATTTTGTTGGAATAGCCTAATCTATGTGAAATTACCTGATGCGCCTCAGTAATTTACCAATTTTGGTTTTGTTTTGTTCTGTTGTGTAAATTGATTTCTGGAATGTGACCTCAGAACAAATTGTTTCCTACAAAGCATTCCCTTGCTTATTGTTTAATATTGAAAGATATATACATATAATGAAACATTGCTGATGAAACTCCTCACATAACAAATAAACAACATAAAAACAACATAGAAGACATTATTACTCTCCACTAACTTGACTGCACCAGCTGGCACATCATTCTAGCCGCAACTCATTTCAGGGATGAAAATGGACGTTGGATTCAGTTCTGACTGCTGGCATGATGCGTGTTGTCTATCTCCTGTTTTATTTTCCACTGTACAGCGTAAGGCAACATATTACCACAGTTTTGCTCACTGATATCCTTTGAATGAGCTTACTATATGCTGTATGGACATCAAGGGTAGAAAGGCCATCAAACAGCTTCAAGTAACCCCCTCCTTTACCCCCACCACAGGGGATACTCAGTCTGACTTAAATCCCCTACGATCACCTGCCCACACTCACATGGACCACATCCTCAGGAAATGTTTTAATATCAACTAAAAATGAAAATGAAACAACTTGAAGACAATTTTTTTTGTTTGTTTTCTTTGGAAGAAGACGAAAGGCCCAGGCGAAGGGAATTTTTCTGCCAATGAATCTGGGACACTTGGAACCAGTTAAAGATGACACATTCCCTCTAGAATTGAACTTTTCTCCTTTTTATCCCGCACCCCTTCAGGTCTTCTACAGTATCTATGATTACATATTACTAAAACGTCATCTGAATATTGAGATATTGTATAAACCTTTATGTTTTGCTTCAGTGGTGAAATACAGGAATTGAGTTGTTGACTCACAAGGCGAAGCCAAAAATATATTCAAAATGTATTAACCATATTTATACCATAATTACCATAATGATGGAAAAAAATGCACCTACAGTACATATGTGATTACAGTTAAGGCAGCATTAGGGAATAGATCAAAGTCTGCATGTGTGTTTGCATATTTGTGTGCGTTTTTTGTGTTAAACAGAGTCAGAGAGGAAAACAGAGAGAGGAAACAGTATGAGAGGAGAGAAATAAATCATTAAACAGCCTCAGATTGTCACGGTGAGCTTTTAGCCCTCGAATCCAGCAGGTTTAACACCATCTGGCATGCTAATGCACCGCAACATCTCTCAACACGCAGTGTGAATCCCAGGAAATGACAACCTCAACTATGCAGTCTGTCTGTGGTGACATGCAGCTACCAGATACAGCCACTAGATGTCAGTCAAGATCCTTAAATGTTCCCATTTTTATTTTCCTGGACAGGAAAATGAACTTGAAGCAAATGTAGAAAAATGAAATGAATGCGTATCATTGGGGCATTTGAGTAATAATATACCCTTTTTTTCACTTTGTCTCTCTTTGATGTGATATGCAGATGGAGCAATGCACAGAGGGGTATGTTGCCTGCACATGGCCATTCAATCACTTCAACAGATGCTACTTTCATTCCATCTCTCGCACTTTTTCTCTCTTGTCTCACACTGTCCCTGCCAGATTACAGTATTTGCGTTATGTTTCACTGAACAAAATCAAAGAACAACTCCAACATTCACATATGATACTGGGTTGTGACGGGATGAGGTATAAACAACATTTTGTGATCAGCCACAAAGGAGAAAGGAGCCTTGTGGGAGAAAGAATGACTATAGGGACTGTAACAAACATGGTGTGTTAAAGATCTTGCTTTACCTATGATATCACCAGTCTGCGTGTTTGTGTCTGTGTCTGTATTTCTTGCGTGTGAGACTAAATGTAGTAGGAAAGTAACACACCTAAGTGAGGTAACTTGCTGAGGCTTCTGGGGCCTCTGGGGATCTACTGATAAAATTCAAGCTGATGCAATGTGATTGGAAAATAGTCCATCTGTTAAAATATGTGGTATAAAGTTTGTCTGATTTTTAGGATTAAACCTACAAATATTTAATTGCTCACATTACTAAGGGAAATCAAAATGACCATATGCAATCTAGGGAAACGTTTATCCTAAAATTAATGCATGTCTGCTGACAAATATGAATTAAGGAAGTCTTCCATATCAGCCTCTGTGGTTCAACTGATTCGGCTCTCAAAAAGAAAAAAAAAAATCAGTCAAATTGTGACAAAACAATTCTTCCTTATCACACAGGATGGGTTAAAGATCAGATAATATTTAGTGTAGTAGACGGAGTCACTGCTGCATAGTTATATTTTTATTTGCTTCTCCTGATACTTCCTTCCTTCCTTCCTTCCTTCCTTCCTTCCTTCTGTCCTTCCTTCCTTCCTTTCACACTTTCTCTCACCCCTCTGCTCTCTCTCTCTCAGTGGGACCTCGTGCAGACTCTACCCAAACACTGCTCTCTTGTTTAGGGCTGGGCGAGCTCTCTGTCTGACCACTCCCTGGGCCTAATCGCCCCAGAGTTCTTTCCAAATTGCAATTACTGATAAACAGGGTTGGCTGATGGGGACAAGTGATTGTGCAGGCCATAGCGGGCAGTATCTGGCATCAGCCTAATTGTCACAAACAATCTGCCTCATTTCTTTACCCTCGCTACTAGAGAGTGATTGCGCTGAGCACACTTGAGGGGCAAACCATTTATGAGTCCGCTCATTTGGGACCACTTTGAAGTGCTCTCCAGTGTTTCTCAAGAAAATCTCTCTTCAACAGTCTGCGTTTTGGGATTGTCTCTAAACAGTTGTTTTAGTCTCTGCCGATAAACAGCCTCCATTTAGAGTTGAGAGAGATGGAGAGGAAAATATTCAGAGAGTATGACACACATAATTTAGTGTTTGGTGTTGTTTTGCCAGAATGCTGTAAACAAATCCCTTATGAATGTTTATATGGCATGTGTTTTTTTGTCATTCCTACAACATTTAAAGAAGACTTTAGCAATACATTTCCTCATATTCCAACTGCTAATGAATGATTGCACATCTGGGAGCTGCCCAGTGAAACCACAGCCTTCCAACACTCTACTTTCCCTCCTGGATCAGGTAAGTTCCTTGCTCAAGGGTACACTGCCATTACTTAAGAATTTTTCCTATTCCCAGGCTAAACCAGCAACCTTCCTGTCACAAACCTGTTTTTCAGCCCTTTATACTGCCATGATCCCCTATTTAGAATTATATGAGTCCCACAGTTTCACAAGGCTTCATTCTGCCCAGATGTGAATTTAAGCAAATGTGCTACATGGGACTTATATGTGGTTTCTAAAGTCACTACTGGTGCACAGATTCTTGAGCTGGATGTAAAAAAAACAACAACAACAAAAAAAAACAGTATATATTTGTCTTTCTACACGAATGTGTGTGTGAGTGAGTGAGCGACAGAGAGAAATGAGGAGGCACGTTGAAGGTGATTAAAGGGAGGAAGCTATGACCTTGTCCTCTCCTCATCCCCCGTGTGCTTCAACCTCAGCGAAGCTTGAACCCTCCCTTCACACAAAGAAACAGGAAATGACCCAAACTCAGACAGGAAGTGCTGCAAGGTGACCAGTAGCAGTCTACATGGAGGTGTGGATGGTATGTGCTTATGGATGTTTGTGTGTGTGTATGTGTGTGTGTGTGTGCGTGCACTCTTGTGGCAGAGAGACTTTGGTTTGTGTTGGCCTAGCTCTGGTCCTGCTACACCACTGCTTCAGCAGTTTCGGGCAGGAAACAGCTGCGGAGAGTGAGGCAGAGGTAAAAGCCTGCACACAGCCGTTGAGGGTTACAGTGCACCGCTAGCCAATATCAATCAAATTGCATGAAGCTGGGCTTTTACTGAGCTAGAAAACCACATCATGTTAGCACATTCACACAGACACAGCCTCCAACACACTGTCAGTCTTCCTGGAAAATACGTGGCCACCCTGATGAAGGTGAAAGTCACGATTATGAATTCAATCATGGGTCCTCAAGGTATTTTCAGCTCAATGAAAGAAAATCTGGCAACTTAACAAGTCTGCAATCTTTTATGAATTGATTTATGTCCATTTTAAAGATGAAAGTGGCCTGAACGATCAACTGAAATGTCAAGCAGATGAGGAGTAAAAGTGAAATGACGATGAATGAAGACTTGAGCGAAATGAGGACAGAGTCGTTGGAATATTTTGAGCTTCACAGCTTGCAATGAGGACGTGTCACTTTCTGGGCAAATTAGTCACACCCCTCGCCCCAACCGGCCACATCACCACAATCGACTGGGTGGCTTCTCTGTGGCTTTCTGCCCTTGACAGTTAACATGTCTTCTACTAATAAAAACCAAAGTACTGCAAACTGATGGATTACAGTGTGTGTGTGTATGCGTGCGTGTGTGTGTGCATGTGACAGCACTGGTTTTTTTATAAGAAATGGACACAGACGCTTGCCATTCACTCCAGAAGTGCAGCCTGAGGCAAATTTCATTTGTATTCCCATGTTCCCCCGGACCATTCTACCTGTAGCTAGAACCCTGACAAAGCAGTGGCATTTGTGTGGATGCAAGTCCCAAGAGGTTGTTGTCAGCTCTGTCAGATAAAGGTGAAATGTGACACGTATTAAACCTGTAGGCATCTCCAGCGTGCACAGATGATGCAGGAACAAAAATAATCAAAACTGTATCAGCTGGCTCGATCCATGGAGAATTGTAATCTGCTCCGTGAGTCTAAATGATGAGATAATTTGAGGGAAACATAAAAGACACTTTCTAATCTAACACAGTCTAATACAACACATCAAACCGGGGCATTACAAAGGCAGTATTTACTGCACTGTTATTGTACTAAATCGTATTATATTGTGCAAATGTTGCTGTTACTGTTTAAGCCAGCTTTAGCGGTTTCCCTGACTTAAGAAGAGATGTTTTTACTTGTTTGCTTGCAAGTGTCGAGCCCAGAAAGTAGTCTGAGAATAAGCGCAACAAAGGTGGAACTCTAACCTTTCATAGTTATGTTCAACCAAAAGTACAACACTGCGAGGGAGACTGGGAGGCATTAGCAGGTAACAGGAGAAGCCCCCCTGGGATGTGCGGAGGGAGCTGTTGGGGAGACCAGTGAAAGATGCTGTCAGTCCCCACATCCATGACCTCCACATATTATTCCTTGTAAAAGTCCACATAAACTAATGCAACAAGAAAGACACCACAAAAACAAAAGCTTAGTCCCAGGGGAGCCCCCCCCCTAAGTCAACCAGGCAAAATACCTCATAATCAATTTCTTGTCAGATCACTTTAAGAATCTCATATTTTACCTCAGACTTCATTCTGTCACCCAGTGCCCCTTTGCTCTTGTTTTTAAACGACTGGTTTGTGAAGAGAAAAATGTTGTTATAGCTCAATAGCTGATAAGAAACGGTTAATGTGTAGCATTTTTAATAATCATCTGACATTAACTGGAAGCAGCTGGTGGTGGTATTTATAGAATGATCTGAAATTTCATTGTATCTGTTATCCAGCTGCCGAGATCACATCTGGCACGCAGCCTGCTATACCTTGGAAGCCTATTTCTCTCTCTCTCTCTCTCTCTCTCTCCCAGCTCTGGCTCTCTTTGTCTCTATATATCTTTTGTTGTCTCATAAAAGCATTTTCATTGAATATAAAATGGAAGCAAGGTAAAGTGTGGCAACGATTACGCCAGTATCTGTGAGCTCACCCTGGACAAAAAGTAGGAAAAGACTCACAGTATTAACAACTACCCACAAATGACAAGCAACTGTTCTGCAAATGCCACTTAACTTACTGCAATAGATGCTTCATTACAGTGATGCTTTTTGAAAATATATAAAATCTACTGTGCATCTGCTGAAATCGCATTCAATACAATCTTACTGTAAATATATTTAAAGCAATATTTTCTAGTTATGAACCTTGCCCCAATAGATCAGTATTCTCCTCAGTAAGAACATGTTAAGTATATTTAGGTCCTTGTATATGTCCTGTCATAAGAGCAGACACTCTAAAGAGCTATTTACAGAACTCTGTGTCCAAGTTGTACATTATACAGCCAGTTTGAGGACTGACTTGGAAGCTCTCTTATGGCTCTCTAGCACATTTTTATGGAATACAATTCCTTAAAGTGAAATTCCATGCAAAGCTAGAACTCCCACATGTTTTGGTAGACAGTTCAACCTGGAATAGTAGATATGAAAGAGGGTCTCTCAGACACAGACACGAGGGAGCTGTAACTCCCACCTGAGACTGTCATTCCCTGAATCCCTTAGACTGACAATTAATTCAAGACATTATTTGATTATGTATCAGTTATTTTATTATTATTTCTTGATACTACTCTAGTGAAACTGCCTTTATGCTTGCTTCATCCAAAACAAAGTCTGTGGTCAGGGTCAGCCACAGCACAGCACCCCCGGATCTGGTATGGTTTCAGTGTCTTGTTCAAAGACCTTTCTGCAGGGTGGATGTTTGCTGTCACGGTTGCTTAAATCCCATGCTGTGTTTGTGGATTCAGTCTCTTATTGTTGATCACATAGTTTATTGAAGACATCGCAGACTTTTCTGTAGGCACTTTGCTTTTCTCTACCTTTGGAAGAAAGTTGTTAATAATGAAAATCTGTTAGGGTGGATTTTTCCCAGCGCTTTGAGTGAATGTGATTTTCTCTTTGCAGCAGCTATAAACAAGGTGAAGGCAAGAAAACAAGACAAACATAAATGGTGTCCAGGGGGTTGTATATTACACACACATTCACTCACACACACACAGACGCGTGCACACACACACACACACACACACTTTTAGGCAAGGACACAATTTAGTTTAGAGTCCACAAATGTAAATAGATGATTTAATTTTGCATGTCACCTTATACAGTCATGCTATTCTTTTCAATAGACACCAACCTCTGCTTGTACACACAACAACAACATATACGCATGGATGCAAACACACCATACAAAATGGGCCTAATATTTACAGAATGTCTGTCTAGTGATTCTGGCCAACGAGATTTGTCAGAGTCTTCCCAAAGTCACGCTACACCCAGATCTGTGGAATGCCACTCCCTATGTTATGTCTCCCCCTGGATGAAACGGTTACTAATGACCTGACTCATACAGCAACATATAAAAGAGCAATAATCTATTTACCTTAGAGGTGGAAATTAGTAAGGCTTAAACATCATAAATGTATCAAAAAGTGCCTGATTTGTTTAAAACATGTGTATTATTTTAACAGACCAGGAGAATTCAGTTAGTGATTGATATTTTAACAAATATTTCTGTGCAGAATACTCAAGTCAATTTTATTTATGTAGCCCAACATCAAAAATCACAAATTTGCCTCAGTGGGTGTTACAGTCTGCACAACAGATGACACCCTCTATCCTTATACTCTCACATCAAATAAGGAAAACTCCCCCCAAAAAAGAGCATAATCTACTGTAAATAACAATGTTTTTATATATATATATATATATCTGTAAACTTCTGACAAGTACAGGTCAATTATGTCATCCACATGCATAGTTCCGCCTGACATGTTTTACTGTAGCTTAAGTTTTGAGTGTACTGTAGTCTGAGTTTTGGAGTTCAGTTTCAGCTTTAGACTGAACTAGCTTGACTTTATCTTCACTGTGCTTTTACATCACCTGTAATGGATCAAATCGTTTGCAGCTATCTTGAGTTGTCACCATTTCCTTTCCGTTAATTAGACTGTTATTTTTTTTGTCTAACAACCCTGATTCACTGTAGACTCATCTGCACAGGGCTGTGACAGAGCTTCTGAAGAATGTGTGTTAAATTTTCGAACACGTGGCCCTGTCTGACTTAGTTTGGTGTCAGTGTGGCACGTTCCAGCGAGGTGCACATTAGGACCTTGCTGGAGCGCAGTCTGTTTCTGTTGGAGAGCACTGGGCCACATATTTCAGCCACATGTGTGTTTGAGACAGAAAGCCCAAATGAAACACACATTGGGACGCAGAAGTGCTGCGTCTGCAGTTGCATTCCTGGAAGCAGACTCACAGGCTGACAAAGAGGGGGTGACTATCATGGCTGAAATGGTATTCCGGGAATTATTTGATGGACATTTCATTGTTATCATTTTATTTCTTTTTGAATAGTTTGGAAGCTCTGCTACTGTGTCTGTTTTTTATGTCTTGCTGCAGTGACTGTATTTTTTTGACAGAGGGCAGCAGTAAGCCATCAAAAAAGAAACACTGTTTTGGTCTTAGACCAGGTCTACATGCCAAAGACAAGCCATGAACTTAAGATGATCACACTCTGCCTAATTTGTCCAATTTAAGCTTGTTTGATTCATTGGTTGAAGATTGTCTGTCTAAGGAGAGCCAAACCGCCATTTGCTTCATCTCCAAAGCATATTTGAAAGTCTGCCAGCCTTATTTGGAGTTGCATGCACATTACTGCATTGAAACAATATGTCAGCTTGAAGCATGACTTAATTTGACCAATAAATATGTTAGTTGAGCCATCTTGCTATTGTGCAATAAAGTGGATGACAAGGGGAGTAGCAGGGGTTAAAAGACACTGTCAACCTTTTGTCATAGCACTTTTTCTATCAAATCTTTAGGATTGTTGTGTTGGCCTCTTGAGACCTTTTTATTACTGCAGTCTTCCATATTAGAGACTCTAACAGTCCTTATGTGTCCCCCTCAATAGTTTACATCACCCTATAGACCCATGCTGTGAAACATGATCCTTTCTATGACAGGTTGTAAAGACAGCAGATTCTGAAACACAGCTTTAAACATAAGTTCATTTCATGTGTGACGCTGATCCAAACACTAACACTGCCATCAGTTGAAAATCTTGCCACTCAAACCTGAACAGTTAAGGCAAATGTCAGAGGGTTTGTGCATGAACCAAGATTGAACTCGACTGGATCTTATCATGCATGGGTGTCAGTTTTTGTGAGACCTGAAAAGTGACTAATTAGTAGCTGTAAAGTTCAATATAAGGCAACCACTGCAAGATAACTACAACAACAGACAGTGGGACCCTACCATGATATGTGCCATGTGGCCTTGTGGAAAACTGCTATCTATCAGCATTGCATTTTGAGTGCATGACCAGTGTTCGCTCTGACCTGCTATGTGGGTCATTGTATTTCTGATCAAGTGTTTTCACAAGGGTTTACCTCCCTTCTGTAGCAGGGAACAGTGGACTTCTTAACAGAGTGAGACAGATGCTGTGGTGCCTGTTGGGTAGGACAGAGGGAGGGCAGAACATTAAAATACTCAGGGAACTGGCCGTTCTTGTTGGCGTCCCCCAAGGCCCCGTCCAGAGCCCGCTCTTGCTTGTCTTCATAAACAGAGGTTACTCGGGTACAAAGGAGGGTTCATTCCTGCAAGGGTTCATGTACTTGAGCTTGGCATTTTTCATATTTACATTGCTTGATAGACTCAGTAGATCTGTTTATGATATTTTCCCCCTTGCTGTTTGTTTGTAGTTCTTTCTCCTCTGCTAATGCTCTCTCTCTTCCATCTCTCTCTCTGCTTCTCTCCTTCTTTATCTTTCTGTCAGTGTGATATCCTGCATGGTTTATGCACGTTTCTAAACTTGTTCTCTAATACATTTTCTTAATTGTCCGTCCTCATCTGATATACTGTTTTAACTTACATTATTTTTATATTCCGCCTATATTATTTTACCTATGTTTTCATTGTTGCCTAACTTATTTTCATCTATACTAGGATACATTTATGTTTCAAACGTACAGCAAAAAAGTCCGGTTTACAAAATATGACTTCAACTTAAAAATGATGGGCTCCCTGTTTTGACGGTAGTTCAGATACTTGACAAAAACATAGCTGGCTGTTGTGACTATGAAGTTAACAGAAACAGAAACCAGACTGTGCAAATGAATTTCTCCTGGCAAACCTGTAAAACAGAAAAAAAAGAAATGCCGCAAAATATTGAAGCAGATCCATTTCCACTGCACTCAGTTTACTTTTAACTGTTTCAGCCCGTCTGTCCCACACCTGGTCGCTGAGCGTGGCACTGAACAGAGCACGCTCTGTTCTGCGCCCAGACAAATCTGCCGAGCCATGCGGAAAATAAATCAGCTCCACATTCATTAAACAAAAAAGCTGTGGGCAGATTTATTTCATTATTGGGTCTCTCTCAATTTTAGCCACCACTTAGCTTTTTCCCCTCTACCTTCCACATCTTTTCGCCTCACATACAGCAATTTCACTCTCGATGGTAATCCCCTGTCTCATTCCTTTTGGCTCCTTGTGGAGCAAAGGGCCTCAGCCATGCTTCTCTGGTGGATCCTCTTCAAAGGGAACCAGCGTATTGGTTTTGTGTCTCTCCCTCTTTGCTATCTCTTGTGCTGCGGTTTATGAGGTGCTGTGAAAAATGCTGGCCCAGCCACCCAAATTGCCCAAATCACCCAGTGAAATGTCCCCTACCAGGAGAGCCCGGGCTCTCTGAAACAACACAGACGAACCTGCACAAATATGCTGCTTTGTTTATAGAGAGGCAAAGCCCTCATGGAAATAATCGGCCTATTAGGGTCAGATATTTCAAAGTGTGCAGCTATCTGTTTTCCCTCTTTACCCCCACTTATCGTCTTTGATACAATTCCCATACCCCATTCCCTAGTGGCAGCAATCCTCTATGATAAAATCCATCCCTCACTAATTCTATCTCTCTTTCTCTGTCTCTGGCACACGGTGCGGTGATAAAAGAGTTGATTTGTTACCATTCTGACTTTGCGATGCTGGTGCACTATGAGGTCACAGAGCAGAGCAACTGTGAAACTGTAGCACTCAAATCTGAAATTCTTGTGAAAATTAACATGGAGGTATGTCGGTTTCATTTAAAGTCTTGAGAGATTGCGCTGGTTGTGATTTTCACTACCTTTACATTTTGAAGCTCAGCTGCAGAACATTCAGTTAATGGTTATAAGTCCTGAAAAAGTAGGCTACAACCGCTATTGCTTATTATTACTTATTGTTACTGTACTTGTTACTGGTACATGACTTTAGCCTTTGAAAAGTATCACCTGTTCTACACAAATCTAATGGCCTTGTCTGTCCCAGCTGCTGACTGTACAACTAACTTGGAGCCACTATCAGCTTCATCCTCTCAGCATCCTCTGAGGAAGGAAGCTGGGCAGGCTGCAATAGTGCCCAAGCTTTAGACCGCCATCTCCTGCAGGGACACTGGTTATTTTTGGACTGAGAGCGGATCACGTTACGACTACGAGAAGACCCTTCAGACAGGAAATCACCCAGCACGCCACCCAGCAGCTCCTGCATTCTTGGCCCATAGCCCGACTGACTGAACGCTGGTTGGTGATTCAGCCCTGTACGCAGACGGTGATCAGAAAGAGGAAAGCCCAACAGAGCAAGAAACACATCTTCTTTTCAACTCCGGATGACCTCTTCCCCACTGAATTCTCCACACTTAACCCGTCAGCCCTGTGTGACATGAATACGTAACCACACCCAGCAAGCTCGGGCACGCAGCGGTTTGCAGTACTCGTGCAAAATACGATGCATGTGTTTCCAAGTCGAGGTAGTTGTTGATTATCATACATTTGGATAAACAAACATATAGATGAGGCCACAATAGTATCATTTTGAACACTCACAATTTGTGAGTTTTGTGTATCCCAAACTACTTTCTTTAAGAAAGCACAGAAAGAAAAGTGTTACAGCAGCAAAGGGAAAAAAATGCCAGCATGCAACATAATACCCAGCTCATCATCTGTCCAAAATATCAGATTTTGTTTTAATGTTATGTTTTCTACATAATAATTGATTTAGTTTACCTGTGTGGCTCTCCATTAAGAGACAGGTGGAAATACATACACTTCTACCCATCAGTGTGCTGCTTGGCCATTCATACTTACATAAGCATCAGCAGATCTTATTTACAGTGTCTCATAACAAGGCAGGCTAATGCTTGCACAAACTATGGTTTAATTTCGCAATAATCTACAGAGGTGAAAGCAAGATTAAATCAAGCTTCTACATGACTGAAATATTTCCTGGATCATTACCGTACGCCGGCAAGACACTGCATAATGTAGTCATGTGTTGTGCTATTTGTTTTATATGAACATTCCTGGGGTTTGCTGAAAACCACACAGTTATTATGTGGAAAATATCAAAGGCTGTGCGGCCACCAGGGCTGAAGTGGAGAGAGCGTGGGAGGTTTGTGACATACCCCTGATTTCTCTCCATCTGCCCACTGAAAACATGCGCACACTGTGTTTGTGTGCGTGAGTGCAGCTTGTGTGCATGTCTGTGTGGCTAGGAGAGGGAAGCCATGCTGGGACTGATGAGGTTGTTTGGTATCATCACACCCTCAGCCAAATATGTCACGATGAAACCCTCAGTAAGGCCATATACAATATGTATTCAAAATGGACAATGTATCCCTTTGGTTTTTACATAGATGAAGTACTTGTTATGAAATGTTATGTGATAAACAATGTCTGGGCATCATTAAATTAATTAAATTGTGTATCTCAAGACTGTGTATTTGTGTATTTGTTTGTTACAAAATGACTAAATAATGGTGATTTTGAAAATAAACTCTTCAAATTGACTTTTCAAGGTTTTAATTTTTTGTTTGTCTGTGCATCTCTGCGTGTTTGAGAGAAGGAATGTGTGCCAGTCGCTGGTTTATTGGTGTTCACATCAGCCTGACCTCAGGGTGTAAAGGGCTGTTTCTTGATCGTTACTTCACCAGCTCAGGTTACACACCACCCATCCACCCTCACAGAAAGCACGATGGAGGTGACCACTGCCTGAAAGAGTCCTGCTTTTTCACATGCAAATCAAGACGTGCATCAAATCTCCACAACAGCACGCGGCATTTGGCATCCATTATGGATTGTTGGGTAAATAAAAGTTTAAATGGATACCAAATGCACTCTTCACTCAAGCCACCCATCACTGCTCAGACACACATGAACACACACATACAGGATATAAACTCTTAGTACTTAGTTTGCCTTTTTAAAAAAAAATGTTGTTTCATACTGGTCACCTTCGCCTCACAATTGACACCTGCCTGGAAACCACAACATGACTGTTCATGAAAACATGACGTAATCACTTATTGGCAAGGACAGAAGGATACTTGATACTACAATAAATGCTATAAGCATGCATGTCTGTGCGAGTGTGTGTACAGTCCCCAAAAGTGCAGTTATCAGAAAGATATCCTGTGGAGCGGGTTTCAGCTCAATAATGGACATCATTGGTCTTTTAATGTTACTGACACCTATATTACTAAGTATTTATGGGTCTGATTTGTGAACCTCACCTCCTTGTCCTCTGAAATGTGCTTCTCCAAAAACTCATGCAAGTGATTGAAGCACATGATGTACAACCTTATTACGATCAAAACATTAGACATTAGATCTAATGTTTTTCTCACTTTCAGTAACAAATAGCGCCACATCTCTTTTCCTATTTATATATGATGAAAGACACACTGGTATCCATCCACCCTGCGAAGGACAGCAACTGAGGAAGCTGGAAAACAGCACAGAAGTTAACTATAAATAAAGGTAAACTTCTTGGGAACAGTACAATCATTTGTTGGAAGGTATAGAGGGTGAGGAGAAGAAGTCTACCGTCTCCCCCTCTTTCATCATTTCCCCACTCCCTCCACACTGCTGCCCCAGAACCCACCTTCATTAGAACACACTAGAGGGTTATGAATGGGCCTGTCTGGCCCACTGCACGGCCTTGAAAGCCCAGCTGGTTCCTATTACAGACTCTCTCACAGAGGGCGTGCGTGTGTGTGTGTGTGTGCGTGCGTGTGTGTGTGTGTGTGTGTGTGGGTGGGTGTGGTTGAGAGAGAGAAAGAGAGAGAGAGAGAGAGCTCATCTGACACTGAGGGGTAACAGGTTCTGGTTAATCCCTGGCAGGTAGCTTTGATGAGACCCAGAATTCAGGTGCTGCCAGAGCAGAGTGAGGTGGGGGAAGGGAGGGGAGTAGGTAGGTAGAGCAGAGGTGGAGAAGAGATATGTAAGCCTCGTTTTGAGGCCTTACAGGGTGTCCATCTCAACCTCCAAGACCTTCATTTCCCTTCTCATCCCTGCCCTCCACTTCCCTCTCCTTATTCTCCTCTTCCTCCTGCTTCCACTCCACCCTGCTGCTCTCCTCTCTCGTGCTCACCTCCTCCAGATCACATCACTAACCTCTTTCACTGCCTTTCCACTCTTCTTCTTTCACCTGCCTGCCCTCTGCAATTCATAGTAATAAATTAAAAAAAGTGTTTTCCTTTTGTTTTTCTGGTTGACATTATTTTCCTGGCTGCTGTCCAAACACGAGGATGGGATATTGGGCCCCAAGCCAGACATTTTGGACCCATTTTTATGAAAGTGTATAAATCTGAGTGAGCCACAGAGGGGAGGTATACATGCTCAGTCCCATGGCCTTTTGTTCTTATGTTGGTCTCTTATTGCAGCGGCAGGGGGTTGAGGGACGAAATAAAACTGTTAAAATGAAGAGGTACAGTAGCTTCGTGTATCATCCAAACAAGGGTAGACTTCATACATGTCTGAGTCTTAGTAGTCGATCTGTTAAGGAGAATAATGGGAGTTACAGTATTACTATCATTATGAAACATAATTACAACATAAATCCATGTAATCCTGTCATCTTTGAATTATATTCCTTCAGCCTTTAATGCTGTATGACCACATGAAGAGAACGTGCACACTGCCACAAATGGAAAGCCATGGTGACCATTAATAACAGAAAAAAAACAACATGACTGCATGACTGGTGTAAAGCTGTATTGGTGATTTTTTGGGCCATCTGTGCATTGGCGAAATGTCCGTCTGTTTTGAGTGACAGGCGCTGGATAGATGTACATCACCGTGGTCATGGTCTTTATTTATGGGCTGATGTTAGCATTTTGTTTGTTGAACAATATGGTTTAAATTGAGTCCACTCACACTATCCCCCCTCCCTCTCCCCACTTGGTATTCCCAGGCCCCAGTAAATCGCCTCACTTACGTCGAGGTTTACATTCTCATGCCCTCCCAACCACCAGACCCCCAGCGCCCACCCCCTACAAACAGATTTTTTTTTCCCTCCTCTCTTTCTTTCTCCCATCAGTAACACCCTCATTCACAATAGCAACCTATAACCCCCCTAACCATCCTAAACTGATGCACAGTGCAACACATGTGCTTCCAATTAGGCTTTCTTTTGTGAAAAAGTGAGGCTCCTCAGACCACCGCCTCTTTCTTGTGTTCACACACCCCCACTTTAGTTCACATGCACACATATGTGTACAAAACATTAGGAGCACCTTCTTAATATTTTGTTACACCCACTGTAGCACAATTCACCTCCTAAATCTAAATGTTTGCATGTCCTTTTTATTACCTCCCTCACAGTCGATGCCTGAAGAGGATTTACAGTCGGTGTAATGGGTAAAATTAAGCATGATCACTGCATTTGTTGACAGATAGTATCAGATGTAGATGCAGATAAGGAAATGCAGAAATACAATGCACACAAACACAAAAAACCTCATATACAAATATAACATATAACATACAAATACATGCTCCATGTTAATTACATGTTAAGTTATTATTGTTTGTCTCTTGGGAGCTGTCATTGTATTGCAGCCTACTGAGACTTACACTACAGGTTAAGAACCTCACCAATTTTGTGAAGTTCTGATTGTGACCACTAGAGGAGCCCCTATGACACATGAACACCACAGCCTGTTAAGTGACAGTCAGTATAGCTCCTGGTGTACGAATCTGTAGCAGGGAGTTTTTTAATTGTCACACTACAGTGAAATCTTTGCAATGAACTTTGCAATCATCTTCCAACCACTAATGGTTAATGTGGTCTCCTCTTAACTGCGGAGGATTCTTGGGGGTCTCCCATCAGACATCATTCAATATAAGCATATATATATATGTATATATATATATATATATATATATATATATAACATCAGCTTTAATACAATGGGAGAATATGAGCATGTGCACGCACACATGTTAGTTCATTGTTTACCGGTGACTCACATAGCAGCATTGTTTAAGTGTAGTTGTTTTCTAGGCCGTAGCTGTGGCTTTTGATTGAAATTACTGTTGCCAGGGAGACGCTCTAATTTGGCTTCATTGTAGACATTGTGGTTTGAGCAACAGGTGCCTGTTATTTTTGGTTGCTTTGTTGCAGGATGCTGTGTGTTTAAGTACCTTTGTTTGTTTGTGTGCGTGCATGTGTGCAAGGGTGTATGCACACACGTTTGTGTGCTGATGTGTGTCCTACCATGCTACCTTTGCATCTTCAGAGGGACAGAAATACACACCCACAAGCTGAGACAAGCAGGAGCAAATAAGGCTCTGCGGTTCGACGAGCTTCACACCCATGGGATCCATAGCATTTGTTTACCAACCCCCCTTGAATGTGTGAGATTTTTTTTAAAAAATGAGGTTTTTTTAAACCTGTCTTCGGTTCAAACAAGCAAATCAGGCATGAGGGGAGAAAAAATCAGGTTACCCGTGTTGTGTGCTCTGAATCAACCGCAGCTCAACTTGACCTTTCAGTTTTTCCATTCCTCTGTTTAACTAAGCTGATGCAAAAAGGGTTTGAGCTGAGTTAAGTAGATGCAGTTTGAAGTGTGATTAGACTTTACATACACCATCCCCCTATCTGTGATATTAGACTGAGAGTAGTCCACGCTTACTGTTAATTTAGAAATTTTAAGAGATTTTGCAACACAATGTAAAATCAATATCTTGTTTTGAAATATAACTGATAATTAGACACTGGGTCAATAGCAAATTTTTAAAGTGGGTGTGCTGGTGAGGTTTCTTTTTTTTTTGGTAGAAATAAGTTGATTTACCCTGTAGATTGACAACGTATAAAACTAACTTAACAGTCCAAGTTTCTTGAGCATTTAGCAGCAGACAGTATTGTATACAAAGTAAAAGGAAATCTACAGCTCACTTCTTTATGTATTTGCTGATCACATGATCACTTAAGATTATCACTTCAAGACACTTCAAGATACTGTTTTTTGGTTATCTCCTTGTGAAGTTTGACATATTCACATTCCACTGACTCCATGAAGGTTTTAATATACACTAAGATGCTCTATTGCATGTTGTTTTTTATCCCATCCCCACTAAAGAAGACGGGGCAGAATTTCCACCACAGCCCTGCCTACACAGCACTGCACATTCTTAAATGTGTGGAGCGTACTAAACTATATTGACAAGGTCATACCAAATTCTTCAACCATCACACAGCAATTTAAACTTCTGGTGAGTGCTGCAAACTCAAGAACCAGAGGTAGCAAGAATGCCACACAGCTAGGCTGCTGCTTTGTGCACAATCTTACCTTTGTAGTTAAATCTGACACACTCATACATGCACACTACTATACAAATACACCTCATGCTCGTTGGTCCCTTCACACATTCAAGGCATTCAGTGATAAATGTCTTGCAACTGGAGGGCTCTTTTGACCTTAGCCACTGTGTCCGACCCACCACAGGCCCCAGGGAGTCCACGTCCCTCTGACCTCCTGCCTGGCTGATCTATGTTTGAGAAAGGGAGAGAAAAAGATAGAGAGAGAAAGAGAGGGAGAGAGAGAGAGAGAGGGAGAGAGAGAGAGAGGGAGAGAGAGAGAGAATGAGGGAAAAAGAAAAAAAAAAAGAAAGGTTCTTTTACCCTGTGACCTCTCCCCAGGCCGAGCAGGGAGTAGGGTTGAGCCCACCATGCCACATGAGGCTGCTCTGCATGGCGCTTCCACTCCTCTGTTATTCCAATTCTCTGGTTACAGTCCTAAACCCAAGGGGGTCTTTAACAGGGGCCTTGGGATCACAGGCCTGACTGTTAACAGCTCCAAGGTGAAAGGCCTCGGACGCTGCCCTAAGCCCTGCATGTTACATACTCCCCTGGCTTAAGCAAGTCCTTGGAGATTTTAACCTCCTCCTTGGGTCTCTCTTCTTGGTGTGCTGTGGCTAGTTTGTGCCTAGCTGTAGGGATACTATAGTATTATATTACTGCCTGTTTCCAACAAAACTGTCATTTACCTTTTTTTATTGCAAATATATTTATAGAAATTTACATTTTTATAATATGGCTTATAATGCATGGATAATTCTAAATCCTCATGTTACTGATAATGAACACTGACCTGTCACTCTGAGGGGAGTCATCAATACTGTTTCCCCTTCACAAAATGATGGATTACAGAAGAGAAAGTGAACTTCTAATCATTCAAATATATGCATGCTTGTCAACTAAATATTCAGCTTTTGTTTCAGCCCTTTTCCTGACCCGACAATTTATCTTTTTGACAGTGTGGCGGTGTTCAGCTCAGTGAAATTTCCATTATCTCTCAAACCATTATTGTCTTATGTACCACATTTAAACCTGTCAAAATCAATCCAAACACAATAATTGATGTTTGATCCGTTGCAGGCCTAAAGACCCTCTGCTCTTTTTGTCTAAATTACACTTGTCATATTCTATCTCAGGACATGCCTCTCTAGATAACAGTTCTTTTTCCCACAGGTGAGATTTGTCTCCTCTGTCATTTACATTTGACTCTTCAGCTTCTCCTTCCCAGTTAATCACTTTCGTTTTACAGATATAGGCCTAGTTAAGGGAAACTGGAAAACATAAAACATCCTAAAGCTAAGAGTGGCTCCTAACTGGTCAAGTTAGGAGAAACTCCTAAAAATATGGGGCATGTCAGTCCTAACTTTCTTGGCTGAAGAGTAATTCACAAACCATTTCAGCGCTAAAAGTTCCTGGCTCAGAGGAAACTCTGAGCCAGGAACTGCTAGTGCCATTTTAGGGGACTCCTAGTGTTAATACAAGATACTTTGTGAATTTGGCCCCGGTCAATAGGTGATCTAGTTAACTCAAAAAAAGGGAAAAAAAGGAACAAACAGTAAATCTAATCACTGTCGTCTTTGTCAGCAGAAAAAAACCCCCCAAAAATTAACCACAGCTGTTTTGCTGACAGCAAGTGTGAGAGCAGTGCTCACACTTGCTGTTGAATATGTCCTCATTTATGCTACAATTGCTACCACAAAGAACAGACTTTTTCCCTTTTTTCTTTTTCTTTTTTTTTTTTTTCTCAATAAGCACTCAGTCGAGTCAACCTGTGCAAAACAGCATTGGCAGATGGTACATTGTGATAATAATTCCACTGTATATGTTGTGTCTGGCCGGGCTGAGGATTTCCTCTGGGAAGTGTCTGGCTGCAGTTTTGATGATGCTCCACTGAAACTGGGTGGAGGTTCACCATTTGACAGCTTAACAACCCGCTTCAGGTGAAGAGCAGAGTGACCCTCTACCCTCAGACACACATACATACAGGTGGCCGCACACAAACAGAGTGAGGAGCCAATGGGATGAGTGATGCGCCATGTGTGCCAAACATGCAAACCCAGGATATAATGTGCACTTCACCAGGCATCTTTCTAATTTGTTATACTAATTCCATTTATATTCTCTTTGTTGTCTTCAGCACTGTTTAACTACATCAGTCCTGCACCCTGTTTATAGCTCCAAACATGTTCCTCTTTTGATGCAATGGATGATTGTTGTCCAGATACAGTACTTTAACAATCATTTGATAAGATCACGCTTCTTACAGACTTTGTTCTCAACAACAGAGTCTTGAATCATCATGGACTTCAGTCTTGTTTTGCATCTGCTTGCTTATGTCTCCCATGACCCTTGACGTTCTACTATCTCAGTCACACAGACACGTCAAACCTACACTGGTCAGCCAGCGGCCTTGCTCCCCTATTGTCTCCCGTCCCTCCAGTCGTGACCCCGACGACCACACTGCAGGGGTCTGTTCCTATTTATAATAGGGGGGGTTTCCTCCTCTTGTATTGTTGCTGTTTGCCAGCACTTCCTCCTTTCATTCACTGACCTCTTCTCTACTTCCTGTTTGTGCGGCGGACCAGTGGTCATCCCAAGGGTAGTTTGGTAAATCCTCTTAATTACATCGGGTAAAAGGAGGGTGTGTTTGAGGCAGAATCGAGTGGAGGAAATCAGTGTCACAGTCATGTCTGGTCAGATCATCCTGTTGGACCAAAGTGATTATACATGTGTTATTTATTGGAAAATTTTATTAATATTAATGTCCTCAGTGACTTTCTTTTTTTTTTTTTTGCATACACAGACACTGGGAATAGTTTGGGGTTTAGTTTCTTAATCATTAACTGAAATTCCTTTTATGCATCTGAGAGCAACAAATATAATCCACTGACCTTTAATGAAATGTCTTCAAATCTATTTCATTCTTGTTCATTCAACCCTCTCAGACATTAAGTGCCCAGTTTAGAAACCATAGGTTTTTTTGATACCTTTAGCAAACTTTATCAGCATTGGTTAGTAAAGTCACACAGTAGCCACAAATACTGATGCTAACTTTTTAACAGCATTGCTTAGACAATCCACTCTGAGTAACTTTTCTGTAACTTTTGCTTGCCACCAAGGACCCATTATTTATCAATTTATGAAGATCCAGGCTGTTGGTGTGCAGTCGCCTCTGATTGCAGAACAATCTGTGAGTTCCACTTCAGATCTCATGTCCCAAGAGAGACCTTTTTATAGTTTAACAGGAACCAACCCTCCCTTGTGGTTTCTACTCATCTGTGCGAATGACATAGTTTTCTTCATAATTTATCTCTGTTATTTTCTCCTCTGTTTTATGTTCCTCACGCAAAGTAATCAGTAGTCGTAAGGCAGGATTGAGTATACTTTTGGTGATGGTGAGGCAAAGGGTTAAAAACTGGAGCACAATAATGTTTAAATTCCAATTTACAGTCACATGCATACACATTTCTGCTAGTTTTGTGTCATTTTCTTTTGTTTTGTTTTTTTGTTTTTTTTTTTGTTTTTTTTTCAGAAACTAGGTCCGCAAGTGTTTAGACAATTGAAAATAAACAATACAGTTGACACTGCAATTCAATATCAAACAACAATGAGCTCAGTCATGGGCAATATGAGTAAATGGTTGACCATTGATGCATACTTTACTTTGTTGCCCAGCCGATGTTAAAACTATGGCAGGAAATGATGTAAATGGTGACCTGGAGAAGCAAAAACATTGTATAAAGGGAGTCTCATGAGAGTCTGGCTGACAATGGATCAAAATGAAACCAGGGACAATGGAACCACAAGTTACTGACAACATTCACAGACTCAACCAGATGCTAGTGTGAGAAAAAAAAAAAAAAAAAAAAAAAAACTCTGTAGTTTGATTATTTGGACCTTTGGGCTGCTGGAGCCAAGGTTACAGCCCACCTGGATGTTACAAAGCATCATCATACAGAGATGGGAGGCTGAACTCTAACTCAAGGGCTCTTATCTCATTCCGACATCTGTTTGCTCTGGGTCTTCCAGATGTTTCCTGCTTGGCTTCTGCTGATTCTTAGCAGGGCCAAGGGCCTGTGCACTTGCCTGTCGTCCAAGCCCAGTGTTGGTGCTAGACCTTTGGGTCCCATCAAATGTGTTTACCTAAGGCCCCATGCTGATAGTAACTTGGTGACAAGGCTAAATCATATTCCAAATGTCATCATCTGTTAGTGGGAGAGGCAAGTTATTTTTGATACAGGGCAAGTGCTTTGGCCTTCAAGAGGCGCAAATGGGAGGATTTTTTCTCACTGAGTACTTTCTTATACAAAGGTCCTTATGTAACTGTACTCTTGACATCTATGTACTGAGGTACAGCTAAAATCAAATGTGATAGTCAGCCAACTGAAATAAAGTCATTCAGGCCTACGTGACTCTATTCACTGCTCATTTCAATACCTAATAATGTCCTTTGTTTTGTTTTAGCTATATATTGGATGACAGCCAAAGTCACCTTTTCATTAAGTGCATTACCAGACTGAAATATGAACAATAACTCCATCATTACGTTTATAACTGATATAATATTTGATAAACACTCAAGAGTCTAGACACGTACACAGCCTTGTTTTTATAAGTCAGTGAAGCATCATGTCTTCAGAATTTTTGTTGGATGAGTGTGGACAGAAACTGGAACTGGGCCATTCACTTAAGTTCATTATGTGACCCTGTGAAGTAGAATTAAGTATTCGAAAACCAGCTCTGAATGTATACAGAGATTTGTCAAATGTGTGAAACGATGGTACAATTTGAGCAAACCATGGCATAATAATGCCATCATAATAAACCAGAATTAGTGAAGAATTGTAAAACAGCCAATATTCTTAAACATTCTTCACAATCACTCGCCATTTATACGACATATGCAGAGAATCAGAAGTTTAATTTAATAAGAAACTGAATTGAGGTAGTAGTCCCTACTATGAAGGTGAATAAGAAGAGCATTTCCCTCTATATGAGACATGTAAGCACATACTGTATGTACTGCTTCGAGGTTAGGATAAAAGCATCCATCGAGTAGTTTCTTTCTCACCATGCAGTAAGACTGTTTGCTTCAATTTCTAGTTTTATCGGCGGCTGACTTTTTTTGGTTGATATTCTACTCCTTCATTCACATTAGGGTATGCCTAGTATGGAGTTGTCATGAACCAACTGTAACTCTCCACCTCAGAATCGCTACTGATGGTGAATTAGTAACTACTTAATGGATCTGTCCGCATGGACTGGTTCAGGCTTTGATCTTTTGGTTCAGTGGCAAAACTAAGATATTCGGGCTCTGTATCTGAGCAGTGCAGGGATCAGTGTTTTACTGCAGCTTGATAATAGTTGGAGACAGTCTCTTACAAAAAGCTGAGTTACTCTATCATCTCTGACAGCAGTGGAGACTGCTTGCCTATCTCCTGTCTCATCCTGATATACCTCTTCATCCACCTCTGTCTCACCCTCCTCCCTGCTAAACCATCCTCCAACTCATCCTTATCCCATTCATCCTGTACTTCCTACTTTCACTTATCCCTCTTTGCTCTGTCTTTCCTCATCCTCTTGATCCCTGAGTCAACATTGGTCTAGTGATGGAACAAATTAAAATTTTGGTTTTGACACCATTTATAATCATTATTTTTTATACATAAACAGCTAATTTGTTAGCATTTAGTTACAGTTTTTTTTGTTTTTTTGTTTGTTTTTTTTTGCCCAGAGATAGAAAACACACCCCTTTCTAAGCACATTCTTGTAACTATGCTGTGTTTGTATATAAAGTCATATACATTATTTGTTCTAGATTTGGAAAATAACATCTGCTGGAATGCACGGCACAAGGTGTCTGTCATGCAATGTTGCAGAGCTGCAAGGCAAGGCGAAGTCTGAAGACAAGAAGCCGTAGCACATATTACATCATGAAATGAGTGTCTGAAGCCTGCAGACAGATCACAGAGACATTGTTTGATGCTTCGGCAAATGCGTAAGTGCCTCTTCTCTTCAACCCACACGCACAAAAACAAACCGAGAGCCCTACATCACCCCAGAGAGACGGCGGTTCATGATGATTTTTTTTTCTTTTTTTTAATCCTGTTTAAAACTTTTAGAGGAAAGTTATTGTCATGAAATGATAGGAGGCTACTTAACAGTAATACAGCATCACACGGTTCACTCAAATGTTTTAAGTAATGTAATAATCTAATCTAATTTAACAATCTTTCACTCTTATTTTGTTTTGTAGGTTTGTGGTTTTTAATTCTTGCGTCACACTGAAACTCCATTTATGTCATTTCTCCTGCTTGCTCATTTGAATCAATTTCCAAAGAAAAGAGACTTCATCAACAAAGTTCAATCACCTGGAAATGTACTGACAAATATAATATACTCGACAAACAAAGACGTATGAGGTATGTACATGAACGGCTGCCAGTTAAATGTGACAAAGATGTGAGATACACTGTATAGTTGTAGCAGAGGAAATTGTAGCCTGTCTAAAGCCCTGTATAGAAATCTGTTATCAATTTTGAGTTATTTCTAGTAAGCGTCTATTCGTGGTGAGTTACTGTACTTACACCACTGGCGCTGATATACACTGGCTTTCAGGCAATGGGATCTATTTAATATCCTCCTACGTTTCATTTGAATTATAAGGATCAGAGCATATTTATAGGATGTACTGCCAGGATGTGTGATTCTTTCCAGACCGTTTGGCACAAGGCTTTGCAGAGTGCCCTGCAGATGGTTCTTTTATTCACCTTATCTGCCTTTTTTTCTTTTTTTTCTCATTTTTCTTTCATAAAATGCTTCAGCTCAGTCTTTTTTGGAGAACGAAAGAGGAAATCCATCAGATCTGCAGTGGTGCACCGTACCTCTGGGCTCATAAATTGTACATGCCTCAAAGTAGCAGGAAGTACAGGCCTAATAGGGTGTATCCTCCAGGTTTCCTGTTAGGTTAACCCATTGGGTCTGGGGTATTCTACCCTGCCATTGGATCATAAGACATGACCCCCTCTTGCCCTAACACTTAAAATGAATGGGCCCATAATGCAGTCAAGCTGCAAAGCCACTGCTTGTATTGTATTATATTGTAATGTTGTGTATTTTTGCACTGTGCTTTTTACAGCAACACACCCTGAGCTATTTTAATACTGTGGTGACTATTGTTGCCAGTTCTAGTAGAGGTTGATCTGTGAGCTGGACTGAAAGGATCTCATTCCAAGCAGCTCATGGTGTTACCATTAATGTCTCGTTTACATGGTAAAGAACGATCAAGAAGTCACACTTGTCACACAGTTATTCAATTTCCATATCATTAGATGAATCACACATGTTCAGATGCACACACATAGACACTTTTTCACTGCTTGATTCAATTCCCACCTCCCCCGTCAGTCTCCAGGGGATGAAGTGTTGTCGGCATTGAAAGGGTTAGATCTGAAACTCCAGTGAGAGAGAGAGAGAGAGAGAGAGAAAGAGAGAGGCGATCAGGTGCCCCATCTGGATCCAATCACCTGGGCCCAGATAAAAATAGAGGCTGGGTGATGGGCCAGAGGTACACCAGTCCTTCTTCTTCAAAGGTGTTAAGCGTGTGGGTCCACATTTGTCCTGATACTGACCCACAATTTCTGCTTAATTTTAAATTAGTCTATTTTTACTTTAATTTCATTTTACACAACTAATCATTTTTTGTATCAAGTATTTTAGTGAAGCTTCAGGAAGCCTTTCCCTTGTTTACTCACTTGGTTTTCTTACCCTTCCTCTCCGTCTGACGGGTTGCAGGTGTTGGGAGGGGATTTTTGCGCAGTCGGTTGGTGAGGAGTTGGCCACGGTTTCATCACTAACTTGAGGCAGGCCTTTGAACCGTGGGGGTCATCCCCCTTGTGCTTCTTTTCACAGATAAAATGCTCAGATAGGACATGTTGAAAGGATATGTTTCCAATTTGACTCGTGCCACCCTTATCCCTCTCAGCCTCCTCATCACCATCATCTTTCTTCCTATCTCCCTCCCTCTGTCTGCCTCCCTTTCTGCCTTGATGCATGTGTCAGACAGCTGATTAATTCCCCCGAAGAGAGAAGGGGGAACTCAGAGAGAGTGGGGAACAAGAGGTGAATTGATAAATTATGTCTTTATTCATCCACAGGTAAATAAAAAAACATGGCCATGCTCAGAAATACATAGATCTAACCCCTGACACCCACAGATGTTCTGCATTAATGTCTTTGTGGCCTCAGTGTAGCATGATAATTTATAAACTGCTTCTACATGCAGACCCCAGGGATGACTCTTATTTTTGCAGCACTCATATGCATATGTGTCTAGTTGTTTCAAGAAGGATTGTGTGCATATAAGAGTATCATCTCATTCTAACATTTATGTATAGTTGTTTTCAATAATTTGGTACATGGCCACAAGCCTATTAGACCTTGGTCTAATAGTATTATAAAACAATCTCTGGATTTGTTTAACAGCTTAGAATAGCAGAAGCCTAAGATTCATAATATGTGATGATTTTTAAAACACATATTTGTCTTTCAAACACATACTCCTTATGTTTCAAATTTCTGTGTCAGCAGTTACATTGTATTGACATACAGATGTGTCTAAACCCATCTGATGACATCTAATCATGATTAAAAGCAAACTGGTTTAAGTATTTCCAATTGCTCACACAGATTCAGACCCAGCTGTACAATCTCGCCAGTCTCTTCAACACCAAAACCCCCTTTTTACAACTGCTATCAACACCGTGATTATTATTCATCAGGTTTTTTTGTAAACATTAACTTGTAGCCGTAATGAATGCGTTCCGTGCAGATTTCTTCCTGTAAACGTTGTTCTAATTATATTTAACAAGGTATGAAATATGCAACAACGTGAGAATTGTGTTATGTCAGTTTGTTGAAAAGCCCAAGTGGGTTTAGAGTTTTCCTTTCGAGCTATGGCTGCTTTTTATTCCCACCACCTGCTCCCTCTCTCTCTCTCTCTCTCTCTCTCTCTCTCTCACTCCCTGTTTTTTCCCTCTTTCTCTCTCTCTTACTACACAAACTCTCACACATACATGCACACACATGCACATATATATAGGTGAATTCATGAAAGCTGGACATACTAGCCTCGGAGGCAGGCGTGGTCTCGTTTGCAGTGTTGGACAGTAATATTATTTATTTTATTCAGCGACAAGTGTTTTAAAAGATTGCAATTACAATACATTACAGTTTCTAGTGCTCTGTTAGGCGGGGGGTTAAGATCAGTCTGATTACTCTGGGCTCTGTGGAGAGAGTGCTTCGGATGTGAAATATGTCTCCAAAGTTGTCTTGGGTCTTAGTTAGCTAGCACTGAAAAGCCTGCATCCAGGAATCACCAGGGTTTGAAGTGTGTGTAAACCAGAGATGTGATCAAGTCACTATTTTGCAAGTTATAGACCAACTTGGGACCAACACATATGTACCTGACACATTGAAATAACAGCTGTAGCTTACTTACTTGGGACACTTGCATGAACTATTAAGCTGATCTGCTGAAATTATTGATATGATATCATTTAAATCAGTCACCACAAAAATATACAGATGTTACAGAGTGATGCTTCTTTTACCTCAGTGACAGTGACACCAGCTTGCAGAGAGCACTTTGACTACAACACAGCTAAAAGTTTCATTCTGACCATTTGGCAAATGACACTAATCATCAGCAGCTGATACAATACCTGAGAAGTTTGTCACTTTAACCAATTAAAGATAAAAATCAGAAGTCTGCTTACCTGAACATTTAATGTCCAAATTTGATAATATGATGGTGTGCACTGCCAAATTCACCTTCCCCTCCTGCTTGTGCAATGGTTGTTATTATGATTGTGCTACATGTGTTAATTACCAATCCTGTCACCTAAGAGTTATATTTGTATTCCACTAATTTGCAACAGTAAATTTAGAAAGAAACATATACATTTCCACATTACAACGTTATCAACATAATAAGGTGTTGAATTAAAGTATCTGCAAAGCCACAAAATGTTCATACTGAAAAAACTGCCAAATGATAAAGGTGCGTTGCCTTAAATATCTGCGTGTAGGAAATAAACAATCTTTAATGTTTTTGTATGTAAAGGTCATTTAGGTCATTCCGGAGACATGTTTGTATATATGGAAAATGTGATGTGTGGTTGTGTTGACTTGTTGTAAGGCAGTTTTGGAGCTGGGCTGAGTAACACAAAGTAATGTAGCGAGTAATGCACAGTAAGAATACTCGTTTGCTGTTGAGTAATTGGTAAAGTAATGTAATTACTCTTTGTGTTTAACCTATAATGAGTAATTAAACATATTATTCAAGTGGCTTGCCCAGCGCTGCTTTACTGCTTTAAAAATCAAAGTCATCAGTAAAATGAAGTCAGTGAATGCACTTGGTATTGTCACTGGAGCTCCTTGGCTCACTTTCAAAGCTGCAGCTATTATTGCCGTTGAGGGTCCTATCAGTACAAATTGGCTTCTGTTGGAAGGGAGGGGATGATTGTGTTGATACACTGTTTTTATACAAGCAGTGTTCCATGAACTTGCAATCAATGAATATGCAGCTCTTTGAACTTTTATACTGCCAAATAAGAAATCTTGTGTTAACACATCTGACCAAAATGAAAATCTGACCATTCAGAAAAAAATGTCACCTTCAAAGTAAACCATTGTATGACTCATTACATTTTTTACTTTTTTTGGTCTGGGGTTTTTAACAGTCAAATAACAGCCAATCAAAACAAAGTTTGTCTTGCTTTGTGTTTTTTTTTGTTTTGTTTTTGTTTTTATCCTTTCATTTCTTCTGCAAAACTGTTGTTCAGAGGAGGATTGTGGTGCAGGGCCGTCAGCGTAGATATTTTAGTTCAAGCTGGCTGAGGCCTCACAGCTTTGTGGGTGCAGCAAAAAAGAACTTCTGGGGTGGAGTTTCTGATAAAGATGGTTTCCTGTATTTCTGTATTTGCTTCTTTTAGAGAGGCTGTGTGTGTGTGTGTGTGTGTGTGCGTGTTTGTGTTCTCGAAAGAGAGAGATAGAGAGAGATAGAGAGAGAGAGCTATTGAGGAGAGCAGTTCCTGCTAAACGAAAGTGTAAAGGTTTGTCAAATCAGCAGAGATTATCCTTGGTCATACCAGTGTCTCAGTGTGTGTGTGTGTGTGTGTGTGTGTGTGTGTGTGTGTGTGTGTGTGTGTGTGTGTGTGTGTGTGTGCCTGTGCGTGCTGATATGCATGTCTGTCTGCTCCACTTCTGATGCATTGTGTTTACAACTGTAGAGCAAGTTGCTAGTAGTTGCCTGGTCAATGATCCTCAAAACAGGCCACCTCCCACCCAGTCTGCTCCCGCTCGCCCTGCCTTATCTCTGCTACCACTGCTGCCCTCTCATTTTCATCTGCTAACAGGGAGGGGTGACTGAGTTTACAGAAACTGAAAGTGCTGTATCTGTTTTAGCATTTAACACTGCACACACATTGATTTCAGAGGTTATATTTTGTATCACGTTTGTCAGTGTGTCAGTTAACATGTTAATATATAATATTTTCTATTATATACAGTGCCAGTCTAAAATTTGGACACACCTTCTCATTCGGTTTGTCCAAACTTTATATTATTAATAATAATGTGTATTATAATTTTAATAATACTTGTGATTTACCTTATATTGGCTTGCTTTATGACTTAATGAATTAAAAAATGACACAAATGTTGATTCACATGCCATTCATAACTATAACCAAGACTAAATATATTTAAAATAAATAAAATACATTTGTATACAAGTATAATGTGTGAATGATGTGTTGACCCAGGTAGTAAAATTCATGTACTGCACTTACACGGAAGTAAAAACTTGGAGGTATATGGGCACCAATTGATTTGCAATTGAATTTCTTTCACCAACTGGAGCATGAGAGGCACTGCCAGAGCATCAGGGGGTGTGAGGAGAGCAGCCAAACCCAGAAAATGAGTGTGGCTGATCGTTTATTTTAGTCATCTTTGTTTAATTGCATGACCATTGTGCTCTTTTCTGATGAATACAAGTAAGCATATACTGACAAAGACATTGTATTCTTTTAAATTGAAAGTCTATTGTGAGTAGTTGCACCCACAGTTATTTCGTTAGAGAGGGAGCATTTTTTTGGATGCTTGTGTTATTTATCTATAAATATTAATGGTTTAATATATATTTATATTTTATGCATGTCATCAACACTATCCACTTATAAGTGTATCTTTAAAATGAGTTAGAATTCATGTATACACAAGACAACATGACATGCTCTGACAGCGAATAACCAGTGAAGTAACTAAATGAAACCAAATCAAATGCTGTAATTAAATAAAAAAAAAAAAAAATCACTTGTCTCAGTACACAGAGTGTAAGCAGAGATGTAAGCATGAGGTCCACATGTTGCGTAGGCACGCTGAGTTGTTAATGTTATGCAGTCGTCCGATGAGTCACATGAAAAGGATGGCTACAGTTTAGTTTAGGATATGGGAACAGATATAAACACAACTTCCACATCAGGAAAACACTGATGTTAATCTAATTAATCTGATATCTTTCCAACATCACAATAAACTTTAGTTTTTTTTTTTTGTTTTTTGTTTTTTTCCCAAAGTCAAGACCAGTGTCCCCTTTGCCCGTCGCTATGCTCTGCTTTGTAACAATCTGTTATCACCTGACAGTGAGTCCCCTCTCACCGCACATCAGCCGTCCTGTGACTCAGTACTCTGAGCCAATTCCCTGACCACACATTGGCCTCGGGTATCTCTTCCTCTCTCTGTCCATCTCTCTCTCTCTCTCTCTCCCTCTCTCTCTCTCTCTCTCTCCCTCTCTCTCTCTCTCTCTCTCTCCCTCTCTCTCTCCCCCCTCTCTCTCTCTCTCTCTCTCTCTCCCTCTCTCTCTCTGCTGGGGTAGTGACTACAGGGGGAGATGGTGAGAACAGTGGGCCGTAGCCTTTCCCAGCCACAGCCCAGAAGATTGCTGTGGAGCACCTCTTGCCTCAGCCCCCGGCCCCCAGGCCCCCAGTGATGTGGGAAAAGCTTGGGAGGGTGTCCCACTGAGCGTGCTCAGGCAGCCGTCCCAGGCTCCAAACCTATCACTACAACCTTCAGTCGCAGCACCAGTCAGCCAGGGCTTGTTAAAGATAGCTTGCTTCATGAGTGTTTTCTTTGCCATGTTGTTTCACCTTGCCTCAGACCAAACAGAAAGTGCCACACAAGTTGCAGTGGGAGTCAGTGAGGTTGAATTGCGCCAGTGAGTCGTGACTTCTTGTTGCCACTTAAAAAGATCTGTGTAAACATCTGTTTGGCTTGCCAGAAACAGACACGAGAGGGCTATTGATTGACATTATTTTGTCAGTTGTTTTCCAGCTTTGAATCTCTGGTTTCTGCTTTTTTTTATAAAACGTATTTTGTTTTCCTTTTTTTTTTACTGCTTTTGCAACAAGCAACTGTTGGTATCATTACTATGATAACCGCATTAAGTGTAATGACTCTTATCCAGCTGCATGGCTAAAATTTGAGAGTTACAGATTACACAGTGTCTGTGTGGAACAAGAAGGACTGTATGGTGGCTTGGTGAGTAATCTCTGGCTAGTCCCTGTGTGTTAAACTGATAAAGAGCAGGAGGATCTGCGTAATGTCAAAACCTAAAACAAACCAAACACGCGCGCACACTCACACATGCACAGATAAAACAACTTCACACCATTGCAGCGGGTAAGAGTGCCAAAATATGAGGAAAGAGAGAAAGAAAGAGAGATCACAGACCATCATCTAGGCTTAGAGAGCATTTTCATTTTAAGATCCTTGCATGTCTCCAGCAGCAGTGCTTGCCATGGGAATGAGGCTTGTTCCACAGCTTACACCTCCTCTGCCACAATGTTTTCATGTGAGCAGAGCACATCAAGCAGAGCAAAACTTCTCTGAAGTTCCAAGTGCAATGATTTTTTTTTTTTTTCACAAAATACACAAATAAGCATAAATCATCGGTGCTATTTATGTTCACATGCACACCCCTCTCTCCTCTCTAAGATGAGAGTTTTATACTTTTCCTGCCAACCTTTTGCACTGATTCAGTGTCCATATGCGAGGGAGCGGATCTTTGTATGGGAAACTCTGTGACCTGAGGAGCGCTCATCTCCTCTGCAGCGTGTGAAAGCCACTATCCTCCCTCCCTTTCCCCACGCTCCCCCTCTACCCCCTCTGCTGCTTCATGCTAAACATGGCATTATATTTTTCTCTTGTCATATTTAAGTCTCATTGTCTTGGAGAGGCGGTGACTAGTTGGCACCAGACCACCCTGTGTCTGCCTTACATGAGCTATGAGTCAGCCAGGAGAGCCCTGTTTATACTGACTGAGACAAGGAAGCTGGGGAAGACAGCCAGGAGAAACCCGTCATTTTTTTACAGTTGTTTTTTTTTCCTCCAAGTTTCATCTTGGATCTTGTGAGGTACATGCACTGTCAGAGTCTGGGGGGAGGCAGCGTAAGCAGATTGTGTGTGTGTGTGTGTGTGTGTTTGTATGTGGGGTGGGGCATTGGGGAATGGTTTGTGGTTATGTGAGCAAGAGCTTCTTGGCACATCATCATATGATTTTATTCTCTCTCACACTGTGAGAAAAAAGGGGATGTGATCACACAGATTGTTTTATTGTGGAAAAAACTATCACTGTTGCACAGTCACAGTAAACACATGATTACATAGCAACCGCAGCGAGTTTTTACGCCACGTTATGTAAATATAGGTGAGCTGTTATTGACTCTGTGGGTTTCCAGGATATTCACCACTCATTTAAAAATACGGTGATGATGTGGTACTGTGGTTATGATTAGGGGAGAAATATTATGCTGATACTTCTTACATTATACCTGAACAGCACTTAGAAAGCAGACAAATTTGCTCATTTTATATATTTATTTATGATACCCTTGTATTATGTTCACTTTTTGGACCCTTTGGTACTGTTTGGGTCAAATTGACCCGGGACATGATTGGGGTTTTAAAAGCAATGCAGAAATAAAAATCTACATAAAAAGACTCCTGAACATATATTATCTATCTCAATTCCAAACAATATAGATAACATATATGATTAATGTTTGCAATTAATTGCTGCTTGATCACATTTAACAGTGGAAGTGTCATTCATTATAAGTAAGTAAGTAATTTATGTAAAAAAAAGGGTGGCATAAATCATGCTCATCCAGGAAAAATTGAAATGGAACAATGTTTTCATTGATGTTTATTATGACTGATGATATTCTCAATTGATCATCACCTTTATCTTATTATAATCAAAGCTGTAAAGCGAATACTGGTGATGAAAAACAATAGAAACATGAGAACCAAACTTAGACTGTTTTAGTCATTTCATTTTCTTTATTGGCTCCATCAACATGAGACAATCCAATGTGGAACTCAACATTAACATGATGTAGAGTTGTTTATCTGTTTTGTCCCTCCCCCACTCTACAGAGGGTAAGAGAGCAGGAAAGCAAGAGCAGGCAGTTTCTCAGTGCTTGAAATGTAACAGTGCAGCAGGTGTGTGTGTGTGTGCTCTCTCTATCTGAGTAAGTGAGTAAGTGATTGCGTGAGTGAGTGAGAGAAAGAGTGTGTGTGTGTGTGTGTGTGTGTGTGTGTGTATGTTTCTATGTATTTGTGTGTCTCTGTGTGTATGCGGGTCAAATTGACCCAAACATCATATAGACATAAATGTGTGGGGGATAGCATGTGTACTCTTTTTTTTTCTTGTACATGTTCTTCACAGAAAATAAACCAAGGCCATGAAGTTTCAGGTTGAAAAATTGTTTCCTTGTATCATTTTTCTTTTAGTAAAAATCTGAAATGGGTCAATTTGACCCAAACACCACTTAAAGGTTCACATATTGTGTTTAGCATAAACACACAGAAGAAGACTTAAGAAAGTCCAGTTTACACAGCAGGAGAACATTACTGGACACACAATTAAATAAAGAAAAACACAGCTTTTAATCATAACATAATAGACTCTGGAACACAGGTTTCATGTTTTGCAATAAAGGTGAACTATATGAGAATTTTATCAGAATTTTATTCTAAATATGTTATAATTTTGTCTCTAAATTTAAAAAAAGGTAAACAGTAAGGGTGCAAGTGGGACAACTTTGTCTTAAAATATTGGTGATGGATACGCAGCTACATAAGATAGCTTTGGGTAAGGTGATGGGAAGGTTCTTTTGTGGTGGAAAACAATCATTGTGTAGTGAACACAAATTAGTTTTTGAACATATTATTTCATAAAATGTTGAGAGACCTTTCACGTAATTAAATCTCTATTTGTGAGTTCACAGATAATTACTATACTCTGGCTTTTCCAAGATAAATTCAGCTCAAAATAACCCATGCTTTTTTACCCACGATTCCCAGGAGCTCTCTATATAAAATCATAGACTGGCTACTTTTGTCCTCCAGACCTCTTGAGTCTCCTTAAGTTGCCAAACACAAACACATTTCCGGAGACGAGAAGCTTTAGCCTTGGAGCCTGACATGATATCACTGAACCATGTCTGTCCACAGCCTGATACAGTTTAGGGCGGTAGTTAAGTCAGGAGTCGGTGTTTGTGGTGGGGTGGAGCTGACCTTGGTGCAGCACAGGTAAGCTCTGTGACACACCTGCTACACTTCAGCCCAGGTGCTGGAGCTCTTCAGCCCCTTTGGTCTCACATCACCCCTCCAAAAATGAATGTATGACTGAGGTTTAGTCAAAGTGCAACATGAACTTTTTTAGTAGTTTGTTGTGGTTTTGTAACACTTCCAAATCATTAACTGAAATGTAATCAGACTATCTACTTTAAAATAATACTTCTATTTTACTACAGATATTAATATAACCTTAAAAACTCTTGTGTAGTGACCAGAGAACGTTGAACTTCGTTTTATATACTAATCATTTTTTAAGATACCCCCTGCTGACCTGTCCGCTTCTCTGACGACTCCTCCGGTCTCAGTGGCCTTCTCCCCGAGTGCCAGGGGAGCTGCCCTTCTCACTTACCCCTCCCTCCCTCCACTCTACGCTGTATTCACTGTGTTATTGCAACAAAAAATAGTTCATTCATGTTGTATACATATGCCTTCACACAAACCCCGGGTGTTTCTGTCCTTTCCCACAAAACTTTAACCTCTGAAGTGCCAAAGGTTGAAACAGCTTACTTCACTTAGTGCAGGCTTTGCAGAAGGGGCTGGTCTTAATTCCTCATGGGCACAAAATATTCAGTAGCTCTCTAGTCTTCCTAATCTGGAAGAGTTGACTGGACAACTGGGGAATTTTGCTCATAACCAAAACTAGTATTCCCTTAGTCCAACCTTTGATATCATTCAAATTTATCTTGTAAAAAAAAAAAAAATACATCAAAAACAATCTTATACTGAGCTCATCTGTATGGAGAGATGACTGAGTCATCTGTTCCTTAAGGTAAGCCAAAGCAGAGCATGCAACATGTGATGAAGCACATCTTGGGCCTGTTCTCACTATTAACAGGTGCTGAGATTGGCTGAGCTTTTCACAGCCTCCTCCCTATCCACTGTACAGCTTCCTTTGTCATGTTTGCACAGATCACATTTCATATCTCTGTGTTTTGTGTTTGATGTGCAAGGCCCAGCGAGCTGTGTCAAAGAAGCAACTGAAACAGAGACTTAAGCCGGACAAGTGTCACGCAGACTGCAGTGAGCAGGCAACCCTCTAGTGAGCAGCATGCATAGAATGAAGGGGAAAAAGGGCAGCGCCACTGAGAGTACCAAAAGATCCAAATAAATAGCAAAGACACTCTTGAGTTTTACATTGTCAACATCTACTTTGGTGCAACTGAAAAGTGCCTAGAATGAAAGATACTTGAAAAACAATAAACAAAAGTGTATATAAAAGTGTATATTTCCAAGTACAGTACAAGATGAAGATAATACATCTTTACTTCAACAACATACAAACATATAACAAATGAAGGTGAAGAGCAGAGTCTGGGCAGTTGATTTACATCTGATGACGTTCACTGATTTTCCTTTACCTACAGGGTTAATCATGTTCCCTCGCTCACCATCTCAAGCTTTTCACTTACCCATTTATTCTTTTGTATCCATGTTTTGTCCATCTTTAACCTTTTAATCTTCCTGTAGTCACTTGCGAAAAGGCTGGTATGGGCAAATGTAATTGCAAGCGAGTTACTGAGTGAAAATATGACGTGTAGTTGGTGTGATTATATGCAATTCTATAGAGGGAGAGCAGTCATCTGAGACATAAGACTTCTCCCTACACAATTGTGTTCTTAGTTTTGACTGGCGTTTCTTCTCTGTAAATGATTTGCTGATTTTGCATGTATTTTTATTGATTGCGCTTTATAAAACTTTCGGTCTAACCCTACTGTCACCTCCACAGTTTTGTTTTAACACATACGTATGTGTGAAATAAACTCCCCGTTACATACATATGTTCTGAGTGTTTAATGGCACAGAAAACTATCTCCACAACAATGTAATATGATGAGCTAGTGCGGATAGAATTTACAGAGATTTATTGGATTCTGTAGCAGATGTCATGTAAAATGTTGAAAGCCAAAAAAAAGTAAGAGAAAGAAACAAACAAACAAAGACAAAGAATGAAAGAAAGAATGAAGGACAGAAAATACACTTTCCATAAATCCTAAGCGCAGCAAACTTAAGGTTAGTCTGACCCTCTCCTAGAGTGGCACACTATAGATTTATTAGCACGGTCTGACCCAGGATTACTCCTGAAGACCAGGCAGCACTACTGCGCTGTAAATCAGGCCTTGCTCAGCAGGAGCAGGACCACAAAACCAATGGTGTTAAGGGTCAAAGGTCAATGGGGAGGAAGCTCAAAACCAGGCAGCCACTAGTAATATCTTTATCTACTCTAGAGGACACTGTTTGTTCATTAGCAACAAGTTTAAAAGGTTGCTTTTCAACACCAGAAAAATCGTGCTTATGGGTATTGTGTAATTCAAAATATCCGGGAAGCTCAGTAGTATTTAATTCCATTTTACTTTTCTTTATTGTTGCCTGTGAGAAAGATTTGTTGGGGGAGCCTCTACAGTTTGGTCCAGCTGTAGCAGAGAACTGTTAGTAATAACGCCAACATTTCACTTGACCAACCTTATAACCTCCAAGTTATTTCTCCCATGATTGTTTAGCTGTGGGGGCCAAAGCCTATTAAGCAGTTTGCTGGCAGAAACAACACAGTCAGCCTTACTGATAATAGCGAGCTATTGCTAAGAACTGGAGTAACTGCTGCTTACATTGTGTGTTTCTCTTTGGCTACAGTGAATCACCATGCTTATTTCTGAATATCTGTGGAAAGTACCTGCTATAATAAGCTGGGTTTTCTGGAGTTTGTTGACTTGTTGTAGTTGAAAGTCACGCAATAAGAGCAACAGTAATGACCACACAGGAGGGCCGAGCTGTGAATGAAAGAAACAAAGCAAGACAGAAAGAAAGTCCGAAAGAACAGCAGAAACTGATGCTTGTGGTCAAGAAAGTTGACCCTTAGTACTATTTTCTCATGAAAAGGGCGGGATGAAGTGCTGAAGGCAGCAGTTTGCAGGGATGGTTAATGTGTGTGTTTGTGTGAAAATACTTTTCTCTTTACCAATTTCATATCTTGTTGCTGCCATTCAGTTTAGTCAGACTGATTCATGAATAATGATGCATCATTCTTTGCAGTCAGATGATTATAACAGTGTGTAAGTCTGTCACCTATAAAAAAAAAACAGAATAAAAATCATACTATAAAGACAACATTTAGAAAAGCACTTGAATAAAGTCTGTAAAATATTTTTAAAATGCATGTTTAATGTTGCTCACGATGACGCTTACAACAAGAAAGCTCTATGAAAAAGGTTGTCTGGTGTGTGTGAGTGTGTGTGTGTAACCCAGACAGCAGGGAGAAAGAGAACTGGTCTTTTCACTAACAATGATTGGAAGCAGATGTTGGCGAAAGCCAAGACAGAGAAGAAAATGTTTCGGAAAATTCTCAGGGCTCAGCCTTCCCTTTCTGGGCCCTGGCCCGGGCAGCCAATCGCTGCACGGCAACTGCTGGGCTTAGGGGCGAAAGAAGCACTCCCATTGGATGAACATTCAAGCGTGGGCGTTGGGAGCAGATGTCCTGGGAAAGTTGCTGAATCCCAGTCGACTCAGTAAAAGAAAAGCGAAAACATTTGCTTGTTCAACTGGACAGTGACCAAAACCTGTTTTAATCCAGCTGAACTCTCCCTCCCCCTCTTTCTCTATCCTAATGCTTGTACATACACTATAAAGTTTCTGAATGTCCCAGCTATGCATATAGACCCATAAATTTCAAATAGAATGGCTTTCAAGTGGTTAGTTATTCAATTGCCTCACAATGGGAAACCTAAGAATAATCTTTTGTAAGAAAAGAAAGTTGACTTTAGGACCCCTCTCCTTTCTGCTGTTTTCTTTCATCTAGTTTGGGGAAGACGTTTAAAATGAATGCAGTTGAGAGCTCCCACACCTTTGCCATCTCCCACCACTCTACCCATCCCTCCACTACACTTTTCCCCCCTTCACCCTCCCTGTATTCAACCTTTCATTCCATCTCACATCTCTCTTCGTCTCCATCTCCAAACCCCCCCCTCTCCTCTCACCTCTCCTCTCCTCCCATCATCAGCTCCTTGATTCAGTCACACTCTAGTTCACATACGGCCTCACCTGCACACAAAGCCCCATCTCACTCTTTTATTGTGCCAGTCTATTGCCTATTCACAGCAACAGCACAGCACAAATCAATCATCTTTCCTAATGGAAAGTCCACATTAACATGAGAGGACACTCCATTTCCGTCCCAGAATGCCAGGTCGACTGGTACCTGAGCTTCAGCCAATGCAGATCCGGAGGCCAGCAGGCACTCTCATTTCAGGTGGGATAGCAAGGTGATGCCGTTAGGTCCAGGGGTGGCTCTGGGAGTCAATGGTGTATTAAGTGAGGATGCGACAACGGCAATAAAAATGCAAATTACCAGCCAAAGCAGGGGATGGCCTGGATCTGCCCTTCATAAGCCTGGATAATACAGTCACCACACCTGCCAAGACATGTGGTTCAACACATCTCAGCCACAACAATACAATGAATGAGAAAAGGGGAAGAACAGGAGAGGTTTAGAGTGTGTGAGAAACCTTAAGACCATAGGTGATATAGCAAAGGAAGACACCTTTTTTTAATCTGTGACAGCCATTGTAGGTTTGTGAAATTGTCTCCATTAGGTTTAATAAGAAAGTTAACATAAACGACATTAGACCGTACACAATTTGCTGCTTCTTAAAGATCCTCTGCAGACATGTATTAAGACGTATAAAAATACCCTGCTTGGAATAACAATGTGTTTCTGATATGGTTTTTCCACAAAAAATATAATTACCACTTTAAAATCCTTAAAATGACATCTACTCCTTCTCCCTCATCAACAATTCTAGAATCCTCGTTATGGTGTAATGAGTGTTCGTAACGTGAGTAACATGACCAGTGCAACCAGGCCAAGAAGATACAGCCCAACTGAGATCTGAGCCCAACTAAGAAATCCTGTGTAACTGAATCCATGTTTTTGAGACTGTCCTTGATACACGGTATCAAGCAGAAAAGCTCAGCCACGTCACTGACTGCTTATCTCACACCATCTTCATTAAAATGTGTTAAAATGTGGCTGCACAGTAAACGGAAACAGAAACCGGTTGCTCTTCGGTTGTATTTCTGACATAGTAGCAACTGAAGGAGTGTTTGCTGTAGTATTAACCCCCATTTATTGTTACCACCAGTAGACATGAGTGTTGCAACCAGGACTGAAATCTTAAGGATTACAATTTTAAGATTAAAAATGACTTTTACCCGAGACCAGTAATGTTTGAGTCTAGGAAAGGGAGACCTTTGTCTGAGTGAGATTGCGAATCAGACTCTCAATCCGGTGCAGAATTCTGCACCATCATTTAATCTGTTGAAACAATTTACGCACTTTGCAGTTAAGTTGCGCTAGTGTGTCTTGATAAATACACAATAATGAATAAATGGGGATTCAGAGCGCACACTGCCACCAATTTGTGGACATGTATGGAGTTAAAGATGCAATTGCGTTGACAGTGTTGGTATCAAAGTGTAGCTTTTCCAAAGTAGCTAACATTAGAAAGTAAACATCTCTCAAAAGCTTGGCCACTTCTTGCATGACTTTTGATTGGACCGCTGCAAACCAATTGGTTTTCCAATCTGTGTAAAAAGCTCTAAGATAACACTTTCTGTGATATATGGTGCACCATTTGGCTATAATATTAAAAAGATATCATTACTTGCCCAGTGTATCTGTGTCTAAAATCCTGGGGTTGGCAATAGATCACATCAGTAGGCAAATTGTTCACCTTTATCAACATTAAACTCTCTGTCTGGTTGTCTCTCTCCAGAATCCATGAGAAGGGTCATATTTGGGAGGACATGCTGGATGTAATTCTGTTTATGGTAGTCCCTGGACATACTGGCCTAAGTCAACCCAACCATGAAGTACAATAGGACATGGATATATCCCCAGGCATCTGTGTCTTAAGTTGGGCCATGTGGGCCTTCAGGGACACATTGGTCATATTTCACAACTTCTCTGCGTAATGGAATCACTGAGCTGGTCTTTTGTGCGTCACAGGGATTCTCCTTCTATGAAGAAGAAGTTAATTTAAGGCAGTGAGGATAGATATAGTTGTGTTTCTTCCATCATAGCAGAAGGTCTATTAGGTCTTAAATCCGAAGACTGTAGATGTATAAGCATCATGACTGAAGCTAAGAGCTGACAGGGATTTTTCAGTAATGACATCTAGACTGTGTAATATTCATGACTCAAAAATACTAATACAACATTTCCTTTGGAACCAATGGGTGGTCGAATTTTACTTCAGTGTCATTAAAATACCAGTTCTGCTGCACTGATCTTTATAATTCACTTAGATGACATACACATGTACTGTAACATTCTCATATGGAGATTTATGTAACTTTCTGTGGGGATTTATGGTGTACATACACATTAGTTTCACCATAAAAGCAGTTTCCTCTGGTACGATTCACCACCCCTGATGAGTGTGACTGGTTTAAGAGATACGGGGACAGATTTACTAAATCTACTGCAAATTACTGTCAGGACCACAAAACTTAGTGTTGCTAGCTGCCGCATGTTTTCAATTTAGTATTTAGTATTCGCTATGACTGGTTTTGTAATTTGGCTCAGCCACAGTGCTGCCTATTATTTCATTTGAATGTTATGCTACTAATTAAGGCTCGATCCAAGGCAAGGGACGTGTTGTGTGCATTTCTTGAAAGCAGTAAAGCGTATCAGAAAGCTCTGCTACTGAGCTCGAAATATTTTGATGGTGTTAAATAGTGCTGTCAGCTCGATAAAAGGATGAGTCATTAGATAGAAAAAAAAATAATAACTGGTGCTTATCCCAGATCTTCAATCACAGAAACAGTTTGCTATGCTGCAGCGATTAATCATCATTTATAAATCCGTTTCCATTCCCTCATCTCATATTTTGCACTCCCACACAGGACTGCCCTAAAATACATGTTGCATTAACTCAAAACGCTGTCATTTTGCTCTTGGTAGTATGAACAACTGTGATTTGACCCATCAATGTCTAAAAAGTGCCTCAGATTTTTTATATAGCAAACCCATCATGTTTTTGGCTTCCCATACTGCAGTAGTATAGTGGTAATATAAGAAGTAGACACAGTATACTAACCCCTGATCTCTTCTTCAATGATATGGTTTTAGAGTGAATATAGCCATGAGTGGTGCTGGAGAAGTAAATGTGAAAAGAAGCAGTTCAATGCATTCACAGTACTTGCATATATCCCGCATTGCACTGTTAATGTGATAATGGGTTCTGCTTAAAACGGGTTGCATGCCAGCATGGTGAACTCAGACAGACCAGGTGCAGACAGACAGATCATCTTCATGTACCAAATCATGTAGTAGGAAATACACATCCTTCCATGCACTGATAAGATAAATCTACAGGGTAGTTACAGTGAGTTATTGATTTTACCTAATAAATCCTCTTCAGAGGTTTAAGTTTTTATTGGAATAGTGTTAGTAATATGGCCACCCCAAATATTTCCCAATTTCATGGCTACACCAGTGCATTATTTAACCTCCCTTCCTGTCTTTTTCATGTTAAGACTACATGCAGGAGACAGATGTAGCATGGTAAGACCCTTTAGATAAATATTTAGGTTTGAAATCTGACAAACGAGCCGTACTCCAGTGTCAAGAGAGCTGTAAGCTGCTGACGACGGGAGGTGATACTTTTTGTTGGGAGAGACAGAAATCATCCGACATCTTTCTGAGACTGCCATGCGTGACAGTTCTCACTTTCTGCACAGACTTCCTCTTTTCTTTATGTCTCTCTCTGCTGTCTTTCACTTTAAAATGTCACTTTAGATCAGGGGAAGCTGTCTTTGAATAAGGCACCGAGGGGGGAAATAAACGGGCAAAATATGTCTGTGTGAGCCAGCTGTGTGTCTGGGTTTGGATGTGAAATAAGCAGGTATGAGTGGTATCATAATTGTTTGGATTCTGTTCCAGGTCTGTTGGAATGTGCACTGTCCGGGCAAGTATTTAAAAACCTGCCTAGCGGTCACGTCTGGTCTGGATCATCAGCCCAGTAATAGCGAGGGAGGTGGAACAGGAGAAAAACCACCTGGGTAACCTCAGCCTGCCCTCTGCCAAGAACACCACCAACAGGTCCAACAGGAGTATATGGGTCTGATTTTGACAGAAGACAGCTCCATTGTGTTGTTAGCTGTGGGCTGAAGTATGTGAAATCATTCATGTATGTGCAGTACATTCAATTAATTTACATAGTATGTGTCTTATTTGATCAGCATCATTGTCATTTTTGCATTTCTGTGAACAGTGTAATAATTACATTTGTCATTTATGTTAATTTGTCCCACCTTAAATACACATTCCTAAAATAGTGTATTTCCATAACATGCTCTGATGTGCATTGTATTTTGCTTCTACATTAAGGCTGACATTTTCTGAAACTGAAAATCACCCCGGTCTACTGGACCTGTATTTTGGCCTTATTGCTAGACTGCTGCACCGAGGCCAAACAGCTGTGCTGTTTGGGGCAGCAGGCCACGTCCCTGTATGTTTTCTATCTACAGTGGAATTTATATGAGCCTGGGGTTACAAGCACATGAATGGGCCCCAGTGTGCTGGTTCTGTTTTGACGTCACCTCATCAGTGCGCGTGGGACACACTCGTTAAACTGGGACACACCATGGCCCGCTTGCATTTCAAAGGAAACCTAGGCCTCCTTTGAAGGACCAGAGTGTGTTGATTAGAACAAAGGGCAGATTTGTATGAACAGTCTGACACTTTGTGCCACTTTAAGTATTGCAGAACCAATCATTCAATCTATCTTATTAATATTTACTGCACACTATGGATGACTAGACGACTCTTAATGAGTTTTCCTGCAGTATAGAAATGAAACAGCACATACAGAACAGTGAAACTAACAACAATAATGGTCATAATACTAAATTAGTATAGTAAAGTAAATAATATATAATAATAGTATGTTATAATAGTACTTGTAATGGTATATTATTAATAGATCATTTGTGTCTGTGGATCAAAACAGTAACAACACACACAATTATGAAATCTTTGTTCACATATATTTTATAACATTTTGAAGTACATTAAGTACATTTTAGAAATAGAAGCTACAGTTTATAAAACCTTTCCAGCAGAAATCATTGATGGGCCAGCATCAGCCTTTTTTCTCTAGCAGACAGGTCTATTTTCTATGTAAAAAAAAGAATAAAAAAAAACAACAAACAAACAAACAAAAAAAATCGCTACATTATTTTGTCCTGCGCTACCTTTAAATTCCCATGAAAGCACCAGCTGTCTGCGTCTCTTGTCTTTTATAAAATATAAATTATTGAAAAATATTCAAATGTTTGTGAACTAAATACAATAAAAATGATCTCATAACAAAAATACAGAGACACTATAAAATATACAAAAACATAAAAACAAAAATGGTTTTCCTTCTGAATCCATTCTGAGATATGCATATGCCACAAACTATTGGTATGTACTGTATAGGCCTACACTTGCCCAACAAAGGTTCCTTAATACATAAGTCCTGCAGTAGATTGTAATCTGTGACATTTAACAATAGACAAAATAATTTTCAAAATATTAACATTTTAGGTAACAGAATGTTTTCTCTTAGCACATTAATCTTTTGAAGCCAACCGTACTAACACTACTATGTGACCTTGTGTTGAAAACAAGTACTTTTTCCAGGGCATTGTCAAACATTACAAGTATGATTAAAAATCTGTAAAGCTCTCTCGAACATAAAACACTGACAAAAAGAAAAAACAGAACCTGAACAATACAAAAAAAAAAACAAAAAAAAAAACAGTGTTTTGAAACCTTGACATCAATGTGCAGAAAAGAATGAAAGTACAGTGCAGCTCATGACAAATTAATTTGTTGAAGATCAAATTATCAGTGTTGGATGAAAAGCATGGGGTGAGGGTTTGTGAGTCACTGCTAGATGATGATGGACAAGCGTGTTACCAATTTAACATTATGAACATACACAGTATCTCTTTTACGCAAACAGTGGGAAACCCCTATCAGCGAAAGGCATTTCTCTTTGTCCTAAAGCTGTGTGCTTTCCAACATATTAACAAAAGATAAAAGAAAAGTCAACACTTTCCAAAGAATGTGAGAGAATTCTGGTCCCTGTCTTCCAACATTGTGGACGATACCCAAAGCACCGTGGCCAAAGACCTCACATGGGTTTTGGTTATTATTCCTGCTTTGTCTCTTGCTTATTTGTGTAATCTGGGTCTCAATAAAGCATTATGAAATACAATCTGTACAAATAGACATCTCAAAAGCTATTTTCATCTATATGGGTAACATTCAGCCACTGTAAACAATAACATTGTATTCTAAGATGATATTCGACTTTGGCATTTCCCATAAGGCCAGTGTACAGACACTGTTCCCACTGTTGGGAGGAAACTGCTGCCAATTTGCTCATACAAAACCAGTGAATCTTTATGCATGTATTCTGAGCAAACTGCACATATATGGGTGGAATCATACATGGGTTACTCACTATGAGCTGAATATTATCTTGTCCATAGATAAGTAACACAGAAACATAAAAAATAAATGTCTGCCACTAGTCTTAATAGGTCTCCATTTGCGATGGTGTTTCAGCTGAGAGCTGGAACAAACCTCGCTGGCAGTGGCAAACAAAGTCCTCAGTACACAACACAGGTAATACAAACCTCCAAGCAGTGCCAGCTTGCATCATTTCTGTCAGTCATTCTCTGTCAGACCTCACAAGTGACCCTTACCTGCAGCATCCACATTTTCTTTCAGCTACCTCCATCTATCACATACAGCTCCTGATTCTCTCCGAAGTCAACATTTTTCTATTGCCTTTCCCTTTTTCCTGCACTGTACCTTCACAAAATACTGCATCCACTGTCTACTGCATGATGGGAAAAAAAAGACACTCTGACATCCTTAGGATTCTGTAAAATCCCTCCCTCAACTACTTCACTTGTGATTTTATTGTACAGACAGAGAGACAGAAGACTATTCAAACACTTCTAAAGCAACACTAACGTGGACAGTGAATTGACAAATTATACTTCTAATCTGCACATTTAAACAATTCTTACCAAGGACTCCTGAATTTCCCCACAAAGATTGTCTACAGTTTGCTAATACTGGTGGTATATGCAAAAATGCATAAGTTTCAGTCACAATATGTGTGTCTCTAACAAGGTGGCAAACATATACGTAAAGGTGAAAGCGTCAGTTTCAAAAGCAACGGCTACTTTCAGTTGTCTGTCTATCAGACACTCTTGGTATGAGTGATCTCAGCGGGTCCTCACACCCTAAAAGCACAGGGCCAGAGTCTATAGTGTTGTCTGATAACGAATCAGTACATTTCAGTTTAAGGCTTCAAGAGAACAGAACAATTAAACTTGGCATCTAATGTTTGGTTCCACTGTAATACCTTCATTGACAACATAAGAAAAATACTTTTTTTCCAATATATGCCTGGTAGGTTTACATTGGGTGTTTTCAACATCAATAATATAATACTGGCACAAGCATATGCTCCTCAAACAACAGACTATAAATGACGCTTTTTGGTCCAAGCTGAAAACTCTTTCCTTGCAAAAGAGAAACAGTGAGCATGTACAGTATGTAAATATGACATTATACCTTCCTCAGTTCAGTTTTTACATTTTGGCAACCATTTTCTTAGAGGGAACTTTCCACGCACTCTCCGTTTACCCCAACAATGACATCAATCATTTTATTTTTCTCTTACTCTCTCTCGACTTTCTGTCTTCTCTTGTCTCACCACTGTGCTACTTAGGCAGAACGGAACCTGAACTCTACCTGATAGCACTCCATCTGCCTTGAGCTGCTAAATAATACCGGTATATATCACACATACGCGCGCTCACACACACACACATGCGCACGCTCACACACACACATGCGCGCACACATCTCAAATGCAACAGGGTATGAATACAGGCTTTTGGCTTGTGCCTTCTTTTAAAACATGGTCTGAGAGACAAGAGCTTCAAAGATGACAAAGACCACAGTTAGTCATTAAAAACATTTTTGGTCCCCAAAAAAATGGTTTACCGACTCTATCAAACAGTTAAGACCACTTCATGAGCCCCAGTCCACGTGGCTTCTTAACTTTTGTCTTCACCTTCTTTTTCATCTTTGCTTTCACTCGTCCGTATCAGGCTTAACGTCCAACATTGCATGCAGCTCCTCAGGAGTGTACCCCAGCAGGCTTTTTAAGTCACAGACAAAGCGGTAGACATAGCGTTTCCCTGATGTCTTGTGGATGATATTCTTGTCATAGTAGTAGCGCAGGCCACGGCTCAGCTTCTCATAGTTCATCTTGGGCTTGTTTTTCCTCTTGCCCCACCTCCGAGCAACCTAAAACAACACAGGGAATAATATGGTTACTATGTGCCGTTAACAACTTTAGTTTCAAATTAACCAACCATTCTAAAATCTTAAATCTCAGCTTAATCTGGTCACCTAATTTAGTACATTCTTTTATTGCTGGCAAAACATGCCATCAATTCAGAGAATGTCATCATCTAAATTTTTTAACATCAAAGAACACTACTTTGGCTTTTGGTATCTCCAAGTTATTTTGAAATAAAACACTAAATTTGTGAAACCAGCCATCTAACCGTTCCAAAAATAGTAATTGAGCCAAACAAGGCATGCAAATTGTTTACAAAGTAAGAAGACATCTTGTTCATCTGGCTAACTACTTAGGACCTCCCAGCACGTGTGCCAGTGACCAGTGGGGTCACGACCTCTCACCTCATCTGGGTCAGAAAGCTTGAACTCCCAGCCGTCGCCTGTCCAGCTGATGAAGGACTGGCAAGACTTGTCGGTCAGCAGCTCCAGGAGAAACTGCCACAGCTGGATAGGGCCGCTGCCTGCAGAACAGATGGAAAAGAGAGAGAGAGAGAAAGAGACGGTGTGGATTTTAAGAAGAGCTATTTAGACTGAGAAAACACATTGTTGTTGTTGTTGTAGACGCTGTGTGAGGATTTAATTAGCAAAGTGTGACTTTAGGGCAAAGAGATCCAGATTCAGGGAGTGCTCTCAAGTTCTGCAGTCTTATTTTTTGTTTACTGCTCCAAAATACTCTACTGCATATACTATTGCATTACATCTAATGCATGTTAATGCTAAAAGGAACTTAAGAGTGGTATGTGATATACAGTATGTGCAAAGCTTAGAGCAATGAGGCACATTAGAGCTGAAAAGATGAAGAGGAGATTGAAGATATTTGAAAAGCAGAAGTCAAAAGGAGGAATATGCTTCTCTATACTTCTGCTGTGTATAAAAGTGTTAAATATTCATGCCAATTATTCATTTAGGTCTGAGGAGAGACAAAGTAAACCTTCTAATCTGGGTCAGACTGAAGTACAGCAGTGGAACCAAATGTCCTCCTAAATACAACAGTCCCATTCATCATGTATTCCCTTGTCTGCCAGTTGCCCTGCGCAGTATGTGAATCCAGAGTCTGTGTCTGTATGAGTTCCACACTGATGAAATCACTAGTTTAAAATAAGAGGGGCTGCCTTTAGACTTCAGTAACATCTTTGGTACTTGAATAGAGACTGTGTGTGTCTGTGTGAGAGTGAGCGGGGTTGTTAAGTCATCTATAATATTATAGTGGAATGCATTATTTGATAAATAAAGAGTATTATAATAACCAGTTAAAACCAAACTTCAGTGTTATTACAGTGTATTACAACAACTTATTACATCTTGTGGAAAAAGGAGGGAAAGCAGAACAACACCAAAAAAAGGTTGGTTTTGTTTCTGAGCTAGATTCATTGCAGTACACTTTGATCTTGTGGTTTTTCAGCATATGCACTAACCCACCCACTTTTGAGGCTCGCATGTTGAAATCACACCTGCCTATGCAGCACACCGCCTCAGCAAAACTGAAGCAAAGCAAAAGTCACCTCAGTTGAGTGCCTCAGAAAACCAAATGTACCCTTATACAACACAAACAAAAGCTTTCAGGGAAACAGACGCGTGGGTTGTACTCTTGAAATTGCGTTTGAGCCCTCTTTACTCCTGTTAGGATTGGAGAAGGTGCCTGACAACAGCCACCCCGACTTTGGAAAATATGGCTGCAACACTGGGTCTCTTTCAGACAGAGAGCTTTGACTCGCATTCCAAAAGTCTGCTACTGTAACAGCGTGCCCGTTTACCAGCCCCCTGTGCTCTCACGCCAGAATGTAGGCGACCCCTTTACAAAAAAAAAAAAAAAAAGTTTCCAAAAATATGTTACAAGTCTCCATGCACAATGGGCCTCATTGAATAAGCATACAGTGTGCCAAAATGGTGGGTTGGGTGGAGGGGGTCACATTCACAGCAGCATTTAGTCTCTGACCCTTAACACGCTAAATGAGTCTTGAGCATATGCATCTAAAGCAGGGTGGTGACTGAAACTGCAACTAATGACTATTGATTAATCTATGCATTCTTTTTTCAATGAGTAAAAGTTAGTCCATTAAATGTAAAAAGTAACGACAAACGCCAAAGAGATACCACAGCCCAAATTCATAAAAGTGGAACCAGAAAATATTTTAACTTAATAAAGAACTTGAAAACAATGAATTATCAAAATTATCACTGGTGTACTTTTTGTCACTTTAATAATTATTTCGTAACAAGTGGCACTGCGAATAAAACACCTCTCTGTGCATTTGTATTTTTGTACATAGAGCAAAGTATTATGATACGGACTTAAAGTTCACCATGTTGTAAGACTGCCTAGTGTTACTGTAGGCTGAGGTATAAATGGTGTATTGTCACAGGAAACCACGGAGATGACAAATGGAGCCTCACTTATCTCTCTGCAGCCTTATCAGGCTCCCTGTCCTCGCTACAAGTGTCACCTGTCACCCCGTGACTGGGACAGGAAGCCAAGCAGAGCAAGCTGTCAAGCTGTCATAAACATCGATTTGGAATTTTACAAAAACCTGTTTCTTTATTTTGAGGTTTGATTTCTTATTATTTTTTTTTAGGTTAAAGTTTTTTCCCTTGCTCTTCCTCTCTCCCTCTACCCACACATATGCACATGGGCATGCGCATACAGTACTTGTACACTCAAAAAATGCTTCCACCTTTGAGGGCCTACACTCTCCTTACACTGCTCCTAATAACAGCTAGGACCAGAGTAGGCTGCCTGACATTTTTCTCTTTCAGAAAAATTGGGGTGTTTTAGCATGATTTTTTTTTCCATCTTTCCCTTTCCTATTGTGTAAAAGCTCAGAGGAAGCACATTCCCCTCAGTGAGAATACATTACTATGCATTAGGCTGGAAACACTCGCCAGGCTTTCACACATGAGCTCTTTGGAGTCATCTATCCTGACATAATAACTGATACGTCAGATGTCAGATTGAAGCGGTAAATGGAGTCAGAATGTTAGGACTGCATGAATCTGGACTATTTGCCTGGATGTGCATTTGCAAAGGTGGTGGAATAAGATATTTCCACATGGTTAGGTTCACAATTTGATAGAACACTGAGATTTCTGTCAAAGAGAATTCATCAAGGACGATGCAACCACAGTATGTTTGTATGATATATTATCTTCTGCGTTTTAGTCTGTTGGTTCAGTCAGGGAGCATCACTGCTTCTAATGGTCGCTAGAGGGGCTTTTAGACTCTTAGTCTTACTCTTCATTATTCGATTATATGTACATTACAACATCTTTCCAACATCATTACGAATGAATGACTCATTGTTCTATAAGCGTCTTCTGAACTAATAACCATACAGATGACCAATTAACTTGTGCATACCAACTTTGGGACAGTCTATTGAGATCTGATGTATGCATTGTTAGTGACGTTGAGAAATTTGCTTGGACTTCCCCTTCTCCAGTGCTGGCAATCTCACAGCCTTGTGACTATAATTTAAACACAGCTGAGAAAGTCCCAAAGACTTTGCCATGATTCATTGTCTACTCTGTAACTGCTTAAATCTCTTTATCCAGTTTTCAAGCGGCAATGCAGGCTCAACTTGAACCACTTAATATTTATCTTCTTATGCAATGCATGACTTGGAAAGTATCCTCTTCATGTGTGAAAAGTTAATTAACATCGGGATGCAGTTTGCACAATTTCAGAAAAGCTTTAAAGTTATTTATATCTGATTCCTAGGTTTGTATAATTATAGATGCAGCATTTATGGCTCAGTGTTAGCAGACATCCTGGTAAACTGTTAATTGTAGTAACACGTTTTTTTTTCATGCACCTTTTTCAGAGCATAAACCATGACAGACTCTAAAATAGTGCATTTGCTTTAGAGGAGCATGCAAATATCTCCACATCTTATTGAACTTGGAGAACATACATAAACCAGCTCTTTGAGCATGTTCAAGTATGAAGATGCTTCATGAGATGAAGAGATAATTTCACTCTGGTGTTATGTGCAGGGGCAGGCGTAATTTCTATGTTTCACCAGCGTTGCTAGGACGACCTGAAAAAAATAGGTTGAGATGTGGGCTGCAGATAACAAGAAGGTAGATGAGAAGTAAAGACAGAACAAAAGAGAGTAAGAAAGATAGAGAGAGAGAGAGAACACAGAAGAAAAAGAGGAGTGTGCGAGCAAAATCTATTTTGTTTCCTGTAATGTGCATGACTTGTGCTGCTTGGGTAAAAGGTGGTTTTTTTTTTGGTCTAAAAGCAGTGGATTAAGGCACCCCCATATCTGAGGCTTTTGCAGAGCATCAACAAGTGTGTTACAGCTGCACTGAATTATATTCCTTATAGAACTGGTGGCAGGAAATTATGCACTTTATGAGAGAATTTCACCCAAATTACAAAAAAAGTAGCAATGCAACGAATAGTTTGGCTTTTATTTGCCCTGATTTTGAGACATCAACTGCTGAGACTTCTACCATCTTTGGAAATTCAATTTTGTTTGTGATGCTCACAGTAGTAAAAAAAATTAGATTTGACCCAACCTCAGTCTGTTCTTGCAATACATTCTGTGAAAAGATGAGATGAATTATGTAGCCTAGTTTTTTGTTTTGTCTTATCTTTTTTTTTTTCAGAACGTCCAAGGGTGAATGTCAGAAAACGGCTTCTTTTGAAGCTAGAAAAGGACAAGACATGAACAAAAACACCAGTTTAATTCTTTAAATGAAGAGCTTAAACCCTTACCCTTACTCTAGATCAGGTCTATTGATCCTTTTTTGGTCCTTTTTTCTGCCACTAATGCAGTTTATTTAGAATCAGGCTTGGTGGCATATAGTAAGTGTAGTTTAATATAGGTCTACATCTTGTTACATTTTGTGTAAAAAAAAAAAAAAAAAAAAAAAAAAAAAAAGTCTTTTAGGTGTACCAGTATCAGGGCCTTGGTATTGTGCATGAAGGCTTACTGGCACACCTAAATGGAACACGTCTATGATTGATGTTACTGGCTAGGCTGTGCTTTTCCTTCTGTGACATTTTAAAAATGACTGCAATGTGAAAGGTCTATAAAATGCTGCAGCACTTTTCAAGATAGGAATCTACACAAAATTCTAATGTATAAACTATGACCTCTACACCTTTTACCTGTGTATCCTGCCAGTGCCGCAGCTGGGATGACGGGTTTATCCTTGCTGAGGTCTGAGCGCTCCCTCACATAGTCTTTGAAGGTGCCCTTGGGCTTGTGGCCGTGCAAGGCAGTGGGGTAGTCTTCTGAGTCAAAACTGTCGTACGAAGGTACCCGCTGCAGGCTGCTGAATGAAGACTGGCTGCTCCATGACTGGGTCAATCGGTCACAGCTCTCAAAGCTCTCAATGCTTTCAAAGGAGTCCTGGCCACCGAGCTTACCTGAGAAGAAAGCATGAGTGGAAAAGGCAAGAGAGAGAGAGAGAAATCAAGTCGTTACAAAGCAGCAAACTGTAATTTCTAAATTCAAAAGCACATCACAATTAAAAATGTAATAAAGCCTGAATCTGTTTGGAAGAATGGACGTGTAACTATTTTTCAATATATACACTTAAATGCATGATATTTTAAATTGGTATAGGTCTTTTTTAGCCTCTGAAAATGATGCTATATTTCTGATAGTGACATAAAAAACACCTTGGGAGTAAATTAAGTTCCTTCTCACCAAGTTATATTGTTCTCTATGGTGCCATGTCTCTCTCCATTTCACACCTAATTTCACTTGTACAACCACCATTTGGATTTGATTTTAAATGGAAGACAATCACACAAATTGCCTTGCTATTTTTGGCCTTGGGAAAGATAAGAGGAGCCTTTCAATGGTGAGTCATTAACAAATGACAGATAATGCAGTGCCTCGATTGATGCTGAAATCTTCAACTGCTGAAATTGAAGCCACATGTGGATATCAGTTGTGCTACGAAATACTTTCCCATGTTGGGAGAGCACAATGCAATGCTGAAAAGCTTGGTATGTGTGATGCACGAGGATTGGACCTCATACCTTGCAGGCAAATGCCTAAAGCACTGGAGGGAGGCTTGTACAGTGTACATGGCACATGCTATTCATTTATGCAGCTGGGGATTTGTGAGAAGAAAATCCTAGCTTTATGACGATAAATGTAAACCATGCTGTTAATTCCTCTGTAAACTATCGCTGGGAGAGAAAACAAGCCTGCGCATTCAGAAAAGCAAACAGCTTCATGAGAAAACCCCACGCTTGCTAACTGAGGATGACACCTCTATCTCCTTACCCAGAACCTAAGGTTGAATCGAGGAAAAGAGGCCAAGACAAACGAGAAAAAAAAAATTTCTCGAAGGTTACACCACTTGAACTATTTTACATAAAGGACAGGCGGCAAGAAGAGAATTTGTTGTGGCTTTGTTCATGTATCACTCTGACAAAAACAATAGTTTTTTTTCCTTTCCCAACCCAGTCTAGAGTGTATGAGGCGGGTTTGCTTGAACCACAAACCAACCAGAGGCCCTGTTTTTCTTCTCTTCTAATACATGCACACTGATGTGGCATGACAAGATTCTGGTAGCTTCAGCACAATGACACGCACGCAGACACCCACAGAAACACTTAACATTTACACGCACTCACACAAACACATACATGCACTCGTGGACACATTTATCAAGCGCTCAATCCAAACTGTTGAGTGCAACAGAAATTCACTGCAATGCTCTCTCTCTATGCTTTAATCTCAAATATATTCCCCACATCTGATGCGTGACCCCTCACCTCTGCTCAGGCGTCCAACACACATGTTGTCAGGGGATACCACCTCCTGCTTGACAGAGAAGTAGTCCCCCTGCAGTGGGTTGAGGGGTGTGTCCCGTAGGATGACAGCAGGGTATTCACTCTCATATTTGAGCGTCAGCAATTCCTCTGAGCTGATGGGATGAAGCGTCTGGTAGGACTCTGTGATGAAGCCGGGCTCTGAGTATTCAGAAGGAGGGACACACTGAGCATGCTCAACACCATAGCCTGGAGACACAAAGGGGAATATGTGTAGATAGAAGGCAGAGCAGGACAGCGTGGAGCAAAACGGAGAAGGTAGATCAGTCTTAGGAGAGCTGAGTCATTATCCCTCTTGTGTTGAACTGCTACCCAAAAACCTTAGTGTGTGAATAGTCTTGAGTGCATTAGATGAATCTTGTACATTTTAGGCAAGATTGCTGATTAGACATGTACCTAATCTTGGCAAAACTTGATATAATAGTATTTCTTATGAAATATGGCCAATATACACCTATAGCTGCACAGCTGTACTGGGGATCGAAAAAAAAAGCCAAAAAATATATCATTGTATCATGTGCAATAAGAAAGGATCCATTTTTCTAATATTAAATTCTCTTTTATTCACATTTGCATTTCCATACATAATCTAAGCATGTATTTTGTGCTATTATGCAGTGACTGACAATGAGTGTGATAAGTACTTACTGACAAAGTAGTCTGAGGTATAACGGGATTCCTGGAAGTTGGAGGTCAGTCCATTGATGGGGTAATGCTTTGTATCCTCTTCATGAAAAATAGATAGAGAATGCGTGTTAGTGACCTCGTCATTGATTTCATGTATCATGTAACTGCATCCAGCATTATCAAAAATTAATGGCCTGAGCTAAATTGTGTCTTCCTGTTTGACTCCTGTTACTAAAGCAAATGCCTACAGAGTCCTAAATTGGTGCAAGCAGTGATATCACCCTGTGTGGTGCAGATTTTTCTCACATACAGTAAGTGAGAAAAAAAAGCCTCTTTGTCTCTACTCCAAACCATCTTATAATGCATAATAATCAGAAAATCTATATATATCAATGCATCCTTAGATCAATGTGACCTTACCTTTTTGGAGCATTTCTAAATGTTCCCAAAGGATGTCGCCCACAAAGTCAGGTGCTAAGTCAAGGAAGCGTTCCTTCCCCATCGCACACAGGCTGGCTCCGTTCATGCAGAATTTGTCAAAGTCAACATTCTTCAGACTGAACTCGTTCACTGTCCACGTTAGCCACTCAGCTACATTGTTTTCTGTCCACTGTCTGGGATCTGAAGAGGATCAAAAATTGGTGATTGTTATATTCACGCTTTACATTTGTATACCAATTATTTGGCTTAAAGTAACTTGTAGTATAGTATATATAAAGTATATTTAAAAGGTGCATTTATACTCTACTTGCTGCATATACGACACATACACATTTATTCAAACATTCATGTCAACTTGTGACAATACTGATTACATTCCCCCTTTTCTGGCTTTAGCACTATGAACTGCAGCACATACTGTATTTGTGATACTTTGTGGTAAATAAACCTGCCCATTTCTAGTCAATCAAAAACAAACAGGGAGGTAGCAGTGGATGTAAACAGCAGTGATAATGACAAGCCAAAACCATAGTTTGCAGATATAGTACGATTACATAGACAGATACTGAAAGTCCTGCTGTTTCCAAACTGCATGAAGAGGCTCTGCGGTCGGCCTCAATTTAGGAAACTAACTCATTATTTTACTGTCTGTCTTTGTGTCTACACTCTGTGGATGCTGCAGTCAGTCAGTCTGCCTGGACTGAAATGTATGTAATGTAAGCCACTTCTAAAATAATTGGATGACTCCTGGTTTTCAGTGAATCCTTCTAAAAAAATGTCTAGTGGAAGGATCTGATGAATGTGCATGCCTAACATGTGACAAGTTGAGGTGGTTGTGAGTGCTCATGCTTTACTCATAAGATGTACGTAATTTCCTCAATGAAAATGTTAACAGGGACTAATGAGAACACAAGCAGCTGACCGTCTTACCTTTGGGAATACCCAGCCGCTGCTGCTCCTTGGTGAATCCACTGAAGGTGGCCTTCAGAGCCTGGGACATCATCTCTTTACTTCCAGGGGTTAGTAGTGGGACGTCTCCACACTCTGGATCTGCAAATCACAAATGACAGAGAACAATGATTATGATATTATTTTGAGCAATAGCAATATCTATATAATGTGGGATTGTAATTACTCATATGCTAACGTCATATACTGCTTTAACTATTATTGACAACCCAAGCCACAGCAATGCATCCTGTATTGTATTTCTTTGCCGACGAAGTTTACTAAATGGAAAATTTAGTTGAGACAGAGAGAGGGCGAGAAAGAGAGAGTTGTGTGGCTCAATTAGATACACACACACAAACACACACACTCACTCAAACAAAATCAGCACAGTTGTATCTGACTGTGATGAACACCACCGCTCAACAATTACATCCCGTCTAGACAGACACTGTCTCCATATCAGATCCAATCTATTTAAACAAGAGCTGTCACTCCATTGGATTTAGTGCAAGATGAGTTGGGACAGTTCAGAAAATGTCATGCAACACTTTTTCACAATTGTCTACAGTTTCTGGTATTTCGGGCAAGGTCCTACGGCAAATCCCACTCATCTATGACACTGCATTAAAATTAACACACACGTTTATTTGCAATTTCTGCAAACACCATCTCTCTCCAACCCACACATCCTGGGTGGGAGCGCAGCGCCTGGTGCCCATCAGTGACACCATGACCCCTTCTAGCCCTCCTACCATGTTGCCCCTACACAGTAGGCCTACTGTCACCGGAGCAAGCATGGGGTCAAACACTGAGAGAGGTCAAGGGTCGAGGGATGAGGTGATGATGTCACCGTGGCTGCTGGCGGGTGGCTAGGAGAGCTGGGGGTGGGCTGTCTCGAGGGTCCCAGTCACACACTAGGCTTACTGTTCTCTACTCACAGCCAGTGGGCACCCAGTGGGGAACAGAACTCCCTTTGATGGCTTTAAACAGTGCCTGATGACTCGCACTTATCTAATTAGATTGGCCAGGCTACACAAGTGTGGGATAAGGGGACAAAGGAGGGGAGATGATGAGGGAAGAAGGGGAAAGACCCCTAGGCCACTACTACTAGAATAGACTGCTAAAAACTAATCGGGCCAAGACTCAACAAATGACTTGTAAATAGACACAAAAAGTCTCTACAGAGTTCCAATTAACTGGCATGTCTTTATCATTCAATCTGCAAAGTGGCCACAAAGCATCTAGACAACAAAGACAGACAAATATCATGATTTGTTAGAATCTGCAGTATGACAAAGATATTATCTTGTCTGATCAGCTTGGGGGGTAAAGTGTGTTAAGTAAAATTTTAACAGACCACAACAGGGCATGTTGGGGGCTCAGCAGGTTAAATCATGAGTTCAAATCAGCCTTAAATATTTGCAGCATGTCTTTGTTTTTAGCTCATCCGTTCTGTCGTGATTGCATGTCAATTAAAATCGTTAAAAACCAGATCACAGGAGGCTTGGCTTGAAGGCAAACTAGTGGTGAGGAAAAGTTGTGTCACTCCTCTCACAGCACCACCATTCGTCGAACCCAGATGTTCTGGCATCTCCACTGGCTGGTGGTTTTATCTGCCAGCAGTACACTGGGGCAACGTACAGTTCATGCTTGTTTTCACCACTCACTGACGTCTCGACCTCGTCTGGAATGCACAGCAGCTGTCCCTCCTTCGCCCATGTAACCAATGTCTGTCTGGCTGTTTGTAAAATTAGGTCTCCCATTTTCTTTTTTCTGTCTTTGACTTTTTTTCCCCCCCTCTCTTTCTGTCTCTAAAGAAAAAAAAAACCCTGCAACAGACCCAAGACAGAGGACAGACAAGAGCTCTTTGCTTCTCCATGTGATTCAATTAGGCCTGTAATAATATATTGCTCTATGTTACACTGGTGAACAAACACAAAGTTATTTATTCTAGTCTTAAGTAAGAGCAAGGTAGAGGAGCTGAGAATTAACACAGTTTTAAAGTCTCACATAAGACCTCAGTTAAACCATTGTCAGACACAGGTCGCACATCAAAATGAAACATGCAGTTTCACGGTGAAAATAAGACCTGGGCAAGCTGTCTTTGTGTACAAGCCCCTGAAAGCAAGGTTGTCTGGGTCTCTACTGAGCTCATTTTGTCCTCTAAGAAGCTTTGGTAGTGCAAAAGCGTACATGTTGCAAACGGCTGCAAACTGAGATGGGACTGGGGCTCAGACAGTCTGCGCTTTGATGTGAAGGCAAAGGCGAAATGTGGCAGTTTATTTAAGCTGGATCGAGTGGAGTTTGGCTGCACTTTCGAACCATTTACGCCCCTCCCTCCCCATCACTTTTATCAACCCAGCCTGTACTTGCCCACACAGTCTTGAACCCACTTTAGCACTAAATCCTCCATCAAAGACACTCAACACCATAGAGCTTGAGAACTACCATTAGGCACTCTACAGAGAGAAATATGTGAACCATGATTATAGAGCAAATTAAAAAGCGAACTGCAATTTGTGTGATTTCTTTTGTTTTTATTTTAAATTACTTTTTTAAAATGAGTTTGAAGAGGCCTTTTTGTTTACTATCTTGAAGCAATCAAAGCACAACAAAAGTTTGAACTGTTAGGTTTCCAGAAAGACAAATTTAAATTTGTTTTTGCAACATTTTGCTTTAAAATAGTATGTAAAGTATGTACATTGCTTTTTTGGGATTTTGTAAATTGAAATGAATTTCAATCTTAAGAACATGACACATAGGACACAGCACCGCTGAAAGGCAAACGCAAAAACTAAATGTGCATTGATAATAGAGCAGTCTCCATGGTGAATGATCCATAAGAAAGTTATCTGTGGCAGAGCTAATGTACAGTGTGCATCCATTAGTGAGAGAGGGGAGCTAGGATCCAGACAATCTTGAGTAAATGATGAAGTCCTGATAGGATTTCAATGCCTGCGAGTCCCATTAGAAACAGAATGGTCAGTATGTACTGAGAGTTAGAGCATCCACAAGTCATCACTTTCCGCATTAGACAGTGTGGGTCTGTCCACAAAATGAGTCCCATCCACTTAGCTCACAAAATGTGGAAGTGGGTGTAAATCCCAGCAATATTATGGCATTCGCATTTCACTAACAAGACTCGAAATAAAAAGAATGTCTGCAGAGAAAAGTATGAAATAAAACCAATTTCTGCTAATGATGAACTATTCTAAGAATCACTGATGAAGTGAGACTGATGTTTAGTCTGGATGTACAGTAAAAAGGTATTGATTAGCCACTCCCCTCTTGCCATGATATGAGTAATGGACAGGCTGCTGAGTGCGACAATGATATTTTCCCCCAGGGGACTCCGGCTGACAGACTGTGCACCTTTACTGCTCTGCCCTTGTGACCAAGCCCCAACCCAACCTTAGACGAAGGTTGTATTCAGCACCTCAGGCTGTTAAACTGACACACACATAAACATACACACACACACACATGAACTAAATTAGCAACCTTCCTTGCCTGTGCACCAGAGTGTGGGCGTGAAATTGGGATTCTTGTGGCTGGAGCCAAAGTGAACAGGCAGGGCTGGGTAGGGCAGGACAGGACAGGGCTGGGGAAGATAGCAAGGGAGCATCTCGGGTGGGTGAGGGGTGCCTGAGTAGGGGGTGATGAGTCACCAGCCTGTAATATGAGCCCATCACAGGACAAGAGAATCAGGGGTGGGCACACAGAGAGGGAAAGAGACAGATGAATGAATGGGAGGTCTCATAAAGCTCCCTCTCTTCTCCTTGTCTCTGGAGTGACATCACAGTGGGATCAGTGCCATCTCCCAGCCTCTGGCAGAGACTTGGTTCATTCATAAAGCCTGGACTGCTGCCTCCACTCAGAATGATGCAATGATACAAGCAGAGCAGGCAACCAGACCCAACAAATAAGGGACAATATGCTTTCTATCATGCAATTGAGCTATAAATAGCCCTATAGAGTTTATTCAATCAGTGGGTGTGTGTTGGTGTGAGGACTGGGCTGTGAAAGAAAAAAAAAATGAAAACAACATCTGAAAAGGGTATGTATGCCTTTCTATGCCCCTTTGTGGTAATGTGTATGGTGGGCTTTCTTAAAATCAGTTCAAGAGTCCATTTCCTGTGGCTAAGTTGCCACTTCCTGTGGGAAGTGAGGCGAGTTGTGGGTTCAGGTAAGGGTCAAACATTTCAGATCCACCACTAAGGCTTTCCTGATTTTCCCTACATGCAGGTACATATCAGCAGGGTCACGACAAGGTGCAGGGAAAGGGAGCGGAGGTCCTGGCTACTTGCCAAGGTCTTATAATTGGCTCTTTAAGGCAGACCAGTCTACCCACAGCAGACCAGAGGTGACAGTGGTATCTGAGAGAGAGCCTTTGATGGCGATCCATATCTGGACCCCTGGTCTGAGAACGCGGGGTCATAAACCCGACCAACATGAAGGGGGCCCATTCAGCGCCACAGGGTGATAAAGTGGTGGCTGAGGGTTGCAGTGGAGCAAGAGGAGGAGGACGGGGTGGCAGTCTGGTTTTGAGAGGGCTGCTTGTTCAGCCAGCCGCTTTGCTGTTTAGATTTCCATCTCAATGCCAAGGACCAGGAATAGAAGTGTAGGCTGGCTCAAGCCAAAGTGAAGAAGCCAGACCAGACCTAGACCATGCCTACTCCAAAAGCAGGACAGTGTTAACCCAGAGAGATCCAACACACAAACCAGGGACATCCCACCCTCACGAACAACGGTGCTGAAACACTAGTTTTATTCTTAGGCCTCCACCACTGCCTTCTGGCTGCCCTCTTGCTGCACAAGCCTGTGGTGGTGTAAAGCAGCTGTACGGGACGAGGCCACTACTGCTGACATCTGTCTTTGCCCATGAAACTAGAGTTGTCCAGGATCATCACCACCACAGACACACCGGCTACTGAAGCAGACAATAAGTGAGACGAATACCCCATAGCTGCCTTGCTGTCTTTCTTTCTTCCACTCCCTCCATTTCTGAAATCATATTAGCTTATGATGTGAAAGTGCATTAACTCTACTGTTTATGCCAAAGTCTGAGCGCTTGATATGACATTACCTCTGAGTTTGAAATGATCCGTGCCACCGCCAACAGACGCTAGACATATTTTTGCTGAAAGCTTGATGGAAATACTTTCCTTTCCAGAGGAACGATGGGAAACAGAGACAAAGCACTTTTAGCAGGATTTGGCTCCTTGTTGCTTGTTAACTGCCCTGTGATCTTCAACAGTGTGAAAAGGCCTAGTTTTTAGGTAAGTATCAAAAGGTTGAGCAACAGTAATGTACTTTTCACAACAGCCCATTGCACAATCTTCAAGTTCTCCATTACTTTGAAGAGGCAGACAAATAATATGTTTTTTTTAAAAAGCTGAAACTCGATATGCACTAAAATGACAGCAGAGATCTGACAAATCTCACACAACTTCACGGTTTTCTATGACCTCCTTGTATGTTAAATATTTATAACGAAAGCACTATTTGATCCAAAAGCCTTGTTTTATCCATCAGTTCAAGGCATATTCCCTAACACTGTGGCAGGAAAAATAGAACTGACATCTGACTACTGTACTGGAGAGTGCAGGTGGTGCTATCCTAGCCGTATCCAGGCTAGCTGCACTCCCAGGCTCCATCCCTGTTGTAAACAGACAGGAGATGCTCTGGAGGAACTGTTTAGGCGTTAAACCAAACACACGACTTATCTGACAAACAGTTTACTCTGTGTGTTGCATTTTTTCCACAAAACATGGGGCCTGCCCCATTTCTTAGTCCAAACTGATAAATTCCACAACCAAGTTCCTGATATAAGTGTGAATTATGTGGGACACTATACAGCCACACATTCACACACAGCCACTCGACCGTTCTTTTGTACACATACAGTATGCACGCATGTACGTCTCGTAATGGCTGGGTCTAATTATACATCATACATGTATAAGGAGCTTGTTGCTTGTTTGAAGGCGAGCTATGGGCGACAGATGGATACTTGATAAATAAATTCCCCCCAGACCGCAGTGTTTTCATGTTGCATGCCTCACATTCCACCTCTGTTTTACAATCGCTAATGTGCTTCTCACAGCTTTCTTGTTTTCCTCTAATGTGACCAAAAATGACTTGTGGTCTAAGTGGCAAAATGGTTTCAGCTCAAGATGATGAATTACTCTTCTATTTTAAGCTCAGCATAGGCTCCGTGGCTAATAGGAGTATAAAACATCAAACATTTGGACACATCTCTCTTTCTTTATCTTATTTAAGATATGTGTTATTTTTCATGACGGTGTGAAACACCTCAGCTTTGGCTGACTGTGCTGATGAAAAGATGTAAACCACAGTTTGATAACTGGAAAGTTACAACTCAGTGTTTTGCAATAAGAGATGGAAGTGATTTCCAAAACATGCGCATATCATTGCAGAAGTGTAAACTCAGGCTCATTGCGTGTTCGCTACATCTCTCTTGCCAGCTTTTTCTCTCTCTCTCTCTCTCTCTTACACACACACAAGCACGCACAGACTGTGACTCATTCCATCAAAGAATGACTGGACTTCGGGGGATATCGTGCTGCTTCAGTTGACAATGTGACTGATCATGATGAAAGCAATGACCATATCTTGTAAAATTCCTCCTCAATGACTCAAAATTTGTCTCCGTTGCCATGTAAGTATGAATAGAACAAACACATGTTTTAGGCAGCAAACAGAGCATCTCTAATGAGCATTTATGTGAAGCCCTAAGTTCATTTTCCACCAACACAATGGCATTTCTGTAAGCAAATTCTGTCAAGTTCTCATTATGTTGTGGATGTGTGGGCCTACACCAGATGTAGTCAGTAAAAGCAACTCATTTCAATATGTAAAAAGTGCAGACACGAGGGAGATCAGGCAGACAAAGCTAAGGAATCCAGCTGCTTTTACTCTCATAGCAGCAACCCCAGCGGCAGCCGAAAAACTTCCCATTGCTCGACCTCCTCCATGGCTGCCAGAACACATGTGCCTCCCATTTGACTGCGTCACTGAGGTCCAACTCATCACGAGAGCTACAGGGTCGCACCTACACAGCAGACCCTGCCACCTCCTCAAACACACCCTTCTTCATCAGGCTTCGCCTTGGCAGGTCAGTCAATCAATACAACTTTTGACACTTTAGGTCTGATACACACACAGTCTGTGGCTGTACCCCATTTGTTCACCTGATTACAAAAGCAGCACGCAATGCATACTGACTCCAAAAACAGGTGGTGTGCAGAAAATGCAGACAAAAGAGAAAACAGGGGAAGAAAATCTGGAACACACACTGAACAGAATGAGTGACATGGCCTCGTTGTGGACAGATGAACATCAGCGGTGAAACAAACCTGCTGCCTTTCGGGACAGTGGACTGATTCTCAAAGCAGGCATGTTTCTAAACTAGCCCACTTTCCATCCCATTATAGGAAACACAGCTCCTAAATGTGGAACTATAAAAGAGAAACAGCAACAGAAACAGCATGAGCACCAAAAAAAGCTATAAAGCACTCAGGATGATGTGGAGATGCGTGGGTGGTTGTGGAGCCATTCTGGGGCAGCGTCCGGCCAGTTAGGGTTCACGATCTGACTGGTAATGTAGGAAGGAGAGAGGCCTGTGGCAGCACAAACCAGTAAGCGAGCCAAGCAGACGCACATTCGGACAGCCAGTGGCGTGTGGTGCAGCAGGCGTCTAGTGCCATGACTCAGGGATTACAAGCAAGGAAGGAGTGGGGATGGGACAACGTGCAAACATCAGGAACGCACTATACACCACATCAAGGTGACATGAGAGAAACTCATGTGGCCAGCAGAAAGAAATAGAAGCAGAGGAAGAAAGGGAAAGGAGTGGGAGGAACACTGGAGGGCGAATTGGGTGAGTGGGTGGGTGAATGATTGAAAAGATTTGTGTGTTACAAAAGAAGCTTGTTAATGCTTTATTTCTCCCGCCAAGGAACATATTTTCCTTTGTTTTGGTTGTTAGCTTTTTGCAGAATGTGAGTAAAACGAGAAGCTGTTGAAGATTGATTGCTGGGAGAGGCACTCTAATAATTTTAATCTTTAATTATTTCTTAGCATAGCAAAGACTATTCACTACCATCAAATCAACCACACCTTGGAAGTTCTCTCTCTCTCTCCCTGACCCATATGCTTACTATTTAGCAGACTACTGTATCTGGTGCTAACACGCCTTACTTTATGACTAAGCTTTATAAGCAAAGATTAAGGCATGTAGTCACCAGCAAAGTGCCAAGATAGGACCCACGCAGTATAATGCTTTTATGTTTATATGGGCGACACTGCAGATGACTGGCTGAAGGAAGAAGCAATGAATGAAATGCTGACTGAATGGGGGGGATAACCCATTTGATGTAACACAGTGGCATCACTGAGCAGTGCGGGAAAGACAGGGTCATTGTGGAAACTCACAGACAGCTACTTTACTACTACTCGCCTAGTCTGTTGACAAGCCTGTCCAGCACAGGGAGGCTTATTGAGGATGCTGGTATCTGTTGCCCTCTAGGCACAAACACGGCCTGGTCAAACACTACCTAATGACATATGGGTGATGCACTGAACACTGGGCTGACTAATCAGGTTTTGATCCAGCAAACCATATCGCCCTCCGTTTGACATGGCGCACATCAGATGAAAAATGAGCCTGTTTGCTCCGTTTGGCCCGATTCATTGAGAGACCACATCAAGAGAAGCCTGGATCACCCGAACAGTGTTTGCACAGCTGCCAGGCAGCAACGCAACTCAAACATTGGCATATATTACACTGCACTACTGAAGGAGTGCTGACATAAACACACCGAAGCAAAAATCTGAAGCTTATGTAACACTGTTCTGACAGAAACTGGCCCTCTTCTCACAGTACCAACATGGGAGGCACCTTGGGAGAGATAAGTCACCGAGGCCTTTCTAAGAGTCATCCGTGTGGTATGGCCTGTGTGTGCTTGTGTGCATACGCAGCAGGCGTGGAACAAGATGCCATATAAGGGCTCTCAGCAGAATCATCAGGAACGCCAGCTATAACAAACAGCAGTGTTTTGATCAGATAAAAGTGAGACTCCCCCTCTTGCTCCTTCTATGCCTCCATGCATGCCACCCAGCAGGGCATGCTCACAAACATTCCTGTCAGTCACTGAACCCCGACCCGCAGACCTGACGAACAGAGTAAGAAAGTAAAAGAGGGACGAGTCACTCAGGTTTGAAACTGACAACTCCTTATACTATAAATGATTGATTAAATCTATACTTAGATGACCTTAGATGATAGTTATTTGACAATTCAACGCCTTCCATATTAAGTAATGTTCCCCCTATCTTTAAAACTTGTCTCTGTAGAGCTTACATGATGCTTTCAATAATAAGCCGCTATGATCTGGGTTACACCGAATTAAGTGTACTGTCCCAAGTTTTTTTTTACTACTTTAACACTGAACAGAGGAATAAAACGCTTGGTGGAACGTTAGAAGGCTTGTTTGGGTGCACCTCTGACCCTGGCAGTGTGTGAGCGCTTTAAAAGGGAATTACCTCTGCTGGAGAGAGCGGGAGAGAGAACAGGCCATGGGTAAGCTGACACTAGCTACACTTCCGTCAGAAAGAAAAACAAACAATATAGTAAGGTGGGCTGGAAACCACTTTAGCCATGTATGTATGTACAGCATGTGGTTTCAGGTGTTCGGGAAAAAGAAAAAAAAAAAACAGCATCTGAGATTCCCACAATGCCATAGTTCTGTGCTAGGGAAAAAACAAGGAGTCATGACCACTGGGAGAGCTACTACTTCCCCGACTGAACCAATCAACAAATGCATTCTTGTAAGTTGTAAGCATCACTGTTGTGTCTTTTTGGAATCAGGAACAGTGAGGACATTAGTAGCACATTTATCTTGTAAGCATGATAATACCAAGGAGCGGATAGAACAACGTGTGTGTGTGCGTCTGTGTGTGTGTGAAAGAGGTGGAAAAATAAGATGTGCTTCTGTCAAGTTATGAACTGCTCCTTGGCAGCCTCAGCTTGACCCAAGTGCACCCAAGTTGAGTGCAAGCGGGAGTGAGCATTGCGAAATGGTTTTGCAAGATAGCGCTACGCTTTGGCAACTTAACTGCAGCTGTCAGCACTTTTAATGTGAGTTTGTGAGACGTGTATGTGAGAATCTATGTTTTGCAGGTACTGACAGTGAGGAGAAGGTGGTTACTGTGGTGAGTCACAGCTCCTTAGTGGGTCAACATTTGCAATTAGTATCAAATTTCCATGATGCATCAGTGCTGCTTACTGCTTTACAAACACCACCTGAGCTGCAAAAGCACAGGGGATTAGTTAATGTAAAAAGCTGCTAAATGCAAATTATCCAAACACACCACCATGTCTACCATCACTCTGTGTAAAAATACAATCACAAAAAATGAGAAGTGAAACCACACAAAGGTTTAAACCCAAACCCAAACACAGCTCACAGTTGTGGGCTTCCCTGCCTGTGCCCTGGACTACCCCTGCAGCAAGCCAAGTCTTCCAGGCAGCAGGGTCAGAGAGGCAAGCCTCAGCACTGCAGATTCATCACCTCAGCCTGCCTCTCCTTCCCTCTGGAAAGTCAGTTTCAACCACTGAAGAGGAGGGGGAGGTAGAGACGAAAGGAGGGAGGGAGGGAGGGAGGGAGGGAGAAGACAGTGGGGGGGGGGGGGCACCACTGCCTGTCTCCCATGCCGGCTGGGCAGAATGCCTTGGCTCTCCCAGTATGGCACTGACTATAATCAGAGATGGGTGCTTAGATGGGAGAGAGAGAGGAGACGGAGATACATAGTGAGATTAAAGGCATAAGGAAAGAAATAGAGGATATAATTTGTACAACAAGCCCACAAAGCATAATCAATTCAAGCAACACCCGTCCAAAACAAAATGTGACAAAACTTAAATTAAACAACTGTTAGGCTGTGTGTAAAAGCAAACCTGGAAAAGCCATTAGTGTAGAACATGAACAGTGTAAAGCATACAGTGTGTCTGAAAGTGTGTCACTTCAGAATATCAACACCAAAAACATTTTTTGTTGATATGTTGTGCCTGCATGACATAATTAAGTCTGTTTTTGTGATCAATGTCTAAAAATGTCTAAACCTGCTGTGTTGTAACTTTTTTCATATTTACACACTGTTTCAACGTCATGTTATCAATCATAAAGGCGCACGAGAGCATGATTCATTCAATAAGAAACACACTGATCATATTGTATAGCATATTGCATGACTGTAGAGCCTCAGGCGTGATTGCATTTTCCTGTTGCGTGTTGTCCAATATTGAGCAACCAACACGTCTTCACACTGAAACACATTCGGGACGTTATGTCCCTCACAGCGCATCTATTTACCGAGAATTATCACTGTAGTTAACATCACCGTAATCAACCAGCCAGTGAGGTTACAAACATTAAAGGAGTAACGTTAGTCTCGTTAACTGTCAAGCTCTTACAGAAGAGTTGTATTACTCACCGTCCATTTTTTCAGCCTTTATGATCGTTAACGTCGGTTTCATATCGACAGCTGCCGTCATGATCATCAGATCAGTGAGACTTAATAACGCCGCGTCCCTCTTTTATTCTAACAGCTCCAAAAACACAATATAAGGGAAAATGTTGTTCCTCTGGCGCCCCGGTCAATTCTACTGGCCGATTATTTTTTAACCTTCTCTCTCACACTAAATACCGATTCGGTTTCTCTTACTCCTAACTTATCTTTCTCTTTCCCTCTCCGGCACATATACACACACACTCCCTCTTTTCCTCGTTCTTTCTTACTCACTCACACACTCACTCACTCCTTCCTCTCTATCTCTGACTATGGGCGTTGCATTGCGAAGAGCGGTGTGCGACGACAGCTGAAGGGGGCGGTGTTTGGGGCTGACTTGCCAGTTGATTCACAATTCAATTACAATGACCCCCCCCCCCCCCCCCTCCACCGCCCCTTTACACACACACTCACGCTCACGCACACGCACACACACACACACACTACTACTACCACCTCCCCCGTATCTCTGTGAGAACCTACTTGTACCAAGACCCCTTCACGTCATCAGACGCAGTTAGGAGACTGCATGTTCCCGTAAATTACTCCCGTTTTATAGGGATGAGAAACACTCGGAGGTGTCATTGCTGTTAAATATAATGTGAAGGAACTTTAGTAAACTACATTATAGGGGGACACCATCCTAACACGAGACCAAATACTGCATCATACCAAAAACAAAGTGAAGTTTTAAAAAATACCATTAAAGACCACTTATATAGTGTAGGTCCCTCTAGGAATATATTATAGGGGACAAAAACAACATGGATACAATATGTTTTCTAAATCTGCACCACAGAAACATTGTGAATCTCTTTAGGAACATTATAGGAACATTAGCCTACTGTTGTAGGTTATTTCCTGAGTCTAAGTAAGAAGCAGATTGTTTTGGATCTTAAAATAGTTACGTACAAACACACACTAACAGTTTAGATGTAGTATGTATGTTCAAAGAACTGGTGACTATGAGGTGAAAGCAGAGTCCAGGCTTTCTGTGTCCTATATTCTGCAGTTCTGCAGTTGCAAGCATCCTCATAACTTGTAACTCACCCTCATAAACACCTCAGAGTATTTCCTGTTCACCTTGTACTGATCAATAAAAACAAACTGTCTTCTTTTCCCCTACATAGCTAATCAGGTCTAAATCTCAGCAGTTACGTACAACATTAACTGTGATTTTTTTCTTACATAAAAATGAGACACATAAATGTTGCCTGGTTTAAAAATAGGTTAGTCATACAAATATTAAAATCAATCAAACTCAGTCTTCTGTCACCAAGACCATCAATGAAAATCCAGTTTGAACAAGGCAAACTGCCTGTTCTAATTCTCAGTTTGCATCGCTTTTTTTTTTAGACTTTTGTACCTTCTTATCTATAATAATCAGGAACAATGACCATGCCTTACTGGAAATTGAATCAAAAATTTGCTCTGCCGCTGGAAAAGAACAAAGACAAGGGAAAGATTTGGCTTTTTAGCCACAGTACAGCTCCACTCTGTGCAAACCGCTACCATTAGGGAACACCTCCCATGGCAACAGAAACATTAATAACAGATTATAATAGTAATTCTCACACAAGTTCCAGTGGAACCTAGTGCTTTTAACAAAAGTGTGAAAATCAGGCACCGGCAAGAAACACTGAAGGAATAGTATGGACTCAGGTTAACGCAAATGCTTTCCTTCTTTTGGTCATTGATTAAACAAGGTAAATAGTTTTATTGATGGCACCAGCCCTCTATTTCCATAACTCCACCCTCATCATAAGCAACCTTGTTAGAGTGAGTCATACGGCGCACCCTACGCTGAGCGTAAATATGATACTCCTGCATGTACTGTACGCATGTATTTCTAAATGGGATGATGTGGATGGAGGCAGGGGAGCCAGGAATATTGATCATACATGGATTTTTAAACTGGTGGTACTTCACCGGTTCCATTAGCAGTCCTGGATCAGGTTTCATTGGCCTGATAGGAGCCTCGTCTGGGAAGAGTGCTGGTGGGTTCTGCGGTTAGAGGAGCTGCATCACTGGGGGCAAAGTGGGGGGGGGTTGGGGGGGGGTGATGGAAGGAGAAGAATGGACGGGGGAACAGTTCCTCTCACTTCATCCCAGTCAGTCAGTCAGTCAGTCTCTTAGACTCTGACTGGACCTCTTTGTTTTCTGTTAATGAACTCCCTCGTATCTGTTCTTAAAAGGACAGCCTCAGTCCTTTTGTGCCTAAGGGCAGCCATTAGAGGTTTAATGGTGTTGCTGACTAATACCTGGGCTGGCGTCACTGTACCCTATTTCAATTTGTGTTTTCTTCTTCCTGTCTTCACATCTTTACAAACGAAATTCACATAAAAGCATTTGGATGGTATGTCCCAAAATAGTTGTGAGAATGCATACTAAAAGTGATACGATCAAAACTGAATTATTAAACTGAAAATGTAAAAAAAAAAAAAAAGTAAAATGAATAGGCAGCTTGTTGACAAAGTGATTACAATCAGCATTGTTGCTTCAAATTCCTGTTGCCAGGAAACATCTGAACACATTTCTGTTCTTGTATCGCAGTACAGTATGTTACTGATCTGTTTCTCAGAGCAATGACCATTTCTATTGCCAAAAGACACCCGGGTGTACAATGACCCTGAAACCAAACACATTTTTATGAAAAGGACATACTGACATGAGGAAAATGATTCCCATAAAAATGAAATTGTTAAACAGCAAACATTCAGTTTATCTCCAGAGAGATCTCAATATCAGCTACTTGTGTCAAAGTTTTGCACAATACAAACACAGAAAACAACTATTGTTGAAACAAACTGTCATTTCCCTTTTAGACAGAGGGATTGTTAATTGTCTTACTGTCTCATAAAACAACCAGCTAGTGTACCGTATGTACCAGTACACTTGAGGACACATGTCCCAGATCAAACAAGTTTTGGTTTCAGTGTCTCTTTTCTTCACCTGGCAAATGCTGTTGCCATGGTTTTGACAGTTAGCCGGCTTCACTCATTTGCGTTGCAGTATAGCACCCCTAGCTGAAGCAGCTATCTCTCTCCTCGCCACTCTCTCCTGCTGTCTGTCTCTCCCTGGCACATCTGTGTTGCCTGCCTGTCTATAATCCTTAGATGTAACCGTTGCACCTGCTACTTTTCACAGAGTTAACTGAAAGGTTATTCGATTTAGAGCAATCCATACACCTGTCAAGTGATATTTTGTCTTTGATGTTGGAAGAATTTAAATTGCTTTAAATATTCTGGTTTCAACGCTATTCTTTTTTTTTTTTTCCACATTTACAAACATTAAATATGCTGTGATGACTTAGCCAGAATAAAATCCGGTAAGTAAAACTTCTCAGACAATGGATACGTTGTGTGAATAGACAGCATTTAGCATGTAATCAATCAGTCACTGGTTTACAGACACTCAAGCACACACACAGATGGGCGGTGGACACACACACACACATACACACATAGAGAAGGAGAGAGAGAGAGAGCAGACAGTGAAACAGTAAAAACAGTGGGTCCTTGTGGCCTCAGTCTAGTGGCTCAGTCTCAGCTCTGTCTGTGGTGGATGCTGTCTGAAGGTGCCACAGGCTGGATGCACTCCTGCTGAGATCAGAGGGTTAGCTGGGACAGGAGCGGTGTATCCCAGTGTGTGTGTGTGTGTGTGTGTGTGTGTGTGTGTGCTTGTGTATGGTGTACTGTGCTTGTGTATGTCTTTCCCTTGTGCCTCGCATTCCAAAGTCTGTTCAGGCAGAGTGCGTGTGTGTGTATGTGTGTGCATGTGCGCTACTAAATTGTGTGCATGTAAGTGCACTGGGAAAGTAGCAGGGCCTCCCTGAACAAAGGCTCAGCTCTTTTCTGAACAATTAGCTTCGCTAAAAAGGACATCTCTTCCTCCATTAGCGGCACCACGTGCCCCCCATCACTCCATTGTGCAGATAATTCAATTATCCCCCACCCCCCTCTGAGTCTCTTTGCCTCCCAGACCTCCCTCTCTTCGTCTTACCCTCCCTCTATCCCTCCCTCCCTTTTACCAACACACTCTCAGATGAAGCTCCACTAGTCCCCACAGCTGAAGGGAAAATACATCAGTCTGTGGTTTTAATTTGTTTCTCATTGAATAAATGGAGGTTGTGTATTACAGTAAGGAGCAACACTCAAAATAACGGTATACAGAAATGAAAATAATCCTGCTGTAATAATACAGTTGTTGGTTGTTGTTTTTTTTGTTAATTGGAATATAAATGCTCTTTATATTGTGAGTTATTATAGGGAAGAATTGACCTTTCACTGAAGGACTGGATTCAACTGTGAACACACGTAATGAGACAAAGTAAGAGGTTTTACCATCACCATTGTACACTCATTTTAGTTAACAATCTGTGAGTATTGCTAAGCTCACAATATAAACAGTAAAACAATGTGAGGTCTCTCTTAGGACTCATTAAAGCACCACCTTTCCTGATGAGCCGGCATCTGTTGCATCATCACCCGTCAGTGATTGCATGTGTTTCAGTACTGCATGTTCTCCAACTGAAGTGGTTTGTAATTAGTCACTGCGCTATCAAGAGGAATTTACCATACTAACACTTCCTAGAACTAAAACTTGTAGAATTCTGGGAAAGTTTTTTAATTTGGGCATTTGGCTGATGCTCTAAAGCAGAGCATCTTTAAAATAATGATAGAAAATAATGACTCTAAAATAAGAGGACCTTCAGTAGATGTCAGTTAGGGGGGAATTCTGAGACAGTTCATTAAGGTCAATAGATTTACTCTTAAAAAGTACTCAAATAAATGGTTCTTCAAAGAGAAAAGAATATTCACCAGATATTACTCTCTGAGATGATCTTTTTAGTTCTGGGAAGTAGTACTTTGAGATACAAATTACGCCCTGACTCTGTTGTAAACATGCCTTTTTAATGCGCAATAAAACCACTTCTCAGAAGTCTAATGTGGAAACTCATTCAAATAGTTCAGACTTCTAAAAATACTATAAAATCTATACACGTACAGTGAAGCAGCAACAGATTACCTCTTTCCTCTGTTTATTGACTAACACCTCTTGCCTCAGAACTATCATCATACTATGCAGTTCAAATCTAGGACTATGGCAGCGGTATAGACCATCCCTCCACAGTTGTCTGTCGCTTTTCCGTGTTTCCACTCTTGTTTTGTTTTATTGTTGGAGGGGGAAGTGTGCGCCGGCCTGATTAGCATCACTGTTTCCTCCTTTCCCATAACCCCCCAGACCCCCCGCAGGCAGCCTGTTTACTTTTAGAAATAAAAAATGGGCCTGCACCCGTGAGGACGTGCCCCTCATCAGAGGCGAAGCCCCCCGTCCCCCCCCCCCCTCAAGGCTCCACATCTCAGTTCCTCCTCCCCTCATCTCTTCTCCTCCTACCAACGCCAGTCCCAATCCTGTGACTTATCCCTCTCCTTATCCGTCTTCTCTCCTCATACTCTATTCACCCACTCTCTCTTTTCTTTCCACCCTGTTCCCCTCCTCTTCCAACTGTCCAGCTGTCAAATCACATCAAATAAAACACAGGCCAATGGTCCCTGAGTGCCAGATCACAGCTGTGTCTGCGTGTACTAAATGGGAGTGCATGTTTTAATGTACAGTGAACTCACGAGTGCCTGGGAGTTGATGTGTGTGTCTGTCTCTGTGTGTGTGTGTCTGCTTTACTGAATGGGAGGATGCTGTAATACAATACACACCAGAGTGCAGGGTGCGAATTTAATGAATGAATATGCGGAGTGTGCATCACTGCAGGATGTTTGGTGGAGGTTGGAGCGCATGTGTGTGATATCTGTGCCTGGATTTAGATAGCACACAGAAACACACACTCACTCATTTTTTAATTTTTTTTTTTTTTCCACACACACACTCGCACATTGTGAGTTTCTACAATAGGAGTTTACAACAGGCTTTGTGGTGCGAGTGTTGGATAGTGAAGAGTAGAGCTGGGTTAGTGTAAACATCACCGTGGCATGGCTGTTGTCAGGAAGCAGTGTGTGTGACATTGGGCTCGGGGCCAAACATGCGATGGTCCCTTTAACATCCAACATCCCCGCCTCACATCTGCTCTGTACTTTTTCTTTCTCACACAAGCACATTTCATTTTAACAACACCCAATCCATTCTCAAAGAAAAAAAAGTGACTTCAACTGCAAAATTATACGCAAGCTACCTCACTTTATCATCCCATCATCATCCCATATATCCAAGAAAGATTTGGCTTGTGAGGAAGTTGGGGGATTTTGGCAACTTACCTGTTGTGCTTTTGAAAAAATAACAGATTTCATTTCATGTCAACTATTGTGCCAGTAAAATATTTTGAAAATGTTAATTTATCTTTTTAGAATATCAATTCCAGTCTACTTTCACTGAAGAGTTGAAGGATGAGAGGAGTTTGCATTTACACATATTTATCTTTTCATGAATGTACTGTTGCTGATGACCTGAATCAAACTAAAAGAGGTGCCTTATAAGTGCTGCCCACCACACGACCCCAGAGGTAAAGCCATTATTTCCAATTCAATTTGAGCACATCATCAGCTGATTTGATTGAAGGGGATCTAAGATGTTTCCTGGTTGATTAAATAAAACTCTGTGTACTGTTAATGAGCAAAAACGTAATCAAAATTAAGAAATGGCACAAAAAAGAACAGTATGTGACTTTGGAAGTTCTCCAAAGTGCCAAAACACTAAAATCAGGAGAAAGCCAAAATCATGTGTAATCTCAATTCTAAGTAAATTGAATATTAGTGAGTTGAAATTGCCAGCCCAAAATATTCAAGGGGAAGCCTTCAGCTTTCAGTTTGAGTGAAATGAGTCAAAGCAACGGCTACAGGGTGTGGAGACTGTGTCAGGGGTTATGTAGCTGCTTTGAGGTTAGCACAGACTCATAATGCCGTATGCTGGTGGCGCAAAAACCTCAGCAGCACTTTATGACACCGATGACAAGAGCTAAATGACTCTAACAACATCTCCAGGTGGCTTCAATGATCTTAGACCTGTGGTCTGCATAGTGTAGGATTTAGGACGAGAATGAGAAAAAAAAAAGGTCAGAGCTCGGTCATTTTTTTCCACTCAGCAATGTTTATGTCAACGGTTTAGCACTGGGAGCAATGAAGTGAGGGCTCCAAAGGAGTGTGTCTCTGGCAACAAACATCAGCAAATCCCATCAAATCCTGACTCCCCTCTCATACATGCACACACATGCATGCACGCACACACACATATGCACACTCTGGCCCCCTCCACCTCTCTAGAGACCAAACAGAGGCTTGGGAAAAAGATGGCCGCCCTTTGGCCCCCTGTCTTGCCCCTGCATCCAGCTCAGGGAGGTGACGGAAGAAAGCTTGTGCCCCCAGCACCCCTACCCTACTCCCGTGGCATGCGTCCCAGTCCACCAGCATCAATCACTTTTGAGGACGAAAAGAGGCCAGAGTCAAACACAGGCAAATGCACTCAAAGGAATGTTCCAGTTTAAAATAAAACTCATTTGAAAAACAAAAAAAAACAAAAAAGAAGACGCGATGATTGGAAGCAGAAAAATGCAGGGCATTTGGTTGTCCTCACAAGAAGAGTGGAGAAACAGAGGAAAAAAAGGAGAGATGGCAGGGTGGGGGGGGTGGGGGGGGGTGGGGTGGACGTGAGGGGGGAGTAATCTGGTAAAGGCATTGCCCTCTGGGTCAGCATCACCAACATCCCTCGTGCAGCACACACAGAACAACAGGCCAAGTCGAGACCGTGTATTTGTATGTGTGTCTGTTCAGTAAAAACTAAATAAGGAGTTTAAATCCATGTGTCAAGATCGCAGACACGAATGCTGGAGTGTGACTGATTGTCCATTTAGCATTGCAGTTAACACAAAGTCTTTCGTTTGCTCTAAGTTGTTTATTTGCAGTGAATTATTGTCTGTTTTTGCATTAGTGAAGCATGTACAGTGTAACAAAAAAAAAAAGAAGGTAAGTTGTTGCTGTGTATTCTTTTTAGTGATTTACACGTATGAATCTTTTGGTTTGGGTACATACATGAACAATAAGTAATTAATTGTTATTGTCAGGTTGAAACTGTTTTGATCAAATATCAACTATGTTTTGTGGTAACAACTGACCATGAACAGAACCTTGTACCATGTTTGAGGTCAGACTGTTCATGTCCATTTCCTACCTGTAGGGCACATGTCGTGTCCATTGGGTACCTCCTGCAGTGGTATATCCTGGGGGTAAAGGGCTGTGATGGGTAATACTGTTGCTGAGGGTGAACCACACCTGGGAGCTGGGTCTGAGGGCCCACTGCAACCCCTCCACTCTGCCTCTGGGAACAAACAACACACAGCAACATTACACATTTTTCATTTAGCCAGAGCATTAAGCAAGGTTTTTATCTTTTATCAACCAGTAAAAACACTTTCATTCATTTTCACTACATCCCGAGGGATGAAGCTGAAGCTGAAAACAACTGATCAAACTTTCCAGTAGTGTTGGCCGACAGTACAACCTTGGATTTTGAAAACTATTTTTTTTTCATTGTTTTCCTGCACAGATAACCCTTGCGGCTAAATTTGACTCATTCAGTTTATCTTTGTTCTGTTGTTTTATCCTGCTTATCACAGCAAAGTTCACGTAAGAGGTTGGACCAAGGGGGAAGTCTAAAGTCAGCACTTGACTGGGGAACCAGAAGAGATATGAAATGCTATGTGGATACAGGAGATAGTAGGGGGGAAGATAGCCACTTGGCTATTTTAAGCATATCAAAACCTTCATTTGACAACAAACAAAACCCTCAATAGATATTGTTGGACGTTACTGTTTGACAGTGATGTGAACAGGGGATTGGCATTTTTCTCACAAGAGTGTGCCCTACTAGACAAATGATCAAACTAGTATTTTTGGTTGTAAAACAGAAAGTGTCCTTTTTAACTTACCAGTTAAATGATGGATTTATGCTGTTTTTCAATTAAATTTTGAGCATCAAAATAAAATGTTTCCTCAGCTCATGCTTGAATAACATATTCTCCACAGTTGTGTACACAACATGTAATCTGCTTTCAGAGTTTCAGAGTCATTCAAAGGGCGAGAATGAATCGTTTTCATTTGTAATATGCTAAAACAGACTGAGAGCAATGCCACAGTTAGTCTTGGCAATGTGGCCTCCACTAGGGATGTCAGAGTATCATATGTCATATGTGTAACTGACAGACTGCCAATCTGATAAGCATCCCCTGTTTAAGCACAGCAGCATTTATCAGTAGCGGGCCAGCTTTATGGATGGTTAACCTGACCAGAGGATCAGGGAGGCAGTTTACGAGGCTCTTTAGGGGTTTGCGTGGGACGCTACCATCTCCTATCCTGTCAGTCAGTAAGGAGGGAAAAGTTAGATAGGCATGGAGGGAGCCACATGGATGATTTATGGATTAGACAGATAGACTGACGTAGATAGCAGTGAAGATAACAGAGGCACCATATTCTTTGATCAGCTCCTCTTAAGTGTACGATGAACTTTGCAGAGGTCAGTCTTACAACAACCCTTCAATGCCTTTTCAATTCGAAATACTGTACAGTACTGTTCTATTTTTGTATGTATCTCCACAATTGAGCAGCTTAATATTTGCAATATAAAACATTTAGAGCAGTTTCTTCTGCTCCATCTTGTTCAAACTGTGTCATTTATTTTATTGGCTTGTTTTTTTGTTGTTTTTGTTGTTGTTGTTTTTCTATACTGACGTACTACTGTACAGTGAAAAAAGCAAAACACACACCAACATGGCATCACACATGACTACAACAATAAGCACTAAGATGAAAACAGTTATTTGTATGTGAGGGTATTACAGGCAAAACATTTGTGACAGGACAAGCTAATCGTTAAAAAACAAAAAAACAAAACAAAAAACAACGGGACATCATCTAGAAAGCACTGAGACCATAATTCAGTACAGTAATAAACCAACATTTAAATAGAAAAAGACCAGCAGACATTTTCACTCCTGCGAGGTCTGACTGAACTGGCACACATACACTTTTTTTTGTAATATGGCAACATCAAAATGACAACATGAAAAAAAACAAACAAAAAAAAACAAATTATAATTGACAGTTAAATTGAAATTAGAGACTCATTGTTCTCATACAGTGTCTCAAGAACATACATGTATACAGTCACTCATTCATGTTTTAATTCGTCATTTGTGTTTAGTTTATCTGCCCCCTGCTGGCTCTAAGAATGAATTCCTGCGTCTACAGTTAACGGACAGGTGCAATTTAACGCACCTGTGTGTTAAAAGGAAAAGCACAGGTGTAAATTATAATGTCTGCAGTTCCGGGGCTGTGGTGTTGTACATGTTGGCTAAATGGAATCATTTGGAACTGATCGCCTTTGAAATTAGGTGTCTTCTGGCATCTAATTGTTACAGTGCTGCTTGGGAGCCCTTATTTTTATCCACTGTTCTTTGGATAAAGTCTTTGTGAAGCATATAAGACACTGACAATCACTGAAGTGTAAACATGTAAAAAAAAAAAAAAAGACCCTCTGCTTTCTGCTGATAATTCATGTAAATTCAAGAGAATAGAGCTACTGAGGTGGCCTTGGCTCACCTTTTGACCAAGTCTGCCCTGGTATACAGTAGTCTCAATTTCAAAGGCAAGCCCCGCCACCTGAGCCAATTACGATCCAGGGAGCTGTATCCTTCTGTGTTTTCTATCAGGCCAGGGTGGGGTTGCATTTGCATATAACCTCAGTCTCTTATCCTAATGTGCCAGCGCTCTGCATACAAATGGAGGCATTTATTTTGCCGCTCCTTGGCCTTCACCCTTCAAATACTCACCTGACAGGAATCCAAATGTTCCCAGCTACCACTGTTTCTGACTCTGTATTCAGCTCTCTCATTTGGGAAGCGTTAAGAGCCTTGGTGTTCTTGCAAACAGACTGTTGCAAAGCAATGAGCGGGTGGCTTAGCTGAGAAAAGTGTTATTCGGTGGAAATGGTCTGACTCCAATTTGATTGGTTAGTAGCAAGGGTGGAGGCCTACAGGTCTCAATATTTACAATATTACTTTGCTAAAGAGAAGTGTCTTGGCGCAGGGTGGTTGTGCAACACAGAGGAGTTCATGAGGGCGATTTCACAGCGTTGCAGAAAATTGTCTTGTTCAACAGCTCTGTTTCCTAACTTTTGACGAAATCATGAGGAACACCATGTACAGGGACACTATTAGTGCAACAATGGTGGACTATACTCAACAGGAAAGATGTTCAGATAGAGTGTGTTCCTGTGAGGTGATGGAATCCAGAGTTGCTAACACACATACGAGCACACCACTCCTGCCCTCGCACACATTCCCACACTGCCATGTGGCTGAGCAGCTAACACACATACACACACACACAAACACTCGTTCCCTCACACTCCTGGCCGGCTGTGTGGTAGGTAGCTGAGGCAGCCTTTGCATGGAGGTAATTTACGAGGGAGGTCTTACCATTGCGCCCAGACGGTCACAGGGGTGAAGGGCCGGGTAGGAAGAAACTGGATCCATGTAGTAACTCATCACGGACGCCGTGGACAGGAGAAGCAGGGCCTGCTGAAGGGATCAACACACAAACAGACGTGGCAGGGTGGAGCGACCTATCTATCACACGCTGTTTACACTTTGTGTGTGCAAGTATGTGGTATATACTGTGTGTGTGTGTGTGTGTGTAGGGAGGGGGGGAGCGTGAGCATTTGTGTGTGTATATGTAGGTGTGTAGGAGAGGAGAGAGACAAGGAGGGAGAGGGAAGGGGGTCAAAGAGAGAGAGAGAGGGGAGAGAAAGAAATTTGAGCTGGGTTTCAATAACCTGCAACATCAGCTGCACAGTTCAAAAGGGTAAAAACAGTGGTTTGAGGCTTTCTGAGAAGACAGTATCATCTCAAGCAATCATTGTCTTATTTAGGTTTTAGGGCTTGCAGGAGTTTATTATATTTAGAGGTGTTTCTGTTGAAGTATGTGATCTTTTTTTTTCTTCTTTGTGAAAAAAAAAGGATTTCAATTGAAGCAAATCCAACCATCCAGAGGCTTGTCAACCTAATGTTTCCATCACTTCTCTCTCACCGTCTCTCCCTCCCTTCTCCTTATGAGACTGCCTCCTCCCCTCATCTGCCTCACATCTTCCTCCTCCTCATTCTCCTTCCTCTTCCTCTCCTTCCTCCCCTCCTACACACTTTGCTTATCACTTAACATTGTTTACTTGGAGCAGCATCAACAAAAGAGACTGGAAACTGAGCTGGAGGATCACATTGGAGGAGGAATGGTGTACATGGGCAGTGGCACGTTGCACACAGGTCCCATCTTCCTCACATTCATATGTTAAGCAATTTGGCATATCTGGTTTGTGGCAGCTGTTGACAGACTGAGGGGAAGATGCGCCAGCACTCAATGCTTGCAGATGTTCACCAGCTCAAAAAGATTCAGATGCTCTTGTTTCCGTACCCATACACAAAGTGAATAATGTGCAAATCAGTTATGTCATTCAAATGCATGCACTACCTTTAGGCTTTCACTTAAATGTCATTGATTTGCAGGGGAAAAGAAATCAATGGGAAATAAAGGAGTAAAGCAACTAATTATGCATTTTTGTGATATAAATAGGTCCTACTTACACATTGTATAGTTTAATGTTATATTTGAAGTTGATTTCGAGTCTATAGGCTAAAAAAAACAAAAACTGTTGGAGTAAATTTAGTTTTAAAAAGAGATGAAAACGTGCATCCAATTTTAATTTTGTCATTTTGAAGGCTGCTGTAAACTCGCTAAAATAAGCAGAGATGAAACAGGTCGAAAGCAGTGAAAAAAGCGCGCTGCACGCTTCATGAGAATTCCTGACGGGAAAAACAGAAACTTTAAAGCCAAACACTTTCCGCCTGATGAATGAAACCATCTGACCGACAACCGACGATATCACACGTTCTTTCATCCTGTCATTTCATGTATAGTAAAAAATCAGCACAAAGAAGAAGAAAAAAAAACTTTGCACTTACCGACTGGGAAGTTTCCTGTGAGCTGGAGGCGCCGGGCAGCTGAGTGTGACAGCTGAGCGGTGGACTGCAGAGATGCTGTACCTGCTCGCAGCGAGTCCCACAGAGGAAGGAATATTATGCACACTTTTAGTCCCTCCCTCAATCATACGGTGATCCTCTCCAAATCCCTTTTTTCCTCCTGTATGTAGTCTTTGGACTTCACATGCAGTTGTGGTTCACATGCAACCACGGTGCAGGTGTAAACTTGTAGAGAACATGCGATGGTCAATAATGGGTTTGGAGCCAACTCAGGAAATCTACAGCACTTTTTCAAACTACATCCCTACAATATCCACTTTATTGTAATTTTCCAAAGTATTGTGGGAGAAGTATATGTATCCAGTGTCCATCTAAAATGAACTAAAACGTTTCTGTTGAGCCTCACAATGAAACTGTTTTTTTCTTTATAGACTCTTTGTTCCTTAAATAATTCAGACATATATTGTTTTCAAGTTTGTGTTGTGTAAAAATCACCTGTTTTAATTTCAGTTACATTTTAATTCAGTTTGTTTTATCTGTTTGTTTGTTTTAGCCCACATCTTACTGGGGAAAAATACCAGGAAAGAGGCAGGAAAACATCACATGGAGACGGGTGTGATGATAATGACAATGGCTGATCTTCCTGTGATGTGTCATCTGAAATAAAAAAAACATCTGTGAGTGTGTGTGTGTGTGTGTGTGTCACATCAGGTACATGTGAAAACACCGGATAGGTGGGATTTACTATTTTTGGACATTTGTATCAAGCTAATATTTTTAATTTGCTTTCGTAAACATCTCTCAACATACACTTGTATTGTCCTGCATGGTGAACCTCTGAAATCTGGCATCAAACTAGGCTAAAATGAATCACTTGAGGAACTGTCGCTGTCAAATCAATTTGTCTCAGGTCTTGCCAGAATGCCCCTGAGAAGTTTCTTCTTCTTCTTGAATATTTATTTACTGTACATCACTGACTATCATATCATCCCCCGCATCCTACCTCCTAACCCCAACCAACAGCCAGTGCATGTGCGACACTGATTAAAGCTATGACAGAAACGTTGACCACTCTTCTGCGAAATGAGAAGTTCCCCCCAGTACAACATAAGATCTACAAGCACCTGCTCTGATAGGGGCAGGTGATAACCAGGTAAGAGTGAGAAGGTTTATCTGTCTATTTGCCTATTTATCGCTTTATTTGTTTATTTATTTACACGCTGCAAGCTCACAGGCTTTACACTGCATTGATACCTAACAGTGTAGCACGCTGTCTCTCTCCCACATGCTCACTCTCTCTCTATATCAGCTTAACACTCAACACTTGTGAGTCATCTTAAACACCTTGTGGCACCATGATAATTCTGTGACCTCAGTGCAGCATTTGTTTGAATTAGAAAGTGCACGGTTCAAACCTCCTGACAGCCACTGCTCTTAACAGTAAATCTTGAAGTCTGTGGGTAAGGAGGTGTGTGTGTGTGTGTGTGTGAGTGAGTGAGGAGCTGAGGCCGGGGGGATGGGGGGGGTGGGTCAAGTCCAAGGTGAGAGGCGTGAAGAAGTACCATAAGGGGCTCAGTGGCAGGCAGCCTGCATTTTCTCAAGACCTCGTCTGAATCCCTCTTCGTTCCGTGGGCCTCAGCGCCCCGGGCCCCCAGGGGACACAGATGGGCAACACGTCGAGGGCAAAAGGCGAGGGTATGACTTATTGCCATGTGGAGAGAGAAGCACGGGACGCGCCCCTGTGATGAGACCAAATTGAATAAAAGCGGGGATGAATGTGATCCAGATCCTCAGCCGATGCCCTGGCAATGCTGTTTCAATTAACTGGCTCACCAGTTCAAAGGCGAGGCCCTCGATACACTTCTGCTCCGCATGAAGCCGCTATCATCACGTTGCCCCCTTGCCTTTCACCTCCCCATTATGGTGCCACCTTTTTCCACTCAGAGGCTCCGTCTATGTGCTGGCTGTGCTCATGTTTTACATTAAACAGACAACGCCTTGCCATCACAGCCAGTGAAACCCATCAGTCAAAAGACCTGCAGGGGTTTATGGCCTTCACCACCATTCTCTCAGTAAAGTCTTCTTGGTTTTCTTGCATCTGCATCAGCTCTGAATTAAACTGATATGAGTCCATTTCTACCTGAATAGCTAAAATCTTTAAAATAGGGTTTGAAGAAATCACCCTCTATTGGTATTTTACTTTTCTTTTACTTAACTACTTTCATAGTTGACAGTGTTGAATGCCACATTCCTCACCTTATCCCATCAGGAGTTTAAAATCTTGACCGGATAACTTAAACCCTGAAACAAAGATTTTATGACAGGTTCATTCTCTGCCTTGAAAGATACAGTATCTGGAGTCAAGTTAGGGTCATATTCTTATCCTTACCATCTGTCCAGAAGTGACAATACCACATTGAAAACACAGAAAAAAGACCCATAAATGAAGCTATAGTTTGCTTTAAGTAAACTGAAAAGGGTGAAGCAAGCTTTGAGACATACTTCCAGTCCCTCAAACCCAATGTTTCAGCTAAGAAAACCATGTTTTGTAGATGAAATATTAGTAATAATAAATGGGACTGTTCTGCAGTCCTTGTGTTGTCTTTATCTTGTGACATTGATGGATTTCTGTCATCCCACTGCTTTTTTTAAAAAAAAATCAGCACACCAAACCATACTGCTGTCTTTAATCCACTGATTCCCTACGTCTTGGTGAGCAGCTCCAGACTGTGAATCCTTTTGTCTCATTTTCTCATTTTGGATCTTCCAAAGATAGCCCTGACAGGTGATATTAATGGTCTTTTATTAGCATCGTCCTGATTGCTACAGATTTTTTGGAGCAAGAGATAGAGAGGGAAAGAGCAAGAGAGTAAGGGGGGGGGGGTGGTGGTGGTGGGGGGGGAGAGAGTCCTCCGCCCACCGCTTCTCACAGGAGATCGCCTCTCTCTTTGATAGCCTGCCCGAATCTGTTCCCCCAATAGAAACTGCCCAGCAGATGTTGTTGCTGTATGTCGACTACAAAGAAGGAGCCCTTTATGAGAAGAACATCTATTTTGGGCCTCAGTGTTTCCGAGCTGTGGTGCTCATTGCTCAGTACAGGCCTAATCTTTCTGCTGCTGAAAACTGTTTTATTCCCTGCCCATGATATTTTTAGATTAAAGCCCAGTTCTAATGAATAAAGTGAGGATGTAATATTTTATGACAGTATCAATATACCATCACCGCGGTGGGCTTGGGCCTGAAAAAGCCTGCGTTGCTATTGGCATCAGCAGAGAGAAAAAGGGGAAATATGGAGTGCTCAGTGAAATAAAGAACATGGGGCAGCGTTTGCATCAGGCCTGACTAGATTAATTTAGAAGTGTTTGTGGTTAAGACTCTCACCCTCACCCAAAGAACCGTGACTTTGTTGCACTGTTGACTGTGAGGCAAAGGTCTTGGGGGCAATATTAGCTCTTGATATTATCTTTAATTAAAGCACCAATCCCTCAGCCAAGTTGTCCAAACAGTCCTAAATAGGCTCTGTAAATCAGACAAACATCCTCAATATTTGATGGGTCGAGAGTGTGCACTATAGCCTCCAGATGGTTTGTGTTTCTCTAGCGTTTCACGAGGGATGGTACGGGACAGCGATCTTCTGTTTGAGTGTGCCTCTTGACAGAACGAGTTCCTCCAAATCACATGCTGAGTTGTTGGATTTCTGCCGAGGTCGCCCTCCCTTCCTTTTTTTGTGTACTGTGCGTGGGTTTCTCTGTACGTGTGTGTATGCATGTGCTGTAGCTTCAGTCTAATTCTCTTATTTATCAGTCAATGTTGTGTTTATTCACTGGCATACCCCCAACAAACTGATTGAGACTAACACTGCACATTTAACATTTTATGCAAAGAGCCAGTATCTCACACAGGACAGTGAGCGCTGACAGATCATGAATTTGCATGTATTTTATGTCATACTTGATGACTCAGAGAACAAGTGTCGTTTTCAAAGCTTATACCATCTTTAAGCCTTACATACTGTTCATATTCTGACCCTTCACAGCATTCCCTCATAATTATAATAATAATAACAGTCTCTTTACCAGACCTCCAAACCACAGATCTATTTTTCATTCATGGATACTTTATCAGTCATTAATAAATGGGTGATTAATCCTTAATTATGTTTTCAGAGAGCAGAAAGAGTTCATTCTTTAGGTTTTACACAATTTGCTAATGGAGAAAAATCATTCACAATCAAACCCAGAACACCCTCTTTGTACACAAATGTGTATCAGCTGCGTAAAAAAGTTGAAATATTTAATTTTATTCACTTAAGGAAAAGTCATAACATTTCAGGCTAGAAGAATGGGTGTTTTTACTGTTCCCAAATGTAAAAAAATTGGTCAAATTTGATAAGGGTTAATAAGTTAACATTGCGTGGCAAAATAACACCCTTACACTGATCTTTTGTGAGAAAAAAGATGAGAGTATAGTAAGATGAAAGGAAAAAAGCAGGCTGAGGAGGGAGGGAGAGAACGAGCTGCTGAGTCCAACATGTCCCGGTTGATAAGCTGTTGGCCTAGCGCCAGAATACCCCCGCCGCCCCCACCAATACACATATACACACGCACAAACACCCCACCCAGTGGCCAGCTTGACCCCCCCCCCCCCACCACCACCACCACCACCACACACACACGCACTCACACCACCACCTCCACCACTCCAGTGGCGTCTACAGCTTGCTATTCCTCTTCATTAGTGTCCCAGAACGAGATGCTTGTCATGTAATTAGCAGAGGAGGTTTTCTGAATGCCTGTGTAAAACACACTCTCATTAGAGGAGCGAGGGAAGGCTGGAGTGAGAGAGGAGAGGTGGAGGGGTGGAGAGGTGGAGAGGCAGGCCTGGGAGGCACGTAGAGGGAGAGCAATCAGTGAGACAGATGGGGAGAGAGAAAGACAGAGGGACATGCCGGAGACAAAAAAAAAAAAAAAAATTGCTGAGAGCAGCAAGAAAAAACAGAAACTTGCATGACGTGAGTGACAACCTTAGTCAACTGGTATTTTCTGCAACAGGCATTTAAACCAGGTTGTGTTTGCTCAGTTTTAGTCATCAAAGTCTAATGTGATAATCAATGAGTCAAGTGGATCTGGACAATCACAGATAACAGGGATAATACATGAACTTCCAATCCATTCAGGACTGGAAACACAAACATCCTATGTTAGTTTAGTTTTGTAGTTTTTGTCAACTCCCTACATCATGTACACTCTTTACAGGGTGCTGAAGTGGCTATCTCCTCTGAGAGGAGATGGCTTCTCTTCATAGTGTTAACCCATTCACACACCTTTTACACAAAAACCCGGGCTGATTAAAGTTCACTAATCTAAATCCATCCTGGAGGTAATTAAAGGATCTCGGTGAGCCCATTTACACTGACGCTCAGTATTTCCCTGCTCACTGTTGTGAGAAAGAGGTATCATTAGCTACCACTACATCCCTGTTGTGTTCACACTGATAACAACATCAGTGCTGCTAGTAGACCTGTCAGCTTCGTTCAGTTCGCCCAGCCTGTGATGAGGTGTGGTTCAGGCAGCAGAGGAGGGCTTATCGGGGTGATGAGAGGGAAGAAGGAGCAGCTTGTCAGTGGCTGGTTTTCACCGGATCTGTCTTGTCTCCTAGGGCTGGTCTCCTGTCTTATGTATTTTGTGCAACCAGCTTGTCCTCCAACGCTCTGTCCTTACCACACCTTCTGGACTGAAAAGTATTTGGAATAACTCTTATGTTTTACCCCACCTAAATAACAGACAGGTAAAATAAATTTAAAGCTTACTTTAGAATTCTCCTGATGTTATAAATCCATCCAAACTGGTAATATAATCATGAAACAAGTGCTATGATATATTTATTATACTCAGGTCTAACCATTACCAGTCTCCCTAGCAGATCCCTGCTAGGTTAATCTCTGTTAGTCACACCTCTGTGTCATCAGAAAACATGGTATAATGAGGTCTAAGTGAGATAAAGATTGCGTATTGATTTGTTCTAGGTTTCTGAAATGATTGTTGCATATGGCCATGGGATTTTTTTGTAAACCACTGGCTTACAAGAATAGCTATTTGTATTCATGGAACTAAACTATTCTCAAGTCCCCTCAAAGTGTAACTAGTGACTATAGTTTTCAAATAAAAGTGGAGGAAGAATGCACTTTGTTCCCTGCCTCCATGGATTAATGGTGTCTTTATTATCCCTTGAGCCACTGATTGGTTGTCTACCAATGTCTGATTTTTTTTTTCCACAAGCTTTCTAGCTGCAGTAACATCAGTCCACAGGTGAACACCACTCACTTTTATGCTCTGCCTGAGCCAAATTTCATTCAGGGTTCAGGAACAGAGAAAAAGTGTTTCCAAAAACTAGAGTATGTACTTTTTAATGTCAGAATCTCTTGCATTTGCTTTTGTATTTACCAAGTGAAAGGACTGTGATAACTGGGTTTGTAGGGTTCTCTTTAACACTTTCATTCTCTTTCTCCGACACTATCTCTCTCTATCTCTGTCTCCCTCTCACACACATGCACACGCAGCCATGAAATCTCTAACCCATCTCTCATCACCACTGTCTGGCAGGGTGGTGCGTCTTTGTTTCTCTCCAACTTTTCACTCCCAGTCTCATGCTCCGATTCCCATTTCCAACCGCCAGCTGCCCCCACTCACCCACACCTCACTCACCCCTACTCCCACCTCTTACTGTGCAGAAACGAGGGTTATTTTTAGAGTGCAGTTGATGGTTTAAGGATGTTAAGTCCATATAGTGCCATGGATTTTCAGTGAGGAAACAGGCTGTTTCTCTTTTTGCCCCCTAACTTCCAATTCATTTCCTCCTCTGCATCCTCTCTTTCCTTCTCTGGAGCCCTTTCTCCAGAACCCCCCCGTTCTAAAACACTTTCTCTTTCTCTTGTACCATAACCTTACCTTCTCTCTAACCACTCGATTGTCAACACAGCACCACCGCCATGCTGTCATCTCCTTCCTCACACCTACACAACTCATTTCTTATTCTCTGTTTCTCGTCTTCATCGTCTCTCTTCCTAGCAGTGTGCTTTCTTTTTTTTTTCTTCTTCTTATGCAAGCAATCTGGGGCTGTCATCATTCAGACTGCTAACTAACTCTGCTGTCTGTTTATGGATGGAAGATGCTTTCAGTATGGCAATGCAGACTGATGTGTATTGCTGAGCTTTACATTAGACGGTTCATGTTTGTGATGTAGGTAACATCCCAAAAGCAATCAAGAGTACATAGTATGTGTCTCCTTCCCTTCCTGGTATATCCATGATATATCATTAAATGCTGAGATCACAGTAAACATTTTGATTTATCTTCTGGACTGTCAAACTGTGGTTTTGCACACTAAGTACCTGTATGTATGACATAGATTTGTATCAAGTTGTGAATAATTTCCACTAAAACTGAACTAGAAACAAGAATTTTTGACAGTTCTTGACACAGGAATCTTAGAAGTCTGCTACAGCTGACTTAAAATGTATTGTTTTGTGTAACTTGTGAAAGTAAAGGTTGCTATAAAGGCTCCAGGAGTAATGTAGGTATAACAATAACAATGTTGAAGTTTTATGTTAATGGTGCAAACTTTAAAATTGCATGCATTGGCATACTCAAAGGTTTGCACCGCACTGAGGAAAGTTTCAAAGACAAGCCTGTTGGTAACACACTGCTCCTATCACTTGTTTCACAGCTCAACTGTGCCCTCTATCACTGGATCTCTGAAATGCAGATACAGCACATCTTAAACAATCATTTTTTAGCAATAGCATGACAGAAACAAACAAAAAAAAAAATTCTTGATGTGAAATTTTGAGGTATCTTTTGACATTTTATTAGTTTCTGTCAAATTACATTGAAACAGAATCTCTAAACCTTCTTTTTTTTGTGTGAAACACTATCTGACATAGAGTTTGAGCTGGAATGCTCTTCTGTCAGGATGCAGTCAGAGAGCTGGCATGGTCACCTACTGGCTTCTGTGTGTCTCACCAGCCCTCTCAAATGGCCCTCACCATGTGTTAACACTTTACTCCCCAAATACCCATGATGACAGCGTCGCTCTGTCTCTTTAAGACCTGGTGTGGAATGCTGTGGTTTGCCTAGGCGTTTGGGGTAGTGCCCTCACCCACACATAAACACAACCCTAAAAGTGACTGTGACTCACACTCCTCGCTGTCTCTCTCTCTCTCTCTCTCTCTCTCTCTCTCTCCTCTTTCATTCTTAGATGCTTTCCTTGCCTCGTCCCTGCCTGTGTAAGGATATGTTGTTTTGTGGCCTGCACTTTCATTCTGCTTCACTCGAGTGCTTAAAAGAAAACAATGTCCCGCTCTCATCTGGCTGGCACAGAGTCAGTACACGGCAGCTTTTCCTGTTTCACATGTTTGTTTGTGCCACAGGTGAAGGGGAGGGTGCCATTGTTTGTCTTTGGCCTCAGTAAGCCCACAAAGCCCCCCCCCCCCTTTTTTTCCCCCTTCAAACAGTTCAGGATAGGAAACAAACTTATCTTGCAGATGTCAATCTCTTGAGTCAATCACAGGTACATCTACTTTGATACAGAATACAAACATAAAAAATAAAAAATGGCTTAAGAAACAAACACATTTTCATCATGAATCACCTGTGCTATTTTGCACAAAAAATGACTTACACACACACACACATAATGTCTCCCATTATGAACAAAAGGGCACCCAGATCCTCAATGAGTTGCCTCAAGCTTTGAGCCAGAGAGCCCTCCAGTGGTGAGAGTTGACATTGCATTTGCCTATGAATAGGATCAATAGGCAAGCTCCCTTTATTAGATCCAGATTTGACCGTCTGAAGGCACAGATGAATGATTTTTGTAGTCTGGTGAGCAGCCCACATCGAGTTCAGCCTGTCAGACATGTCTGGGGGGACGTGGGGGAGGAAAGAGACGCAGGCCTCAAAGTAAAAGCCTTGAGAATGCGGGACAGGGGTAAACCCTAAACCTGAGAGCTCAGCCCAGGCTAGCAGCCTTCCAGGGAACAACACTTTTCTTATTGAGCCAGCAGGCCAGACCCAAATGAGAGGTGACAGCATATTCATTTCACCTAGTGTTTTTCTTTAAGGGCTTTTTAAAATGCTGCTGAATGATGAGCGGTCAGTGGATTTATAGTTCAGGGGATGATTTAGACTTTCTAAATGGCACTGCTTTCCTCCTGAGCCTGTTCACCCTGCTTTTTTCCACAGGAGCAGTCATGTTCAGGGGCTTTATTTCAGCTGTGTGTTGTTCATGTAGGGATGACTCCCCCCTTGGCAACTGAGATTGATTTAAAATGTAAAGGGAGCACCTTGGTTTCCCATACCCAGTCTGGACCAGAAGTAGGGCGTGTCCACACTTAAAGCTGAATTGACATAAGATAAGTGGTCTGGGAAATCCACATATATACCCTCAGAAAAGAGAAATTCACTGTATTTTTTTTTGGTGTTGTGAAAAGTAATTGTGGGCACACACACTGTATAAAGCATATAAACTCATGCACATGCACGCACACACGTAGACACTGACTCTCATACGCACAGCTCTTTTGATGAAGCGCATACCAGAACATATTGTATGTAATGACAACATGCATTGTGTCTCGACACCACATGTCGCTCCCCAAACATTCACTCTCCCAAGCTCTCATCTCAGCGCTTAACCCCCAGGGCGAGAATACCAAAGACTGAACAGATGAGGTCATATCGTGGACGTATCAGAGGTTTGCTCTGGACCTGATGAGTGGCAACACATCAGGAGGCATTGGGAGGTCGTTAATTTATAGGGATGCTATTACCTTCATAAATGCCTGCCTCATAAAATGACTGCCTTGCTTTAATTTAATACTTCCCCTTGCTAATTATCACCATAGACACGAATGGGCCACTGTCTGCACTCTGTGTGAGCTACTTTCAATGGACAGGTGGAGTTTTGATAAGTTAATTTGAATTTTTTGGTTTCATACTGTTAAGTTGTGTTGACTCTCTGTCTTGTTTAGTCAGGCTGGCAGGACAAGCATATGTTCTAAACTCCCTTACCCTTTTCTTTTAACATAAGAAGCAGTAGCTTTGTCAGCATTGCAGTTTGTTGTATGTAAGTGTTGAGAGAGGCTACAGTGGTTAAGACCCCCTTAGAAGAGCTACAGTTCATCTCAGGTTTCTCCATTAGGCTTCTCTTAAATTTGTTCAAACTGGTGCAAACGTTAAGGTAAGAAAACTTCCACTCTTTTGAACATGAGCTCTGTTACATGCTGTCCCCCTGTCTGGCCATGACTGCCTGGAAGCTTGCGTGAAAAGATTTGATATTCTGCCCTGCCTTCCCTGGTGCCACACTGCCATTTTCTCTCTCCCCAAGGAGGGGGAAAAAAAGGTCTGGAATGGGACCAATCTCCATCTCCAGATCATCTCTCGGTAGCCCCTTCAACTAAATAAATAACTCATTACAGTTCAGAGTAAGGAGCTTCATTTACTCTAGGCGATGTAATCACAGATGTCTGTAGGTTGCCCACATCATCTCAAATACAAGTGTTTTTGGTGGAATCCCAAGAGAGGGAGCTCTGAAATGTTAACATACCAGTGAGGAAAGACTGGCAGTGGACTGCATATGGGAAACTGTTGATGGCAGATTGCTTGGCCTCATTGCAGAATGGGATTAAGCCTGTTTATTATCGCACAAGGGAAGATTCTCTTTGCAACAATATTAAAACACATGCAGCTAAATAATAACAGAAGACAGTCACAAGACTGACAAGAGTCTTGTGTCAGCCATCCACCAGAAGCATAATCACCTCACAGCCACATTCCACATTTAATGTCAATACCAATGTGAAGTACAAAAGCCAAGAAGGGCTGGGTGGTGCAAGGCTTAATGAAACAACCAGACAGAGGATTTGCAAATATATTCTGACACAAGAGAGGGGGTGTTGCCACAGAGGACAAAGCAATCAGTGTCCGAAAGTTTAGACAATCACAGCAGGTAAATTTGACAACCTCTGATGACCTGGTGCAGTTTGAATTGTCCTTATAAATCATAAGTTCGACCTAAGTTTAAACAAGTTCACAAGTGCAAGTATCAATTGACCTATAGTGTAGTGTAGGTATAGAAAATACTGTAGGTATAGAACGATGGATGAGCACTTGAATGAAAATACACCAAAGATATAGATGTAGTTTTTGTTTCTTTCAGTGTGTTAATGAGTAAATCACACAACTTGTGTTTTTACTCATTCTAAATTGAACTGCATCTACACTTTGCTCAGCCCAGTGGCCATTAAAACAGCTGATGCTCCAGCATTTTATTAATATTAGTACTAATATCAGCTCAGAATAACACATCTCTAAATTATCATATATATTATATATATATATAGTTTTTTTCTTTCTTGAGAATTTAATAGTTGCTGTTCAAACGTGTTAGAAAACATCTTCTACTGTATCCTCAGGAAGGCAACACAGCAGGCGCATGAATGCCATTTTTCAGTAAAACGGATGTTGGGATTTCCGTCCATTGTTTCATGCTGGGAACACTATTATCAATGTTGTTGTTCTTAATCATTGCATTAGGAAACGGTGCAACAAACAGAAGGTCTAGCCGGTGATGAAAGACGACCTTTTTACCAGATGACCTCTGTAAAAAACAACAACAAAAAAAATCTTATAAAGTCAGTTAGTATAGTTTTGCCTTTTAGGATTGTGCTGTTATTACGGGTGATTGTTTTACATAATGGAGTGTTGTTATTGCATTTGTTTCCAGGGAAATCAACTTTTTTTTCTCCCAGATCAACTTAAATCTATCTGAACTATTGTCTATTTGAAAAAAAAAAAACTTGTCTATAAAAAATCATGAGCAGGAAAAAAAGCAACTGTCGGGACATGATTAAGGTTTAAATTAGAGCAACAGATCCCAAATCTCACGCTCATCTTTGGCCTGCGTTAGATGCTCTCCAAAAAAAAAAAAAAAAAGTTACAGGCAACTTCTCTGTTTCACTTCGGTTGCTCTGCGTGAAATAGCGACCTTGATGGGGCTATAAAATGCCATGGTTGGGCGACTTTCCTCACCGTGAATTACCCTACATCCTTTGGGGGACTCTTTGTCGAAGATGAGGGCAATGTGGAGGAAATGAAGTTAGTGAACTGAGTGGGGTCAACTGAGCAGGAAAAGACAACCCCGCTGCAGAGGAACTCGTGTTGCTGTTGTATTCCTGCGGGAACTGTCACCATGAGGACAGGCAGGAGCATGAATGAATATCTACATATGAATTATCTGGTAGATGCTGTTGTTGATTCCTCATTCAAATAAATTGCACTAATTTATCACCATTAAAAAATTCACGTTTGGAGTGCATTCATCATTGCCTTGCTGAAGGGAATAAAGGTTTATCCTGCAGTGCAGAGGTGTGAAAATCATGATGACCTTCTTTTTTTCCAGAAATATTCCACATCATGTTTGATCCTCGTGAATCATGTTATTATTAATTAGTAGAAATCTGTCACATAAAACGCTTCCTACAGTCAAAGAGCCCAAATACACATTGTACATCAATGTAGTGAAGGAATGTTTACAGGTGAGAGAATATTGATATTTCCTTCGAACTAAAATGTTGTTTTTGTATTAATGTCTGTTTTTTTTTTCAAAATCCCAGACTGATTACCATATGCATCACAGTTGTTCAGAAATTTGCAGTGTTGTGCATATTCACTTCACAAATTAACACCAATAACTAATAAAACGGCTCAAAAACAAAACAAAAAAAAATCTTTCACATTTTTATCAACAACTGTCTTCACCAAAAGACTTTATAAAGCAGATTTATGACGCTCTTTTCTGGCTCTGCTTTTCCCTTATTTCATGGTTCAGTGGCCTCACACGGCAGGCAAGGGGAGGTTTTCTCTCGCTGCTCATTGGTCGTGGCTCTCTCATCTTAGGAGCATTTCCATTCATACACCCGGCGCTCCTTTTCGCCCCTTTCAAAATATCTCACTGTCATCATCATCATTGGGGAAACGTCTTTGCTTGGACGGGACTAATTATTTTAAAATTGGAGGAGGAGTGATTCACTCGAAAAGATCAAACGACCGACACAATAACGACAGGTGAGTGAGAAAAATAACAGATTCGCGTTTACTGAAGTCCTGCTCAGGCAAACTCCGCAGCGTAGGTGTGCGTTCAGAAGGACAATAAATCATTTACACTTGTTTTATTGCTATAATTGATGCCACAATCAAATTAGAGGATTGCACCTCAGTCGATTTAAAAAAAAAGTGTGCGCTTTTCGGAACGACTGCGATAGTGAGTCTCAATCTTTGTGTTATTTTTGTGACTTGCAGACTTTTTTATTCAAAGTTTTACCTCATTCAAGGTCTGCGTTTTGCACTCGAAAAGTACTGAACTCTTTTTTTGTCAGCTCCCTTCTTTGCAGTCTCGCTTCGTCTAGTCTATGGTAAGGAAAAATGGAATGCGTAGTTGGCTCTCGTTTATGATGGATAACAGCAAGGTAAGATGCTTAAAATGTAACACTAGAGGGGTCCCGGCCCACGGGGCCGTCTCGGAGGAAGGTTCACGCCGTTATTCACCAGTCCTCCTCTGCGTAATTGGCTGCAGATGCGGTATTCTATGCGCGTTTTACCGCTTAGAAATTGGATGCATTTGGGGAACTTTATGAGGCGAGCCCTGCGTTTGCCTGCAGGAGCCGAGAAGACAAAAAAAAAAAACGAAAAAAAAACATTGGTCCCCTACAAGTATTTAAACCGTGCCACGTTCATATATAACCCCCCCCCCCCACCACCACCACCACACACACACACACGCACACACACACCCCACCCCACCCCCTCTTCCTTGGCTAATTTATCATGGGGGGGAACTCTGAGGCACGAATTCAATGCGCGACAACACTTGAGCAGAAACGTGAAATTGCGCTGTAAAAAGGAAAACTTGTGGTGCCATTAACCGCTGATCGCGTGTAGGTGCTATAAGTTTGCCCTGTGTGTGTGTGTGTGTGTGTGTGTGTTTGTTCATCATTTTTCGTTTTTGTTGAATTTCTCCGTCAGGTATTGGCTTAAGATCACACGGGCCCCTCATGTGCATCCACCCCTAATTATGCTAAAAATACAGAGTAGGAAAAAGGTTCCTGGTTATATATTTATAATCCTGACAGGTCAGAGCATGCATGCTACTGATCAGGAGAAGGATGTCCCATAGGCCTGGTTAAGATGTGTTGAACTTTAATGGTGCGTCATGAATTCAAATATAGAGGTCCATATACGTTCATTTGCTTTATCACTCAGCCTATATAACAGCTGTTTGTGATGGTATATGCCTCTGCCTTCCTAATAATTGCGCAGGGAGGGAAGGGCTAAAGACACCGTCCTCTAAGTGCCCTTTCACCCTAGACTTTGTAAGCTGCACTTATTAAAGCGAAAAGTGTTTCAATATGTGGTAAGCTTTAGGGGAAAACGTGATGGGGGTTGGGATGGGGCCCATGGACCTCTTCTTCTTGCTGCCCAGCTCCTATTGGGCGACTTGGAGTAATTCATCCATGTTACCAGTGGTGTAATTTCCATCTATTGGTGTTGTTAATGTACGGACAACTGCCATTAAAGCCTACCCGTATCTAATAGCTCTGACCACTGTTAAAAATTAGGGTTATATGAATAAATCCAGGCATTATGTGTGCAGTCAGACACACAGGGGGCCATTAAGAAAATTTGACTTTCTCTTTATTTTGGTGTGGTAACCTCTGAGTGCCCTATATGTGGAAGTTCACAAAACCAACGGTACTTTGTGAGTGCTTGCTGCACAGCACGTCTGGTATATCAGGAGTAACTGATGACAACAAGAGAGGAAGAGGGAATTTAAGAATAGAAGCAGCTGATTAAATCGAAATATTAAAAACAATAATGATGATGATGATGATGATGATGTTTTTCAGGTGTTGTTACTCATTCTATTCTTTCCCCTCTCCCAGGGCCCTTTGGACACTGAGCACCCTTGGGCCTGTCTGTCAAGTAGACATGTTTCAAACTGTCCCTGACACGTCGTCTTACGTAAAGGTAAGACACCACCGTCTCTTCGACCAGGTAATGTTGGAGGGACAAACTGGGGTCCTTTCATTTTTTATGACTTAGTGAGACAAATATACGCATGTTCAATCTCATCTATTATCCAATAAAAATGTCTAAAATCCCCAAATGCTCATCATCACAGTCTTACACTGAGTGTTAAAACAAAAGCATTATTAAAGTGATCGATATAATATAAAGGAAATGATGCTTAAGTATCCTAAATGTAGTTGTCTGCATTAGAAACAAATAGACATATCTTTTTATGATGCATTTTCAGGTGATTTTGCATGAGATAATATATTAAACGACTTTTTAAAAATATTACAGGCTGCTGTAGGTTAAACACCTGTAGCTTTACCGCAGATGCTTATTGCATGTGATTGCCATGTTGTTGTTTTTCCCACTAGTTTAAAATGCCTTCATGCTTGCAGTGTAAAGTCGCTTGTTGAAATTTGCCTCTGTTGTGGTCTATCTGGCTTGTCAAGATCGATTTGACTTTTTGGTCTTCAATCCAAAAATGGCTCATTATCGTGTTTGACGTCACCTCTCTCTCTCTCTCTCTCTCTCTCTCTCTCTCCTTCTCTCTCTCTCTCTCTCTCGCTCTGTCTACCACAGCCCTGAGAATGTAAATAAAGCAAACAGCGCACACATCTGGTTTTCACATTTAAAAAAAAAAACTGCATCGCGTCACATATGGCGCAGCGTGAATACCTGCAACTGCTACACATAAAAAAAAAATTTCTTTGTGATATAAACCCACTATGACCATAAAATGTCCCCCATAACGTCAAGTTCAACGTGCACTTGTGCTCGCAGTTGTGTCAGTGAATTTGGGTTTGGCTGCATGACGTTTGCTCACATCCATCATAATAATCTGCAGAGGGGGTGACTGTTCCGATTGTGGCTCATTAAAATGAACCATTGTGCCGTGGCGAGCTATGGTAATATCTTCATAATCAAGGTATTTTTCCAAGGGCGACTTGTTAATGTTTTGAAGACTTATTTCCCCTTTGAATAAGGAGTCTTTTCATCCAGCCACAGCGTTTGTGCCACTGCAGAGAGACCCGGCGTTTCAGAGCTCAGAACAATTCCTGATTTGTTGTGAGAGAGTTTAATAGCGAGGAATGTTTTAGGAGAAAATATGCTTTTAAATGAGTCTTTCTGCTCCCTAAATAAGAGAGGAGGCCAGCGAGGGAGCAACAGAGGTTAGTGGGACTAAAGCAGGAAGGCGATTTTTGAAATAAACTGTCAATTTCACAGTGCTTGCGTCCCTCAAGATTCACATACTTTCTTTTATTTGCTGTGGAAATGCAATCTATATTATATCTGTTTTTTTTATCTAACAGAGTGTATTTTTCTTATATTGATTTTTTTTTATTCTAACCGGATTCAGACTTAGCATGTGTTTTTTGCGTGCAACTCCTGCACTCAATCACTCATATTCAGGGAGATATTGGTCAGAATGTGGCACGCCTCAATACAAAATTTAAAAGAAATATTCTTCATTCAAGCGACTCCACGGCCCAGCATTTGGTTTTGTTTGGTTAAGGCCAGGCGAGACTGGAACTCTCCAATAAAAATAAATCTCAAATTAATTATGGCCTAGAGCGAGGGGCCAGACAGTTCGTGCTTATATATGTGCTGCAGACTCCACTTTTTGCCCTCGGTATTTTGACTCGGGCTGTCTTTTAGCCCGAGAGAAGGAATGATCTGAATACAAGTCTGCAGTCTCATAAACAGCAACTTTATCAGGCTCACATAGACTGGGACTATTTCTTTGTTGGAATACCACTGCGGCAAAAAAAAAAGTTTCTCACAACACTCAGTACTCAACACATCATTTTCCACTTCAGGAATGATCAAATGAGGTCCCCATGCGCTTGGGTGAAGAGTGAACAAATTATATTCAAAAATACAACCTTTCAATTCACAGACTGCACTGTAAAAAGTATTGTTTTATATAAATTATAATAAAGGAAAAAAAAATCATTTGTTTTGGACAATTCCACATGCATGATGACATGTTTTGGGAATCTGCATGTCCACTTGTTCTGAGTAACAGTGCCTTTGCATGGAGCAGAACATTCACTGTCAAGTTAAAATGATAAAAGAAACGTCTTTAAGTTTATTTCCCTCTGTATGGCTCTCTTTTGACAAACTGTTTTCACTTGTTAGGCCTATGTGACAGATAAAAACCTCAGCACTCACTTTTTTTTCATGCAAGTCTGTAACCAAATTCTACACTAAACCCAACTAAAGGTTGTAATACTGTAGATTTTCATATACGCTAAAGAAGAAAGGATGGGTCTAACAATTGAAAGGCTGCTGAACATAAACCCAGCATAGTGTCCGCCCACCTCTGGCTTGTTGCCCCAGCGGAGAGACTGAGGAGCTACTGGCTCGTGGTGTAAGGAAGAAATGTCTGGCTGTCTAGTTCCAGCGTCAAGCCAGATGTTTTGTGGTTCACTGTGTAAACCAACTTGCATCTGTTTATTGGCCTTCCAAAATGTTTGTTACCACTGTATTCATTATGGTCTTGGTAGGTCCTGGACCCCCAGACTTCCTAATGAGCTTTATGAGTGGGATGGTTGCAGTTATTTCAATACAGAGAGGGAATGATCTTGTCTGAGTCAAAGTTTTGGAAAGATGCTGTCAGATTAGAAAATCAGACTTCTCGTGAAAAGATGAGGATTTTTGTCATTTGAAAAGAATCCTTTCAATTTGCAGCCGTATCTCATTTCACTGAATTTCAACTATATATACCACCTAAAGTCATTGTGGCTTCTGTGGTGAAGTGGACAGTAACTCGCCTTTTTTTATACATGGAGAATGATGACATAAATCCAAAGAAGCACATCATGGTATAACACTGACAGGAAGCAAAATATGAGATGTGTTTCTACTGGTGATGAAGCCCGGCTCAAGGCCACATCTTAAGCACCTCTTTAATTCACCACTTCATCTCTTCCTACAATAAAACAAGTAGGCTATATAAAAACCTCAGACACTGGAATGTATAGAAAAAACAAAAACAAAAAAAGGCCCAAACCAGCCAGTGAAGAGTTAAACAAGGTGTCTCCCTTAATTACACGAGTCTGAACTGGCCTCAGGCAGGAGAAGCCTTGACCCTTAGCAGGATCCAGATGTGGTGGTCCCAAGGGTGGGGCCCTCAGCCCCACCAGACCCCCAAGTCGAGAGCAGACAGGCCGGCCCTGCTGTCACTCGTTGCGGCGCAGTCTCTGTTTGGCCACTTTGAGACCGCTCCCCGAGACAGAACCCCAACACTGCAAAAAATATTCACCATCAACAGTTCAACTATTAGAGTTTTAAATCGTATTATATTTGTAAACAACGTAAAAAAAAGTTGCAAACTGAATGAAATGCATTCACTTTTTTCCAAAGTAAGGTGTTTCTCTCAAATGTGATTTTCTTGATGCTGGTGGAATGATCTGTATTAAGGTAGGCTACTCAGACTTGTTCCAAAAAATCAATGAAACAATCAAAAAAGAACTGTGTCAAAGTGGATTTTAAATCTCTAAATCTAAGTTTTTCTAAGTCGTATATGATTTGTGTGTGTGTGTGTGTGTGTGAGAGAGAGAGAGAGAGAGTGTGTGTATATTAACAAAATAACACTAATGTGCGAAAATTGACTTTTTTTGCAGTGTTATCGGTCTGGTCACGTTCAGGGCTGGCTCCATGTCTAGCATCTGCGCTAAAACTATGCTTGAATTGATGAGAGCAATTTCAAAGGGGGAAAAAATACCTATGTGGGGGGTGGGGGCTGGGATTTTTTTTTTTTTCTGACTAAGGCGAGTAGGGGGAAACCACTGAATAACAACAGCAAACACAATAATAATTATAACAACAACAACAATAATAATAATAACATTTGTGCCCCCTTTTCAAGTGCGCTCTATAAAATCCAGGCTGCATTTCATCCATTCAGTCCTGTGCTGAGCAGCAGACACACACGTGTAGACCAGACCCGCAGACTATAGTGCGGTTTAGCTGAATGCTTGAATTTTATTAATGGTGTCTCAGGAGAACTTCACAGAGGCTTGGAAAGTTGTAACAAACTCCTGTCATAGGTGTTCAGGTTTCTCTTCTTTTTTGATTTAGAGCTCCATTAACTTTCTTTCATGTAGATAGATAGATGCTTTATCGTCATTGCATATTAAAACACAGCGAAACTTAGTCCGGCAACAATCCACTCATGTAGGCTATCAATTTAACTTAAAAATATAGAATATAACAGAGAATAGGCTGATTTACAGAAGGATGGAGGCTTGGCCAGATGTAAGCCTGTAGTGTAGGCGTGAACCAAAAGCGCTCTAAAACATGGAAACACATAACTTATAGTGTCCTTCGACAGTAAACCACTTTACAGAAAACCCCAGTTAAATGTGTGCAGAAATAATTCAAGTCGGACAAATAGTAAACCCCTCCACACCATCTGTGACATTAGTGGGAAAGCAAAACACACAACACTATTCTATAGCAGGCTACACCGCTATGGCTGTGCACAACGCAGGCAGCCATCCTGTAAATATTTCCGAGCAGAAAAACATAACAGCGGAGCGAACACTCAATTGTTTTCCCTGCTTATCTCTCTGGGACAGTATCCTGCTTTTTTGAAGGCAGGGCTTTCGGTGACACACAGCTTCCTTCTCAACCTTCTCAACAGTGGTGACTTCACTTCCCAAATTTAGAGGAAAGAAAAAACTCAATCCGGTAAAAGTGTCTCTTTCTCTCCGCCATATACCGGGGGCTGGAATTAATTCAGGAGCGTGTCATGTTTGGGATATTGTCGGGGTCCGCTGAAAATTGCGCAAAATGGACGGAACTATTAAGGTAAGGGTGGAGAACGGGGTGTATAGTTTGTGGGAGACCGCTTTTTCGGAGTTGCGCCTCCTTTTTTTAAGCAATGGGTTGAAATGCCCCTCTGTGTCGGTCTGTGAGCTGGGACCTCCAATCTGACGACGATGAGCGGCTTTTTTCTCTCGGTTTGAAAGCGGTAACCAGATTTCCTTCTTTTTCCTCTTTCTTTGAAAGTATCCACTTTCCTTTTCCAATAAGCAGCCTGGTTGTGAGGATACGCGACGATGTGGATTCAAGGCTAAATCAGAATCACGCTTTGGATTGTGGGGACCAAGCGCACATTTACGCGCGTCTGGAAAGGCACAAAGGAGTGACTATTTGTTTCAGACACGCTGTAGACTATGATTTTTCATAGGCATAAGTAATCCACGAGTTCTACGATTCGGTTTAGTCTGGGCAGCGGGGATTGAGCAATAGCCATGACTGGATGTACCGCTATACGATGTGTCGAGCTGCGCAACAGCGGTGTGGCACATCGCCCGGCTCGGTCCGAAGATTCTGTCGTGGGTGAAAAAATGCGATGGTTTGGTATTTACAAAAGAAATAATACTTCTGTCTGTGCTGCTGTTAGATTATTATAACTGTTCTCCCTCCGTTGTTGGACAGAGCGTTTTGTCAAAGTGTAAGGAAAGCTGTCATTTGGTAACTTCATGCGGTAACTGCACAGTTTGCGACACTTTAAACCACAAGCTTCACAATGATACCTTGGCTTGCTCCTTATATAGTTACACAACTATTTTGAAACGGTATGTTGATAGTCAAGAGCGCTGGTCTACATTAACATTGGCTACTGGCCCCCGACAGTCAAATTCCAGATGCATTATGGCTGCAGCCACCAGATGTTGAATGGCAAGTCCCTATTAGTTCACTCTGCGATGCGTTCAGTATGTGTCTTCCAGTTAACAAGTGTAAGCTCAGAAGAATGCAGCCTCTGCATTTACTCTTATTATTGCTGAAAAACGATGTGTCTTGTTTTCTTTTGGAAATTTAAAGTAGCGGGTTTGTGGCGGCTGGGTGTGGTATGAGTTTTGGAAGAGTGTAAACGTTGGCCAGACAAAAATGTCAGGCTCCATATAGTCACTTAAATCCCGTCATTCACCGCTCACAGCGCTGTGATTATTTTGTTATGTATGGGGGGTGAATGCCAAGCTGTAAGAGGACATGAATGCCTCAGTTTGTATGTCTGTAACAAAGCAAGAAGTTGTGACAATTAATGTAATCATAATTGAATCCTTGGGTGTAAATGACTGGCTGTTAGCTGCATTCATGCTCTCTAAAAGAAAGGAAGGGCTCTCTAGCCACGAGAGCTTCCTGTTCTACACAATCTTTTCCTGACAGGTTTCCTCTTCCTCCTTAAACAAAAGACAGGAATGCCCCCCCCCCCCGCCCCCCCTGGGTGGCTCCTGCTGGATGGCTGTGTGTGAACGCCAAACAGACGCACGTGTAGTCTGGATGTGGAGATATTGCATATATCCAGTCTGCTCCAGACGCGTCGTGACGCATTTGGGGAGATAGACTTGACTGATGCAAACAGAACAGAGGTGGCTCCCAGCAGGTGTCACACTCACACAATGATTATAACAGTGTTTGCAGTTTAACAGCTGAGCTATAATTCATTTGATGTTTTTTTTTTCCCCTTCTTTGTTTGAGGCACTGTAGAAAGACGCATTGTAAAATGTAACTCAAATTTTAGGTGTTTTCAGAAAAATATATAAAGAGAAAAAGTGTTTTTCTTTTCTTAATTTCAGAAGTTTAATAGAGTTTTTAGTTGAAATATGGTCGTCAGGATAAATTCATATGAACTGTTTAAAAGTGGCACACAACCATGTTTTCAGAAATTATCTGAGGACATTGTGAGACAGACAGAAAACTGAGAGTAACTGCCAGTAGCTCTGACTGGCAGTATGTGTGTGTTCCCCGCAGATACTGGAAAGAAAACACTGCAAATTGGCACTGGTCTGTTGTCCTTTCAGCTTCTCTTCATGAGAGTGGTGTGTTCCTATTTTTAAAAACCCTCCGCAATCTTGATAAGCACACGCCACTTGCCAGTCATGGTCTCAATTGCACAGGCTGATATGTCACTGCAAATATAACGTGCAACAGTCATAATAGTCGACTAAGCCCTTATCGGGCTGTAATGAGACATTCAATCACTCTTCTACATTTTATCATCAACAGACTAGCTGGTGTGCTCTGCTCAGATAGTAAGTCTAGCTGCCAGGGTTCAGACTATGATGGATCCCACTGATGAAATCACTGGAAAATCTAATTCTGGCGAGATGGATAAATGCTCTGGAGAGCTTCAGCTTTTATGTCTGCCCATTAACCTGAAGAGTAGTATTTTATAGAGTCCCTTACGTGTGTTTTGTATTTGACCTGTGGAATTTGTTTCTAATTGTGTGTGAAGAAAAATTAATTATAATACCCGAGATTTCCTCATCACACTGATAATCCTGAACACAGGTGCATTTTAGTCAACGGTAAAGGCAAGTAAAACTCGTGTTTAGCTTTCACACTTTGTAAATCTTTGTATCCATACTTTATCATTTTAAAACCTTTACTGGTGTGAAGACAGCGTGGGTCAGTGGCATTACAATAGAGGGCACTACAGTGCCAATACATATTTAAAATATACATTTTTCCATAAATTTTTAGAAAATAAATTGTTCAGACTGACAATGTCAAAATATATCCTCCAACTATTAGGTCCAGTAACTTTTGACAAATAGAATAATGTGCAAAATAATTTAGTTTTACTTCTGAGTTTACAAGTCAGATTCACTCCAAACATATTTTTTTTCATTACACATAGTATCAATTCAGAGTAAAAACATTATTTTGTCTCTGTTTATAGTGTATAAAGCAGCTATAACTGACATAAATAACTCCAAAACAAAGATGAAATATTACTATTATTTCTTAAAGTAGATTTTAGTAAATTTTATTACTACTACTACTAACTACTGTACTCTTTGTTACTGTGTTTCTGTGTATATATACCTCATACAGACTATAGTCAGTCTACAGGTGCACCAATGAAAACTTTTGCGACAAAATAAGACATATATGGTTCAGACAAATGGATAAATGAAAACTTTCTGCTTGCATGAAATGTCTTAGAGTGGATTGGTACTGAAGTTATGTGAGATCTGGAGGATTTTGAGAGAATGCAAACAGCTACATGTTGGAAATATTGATCAATGAATATCAAGTAGCATTTTTTCCCCTGAAGCAGATATGTGGCATTTTGGAATGAAATAATTCAGTCCTTGGGGATTAGACACGTCTCGGTCTAAGCTGTGCCATCAGATCCTATCAGATCCAGATGTGCATCAGACCCGAGTCTAATCCTCAGCAGAGCCATATGACTGTAATGATTTCACTTGATATTCTGACTTATTGTTTGCGGTATTTGTTAGTTTGATTGTTTTTAACAATGACAGATGGAGCAATGACAAAGACCGACTCATCAAGTCATTGTTAAGCGGCATTTGCAACCTTTCAGGCCATCAAGCACTATGAAGTTTATGCCTGGCACAGGTCTGGGATGGTGACATTGCCTGACTGTTCACTGTCAAACACTAAGTAGTGACATCTGCATGTTAAAATGTAACCCATCAAGTACTTAATCCATGCTTTACTTCCAAGACATTACACAAGGAGCATGTTGGAACCACGTAATATCTTGGCCAGCCAAGAGTTTCTGCGTTTGTTTTCTTTAATAAACTTACATTGCTCCAGCTGAGCCACAGCAGAGGGGTCAGTGTAGAAGTGACCCCCCCTGCTTCTGTTGAGTCTTCAGCTGTGGAGGGAAACCCAAGGCCCAGACAAGACAGACACACCAGGGCTTGGCAGAGGAGTTTGATGTCTAATGACTTTAAGAAGATACAGATAAATGGCAAGAGAAAATTATTATACAGCCAGGAATCTGTAAAGTTTTGTTCAGGATATTCTTTTACGTCAGCTCATACAATAAATGTGAGAGTCTCAATTTAAGAAGCTTTTTGTTTGTTTGTTTGATCTGTGGACCAATGGGTCATTACCAGTAGAACAGTCGTATGTATTCGTTGATAATGTTAGTAAACCAGTATGTTGGTTGCGCCCAAGCTTACAACTCTGTTTTACTCCACTGTGGGCATGATTGAAGTCATCCTAACATCAACAGGAAGCTACAGTTGCTACGTGGGCTGTATACACAAACTACTTAGGATGCCAGACTGCGATATGACCCATAACTGCACATAATTACTGTAAACAAAAATACTCAAGAGATTGAAAAATTTGACATCACAGGTTTCTGGGTAATGTCAAATGAGAGACTGAAGTTGGAATTTTTTGTGAGTGTGTTCTTATCATTCTCATTACATGACAATAGCTCTTCATTCTCAAGGGAATAGTTTGACATTTGGGGAAATACACTTACTCACTGTCTTGCCAAGAGTCAGACGAGTAGAGCAATCTCACTCTCATATCTGTTCTGTAAATATGAAGCTACAGCCAGGAGATGGTTAGCTTAGCTTAGCATGAAGAACACAGTGGGAAACAGCCAGACTGCCGCTGTCCAAAGGTAAAAAGTAATCCACCTCCCATCACCTATAAAATTCACTAACTAACACATAATATCTTGATTTTTGAAACTGCACAAAATCAAAAGTGTGAAGTTATGGGCCAGTCAACCGGCAGAGACTCCAGGAAGTCACGGTGCCCATTTAAAAAGTTGTCCAGCACATAACCCCACCTAAAACCACAACTTGTTGTTTTTACAAAAGAGTGTTAATTAGAGGTGCTAGCAGGCGTATTTTATACTACCTTTGGACAGTGCCAGGCTTGCTGTTTTCTTCCTGCTTCCAGTCTTTATGCTAAGCTGAGCTAATTGTCTCTAATCCTTTAAAGTGCATATTGGTTAGGCTGTAGATGGCCTATTTGGAATTTGCTCACATACTTGAAGAAAGACATACCAAGTATTTGCTCCTTCTACTTACAGGAGGCGCTATCAGTGGTGAGTGAAGACCAGTCCTTATTTGAGCCTCCATACGCTGCTGCTGCCCCGCTCCCTAAGACAGACATGACTGCATCTGGCACACAGGACTATGGCCAGACCCACAAAATCAACCCCTTACCCCCACAGCAGGAGTGGATCAACCAGCCAGTGCGGGTCAACGTCAAGAGAGAATATGAGCACATGAATGGATCCAGGTATAGCATGAGAACCACTTCTTGTGTGTTACAGTCTTCAGTGTCCCGTAAAATATGACTTTTTTTTTATCTATCTTTACTAGACATATTAGACATTTGGTGTTCATTACTACACTCTTCTACTATTATTGTTGTCATTTGTCATTCAACAGGCCATTTCTTTACCGCAACTAACCTTCACTTTTGCTTCTAATCTTCGACATACTTGGCCCTGGCCAGCAAAGGGCTTAAATATCTCATGCCAAAGTCAATGGCTGGAAAGGAAAACCAACAACACCCAATTTATCTGCTGATAATATTTTTACAACTAACTTGTGTGTGTTTGTGTGTGTGTGTGTGTGTGTGTGTGTGTGTGTGTGTTTGTGTAGCAGGGAGTCTCCGGTGGACTGCAGTGTGGGTAAATGTAATAAGCTGGTGGGGGGTAATGACACATCTCAGATGAACTATGGAAACTACATGGATGAGAAGAATGCCCCTCCCCCCAACATGACCACCAATGAGCGAAGAGTCATTGTACCTGCAGGTAAGATGAGTTTTTTTTTATTTATTTTTTTTATTCTTAATATCTGGCATAGGATGAATGACACTTTCTTTTTTATTTGGTTATTAGGATCCACATTAGTTGCTACTGCAGTAGTTGCTACTGGGGTAGCAATTATTCTTCCTGGGGTCCACACACAAAAAAAAAAAAACACAACATCAACACACTACATACAAGAAACATACAGACAACACAACCATCACCCCTCTCACCCCAAACCCTCACTGAACACTCAACTATAAAAGAAAATCACTACAATAATAATAACAATGATAATAATACCAAAAATAAACAGAGAAAACAAAAGAAAATAGAACAAAACACCATTTTTACCAGGAAGGAAAGCACTCAGGCACAAAATTGAAACAAACAGAACAGACTCAAATAAAACAAAATAAAACAAGATCACTATTAATGTCCACATCGGAAAACAACAAGACCAAGAGACAGTCAAACACCAGATATACAGTCAAACACCAGACAACAGTTGATAGGTCATTTATAAGTCTTTTTAAAACAGGTTTTGCTAGTCTGCTGTAAATGTTTTATGAGTCCCATTTTTATATGGTTGGTTCATGGGGTAAAGCATTGTTCTGATGTTTTATGTCACCCAAGGTAGCACGGCTGAATGTGTGCAGGTAGAGATGTCTGTTTGTCTGCCAGACCTATATATTTCTTCTCTGGTTTCACAAATTGAATCTTTAAATACAGTACTGTATGTGAAATAATACAGTTCAGGGAGTAACAAGTGTAGTTTCAGGGTTAGAGCTTATAAAAAAGTTATTTTAATGTGAAAGTTGAATATGTTGTTATACTTAAGCCACCGAGCCAAAGAGAATGACTATATTTTCCCAAAAAATGAGTAAATGAAATTCATAAAGTCAAATGGAGTCTTGGCAGATTTTCCATTGTAAAGGCTATTAAAGTGTTGGTGCTAAACTGATGCAAAGGGCCACTCATCTATTAACCTAATAGGAACCACTCCTTAACCACTAGTGGTAAGTTTGGGGTTTGGTTTCCAGATTGACTGTGCAGTAAGATACTGTGTGTTTGTTTTAGTCTACTTTGTTGCCAGATGGAACAGTACAAGAAGTACCACAAATGTTGAACAATGATAGGACAGGATTTCAAAATGAGTACTGTGAAAGATGATTTACCTGAAACTCAATATGAATCATCCCACTGCTGTAAACCCTTCTGTGGTTAAAATAAGACACAGAATTATTTACTATCTGAATCAGGTCTGCTACTGATACAAAATTCTGTTTCCAATTTGTTCATTTCTCCCTCTTCCTTTACCCTAGTGAGATATGAAACTCTCTCAACTCTCAACATCTTCCCTGCTGTCTGTCCAGAACGAACTGTTGTGCAGTCAATAAACTTCTTCTTTTCTCATCCTGCAGACCCATCATTGTGGTCCCAGGACCATGTGCGCCAGTGGCTAGAGTGGGCTATCAAGGAGTACGGCCTGTTAGAGATCGACACGGCCATGTTTCAGAACACAGACGGCAAAGAGCTCTGCAAGATGAGCAAGGACGACTTCCTCCGGCTCACCACCATGTACAACGCCGAAGTGCTTCTCTCTCATCTCAATTACCTCAGGGAAAGTAAGTATGCTCAGTGAGAATTGGGTTTAAGAATAAACTGGGCAAATCGAGAGAAATTAATGATTAATCAATTCAGGGATCAGTGGAACAAAGACTCCAACAGCAGTCGTTTGATACTAAAATGACAGAAAAGAGAAAAGAAAACTTCTGAAATTTGATCAAAAGACTGAATTCCACCCATGATGATTTTTTTTTCTTATGTAGTACGAGGCAGCAAGAGGACAGTCATTTTGTTGAACGGTGCTCTATTCCTACTGTTTGTGCCTAAGTCAAAGTCTGAACTGGCATCTATTTTTGCCAAAGAAAAGAAGTCATAATCAACTTTCAGTCAAGACACAAGCCTCTTTTCATACACTTTTCTTTATTTTTGGATGAGAAGTGAGAGGAAAAAATGCCAAACCCGGGCAAACAACATGACACTTTTTTTTTTTCACCACACTATATTCATATTACCATCAATAAACAATGAATTTGCTTTTACTGGAAACTCATTTCTCCATAATGGCTACCCAGTCTTAAACAGAGCTGTGGAAACCAATAGGGTTTCTTTCCCTATCGAGATAACCATCGACTACATCCCCCACTACACTTTGCAGCGCCTTATTCCACATGGTCCACAGAAAGATGAAGCCCAGGTGCATTGCCTCAGGAATCATGCTAGGCCTGTGTGTTCAGCACAGCAAAGAAAGTTGATCTGCAATTTGCAATGGAGGCAACTAAATTTGAGCCTTTTACCTTTGAAGAGGTCCTCGGCGTAATCCTGCTTCATATGTTTCGGTGGGGAAATGAAGCCAATTTTCTGAGGCAGTATGCAAATGACATTTTAATATAAGATCTAACATCTGGTGTGGGTAAAAGCTTGAATACGCAGCAATGTCTAGTTCAGACAATAGGTATGTCCACTGTTTAAACCTTAAAAATAAGCAGATCTTGATAATATGACTGTTGGACATACAGGGACCTGTTTGTCCCATCATTGAATACTTTGCATTCTAAACTGAAGAATAGTGAGAGCTGCTTGTGCTTCCACTTCAAAATATCATGACGCCACATTGGGTGGAGTGACTGATGGCTCAACTAAATTTAAAATTACTCCCAAAAAATAGCGATGGACCTTGGTGTGATGTAATGGGAACTGTATTTTGTGGGTGTCAACAGTTTTCTCTATGCACGGCGTCTGGGCAGAGAGAAATGCTTGTCATGAGTATAACAGCCTCATTGTGCAGCGCTGCAGCGGGTGGATCTGTCTGACCGCCACTGGGCACACTCCGCAAAGCAGTTTTCATTATGGCCACTGGCTGCGGGACTTAGCCACGGCTTAGGCGTGCTGCACCACGACTCTGCCCAATGCTGCCCTTTTTTTGATTTAGACCTTGTGTGTTTTGGAGACAGAAGAGATGTCTCGGGAATCCTCTCCACTTGCCAGCTGAAATTGCTTTGGATCTGTTCCTGACAATCAAAAAAGATGAATGCTCCCATCCCGTGCCTGGACTGACTGACCTGTTTCGGGGCAGCTCTCTGAGAAGTGAGCAGTGTGTATTATTGACACTGGGAGCCTAAGGGCAAGAGGAACCATGTTAGTAAATGAACGTCGAAGAAAGACAGTGAAGGAGCAGGAGAAAGAGGAGCAGGGTTGAGGCTTTATGCAGACCCCGCAGGGCTGATGATTTGGAAACTAAAGCCAGTCTCTCTTCTCCCCCCGCAGCACAAACAAACACAATCATAGACGAGGAGTAACCCCGTCCAGAAAATAGACCTCTGGCTTCACTCACGAGTGTTGGAGCTGGGCCGAGCTTCCAGAATACAAAAAAAGAGAGAGTGTGGGGGGGGGAGACTGAGTCAAACCCTGGAAGTATTAGTGATTACAGGTCATGTGATGTCTTCCTCCAGCCTTATTCAGGACTCTTTCATACATTACTCCCCATCTTCCTCCAAACAATGGATGGTCCAAAGGGGTACTCCAATCATTTCATACACATCTGTGTGCATCATGTGTGTGTTTGGGTCTGTTTATTGAACCTCTGATTAACATTCCTCAGAGTCATTAAGCCCTGTATGTACACGGGGCAGACACACTTCCCCACCCTTTGGCCATACCATAACAAAAGATTCTTGCCACGTCATACACAGAAATATCGTTCAGACACCCACACTGGTGCAACTGTGGGCACAATCTGAACATCTGTCTGGCTACCCAGCTGCTTGCAGTAACAAGGGTAGTTGCCCATGCATTATTTTGGCCTCATTGTTGGTCACTTATCCAGATTTTTATAAATGATGGCCGCCCGCACCCCAATGTGCTTTCAATTTGGGGTGCAATTTGAGAATTTGTTCAAATTAGTCTGTCAGGGAGGGACCGCGGACTGTTTGCTTTATCACACCCATGTAGGTCGGTTTGATACCACATGTGCTGGAAACGGAGCAGAGCAAAAACCTCAGACAACGAGAGACTGTATCCTCCAACACACAGAGATGCGAGAAGAGAGAGAGAAGGAAAGAGAAGGGAGAAGGAGGGAGTGGGGAGGGAAAAGTAACAAGACTGAGACTTGAAAACAAATCTACTGTAGATCAAAAGAAACAGAAGAAATTGGATAAAGAAAGATATCCTTGACGGGGAGACTTTACAGTAGTTAACTGAGGACAAGGGCAGGGGCAAGAGAAACAGTTATAGAATGCAAGTGTGAGATAGAAAAAAGAAGTTGGGGGGGTGAACTGTTTTTTAGAAGTGTGTGGAAACGGTCCGAGGTGGTCATGATTGAGTGCCATTGGAGAATAGCAATAGTTCTGTTTCCCAGCTGTCGCCGTTGCTTGTGTCTGGATAGATTTACAGTGAGGGAGTCAAGACAGAGGGAGAGAGAGAGTGATAAGTCTGGGCTCCTGCACTGCTGCTGCTGCTCACTCCAGAGTGGGGGACATTCTCGAGCCCTCAATAGTTTATACAGACCATAAACATCTGGGCTCGAAGGCTGAGTAGGGAAAAAGGAGGTCTGGAGAGCTCTCTCTCTCTCTCTCTCTCTCTCTCTCTCTCTCTCTCTCCCCTCACAACATTTTTATTGAGCTCCCCTTGCATTAGTTCTTTCTATTGGCAGATTATCACTGGTGCAGAGGGGCTCAACGGCCTGGCTCTGCACCCTTTACTGTTAGCTGTCTGCTGTAAGCCACCATTACAGAGCAGTAGGCGTCTGCTCACTTGACTGCTGGGGTTCAGACACTTAGCGAAGGAATTTATGTACATATCACATTAGCATAAGTGGAGGTGGATAATAAGCTGTTGCCATTCATGTAAACACTGGGATGAGTTCAGCACTAATTGAAGCTGGATGCTTTGAGGTATAACATAATTGCACTGCATCTCAATTGCCAGATAAGAATGTTGATATTGGACAATTCTGTAAAACCTGTTTTCTAACTTTAACAAACATTCTGAAAATTCTGTCTTTCTACGACAACAGTATAACAGTAATACAAAAACAATAGGTTATGGTTAGGGAAAGACTGTAGTCTTTAAATGGTACTGTACAGGTGACGAGATGTGAACAGTAGTCTCTCACGTCAATCCCGTCCACCACAGCCTCCTCCTTAAAAGGGTTTGTGGAGCTGATCATTTCCACCTTTGCTTCTGAGAGACAAACGCCATAAATGTCATGGCCACAAGTGGTTCATAAAAACAGGTTGTTTTAGGCATTTGAACAAACAACCGATTCTGTAATTTCTCTGGTGAGTGATACCCAGTATTCCTAGGAATTACATTCATATTGGAGGATTCTGCAGCTCACGATTTGCATTCATTGCCAACGTCCAGTGCCACTGCAGGAGGTAGGGTACCCTATATGTAGTATGGCAGATAGTAAAGCAAAGTTGTGGTTGTGACGGAGTGTGTAGTGCATTCGCCTGTCATGCAGGAGACCTGAGTTTGGGTCCAGTCACATACCTGTAATGAATCATCTTTCAGGTCCTGGGGAGTACTACTGCATATGTGAAAAAAATATAAAGCCTTTTTTGGTTCCAGTACGAGCTGCGCAATATCTGAAAAATTAGATCACCGTCAGTTGGGGTTGAAGACTACAAGTTTGAAAATGAAAAAAATCTGGGGATGTGGAGTTAGAAAGAAGTGACCTTACCAGACCTCTGTAGCCTTCTCCTCATCTCTGTTTGAGGCTACATTAGCCGCTACTAGCATAACACCCAAATCTCCAGACAAACTGCCACCAGTCGGATTGCATTGTGTGTAATGTGAGTGGCAGGTTTTGACAAGGAAGAGCAATGTCTCTAGTTCTGCTGTATTGATTCTGATCTTATTTTTAAAAAACTGTCCATTGTGTATCTGACAGTGTAATAGGCCTGCAATGCTAAGTCAGTGGGTACTCTTAACTAAGTGTTTTAATTGGAAAATATATACTCTAACCATAACCAAGTAGTTACTATAACCAAACCATGATATTTCCCTAATCTTACCCAGTATTCTGTGCCTTAACCTTACCAAACCTTAATTATAGCATTGGCAGATCAGAAAATGGTAATAGCCCATATTTGTCATATGCATTTTGAAAGTCACTTACAAACGATGTCTTGACGATAGGGGCATCAGATCAGACAGCACTCTTACGAGTCATTTTGGAAGAGTAACAGCCTTTTTAAGTTTTGAGGACTTGTGATTTTCTTTGGTGCACTATGTAAATCTGTTATAAAGACGGGCAGAGGTTCGAGCCAGTGTAGCTTTATTCTATAGAGCTAAAAGGATGACTTTCTGTTGGCTAGAGCCTACTTGGCTCCCTTTAGGTGGCAGAATGCTCAAAACTGCACAACTGGGTCCCTCAGTTTGTTGACAAAGCCTGTGCCACATGTTTTAGGCAATGGTATCATATGGCTCTACAGAATAAACAGCAGGGGCCCAATGGAGGTCCATCACAATGCTGAACAAGCCCTGAAAGATCTCTGTCAATATTATGGCCATGCCAAACTGGAGGACAGGGCCTTTTGAAAGAGCCATCAGTCATAGGAAGGAGAGAAAAGAAAATTGTTTGTGGATGTTATGTAATCTAACAGACTCTGAGCAGATGTGACTAGGGAGCGAAAGGGAGAGTGAGGGTCTTAAAGGCTGAACACTGGCCAGTCCTCCCACTGTGCTGTCAGATTACCAGAATATGTTTGTTTTCTGAGAGAGAAAGAGGCCGTCCAAATAAATAGGCAGCACGGCCAAGGCTCCTTCCACCAAACTGTCAGCTGTGGTCTCTCTCTCTCTCTCCCTTTCTCTCTGTCGCTCACTCACCCCTCCGCTCTCACTCACTCTCACTCTCTCTCGTACAGCAGTCCTGAATTTCTCTGTGGGATGGTTTTGAGGTTTTCTCAGCAATGCTGCCTGTTTGCCTGTCTGGGTCAGCCCACATATGTAGCACACAGTAGGAAAAGGGTTAACAGTCCTTTCTTCCTCCCTTCTCTCTCTCTCTTTTTCTGTCTGCCTGTTCACCTTTTCTCTTACACTTTCTCCCTTATTCCAAAGATGGTGCTTTGGTGACTTGCTTGCCCCATGTGCGCTTACACTCTGCGTGTGGAATTATTTTTGTACGAGGAACTGCGTTTGATTGCTGTGCAGGGACCCTGCCTCATACAATGGCTCCCCTGTTCTGAGGCCCCCAGGTTTCTAAATTAGACCCAGAGCCTTGGGGGTGCCGTGGAGTAGGTAGAACTGGGAGGGGTGGGGTGCTGGGAGGTTAAAATACATTTGTGGAGCACCCCTCTTTTCTCCCCTACCTCCCCCTAAAAAACAGACCCCTAGTCTGCCACCATGGGCCCCTTCACCCCCAACCCCACCACCAGCAGCACAGTAAGTTAGGTAAGGATCCTGCAGCAAATCTTAAAAAGAGCACATCGCAAACTAGATTTTTCTTTTCAGTTTCTGTTCTTTGTCATATCCCCCCATTGAGAAAATGTATCTTCCCTACTCAGCAGTTCCTCTTAGCAGTCTTAGTGCTAAATCTTAACACTCCCCATGTAGTAGCAGTGCTTGTGTTTTCTCTGTGCATTTTTGGGTCTGTTTTTCCACTCGCTGATTTATGCCTGGGGGCAGCTAAAATTAAGAGAGCATTTTGGTGCCGCCCAGGGTGCCTGTGTAAGTGCAGGAATGCAGTGCAGAGTTCTGCTCCATAAGGTGAAATGAATAGGCAGCCATATGCAGAGTCTTGCCTCTCAGACTTTATTATTCAGGAATAGGGGTTTGCAGTGAAAATGCTGGCAGACTTCAGGGTTTTTCCTACATTTAGTGGACTGACAGTGCACACATGTTGCTGGATTTTTTTATATTTGGGGCTAGATTTATGTGTCATGAATTATTTTCCCTCTGAGATTATTTTTTAAGACAAAATAGGAACACGGTTCAAGAAATGAAAGGGGCTTGAGTGCTGCTTGACAGTAATTGTGCTGAACTTTCTACTGCCACCTGCTGGCTATTGTTATCATATGACTTTGTCACTCAGAGTTCAATAGGGGTATCCATGGGTTACTCTAAAAAATGATTATAAAAGTTTACATCTGTAAATATTTTTTATGCAAGATTACTCATTATACTACAAGGCATTGTACTATTAATGCTAAACCCGATAAGTGTAAAAGACTTGTGAAAATGATCATATTACTTATTTGGTTTTTATGTGTTAGTTTTAGATGACATTCATTTGTCTTTATGATTACAGCACAGGTGCAAAAGACATTGCTTTGACTTAATGTGCTTTCTTTTGTCTCATTGCAGGTAGCTCATCATTATCCTACAATACGCCATCTCACACAGACCCATCCCCTCGCCTTGCTGCCAAAGAGGGTAGGAACACATTTTTTTTATTGGCTATCCTCTATCCAATTCTCTATGCATGTGTCTATATTTTTGGTTTGGTGTAACTGTTTGCAGAATTGAGCTGTTTTACATCAAGGGAGTGAGGTGAGAATAATAGGCTCCAAAGAGATAAAGGAAGAAGAGTGAGAGAAGGAAAAAGAGAGAATAGAAGTCAGAGTATTTTCAGCAGCCCTGTAAATTTCTCCTTCACAGTACCTGCCAGCTTCACACAAGCGGATGCAAACAAATACACGCACAGAGCACACACACACTTGAGAATACAGAGCACTCACACAAATCTAAAGCGCATGCAGTCACTGCTTGCCACTGACAAGGCTCTGGGCAGGTGCACCTTTTGTGTTGTTAAAATAACATGAGGCAAGCTGCTACAGCAGACTGTACTATTCAGAACCGATACCTGTGACAACACATTGCAGCTTAGAAGGGCGGCCTCAAAATCGAGGCATATTAACAAGAAGACAAAAGCAGTGTGCTGAAGAGTTCTATCCACAGCAGCTGGGGTGGACACAGACTGTGAATGTAGCGATTATAGGAAAGGATGTAGGATGTAAGACATGTGAATGAGGTTGTTTGTTGGAGAGACATGCATCAGAGACAGGTGCTGAAGCAACAATGTGTATGGCGCAACACACATGGCAGAAGAGGCTGATTGGCTGCTTCAGACCAGATTGGATTGGAAATTAGTGTGTGTGTGTGTCTACATGTATGTGGGTGTTCATGAAAAGAGAGTAACTATACAGTATATGCTGGGGGGCTTTAGTCTTTGTATTAAACTCAAGACATGAGCAGCTGTCTGAGATTGGAGTTTACCATCCCGTGCACATTTTCCTCTACAAAATCAATTTCTATACTATTTCTAAGAGACTACTATCACTACCTGTTGATGAAACATAACAAAAGTAATGAGTAGATTCAATGTATGCCTATGGCACATTGAAATTTGGGTATTGGGACTGCAAAATACTCATCGAATATTATTTGTCTGAAAGCATTTAAACATGTCTGATCTTTAAACAAAAATATCATATCAGATAAGATGATTCTACTTGTTTTTAACACAAGTCAGCTTTAACCAAATGTTCTTTAATCACATGTATTAGTAGATTGATTTGTTTTTATTCATCCCATTTTTAAGGTATTGACACGTATTTCTCAAAAAGTGCATTAATCTGAATTGAAAAATATTTGGATTAGCGCACCTTTGTAGGGGAGATTTTTCATGTGTTTGTTAAGAGATTCATTTACCTTTTTTTAATTTTAGAAATTAATATTAAACTTTAAAGTAATTTAAGGTGGGCATTTTGTTTACATTATGATTAACTAGGCTGCTTAGTGATTTCTTTTCCTCACGAGTCTCTTAGCTGACTCTAAGTTACTCAGACAAATAACTAATTGAGTTGACATTTACATTTTCAAATCAGTAATTAGAGATGCAACTGTCAAGTTTAAACTGTTGACTGATTTGCCATTGTTGCTCATAGTTTTGACAATGTTACCAGTAAAATCCTTGTGAAAACCAAGCTGAGCTTCTTTGAACAACGCCCACAGCAGCTCAGAATGACTGTCTCTTTCCTCTGGATACCTTTTCACTCTACAAACATTATTTTGTGCTGACACAACATGAACTAGGCGAAGGCTGCACTGCGTATCTGTTAAAAAAAGCTACACATCCTTTACATCGGCTATATGGTGTCACCACCAGAGACGGGAGAGAGGACTGCAATAACAGTGATAGCCTTCTCACAGGATGAGAGGCCCTATCAAGGCAGGAAAAGAGGAAACACTAGGTCTGATAAGTGTCCGAGAATGCCCTCTGCCTCTCTCTATCTGCCCCAGTCGTGAGCGTTAGCAGGCTTTGTACTTGTTCTCGCCCAGCTTCAATACCAATAGACCAATGGGCAAGCCAGATAAGATTCTGCTCGGTCACCTCCGACCTTGGTCTTCCTGGTTCTCAGCACCAGGTATTTGGACTGGCAGGAATAGAGGGTCACTCCCTTCAACAGCATTTCCCTTTCACAAGAGGTGATTTCTATTATGGGCTCCTGTAACACTGACTGTGCCTGTAGTTGTGTCCCGTGATCCCAGCCAATGTACAGTTAACTACTTCTAGCTGAGAAAAAGCTTGCTCCAACAGGGTGGCTTTTTAGGAATTAGGAAATACAACCATGTTATCACATTGATGTCCATCCAAATTTGAAATAAATCACCTTGTCTTGAAATATTTTTATTGACCTTAAAGTCATGCAACTTATTAACCACCATTAAATATTACACAATTTTACTGTCATGCCAAATTAAGTGAAAAAGTGAAACAAGATAAAGAGGAATAAAGGAGTTTGTGACTCAACAATTCTCCATTAAAGAAATCTTGCTTCAGGAGAAGCCTTTATCAACATTTTCTCAGATCAGTATTGCCAGATGTTCAAGTTCATATTGCCTTTCGCGAACAGTCAAATACCATACAGGCTCTTTGGGGTAGAGTAAGCACAAGCATACAGCAGGAGACAACCCTTAATCTGCTCCAGACTCTGTGGTGTAAAATGCAATGTTATGAATAAAAGAGAGCATATAAAACATGGAATGCAGCAGCTATGAAAGGGAGAGTGTGTGTGTGTGCGTGTGTGTGTGTGTGTGTGTGTGTGTGTGGCTTTGTGTGTATCGTGTACTATTTGCCTGTGGATAGGCATGTGTTTGTGTGGGTGGGTTCCTGCATTTCTCCGTGCATGTATTACAGTATGCAGTTGCATTGCTTTTGAGTGTTGAAAAGTATGTATATTGTACAGTATGTGGATGTTAATGTTAACATACAGTATGATACACTGACAGTCGTGGTTGTTGCCTACTTTTCCAGCTATTTTCACTGTGCTGAGGCTTTGTGCCTTTATTGACTTTTTTTTTTCTTTTAGCTTTTGTTTATACTGCTGCTATGATATTTTGGAATTTTTTATTCAAAGGAAGGACACTCATATTCTCCACTGCTTCTCAGTAAAAGATGATGATTCACCTCCGTGAATGTATTTACTTTGCTGCCAAGTCAAAGCAGCAATACAGCCTGAAGTGCACCATTACGTGAACAGGCTGTTCACATATTCATGACTTTCATTCTCCCTTTGCATTTCTAAATTAAAGAAAAAGTAAATGACGGATTAAATTCTCTCTTTAAAATAAAAACACTAAAAACATAAACTAAGAGAGTTGCCCGTAACTTTTGCCCATGCGTATACGCAGCAGTGTTGCAGTCCTCTGTTGCTCTATTCTGGTGCACTCATTGTCTACAGTGTTTCTAACTCCTGTACTTTGCCATCATTATCCTCCTCTTATGGCTCCTGCCTCACACAGATGGCTTTTAAAGCACCTGTATTACGGGTATTAAAAAAGTTTACCCTGTCTGAGTCTCTCTCCTTGGCTCAGACTGCGGGTTAAAAACAGTCCACGACTCGGCTTTCTACCTCTTCTCTCTTTCTCTTTCTATCTCACCCTCCGTACTCTCTCTTTCTTTTTCTCCCACTATGTCTCTCTCTGTCTCTCTTTTTCTCTTGCTCCTTGTGTCTCCCTGCCTCTTTCTGCCTCTCTGTCTAGCGCTCAGGCCTTGTTTTGACTAACTGGTCCTGCAGTCGAAGTCTCCCAGGAGCATGCACCACACCCCAGACCAGAGTGGAAACTGGCTCAAGTCGCAGTCAGAACGAGGCCTGGAAAAATGAAGGAGGGTGGGGGGAGGAGGACGGGGTTTGGGATGAGGCAGCTCTGTGTGTGCACATTCAGGTCTGTGTCTGTGTTTGCGTGGCTGGCTCACTCCGCGTACCCCCGACCACTTGGGTTTTGTACATTTTACATCTGCTGCTTCTTCCTCCTTCTGCACTTTCACTTCCATTTCCCCACCTTTCTCTCAGTCCAATTAACCTCAAAACGGAGTGAGTACTGTTGAAAACCTTTAATTGTGCAGTGCCGTTTGAGCTTTTTGGCCTTTTCCTTCTCTATTCTTGCTTATGTGTGGGTAAAGAAACATTTTTTTTTTGGAGTTGAATGTAGTCTGCTGCCAACCACTTCACCAAGGGTATATAAAAGATGTGGATGAGCCCATAGTACTGGGCATCTCCTCCAGCCCATACCAGACAGTAGCTGGGTTTGCTGCCATTGTTTTCTTTTCAAATTTCCAAAGTTGTGTTTTGTCTGACTCTTTTTTTTCAATATTTTTTCTTCCCTCTCTTAAGTTTTTTCTTCCCCTTCTCTTTCTTTTGCCCTTTCTTCTTTCTCCTTCACTCTTTTTTGTGCAATTAATCTGTCTCCATCTTCTGCCACACTTCTGCCTCTCCCCCACCATCTCCTCTTCTGTTTGTAACCCCTCTCTGCACGTAGATGGAGGTAGCCCCGTTGTGTTTTTTTCGGGGTGGTGGAGAGTGGATGGAGGTGGGGGCTGGCGGTGAGTAGAGGGGAAAAAAGGGCCAGTAAAACAAAGAGAGGTTGTCTGCAGGCGAGGCAGGCAGGAAACGCAAGTCTCCCAGGACTCTCCCCCAGTCACTGCTCCTTGGCTATCCTGCCGGCCCACACCAGATTGAACCTGACAGCCCTGCTGAGCCACGGGAGCCCGCTTGTTCTTTGTCCCTCTTCTCCCTCTTTTTGTCTTTCTCTCTATTACGCTCCTCTTTATTTCATTTGTTTCATCATATTCTAATTAATTCACTTTTTTGGATTTTATTTTGTTCATTATTCTTTATCCTTATATCCTTGCTCTTTTACTCCACTTTGAATATCACCTTTTCCAGTCAAAGACCAGAACACCTCTTCTTGTCTGCAGACAGGAATGGGCCCTTTGGTTAGACATAGGGGGTTAAAAGTTGAAAAGTTTGAAATTAGTGAAGAGATCAAGAGGACCCTTAGCAGCAGGAAGTTTTCCCATTGGAGGATATTCTGCCAATAAGGAAAGGGAAAACAAGGCAACAAAATGTCCTTTGAAAGAAACACAACACACATAACTGGATCTGAAGTGTTTTTACATTTCCATTGGTGGGTTATGAAATTAGTGAAACAATAAAACACTTGTGGCAAGTTACTAGGCAAACATTGTTTTTATGGTTGTCGAGAGATTAGAGTCTAGAGTTCAGTTGTGCTGTAAGGAGAACTGCAGTGTTTTATTTGGAGTTTTTCATCATTTGTTGTTTGTTTTAGGGAAACCAAGAGGAGGACATGGTTATATTAAAATGTCAATATGTTTTGATCCACAGGGGGGCAGTATTGTACAATGTTTAGAAATGGCGGGACATGTAGTGGCAGCTGATGATGATGATGATGATGATGATGATGTATTTTTATGGTGTGGTTGTATGAGGTTATGAGATGGCACACAAAGCCCAAATAAGTTATAGTGAAGATGGCCATCTTCATTTGTTCAGACCTAAAAGACTGAAAAACATACAGTTGGTCATTGTTTTTATCTGTGTCTTGTAAACCAAATGGATGGACTTTTCCATATATGAACATAAATAAGACTGACAAAGTTTAGACAACTATAGGGAGTACATAATAGTGAATTTAATAGTCTTTTCAATGATTGATAGCTCATCTGGCAGTATGTGAATAATTTTAATGTACTGGATAAAATGACAATAATTACAAACACATAAATATTCATGTCCACCAAAAGGCACCCACCCACACACACATAAACACAGAGAAAGCATTTATAATCTGGAATCAACACAGTTACAAGTGTCATAACATATTCTAATCATCACACCTTTTCAGATTAATAATTAATCATGCACATTGTGTAAAAAGACAATGCCATAAGCCACATTTTTCCCATGTTTAGGTATTGATGAGGGCCTGATGTTATTTATAAGCTACACCATGCTTCATATTTGAACAGTTTTTACAGTGGTTGGTCAGCCTTTGCTGTGCTGTTGATCTGATTCATTACAGGATTTTGGTGTCGAGTTTGTTGCAAAAGCATCAAGTCTTGCTCATTCTCCTTCTCTGTTAAGATTTTTCAGTCATATCTAGGGATTCAAACTGCCACCTTTAATTGTCAATACACCTGCTTCTCAAAAATTCAGCCTATACTGATGGGAAATGGGATTGCCTCTTGACCTTGTAACAGCTTGCTGATCCCAGCAACAACCTCTGTCATCACCATTACACCGTCTCTATTCACTGCCCTCTGGGAGAAACACTGCTGACGAGAAACACTGCTGACAAAAACATTTGCAGAGCATGATAACACTTTGAAAAGCATATCTGGCCAAAATACGCATCATATTTCCCTATATTCTGGCAACCATTTGAACTGTTTTAGCCCATAATAATACAAGGGCGCTGGCCAGGTGCACTGTGAGTATACCAGGGTGTTTTTGAGACATTGCCAGGGGAACGATACATCCTCTGTTTTATCTGCTTGTGTCAGAGTGATTGATTGTTACTGGAAGCCGTCCAGCGCCACACTCAGTCAGGTTGGAACCGCAGACACACAGCAGGTAGAACTCATGCAAACTGGGCCAGGTTGGCTGTTTGTCAAGGTTTCACGAAAGCTGCTTGTGTGGGGCGATGGGAAGGGGGGTGAATACCATGTACATGGATTGTCTATGTGTGTGTCTCTGTTGTACGTTAATTTGCATCACTCCCTGTATTTGTGGTCAGAGTGTTGCAAGCTGCTCAACTAACTGTAGTCTTTGTCAGTGATTGTGCCATCTACATTTAAATCATCACTGCGTGCCAAACAAAACCACATTACCATGCCCAGATATCCTGTCAAGAGCATCTTCAACCATATTTTGATAGATTTATAGAGGCCATTTGGCACTGATGTGTTTTTTTTTGTGACAGTTGCATTCCTGAGATAGGCTAGCACACAATGAGATGAGACACCTACTGTAGTCACATACACACGGGCAAATTTTGAGTATTGACATTGAGATTGTAATTTCACTAAATACACAGCATTTTGGTCAGGCAACTGCAAATTTATATAGCACTTGAATTCATCCACTGATCTTTTATGAGTTGTACATATTTCTCATCCTTTTAGAAAATATTTTAAAATATATTCAAACTTGGTCTTCCCGTTTTTTCTCTTTCTTTATCAGACCCTTCATATGATGCTGTACGGCGGACAGGATGGTCAAACAATATGCACAGTGGCAAAGGTGAGGACACAGAAATCATTAAAGCTGCATTTTGTCTGACAAGTATACATAACTGTAATCTACTGAGAGGGGGTGTTATCTACTGATGTGGTGAACATAAACGTCTGTCATTCCACATAGGTTAAAGCCACCAAATTATTTGCAAACACTATTTAACCTAAGTCTGCATCACACTAGAGGCAGTTCCAAAATCCACAAAGTCTAGACTTGTAGGACAGATTCCTAAAGATTACAGCTTCTGTTGTCAGAACATGAACAGAAGTCAGTCCAGCCATCAGTTACTGCCTTATTGACTTTGGACCACTGCTAATGTGCCTTCAAGATGTGTAGCTTGGTTATCTGAAGCCACCCCACTGATGTTTTCTCTGAACCTTTTCATGTCTCTCTCTCTGGCTCTCTTTCTGTGTCTCTGTAGGCTCACCGGTGGTAACTCAGAATGTGACCAAGTCCACTGAGCAGCCCAGACCTCAGCCAGGTAACAGTTTACCTCAGTCAATATTGTACAAGCATTGTACAACAAAAATTGCTATCAGCTTCCCTTTGTGCCTTTTTTCTTATTCTCTTGAATTTCAAGACAGTCATGTATGGTTATTATAAGAGAATTGTAAGTACTACTAAGTTACCTGACGGATTTTAGTGAACTAAAAACTGCACCTTATATTATTGTTGCATACTGTTAAAAACTGTAGTATAATCAGCCAAAGATCTAATGTGTAAAATTAGTTGAAATGTAAGTAAATACATTTCAACATGAGTGCAATCATCACAGCCTCAGAAAAGTGCAAAACTATTGTTTACACGGCTTTCAACAGCAATTTAATAATGGACTTTTTGGAATACAGTCTACCACCAAGCTTTGAGTGTTTACGAGTGAGTGTTTGTACTTTTCTCTTTCCTCTCAGCCACATATCTATTAGCACGTGTAATTGGTTTTCCTGGTCAGCTCATTATGTAGTGGGTGTGCAGAGCACAATAATCCAAATACACTCATCCAAGACTTCACCACAGTCAGTGTTTTGTATATTTAGCTTTAATTACTCAAGCTGAAAAATAATATTATGAGCAATAGTAATAAAGAAAGATGGAGTATTATCATTCTGAGTGTATTCCAATTAAAATTGTTAATGCCTGTTTGCTACAGCAAAATCACTGACCTGTTAGTTCTGCATACCAATTAGTGTAGGTCACATTCCTTTAAATCACCACAGCAGGCAGTATATATGCCAACAAATCTCTCCTTTTGTCCACAGATCCTTACCAGATTCTGGGTCCCACCAGTAGTCGCCTAGCCAATCCAGGTAAGAATCTTAACATGCGTGCCTATTTATAATGCATCTGCTGTGAATAGGCCATTGTCTTGGAAGTTTCTCAGAAATGTCCCTTTATACAGGCCTCATTTGGCAGATAATGAGCTCTCGAGCTGTGAACAGTGAATAATGTGCTCTTAGTTGAATGAAGATGCCTCTCTGTCTGACTAATGTTCTTGTATGTGTCCACCATCAGGGTCAGGTCAGATCCAACTGTGGCAGTTCCTCCTGGAGCTCCTGTCAGACAGCGCCAATGCTGGCTGCATCACCTGGGAGGGCACCAACGGCGAGTTTAAGATGACAGACCCGGACGAGGTGGCGCGGCGCTGGGGCGAGCGTAAGAGCAAGCCCAACATGAACTACGACAAGCTGAGCCGTGCGCTGCGCTACTACTATGACAAAAATATCATGACCAAGGTGCACGGCAAGCGCTACGCCTACAAGTTCGACTTCCACGGCATCGCTCAGGCGCTGCAGCCGCACCCCACCGAGTCCTCCATGTACAAGTACCCCTCGGACCTAGCCTATGTGCCTTCCTACCACGCCCACCAGCAGAAGGTCAACTTTGTATCCCCCCACCCTCCGTCCATGCCAGTCACCTCCTCTAACTTCTTTGGACCCACGGCTCCATACTGGAGCTCGCCCACTGCAGGCATCTACCCCAACCCAAATGTTCCCCGCCACCCTAACACCCATGTGCCGTCCCACCTGGGCAGTTACTATTAAACACCTCTATCTGACCATCCACTACCCTCGAAAACCTCCCCTCTACCACAACAAAGTCCACAATTGCTGACCTGCACTCCCAATGACGCCGAAGCAATGAAGACTAAGTCGATAGAGGCCTTTGTCCTCTGAAGAAATTTTACTCATGAATGAAGGATGATAAAATTGAAGGAGATTATTTTATATTTGTAAAAATCTATAAACAACTGGATGCTATGGTCCAAAATGGAATACTACTTACCTTTACAAGACTAGCAACTGTTTGTTTATGTTTTGGACGTGCGTCTGAGTTTCCTGTGCCTTTCTCTTTCCCATCCTCCTGAGAGCTTCAACTACAGGCCAATTGGTGTCCCTTCCAAAACCTTCCCAAACCAAAGCCTAAGGACAGGAGAGCAACCCGAGTCTGTCTTCCTCCTCGCCCCACTACCAGACATGGGCCTATTATTTATGGGTCTCAATCTACATCCTCCTCAGTACATTATGTACATTATGCTTTAAAGCATCTGCCCTTTCCGCTGTCTACAGCCTTGTCGGGGTTTCTTATTCCCAACACATCTAGCCTTCTGTTTCCACTGTCTCTGTCTGCTCGTCTGTCCATCTGCATCTTTTTATGTGTGTGTGGAGAGTCTTCTGGAATTCGCTGGACAAGAAGGAGCTCTCAAACAGATGGACTTTTCTCAGCACTGAATGAAATTTGGCAACTGGAATATGCCATTCACGATTTAATTTATCCTCCAAACTGGAAGGCTAGAGAAGAGTTAAATACCAGAGAAGGAAGCGCTGTATGTTTTGCTGACCTGTGTCAACTCAGTTACTTAAAATGCTTTCTGTGTTGTGTGTGGAGTTCAAGATGGGCGATGTAAACAGTTGACTCTGTTGTGCTGAGGAAGCTGAGTCAAGATGTAATTGAAGTAATTTGCAACAATAATTCAACCCAGGTCAGATGTTTTCAGGGGGCCACACACTAGGCTATTAAATGTTTGCCATGTTGTTGCCTTTCAGTCATTTCCAGATGTTTTGTTGCTCGACCATGTCAGAATTAATGTGAATGTCGTCTGGTTTGTGAAACACGTGTAAAAAGGATATCCTAGAGCAAAATCAAAATTTGTCAGATGTTTTCATTTTGTAAACATTTAATGAAAAAATTAATTCCTTTACATAACACCATATTTGCACACAAAAAAACGTCTAAATTTAAAACATAAAATGCCTTTTTCCAAATGTAACTATGTAGATGTCTACACAACAAGATGTTGTTTAGTGGATGTTTTTTTTTATCCAAAGTGCCTTACAGTGCCATGAGTGCATCTAGTTTTACTATGTGCCACAATGAGAATCAAAGCCTGACCCCCACAATGTTAGTGCCAAACCTTAACTGCTGTTTTACACCATTTATTTTCTTTTCATTAAAGAGAGACAGCATTACATCCGAAATGCATAGTAAGATACATACAGCCATCTCTATGTCTGACAAGAAATCTGACAATTTTTGATTTTGAAGTGCACTCTGACAATAATGGCTGTCACGGTGTCTCCCTCTATGTAGGCCAGTCAGGACCATATAGGTCACACAGACACAGAGAAGTGGCTTAGCAGTAAGTCATGTTAATAGACAGTCAAGTTGCATTTCACCAGGGCTGGATCCTAGTTTGAGAGCAGCATGTGTGTTTGAATGTTAGTTTCTCACTGATCTAAAGCCCAGCCAAATGCACATGAATCTCAAGGCAGGATTTCATCATCATGTAATAGTATCATGTCAAAACATATCCATCTTCAGGTGTTCAAAACTGTTAATAGCAGAAGTATTCCTTTAGAGAAACTGAAAATGGACACTTGAAAAAAAATTACTTTGGACTAAGTAGTTCATCAGAGAACAAAACCAATAAAGTATGACGAGATGAAACAAAGAAATCCTCAGATTCGCAAACGCTGTGCGTTTGTCAGACCTATTTTTTATTATTTTATAAGCATCAGTCAACTAGGCATTAAAGCAACTTACTGTATAAATTATGCAGAGTTATTTTCATATGTGACACAGTATTAAAAAGTCAAGAGAATTAATACGAGTTGACCTCGGTCAAAAATGCAAACCTTTTAAGTCCATTTCTGCTAAGTAGTTTGTTCAGCATTTTAAGCGTTTTTATATCTGTACATTTGGGCAATACATTTTAACATTTTTTTGTTTTCTTGTTATTGTTATTATTTCTGTAATTCAATTTGTAACATCCTAAGTGCCTTACGTGCACAAGATATTTTCTAGTATTCCCAAAACCACAAATGCCTGCTTGAATCATAATCCAATAACCAGGGATTCCTTTACTCTATAAGCAACATGTGATTATGATGGTTCTTTTCCACTATTAATCACTTTTGATGCCAAATAGCCCTGGAATTGGTCGCTTTTCCTGTGCATTAAGAATTTCAGGTATTTTATGCAAAATAATACAAACAGTATTCATATCCACAACAAGCTTCTCCTGAAGTTTTATAGCTTTAAATGAACAAATAAAAAGGGAACATGTAATTTGTAGCATAAAGAAATTATTCTAATGGACCCTTAACTTCCATGTTTCACAAGCATTATCAATGAAAAGGGATCTGTGCTACTTCGTATATGCAATGTATTTTGGATATCAAATATATATATATATGTGTATAATTTTACAATTAACCAGTGTATTATTATTATTGTCATTCCTGCAATGTATGAAGTAATACCTTTTGAAAAAGGGCTTTTGTATAGGAAAATGTGACAAAATAAATGTTTTTACCTCTCAAGTGATGTTCCATTGCCTTCCCATGGCTTCGCCTGAGTGTGAACACAGCCAGTGTATTTTCCATCATGACATTTTGAGACTATAAGACTTGTCTCGGGTGTGTCAGGTTTGGACATCCATTCCTCTCAAGTTTATGACAGTTCTTGACAACTCATTACACATTTTCAAAGTGTACTGTGTATTTCTTACAGTATTTATTTCTGAAGTTTTGATTTAACATTCTGGTCGTTCTGGAGGCTGTGGTTTGCGGTGCTGTTGCCAATGTTGATATGTAATGAGGGTAGTGTTAGACTGCATCAGGGTTAGCTGGCTGTAACTTATAGACTAGCTTATATTCTAAGCACTAATCATTTCCAGTGTGAAGACATGGCTTGAGGGAGGGCGAGGAAACTGCACCGTATTTACAGGTTTTCTTTTCTTGATGCCAGCTTTTTGCCAAGATGATCACAACTTACATTTTGTTATTGCAAAAATACTGTTAATCTGTGTTTACATCCGTTTCAGTTCCAGAAAGTTTTGAATCAACTGAAAACACGAGGCCAAAGGCTGACACATCAAAGCAATTGTACTTCTCCGTTTGTAGAAACTGACACAGTAAAGTGGCAGACGAGGAAGCTCTGCCTAGAATGAAAAAAATAAGTTTGTGCAGTTTTTACCTTAGCCATTGCCAATTTCCAAGATTTATTTATCAAGGTAGGAGAAATGCTGAGAATACACATTCCTTTTTGAATTTTATTCATACAGTTTTGCAGCTTGGGAGATAATCAGAACATTCACAGTCCCCCACTACTGTCCATTTATCAACACTACATTAATCCCTTCCTTAAGGCAGTTATTCATTCACTTTGACTACACATATTGTTATACCGATCACTACTTAAAGCTTACTCAAAGCCTTATGTTTTTTTTTCTGTTTTTTATCATATTTGTATATATTTTCAGCCTTATCTCCAACAAATTTCCATTCATTCATATACAGTTATTGAGAATGGGTTAGGTTCATTCAATAAGGTTAGGCCACTGGCACCACTTGGATAAAGTCAAGAGGTAATTATCTAATTTCTAAATAATAAAGATGTTAATGCAGAATGCCTCTCAATCCTCTCTATTGCACTACATGTCATCTTGAATGTTGCCATTTAATGTCAACTGCACTGGCAGAATAGTCACATATGAGCATAATTCATAGGAAGCAGGGTAAAACTGTAAATATTTTAGCTGGAAAACTCACTTTGACCACCTCAGCTTCTCTCACCTTCTTTACAACACACCCTGTGGTTTATAACAGCAGGTGTAAAATCACCCTAGTCTGCAATACATCTATTTGTAAGCCTACTCAGTATTTCATGTCATGTCACATATTTGCAAATAATATTCATACTCTTTCACCCTAGCTTTTCTTACTGAATAATAATACTATTGTTTATTATTACTGCTACAGTAACATCTCTGAATGCAGACACACTAAGGATTTAAGCATGCAGTTCATTAAAGAGGTCATGGTGGGAGGTCTGCCTTAGCAAGACTTGTTAAAGCTCCATGCTAACATACAGTACGTGCTGTTATTTTTCTAAATGGAGAGTTCTGGTTTCATGTTCAGAAACTGCAGGCAAAATAATGGGCAGTAGGCAACAGCTCTTATCTACCAAACACTTTGACTCTGTTGTGTTTGGATCTCTGTTTACTGTCACAACTTCACTTTGTTTGTAGATGAGAATCTGTGATGGGGGTTGGCACCTGTCATTATGTTGCTTTGACCTTTTTGATCACAGTCCTTATATGACGTCCCGGCTCATTTAGACAGAGAATAATATGACACAGACTTTTTTTTTTTTTGAATGCAAAAATAGCCTTTATTTCAGTGTCTTTTTCCCCTGAGATCAAATTCAAAAAAGACAAACAAACAGAATTGATTTTCATAATATAGTCAGTGCTGCATGCAGCCATAATTTAAGTGTTTCCTGAGAGCTTTGTTTTCTCACTATGGCTTCACTCAAGAAGAAAACCAAAACTACATCACCCACTGTTTGAAAAGACTGGTCCCTGAGCCCAACCCATAGTGCCTCAATGTCTAAATAGTTAAGCATACTTTAATGCTTTGAGTCCAAGTGTCTCTTTGTGTACCGCAGCCTACAGTAGCATGAATTATAGAGCAACCACTTTATTTTTTTCTCACCCATGACAATAGCATGGCCCTCAACACCAGTCCTTCAAATAATTGGAAGATTTACACACAGGATAATGCATTTGTTTTGTTCTGCCTCTCCTTACTCAGTAAACCTGATGTGCAAGGCCATGGTTAAATTAGAACCACTCATCTTCATTTACAGCAAGAGCTCACAGTAGTGTATTTCTTGTGTGAACAATTGGGAAAAACTTCTTTTTCTGTTCCTGAATTGTAGTTTTTACCGTCTTGCATGCCGCAGCTTCCCTTTCGAGAACAGGTTTTTGGTGAATAGACAGTGAAAGGTGTGGTTTAACATACAAATAGTTCACAATACCTGTCCTGACCCATAGACGGCCTTCTTATCTGTGTTAAACACAAAAGAAGAACAAAGAAGTGGGTTTTTCTTACTTCATATTTAAATGCTACACAATGTGCTGCCATTAGTTAACCCCACCTGCCTCCAGCACTTGTTCATCCTTCAGAGTCTTGAGGAGTTAGTCAATGAGAGCTACAAGCCTCTACCAGTGTCTGTTTCTAATGTTCATTGTCAATGTCTCCATCGTGTCACATTTTGGTGACATTCGGCTGATCAATATCAATCACCTCAAAGCCCTGGTTGTCATGTCCATCTTTGGAGTGATGATGATGACCCTTGATGTTGTGGAAACAATAGGCACAGTGTGCAGTGGCCACAGGAACCACCTTGGAGAAGTTAGAAAAATCAACCCTGTACTTGCCCTCTTTGCTTCTGGAGATGATGGGCAAGAAATTGTAGCCCCACATGATCTCCTGAGGAATAAAGGAGGTCCGGACTTGGCAGGCGGAGCTGGTGGACTCTGCAGTGCCGTCTAGGAAGACGACCAGCTCAAACTCTTGCTTGTGGAGTGTGTCCACTGCCATCTCGAAGAATGGGCTGCTCTTGTCGATCCTGTGATACAGCGTGAGAGGACATACAAAGAAGAGGTTGTCCTTCCCAGCGTCCACCATGAAGTCAATGTTCACCTGGTCCATGATGATTGTCTCCCCGTCTGGTGTGTTTGTTGTCCTCAGCAGCTTGCCATAGATCTGGCTTCCTATCATCAGGGTTTTGCGCAGGTTGGCCACTCTGATTGATAAACAGAGGGAACCATTTTTGGGGCTGATGACAGCCATGTCACTAAATGTGATGGTCTTAGCCCTCTTTTTAGGCAAAGAGATTTTGGACAGGATGACTCCACACATGAAGCAGTTGATAATTGCTCCAAGGAGGGACTGGATGATGAGAAGGGCCACAGCACCTGGGCAGAGAGGGGTGAGTGCTCGTCCACCATACCCAATAGTTGTCTGGGTTTCAAGGGAGTAGAGGAATGCAGTGGTGAGTCCCCCAACATTATCAATACATGGAATGTGGTCTGGAGGGGGTTTTTGCCACGTCAGATCTCCATTACTGCGGGCAATCCAGTACCAAAGCAGGCCAAAAATGAACCAGCTAAGGGTGAAAGAGGCGATGAAGAAGAAGAGGACAAAACGCCACCGGATCTCCACAAAGGTGGTCCAGAAGTCAGCCAGGAAAGCAAAGTGTTTACTGTACTTGATGTTTCCGAATTCAATGTTGCAGCGACCATCTTTGGTCACTAGTCTGGTCCTGCGATTCTTTCGCTCCACCAAGCAGTCCTGGATGCGTTTGTTCAAGGATCCACACATTTTCTACAAGTTAACAACCTGTAAGACAATAAAATGAAAAAAAATATACAGTATAAGTACATAGTTGAAAACAGTCATCAGTCAACTGTGTGAAGAAAAGGTACTGATGAATTCCTTAAATAAAATTTCAGAAGAAAAACAATCTCTGTGTTTGGTAATGGGTAACATCAACAACAAAATGAATGCAAACATTACACTACTTATAAAAAAAAAAAAACAAAAAAAAAAACAATCTGTTCATAGTGTCTGGTGTGCTTACCTATAAAGCACACCAGACACTGCACCTGGGGCCCCACCACACTTTGGCAGCCCCAGTAATGACAAAAAATCTCTTCACAGAAATGTGCAACAAAGTTTGATGAAAAGATTTAAGAAGTTTTAAAAAATGCCCATATAACAAATGTACTTGGTAATGCCCCAGCTTTGCATCACAGTGCACATCATTTAACTAGTCAGCCTGTCACAAGGCTCTACTCTCAAACTGTCAATCATCCTAAAAAAATTCATCACAATCAAAGAGCAGAATGTCGAAATGACACTGGCTGTCAAGTGCTGGAAGGGAGATGAAAAAAGGAGAATATGCTTGCACATACTGTGCCAAGGACAAATATAATATACAGTATATGCCCAGTTATATATGCAACTAGCAAGGAATGACTCTGAGTCGAGATGAAGTCAATTAAATTTTTTTGTTTCTTTTTGTTTTTGTGTTTTTTTTTTGCATTTTATAAACAATTCCAGTGACCACATGTCCTACTTTTGTATACAGTATACTTCCCTGTTTTCCTGCTTTACTCCTCTCCCCATAGTTACATGACTGAGTCTCACTGTGGACTGCTTACTGTATGTACAGTCTCATATGCTCCAAGCTGCTCTGTCCCACTGCAGTTTTAATCCTCAGTGAAAGGCTATAATCCTGGGTGGATGCAGCACTGCAGTAAAGACCTGACATTAATGAGAAACAAAAGTTTCCACTGAAGACGCATGTGGTCCAAATAAACCAAATAATTTGGGGATTTTGGTCCAGTGTAAGTGTCTCAACACAAGGATCATCTTTGTTTGCTAAGTTTCAATGCAGCAAAAAATAAATGTGGCATTAAAATAATTTGGGCAAACCCAGCCAGAAGGCCAGCTGCTCACAGACATAACAATCTTTGACTTTATTCAAGCTCTGAGTTCTCATGAGTCTGGTGCTTGATGGATGGTAACTGGCAGTATTGGCTGAGGTTTCCAAACAAGTATGGCCTCTGTTCTTGCCAAGTCATGCAAACTACCCATTTGGATCATGGCGTGCTTGTTAGTGAGTGTTAAGTAGTACAAAACGATCAGTGCAGTGAGTTTATGTTTTTGTTTTGAGCCCTCAAGGCTCATATGTAGTGATTTTGCCAAAAGAAATCTGATAATCACACGGTGTAGCTTGTTTGCAAGCTTTAATCCCTTTGAATGTAAACCTTATCCTTCCACACCCAGTGATTAGGTCAGCATGTTTTCATACTGTAACAAGATATGTGCTGAAATAATTTCAGGTAATGGGTATTTTAATTGCATATATGACTTACTCTAAACTTACTCTAAATCATTGCTTTGCGTTAGAAAACAACTAGCTTTCCAAATGGAAACCACCTTTGCTTTACTGTCATGATTCAGAGTCAAAGCATTTTAACTCTAAGATTATTGAGTTAAGATCAAAGTTTAAATGTAATAAATAAATCAATAAAAGACTAACAATCACTGTGTATGAAAATGTTCCTTATATGAATGATTGAATTGTATTTCACATTTTTTTTCACATATTTTTGGCACTCCAGTGTCCTTACACAGAACTTTTGAATGTACCTTGAATGTTATAATCATTGACTGGCTGTATTGAGCCATTTCTGTGATTAAGTTACAATCAAAAGGCTTTTTGAGTCATGACAATAATAGTGTTTTAGGTTTAAAGCTTTAACACACTACTGTGCTAACTGGATTTAATGTTAATTGATACTTTGGATATAGCTGAAGAGTTTATTTTCTTCCTTGTGCAGGCTCATTGTCAATGATTACATCTCGTGTGTTACAGTGAACAGCACTGGAAACTTAAAGACAAACTCTTCTTTAATTAATCCACTGGAAACAGATAAAAATGTGGCTAGTAAATACTAAAGTAACAGTAACAGTGTTGCTTCTGTTGCATTAATGGAATTAATTGACATTTAGATTAGCAGATTATCAATATTAGATATCTGTTTTTGTGTTTCTAAGTGTATAATTCATTATAATGATCCATTTTTTTAAAGCTTATTATAATGTCAGAGTAATGAAAGGCTACTTTGATTATTTGCATTACTAAAATGGTTTGTGACTGTTACATAACTTCAGCTATAGCAGGGATTAAGCAATACTTTAGATTTAAAGAGGAGATTAGTGAAATAAGTCTCTAGTGAGCCTTCATGCCTTATTTATAATGAATGTTTTCTTTTGTTAATGAGCTACAAACAAGCTTCATGAGCTAAAATGTAAAGTGTTTTTGTAAAAAGAAAATTGAAATAATCAATGTATTTGCAGCCCTCATTCTTTTACTATTTTTTCTAATAGTAACAGTGACAATCTTATCTCCCATTAAATTAACTGCATCTGAACTAGTCACACAGACATCATGCTCATCTTTTTTCTTTTTTTTTCTTTTTTGCAATAATTTGGTACAGCTGAAAATTAAATATGTCAACATGAAAGTCATCTTTCTTCAGTCCGCACTCACCTCTGTTTACTGAGGCACATCCAAAAGTTGATGAATTGCAATCTCCAGCTCGACCTCTCCTTTCTGTCTGAGTGTTTCTTGTTCACAACTGATTGAGACAGCTTAGGTGTGTCCTCTGTTCATGCCTGTTCACCAACACCTGTGTTCATTTATACTGTCCTCTTACAGTGTGCTTGGATTCATCCGGGTGATGTTTACACCCACAGAGACATCAAGTACCCTTCCGCCCCCAAACACATGTACACATGCATACCCTCCCCCCCCCCCCCCCCCCAGCTCTAATAAGTTGTGTTTACCCCACAGATGCCTGGCACCAAGGGCCATGCTGACCTCTATCCACCACACTCTCAGTCCACCTCAGTCTGTGAGTTACTCTAGATTTACTCTTGGTTATTTCTAGTTTGTTATTAGAGTTTGAGCTTTGCACTCAGTGTACACTCTAGAAAAATGGCCAAGTGAATGTTGACAATGTAAATGCAAAACCTACATACTGTATCTGTATATGGTTCCGATTCTCTGCATCTCAGTGACGTGGCATTATTTACTGTAAACACACACGCGTACACACACTTTTATTGGCTGCTGTTTTTTGGAAATCAACCAAGTTTTTTTCTTTTTTTCAACTGTTGCCAACTTTTAGTAAATGCACCAGTGCACTGACGCTATGATTTCTGAATATGAAATATATTCCAAGACATAGGAGAAGATTTGAGCAGCAAGGATGATTAAAATATACTGGAAGACGGTGCAACACTTTCACAGCTTTTTATCACCTGATATTAACATCTTATAGTTAATCTTATAGTCATGAACACATTCCAAGGACAACATGAGTATCCATGTTGTCCCTGGAATGTGTTCATGATTGAAAATAAACTATAACTCATGTTTGTTTATGCATCTATAAACCTCCAATTCATTTAAAGTGACCATCATAAAAAAATGTTTAACACATCCTGGGTACAGCGTTGTCACTATCAATCAAACACCATTACTTCACAGCTCTGCACGGCAGACTCGTCTTCCCCCAAGCAACAACCATTTCCCACTCTTCGCCACAACTACAGAGCTGTGCTGTGATGAAATATGGGGACCATAGAACATAAATAGGTGATAGAGTGAGACAACAGAGGCTGAGAAGATGAAAAAGAAGATGCTCTAGATCCAAACAGATAGCTCTCCGGGGTTGGCCAGAAACCGAATCAGTTCATGAGCTAAAGATGCTCTGAATGCTGAGGGGAGAAAAGTTGTGAATTGTTATAGGAGTCATTTTTCAACTCTATTGTTCCCAGTAAAAGTGACCAAAAGGGCTGCAGTATTACCTTACATGCTGCAGAAGGTGTATTCTATTGACAGCCACAATACATTTCTGTTGACACACAACAAGATTAGGCTTGCCTGTTTTTGTGGGTTATGCTATTGTAAAAAAGATGACAAGCTTGTATTTAAGCTTGTTCTTTTATTCAAGAGCTGATCTGTGTGTTTCTTTGTGTGTTTGTAATCAACTCCCTCGTTTTAACGGCTTTTATTTCAGACAAAAGGCTAGCAAATAGCCACCAGACCACATAGCTGTACTGATTGTTGGGCTGGTTTAGCAACTTAGGACCTGTGGAGGCCACATCTGATTGATAGCAATGCAAGACAATGCTGAGACAATTACTGCCACTGAATAATAATGACAAAAAACAAAACAAAAGAACAATCAACAGATAAGTCCCTCAGATAGGGTGATGCTGTTTTCATACTTCAGAGGAGAGCTATCAGAATTATTAACAGAATTGATTATATATATATACTGATTATTCGTTATTTTTTGTAATTATTGGTAAAAATAGGTAGGAGAAGTATTTCATATTTAATTTGAAATTACTGTTCCCTCTGTTGTTACTTTTACTGTTCAGATTTTTAAAAAAAGATGATGTAGTTACAGGAAAAATATATCCCAATATAAAGAAAAAGTCTATGCTCTACATTAGTTACCACAGTTTACATTACATTGTGCTGTGTAAACAGATGTTAATGTTTACCTTTGCACTTTTACTAAGCTGATTACTATGAAAACACAACTCTGTCACCCCAAGCCCTCATTGATCAGTAATATATCTCTGAGGGATCAGCACTGAAGTGCCTTTGATAACTAGATGTCTTGAGGTGATAGTAAACAATGGCAGTTTCTTCCTGAATCAATTGGAGCACTCAGATGAACAATGGTGGTTTCTGTATCAGTTTCTGTCAATCAACTTCAATTGGCAGCAGTCAGCGGCTTATCTTCATTGCCTGTGAGGTGATTAGCACAGTAGAAGAAAAATACGACAGATGAGATTTGTCTCTACATGTTGCTGCTAATGCTTTTGAGTGAGTAAATACTGTATATTTGCTTGTCTTAAATCAACTGACAACCTTACTGTGATGAAATTCACGTTCATCAGGTCATTTTTTAACCAGAAGTAAAAACATATTTGGCCAATGATAACAATCACAGTCCACACCTTTAGAGCCCCAGATTTGATTTGACCATATTAAATCCATTAATTGTCATTAGTCTTTCTTGCTGGAGATAATTTTTGAATCCAGTCTAAGATTAACATATAATTCTACATGACAAACATCTAAACAAGACAACATTTGACAGCCACATATACATCTATAGTTTTAGCTTAATTAGCATAAAGCTTTTCTGAAGAACATGGGTTGCTTGTGTACTACTGTGTAAGATAAACTTACATCTACAAACAGCATCTGAATCTGAAAGTAGTGAACCTTCTTGTGTTTAGGATTCCAGCCTCCCAGCTCAACATTAGGAGAAGCCATATTTGGTCCAATAGATGAACTGAATTGACAACACTTCTTTGGCAATAAAATCAAGGCCTCTTTTTATGTCTGTTAAGATCTGACAATGGTCTTCCTTTGAAGCTTTTAAACATTCAAAATGTTGTCATGAACCTTTAAGGTTTATATCCTGCTTTGCTTTATCCCCTTTGTGGTCTCCTGACCCACAATTGCACCCCAAAAATGAACATTAAGTAGACAGTCTGTGAGGAGCTGAGGCTGAGAGTTCTTTATCTTAGTTTGAAGTTGCCCGTTAGTCACACTGTTCCTTTTATGCCATCATTCTTTGGTTTATTTTTTGCTTTTTTTAAAAAGACTATTCAGTTAAAAACCACATCAGACTGTTTCATGACAGAAAAAAATCCATTGCAGTCCAAATAAATTATGAACTGAGCATTGGGATAAAACCTTTTAATTGATTCTGGTGTAAATAAAATTAAACTTTTTTTTTTTCTTTTTGATTTTTGAATTGTGATTTGTGATTTGGACGTGCTTTGGCCACACACATAGTTTTAACATTCACCATATGGTTTATATTCTATGATCTGCTGTGTGTGTGTGTGTGTGTGTGTGTGTGTGTGTGTGTGTGTGTGTGTGTGTGTGTGTGTGTGTGAGTGAGTGGAAAGCGGGGAGAGGTGGCTGTACGCCGATGGCAGCCATTTTGCTGGGTCATCATGTCACTGAGCATTTATATTCCATATCCATCATTCTCAGAGTAAAAATGGCAAAGTGCTAAATGCCAAGCATTGCAATCCCAAGCTGTGCAACATGCTCCCCAGCCCGTCCTCAAAAGGAAAACAACAGTATAGGTTGAAAATTCAGATGCCATCTAGCGGCTGGAGAAGTGACGCAATTCAGATGGCATCAATATAAGCTAACAAATTTCCATAATAGGAGGTGGCAGATTGGGTTGATGGCTAGACATAGATAGATGGCAAAAACTGAACAGGAGACTGCTGTTCGCTTCCTACTTCCAACTGCGAGTGTCATGTTTCCAACCGCAAGTCGGGAGAGTGTTTTTTAATAACCGTAACTACAATTGTCATGGTGTTTACTGTTGCCATGACGACAAAGGTCGCCTAACCTTAAGGAAGTAGTCGCTTTAACCCCCACCATGTTTCAAGTGATCATTTTAACCCAAACCATGATCCTTCCCTAACCCTAACCAAGTGGTTTTTGTGCCTAAACCTAACCAGAAGCGCCTAAACCCCAACCACAGTATTGTCACACCGTAAAACATCATTATTTGTTAACAGTGATTTGTAACAGTTTTGGAAAGCACAGATAGAGGCGGCATATTAGAAAACGCTCCTATGGGTCATTCTGGAGTGCATGATACAATTGACCTATGTGGTCATTTAATTACGAGAATGTGTTGCGTAAAGCATTCGCCTCTTGTGATAATATAAACATAAGCAGCAAAGCATTTTCTCAGAAGATATCTATGCACTTTGCTGCCTTGTTGTCAGCATGCTTTTGTGCAAGAACATTTTGTCTGGAAAATTCAGAGATGTAAGCATGCAGAAAAAGGCAAGCCATTGTAATTATAATGATCTTAGGATCTATGCAGTATTGATGCCTTTGGGTGGAATGTGCATATCAACAGGAGCCTATACAGACGAGGACTTTGGCTGTCAGGTCTGTATGAGGACAAAGATGAGAATCCAGGCCAACAGGGTTTGTGGGGATTTTCCATTACAGGACTTACACTCCGCCTGCTTGTCCTCTGACTGTTGGGCTTCATCAAAACTAATGGAATCATGTATGTTTTTACTGTGCCACAATGTATCCCTGTGTAACCACAGTCACTCTCTAAGATTCTCTAACACCTATTTTAGCTTCATAAGCAGATGGCTGGGATGTGACAGTATGTAGGCAGTGAAGTGTAAGATGGAAAGCATGGCTCAAACATTTACAGTACAGTCAAGTTAGATGTGTTATGCAGGGCTGTAGGGTGATTAAATTGAGTTATTTGTTTCTTGAACAGCAGGGTGTCATTCTATTTGCCCTGTGGACACGTAAGAAAAGTTGAAGGTTTGAGATTGCAACCAGAAATAAATAAAAAAATTATCTTATTTATATCTTAAGCTTTTTATGTATATTTTGTCAATTGGATGTCATTGACTATAATGTATGGCAGACATGTATATAGTGTAATTAACTGTAAAGGTGTGTAAACTGCATGTGCAGGGTATTTGGGGACCTCCCCCTCCCTCGCTTAATCAGTCAGCAATTTGGAGGTTCCCAAGGTCGCACGGGGATCACATAAGTATTTTTGTCCTCCACTCAATATTCTCAGGTCACATTATGATCCTGTCCTGTCTCATGTCTCCTGTCGCACATCCACCACTCAAAGGACTTCAGCCTGATTAAGCAGCAGCCACCTTGCCTGAATAAGTGACTCAATGAAAGGGAAAGAAAATATGAAACCCCTCTTAAAAGCTTAAATTCATTTCTCTCGCTTCTTTTTCTGCCTCCCACCACTGTGCTGAGGCACGGTCAGTCTCCTGTGTGGAATGAGCGTGAATTCAATTTTGCAAGTTGTAAAGTGACACCCGGTGACAAAATCCGCAAGAGGATACTGCACTTTTGTTCCACTTGAGGGAATACCTTTCCTCAGTTGAGGATACAGCTACACAGGCATTATATCACGTTTCACACAGATCTACAGTTCTTCATCCTTCTTTATGGCTACTTCATTATTTTTTTGTATCACAAAGTAATATTCTTCTATTAAAAAAAAAAAAAGGAGCCTCACTTTATAAAGACTAATCTCTGCTTTGCAGTGGTTACATATTAAACCCTTCACAAGAATTGTGGAGCTGGTGGGTCCAAGAGAATTCAAAAATCCCTCTGCCCGGAGGGATATGCTCAGAAGGTGCGTGACTGTGTGTCTCAGTAAGAACTCCAGCAGACTGTATTTTTAACACATATCCATTAGAAGAGGTGGTTGCACTAAACCATGGATGCCAAACCTTTTTTGACATTGATTTGTTTGATCTTTGACTAAAACATAGCATAGACCACAGGGAAAAATGGGTCATGGGGCAATGTGCTTGACCGTTTCTCGTTTCACTTTGAAGGCCCGTCATCATATTTCTCCAAATTATTTCTTCAAAATAATTTTATTAAATGAAATATTTATATCTCTCTGGGGCTATTTGTGAGTGCCACTCATGCACTAATTGGTCCTGCTTTGGACTCCTTAACTTCAAATAAACATTTCCTCACCATAAAAATTCCTTAACCAAATAAGCATATTCCTCTATTCTCATCCTTTGAAAAAGATGTGGTTTATCAAGGTAATATCACTGGTGTTAGTTTCATCAGGACTGCTCTCCACTGAACAGAGCACATCAACCCAGAATGGATACACAAGATTTCCCACATTATTCATTATTTTTTAAAGCTGGCAGATAATTACAAAAAAATCCAAAATGTCTCAAATCTGGCATATGTTACTGTACAAGAATACAAAATTCCACAGTAGCAAAGATTTAAGACGCCCCCAAGATAGTTACAACATTCAAACTTTGCACTTCTTCTACAGAGCAGTGTTCAGTGATTATATTTAATCACTCGTTGCTATGCCTCTCTCCTCCACATAGTGTCACTGTGTGTGGACTGTGTAGTGGTGTCCAGGATAGGAGCAGTCCCATTCTGTTTTATTCAAAATATAAAATGGCAACAGAGCAGTTATGGTTGATTCTTTAAGCATAAAAATTGCAAAAGATTTGGAAAGGAAATATATTTTATGAAAACATGTTAATGGCATACACTCCTCTCTCTCACATATCTCCGGCTATGGTATTGTCATATATAAAGATGTCAGCATCTTTAATTCACTTATAATGAGGGAGAATTTCTCATCTATTGTGAAATATAATTTTGGTAATTCACCAACACTCTATTAGGTTGTAAATTAAAAACTTGTTCCCAATGAGCCAATGAGAAATAGTCCAGGCTTTGTTGTTAATTCATGCCACACCTGCCATACATACAGCAGTTACATTCAGTATAATTTATCAATTTGAATGTTGTTTTTGAGAAGGCGTTCAGTAGTCATATGATCTTAAATGATGCCTGTATATACATGCTTTATTTCAGGACTCCTGCTGTGAATATGTCAGTGTTCTGGGCATAAGAGAAAAACATGCTACAGTATTTTTAAATTATGTATTCACATATAACAAGCACAGTGCTGCGCTGTAGATCTTCACACTCACATAATTCATAATTTAAACACTAATAGATGTACTCTTTCCCTAAAGTTAAGCTTCCCTTTAAACGATAGCGTATAAATATGAAAAATAAGGAGTACATAATGGTTGCTGCTATGCTTCCAAATAATGATTTTCAGACCAATATGTTGACATCGATGACTTTCTATAAGTTAAAGCTGTATACCAGCCTCGCTCATAGATAGATTCTTTAATAATTTACACATTTTCCATTGCAAACATACCTTGCCTCTTCATGCATTCACCAGTTGTGCCTGCTATTAAATGTTGGCCTGCAGCTCTACTCTTTGTGCAACACCAAATGCAAAACAGCCACTTGGTTGTACAGTTAAATATTTCAGATATTACCATACAGCAGTGTGCCTTACAAGCAGCTTCAACTACAACTTCAGTATTTCTGCTATGTGACACATTTTGGCAATTTGTCATGGAATTTCTCAGCACACACTCTCATACTCAGACACTCAACTTCCTCCATTATGCCCTTGTAGTGATATGTTTATTGTGGTTGTCCTCTGATATCCATTCCCGCTCCTTTTTGTTCCGGGCTGCTTGTAACAATGCAGTTCATCGCGGTGCCATAAGCTCTGACAAGAGGATCAATCAGAGCTAATGAAGCCTAGGAGGAGGTGAGAGAAAGCGAAGGCAAAGGAGGAGTGGGTGGGTGAGGGTGAGGATGATGGTGTGGGAGGGGGGGGGGGTGTAGGGGGTTGCCGGAGGAAAAGAGAATACTAGAGCCAAGGGAGCAGAGAGAGGATTAAGAAAAAATGACACTTCCTCCTCACTCCAGGAGGAACTAATTTCGCTTTCCTCAGTTATGACCTCTGAAATGATCATTTCTTCACGTGATGACTGTGGCCTGACACGCACTATCGACTGTGGGCTGCTCTGGACATGTCAGTGTTGCTGGTTTGGACTGAAGCATTTTGCATGAGAGTCTGACCCCTGATACTGCTATCCTGTCTGACCTGTTTCAGCAGAATGGGTTGCAGAAATCAATTATTATTTAAACCACTTTTTACATGCATTTATTTTTCCATCTGCAGGAAGAAGACCAAGAATAGCACATACAGTGAACATAGGAGATAGTGCTCAATTTATTTCATATGGAAATGCCTGCATTGATGAATATTAAATCAGACTCAGAGCGTACATAATACTTCACTATTTGTATTAAACGTCTTCATCCTGCAGTACAGTGGGATAAACCACTGTTTGATCATTCTAATAGATCATCTATTAAACGACCAATGAAGAGCCTATTACAGTGTGTTACACACACCCCTTTACATTAAGCAAATGGACCTAACCTAAGTTTTCTCCGAGCACTTGTAGTAATGAATGCCAAGAAGCCTTTATTAATGTGTGATGTGTGATTAATGTGAGGTGGTACAGTCAACTGAATGGATTTCTCCACAGGATGAACAGCAGAGGCAATAAGGTGGAAGGGGCTCAGCTTTGATCAATAATGGTGTAACCTCAGGAGGGGAAATAATTACACATACCCCAGATCTGAGCAACTGGGAGCCACAAGGGGCTGATCCACACGCAGGATCCATGTAGTAGCGCCGCCAAAGGACCTGAATTTTTACAATTGAGAACACCAACACTTCATGATCACTGCTGAGATTAGCACCTCTACCCCGGGAGTGAGTGCGAGCGCAGCCCTGAACTCGTATCCCCCAGCCAAATCCCACGGTCCTCATTATTGCAGCCTCGCTCCTTGATGTTCCATAATCCGCTGTCATTGGCTCCCCAGCTGGTCGAGGCTGGAGACAGAAGAAGTATCTCCCAGGCATCTCGTTGCACCCCTGCGACTCAGCGGGGGGGGGCACGTGCAGGAAGAAAGGGGAGCTGCAGAGTCATAAATCTCCTCCCAAACTCAGTGCAGGAAGTAGGCCTACATGAAGCGGTTTGCGGGTGATGGCAACATTGTAGCTGCTCCTCCCCCACTTATCAGCATCTCTCTATCTTTCTCTCTCTTTGCTCTCACTCTCATTACTCCTCCTCCGTTATGTAGAGTCTACAGTCAATTTTCTCTGTGCCATGCTAATAACATCTCAATGTCAAGTATCTACCCGTCTGTCTTTGTCTGTATGTCCTCTCATGTGCACACACTCCCCTATGCCCGCATGGCAGTTACAGAACAGAATTTAAAATATGGGGAATAAATGAGCCCACAGACTCCATTCAGTTGCTAAGCTATATGAATTTATTTGACATTCACCTTCAATTCAAACATTCAAGAAGCCTCCTTTTACTGTATGCTAGGCATTACAGTTGTAATTTATGTGAGGGACTAAGTCAAAGTGACGCTTTATTTTTTGACTACTTCTGAGGAGAAATTCTGGGTCAAAATGTCCCGTCCACCCTTTCATCTCTACCTGACTGCTTTCCCTTTGTATTTGCTCCCCCCATACCTCATCTTTTTCGCTCCCCTCTCGTACTTTGTTGCATCTCCTACTTTCGTCCTCTTCTGCTGTTTCTTTGTCTTGCTCTGTGTGTTTTTGCGAAGACTCTCCTCTGCTTCCACTTTATATCTTTCCCAACCCCTTTGGGCTTTTTCTTCAACTGCAGTTTTAGAGCAATTGATTACACCACACTCCTCCTCACCATCGCTCTTTCGCTGTCTGCATCCCCAATACATGTACACACACTCATCTCTTCTCCTACCTCTCACTGTACAACTGTACTTGACTTTTCTTAGGATATTTCTTTGCAGCAGAGGGAAGGGAGCCATGTGACAGATGTACACATACACACGGATGCACTGTGCAAATAGGCATAAACACACTCTTATGAAGGACAAATCCCGAGAGACAAGAGGTCCGATCTCTGTTTGGAAGTGAGAAGAGAGGAGCGTTCAAGAGAGAGAACACACATATTTACATCCTTCCCATCTCTTCTCTCACCCACTCTGTCTCTGCCTCTCTCTCTCTCTCTCTCTCCCTCCCTTCTCTCCTCCTCTGCCTCTTTCACACATACACACACACACACACGCACTGCCAGACCCCCCTCTCGCACAGGAGTAGATAGAGAGCGGTGAAGAACAGAAGGAGCTGGATGGCAGAAGAGAGGCAGGAGGGCTGTTGTTGATTGAACAAAGCCAGGAAAGGAGTGCACAGTCCTGGGGAGAAGAGCAGCTGTGAAATGCCTCGAAGGGAGCCTGCCAGCTACTCCTGCAGAGACCTGAAGGTAAGCCTTGTGCACCGCTGATGGAGGAAAAAAAGCAGAGGAAGAGACAGAGAGAGCAAGGCAAAAAGAGGAGAGGGGAGGTTTTGAAGCCGCTGATGCATGGTACGACCGTGGCTCCACGTCCAAGCTGCCTCCTCTCAATTTGTCTGTGGATGGCATCGCATGCTGTGATTGCATTATGTGTTTCATTGCACAGTCACAAATCCCATCTGGAGTGGCTTGCCAAATAAAAAAGTGTGCGTTACTTGAAAAAAGATCAATAACTATAAGGATAAGATAGCTACTGTAGAGAGAAACAGGGGGAAAGAGGACAGATAGTGAAAGAAGATAGAAGACACTTCCAGAGCAAGAGAGCAGGGAAAGGAAAGTATTGGTGGGGAAAGTGGCTGGATTACTCTCCTCCATCAACCACAATCTTTATCATCACATCTTGCTCCCTTCATGTTATATCACTGATGTCCCTGCAGAGATACATAGATCATCACCATGCATCCCTTTGCCCTTATGGCGGGGGCAGGGTAATCAAAAAGGCAATGGATTTCTCTGACGCAAGCAGAGAAAAGCCTGTCAACAATCCTGCTGTTTGTGCCTACTCGTGCGCTGTGCTGTAGTTCTTTCAGTGCAATGCAGGAGTTTTACAAGCGCAGTAGCAGCAGGAGCAAACCCGGAGCAAATGTGCATCTATCTGTGTGTTGCTGTAAGTGCATGTGTGTGTGTGTGTGTGTGTGTGAAGAAGGAAGGGGGGGGGTCTTGTACTTCAGTCACACATGTTTCTGCTTTTACACATTTTTATACATTCAATAGAAGCAGGAGATAGAGGGACGCAGGGAAGTGACAGCTTTGCCAGTGTTTTCATGAATATTGTAGGCGACACCAAAAGCATTGAGAGAAAATCATTTATATTGATTCCCTTGAAACACTCTCTCTTGGCTGAGGATTTGGGCTGCTTGGTTTAATGTCTGACGTACACCACTATTTTCTCCTCCAGCGCCAGTCCACTGCACTCTGCAGGACACACATCCTGAGAGTTGCTGCTGTAAAACTTTGATGACAACGCAGTGGGCTTAGCAGCCACATTAATCAAGCACAGTTTTCCCACAGCTCCTGTCCTTCTTAGTATTGTCTCATCAGGGAATGTAAAGACAGCGTCAAGGCAGTGTGTGGACTCAATCATCATTTTTTAATGTCTCCGCTTTGGCACAACGTGGAGGAATAACTAAGTGCAAGCCATCTCTGCTCTCATCATTAAACACATTTTAACATATGGCATAATTTAAACTCTTTGGAGCAGAGGGAAGGGGAAAGCACAGTCTGACAGTGATTTCTTAATACTGGCTTTGCAACAAAAACTGCCTATTTGCCACACTTCAAACTACTTTTATCACTATAATCTACCATGACCCTGCTCACAGCTAGTTGAACCATGATTGGCTATTTAAAGAGTGTTGGGGGAAGTGCAAACTGCTAAGATGTAATGGTTTTTGATGGATGGTCTTTTGACCTTATTATCAGCACTATCATTGTAGCTGCAACTCAGCACTGTGTACGTCACTCCACTCCTGTTTGCTTATTATCCATGTCCTGATCTCCCTAACAAGTGGACAAAAGAGGGCAAAGGGCAGATGTAATGCTCAGCAGGATCTAAGAAGACTTTCAAAAGAGAAGACACTGTGAATAATTAATTGGATCTGTTTATTTAGTCAAGACTGTGTGTCTCTAGGGGATGTGGAGAAAGCTCCGTTCTTCAAGCAGATCCACATTCTCTAATACCGCAGCAGCGCATTTGTGTCAAGAGCTTAGCCAGGCGTGAACATTTTTTTTTTTTGTATTTAGTGCCCTGGAAAATGTGTGTGCATGTCAGAGAACTGCATAAAAATGCAGTAATTTTTGTAGGGCTTTGATAGACCTACATGCAGATACCTTATTTATTCAACAGCACTGAATTAGTTTCTGCTTCAGTTCTAGTTTGTACACTTGGCCCTTTAAAAAAAAAACAAAAAAACATTGTGTATAATTTAAAAGTCATAGCCTTGCACTTTGTGAGCACAATACAATACTATACAATCTCTTGGTATTTGCATGAAACTGATAAGCAGCATAAATTTTCTTACACAATCTTGTCATCCCCCAGGGAAAATCACTGTTTATGCTCACATAAATCTGTAACCAATGCAAATTCAAGCCCCCGTGTCTACTGTATTTTAAAGTGTCACCTACGATACTGATGTACCAGATTTACGGCACAACCCACTCACTGTTTCGGCCACGACCTCACTATGCATGGGTTTCTCCTACAGTCCTGTCACACATAAAGTTGACACAGTACACGTAGCTGCTGCTTCAGCCAACAAGCAGCACAAACAAACCTTCACCTTCTGTTTGGTTGTAGAGAGATGACTGTTTTAGGGATCACCTCTTTGCTCTCCGCTTGTCCAGCACAGCTATACTAACATAAGTCCTCATCATGGATAAAAGATAATACAAGCCTTGTTTCCATCAACGTATTTTTATGCGCATTTTGAACTATCGTATTAGAAAAGGTTGATGGAAATGGCAAAATTTTAAAAAAACTTCCTCAATTTCAAACAAAAAGTTTTTCACGCTCACTTGAGGTGATTTTTGCCTTTTTCAAAAAAAGAGTTAATGCGCTAAATAACCAAAAATGGCTGCTTGTTTCAGGTCACCTTGCCCCATAGCATCTGTCAGTGTATTCATCTGCAACAATATTTCTACTGTTCAGGTGAACTGGAAGGAATAACGTTCATGTAGCAAGACTGCCCACTTACCAGAAATATCATCCGGTTTAATCTGTCACAGATTACATTTTGACAACTGTGAAAATGCATTTCAGTGTACATCCCATGTCTGAGTTAACTGGCTCTCAATGACACAAGAGGAGAATCTTCATAATGGCCCACGTTCTTATCTTTCTGCAGCAAGTTATGTGGAATGAAATAGAAGTCCTACAGTGTTTCTTGCTCCTGGCTTAGTCGGTGGGGCTAAACCTTTGTCTGGAGTTATTTTAATAAAGGTGGATCCCTCGTACTATTCATGAGGACTCCTTTGTTAAGTACGGCAGACAATGGCAAGAGATGTGTTGATGTCTCATGTCCAGCTGATAAGCATTCAGGTCAGGCCAGTTTAAGTGAATCACGTAAGGGATCATGTTTACTGTGCTACAGGAGTCCTGCATCCATGTAGTGCATGTAATTGTAGATGTTGCACCTCTTACTGTAGATGCAGGCTGATTTCAATATTGTTTAGCTTCTTATATGATTTAGAAACAAAAACACTACAGCCAAAGTCATTTTAATTGGCCAGTATAACAAATACCCATGAATACGATTTGCTTAGATTGATGCAGACACACTGTCAGTTTAACAGTGCACACTGATTCACGCATGTAAGGCTTCATATACAATGTAAATAAAGGACATTCCATACATGTAAAGCATACTTCCACAATAAAGTGATGTTGCTTATCACTGCAGTACCTTTAGGAAGTGAACACATTCAGGCCTACTCTACATCTGGTGGTTTTTTTTTTCAGGTTTTATGTAAGCATCTATGAACCGTGAGCATCCATCACCCTGGGGAAACACATCCCCGTACATTTGCAGCTCATTAACACCGATGGAAAAGAGGAATACTGCATGGATAATAAGGCCTGTAGAGTGACAGCATGGATTTTTTTTTTTTTTTGTAATTGACATGTTTCCTCTTTGAAAGATTTATTTTTTTAAGATTAAGGGATTGCTGAGCATCTTTTCAACACCAACTCAGACTCATTCACACTGTATCATCTGCCATCACCCACTGGAGCAACTGAGATCTAAGCTTGTTGCATATCTCGTCAGAAAAAACAAAAAACAAACAAACAAGCTGGTCTGAGGAATTAACATGCAGCTACGGGGTCATAATCCCATTTTAATCTGATTTGTTATGTGCTGACTACAGAGAAGGAGGCTCCTCAAAGGGACAAGCACATGGACACAGTGAAGCATGTCAGGAATTCCAATCAAGATCATTTGACCTTTGGCTCCTCCAGCATTCGCCGCCTGGTTCTGCAGCCCCACCCCACCTTGCTCGTGGCCTCATCCGCTCTCCTCCCATCCTCCCCTGCTCTCCTGTCCTCTACAGTGAGGTGAAGCAGAGGGGTAATGAGCCAGTATAGTAGGATCAAGTTTGCTTGCACAGCAAGTAACATTTGATGCGGAGATTCACGTTATTACTGTAGAGTCATACTGTACATATATAATGCTAAACAGAGATTACTACTCGTCTCCACATATTTCCCTCTCATTACAATTTGTTCTTTTGCTTAGCCATCATTCTCTCCTGCTAAGTAGGAGCAGTGGCACAGGGAAGCTGGGATACAGGCAGTAAATCACAGCAGGAGCCTAACAGAAACGCCTGATAAGAAGAAGAAGCAGGGTGTTGGGGAGCATGCCCACCCAACCTCACACATCTCTTGTCTCTCTCCCTGTGTCTCTTTCCATCATGTCTCTCACGTTCCAGACCAGCACGGTTGAAGAGGGTGTTATTTGGCTCCAGGAGGTGTTGGGTTTTAATCCCATCCAAGCTCCACTCAGCACCATTGTGAAATCTTGGCAATCACTTAAAGAAAAACATACTAATCTTAGTGAAGGAGCGAGGTAGATCTGAAACATGTAGCAATGAAATAGCTATTCTTGGCTTGAACAACCATACTTTTTTTTTCTGAGGGTGTGAGCAGAATGTACTGTAAGAGGGAGATTGAATGAGGGATGAGAGAGAGAGTGTGTGTGTGTGTGTGCGATAGAGAGAGAGAGAGAGAGAGAGAGAGTTGGACATATCATTAGGGAAATTGTTTCTCCAGTGTGAGTCAAACGTCTCGGTGCAGCAGTGTCACTCCAGAGAAGGTCATCCATGAGAAGGACACAACTGGATACACTCAGCTCACTATCGGGCAGGCATAATGGGAAAATGGGAGGGAGGGTTGGTATGAACTTTGTGTGTGTGTGTGTGTGTGTGACTCTATGCATGCGTGTCTGTATGTGTGTTTGCTGGGCCTGGAGCCAAACTAGCTGGGGACATTTTTAGTCATTTGACCCACCCGACCTCAAAGTGTCATAAGTGAGCAGAGATAGGGATGAAGCCATGTTATTTTATGGGCCAATCTTAGCCCGGGACATAATCGTGACAGGTCCAGTAACCATGACTCTTCACTTTCACTCAAGGGAAGGAGTGAGGGAGGGTAGGGAATCAAGGAAATAGAAGGTTCTAGTGCCTCCATGGCCAAGAAACGGAGACAGCAGATAAGCTGGGACGGCTCTACCAGTGTAGATATCTATCTGATGCAGTGATTCGGTAAATATAGTTGTTTCAGTTCTCTGAAAAGCTCAGCTATGTTGCAATCTTTTTTTATCCTTCTTCTTTCTCCCTCTTTCTTTTCTTTTTGCCTATTTTTCTCTGCCCCTACCGTGTCAGCACTGTTCGCTGTATTTGATGAATCGACAGAAAACTGCAAGCTATGACCTCAAAATCTATGGATGAGTGCCCACTAATAGTCAAATTTGTATTGTAAACTAATGGATACCGCTGAGTTTGCAATGTCTTGCTGCCATTTGTAACCCTGTCATGGTCCTCAGCAGGATTACAGCACAATAGAGGATGTGTGAAAACATAAACACTATTATCAGGTGAGAAAGGGGATAGTGAAATGCATTTGTTTTAAATAATGCTGATTTTTCACTACTGACAAGTTAACAATTTGAGGAGAAAAAGCTTGCACCCGACAGCAGCAAGCAGCAATCTAAGCATCTGCAAAACAAGCACGTCTCAAGCAGGAAACTGTATTCTCCAGAGACTAAAAAAACTAAATTGATTACCTCCATATAATGGGAAATAAAAAAAGTAATTCATAGAATGAAACAGTTTAAAATTATGTTGATCAAGTGTGAATTATAATTCAGATAATTAATCTGTTGCAGGGGCTTTATTGGAGTGGTGATTAGTATTGATAAAAACCCTTCTATTGGCTCAGCTCTAAGCCAGTTCATACCTTTCAGAGCTGCACACAGCGCTGACATTAGTTTCTGAAGTTCTGAAAATTAAATCTTGAAGTGTGTGCTATTCAGCACAGTACAGGCCCTAGCGGAAAATTATAGAGCTTGCCACAGGTTAGAAGGAAAAAAGACACATTTTGCAGCGCTCTGTACAGATTATTGTTTACAGCATGCAGCGTCAGCAAATAAGGGAAATATATGTGCTGTAGATATCCCTTAGGAAGCAAGTTCCCTGGTTTACTAGTACCCCATTGGCTTTAAGCACAATAGATGAGTACTCTTGTTATCAGGACACAAACACAATTCAGCCAAAGCATCCTGTCACTCTCCCAGTAACAAGATAAATGCTTGTTACCCTCTTAAAGCGCCAAGATAAAACACCCCAGCTGGTATCCATGTTCGAACACCTCTCATTTGGGCTTGTTGAGTCTGCTGCTGCAAACAGACACCGCAATCACAGCCTCGCTGAAAATACACACAGGTCTGGAGTTCACAAATCTCCAGGGAGTCATGTTTAATTCATGAGAAAACCTAAAATGAGTCAGAAAGCGAGACCTTGCAACCCCTTTAATGTATTCAGTGAGGTTTTTCAGAAGCTTTGTGTGTGTCCCGCGCATCTCTGCTGTCCGTCTGTCTGTCTTTTTCCCTGCTCAGATGCCTGTCACGTCACTCTGCCCTTTGCTTTGGACCATCAATGTCAACACTACATTCCTGTGTGGATCTGATTTGTGACGTGGTCCTCTCACTTCTCCACTCTCGCCTTTGCATTCCCTCTCCTCGCTTGTCAGCGATCAAATAGAGTAACATCAAAGACAGATGACAAAGAAATGTCAGATGTTGTTAAGGTCAGGAACCAGCAGCAAAAGTAATTTACCCATTTTATTTTGCTTGGTTGGTTACAAGGCCCTGTGTATCCCTTGTTCCTTTAGTAAATTAAAAGTAGTTGATTCACAAACAACACCCAGGGGCTCTATAAGTTAATTGCCTCTTGTGGAGCTCCAAAGGTGTTGTAAGATTGCTGCTAAAATTAGGGTTTTATCTGAGGTTCCCCCCAACACACTCACATCCCCACTCTCCTCTATAGCAGTGGATGTTATTAAATCCCACATCATTTAGGAGACATTGAAAGTGTGCCTTTTCTACTTCTCCTGTCACTTTGGACCTCACATAACAGATGTTTAAAAATACCTGTTTCGGCATACAACTAAGGAGCAGAGAAATACTCTTTAGAATTACATCACACATAATGTAGACTGTCAGCGTTTCACCTATTTGCTCCACTGGAGCTAAAAACAACCACAAAGATAATATGTAACACTCATTTTACATTAGATTAAATGTAAAGTAAAAGACGCAATTGAATTTCCTGTGACAGTAAGTGTTTATTTCTCTGCCTGCTTCTGATTAAAAAAGCAATCACCGCCTCTGATCTGAAGCATGGTTTGTCCATGGAGGAGCAGTCTGTTTGTATATAGAGCGCTGTGTTTCTCTATCTGTGTGCACGTGTGTGTTTGTAAGTGGGCACATGAAGCCGAAGCAACTGGCAATGTTGGCAATGACGAGCTTGCTCTTTGAGAAAATGATGCAGTTAAAAATGCTGCAGCTGAGGCTGCTTCGTTGTACGGGCAAATTAGCCAACAGCGTACACTGGGTCATCTCCCATGTGACGTTAACCTTACTTAGGTCTTTTAGCAATAAAAATGCTGCACCTTTATCACCTAATTTTATTCTATTTGTATAGTGTATACAGTATACTGGGGACAAAATATGGCATTTATATATTTTGTATCCTCATATATACCATGACTTGTGATACTGTGCTCATTTTGATCTTCAAATACAATTTTGTATTTAAGCATTTATGTATTTATACTTAGTTTATTATCCTTTGTATTTATAGGGTAAGTTCTAAATGCATGGGCTGTTTACATTGACTGTAAAAATAATAATGGATGTAGCCACCGTGACATCACCCATTGCTTTGTGGACTCCCGTTTTGAAGCCTGGAGTTTGCATTTTGACCATCGCCATCTTGGATTTTTGGAGCCAGAAGTGACCATATTTGGACAAGAGGGTGGAGCTGACCCTAACGCTAGCTGCTAGCTGCTAGCTTGGTTAGCATGGTGCATTTACAGTCTATGGTTAACTGGGATAATGCTAATGCTAATGCTAATTTTGGCTAGCAAAAAACAGGCTTAAAACAAAATGTACTCACAAGAAAAACTGAACATCCAACTCCTTAGAGAGTCTTTTAGTACAACCAAACACTGAACAAGGCCACCAAAATGTTACAATTAACTTTTGTGACCTGAAAACACACTGAAATAGCGACAGCTACGCCTATACTTCTATTCTAATCTGGGGTTATGATCCATAACGTACGTAACCAACGTTGTAGCCGTGGTAGCAACTTGTCAATCACAAGGTAGCCACGGCCTAAAGCATACCCTGCTTTATTGTCTGTTTTACTCCAAATGGGGCCATAATTTACAAAATGATTTTGTATTGAAAAGGACTTGAAACTAGCAACTGAGACCATAAACACATTAGGAAAGTGCTTACAGAGGTAATAAATCAAGTTAGAATTAGGGTAATCTTACCATAGACCTATACAATTCTTTTTGAAGATGCTACATTTTTCCACTGGCTTCTTTTTGGAGCCAGTGGAGTTGCCCCCTGCTGGCCATCAGAAAGAATGTAGGTTTAAGGCACACTTTGGCTTCACATATGAATAATTTTAACACAGTTTAATTGAGAGTGAAATCATGGAAGTTGTATTGCTAACATCTGGCAATGGTTCCATTTGATAGATTAATTTATCTTTTACAGAATGTGAATGTGTGTTTACTTTACCAGTACCACACACGATTCAAGATGCAAACCCCCGTCTTGGTGTCATAGTCCTGCACTTTCATCCCTCCTGACCTCCTATGACTTTGCGTGTGGTACAAAAACATACAAAAATGCAGTAATTAGATTTCCTTCAAAACTGATTTGGCAAAGCAAATTATTCTTGCAGATCACGCTTATGATTTCTTGCATTGTGGTGAATTACACAATTTAGTAAAAACCTGGATATGAAAATGTAAAAGTGAAACTCTCCTATACTGAAGTATGCTCTCAAACAGCAACATTTTCCACAAAGCAGAGGCTTGTGGATTTAGAATTTCTTTTGCTTCCCAAAGTAAAGTTTGGTACTAATGTTGGAACAGCCAATAACAACACAGGTTAATTTCTTGCACTTTGGTTTGCAGTGAAAGCTTCACAAAAGTGGTTGAAAAGTGAAATCCTTTACATGGGCTACACTACAATGCTATTTCTTGGGTTTACAACTGAGATGCCACTGCAGTAATGGCAGCTTCTTTACTTCTACCCATATCCTAGTATAGGATTTGCTGAAAAAATGTCACATACACTATTGAGACAACATATTACAACCAATATAAATCCAAATATTGTACTCTGTTGAAGATTTGATCTTTTAAAGCACATGGTTCAAACTGCACTTGTGGGGTTTTGTGTGTTCTAATTACACCAGCTGGCAAATATTGACATATTGACAAATTGAAGCAATTTAAATGACAGGTAGAAAATAATCTTCCTGGGGGGTTGCACTATACATCAACACAGCGTTGTTAGTGTAGACATAATGTATGTTCTTTTCAAAGAGGCTGTGTAATTTAGCTGAGGGCTGAAAGGTTGAAAGGCCCACTGGATAAAGCTTGTATATGTCTTCTGAGTGCACTGTAGCTTTGACCTTTAGTCTCTGTTGTATTGGTTGATTTTAATGTTGGTGATCAATGCAATGAAGCTCATTCTGTTGTGTTGCAAATGACAGCAAAATGCTTACATTGTTTTGGCTGGATTTTAACTTGCCCAGTGATGACATACTTTCTTATGTCCTACAGGAGTTGAGCTTCAGCTGAGGATGGCAGGAGATTCTCGAGTCCTCATGGACCACAACATGGAGATAGGAGTCACGCCTGCACAGGTAAACTGCGCAGCCACTATTGGCCAAACACTGTACTAGTTATTAGTTTTCTCACAACTGTGAGGGAAAATATGTGAGAGACACGATGTGATAAGAAAGGCAGCATGGTGGTGGGGGCCCATTGAGAGAGCAGATGAAGAAAAAGAGATAGAGACGATATATGAGATGGGAATGATTAGTGGGGACTGAGCTGTGTGTGTGAGGAAGAAAACCAGACTGGTGGCTTTCAAGAATGGTGGGAATAAGGAGGATAAAAAGGCTGTTAGATATACAGTAGATATGCTGTATACATACTTTATAGATCAACTAAGCGGTACAGATTATAGATCGAGTACCACAAAGTGTAACCAAACCAGTTTCTCTAGATCAGATAAGTGCATCTTTCAGTTTGCTTAGCAGTGGGAGGAAAAGGAAAAGACACCTCACTTACTCCCAATAACAAGTAGTGGAGTCGCACTGGTTATGTGTCCTGATTCTCCAGCTGATTGGAACTTATACTGTCTACTCAAGCGTGGCCAGGAAAGCTCAATGAGAGAAAACACCCACCACTTACTACTGCCACGCAGAGAGGACTAATGAATTTGTTTATGGACCATCACCCCCAGGGACCGTATTGACTACAAAGGCCAAAGATTGGGCGACACTGCTTGTGGCAGCTTCATCCATCACTCAATTAGCCCCAGCCCAAAGTGTGGAAATTAATGGACCTATTTTGTCTATCTTTCATTTTGAAAGCTGTGTAGTAGTGATTAACAACAATTTAAATAACTGTGAACATTCACTGATTTTGTCAGTGGAAAGTTTGAATCTAAAAAATGGGGTTGACTGGCTGTGTTTCGACTCTATATTTGATCCAATATCTCTGAGCACAGTTGGTCATAAGGGAGCCCGTTGACATTTAGTGAATGCATTGTCATCAAGCCACTAATTGCGATGCCGGTCAATAAGCATTGTCTTTCAATTCTTCTTTGTCAAAACGTTCCTTAAACAGAGATCACTTCAAATCAATATCTGAAAACTCAATACACACAGGCCCGGCCGAATGCACAAGCACACAGGACAGCAGTGAAACAGCACCTGACATCTCAATGAAACTCGCCTATCTTGAATAAACCTGTCTGACAGATTTTATTATCCAGTCGCTACAATCGAAAGCACTGCAAGGATATTGTGGTGCCTTTAGATTATGTCCTTCCACGGCTGAATTGTGAGAGTGATCGTGTTTGTGATAGAGCAGGAGAGCAGTCAGTGCAAGCACAAAAGGACATAACTTTCCTGGTGATGGGAGCATGACCCTGGAGAGAGACAGATCACAGGTGTCCGATTAGCAGTGAGAGATTCAGAGGGCACAGGAGCTGTTTTCGTGCCTCAACACAATGCATTTCAATTATCAACTCAGATTGGAAAGTGTCAGTGTGCTGCCAACATGTCCTTGGTCTCTTTGAAAGGTGTCTTGCAACTCTGTCCTCCGGTGTGTGTCTTCCTGTCTGAATCTATGCATGGATCTGTCTGAAAAAGGGCAGAGCAACTGGGCAAATGCTATGCAGTCCTTGCAGCAATATATTTCCAGGCTGTGTGACAGTCATTGTCTTTTGTATCCCTAAATGTTCTTGAACCATGCAAAACATCCTGTGTGTACAATATGTGAAAGCATGTTTCTTGACAAGTGCAATATATGTGGCTAGGCACATGTGTCTCTTTTTAAGGATGCCATAAGCATCTATTGGGGGAGGATGGAGGATGTGCTGCCAATGTCCCATAGGGTGCGAGGGGAGAGAACACAAGGGACAGGGAGGGAGGCAGGGCACAGCTGTGGAGCCAGATCGCCTCACTGGAGCTAGGCCAACATAGACCTGGGCGTCCTTGTGTTCTTGTTGTGTCCTTACTCTCTCTTTCTCCCTGTGTATACACATACATCCACTGACACCCACAATGTCATTGTGGAGCAGCATGGAGCGGCAACTGTGTAACGGTTGTGTAATTTTATTTCCCTCCCTTCCAGCAGCACAGAGCAGTGTGGTTTTGCAAAGACTACAAGAAAATCACGTTTAAAAAAAGGTTACAAACTCAATATAGCTTTAGAAAAAAATATTTATGGAAGGAAATAAGTGTGGACAGTGTGAAAAAAACTTCAATTGCTACTGTTCTGTCTCCCCCTTTCTTTCTGTCTTTGTTTGCTTGCTTTCTTTCACTCTTTCTTCCCCTTACCTCTTTCTATCTATGTCTTTCCTCTTCCACGTAGGTGAAGAAGCTTCCCAAACACTTGCGGGAGGCTCAGATCTCAACAGAGCGAACCCACTTGATTTCCGACCCGGCAAAGAAGCCGCGTCAGCGATACGTGCAGAAGGATGGCAAGTGCAACGTTCATCACGGAAATGTGCAAGAGACCTACCGTTACCTCAGTGACTTGTTCACAACACTGGTGGACCTACGCTGGCGTCTTAGTCTCTTTATTTTCACCTTGGTCTATGTAGTCAACTGGCTTTTCTTTGGCTTTCTGTGGTGGCTGATTGCGCTCATCCGTGGGGATCTGGTGCACGGTGACGAGGAGGGCTGGACCCCCTGTGTGGAGAACCTCAACAGTTTTGTCTCAGCCTTCCTCTTCTCCATTGAAACGGAGACCACCATTGGGTACGGTTATCGTGTAATCACAGAAAAATGCCCTGAAGGTATCATACTGCTTTTGGTGCAGGCCATCTTGGGTTCCATTGTTAACGCCATGATGGTGGGCTGCATGTTTGTCAAGATCTCACAGCCAAAGAACCGTGCCGAGACCCTCATGTTCTCGCACAAAGCTGTCATATCAGTGCGAGACAACAAGATGTGCCTGATGTTTCGGGTTGGTGACCTGAGGAACTCTCACATCGTGGAGGCCTCGATCCGAGCAAAGCTGATCCGCTCGCAGCAGACCAAGGAGGGGGAGTTCATCCCACTCAACCAGACGGACATCAACATCGGCTTTGACACGGGAGACGATCGCCTCTTCTTGGTGTCACCGCTCATCATCTCTCATGAGATCAACGAGAAGAGCCCCTTTTGGGAGATGTCACTGGCGCAAATGGAGAAGGAGGAGTTCGAGATCGTGGTTATCCTCGAGGGCATGGTGGAGGCTACAGGTATGGAGGGGGGCAGATGGTCAAGGGAGGAGGAAAGAGAAGGAGATAGGTGAAATGAAAGAATATATGGATGACAGATAGATGGATAGATGAATTGTTGGAAGCAGGGAGTGAGCTAAGTGGGACGGATGGGAGCATGGATAAATGGATGGAAAGACAGAGGAGGCTCATAGGGAAAGAGGCATTGCTTAAGAGAGAGGAGAGGCAGTAGTGAGTACCTGTAAGTGCTGCAGATAGCAAAAGATAATATTGTAATGGATAGAAACACAGAGAGACTAACATTAACAGATAATTGACTCTCTAAGTGAGACAAATAATATTAATGCATTTCAGCTCAAAGTTAGCACAGGTTTTAATGAAGTTTTTATTATTTTAATGATGCCATAACATCTTCATTTATCCTTCAACTCTAATGTTTCATCAACAAATCCTTTCTAGACATTTCCAAGTATTTGTCACTTCAACTGAGGCAGATAATTGAAAGCCGTCCATGCTGTCTGCTACAACTGCCTTGTAAATGTTTCTCTGTACTCACTGCTACCCGCATTTCCACTGTTGCTACTTCAAGGTTATGTCTTTGATATTGTTTATTTCAAAATGAATGAAGTGTAGCTACCCACACTGCTGTGTTTTGGGTAAAGGCCAGGCAGTCCCAGAAATTGCTCCAGGCTAGTTACATTTACAGGCAGACATGACCAGGTGTTTCTGTAAAGTTCCACAAAGCTCCTATTTCCCAACACAAGACTGTCAAGGCTGAAAGAGAAAAATGTAGCATCTTCAGCTCAACAATCAAAATGAGATAACAGCCAGTTATTATGACCATGTTTCATTCATGGGATTTCCAAAAACACTCAATTTATGATATTTAAAGCTAGTGTTTTGTCATCTTTGAAGAACCTTGTATGAAACATCAATCCCCTTATTATTCATCATTATAATGTAATGAATACAGACCTTTACAGCATGATGGCCCAGCGCTAGCTGTTAATTTGCTGTTCCAATGTGTTTTCTGTGGGGTATTGGCTAAAGCAGGTATTGTTTATATGCCTAAGCTGCTTTGTTTATTGGTCTTTGTTCAAGGACTAATTATAATACACTCATTTTAAATACAATGCATTATACATGTTACTAATTTACTTTATTGGATATCATCATACTTTGCATCAATAAATGAGAGACACTGGTTGATTAGGAGTGTTTAGTCTCATGGACACACAATTGTCATTTAAAAAAAATGTACAAACCACAGAGCTCCCTAATGTGATCAGGCATGGCTTTGCATGCATCTGAACATTTCTGCTCTGTTTCATTTTTGATTTCTTTATTTATTTTTTTATTTTTTTCCAAAGCACCATCATGCTTCCTGCTCACGCTGCTGGATACTTGACTCAGGCATTAAATCACCTCTTGCTTCACCGGCAGAGACCATGGCATCATGCGGGGGTTATGTCATCGTCCTTGACCTCTAGGCAACAGACCAATCTGACCATTCACTGTCCCTCCCCCCACTTATTTCCCCAGACTTGTTAAACAGCAGAGCGTAAGCCCGGGAATTAAAGTTAACTGATGTTATTTTTACCTATTATGCAGCCTTTTTGCAATCATTACATTTGTGTTCAAATTTACCCGTCAGCTTTATATAAATGCTTGCACTGCTGCATTTGACACTCATGCTAAAGTCAGGATGGTATTAACCACAAAAGACCAGGACCCCATGTTGGGGTTTGACTGAAGCCTGTAAAAAGAACTTTTGTTTGATAATAAGCGTGTCTTTTTAAATGAAGTATAAGATCATAGGTCACAAACATTCAATAGCTGAATAAGCATTCTCACTTGCTATTTGAAATTGACGAATCACCCTTTCAGAGTAATTATGCATCAATCAATGCAGGGCCAGTGCTGTGGTACAAAAAATACTATTTATCTGATCCATATAAAAGCATATTAATACTAGTAACAAAAGTAGTAATGCCAGGGTAGAGATACAGTAAAAACATTTCATTTACTAAATGATTTATTTAAAAAGTTATAGAATATACATTTATGGCCCCATATCAAGCAACTAATGATTTCATGAACTCAATCCAGTTGAGAAAGATTGAAATCAGCATTTGATGATGTTCAAGTATACTCTGTAGAGAAAAAAACTCTTGAGTAAAATATTTACCACATGAATGGATGCTGTCACAGACTTTGGTAGTGACAGATAAGTGGGTGCAAAATGGCTTCATTTTCTCCTTAATGGCCAGCCATCACTTGTTTCCTCCACTGACAACCACCCCGTTTTCAGCATAATTGTGAGTCAGGCTCTGGAAATCACTAACAGCATTTGCTTTTCGGGCACACCCACTGCGTTTGGCATAAAACATAAAATATGATAACAAAAAGAATATTTTTCTCTGCCGTTTATCACTTTCACTTCCTTTTACTTAAAGCATATTTTTAAGTACAATTGGAGAAATCAAGTACAAATACGAAAAAGCCACAATTTACTCACAAGGGCAGTTTGTGCCCAGTGGCTCAGTTTATGCTATGATTTTTTTTTTTAATTAAATTCCACTCCTAGTAACCACCCCTTGTTTAAACATATGTAAGTGATCAGGTATTTGTGAGACAGAAAAGTTGTTATAATCACCTGTGGGTGCCTAAGCAGCAACCAGCTGTCCACAAAATAATGGCAAAGGGATCCCTTCATGGCCTTTAGGTGTTTATGCACCTTTCCTGTATATTTTTATACATAGTTAAAGAGTATTCACTCATAAAACTACCAATTGAATAAATTGTCTTTGGCAACCCTTAAGAAGATGTTCTATAAAGTTAACCAAGCTAACATTTTGTTCCAAACAAAAAGTGATTTTGCTGCAGTTTATTGTAACGTTTCTGATACTTGTTCTTCTGTGCCAGAGGCCGAGTCATGTGCGTCGGTGTTGCTGACAACAAACCTTGTTTTCACTATCGAAGTGTCTCTTTAATTTACAGTAAATTATTTATATATAAAATAAGGCCTGCTTCACGCCATTTCTCAGAATCCAGAAAGCATCTTGCATCAGTATTGACCAAGAGTGTCTGCACCCGTGTTTTTGGTTCAGTGCTTTCCAGGAAAATCCAGAAACACAGACACCTGTAGCAGGGCCCAAAAAGTAAGTTTTAGAAATAGTTAGTAGTAGTGGTTTGTCCTAAGCATTAAAGTGGGCACTGCCATACTGTAATTCAAGTCTGGGCCAGCTGGTGAATTGAAAATCTTGCTGAAAATCTCTTAAAAAAACGTTTAGAAATGCAGATTTAAAACGGATTTATACTTGACGCAAGGGGTTAACAGCAGTCCTGTTGTAGTCCTGTTGATTGTCCTCCCAAGAAAAAGTCATTTCAGCAAGTGCCCCAAAACGACATGTTTATGTTCAAGTGACAAAGCCCTCTAGTGGCCATAGGAATTATGGCTCTAAGCAAAGGAGGAAATGGGGTGACATTATAATAGAATAATAAAGTCAGCTGAGGGAGGAGGTGAGGTGGATGGATGGGTCAACAAAAAAATCAGACTTTAACACAGGAGATCCTGTTTCCAAAAGATATTTGTTACTTTTAACCATGACCACTGTCACTCCCTGACCTCAACCACAAGCTTATTTTTGTAACCATGCCGACAAAGGTCCTCTAACCTTAAAGAAGTAGTAATTTTAAACTCAAACCACACTGAAACCACACTCTTTCCCTAAATCTGACCAGGGTTGTGCCTAAATCTAACCAAACCATAACCATAGCATTGTCACACCAAAAAACAGATTTTTCGTCAGTGATTTGTAACTTTTTGTGTTTGTGCTTTTTATGTTGCCCTGCCGATATGGGGCGTCAGATCAGAACACACTTATGTGCATCTTTCTAGCACCACCAAAACACTTGACAGATATAACATAAATGATCAAGCTGTATTTTGTGCTTTAATTATATTGCCCAAAGCTCTAAGTTTTTTTTTTTTGTTTTATTTGGGTTTTTTTGGACAACTGAAGCCAGCAAAATGTATGGCTAAGGAAGGAGTTGTCCTTTTTTTTAAATGTGTCCACAGGAAGAAAAAAAAAAATCTGTCATGAGACAAGCCCAGAGCATTTTGGTCTCTGGTACCGGAATGAGTTTGAGTTGCCCTAATGCAGGTTACTAAGCTTAGTCAGCACACTTTGTAGTCAGATCTGAGTGTGTACATGAAGCCTTGAGGGGGAAATCAAAAGTCACCATGAAACATAACAGCAAAGTACAAATAAGTAAAAGAACACAAGAACAGATTAACTGTAGTCATACAAATTTTTATTAACTTTTTATTGAATTGAGACCCTGTAATGTTCTCTCTATTTACTGTATAAACATGATTTCTTTTGACATAAACATAGGTCATAGGTTAGCTGTTTTCTAAGACAAAATTATTAAAATATATGTTTAAAATGTGTGCAATATTTTTCTCAACATATTTTTTAATAGCAAGTATAGGCCAGATTAATAACAGTAATTTAGTCAACAGAATACTACATGAATTTGGCATCTAGGCTTTGACCTCATCACTACCTGCAAAGATACACCAAGCTCAGCAGAGAATGAGGAGTGACGACAACGACTTTCCCCGCAGGGTAGACTCAGAGCTTACAGGTGGATGCTGGGGTGGAGGTGGAGCTACATGAAAAGCGCTAGCAGCATGTGATTGCAGAGGTTAGACCTGCAATGACGTTCTGACATTTTGACGTGTCAAAGCAGATGAGGAGCAGGTGTATGTAATAACATTAACGATGGCCCTTTTCCATTTGCGTGTGCTGGTATGATAGAAAGCACAATACCTAAATGGAAAGCAGCCAAATTACACCTTTGTTTGACAAAGATAATGCTGGTGCTTTAAAATGATTTATCCCGTTTACTATATTTGGGTTTGAGACATGTACTGGTCTGCTCTTATTGTTTAGATGATGCTAAGCTGTGTTTTCATCTACATACTGTGGAAATCCCCAACTTCAGCTTTTGTAATGCAAGAAGCAACTAAATTTACATGATCCCTTTGAAGACGTCCATGTTTGCTTTTGTTGCTTTCTCACTGTAGGTCTGTTGGAGAACCACAGTTCAACATAATAATATATTAGAAGACAGTAATGAATATTTGTACTCGGAAGGTGAAACAGTGACCATTGAAAAGCCCTGAAGTTTGCATAATAAAAATGTAATGAAATACAGTAGATAACAATACAAAAGCTGTTTTCACGGTATGTCTGTATGGCGGTGGGTGGTGTGTTCATGTGCTGCTAACTGTCAAGTGTCTCGCACACAACACACTTTTCAGCCAAATGTATAAAACATAGATGTTTTTACAAAAGATGGAAGATGAAAAAGCCAATTCACTGTTCTGGAGCCCAGAGCTTACTGTAGCAGCACAGGAAAAAGAGAGACATTATCATACAGTATTTGCGTATGCTGGTAGTGACAAATGGAGTGTGTCTTCAATTACGGATAGTCTGTAGTATCCCTCATAGTATCTGAAAACCTGTTTGTGTGTCTAAGTGTGTGTGTGTGGGTGTTTGGAGGATGGGGAATAGTACTTAATTGTTTGTATTTGTGAATCAGTTCAGTCACTTGAACAGGTTGTTCATTTTAATCACAACAATCAACATACCAGTGCATCATCAAAATACTGTAGCATTATCTATGAAAAGTCTCAGTTGTCCTGTTCATAAGACATCTCAGTGTCTTATGAACAGGACTCCACCTGACTAACACCTTAAATATAGTAATTAAAATTGTATGCCGCATCTTTTAAATGCTAATATGACAAGATACTAATAGAAGTATTCTTTATGTATTTCGACTGCAAAGTATCAGCTAAACTAGGAATTTAAAACCAACACATCAAACATTGTGCCAACACCCTTAACAGACACTATAGAAAACCCTTCTCATTAAAAACTGAAAGACGTTATATTGTCTTTGATGATAGTCACAGAAATAACAAACATTTCACAAGTTAAAAGTGGAAACTAGGCCATTCATTTCCAGAGGGAAAGCTGATGAAAAGGTGTAAAAGCCCCTCCTCTCGCGGTGACATTAGACACCATATCAATTTGGCATCTACATCTATTTTAGAGCACATGCTTGATGTTATCGGGGATGTTATGCATTCATAGGGAAATTGCGTAACTCAACAGCTGGGCAAGCAAGGCATCAGATTAGTATCCAAGATGAGTCGGATGTTTTCAGTTTAAAGTGATACTACACCCAAAATCTGTCTTTTGAGTATCAAACAATCACCTTCTGAATGCACGAGAGGTGACCGTAAAAAGTCAAGCTAAAGTGTGGTTAGCTTGTGGCCAATTTCCTGAGAAGGAGCCTAATTAACCAAATGCTATACACCTGTGTGATAAACAAAAAGCTGTGGGGGAGAAAAAAGAGAAAAAAGAAGAAAATGAGTGTGCTTCACTGAAATAAGCGTGATGACAACCTTTTTAAATCACCTTAAAACAAAACATGTCCATGAATACGAAGAATGCTTCAGAATGTAGGCTAGTTAGTGACGAGCCTGCTTAAGGTTACGATATTGTAACCCTAGTTCTGTAAGCACAGGCGAATGGGTAATCCAAACACACACGCAAACGCCCACGGAAATTGGCATGTACATAGCCAGCCTACCGATTACATGTGTCCCACACAGTATAAAAGGCAGCGTCTTACTGCAGCTCCCATCCCAAAACCACTTCTGCAGACGGCATCGGAGCAGCAGGGTCCATAGGTAGAGGGCTCCGCCTGTGCTTATACAACTAGGGTTACAATATCGTAACCTTTGTTCTATCTCACACAGGCTCTGCTCTCTGCTGGACTCTATGGCTACAGTAGGCGGAGCCCGATGAATGTTCTTGGATAGGGCTTTACTGGCCACTCCCTCTCCGTAGCACACGAACAGCTGTTCAGTGCAAGGAAAGGGGGCCATGCATTCAACATAACATGCCAACACACGTACTGGGCACAATAGATGCAATTTTGCCTCCCTGGCGTCCCCATGGGGTGGAGGACAAAATGCTTCTAACTGAGTACTTCAAACCTAAATTAACTCCTTATGTTCTTGGGAACAAAGGTCTGAGAGTAGCATCGCTGTGGTCACCACGAAGCAGCAGACCGCTGGGGTGACAGCGCTTTCAGAGAGGAGCGCACCAGAGGCTCATAGGAATCACTCACTAGGGCCTCGAGCACCAACGGAAGTTCCCACTGGCTGGCGGAGACACATATCTATAGCTGCATACACTTTAACAGTGGCATGAGACAGCCCCTTTTCCACCAGATACTATAGAAAGGAGAGAACCTCTCGCACTGCACATGACAGGGGGTCTAATCTTCTTTCCCCGCACCAGCATTGTAAACCCAACCACTTTGCTTTGTAGCAAGCAATGATGGATCCTGCTCTTGCCGCAGTCTGAGGACTGCCTGCTGCAGGGCCGTCTGCCTGGCTTCCGACAGAACAGCCCGCAGATTGACCAAGTGGAGCACAATACTCTTCCCGCTGGCGTGGCTGGGGGGCCGCTCTTCTTCCAGTTGATGGCAAAACTTAACCAGGTTAGGTGCAGCACCAAACTGGCTGTGTGGAAAATGGCCCATTCTCTGGACCCGGCCATGACAATGAGGTTGTTTAAGTAAAAGAAGACCCTCATGCCCTGGTCATGCAGCGGCTGCAGCGCTGTGTCCACATATTTATCTCCTTGATGCCCAAGAATGGAGGAGGAACACATCCACTCTGATAGCACGCAGCTGTGACGCCATTTCTTGTAAAACTGTGTCAGAAAATGGGCGACCAGGCAGGAAGGTGTGATAGTCCAATTTGGCCCTCTCCACCGCCAAACCTTCCATAAACAGAAGATTGGCCCCTGGGGGGCCGGTATCGAATGGGCCGAGCCAAAGGAGCTGTCCGTGAACGGATCACCGTCGGCTGCCTCAACACAACATTAAATGTTGTGTCAGTGTGCCCGTCACCCTCCGTATTTCCCAAAGAAATAAGCTTGGGGCATTACTCTCTAAAGACGAAGTAATGCTGCCAGCCATGCTATTGTAAAACTGAGTGGTGAGCTGTGTATGCTGGTCAGCATACAGCAAAACAGCGGGAGACAGTGCTGACACTAAGCAGACATGAAGCATCCTCTTCCCGGTCAATGTGTGGGTGCAAGGCATTACTCCTCTGTGAAGATATAATACCACTCGCCGCCTCACCGTTACCCAGGGAAACGAGCTGCACTGGCTGGTCCAATGCTTCTGAGTGTCACTATGTCAGGTGGGATGGGGGGGGTCCAGCGGTGTATTATTGTTAGCTGCCATGCCTAGCTGTGTGCCCAGCTGGACATGTTGGAATATTTTGAAAAAATATTTCAGGAAATCATAGCAAACTGAAATTGGTGGTGGATTTCCAAAGGTCAGTGATGTTGCAGACACAGACGAGAGGTTGTCGCCATCGTCCATCGGTGAAGCTGCCCAGAGAGTCTCAGCTGAGGCGTCCGGTGGCGGTGGCAGAGGGCTGGGTGAAGCGGTGAACTCATCCTCGTCACAGGGATCAATCTTGAGCTCCGGGTCGTTGATGCAGTGGAGCGAGACGTCACACAGCCGAAAATGAGTCGAAGTCATAGTTGAAGAAAGTGCCCGGCAGTGCACGCAGGGAGGTGGCTGCATCATGCCACTTTCTGCATGGCCCCATCCAAGGCACTCGAAGCAGAACAGATGCCTGGTGGCGGCAGCAATGAGGCTAGGGCACAACAGGCAGGAAGCAGTGTGGAGCAGTGACTCCATCAACGGAGAAGTAAGATCAGTGAGCTAATTTCACCATCACTGAAGTGAGAAGGATGGGAGCTGCTTTTAGACTGTGTGGGACACGCGTAATCGGCAGGCACATCCTGATTGGCCAGCTCTGGGCGATTGCTTGCGTGTGATTGGAGGACACCCATAGTATTACCCATAGTCAAGTAGAGGGCGGAGCCTGTGTGAGATAGAACTTTTGAACTATTGTTCCCACTGAACCTATAAGACTCGTACCTTGCAGTAACAATGCACTGCCTCTTTTGTGAATTGCATGTTTTGTAATTTCCATTTCTTATTTCTTATTTTTGTCTGTATCACAGTAAGCCACATGGCTATCTGCAGCTCAGCTTCTCCGCTAATAGAGCTTTTCCAGCAGAGATTTTATCATCGCAGGAAAGCACAGGTGTAATTAATAATGTTATTAACGACTACATTCCATTTCACTGAGACAGTTTCAGGGCTCTGGTATTGTGCATGCTGGCTCAATGAAATGGCTCACTGGGACACTGAATAGAACTGAACTATCATTCATGTTATTAGCTACACCTGTGATTTTGCTGCCATGAAAAATGTCTATTAACCTTACAGCTACAAATCAACACTGCTCGTAAAGAAGACCATTGTGCGATGCTTAAAAATTCATATATGACACTAGCAATGCATAACTGTGGTTAATGACCAAAATTTTAAATTTACAGTAAAGTTGTGGCTTTTGTATTTATCCCTCAAGGCCAAGCCTTTCTGTCTTTCCATTTCAAAAGCAAATGCAGTTGCTGCAAAGTCTGGCGTGCCAAATGTTTTTGTTTTTTTTCCAACTTGCTTGTTGGCACAATCACACAACAGTAAATGAATATTGCCACTGTTGTCAGTTGTGTGTAAATTCAACTGCGTGTATTTCATCAGCCAAACAAAATAGCAAAAAAAACTTCTATTTAGATCAGTGGCATTTCAAAAATTTTTGCGTTCAAAAACACGATTGAGATTTAGAGGAAACATGGTACAGGTTACTGGCCTTTTCTGTGTGCAGTTTCTGTATAAGCATGAATAATTAACTGATGCTGTCTCTCTTTCTCCCCACACCTCTTTCCATCTATGTGTGTTTTTTACCTGTCCACTCTGATTGTGTGTGTACTTGCCTCTTTACAAACCTCGTGTATGTGTGCTACATGTGGATGTTTTGTGCTTGTTTGTCTGTGTGTGTGTGTGTATGTGGACACATACGCCTATCCATACCTGTAACAGGGATGACATGTCAGGCACGAAGTTCCTACCTGGACACTGAGGTGCTTTGGGGCTACCGCTTCACACCGGTCCTCTCTCTGGAGAAGGGCTTCTACGAGGTAGACTACAACAACTTCCACGATGTCTACGAGACCAACACCCCCACCTGCAGCGCCAAGGAGCTAGCTGCTAAGCTGCGGGATGAGCCTCTATTGCCTCAGCTTTCACTCCTAAGCCCCGAACCCAAAATGCATACTTTTGACCCCCTAGACCGCCTGTCCAAACCGGACCCACTAAGCCAGGATGAGGACAAGGAGGAGAGAGAATCAGGGGGTGACAGAGGAGAGACCAATGGCTCAGCTGCTGCTTTAGAGGAGCCACCCCTTGCTGATGGACTGCCTGACTGATTAGCCTGATCAGCTAAAAGCCCAGGAGAGACTGGACAAGAGGACTGGACAATATAATGCTTCATTTAGTCAATGGCCAGCTTGTTCCATTGCAAAGTTTGGAGAGACAAGGCATCTTTCTCCAGGCCCCGGCTCATGCAATACTCCTCTACTAGAGTGTCAATCTATAGTATAGATTGGTTTTGTAGACACGTAAGTACACATACACAGACACACACGTACAGTATCTATATCTACACTTAAAGGTTGGTGGTTCAGATTGTCTTTTTATAATCGTAACGACCACTTAACTGCTATAACAGCTCAAGTTGTATAACGTAAACTTGAGCTGAAACCAGTAGCCATGACAGAGTACCATGGGCTTATCATGGATACTCCAATATTCTCATTTTAGAGTGTGTTAATTCAGCTTCATTTGAGCAGAGTATAAGTCTCATAACTCAGCTAATGTGTCTGACAGCAGCTTTCGCGTGGTAATTGAACCTTGCTATTGATGATTTTCAAAAAAAACATGGGGGATTATCATTTCCTTTCTCTGTCAGTGTTGTTATTATTCTGTGTCCCCTTCACCTGGAGGAAGTATGTAAGGCTTGTAGTTTGCCTAGGACAAGACAATATGTAGGAATTGATCCATAAAATGCAATGTGTACTGGCAACCACTATCCAATTTTCTTTTCTTTGTTGAAACCCTTCCTCATGGTTGTACTGCCAGAAATACTTTCAGTGTGTGTCTGATTGTCTCCCCAACACACTGGGAATCTTGACCCAAAAGAAGCCAGCAAGTACCTCATTTTATACTCATTTCAGGGTTTGAAATTAACAATAAGAATGAGGCAAATGCTGGTAAAAGCTGTATATGCTACTGACTGACTATTTTGAAAACATTGTGGCTGGTTAAAGATTGAATTCCTGTCCCTGCTACAGTTACTAAAACATTAAATCTATTCCCTTTTCTTGGTACACAAAGCACAATTTCCCAAGAGGTGACTCCACGCTGACCCAACCACACACCTAGCCACTGCTACTGGCTGATGCATGTCAGTCCTAGTTACAAGTGACACTGAAATGTAGATTCAAATATTTATATGAAATATTTATGCTCAACTGCTATTTGAAATGTTCTTGATTTTTATACACCACACACATGAATATTTCAAATGCTCCACAAGCAAAATGAAATACTCCATGTATCCTTTAATGTTTGTTTTGTTTTTGTTTTAAATATTTAAGAGATTCAACCTTGATATTTTTCAGTCGCATAAAAGTATACCGATGATAGGAGCAGGTTTTCTGTCGAATCTTGTGAGTCTGGCCAACCCATCACCTTGAGTATTTGCCTTCTTCGTAGTTGTTTCCTCTGGACTTCACCTTTAACGTTCACCTTATGATTTGAGGTCTTCGTTGTCCATGCAAACTCAGTTCAATCTGCACTTTGGCCCTGTTTCACAAACTGCCCCTGGGTCTTTTGCTTGATATAGTTTATGGCCCTTGTGACCACTGTTTTGGAAGCTGACACTTGTCCTGTGAGGGACATAGCCTACAGTATTTTTTGACTTTTCTTTGAAAGGACACATGTCAGAGCTTGCATGCATGAATCAACCCTTATGTCCCCCATTGCTGAGTAACTTTAATACAGTAATAAATACAGGGTATTTTCTAGGCATGCAAATTATGAGATTTCTACAATATGTTATCAGATAATGTATCCAAATATCATTTGTTAAAAGAAAAATGAGATTCCTGATTATTTAAAATCTCCCACTCCCCAATTTAATGTTAAATTGTTTTTGATTTTTTACAGATGCTTGTCCAATCAATGTATTTATTTTCACTGTGACATTATAGCATCTTACTATGTATTCCTTTTGCTAAACGATACGTTTGTCATTAGAGAGAGATCATCTTTCATTGTTGGAATGTCATCTGTTTTCTGTGTGTTCTCATGGGAATAAACATAATATGGCCGAAAGAACAGCATGTTCCTGTTAGATAATGTGTGCATGCATAAGCGAGTGCATGAGTGCGTGAGTGTGTGTGTGTGTGTGTGTGTGTGTGTGTGTGTGTGTGTGTGTGTTATTTTGCACATAACTTTGCAACTGAGGATTGGAAAGTACCTTAATTTAAAAAGTGTGACACTGCACTCTATCAGCTGTAATGTGACAAAATGGCAGACTTAACCTATGGCTCTGGGTAAAACAACTGTGTCTTACACACAAGCTGCCTGAGAACTGGATTAACTGTGCACCAAATCATGAAAAGGAGACTTAAGCAACCTTTAATTATCAGCACAGCACAATCTTGTCTTGCGCTGAAGCTCGAGGCAAAAACTGCTCCATGCATGCTAGGGAAACAAGGGATAACATCAAGAACTTTGTCTCCCCCTTTCCATGTCTGAATTTCATATGAATTAATTAAAAGCGTACAGCAGCACATTCTGGTTACATCTCAGCAGTAACCCACACCCTTCTTGTGCTAAACCCTGAAATCTAACAGTGGTTGTCCGAGCCTATAAAGGCAAATAACCAATGGTTTCTCATGGATTAACATGACTGTGACTGCTGGACTCCTCGGGACCTACACAGCATCCCTGAGTCAGCTTTGAGACAGCAATTACATTCGCACCGACACACGCGCATACACAGGAAGACACAATCACAGAAAACAGCTGGCAGACTGATTAAGAGGGCCACCACAGCTATTAACTAGTGACAGAGAAAACACTGCAGAACTCACAGGGGTGATCACATTTATCCAGCGCCTTCAGAGTACACCAGTCAGAAAATGGAACATGATGTTACATTTGGTGGCCAGTGTGTCATAGAAATTCACTGAATCACAGCAATGTGCTGTCAAGGCTATTCTTGTCCGAGCTATTAAATTTGGAAGCTAGATCGTCAGCAAGATGACAGTCCCTGATTCAAATCTGAATAATGTACGATGATGAATATAATGCATCCATTGAATGGTGCATTGAAATAGGTACCCAAGGCAGGTGCATGTGGGTGAGCATGTGTGTGTGTGAGAGAGACAAAGAGAGGAAGAGAGATATAATCAGTCATCACACCCTCAAGTCAGCAGTGCACATGTACACACAATAACATCCACAAACACACAACAAAACACAAATGTATCCATTTTAGAGTTTGCCAAGTTCTACAGCAGGAAAAATGATGAAAGGAAAAGAACAAAGAAAGATAACATTGCTAAGGCTGATGAATGGCACCGCACCAACACAGTAACTAGCTATTGTTCTTTCCATGGCTAGCTAATACTCTTCCCTTCCCCATTAAATAATGCATGCTTGTGACTAAGAAGGAAGCACATAGGCCATTAACAACTGTGTAGTCATCCTGCATAAGAAAAAGAATTACAGTCACAGAAAAAAAAAAAAGCAAATGGGAGGAATTTTGCTCTGGTGCAGCACACTATAGTTTGAGCTCCATATTTTTGCTGCATCCCTCTCGGACTCCCCTTATTTTTCGAACTATCTGACCCTGTCAAACAATTCCCACACAGAGGAAAGACACACATAGACACACACAGACACAATCAAGCAGAGCATGGGTTATTTTACAGTGAACAAGTACTATTCACATTTTTTCACAGATTGCCTGGTGATGTTTTCCTGCCCAGAAAAGATCGACATCCAAAGTCGAAAAAAGAAAGCTCCTAAACCCCATTTTCCCCCCTCTTTAGCAACTGTGACTCCCTGCTGCAATTATCTTATTAAGCATTCAAATCTCCTCTTACATGATACTGCAATGGCTCCTCTGTCTTCATTCCCTTACAGCTCCCACTGGTAAAAGACAACTTTATGTATGTCATTTGTTTCTTTTCCCTTTTTGAAGCTTGTAATTTAACTTCCTATCTTCCCTGTAAGGTGCTAGTGTATATAGGCTGAAGCCCCCTTTTGCACATGCATCTTCATGTGCTGCTCTACGTAAAAAAAATAAATAAAAAAAAAACACGACCTGCGGGTTTCCTGGGAATCTTCCTCTGCAACTGAACAAAAGCTGTAAGCCTCCAGAATCCAGCAGTGAACATGTTACAGAACCTTATGTAATACAGCTTCACACAGAGCAAGTGAGCCAATCACAAGAAGCTCTGAGGTGACGCATTTCAGTCTGCTGTTTGTTCATGGTGAAAATTTGTTTGGAGCAGGTCAGTTAGACCATTTAAAGTCATTGAAATAAGCACATTTGAAAACTGAAAATTGACAAAAAGTTATAGGCTATATAGGAGCTACTTATCTACAGCCACATCTTTTTAGAGCATATTACATCTCCTCTTGCATACTAGCATTCATCCATATGTTAAACACAACATACAGTCTTGCCACACCTTTCTGAGACTATCTTAGAATGATATGATCAGATTTTACACAGACAGTGGTTAGGATGAAGAGATAAAACCACTAGCACTGCCAGACAGCTCTGTTGAGTTCTGTCTAAAAGGCTGCTTGATAAAGGGTCTTTTCCCTGAGTTTTGAACAGACAGACAGGCACACACAGAGAGAAACCTTTGCCTTTTCCCAGCAAGTAGACAGAGGTGTGCCTCTTTGATCTGTTTGGGTGATGGCAGCCTTTGATGACGATTTCTATGGCGTTTTTCTATGGAGTGGCTGTGCCTCCAAATTGAGTAGGCTGAGCTTCACCTGCTGAGAAGCACAAGCAGGCAATACTGAGAACACAATACTATTCAAGAAGGTAAACTGTATCCGTGCGAAAGTTCAACTTTCGCATTTTTAGTAGTTTGGCATTTTGGGAAATATGCATATTCACCTTCTTGCCGAGAGTTAGATGAGATCGATACCACTTTCATATCTGTCCACTAAAGCTGCACCCGGCAGCCGGCTATCTTATCTTAGTATAAAGACTGGGAAACAGGGGGAAACAGCTAGCCTGGCTCTGTCCCGAGGCAAAAGCACCTCTGAAGCTCACTCATTATCACATTAAGCTATATCTTTAATCGATACAGTGAAAGGAAAGTTGCATTTTTACGGGGAGCAAGGCTAGCTGTTTTGGCTGAAGCTAAGCTAGCTGGCTGCTGGCTGTAGCCTCATATTTAGCAGACAGATATGAGAGTGGTATTGATCTTCTAATCTAACTCGCCGCAAGAAAGAAAAGAAGCATATTTCCCAAAATGTCAAACTATTGCTTTAATAGTCCCACAGGTGAAAAAGGAAAAAAGGTCACCCAAAAAAGAACTATAAGGAAAATGAAATACTTTGCTTCACTTTATGTCAGAAACTTGTGGAGCTGTAGTGTTTTTTTTCAATGCTATGTGAGCCAATTCTGTCACCCCGGGTCTTGTTTAAAACTGTACAAATCAACAGAGCATAGAGGGTTGGATTAATTAACAGTGACCTTTTAGCACCATAGCAAGGCATTACTCCTACATTAATACTGCAGTGAAACATGTACTGAATTTAGAGCCTCTGGATGAGGTGGAGAGCGGAGTTTGTAATCCACAAGCACTTTAGCAGTTTACTGACTCATCATCACGGCACAGCACAAGTGTGTGATGCAGCAAACACTGGATCTTGTGATACTTGAGATTTGGAGAAAGCGGGGAGATTAAGTTTATGTGGAGGTTTGATCACTTCAGTTTTTTTCTTTGCTTTTCTACTGATTTTTTTAGAAAAACAATGAGAATCTGGGGGTTTTGAGTAACAACAGGGGGGGTACGGGAAAAAAAACATCCAGATCTTTAAAGCAAATAAATAAATAAATAAATGGAAAACATAGTTAAGAGAATTAAGAGCATCTTTTCTCAATTATTCTATACTATGGTAACCTCTCTTACAGGTATAGAGAAGTAACGAAGTATGGATTCAAATGAGTGACCAGACAGTTTTTTTTTTTTCATTTTGATACCATTGTTTTACTACTTTCCACTTTCTGGAATATTTCACAGCCAGTTATGACATAAAACACTTTTCTCTGTCTCTTATCTAAATATTGTGCTAGTAAGTGTAGGAAAAATAGACTGGAACTGACACATGCTTTTGAACTCATGGTGGATTTAAGCCCACTTGAGAAACCTTTGAATGTGTAGGAGAAAGATAGAGAAGTCTGTGAGATGCGAGAGATCCCACATCAATGATAGAGATAAATCAATAGTTCCACACAATGGCTCCAAATGAAGGTATTGGTTTACTTTGTCTGGGAGCTCTGTTACCAAGAAGCACTTTGTTCCAACAGGATTTTAAGCCTCCGCAGGACCTGCTTTGCGTGCTTGTGGTGAACTTTATAGCAATATTTAAACTGTCTGCCATTCAGGAAAGACGCAACCTTTTCAGATAAACAGATAAATGCCTTTACACTGTTTTACAGGTTTATTGATTAACTAGCACAAGAAACTAACAAAGTCTGAATCGATACATTTCTACCCAAGCCAGTCAAATAGCCTCCTTTTTCTGCGAAAATCATACAAATCGAGTCATGTTAGGGTTAGTCATGTTTCCATGACTCCCTGCAGTGAAGTTGGTGTATAATGCTGTAGTTGCAGAAAAAATAAACAGTGCATTTATTTAAGGGAATCGTCAAATCACATGAGTTACACTTTAAGAGGTTTTATGTGCATTTAATAGAGATGACTTAATCTTGTGTAAAAAGTAAACCAACATTATAAATCAAATGAAATCACTTTAGACTGCATGCTGTGCAGTTTAGCAGCATGTCTGTGCGAAGCAACTATGGGAAACCAAATTACCTCATGCAGAGATAAGTTTGTACTCTCTATATTTATCTTTTCATTTCTCTCTCCCTCTCTCTTTCTATCCATCTCTCTTGCTCATTGAGTAGGTAACCCTTATGACTCCTCTCCCTCCTACGCACCAAAACAATACTAGAACAGGAAAGAGTGCTGTCCGGTTCTCACCTACCTGCGGATGACTAACGCATTTCAGGGCAAATAACACACCACAGCGCACACACAGGCACACACGCAATTGTAACACTCGCACCCAAAAATGTTCATTTTGGCTGATATCACCCTGTTAATGCTTCTGCTTGAAGTCTGCGTTACAAGATGTGGCACTCTTAACAGCTGACAGAGTGAGTGCACCACCACCCAAATCCTTGCCTCTTTAAAGACATGCTCAGTTATTACTCATACCACCAAATCACATCGCCTGTACAGTACGAACACTGCCTCACTTCAACTTCAGAGGGGGCTGTTTGGGTTTTGAGAGAAATATCAAATATTTATAGATGTGACTAAACCATGCTATGCTGAATTGTACTCAACTGAAGCATTTTCATCCAGGGCTATTGTCTCCTTCGGGTCCTGGCATTTACATGCATCTGTGAACTGCTTTTCACTATAACTCTTCATGCATAGGGCAGCCATTCTTTATGATTCATACTATAATCACATCAAGCATATACAGCACTACACATACATTGCGCTTTTACACATGCATTCACAGCAGGCCATTCAGGGTGCACCGCTAAGGGAAACGCTCCTTACATCTTAGTCCCTTTATGCAAACTAAGCCGATGAGTCTCAAAGACTCTTGAAGTCCCAGAAGCTTTATGCATCTTCAACACGTGCTTCGTTGTCACTGCATGTCCTCCCTCCAGCCAAGCTAGTTGTTTTGCCTGTGACCTTTTAGCAGATTCCCCTGGCATCACTGCAGCCTGCAGTCATTTGCAGTTTGCTCTGTCACAAGCAGCATAGTAAACGTTTCCAAAAGGGTCATAAACTGTATGTCAGGCATCAGAGGTATAGGCATTTGATGATTTTGACACAGATTTTGTATGTTGTTGTCATGACGGAATATTTCAAGGGTGAAGAATCGGTACCATGCCCCCCTCCACACACAGTGATTTGTTTGTTTGCCCTTCAGCATTGGATTAGGACTATATTTAGACGAATGAAGTATGCTAATGAGCACCTAGCTTCTGGAAGGCATATCTGACAGCCTCCACCACACGCTCTGCCAAGTCCATAATCTTTACCCCAAATCCTTTTTTTTTTCTCAGCTTCTATTTTTTCTCACTCTATTGTGATCCCATTGTTAAAATGCTTATGGGGTTGCATAACATAATGTTAGTTCTCATGGATATGGGTGTGAAGGGTGAGGGGAGTTCTCACGTTTATTAGTTGCTGAAGTGCATCTTATTTTAACACTTAGCAAGCCCCCAGAGGACGAAAACTCTTGCATAACTGTACTCTCCCAGATGAAGACAAGAAATGTGTCCCCTGTCAGGACTGCGCCGATGGTCCTGGTGAATCACACTCACACTCACATACCTTTTTTTAATTCCATGATCCAGATCAGGCTGTTAAGTCATGTTTCTTTCATGTAATCCTCTCATGGTGAGGGAAAAGTGAAGTCTCACTGTTCACGTACAGAGCAAGTTTCATCACAGCAGAAGGATTTTCTTGTTTCATCTAAAAATAATTAACCACTTCTTCATTTCATCAGAAAGTTGCTATTTGCTATCTAGACTAAGAGATAAGTGCAAACAAGCAAGAACAATCATCAAGCCTAAAAACCCACCAGTATCAGCCATGAAAACTTTAAATGATGACGTGTTAGTTGAAGGAAGAAAGGAAGAGCTGTTCACTGTTTCTAATTAAGAGGAGCTCACAGTATTTCTAAAATCAATGCAAGTTATTCAGTTGTAAGCTTTTAAACCTCTAATATCGATTTTCTGTAAGCATCTAGATTAGTCTGAAAAAGGAATCTTGGGAAGAATAAAGTGTCAGAAATCCAGATTCAATTATATGAACAAAGGGTGGCATTTTAAGTGGACAACACTCATTTAATTCAGTAAAAATTATGAAATTGGATCCATCAAGTTCATTATTCAGCCTAAAAGATATCAATCAGAAAATGTGTAACGTCCAGCAGTGGTTAGTAATATTCTGTTTCCAGAGTTATCAGAGACATATACAGACATATAGATACATTTTCAAGGTTACCTAAAAATTACAGTACAGGAGCATCAGAGGCACATCATGTGCGTAATTCTGAAGCTACAATCAGCCCTGTCTATGTATTACTTTCTGGTTAATCAGTTTTTCAGTTAAATAAATGTTTATTATGTGGATCTCAGATTTAATCCCATTAAGTGGGTGAATTTATGGTCCAGCTGGTTAAAGCTTACTTATGTGTTAGTTTGTTTCCTTATTTTACAAAGGATTCTGTAAATCCTTTGAGACGAATTGCATTTCCATCAGCACTTCTTCAAAAAGGTGGTGCATGCTCATTCATTTCCTAGCTGTCAATACACGGGGGCATAGTTTGAGTTTCAGCTCTCACCAGCTGATCACTTCTACCCAATAGCACGGTGACACATTTTCATTGTTAGCCTATCATCTGGTTGCTGTCTTTTTAAATATCTCTCTCTCTCTCTCTATACTTTAGTCTGGCATGCTGCTGTTCCCCATCTCCACCCAGTCTCCACATCACTTCATCAGCTATCAGCCTCATCTGAAGTCATCTACCACCACCACTGGTGTCTGGACTCCATAGGGGGATCTATCTCACAGCTGCTCAGGGATGATGTCCTTGTGGAGTCCAAGTGCCAAAGAGTCTATGACTATCATTTCTATCATATAATAAATATTATCTTTTCTCATTCAATTGTCTCTCCTGATTGAACTTCTGTTGTTGATCTTGTGCGAGTGAAAGGAATAGCCTTCAAGTTGAACGCAAAGGTGTCAAGCATTATGCAGCAATCCTTCTTTACCAAAAAGTCCCCATGGTGCAGCTAACTGTTAGCTAACTGCATGGCATGCAGCCATTGTATTGCAGAAAACTCAGCATGCAACTGTGTTTCTCAATTTTAGCACATGAAGTTGTTTCCCAGCAACATGTTTTTCTATGCAATATTAAGTTAGCGAGTGCTGCACCACAATGAGAGATCAGAGTTTGGGATTTCTTTGCCGTTAAAGATTGTTTTTTGCCTCAGGCAGTAAAATCCCTAGAATTGATTTTAAGGGTCAGAATTTGATTGCTTTCCAGTATTATCATATACTGGTGCAGTGCAATTTGTAACCCCAAACACCAAATAAGGTGGCAGAAATGTATGCTAAAAAAAGTCCTTAGAAGCCCTCAAGGGTCATTTCCTGGTGGCTCAGCAGATTAAGGCTTATGTGGGCCGATAGAGTCGTGTAGGTCCAAGTTTTCACATTTGTTGCATAATGAAACTTCATCCCTCATATCTCCTATCCCCGCTCTCTACACCACCTAATCAAGCAAAAATCCCATAACAGCAATCTCATGATGGCTATCAGGAGATGATGAATAATGTTTAGTGAGTCCTTCAGTCCACTGATGTGCCATTTATTAGCATTCTGCTAAAATTGTGATGGGCTTTGAAATCAGCTTTTTGCCTCTTAGGATACCTCAATATGTTGCTCTCTTGACTGACACCTTTTCCGTTGATGAGGCAAAGCACAGTCTGAATTAAATTAGATTTTTTGTTCCTTTAGAATACCAATTGTTAGCTACTTTCACGCTAAAGCTGGTGGATGGTTATTTTTAGCTTCTGTTCACCTCATCTCACCAGTGTACCCGCATGTCTTAACCAATCTCTGTGAACACACAATCAAAAGAACACATTGAAAACAGGTAAAGAAAATGGGATATAGGACCACAAAAGCTGTGATCAAATTTGTGTTCATGCCATGTTTTTAATGAGGCGGAAATGTTTGTAGCGTCTTCTCGCTGATACTCAGTTGAGAAAGTGCTTACTGCTTTCATGCCAGTTCTTTAAAACAAGCTAAATCAGAGAGACAAGAAGTAGTGTTTTTAGTGTTTTTACATTTGTAGCCCTTGTATACAAGGGACACACATCTATAGATGTGTGTCACCTATGGCAGCCAGCCCTGGCCTTGTCTGTGTTTGTGTGTGCGCACGTTTGTGACTGTCTGTGCATGGACACCTGTGTATGTGAGTCTGTGCATGCATTTATGTGAGGACTCAGCTGTGAAAGGTCTTTAATTAGGATTGGATGGCTCCTTGTATTCTGGGTATTCTCAGCTATTACACAGGCAGACCTCCTGTGGGACAAGCTCCCCTAAATTAGAAATGGAGAACTGCTTTTCACTAAGATTTATTCAACCATTTAGTTTATTCATCAAAGAGTAAACGCCTTGTATTTTCTCCAGTCGTCGTATGTCGTGCATCTGGGACCATCTTGTGGCCGTTCAACTAGAAATTTTTTAATTAATCACCAATCAGGGACAATGTCTTACAGTTAATTGCCTCAGCCTCGGTTCTCCTTCAAGGTGGCATTCAGAATGATGACAAAGCAACAATGGCATCACATGATTTTGCAATTTGCAAAACACTAATGCTCCATCTGACAAATGGAGGCTTGATGGCTCTTGTTAATGTCATTCTTAATCCACGCATATCCCTGCTGGGTAGATGTTATGGGTGAAGGGGTTGTCAGCCATCTGCAGTATGACAGAATCATCAGGAAAATGTCATGTGACTTGATGAGCTCATGTGAGATCTTGGTGACAGTGTGTGACGCTTTTCTTTGAGTGACACTGTACGACTGGACTTGAAAGGGGAATTTAACGCTGTGAAATAAACTGTTTCTTTAAAGATTACTGAAAAAAAGGCCACATTACAGCGAGAAATACAAACATACAGTGGCATATTAAGTATAATCCACTGTTTAGGCTTTCACCTGCATTCAATATAAAATTCATTCATAAACTACTTTTAAACATGTGCATGATATTATGATATGAAGCTGGTTCTTTTTCTCAACTGTTTCATGCTGTAAGCCAGTAAATCCAGATTTGATATGATCAGAGACCAGACCAGACACTTTCCTGCTGGCACAGACAGAATCATCACATAACTGTCTCAGTTCCTTCCAGTTGAAAAGGTAATATTCTCCATCAGTGCAGTCCGCTTTGCTCAGTGTGCCAGCTCTAAATGGTTGAAATTCATGCCCACTTATAGCACTGGTGTGATCTGCATTGCAAAAGCTTCATGGCCCAAGAAATATAATTTCTCAATTTATTCCGAGGCTTGTTGAGTAGAAAGCAAAAATCGTACCTTTTTTTTTTAAATGCGACATCTCCGTGGACAAAAATGATTTGTATCTGGGGTTAATGTAATGTTTTTATCAAAGGGACAATTGTAAATGTTCACATTAACATAACAGTAAATAAACAGTAAATATGTGTTATCAACCTCGAACTGTGTGTACTTAAATCTGTGCCTCTGACTGAAAATTGGCTTTTCACTGCTTTCCAGTGGGTGTATGGCATGCGTTGTACAGACTTAAACCTGATCAAAGCAAAACCAAAAATGCTGCAGAACAACAATACAAAAAACCATAATGTGTGTCAGGCATTAAAATGCCAGAAAACATCTATGTTGCCTGTTCCTTTTTACAGCAGATTGACTGCAGCTGACATCTGCTTCTCTACTGCCTGTTATTGTGTAGCACAGTACAGTAGAGTTAGCTGCTTTAGCCTCAACCTGGATTCCTCTTCAATATGGACAGCTCATCAAGATGAGTGACAGACTCTGAGGCCTGAACTTGACCAACTGATAGGAAAGAGAGCAGGACAGCCAATACTTTATGGTCCCTCAGCATTAAAAGTTTCATATTTTAGCCTTGAGCCCATTGTGTTCAATCCTTGTGTATTACTAGTAATAAATGAATTAATAAGCTGACATTTTTCTTGCTCTCAAATGGATATACAGAAAATTAACATGAAACCTGAATGTACTTTTTCTGTAAACATCAGACATCGTTTTTCCAGAGAAAAAGATATGCTTTGTAATGCTCTCTTCTCTGGGAAATCCCAGAAAATGATGGGGGAGGAAAGGAAATGGAGATACATTTCAGAAGGGACTACTGTATGAAGTGTCTACTGACAGTCACAGTCAGTCTTATGTAGTTCACTGTGCACAGCACAACACTGACACTCCACTATACTCTTGCTTTAGTTGAGAGTAACTGTCTGTTTCACTCTTTCCTCTGTGCCTACAACTCTGCCTCACAGCTGTGCTTGGGTAAAAGTGTCAAAATGTTTTAATAATGGAGAATTACTGCTTTCCAATGTTATAAACAGATGAATAATGTCCTGTTATATGCTCCTAATGAGGCCACTGTTAAATAGATAATGACTGTTTGGTTCCCATCCAACCAACCTGTTACTGTTAGTGCCTGCTGAGTTGAACTGTAGCATAGAAAAGGCTACCACCCCCATGACAATATCATTATCTGGACCCGAGACTGAGAGAACTCCAACTCAAGACTTAGTGATTCTTTTGTCACCAGCATCCCGCTAACAAAGTCAATTGACCAAAGAAAATGACAGCATATCTCTATTTTTCTAATAGCACTCCTCCCATTCCTACTCTAATTAATGGATAAACCAGCTACAGCTGACAGCAGCCCTTTGATGTAGGGCTATCAGAATGTAATATACCCCTGTGGCTGAGTTTTTATTAGCCAATGTTTTGATATAGTGAGCTGGGCTGAGGTTAAGGGGCTCCTTTGGCCCTGCGTAGCTGCAGGGAGCCTGTCTAGTAACCCTGATTCACCCTCCACTCCATCCTAATCTCACACACCTCATCTGTTGAAGATCATATATTTTCTCCATTTTCATCAAGCCCCCAATTTTAGTCTTATTAAGTCCACAATCAGCCTCTCTCTCTCTCTGTAGTTCTTCCTTTCTCCGACAGCTGTCAATCACATGCAGACAGATGGTACAGTAGCTTATATTGAGCCCAAACAGAAATATGGAACGTCTGAAATTGTGCATCAATGCCAAACCTTCCCACCAGTTACAGTTGGCTACCTCTGAATGTACACAGTTCCTATTTAAATCTGCAAAGTAATTGCAGGTTAAGGTGAGCGGACAAGTCAGTGAAAGGAAAATGCCTTCAGAAAGAGCAACAAAATCTCATTTTGAAATGTTTTGACCGTCTAACATAACTGCAAACGTATTCAATACCAATACTTTAGTCTGAATATTATGCACCACAGTAAATTAATAATATCCTTCACAGCTACTCGGTGCAAAAGAATAAGATGTTCAAACATCGCTGTCTTAAGATAATGGATTTCAAACACCCCCTCTCATCCAAAAACCTCAAATGAACTTATTTGGTTCCTCATCTGCAATATTTAGTTGTATCCAAGTGTAAAATTGAAATTCATTTTTGCCTTCTGAAGTAATCATTTCTCACTGCCAAGTAAAGCTTGGTCAGGTCTAACTGCCGGGGGAAATGTCTAGGAAAATACCTCACTGATCCTTCCTGCTCTATATATCTATTTTTTTACAGCACTGAGTCTGGCAAGGTTGCCAGAATGCTGTGAAAAACTAAAGTAAGGACACTGGTGTAACGCAGACTGTCAGATACCTCAGGCAGCTTCCTAAGTGAAAAAGCGAAGGGATACAGTGCGAAATCAATGGCAGAGAAAAGGGAAAGAATGCATATTTGATGCAGATAGTATGTGCCAGCATGGTCATTACTGCAGGCGATGCTCCCTTAATGAGCCAGGCTCTGGAACTGGTACTGGGTTACTATTACTAATCACTACCAATGCTCCTTCGTGAACAAATGCAGAGCTAGTGTGGGTATTTTTTAAAGGAGAATCTATGGAATGCACCCACATCACATTACATACCATTCCATTGCTATTCTGGAAGAGGGCTTGCATTAAATTGCAAGCTATTTTAACTTTCTTCTTCTTCTTCTTCTTCTTGCAAACTTCAATGTTGCTTAGACACAACTGCAATCTAACTATCTGGTAAATAACTAAACTATGTTGCTACAAAAATATCAATATCAACATCCTACAATATATGGCCCATTTATGGCTGTTTGGTCCTAACAAGGATTAAACTGTCAGTACTCTCCAATAGTAAGCTCTTTGTCGACACTAGCCTTTTTCATCCAATATGATCACAAATTATACAGGGCCAATTTTCACATGCAGAGTTTGATGAGGCTCTTGCAGTTTGGTTGGTATTTGAACTACTTATTGGGTCAAGGATGGCTCAGTGTAGGTTCAGTATGTGGCTGGGAAACAACTAGCTAGCAGGAGAGGGGGTAGGCCACACACACTTTTGCCCACACTAACGTTAGACACACTGATAGGGAAAAGACAGAGTTAGCTGGAAAGTGACAGCTGACATCCACATCAATATTTTAAGATTTCACACAGAATATGCCTTATAACTGGATGTATAGCGACAGCAGTGGCCCATGGCATAGGCCACATAAGCGGTCACCTAGGATGCCAAATGAGGAAGGCAGCACCAAATGAATGGGACATAGTTTTTGTTTTTTGTTTTTTGCTTACTGACAGGTGTGCTTGTATACAGCTTTTGGAAATATGCATTTGTTCTCCCTTCTTAATGTTATTCCTCTCTTTTTCCCCACTGACTTACATGGTTTTCATCAGGTTTGATTTTCAAAGCCTTACCGGTCGGTCAGTCAGTTTTCGATCGACAACCACCAACCACCAAACTTCATGTGCTACCTCAGGCAATGCCAGCAATCACTCATTGAAAGGCGCCTTGACCCCCAGACCTTTTTGTCTGGAGGTCTGGGAGGACTTTGTCTGGGCTGGAGGTATCATTGTTGCACTTCATTTTAGTGTGAGTTCAATTTTTTAAATTCTAGGAGTGGAGGTACTATTGTTGCACTTTGTGGGGGCTCCAATCTAAAATCTCGCCTAGTGCAACAACATGGTGAGGGCCGGCTGTATGTATCGACGTAGCCATAGCTCTTTTATCAATTTTCCAATATGTATCGGTCAACATACAGTATATATAGTGGGGGATAAGTATGCTATCTTTTAGCTTTAGGGTGGGGTCTGCACACCCCTCCCCCACAGGAATAACATGCCTGGGTTATGTAGCTCGGGGCCAGGCCTAGTTTTGCCTTGAAGGTAATCAATTTTTAAAAATGATTCTAAAATTAATCATTAGCCAGCGAAAGGAGGCCAAGATAGGGATGATAATTGTAATGTTTCCTTGAATTGGTTAAGCCTCTAGGCTGCGTTTTGGACCAGTTGAAACAAATTCTGGCTCAGACAGAAATAAATGAGATAAAAGCATTCATAACTTTCTTAAGGACAGCAGAGGATACAAAAAACCTTATTTTGGGTATATTTCTTACATTAAGGACTGTACAACCCTTGTTATTTGAGCAGCAAAACAAAGATCTGTATCAAATATGTTTCGAATTACAAACTTTCTGTCCATTGACCGACACTTGTCTCAAAGAGATGGACAAAATGTCTAAATAATCACCCATACAGTTGCTTGTCAAGCTTTTTTCCTGAATCTGAAAACGGTTTAGGACTTTACAATCCCAGGAGTCAGACTATATATTGTATAGTCCGTGTGTATGTGTGTGTGTGTGTGTATGTGTGAATCAGTGTGTGTGCATCTGTGTGTGTGCAAGTGCATTCATGTGTATTGGTCTCAGAGGAGTGAGTTAACCCAGGGGTACAGAGGCGGGGAGGAGCAGCTGGAGATCCACTCTCCCTTGGTTCCTGTCCCAATTAATTAGCATGGACATGGGCACATGCACTCACACAGACACATACACATACCTGTCACACGCACACATAGACACAAAAAGACACACACAACACACACACAAGAAATAGAGAAAAAGAAAGAGAGACAGAGTGTCAGGAAGAACAAGAGGTTAAGACTGATAGAGATTAGAAGAGGCTAAATGGAAGTCAAAAGTGACATTTGCAGCTCCACATAGACCACTCCACTTGCTGTCAGAATCTTATTGAGAAAACAGCCCCCGGGTTACTACTATGGCAGCTTGGTACTGAATACAAAACTGCACTGGACTGTCATTGCACACTTCAAATATACAGTGATCAATAACACTGACTTTGTAGCTCTTTGCAGGCCAAGAAAACCTACTGAAAATAACTAGCTCATTGGAGTATCCCATATTTTGTTATAGGATCTTTTTGTAGTGATGGTGATATGAGTTGAGCATAGTATTTGGGAAACTATGTTTATTTTTAAAAAGCACCAAAAGTGCTTGATTAGCTGATTTCGACAACAACTCAACTCTCATGAGAGTCCGTGGTCCGTGGTGTTTCTTTCCCCCTTCTGTTGTAAATAGTTTCATGCAAGGTTTGGATTGAACACAGGTCCTTGGTATAAAGGGGTAGAATACTGTCAACTCCAACATAGGTGAAGACTTTACAACTGACAGTGGCTCTTACACTGACAACTCTGACACTCCTATGACAAGGACCTTAAATCTGACAGACTGGTGACATCTCTAACACTGTCAGCTGTCACACAGACACTGGCTCTAACTAACTGACAGTTGTTAGAGCTTGGTACATATGTGTAGCAGGTTTAAATCTTGGGTGAACTGCAAAAATCATAAAATATTTTTTGTACACTCACATTTTCTGTCCCAGATATCACATCAAAATGTTGATGTATAATTTTGTGCATTTAAGAATGTGTACAACTATGTACATAACAGTAACACTGACAAAGGGAATGATAAAAAAACACTAATCAAGGTTTTCATTGTCACTGAGGGTCTAGGTCTAGGTACAGAATTTTATTGACAACTTACCAGATTGTGGAAATGGGTAAATTAATTTCATATATTACACATTAAAGTGTAAATTGAAACTGTAATTCCCTACTAATAACAGAACCATCATACTATATTCTCGATCAGACTTTCAGAGATTTCCCAGCAAAGTGATTAAATAATGTATCCCAAGCTTGTGTGGTGTCATAAAAGAACCAACCTGTGTCTGTCTGCACCACATCCAGGCTTTTCCTTTTCCCTTGTCTGTCTTTCCTCTTCTCCTGCGGGAAGGTGCACTCTGCCTAATGCCTAGATTAAACGCTGTTTGAACTTCTTGAATCTTAACATTAAAATGTACTTCAGAAAAGTGATAAAACACCAACTTTTGCCACTTTCTAAAGTTCACAGCAGCCCACTTCCTGCAAAGAGCCTTTTTAGAAGTTTCGGAGCCACTCTGAAAAGAAGTGGGCCAGTTTTATTAAAGTAAAAATGTTGATTTAAACTGTAATTGCCATAATAATGGCCAAACTGGCATTTTTACTACCTATCATCCACAGGTTTTGTCTGGAAAATTAATTTGAAATGTATCAATCCAAAATGTGTATGTGTTATCATAAGACCTCTGCTTTAATCAAATGTCTGAATGGGTTTTCCTTAAAGGGTTGGGTGTCTCAGGCTTTACCCTCTCTGTTTGCTTCCTACCCGTTGGGTCACCCCAACCAGGTGACCTAGAAAGGATTGGTTTCTGAACCCTGGCAGCAGGTGCTCCACAAGGCTCATCCCTTGACCCCCTCCTCTTTTCCCTCAACACAAAGACTCTTGGTGCTATCATACACCAGCATGGCTACTCCTAACACTGCTATGCTGACGACACCCAGCTATTCTTGTTATTCTAACCATCATTTCAACACCTATGTGGTGGCATCACTGCTTGCTTGGCAGATATCTTGGAATGGATGTCAAGGCACCACCTTAAGGCCGACCTGGACATGACTTTGTTCCCTCGGGATAAAACATGCACATGTCAAGACTGGTCCATCCCATTTGACAATACTGCGGTGATGCCAACTCGGGCGGCAAGGAACCTGGGTGTGATCCTGGACAATGAACGCCTAAACAACTACAACTCTCAACCCTTGCTGAAGCCCCTGCAAGTCTTACAGACTTCTGCAGCTAGTCCAGAAGGCTGCTACCTGGTGATCAACCTCACCTTCAACTTTCATACACTGTCCCCTGTTGCAACTCGAATTCAACTCTAAGAACTTCTGCTGTAGCAGTGAATATGCTTTTACATGTTTGGGAGGGATGTACAGTATATCCAGGTTTGGATGGAATAAATAAAGGCAGGAAAAGAGTTACCACAACTACCTGCTTCAGTGTCCCCCCTCTTTGATCAGTGAGCCTATCTGTGTCCAACTTTATATCTTTCTCGTCTTACCTTTCTGGGACAGAAATGTCTGGGTTTCTATGCAGAAAGAAATTATGCCCACAGATGGAAATTTGCTGTAATTTTGACTTGTAATATGTTAAATCACTATGCCACAACTATTCTTGAGAAATATGAAAATATTTATAGAGTTGTAATGTTCACTTATAGGAATTCAAATCCAGCAAAACAGTTGTTTCAAACAAGAAAACAGGTGGGAAATCAAGGAAAGTCACAGAGTTTCTTTAAGCTAGTCTAGTAATAGTACTTAGTAGTATTTTAGTCATTTTCTAAACTGTACAATATGATTTTTTTCTTCACTAGAAATATTGTACAATACTAATCTGATTAGTTTACTATGATGTTTTTAGATACAAAGCCCAGTCCTTTGGATTCACTGGCACCTGACATAAGGATGACAACCTTGCATCATGACCCACAATCACACCATAAGCAAAACTGTTTTGTAGACACCCACAACATAATTTAGTGTCGGCTTGCTTCTGGTCATGGTTACACAGGGGACAACATACTGAATTAAATTAGAGATCTTTTGAATCTTATTAACTGAGTGAGGCCCATAGGGTTTTCTTTTTGAAGCCACCAAGATGTAAAGCAATGCTGGCTTAAGGTTTTATTCAATTTGGTGCCTTGAGATAAGGAGGTATATATATTCCCCCATCTTGCTCCTCTCTCTCTCTCTCTCTCTCTCTATTTCTATCTCTATCTCTCTCTCTCTCTCTTTCTATGAGGGGGATAGTCATAAAAACAGAAAGAAACAACAACAATCTCTCACCAAGGTCCTTTTCATTGCCACAAGCCAGCTTTAGCACAGGGCCAGCTAATAAAGGTCCTGTCCCTCATCTGCTTACTGTAGCGCTTTTTCTCCCTGCTGAACAGGATGAAATAAATTCAGGTGTGTCAGATATGGTCTCTCAGAGGAGAATGGATTACTTGTCCAAGCTAAGTATGTTTGGCCCTCACTCTAGTGAGCATATTGATGTTACCCCCTGGACCCTGACACTTATTTAATCATGTTTGGCTCAGACTAGTTTCCTATTATACCTGTCCTCTGAATCCTGCCTCATGATATAGGAGAAATATATACAGACTTACTTTAGCTCAGATTGTGATCCTCAAACCTGTTAGTATGAAACAAAAGACTACAGAGCCGCCTCGACTCGGAGGGTGCAGCCATTTGCCAGTGCCTTTTATGGAGCCGGCTAAAAAAAGGGGTTAAGTTCACAGAAATCAGCAAATAGGGCCAGTAGATGAGCTCCACTGCTTCTAATGACAGCATCATCTATCACTGTCAGTTAAGAGCTCAGGGAGAATAAGGCTTGAATCACTCTCAGATGGCAGAAAATGAGCTTACAGTACAATGGGAGTCTTTTTCTCTGCATATATGTGGAAAAAGTGAGATGTGAATATGGAAAATAGAGACAGTAGCTGTTATTACAGCAATAAAAAGCAAACCATCTATAGCAATCTTGGTTGCTCAAGAGTATAAGGCATACAAAATATAGTGGTATTATGAATTTTCTAAAGTATGGTATGTCCTCTTTGTTCACCTTTTTATGTCATCTTGAACAGCTGAAGTTCCATAAAAAAGTGTTCTTGTGACATTTGCATTGACAATCGCCAAAACAGCATAAAACTTGTATACAAAATAGACACTCCCATTACCGTGACAGTGCTGACGAGTGGATTTTACAAAGGAGCTCTTTTACCCCACTCAGAGTATTCGCTTATGAATATCATTTAGACAGGAAAAAAATAATAATTCTGAGGTATTATGAAACTGTCCACTTATGGCAGTATTTTTACATTGTTTTGTATGGTCATTATTCAAGCAGACAGAGAGAGGGAGGAAGAGAGAGTTGACCTCTTGATAACGTGGGTGGGCATTACCACATCGAGAGGTGGTTGACAGGTACAAAAGGCTTCAGCTTACTCCAAAAAAGTCGATTGGATATTGAAAAAGCGACAACACACCATTATGTAAGTGCACATTACAAGCCAAAAAACATTTTCCCATAAGAGTGAAATATGCCGCGCAATTATACATAGCAGCTCCGAGTCTATTTCAGAGAGAAAGATAGAGGCAGAAGCTGAAAGGGGTGAAAAAACTAAAAAAAAAGTTTGCTTCAAGCTTACAATATTAGCACATATGCAGACTTTTATTTATCTGTATATAACAATAACAGTAAGATTGCACACAGCATGACAGATCCCATCATCACTCTTCTCCAACCATTCGTCTGGATTTACAGTCAACAAGACCTAATGATTGAAGTGCTCCGGTGTGTCAGCAAACATTTTTTATTGAAGAACAAATACTCTCAGTGTGCCATATAAGAACAAGGAACATAAGGGACTGTCCGTTGTGCCCTGCTGGTATCATTGTCATCAGTCACATGTGCACGTGGTGTAAAATTATAATGCAAAACTAGTAAAAGAACGTGTTAAGGAATGAGGTGAATGTGGTACATTTTCTCTGAAAATGTGTTTGCTTATTTGTGAGATGCTTTATGATAGCATTTCTGCTGTCAAATCTGACGAGCTGTAATGGGCGGCAGCGTTGTATAAAACTTGACATGATGGAGAGCAAAAATTAGTGCAAATCAAACCTCATATCCATCTGTCTTTCTCCATCTCTCTCAGAGTAAGGAGGAGGCGGAGGAGTCTGTCCTGTATTAAGTGGACTGATAATATACTATTGACTATTGTGAAGGTGGCATATCACTGACAGTTAACATCAAATTTATTCAAGGTGAAGTCTTGGATTCTACTCTTATGTCTGGTTTCTTCGGGGGTAAAAGGCTGTCCCTCTACCACATAGAGAAAGTCTTTTGTAAGGTTGCCCTATTTCTAATTAAGAACCAACCAACAACAGAAACTCTACTTGCTGTCTGCACTGTTTAGCTAAGTTTAAGGTTTTCTGCAGTCCAACTCTGCACACTTCATTTAATGATTCATTTGTTCATTCATTGATTATGTTTGGTTTGTTTTGCTCTGAATGGTTGGCGGTCATTAGTATGTTACACTCATGGGAAAAGAGGAGAATTTGTCTTAACATGAGTGGTGAAGTATACTTAAAGCCCCTGAAAATCTATTTTCTCAATGGGCCTCTCTTTATGAGTGACAGTTGTCTACATCAAAGAACATTTTCTGTCAATGTTGGAACAACTTTATTGTTTATATGAGAGATTCTTTCAGCTGTGCTTTTCTTGCTGGTTTGAAGTGTTTAAAGAACATGATGTCCTGTATTTCTGTGTGCCAATCAGGCTTTAGCAATATTTAAATCAAAATCTGATGACAGTGTGAGGTTCTTCCTTTATATTGTCAATTAAATCTGATCAAAGCATACCCACACTGTCCAGATAAAGCAGATTAGAGATAGAGTTCTTTGGTGTCAAATTCTAAAACCTAAATATCTAATACCTTTTTTTTTTTACTTTAATTGTTGCTTATTTAGTCGTGAAAATTTACTGTCACAGAGAAATAGAAAGAGATTGTATAAAACATGTAAATAATATAGAGAAATGTTTTTGAAACCAAGTTTTCAGGGGCTTTAATACACACTATAATCATTGGGTTAAAATTTGACCTAGCATGGGTCAATATAGCACAAATATGAGCTGTTTTGACCTGGTATTAAAGGACCAGTGTGTAGGACTTAATGTGGAATCTAGCGTTGAGGTTGCAGATTACAACCCCTCGCCCTCACCCCTCCCTTCCAAGCGTGTAGGAGAACCTACAGTGGCCACAAAACTCATGACAAATGTGAAAGGTCCTCTCTAGAGCCAGTGTTTGGTTTGTCTGTTCTGAGTTACTGTAGAAACATGGCGGTGCAACATGGCGGGCTCCGTGGAAGGGGACCCACTCCCTATGTAGATATAAAGGGCTCATTCTGAGCTAACAAAAACACAATGATTCTTGTTTTCAGGTGATTATACACTAATTAAAACATACTTTTGAATTTTATATTCCATTTCTGCCAAGTCCATTCCGCTAGATGCCACTAAATTCTACACACTGCCCCTTTAAGTGTTATTTTCCATGTTACTGTTGGGTAACTGGATCAAAACAACCCTTATCTTGGGTCGTCTGTGCTATTGACCCACAATGGGTCAATTTTTAACCCAGTGATGTTTTAGTATTAAATGTATGTATCCTATGCCCCCGCCCCAAAACACACACACACACACACACACCTCCCTGTACATCCACACCACTTTGCCACTATTGTGTGAAATTGCCTGCTGCATTCAGGTCATGCAGCACATGTGAGGTCCTTTGCCATCTCCAGTGACACAAAATAAAATAAAATACTGGGTCCTGTGTTATAGAGGAACAGTATACACTGCTGCCTCCAGACATCCAGCCCTCGAGGACAAGCAGACAGATGTACCAACAGACTGACAGACAGAATGGTGCCAGGATAAAACTCCACCCTCTTTGGCACAACAGAAGGAGGACAGGATTGTCAAGTCACACTCCACATGTACAGCGGGATAACCGTCTTAGTGATACAAACAACCTCAGGATCTGCAACACGGAGCCAGAACAAATCATTACATCCAAACACACACAAAAGATAAACATTGCCATTTATATTCCTCGCTGCATCTGGAGGTCGTTCAGAAAGAGACAAATTCAGCGTTTAGGAAAATAGCTCCCAGTCTACTCTCTGACCTACAACCCCACTTCTGCCAAAGCTGAGGCTCAGAATATGGCAGCTGTCTGTGTCAATGCCATCAGACAGATTGCCACGTATTTATGGTATTCGTTGCTTAAATCATTTCTTACCCCATGTTTCTCCCAGAGCTGAAGACTTAATACTTGGACCTGCATCAGACATAAGTAAGACTTTACTTAGATTTAATAAAACACCTTACAGTGTATGTATTAAATCATCAGGCCTATTTCCTGTGGCTGAATAAAGAAAATCAATGAACAGAACAACAATGAACAACAACGACTTGTAGCTCAAATTATTTAGGTGTTAGGCTACTTAATGATTTTAGGTACTGATGATCATACACATTTTCCAAAATACTGAAGATGAGTCTTGATGCCTTTTCATTTCTATAATGTTACAATTATTAAGAAATAGTTTGCTTTTCATGCCTAGTTATGCAGCAGAAATCAATCAAAGACAGAACACATCATAGACACACAGTGTTTATACTGTATATATGTGTGTATATCCTACTAGACAATGCATCCATGGCATACCACACAATGATACTAGCCATTCTTTACCAATTCTTTACCTTTTAATTTTTTTTTTTCAAGTCTGTAATTCTGTAAGAGCAATTGTTATGGCACAAATTTGCAGTGTAATCTGTCCTTTTATTTTATGTGCTTTTGTTTTAAGTTCCATTACAATGCATTTGGAAGGAAAATACTGAAATCCTCTCTTTAATAACCTCTTGACTTGCAGTTTTTTTAGGAAGACTTGAAACATGACTCGAAATTTTCCTCTGACAGACTTGATTTAGACTTTAAACAGCTCATGTTTCTTCCACAGTGATTTTGGGCCTTTGTAATAACATTTATTAAAAGAAAAATAAATGAACATAACCTCCATAAAACCTGATGCCAAAACCTTCATCATAAACCAAATTTACATCTCAGCTGCCCATTAGTGCTGGAATTATAAATTATCATTTTTAATGTGTTTGCAGCAAAAACAAATACTGAGCTAACATAAAATGTTCCTTTGGCTGCCTGCGAGGAAACAATGATGGCGTGTTAGCCTTTAAATCAGCTGAGTTGGCTGACCTTTTGGGCTGTGCAACAGATACATGGAACCACTTAGCATAAAGTGTTGTGAATTAGGCTGTTTCTTTTTTTTTTATTCTATTTTTGTTTTCTACAGCCTGTTACTATTTTTGACAGTTGTCCTTTTCTTTACAGAGAAAAACTGCGCATTGCACACCGTCTGTTTAATGTCCTTTTTTTCAGCCCAAAGCCTCTCTGCAAGGTGGAATGGATGAAAATCATACCGAAAATCCGACGTCACATGGAGGCAGTGCCCACGCGGGAGTGAGGAAAAGGGGCTTTGTAAAGGAAAAGCAGAACTAGCAAAACTCACACTGGAGAAAAGCTGCTTATCTTTTTTTTTTTTTTTCTCCATCACTCTTCTTATTTCCTACTCATTTTCCCAGTTCCCATGGTAGTGTGTTTGCATGAGCACCTGACTCACGGCAGCTCTCCAGGCTGTGGGGGAGTTATCAGTGAGCCAAGCCAGATGCCCTCTCTCCTGGTAGCCGGCTACATACTGTATCTCTTCTGCCTCTTCCCACACAACATGTCCGCTGGGCTCCTTACACACAGTCACACCATAGAGCCACATTGTGTGTCTTTATTTTTTTTAACAATGCTGAGAAAAAAGGAGGCCTCAGGTGTCTTCACTAGATCACTGTGTACCTGATATCATCAGGTCAATGATTCAAGGGAGAAAACCGACACTGGCAATGACTCCTTTCTCTTTCTCTGTGTTTTTGGCTTATGGCACCTAAAATAGTGTTCCAACTCCTGATCCCCTTGTTGCAACACTCACCTGCATAAGTGTGATACCAATATGTGCTTTTTTTCACTTTAATGTATTTTCCTTTTTCAAGCTGCTATCAAATGAAATACACACATAGGCCTAGGCCTACTGTATTAGATATACTATTGCTTCATCAGAGGATCATGACTCCTAAGTGGAAAATAACTGCTTTAAAGTAAGATGTTTAACTGTCAGGCTGAGAGCAGTGTGCAGAGAGCAGATGGTGTAATGAGATATACTGTAATAACAACCACACTATCGGAGCTTCTGCCTGCATGAGACTGCACTACAGTGGCACAGCAATCACCACGGACCATGTACTTTTCTATGAAATTGCTGCATTGTAAAATCCCAACCAATGAAGTCTGGGTCATAGAGCAGTACAGGTCAGGCCTGAAAGTTCAAAGCTATGCATTTCAAATGAATCTTAGTGCAGCTATTGGCTCATTTGGTCACCATAACATGCATAAATGTGCTTGTAGGGCTCAGTTGGTACACCACAATGTGATCAGTACTAGGGTTAGGAGTGCAATTTGCACAGGAGTTACACATGCTAAAATAATATACATTCACTGTACCGTAAGATGCACCATACGTGCGTGTTTGTTCTGTAGAATACTAAAGTACACCCTGGACTTGGGGGTTCAAAGGTGTGCTTACAGTACAATAGATTCTCCTGAAAAGTCTGACCTGATTTTCAGTTGTCATATAAACAGCCTGCAGATTCACACAAATCCTGTTCAATTATGTAACTCCCTGTTGTGTAGGGGAAGTGAACACAGCCCATCAAGTGTGATGTGACTGGGCTTTTTTTCAACACTTCCCTGTGTTGTTGGGAAAACAAATGGATTTCAGTGGTCCATCAAATTTCATATAATGACCAGCTAGATATCTCGATGAGATAATACAGGTAAGGTGCTTTAGGTGTTTGGACATCTGAGTACAAACATGTGCACAGACAGTAAAGCAGGTGTCTAATCATGCGGATTCGAGTGAAGGTGAAATTTGTGTGTATTTTTGAACATGTTTGAACACATGGGGAGGGGAGTGAAAAAAGGATGGTTTAACAGTATGAGACAATAGCCCCTCCACACATAATGGATGGCTCTCAGAAATGACATGATGAGCTATAAATGGGCAGAAAAGAATGTTTTGTTTGCTGTCAGATTGGTTTTTAGCTGCCAGGAAATCAGTTAGCGCCAACAATTTACAATTCTAGTGAACTGGATATGGGGGTAGGCATATGATTGTAGTCTTTACCCTGCTGCAAACAGGATTGCCCACTGTATCAGCAATATGCAGGCTAAACACGTGGATTTTCGGGAAAAACAGAACACACAGCTGAGCCCATGTACAAAAGCAGAACTAATCCATGGTAGAAAAACATCTTACATAGTCATGCGATGAGTTCAGCTAGTATAATAGCAGACAGCGGTGCAGCACATCATACTTACAGCACAAAGGGAACCTTTCTTACAGTCTGACCTTGAAGAAAAGCTCTACATCACCATTCAAAAGATACAACTCTGCACTCAAGCGCGTGTCTCTTGAGATTTTACCTTAATAGATGAATACATTCACGCTAGAATATCAGGAACGTGGTACCAATAGTAAGCTGTTACTGTTATTATCATCATTAGTAGTAGTTGCTGTAGTAGCAACACAACGTACTTGATATCACAACAAATGTCCAGTGTATCATTCTGATCTTAGTTGATGAGTTGGACACTGTCACAGCTGATGTTGCACCACCATGAGTAAGCCTAGTTTATAAATGCCAAGGGCACAACTCCATTCATGTCAACACTAATAAAGGGCTGTGTGTACAGAGAGTAGAAGCCATCATTAACATCTGTCGCCAAGGGCAAATGTGTGTTAGTCATTCTCAGTTATTAGCATTGTGCAATTTTCTGGTCTTCCAGATGTTCGTACTGAACATGTGCTCCATAGCACATGTGCTAGTGCTTGTTTTGTTGTTACCATTACCCCAGGCACTTTAAGATGGGCTGCTGCATGACTGCACCATGTGCAGTGCAGCAGAGTATCTCCTTCTCTCCTAGTATGCATGCAATGGAGGCTCTCTGCCATCTAGTGGTGATCAGTGATATTAAATGAAGGCGAAACAAAGGACAGCTCAGTGCAGGGTTACTCAGGTCAAATAGTGCAAGTGCAGTGATTTCCGTTCAATAGACACATGAGCGTGCTCATCTGAACATAAACAAGATGAGAAAAATATGAGTTATATGGATGCTAAATGAGAATTAAGTTAAATTCATCCTGATTTCCTTTTCATTAAAAATTTATTTCATTCTGTACAATACAAATATCCAGTGGTACCATTAACTGGTATTATTTGTGAAAAAAAAGAATAAATTAAAAAACAGATACAACTGCTTGAGAGATGTAATTAAAACTCTAACAAGTGAGCAAAATACATATAGTATTTCCAGTCCAAGAATGTAATAGCGTGAAGCAGGTTTGTGATCATCATTTTTGTTTCACATGAACTATGTACATTAAAAGTGTAGTTAAAAACATCCCCTATGGATTCTGGCAACCCTCTGACTGAAAAACTATCTGACTTAATAAAATTGAAAATAAGACTCCCATAATGAGTGTATAAGAAATAATCCTGACTGATTCGTTTTGCAGCTCACTGATAAGCAGAAAATCTCTGGCCAAAAGAACTCCCATTTGAGCTATAGATCTGAAATGCGCATATGATGTATAAGCCTGTGCCATTACATGGTCCTAAAAACAACATCAATGCATTTTAATTATCCAAGATCTGATGTAATCAGACTTAACTAGCTTGTTGGAACTGCAACAAACAGATATCTGAGTCACCATGTGAATTGTTGATGTACTGCGAATTGACTTTGAAAGTCGTGATTCATAAAAGATACAAATCTCCAAAAGTGACGCAAAATGCAGAGCCACATTATAAAAACATCATACGGCTTCATAAATCAGTGGAACACTATTAAAATAGCAGTTAAAACCACTTTTTATGTCTTTCAGTTTAACAAAACATAAGGTGCCAGGGAGGTAAATGCTCTTCACAGCTAGATCGGTGCCAGTCGTGTCACCAAATGATGACTCAAAGCACCAGCAAAATGTCTTGAATCCCACTGCAGAAGGCACATTAAGATCTGATGACCCAACCCAAATTCAAATGAGATTTGGTGTTAAATCATTTTTGGATTAAATCACACTGGAACAGTGTTGTGTACCGTATTTGTGTCTGTGTGTGCATCATAAATGTGGGTGCAGGTACAAGATGGCACCTGAATCCTCCAGTCTTTTTAAGGCTTCAGCTTCATGATTGACGTCATGATAAGAATTCTGCAACAGGACGAAAAAGACGCATCAGTATTCATAGAATGGGCTGCAAATGAGCAAACAACACACTACATTTGAGGAAGATGACTGCAACCCACCTTCATAGACTTCATGGTTTCATATCCATAGTAATGGATAGGCTGCTTTTGGGTCTTTGAGGTTGGATATCCAAAACCAGCTATGTGGACTACATCACAGTAGTTGAGAGCGACAAACACAGCAAGGATACCCGTGGTAGGATGCACCGGCTACTGAAACAAACAAAACTTAATGACAGCCCACAGCATTGGATTCTGTGCCTCCTGACAAACCTTTAAAGCTCCTATGTCTAGGATTTGAAAATTGGTGCCTCCTAGTGGTGGTATCAAAAATGACAGTTGAGAGTTGGCACCTGAAGTATGGGGTTGACAGCAACACAGACAACAAATAAACATGCCATCAGAATAATTTAAGCACATGGAAATTCAACACGTGGGCTTTAAAATGTTGAGGAATCATTTTCATAATCAACAACTGATAGAGTTGCTCTATAGTCAATAGTAGAAAATAATGTTTGAGCAGCTCCCACATTAAAATTTTTTTTATCACAGATTATGGTGTGATGTTAGAAAGAAGCATCAGTGTGAAAAAAGCTAAATGCTAATCGTGCATCTCTTGGGTAATGACTCCTCAAGTAGGCAGGATTCTTATGAGAAAAAATTGCAGTCTTTCATTTTGCCACTAGATGGTGGTAGAGGGCAACAGAAAATGCTCGGTCCTCCTGCCTCTAACGTTGACTTGCAGTTCATCAACACAAGCTTTTGCATGTGCAAAATTCTCTCAGCATTACCTCATGTAAACTTTTAGCAAAATGTACGCACTTATAATTTGTGATAACATCGAGCTCTTCTTCCTACAAAGGTTATATGGATTTATTGTAAGTCGCTTTGAACAAAAGCATTGTCAAATAAATGTTATGTAATATAAATAAAACATCTGTCATGTGACCTTCAGATTTTATCTCAAACAAAGTTAATCCTCACATTATATTTGCAACAGCTGACTACTTACTAAATCCTCAACCCTTTGTGGACACTCATAATAATCTGGATGAAGTGCTTTCCAGCTTTTTCGGAGACAACAAACACTGGATATCAGATATACTGTCAAAACGCTAAAACAGCTTTAATGTAGTTGATGCTGATTTGTTCAACACAGCAGTGCCCCCTCTTATGCAAAGTACCTGTGCCCTTGCAACCCTTCCTACGTAGCAGCTTTCTAAAAGTCGTCGGCGTTGCTTTACAGCACTCTTAATCCACATTAACAGTCTCTCCCTGCAGACTGGGTGTTTTCCAGCAGCTTACTAACTTCTCTACTGTGGCCTCTTCAGAAGAAAAAGCACTCTTGATTCCAGTAACAAGTAACAACTTCTGGATAATTTCCCATTTGATGTTTTTTGAGCAAAACGTTTGAAAAAATTGGTTTACTTTCAGCAAGAGAATGTATTCAAATTCTATTTTCAAATATTTAAGAGGGCACTTGGCACAAAAGCAAAGTGCTCACGGAGACAGCTCTGTTCAAAGTTCAACAATGTTGGATGCCAGAATATAAGTGTAACAGGCAAGTGGGTGAGATTATGATAACAAGTTGAAGAAAAAAGACAAATTACTTCACATCTTCCACTCCATCTTTGACAAGGAATCTTGGGTAAATTGCCTTCTATCGCTAAAGGAAGAGGAATCATCTTTCTACTGTCAACAATCTAATTAAAGCATAAAATGACCCTACAAAATACTGAAAAATAATCTTGAATACTTGTACTTTTTACAGGCCTTCCCACAATATGTCGGACATAATTGTTTCAAAAAGCAGTGCCAGGATCCTAAAACCAAAGTGCGTAAATCACTCCACTTAAATCACTCCAATCAAATCTCCAATTAAATCTCCAACTAAATCTCTCTGCTGGCTGCCTTTGAGCTATGTAATTGGCTTTCAGGTGCTTGTCAATGTTTTCAAAATACTTCATGGCCCTGCTCCTGAAAAGCTTAGGTCCTGAACACGTCGATACATCAAGCTGACTCCCATTAATTGTTGCTTGCTCCAGGACTAAAGCCCACAGTGATGCTGCATTAGCTATCTATTAAAAGTTTCTTCTGATTTACTGACTTGGTTATTCCTACTGTTACTGCAGATCACTGTGAATTAGGTGAGCCTTGTTGACATTGATCAACAGAAAAACTCTTAAATGACAAAGTGAAAACAAATCTCTGCAAAAATATGTATTTACTCGCTTCAAATCAATATTTAGTAGAGGTACTTTGGGCACAGACCACTACAGCTTTGAGTTGATAGGTTTTCCAGCTTTACACAAGTGACCTATGGTGTGTCATACTAAAGGGATAATTGCAATGTTATTAAAACAATAAACCGAAAAAGTCCAAGGCGAGAGGGTGGATATGTATCATTGGCACTGTAAATGTTAGCTGGTATCACTGACGCACCCATAAGTACTATCTAAGATTTGGTCGGGATAAGATAAAATATAAAAATAAAAGATATAAAGGCGAAGCTCTAGAGTTTATTACAAACTCACCTTCTTTTGTTGCGTGTCATCCCTTCTGCCTGTTTCCCATGTTTCACATCTGTCTCTATGTCAGAATGGTTACTGTATTTACTTCTTGGAAAAAATAAATACATAAAGGGCAATGTCCTGTGCAGCGCCACACAAATGAATTTTTATGCCATAAGATTAGAGCTACAATAAATTTTACTCAGTTTGGCCACAGTTTTCTGCTTATCACTTGATCTGCCTTTGCTAAAAACAGGGAAAAAAGAAGATATGAAGCTAATGTGCAATTTAATGAGGTGAGACATGTTTGTTGTGTTGTCCCTGCTGAGATTCCCACGTGCTGTTTGCTTTTTCCTCATATGACTCTGTCAGTGATTAGCCACGTTCACAGAGGCAAGAAGGAGAATCACTTCCACATGACCTGGAGATAGAAGAAACTCTCTCTTTCCATCCCTTTTCAAACTGTTGCACACTTTCACAATAGCCTTTTCATATCTCTTTCTTCTATTTCTATTATCCAGTATCCCACTAGTGCAAGTACCAGTGTTTACAATGGCCTACTTCCCACATATCCTCTAGCCAGGGATAATGATTGCTCGAGCCATCGATTTTTACCAAAACTAAAGGTTATTTGTCAGATGACTAGATTTAGATAAAATAAAAATTTATGTCTATCCCCCAACTAACAAAGGCAGTGTGTGAAATATGAAGCTACATTCACCAGCTGATTAGCTTAGCTTAGCATAAAGACTGAAAACAGGGGGAAACAGCAAGCCTGGCTTTGTCTAAATGTAACAAAATCAGCCTATGAGCACCTTTAAAAGAATGTCAAATTGCAGTTTTACAGAAGGCGGTTTGGGGGTGGGGGTGGGTGCAGACTCTTTCTTTAGCTTTTAGCGTACATTAAAGCACGGTGCCTAAAAGGCTAAGATGTAAGTGTGAAAAAGGATGTCTCCTGCAGATATCTACTACTTCTGACTTCCCGGAAACTATACTCAATGTTAAAATGTACCAAAATAGATGTCAATCTAAACGAATGTGAGGTTTATGATACAGGTCAGTGAGACAGATATAGCTGATCTGACTACAATGATAGCTTTGATAAGAAAATCAAAACAAAGCTTCCTACAGCATTCAACATTCAACCAGATAAACTTGCTATTGCACTGAGCGTGACGGTCTTTTTTTTTTTCTTTAATTCAGAATCTATTGAGCACCCCACAATGGGACACAGCTGACATTCTGTGTGTATTAGCCTCATGTGGTCACCAGCACACCGGCGAACACCAGAGCTCTGCAGCAGCGCGGCGCATAGTTTGGACGCGGGCCCGTGGAGCCTTGGTGAGAGAGAGCAACTGAGGGCTGCATACTGTCACCACCGCAAGCCAGACCTACAAGAGCTCAACACAAGCCTGTGTTTGGGGAGAGAGGTGTAAACATGTGAGTAGTATGTAGGTATAAATGTGTGGCTGCAGGGCAGAAAATAGGAAGGAAAGGGGGGGAAAAAAGAGAGCAGTGGTTGCATGCATGAGAGTATGAGTACAGTCAGGACTCTTGCTGATATTTGTTGGACGAGGAATATAGAAAAAGGGGAAAGAGACAGAAGACAGTGAGAGAAATATAGGATTCCTTGACTTTTGCAGCAAGTTACATCACTATTGTTTAAAAAAATGTTTACAGCACTAAATAAAGCTAATTCAATTTTTGAAGTTTTAAACTGTTCAATACTGAAGTTCTCCCTTCAGCTACATCTCTCCATCTCTCCTCCTCCTACCCACTATCCTCTCCCCTTGGCTCTCTCCATACAGTCTGTGCAGATGGTGCAGAGCTCCTATTGGGCAAGCCTGCTGGTTCGCCTGTAGGATCTCTTGTCTTCCCACTGCTCGCTCACTCTCATGCACCAGCCAGTTGTGTTTGTACTGCAGTCGAAAAGGGTAACATCCTCCCCCTCACTCTTTGACAAAAAGGGCTCAGGAGAGGGGAACAAGCAGAACCAAAACAAAACTTGGCTCCGGCCCACGTCAGGGACAATCCCCACCAAACACACAACAAGCCTGTTGGCAGATGGGATGCAATGGGCCAATAAAAGACTTCATTCTACATGAGTAATAGCCAAAGTCGGATCCCAGGGTGTTTCAAAATCCAAGTGCATGGGCCAAACATGGAGTCAAGGTCCAATTTGTGAAACAAAAACAGATCAATGGCACACTGCAAAATATGTCCTCCTCATGTTTTCTCATTGCATAATCACTGTTTTTTAGCCAAAGTTTCACAAGTTAGGTTATGTTAAGGTTGAGGTTATGTTATGTGTGTTTTAAGTTGATGAATTTATCTTTTCTTTCCTTTACTTTAAATTCTTATTAATGGATATGTAATAGATAAGATTTCATTAGCCCCAAAGTCCCAAACATTCCCACTGAAATCATGAAAAAACATTGAAGGTCACAAAATCTGGACATTTTCCTGTGAAAGTAGTAATAATCAGCTTTGCAGAGAAGAAACACTGGAAGCTGTCCCCTTTCTAAAAAAAATTGCATCTGGTTGAAATTTATACAATATTTTGGCTTTCCTTCAAAAGCCAATTATTTCCCAAGGATTCACTGCACAGCCTTGAAGACATGGGGAGCTTATCTTGTAATGAGATGACAGAATTCCAAGCAGAAGCTAATCTTCATCATGTCTTGCAGTAATTGGATCCACAAAATCACTATTGACCCAGCTAGATTTCATGAGAAGTGCTTCTTCCAGTAAACTGTTTATCACAGCGTTCAAGATGTATCACTGGAGGAGCTGTGGCTAATCAGTGGATGCTCCATCCAGCCTTGTTAACATTCATGTGGGAGGCAGTGAAGGGCAAAAAGGGAAAAAAAACTGAGGTAAGGGAGAAGGGGAACTAACAAGAGAAATGGTTCCAGTGGGAAAATTGCAGTTGAAGATGCCAGAAATGGTCAATATTAATGAGCTGCAGCAGAGGAGAAGCATCGCCACCACAATTTTAGACTCATTAAGCTGCAGATTTGATTGGTTTGGTTCAGATCAAGGCAACAATTTGGTGTGGACTTTGACCAAAACATCTGGTTGTAAAACTCTGATCTCCTCCCCTGCAGTTCGATGATTCTCCAAACGTTGAAGTGGAAGCAATCTCTCACCTGTTTGCTCTTGGGGTGCAGGGGGATCCGTAACAGTCTCTCTGCTGTCTGCTGCAGAAAGTGGGGGTCCAGCACTCTGATTTTACTGACATCACCCAACCAGATTTGGGGAGGGGGCTTCCAAAAGCCTTTCCTGATCTGGGGTGCACACATAAAAAGACAAAAAGATAAGTCACGGAGAGGCAAGGGGGGTAAAAGGAACAAAAGCACAGAAAGAGTAAGAAAGAAATTGCTATTTTTGGTCAGCACAGTGAGCTCATTTACACAAACAGAGATGCAATTGAACCTATGACTCCCTCATGTCTGGAGGCAACTAAATCAATGTGCAAATTAGCGGGTAATGACCCTGCAACTATTAGCAGTGGGAGGCCGGAGATGCCGGGAGCAACAGAGTGAAGGATGTCTGCTATGGAAACTACATTTAACTCTGAAGGGCACTGGCATCACTGAACCTTTCTGGGACTGGGAAAGAAGCTAAAAGGAGTGTGTTTACGTGAGGAAGAGAGGGAGGGAAAGGAAGTAAGATAGAGTGACATGGCATGCATGTGTGTATGTGTGTGTGTGTGTGTGTGTTTGTGCGAGAGAGAGTGCATTCTCACACATATCCTGTACCCTCTTCTCATTATAGAGGATCTCTTTGAGCCACCGTAGGTCTTGCTGTTTGAAAGGCACCAGGACCATGAGTGTGCCGGGCTCGTTGTGCAGGCCGGGGTTGTAGGAGGCTGACTCAGGGTAGAAGAACCTCATGGTGGTCTTGTTCCCCACGTCCTCCTCATAGCCCCTCACTGGAGCGTCATTCAACCTGAGGGAGGGGACAGGATACAGCATGGTTTCACTGCTAGTTTCATCTCAAACTGTGATCATCCATGCAGAAATATAGTAGGAGTTATAGGAGTTTTTTGTTGAATCATACAATCACATACTGATTTATGAAATATTTTCGAGCATTAAAGGGAAATTCCAGTTTTTTTCAACCTTTGTATTCTCTATATCTGTATTCTCTATATTTGTTGTAAACACAAGAGGAAATGCAATTCTGGCTGAAGTACAAAGATGTATTGTGAATGTTGGGTGTGTACCATTTAATTATCCAACCAGGATGTTTTTGTACTGAACTCCTTTTTCCCTCTCTCTCCCTCTCTCTGACACGCACTTCAGCATTCAGATCTTACATTTTGATGTGTGTCAAAATGTAAGTCATGTGTGTCATTATGGAAACATCCCTTCTTCATTACTTTGAACAAATCCCTAACAGAACAACCTCTAAAATCCACATAACTCGTTGCTTGACCCATTAATTAACACAGTAGCAGAGACTAAGACTGTGTTTGGTTAAATTATTAGTCTGCACTTTGGAAACTCACGTCTCGACAGGCTTTAACAACATCTAGCAGGGTTTCTATGACAGAACCAGTCCGACGACGTCAAACTTTCAGGCATGCATTGAATTCTGAGTGTCAATAACCTTACTCTACTTGGCCAGGGAACAATTAGCTTCTGAGAAGAAAGGGAGAGATGTGAGGGGAGGAGGTGGGGGTTGATGGGGGGAGAAAAATGCATTGTGGCCAGGCCAAATTCTGGCTGTTTGAAAGAGGCTTATAAAAACTCAGAATGCATGTGTTCATTCCTAGGCTTTAAAGTCAGATTTGCAGAGTGCCTTTGTCCCTGAGTAAACGAAACGCTTTCTGTTAGCCTTTGAAAAAATTTCACTTGACCCAAAAGTTTGCTAATTGCAGAGAGGATGGCTCTGTGTCAGGGTCAGACGGTCACACAGTCGGAAATTGTCTGTCATTAGTCTGCAGCCAAGTGAATTTATATCGCCACACTCCCCTAAGCATCTGTCTTCTCCTAATCAGTCCATACAAGCTTTGAAAAAAGGAGGTGGTTATGAAGAGATTTTGGGTTGAAAAACTGTGTATATATATATATATATATATATATATACTACTTATACGATACTATTTAACAATACTGTCATTTGTTATTGATTTTGCTTACCGAATGACCACGTCATATTTGTTGATGATGCTTCCCAAGGAACTGTTTTTAATGGCAAAGCCATTGCCTATGACTACACAGGTTCTGCATTCAAGGCTGCGGAGAAGTAGACCACACACACACACACACACACACACACACATAGTTGAAATGTTCATCCATTTTTTTAGCGGTCTGTGGACTCTAATACAGTAAAAGAAAATGAATGATAACAATGTACAAAATTAGAATAGAAACCTTTGCAATAACAAGCTGACTCTCAGTATCATGTGCCAAGGTGCTCACACTTACTTTTCAATGTTGGCTGGCAACTGATAATTTGCAGTTACAGCGAGAACTTTCAGTAGTTGCAGCTCTGGGAGTGAGAAGTGAGAAAAGCAGCGATTTAAAAGGTGTGACCGTTTGAAAATTTTGAATACAGAACTGCAATTCACATCAGCTGTATTAAGGGTCTAAATTCAATCACAGAGTTAAAAAAAGTTATGTTTATCTGTGATTTAGTTTGGAAGAGGTGAAGATCTAAAGTGAGGTGAAAGCTGGTGTTAATATGTCTAAATGGCTCCTGTTAAAAAAAAAAACAAAAACAAAAAAAAACACATGAACTGAGCAGAAAGAGCAGCAGACAATGTAGAGTCAACATACCACTGCCCTTAATGCCATAAGGTAATGCCAGCTTTGACGGATACTCTCGCCAGAAGAAATCCTCCAGTTTCAGAAAGAGCTGTGTCCGTCTGCTAATGCTGCATGAGAAATGTCGGAGCAGGAATTACAACATAATACTGTGCACAGGGTTTCACTGTATAGATGAATTATGTTACAGGAGGGTTTGTGGCTGAGAGAGAGCGGAGCAGTATGAATGAGGCGTAAGACAGTGAGGATGAAGAAAACTACTTTCATTTCTTTGGCTATTCACCACCATCAAACCACACAATGGAAAATACCAACTTCACTGCCAAACAGTACAGCGTTCATAGTGGCACACGGAAAACTGCTTCATGTGCTTGACTGATGCCTTAACTCTCCCAAATGTTCTGGTATCTATTAGGCAGGTAAACCAGGCTCATTATAAGCAAACCAGCCATTTACATGATGTCATTCAATAGCAATTTCCCTCATTAAAATCCTCCTCTGTTGGCATGTTTCTGCTGAGAGGAAGGAAAAGAAAACAACAACATTCACAAAGCCTGTGGAGTGAGACAAATGTGGCGGGTTGTAATACGTATAACAATTGCTTTTCTGTGTTCGCTGGCTTTAGACTCCAGCTGTTTATGACCTATGGTCTTTGACAGTGAGTCTCTCAGACATTTATTATCCACATGTGCCAGCTAGCTCTATGTGGGCGATCAGGATAAATCTCTGGGGAGGGGTCTAATTAGAGAAAATGTCACTGCGACTATGACTGATTGAAAATCCAGGAAGGCCTGACCAGGAATATACTGTAATACAAATCATGTTCTTTTACAGGGGTAAACAAAGGGATTAAGAATCTAGACTGTTTTAAAGGTCAAAGGGCAGCTGTGAAAGGAAATAAACAATGACCGTGGAGGAGGTTGGGACAAACCACAGATGGAGGCCATATCACTATTTTGTAATGGCACGCAGAAAAAGACCAACAGTAAATATACAGCTGAATAAACTGATAATAGTGCAAGAGAAAATAAATGAGAGGGGGGCTCAGGGCTGTGGAACAATGATTACTTAACAAGGCAGAACCTGAGGAGGACAGAACAAGCTATTGTCTGCCTCCAAAAATGCAACTTTATCAAGAGCTCCTTTCTAGACTGGTTTTAATATTAACTCTGTCAACAATTTCATCAAGACATTCCAAACTAATTACTTACACTGTAATCATGACTTCGATGGAAAATCTTTTTTTAAATAATAAATCCTGTTCTTTCTCAAATATGTTTTTCCCTTCACAAGACAGTTCCTGGAACATGGCACCTTTGGTTCGAATAAAAATCTTGGCATGCCATCTTCCCTTAATAGGCCATCCACTCCCTCTAGTTTGTAAAAAAAAAAAAAATTAAAAAAAAAAAAAACACAGACATGCCATTACTCACTTAAAGTTAAGGCTCTCCCACTTCTTCTGGGTTAGCCAGCCACCACACAGCGACTTGCTACTGTTCAGAGACTTGCTGGTGCCGCCGTAGCTAAAAGACAGACACACACTGACAATCACCACAACTGGCATGAAAACTACTGCTGAATTCATAAAAACACAGTGTGCCAGTAACTGGGTCCAGAGCACTCAAAACAGAAAAAGTGCAAAAGTGTGTATGTGTGAGGGCCTAAATTGACCAGCAGCTTAGACCGCTGGATGATCAGAATGTGGGTTGTCTCCTTAACTTTTAGTGACTCAGCACTTCACAGACCTCATGAGTTTACTTTTTACCAGAAATGGGCATTTTTGTAATCGAGTGACCTCAATACACAGCAATGGAGAAAGAAAGACAGAGAGAGACTAAGAAGGGAGGAAAGAAATGGTTGTGTTAGTGTGTGTATTTACCTCTGAAGTATGACATAGGAACAGTAGTATGTGACAAAGGAGATGAAGAAGAGGAGAACTGGGAGAAGCCTAAGGCACCATGCTGGAGTCAAAGAAGATAAAAAAACAAAAGCAAACATACAGTACACACATTTTAAAATAGGATCATCATATTTTAGATACAACACTGTTCTGGCCTCAACACCTTAAAATCCGAGTTTAAGTTGTCATGATTATTTTAAAAACAAAATCTGATCCTCTAAATAATGGAGTGTACTTTCAATCATTAAAACTCACAAATGAAAGCTTTTGAATGAAATACAGCTACAGCTGCCATCCAGTTTAAAGCAGGTGTAGTGTCAGAACTGATATGGGTGCTGAAAAATGAAACAGAAATCAATAATGGATTTCTAGCAAGACCACAAGAAGCGATCCACCCATTAATCTGAAAGTAATAGCAGAGAGTGAAACTCACAAATTACGATGAATTTTTAAGAATAATTTTAATTTTCTGTAACCTAGTCAATATAATCTAACTATGCTTCTTTCAATACAAGTCATTAAGAATTACATATGACACCACAAACTATCCTACATATCCAAAAACAGGGAGGACGGAGTTACAATTTGGAAAATTGGGATTAAAATGTTCATATGCACTGTAATCATGAGTGCTGTGTGCTTGGTTTGATTTTGACCAAAAATTACTGTGTGAGTGGGTTTTGGAAAACCCCTGTTAAGTTGTCCAAAGCCAGGAAATGTACCCATATCTTAATTCAATTATCGTCATAACTGTTTCAGCCATCTTTGCTATTTTTTCCACTTATGTAGACTGGACACAGTAATGAGTTTTCTGTCCTGGGACAGAAGGGAAAACCATGTATAAAACTGAACATCAGTGGTATGTTCTTGCATTTGGAAATATGGTTATTTGCTTCCTTGCCAAGAGTTGAGAGAGAATTTTGCTACCCCTCTCACATCTGTCCCTTAAAGGGGACATATCATGCTTTTTGTGATTTTCTGTTATGTTTATACTGTTATGATGTCGGATGTCTGTTAAACATGGTCAAAGTTCTATAACTTGAGATGAACGTATGCAAAAATGCTCCCTGAAAGTCAAACGCAGAATGAAAGAACGAAAAAGAAGTAAAATCCTCCTACTACAATGCACTGTTGTTTGTAGCCTCCAGAGCCAGTGGAAGTCTGCAGAGACGCAGTTTCCAGAAGCTAGCCAATCAGACCAGAGTGGGCTCCTCGGCGTAATACATCCCCTTTAAATATGAAGTTAAAGCCAGCAGCAGGTTAGCTTAGCATAGCACACAACTGGAAACAGGGCAAACAGCTGGTCTGGCTCTGTCCTAACAAAATCCATCTACCTGCACCTTTAATCAACATGTGATATCTTGTTGTTTAATCTGTAAAAAAAACAGAAGCTGTGTTTTTACAGGAGGTGAAGTGTGGAACTACTAGCTACTACTTCTAACACCCACATATTGGCCTATTTGGAAACCAGTAGAACTTTTGGCTTATCCTCCTGAATGTTCATGTCTATTACAAACCACATTTTGTTAGTTTGCAAAGGTTAAAGCTGTCTGAATGATGAGTTAAGGAGTCAGGGAGCACAGTGAATATTTTATTCCCCATCCCCCTCTGTAATGTTAATCCGGTCTGAATGCGGTTTTTAGACTGACGTTCAGTGATATTTCAAACACTATGTGGCACCACCAAATTCTGTACAGCAACCTTCAATAGAGCTGCCACTGCACCTCTCCTGTTGTAAATGAAACATTCAAAGTATTTTGCTCTACTGTATATGGGGAAGGGTCCAGCTTTAAATCAAAGGAAACAAATGAAATCAAATTACAGTGTTTGATAAATACGGAAGAGGATTAGGGCCATGTGAAAAATTTATTTGAGTTCTGAGTTTAAAGTCAGCATTTTGACTTTATTCTCAGAATACTGACTTTAATCTCAGAATTATAATAAAGTCAAAATTCTAACTTTAATCTCAGAACTCAAATAATTTTTTCACGTGGCCCTAATCCTCTTCCGTAGTTAAGTGACTAGAAGCACAGTCTAAGACTCTTGTTGCGCACTGTTACCCAATGACAGTGGCTATAATGTAGTAGTAGTATGTAGATACGATCATTAATCTGTGACAACGTGCATTTTGGGCCAAAATCATTTAATCATTGCATGTGAAATAACACAGTCAGCATATCAAACAGAATATCAAAAGTCTGACATAATCTGCTGTATATCCACAACAGAACAGTTAAAAACAGCTGATAAAAACAATTATAATTCTTTTATGCATAGATGTCCTCGGCCACCCGCAGCAAAAGAGCTTACTTTTAGTTGCCTTCAGGGACATCTTCATGTGCTCCTTGGTCCTCTCATGTCTACATAGTGCAGATCATCCTGGCAGCGGTTGAAGAAAGGGGAAAAAAACTAATTATTAGCACCTCCTTTTTAACAGCTTTACATAAATAGCATCCCCCGCTTCTGAGAAGAAGATTCAAAGAACATTCAAAACTCTCAAATGAAATACACTGATTAATTGATGCATGTGGGTATTACACAAACACACAGGAGGAAATGGGTGTGGTTTAGAAACATGCAGATGCAAGGAAGCAATACCCCATGGGAGGTGGAACAGAAAAGAGAAAGAAAGATAGTGAGAGAAGGGCAGCAGATAACGGGAGATCAGTTTAAGAGGATCGTGCTGGACTGATAGACACTTGGTCCCTGAACTGAGGGACCTACGCCATCCCACACCATCACATTAGCTTCAGCGCTGTGTGCTTGCTTCAACTGTGCTATGGAGAGGCTGAGTTCAGATTATGGCTTAGATCAGATTAAAAGGCATTTAACACAACGCACATCTGACTATTTAATGCACATCTTATCTACAATCTTCTTCACTCATAAGCCAGAGCCCTTCAATATCTGAACGGTATTGACACCTGACACCACTTCAGAGCCAAGACACATCACTGAAAATCTGTAGCAAACTGAGGGAGCGCACAGCTGAATATCTATTTTAAGACATGCGTGTGTGTGTGTGTGTGTGTGTGTGTGTGCGTGTGTGCGTGCGTGCATGAATATGCTACATTGCAACAACCGTAATGCAATATTGCTTTAAATCTACTAGTAAATCAAACACGCCCAAATGTGGAGACAGCGAGGGAACGGAAACCACATGATTGATTAACACCACCATAGGGACGTTTAGTGGATTTTACTGCACAATATGTAGACACTCAAGCCCCTCACAGTTAAACAAAAACAGTGTCATGTCATAGCAGACAACATGATATGATACTGTTGTGTCTTGAATTTGGGTGTAGTTCCTTGGACTTGTAATGCAGCAGGTTTGTTTTCATCCTGAGCCAGGGTATGAGGCTGGTCTGTGTTCATCTAAAGTTATTGTTTAGGAAATGATAAAAGTACAAAAGAATGTGGACAGTAGCAAACTTCAGATGCATCTTTTTTTCTTTCATGAAACAAGCAAAGTTATGTGTCTTCTGCTTCTCTGTTTCTGCTGTCTGCTTTGGTGGCAGCACAGGATTCCAACTGTCGTGTCTGTTGAGTGCCTAAGTAGTGTTCATGAGTTCATTAACCAATCAACAATTTTGTTTACTGAACAGCTGCTTAAGTCATTTGTCAAGCAGAATGCCAAAACCTTTGCTTATCCTAGTTTCCCAGGTGTACAGGAAGGATATGCTGCTCTTCTCTGTTTTACGGCAAATTAAATAACTTCAGGCTTTGAGAAACGGTTTTCACGGTTTTCTAACATTTTACAGACTAAACTATTCATCACTTAGTCAAAAAAAAGAATAGATTAAACAAAAATTCACTGAATGACTTCTTGGAACGAAGTTGATACAATTAGTAGGGCTGGGTATCATTCAAAAATTGATACTGCCTATCCTTTGACATCAAAACAGCTGTGGTTCGGTGGCTGGCGAACGGCCGCTAACGTAGCGAAGCAGTCTATGTGTGACCATAACAACACAGGAGTCCACAGCTAACGTAGCCGAGCCTCACGAGACACTGTTGTCAGGTGACCTGTATTGGTCCAACCTCCTGTTACTGATGAAACCGCTGTAGACGCTGCTGCTGCCTCCGCCATTGCTGTTTATGTTGAAAAGCTACAGCCGGATATTCCGGACAGCGCCGCTCCTGCTAGGTATCAAAATTTGGTACCAAATGACAAGAATTTGAATGTAATGCCAGTTATCACACATTCTTCTGACACACCTCTAATAAACACACACCTAAATATTGAAGAAACTGTAAATGAGCTTCACGGCTACAATTTCATGTTGACAACAAATGACAATATTACTACAGAATATCTTACCTTTTCCCTCTTTCATTTCCAATGACTACAGTATATCCAGGATTCAGATGTTATAAACCTGGCCTTGTCCCTGTAATGAAAGTATATAAAAAACAGACAGGATTGCACATCATTGGAGGATATCTGCCTCCTATTTGTTAAACAAATAGCATTACAGCTCTGTACAGAAGGTGACTGTAAACTCCATACATGGACAGTAGGGATTCTTTCATAACTGAAGTGGATGGATGCAGCAATACTACAGATGCATTATATCTTAGGTTCAAAAAAAAGAAATTTTATCATCAGATAAGGTCTTGGATGTTGGACAGTTTTCCAGTCTTTATTTTATAGCACATATCCTGACAGAAAGTCAAACAACAATTTTGATATTTAAGTATTTCATTTTTTCAAGCAAAAAAAAAAATCCTAAACATTCGCTGATTTCTGCTTCTATTTTTTTTTTTTTTTTTTTTGCTTTTAATTGTATGATTATATATTGAACAGCTTTGGGTTTTACCAAAACAAGCAATCTAAAGATCTGGGGCTCTGGGAAATTATTTTTTACCATTTTCTGGCATTTTATAGACTAAATAATGAATTGATTTGTTGATATACTGTATATTTCAGTACTAGAAATAATAGTTCAAATTCTTCCTGTGAACTTTGAACATGATTGACGAAGTTACAACAGCTGGATGTACTGTAGCTCAGAGGAGCATGAATCACAGGAGACACAGAAGACACGGGACCTCCTCACAGGCACCACAGGCAACACAAGAGCAGAGCAGCACAATGGCTGGTTGTGTGCGATGCCGTGAGGCAGACTGACACTGGCAAGAGTCCTCAAAATGTTAAAGACCGACAGAGCAGCAGCAGAGTAAGATTCTGTCAGAACTGCACTTCACCACAGATATTCTCGAAGCATTGCTGCAAGTCTAACCGTGGATTGCGAAAAAAATGAGACAGACCACTTAGTCACACACTGCAGTCATTAAAGATGAGTCAGGCAGCTACCACAGAATAGCACAGTGGAAGTAACTAACAGTACAACAATAAGCAACAATACAAGGCCTAACAGATTTATTGGGCTGATTCTAAACAGCTGAAGTAAAAGACCTTGCAATGTGGTCAGGACAGACATAAATGATGACACGAAATGACCTTCTTTAAACCCCTTTCATCTCCCAGCTGATTTCCGTCCACCACAGACACACCGGCTAAAGAAAATCACATGTGCGTTCTGCTCATAATAGAAAATCACCTCTAAAACACATAATCCCAGAATTTAATCCAGTCAGAGGAGCTAAATCTGGTGCCCATTTGTAACGTTTTGACCCCTTTTATGAAGAAAAGCTTTCAAAGAAATTGCAGGCTGTAGTCAAACCTTTTTTGCCTCCTAAAAGTGTCTGTATGTGAAAAGGCACTTTCAGGCAGCGAAATGTACGGTAGATGAGACGAGCTGATTCCCTGCACAGTTTTTCATGGCAACCATGCTGAAGGCGATTTTAGTTCAGGGATGTGGCTTTCCTTCAATATCCTGATCCTCTTTGTCAACTGCCACTTTCCCAGGTTTCAGACTCAAGATTTTTTTTTTTTTTTTTTTTTGCTTTTTTTGGACACACTTCCTCATTCAAGTGAATAGGAAGGTGTGTCCAAACATTTGACTGGTACTATACATGCATGCACTAACATGCCAAGACAGATGAACACTCATCACCACACTCATCCATGGTATGTTTGAGTTGCGTCAGTTCTGCTGATCTATAATTGCGTTATTATTGATGTTGCAATTTTCATTCTCCACCCATCTTGTGGGTTTTAACTTTCATTTTCTATTATGCAATTTTCGGAAAGTCTCTCACTTTTGTACATTTCAAGAGGAAATGTTTTTTTTTTTCAGAAAGAATTTCAAGCAAATGTGTCATTTGTTTGTCTAGTAACTATGATGTATTGCTCTACATACACAAGTCAACCAATTTAGGATTATATACAGACTAATCTATCAGGATTGTCCTATTTCATAACAGGAACTTCACCAAATCTGCACAAAACATATTTTGTTTACTCACAAGACTGGTCAAATTAAATCTTCCAAGCTTTCTTAGCATATGATCCATAGTTGTAGTCAAGCCTTCTTAACAATGTCATCAGGGCACTGTACTTGATAAAATTATGTTGTGTTATTATGTTATAATTACGTGATGTTTATTAGCAAATTAGCATTATAACAATTTGATATTACAATCAGAGTATAATCTGAAACCTTTGCTATCTATTTGTATAAAGTGTAAATCCGCCTGGAAGTGTGCAGGCACCCCTCTTTGGTGACTCATTACATCTGTCCTACTCACTACTTTTGGAAATCAATCTGGTTTTAATTACTTCAATGGAAGAGTGTTTGCTCAGTTGTACTTTGTAGATATACACACTGTGTACATCTACAGTGAGCTAACTGCACAGATTATCTATATATGACTGCAATACAAAATCTGATGACTGTACTTTGCATTCTGCTATGATAAGAAGAGATGCCACCAGAGAGAAAGCTATAAATGTGAGCTTTTAGATGAGTTCTTGTATAAAGAAGACACAATTTCCTCTTGAAAGCTATTTTATAACGTGGGAACTACAAGAGTTTTATTTGTTTTTTAGTGTTGACTTTGGGGCGATGAGCAATGTGTGGGAGGACGATCGGAGAGGTCTAATCTGAGTGCAGGGCAGATCCAAAATATGAAAAGTAAAAGTGAACAAAATAACATTAAAATCAATTATATATTTAATGGGATATCACCTTTAAAAGACAATAACCTCATTCCATTACCATTTCCGTTTCATTTTAGGAACCACTATTGAGTCTTGTTTGGTTAATTTTCTGACCCTGAAACAGAAAATGTAAGTGGAGGGAAATAAAATTTGGTTTGACTGGTCATTCTTTGTCATATTAATGGCTGGATTAACCAAACTAGGGGGCTCTGGGGCTAAAAAAAGTTGTGGGCCCCTATTGACACCCCACATAACCAGCACATCTCTGTGTAGTGCACGTTTCCTGTGGCACTTCAAGTAAACACTACGTGAGAAAACGGTACTATAAATTGAAATAGAGAAAAACTTTCTCTTCTACAAGAATAATGCAGGATCGACGCAAGATTGTAATTGAGTGTTTATATTCACACACAAATTTGCAATTAATCAAATTACCCAAATCACACTGGGGCCTGGGGTCCCAGAACATCAGAGGCTGGTAATCCAGCTTTGCATATATTCTCTCAATAACAATAAGATGTTTTTAATTTGATAAATCTACAAAAACCCCCTCAAGGACCCGTGGAGGCCTGTGGGCCTTCACTGCAGAGTGAAGTGCATTACAGTACGATTAAATTCCCCTGAAACTAATGTTTTGAGGGCAGATGAGCGCTCAAAACATCTATCATATTTTTCAAGCCAGATTCCAACTGACTGAATTTACTGCAGAGGGCATATTGTGGTCTTTTAGCAGGTTTGCTACAAGTTGCCATGTGCTAAATATCTCTAAGCTCCATTAAATGCAACATCAGTGGAGAAAAAAATCTCTCTTATGTAGCCGCTGCTACAGTGACTAAAATCCACAGCCTGAAAATACAGAAGCAGATTTAAAAGGAACAAATTCAATTCAGAAAACAAAAATTAAAAATCAAATAGACATCAAAGGTGACATCATCATGAAAGACATTAGCAATCAAGAGCCACACTGACAAGAAACGATATATAATATTCATAATAATCTCAGTGTATGACTGTATAATGAACCTTCCTTTCCAAACAAATGCACTGCATTCAAGAGCCAGGCCCTCTGGTTGGCCAGTCAAATAACTGTACCCAGTTTGGACAGTTTGTACATGGACACAGTGGAATATCCCTACCCTATGCTGTGATGACAGACTTCAAACTAGCTAATTACCTGAACGTCTTGCATACCACACCTGTTTTACAAGAAATTGTTTGTATAGTTATTTGTTTCTAGGAGGCATTGTTGTGCATACAGACACACCTTCCACAAAGAGGTTAGACCAAGAATTGCTTTCCGCTATGCAAATTTGGTAGATTGTGACATACACTGTCTTGAACCAGCTGTGATGATCAGTGGCTCAGAGTCAGACAGGAACAAGGATCTATAGAGGATTTCAATGAAAGGGTGAAGAGTGAAGCCATCAGGCTGAATTGCAGCTGTGATATAACTTTTCCAATTCATCATCTTTTATAGCTGTTTGCGCTCTTCTTCAGGTTAAGAACTTGTAAAAGAACACTGTTGGCTTTTGTCTCCTGCATGAGGAGCTTGTTACATAACTTATATAAGGTTGAGAAATACAAATGGAGGATAAAACCCCTTTTTCATAATACCCACTATTAGTTGTTCTCATATATTGTTGTTGTTGTTATACTGACTGATTCAAGGATGAGTGCTTCAGAGCAGAGTTACTAGTGCAGAGAGCAAAGTATGGTCTTTCAGAGTTTGCTCTAAGTTCCAGATCCTAAGTATAACTTACATGTCACATCTGAGGTTAACAAGAACTGTGTACTGGGTAACAGATCTGAAACAAACCAGAACATGAGTGTGAAGCAAAAAACAGGTGAGTTTTCAGCAATAAGCAACACAGAGGACTGATGCATCAAAAACAACTTGAATTTCTTGATGACAAGAAGTATGTAGAGCTGCAAGGACTAATCGAATAGTAATAATTGACAGAAAATTAAGCTGGTTTCAGCTTCTTAAATGCGATGATGCTTTTCTTTGTTATACATGATAGTAAACTGAATATCTTTGGCTTCTGGACTGTTGGTCGGACAAAACAAGACATGTGGAGGAGTCACTTTTGACTCTGATTTTTCACTATTATTCTGACATGTCATAGACCAAAGAATTGATCAAGAAAATAATCTGCAATACAAAGGCAGCTCCTTAACTATCAGCACTGGCCAAAAACATTCCCCACAGTGTCATTATTTGATTGTTAGAGTTGCTGAGAAATTACATTTAAACCAGGAGGGTTTACTGGCAGACTGTAACTGACGCTGCACTTTTAAGTCCGATTCAAAGCCACTGATCACAGGGAACATAACACTGTCTGTGGTTAAATACATTTGGATATATGTCATTAAGCAGTCTCCATACTAATCTACATTACACCATCCAACCAAACGAAAAATGAAAAGTGATCACACTGACACACATTTAGAAAACAAGAGTTGCACCAGCTAAATTAAATTTGACATCTTGTGATCCAGTGAGGCCAGTTACAACAGAGCAGTGAAGCTTTATCCCTCCCCACAGGCATGTACAAAACTCCTACAGTAACACACATACAGACTGCACTGTTAGCACGCAAATGATTGTAACAGTCACACCTACTTACCAGCAGTGCTGCCCGACAGATACGGTTTAATCCGCCCAGCGAGCCTGTTATGCTGTACGTACAATGATGTTGATACCAAGTTCACGTTGCTTTTGATGACACTCACTGCGTGGGAAACGGAGAAATATGTGTCCACAAGCAGCGCATACTCTCGGGTGTTAGCAGTGATGTGACGAGAGCTTCAAAGTTCATTCCTATGAGCAATTTAGAGGAAACAAGAACCATACAAGAAGACCACAGAGTAGTTAACTGTTGGTCTGAATGCCATGAAGTCTGCAAGCAGATATAGCGGAACGCTTTCTCTCTGTTACAGCGCGTTCCCTTTTCTCTCCATGCAGGGACGCATGCGCATGTCGGTAAGCGCACTGGCTGGCCGCTGGAGGACAGATCCAAATACAATGGCTGTAAAAAAAAAAAAAATGTACAAGCCGAAACTTGATGGTGCTGGTGTTGGTGCTGTTGTTCACAGGTTATCGACATTTTCCGTGTGATCCATCATAATTTTCCCTGTGCCTCTTCAATCCGCTTCAAATAGGACTTTCCTGCCTTAGATAACAACATCTGGAGGCTGTTGACTTTGTAACTGAATGTAACAGATAACAGACTGAAACTCACAGATACGATTACCTTCAGTTTCTACCGCCGTGTGTATGATGGCTAAAAATAATTTGAGATAAGGTCAAGTCAATTTTATTTGTATATCACAACAGATGTTATTTCAGGGCACTTTTCAGATAGAGCAGGTCTAGACCGCACTCTTTAATTTACAAAGACATTCCCCCATGAGCAAGCACTTGGCGACAGTGACAAGGAAAAACTCCCCTTTAACGGGAAGAAACCTCGAGCAGAACTGGGCTCTATAGGTAGGCGGCCATCTGCCTTGACCTGTTGGGTTGAGAGAGAAAGAAGGAGAGGGAGAGGGGGGAGAGAGACAGAGAAGCATAGCAACAACAAAAAAAACAACAACAACAATAATTACAATAGAAATATGACTAATAATAATAGTGATAGCAGTGGGCGTCAAGCTGGACCAACAGGACAGCAGGCTGTCCACAGCCACAGGCAGCAGCCGGTCCGCAACCGAAAGCACAAAACTCTGGGGAAAATGCCAAGTTAGTAACATGCATTAATGGGACATGAATGGTACAGATGGAGAAGGAAAAATGGAAAGAGGAGCTCATGGGAAGTCCCCCAGCAGTCTAGGCCTATAGCAGCACAACTAGGGGCTGGTCCAAGGCACGCCTGGGCCTGCCCTAACTATAAGTTTCATCAAAAAGGAAAGTTTTAATCCTACTCTTAAATGTAGAGAGGGTGTCTGCCTCCTGGACCCAAACTAGAAGATGGTTCCACAGGAGAGGAACTTGATAGCTGAAGGCTCTGCCTCCCATTCTACTTTTTGAGACTCTAGGAGCCACAAGTAATAATAATAATAACAATTATAATAACTTTATTTGTATAGCACCTTTCATACAAAAAATGCAGCTCAAAGTGCTTTAAAACAAAAGTAAGTAATCACAAATCACACATTTGCCTCAGGGGGCTTTACAGTCTCTACAGCAATACAACATCCTCTGTCTTTAGACCCTCGATTCAAATAGGGAAAAACTCCCTAAAAAAAACCCTTTAAGGGGAAAAAAATCGAAGAAGCCTCAGGAAGAGCAACAGATGAGGGATCCCTCTCCAGGACGGGCACACATGCAATAGATGCTGTATGTACAGAATAGAACACAATTTAGAGAATACAGAATTAAACAGGATGACAAAATTATAATGGATTTATAATATATATGAAGAATGCCATGAAGAGGATGCCAAGCAGCTTCCAGGTGCCACCAGAACAAAATAGGACCTGAGTCCGCGTGACCTCCATCAACATGGAGATCTGGCAGGAGGACAGATTACAAATGCACAAAGGGGAGACTCACATCACACCATTCACATACACGAGAGAAGAGACAAGAAAAGATATTATTCACACAGGAGAGAGAGAAGGATAAAGACATCATTCAGAGAGAGAGACATGAGGTGAGCCTGAACTCCTGCAGGATGGGGAACCAGATCCAAAACCTCAGGAAATGGCACCGACAGCCAGGGAAGCAGTGCGGTTCCAGGATGGGTGCTGGTCCAGCAAGAGATGCCTGAGAGACAAGAGAGGACAGGAGAAGAAAAATGGAGAGAGAGGGAGGAAATATAGAGGGGCACACAGCTCGGACGCTCATGTGCTTGTGGAACAAACAAACAGAAGGTCAGAGAGATGCAATGGTTATCAGAACAGTTGCAAAAATCAATAATTTTGTCAACAGGACAGTAATTGAGACAGAAACCAACCATGCAGTATAAGGTGATGAAGTACTCAATTAAAGGCAACTAAGGCAAGGTAGGTTAAGGCAAAAAGATGAGTTTTAAGTTTAGATTTAAAGGACCCAGCAGGCTCGGTTTGTCTGACGTTAGCAGGGAGGTTATTCCATAAGAACAGGGTCCAGTGGGAAAAGGCCCTGCCGCCTGCTGACTTCTTTTTAACTTTGGGTACACACAGTAGCCCTGCATCATGAGAGTGGACAGCTTGAGATAGAATATAAGGTTTAGGAGAATTTCTAAAGATCTGTGATGTGCTGAAGGGAACAAAATTGCAATGGAGAATGATTATAATGTGATATTGCATGTTGAGCCCTAAGTACGGTTGAAATACTGTTATAAGACACTGGATTAATTATATCTCATGTATACCTCACAAGATGTGTGATTAAGTGTGAAGGCACATATTATGTTGATGACAATCTCACTCAGTGCACTTGATGAAATAATAATTTCTAGGGGTTGGCCATAGGCGTGACCTTTGCAGGCCCAAGAGTATAAAAGACAGGACAGAAACCACAGCAGACCAGAGTCATCTCAGATACACATTGTGTGTTGTGATATGCTCTCCTTTTCTTGCCTGTCAATAAAAGAACACTTTTTGCTGCTCTGAACTCTGACTCCTGAGGATTTTTTTGAACACCAAAGAGAAGTTTTTCCTGATCTGGTTTTTGGGATATTTTAAACTTTACAAATACATTTATGAGAATCTTTTTGTCAGCCATTAACAGGGAAGACTGTATTTGAGTTATGTTATGCAAGTGGAAAAAGGCAGTCTTGGTGATTTTTTTTTAATGTGCTTATCAAAGGAGTGGCTGGGATCAAATGTAACACCAAGATTCTGCCACTTTGTGTAATCACACAATTGTCTAGCGTTACTGTTACTTGTTCCAACTGGTGTCTGTGTCTAGCAGGGCCAACAACCAGCATCTCTGCTTTATCTGAATTTAGAAGCAGGAAATTTAGTGACATCCGGTTTCTCACAGCAGCCAGGCAGGCCTCTAATTTAGTAATTTGAGTATGATCATCAGCCCCAGCTGAGTATCACCCTTGTAGCAATGGAAATTTATTCCCTGACTACGTATAATTTGGCCAAGAGGCGAAATATAATGAGAGAAAAAGGAGAGGGCCAACAACCGAGCCCTGAGGTACTCTATATTTAACATCAGATGTAATATTATTATAACACTGCGTTCTTTCAGATAAGTAGGAGTTAAGCCAAGAGAGAGTTTGGTCAGAGACAGAAAAATTACAATTTAGTCTAATAGTATACAGTGATCAATGGTGTCAAAGGCTGCACTGAGATCCAATAATAGAAGCACAGAGGTGGAATCTGAATCCATAGCAAGTAGAGGACCATTTACCACTCTGATTAGAGCAGTTTCAGTGGAGTGACAGGCTTCTTCTATATGAGTCGGAAGTTGTTGAGATACAGCTCTCTCTAGTACTTTAGAAAAGAATGGAAGACTAGAGACTGGTCCATAGTTATTAAGAGAGCCTGGATTGAGGTGCAGTTTCTTAAGTAGAGGTTTAACCACAGCCGTCTTAAAACTTAGTCTTAAAATGTAGTAAGTGATAAATTAACAATAACTAGCACTGTAGGTCCCATTGTAGGTTTAAATATTAAACAAATATGATTGGTTAACATTTAAAATATACTCTTGTTAATCTTTTGCTTTTTTTAACAGTCACTGAACAAATATAAATAAATACTTTTATTATTATGAATGCAATTAAAGGGTTAGACAAGTCATTCATTTTTTTCCCAGATGTAGTACCAAAAAGCTGTTGCCCACTCCGTAGCCTGTGGTGGCCCTTTATCATGCCAGATAATCTACAGTAGCCTATATCCTTTATAACCTAATATTAAGTCTTTATTAGATTGTGAATAACCGTGAATAAGATCTCCTCTAATGTATCTGATGGCAACAGGATTGCTTTGCCCAAATATAAACCTAAAGATTACATGTTGGATGAATGTTTGCTGGCTCAGGGCCAAGGACAATGTCAGGGTTCTGTAAATAATCATCACTTCTTGACAAGCTTATAACTCCACTGCAGTGTTTCATTATCAAGTTGTGGTGTCCATAATTCATGTGTGACTCAGCATACAATGGCTACTGTACATTCTTTCAGCACCAAATGCAGAAAATAGTAGAGAACAATGTGTCTTTCCATAAAACAGACAAAATATAATCCTATTTTGAGCTCTTAAATCTTCAGTCAGGAAACTGGGTTGTAACTCAGAGGAGATGTGCAAGAAAGACTTTTTGGAAATTTTTGTATGACTGATACATAGTTTTGTGTGCTCAGCGTACAAATTTCAGTTTTCCATCATTTTCTGAAAGAAATTGTATGCAGGTTCTTGTTCAGTTCAGATCAAACCTTTATCGTGCCACAAGAGGAAGGTGGTTTCATAGAAAGGCAGCATAAAAAAAGCATAGAAAAATATAGAAAAATATAAACACAATGAAGCAAAAGCACAATCAAAGACATTCAACATTTTATTTGTAAAGCATATTTGTTGATGGTGAAAAATGTATCATCTGACTGCATCTAACAAATAGTGTTGCTGTACATGTACATGCTGTAGGCATGTAGGTTTAAAACTCATCTTTCATTTTTGTGCTCAGTCTTACTGGCAGCCCTCTCACGTCTCATTTCACTGTATGGCCTAAATTTCACTAGAAACCCAATAAAATGTTTGGATCTCCTGCTTTCCTTTAATTAACCCAGCTGGTGCTTCACTGTAGCACGGCAAGCTGAATTTACTCACCGCATATAGAAACGTCCAGGACAGTACTGCCACACCCAGTAGAGACCACCATGCTGACTTAGAGCCGAGTGCTTTTCCATACTGTTGGTGGTCCAACGTACACCAGCTTGCCATATATATACAGTACAGGCCAAAGGTTTGAACACACCTTCTCATTCAATGCGTTTTCTTTATTTTCATGACTATTTACATTGTAGATTCTCACTGAAGGCATCAAAACTATGAATGAACACATGTGGAGTTATGTACTTAACAAAAAAAGGTGAAATAACTGAAAACATGTTTTATATTCTAGTTTCTTCAAAATAGCCACCCTTTGCTCTGATTAGTACTGAAACTGAGACTTGCTTACTACGACCACTATTAAGCTGTGCTTGAAGCTGTTGTCTTGTGAGCCGCCTATCACGCAAGCTGTTAACTCTCCGAAACTTGTGGCTTTGGGTCTGCCAGACCGCTTCCTGTCAGATTTTACCCCAGTTTCTGAGTGCCTTTTGATGGCGAAGAAAACTGTACTCACCTTGACTTTCTTTGCAATTTCCCTGTAGGAAAGACCTACATGTTTAAGTGTTATGATGGTCTGTCTCGCTTCCATTGTTAATTGCCTTTTTCTCGCCATTTTTGTAGCAACACACTACTTTCTGCAGTACAATACTGTTCACCTGATGCTCATGAGGGTCTGGTACCACAGTGTGTTCCAACACTGCTTTAAAACAGACAGAGGCGGTTGTAAGTTATCAAGAAAAGTTGGAACACCTGTAGGAATTAGTAGCACCAGCTTTCAAGGTTGATTCAACCTTCATTGCTGCAGAACAGCTTTAAATTATTAACCCACTTTGTGTTTTTTTAACCTCTGGCTGTTCAGTACTTACCTTTGTACCATTTCAAGCTATTCATTGGGCTTGCATGACTTGAATTGCAATAAATAACTGAAAAAATTAGGGTGTTCTAAAGCTTTTGACCGGTAATGTATATATACAGCCTGCACTGTCTCCTCTCCTTCACTTCTTGCCTAATGCTCAAAGTTCAAGGGTGCTGACACATAGTTAGAACATCCGTTCAGAGACTGTCCAACACTATTTCATGTGGGCTATTTTTAGATTTACTGTTAGTCTTAGTCCTGAGATCAAAAGTACATGTGAGTTTTAGTCATATTTAGTCAACTTCGTTTTAGTCAATTTTCAGTCTTTGTCAACAAAAACACTCACCATTTTAATCTTGTTTTAGTCAGTCATCATTAGATTAGTTGGCAAAAACTTTGTGAACATTTTAGTCTAGTTTTAATCAGTTTCAGTAAAACATCAACAAACTGCCTCCAGGCTGAAATGTATCTAAACTGATTTTAGGTTATAAAAACTAGTACTGAAAATAGGGCAGAAAATGACAAGTTGTGGTAGTTTTGTACAATACAGTGTTTCTAATAGTTTATGCACTACCATTGACATAAATTTGGAAAGGAAATATTTGGTCTAGACAGCTGACCACTGTCCAGAGTTTAGTGGTGTCAGAACCTTTTGTTTTGTTAATCTTTAACTTAAATTTGCATTTGCATTCTAATAACCAGAGTATATTGTAAATGCACCACATTTAGCTGGCCTAAAGCCATTCAAAATTGACAGGACTTGACTATCAAATGTGTTCTGTTGTTATATTGCGTTTCCTTGGATGGATAGCAACTTTGATACTCCAAATAAAACACACCTGTCAAAGGCATGAACTTAGCCAATTTAGCTAGCTGGGCTACTTGGCTAAACTTCCATATGCAGGCAAAGTCCTGTTAGATGCTAATACCTACCATTACACCACTGCCTTTTGGTGTTAGCTTAATATGACTTAAAAAGTAACATAACGTTATTAAACATCTTATTGTTCCCTTAATTTCTGAGCGGTGCAATTTGAGGTGTCTCGTCAGCTTTGTACCATTATTTAAAGCTACTTTGTAGCCATGGGGTTTCTCTCCTCCATTCATAGTCACTGACTATGTTGTTTGTAGTTTTACTTTTTCTAAGTAATTGCATCACCGTTCAAATTAACTTCAGTATGTACAAAAGTAAGTGAATGCATTACTGTTCAAATGCACTTCAGTTCCAACAGCAGTGAGTGAATGCTGTTTGATGTTTGCTGTTTGTTCGATGAAATCAGTTTAGACTCATCAATGTCTTGACTTCGTCATGGGAAAAAAAGGGTGGTGAATATATTTTGAATATATAATATAAATATATCTTGTCACAATTTCAAAATGAACCCTTATCCTATTTTATCCAAATCAAAATTTTTATTCTAATAAATCACACACTGTTAAATGTAACTTGTTGTTTCAACAAGTTCAAATATGAGTGAAATGGCTGCCTAATTTTATGGTAAATCAACAAATACAAATGGCTCTTCTAACACCACCAAAAGTTACCTTCACTAAATATTGCACGTTGTATAAACACCATCTTTGTTTGGTGGATTTAGATATGTTCATTTACTGAACAATTCAATTCAATTTTATTTTATTTATATAGTGCCAAATCACAACAAAAGTTATCTCAGGGCATTTTTCACATGGAGCAGGTCGAGACCGTACTCATAACAGGTATTTGACACTACCAACCTGCAGCTGTGGTTGCAGTTACGGCTCTATAAAATCAGTGCAAAGTGCACAAGCAAAGCTGCATTCACTGACCTTATTAACCCATTGTTGTGTATTCAAAATTAACCTTCATCACGGTTTGCATTGTTTTTATTGTTGATGATGAAAATAAACAACCATGACTTATTTTAACATATATTAAAGTCACACAGTACGTTTCCATCATGTTTGTTTTCTTCAAACTTCATAAAAGAAAGATCTCTGGAGAGTTTTAACTCTCAAACATTGCGTGCTAGGAAATCTGCTAATATGCTGATCCTGTTTCTTTAAAAACTGAGTTGAGCCAACTCTCAGCAGTTAATTCATTCAACTCATCATTTCAAGTCAAAAGACTTCAGAAGAACTCATAAATGTGAGCTCTGAAATGGCATCGAAATGAAAAACTATTTTAACTTGAAATTATAAAACTTCTATATTTAAGTTAAGTTCACAAAATAGTAGTTGGTTCCACTAAATTCCTGTATGTATGTATATATTTTACAGGGCAGATTTTAACCTTCTCACCTAAAAATGAAAGATAGCCTTATATGTGTATGATGTTGTGTTGATGATATCAAAGTCACTTTTCATATAACATAATTTATATATGTTACATGTGAAATTGCCTTTCTCTCAGTAAGCATTCGGATCTCACATCTCACAGTGTGTGTGTGTGTGTGTGTGTTTGTGTGTGTGTTTGTGTGTGTGTGAGTGTGTGTGTGTGTGTGTGTGTGTGTTTGTGTGTGTGTGAGTGTCTGTGTCATCTGGAGGATGATTTGTTATGGTAACAACAAAAGCCTCATAGAACATCTGTGCCCTTCAGAGATTAGTCTCAATTTTTATGTTACAATGTTGGCTTGCCACAAAAGAGGCGATTATCAAGGGTCTTTTATTGTGGCCCTAAATGCCTGTTGGTGTTTGCGGAGGATGGGGAAGTGGGAGGATGATACAGCATTAATAAAACTCATAAAAAGAAAACATATAGCACCACTTGGAGGCAGATGGTGTGTAAAAGGGGGGGAGGCCATGTGTCAAAAATAATACTATAGGATCACAAATTTTATGATCAGTTACATAACGGCGTTATGTAATACAATTACAAAATTAATGTAATTGTAATCCATTACAGTTACTGAGAAAAAATATGGAATTAAATCACAATTACTAATGAAAATGTTGGTGATTACAAAGGGGTTGCATATATATTTTTTTGGTAATAATCATTCTGTTGCTTTGCATTCTTTGCAAGCTTTTGGGACAAATTTGAGTGATGTTGATAGGTCAGAATTGTCCACTAGCTAGCTGCTTTTAATGTAAGTTAAGATAAAAATCACAGCGAAACAAAGCAGTTTGCTTAAGTTTGTCACAAAACGACATTGTAAGGAGCAGGAGGAAGAGAATTCAGCTCAAGTTCAGCCATCATTCTCAACCCGGACACCTACTCCTCCTGCCGGTTTCTCCTCAGTGAGTGCCAAGTAGTAACATGTTGCTGTTGTATATGGCTGCTAATTCAGCCCTTTCTCTTTGTCTCTACATTTAGACAGGCTCCATTCATTTGGCAGTATGCACTCGATTTAGCTTTATTTCCCAGTTTAAAACATTTGTTAGAAAAGTAATCAAATAACTTACATTACTTTGATGAAGACATTATAATAGTTTCATCACTTATTAAATTTTTAACAGGGTAATTAGTCATCTGTAAACTATTACATTTTAAAAGTAACCTTCCCAACACTCATCATACATAAAAGAGAGCTGAAAGTTTTTCTTTGGATGGAGGAGAAAGGGTGATCCTTCCAAATCTTCGACATGTTCAGACTTTTCCCACTAGCTGAGCTAAAACCGCTTAGTCAGAAATATTCTGCTTTATAACATGCCAGCGGATCAGAGCTGTAAATCGACCTCTTGCTGTGTTTAAGAGATTGGTCATAGAAAGCAGCGGGGAGTATAAAGTTGTTTCCTCAACAGGAATTACACTTCTCTCTTATTACTGCAAGTCAGCTGTTGCTCTGTAACTGTGGGTGCGTCTTTCCCTTTTTATGTCACTCTCACACCCCCCCCCCCCTAGCCTATGACAGACACACACACACACACACACGCACACACACAGTGGATATAGAGATAACAGCCTTACACCCTTGACATTTCCTCACTACCATTTTCTACTGGGTACTATAGGAAAATACTCCACCTAGTGGTAAGATTATTTTCATCCTAACATTAGTAACATCCTGCCGTTTTTTCACTCTGTTAAAAGGAGGTTCACGTGGTGTTATAGTGCCCTTTATTGTAAACTTAAATGATGATGTGCAATTGAACTGAATGGGTTACAAGATGATCATGATATGTGCTCATTAATGGTCGAACACACTGTACTTCTCTAGATATGATACAGGAAATCATCATCTAGTGTTGATTAAGCACAAATGAAGAGTGAAGAAAAGTCTAAGTAACAACACTGTAGCTTACTTTTATTGACACAATGTGATAAAAGGTTCGGTAAAGTTGAGGTCAGTCAATAGCAGCATTGTTTTTCATTCGGGCCCTTCATCTCATTCTTTAATAACTGCTGCAATGATGACAGCAAACGTCCTTGGAGCTTCCATCTTTTTCATCCGTCTTCTTTCACTTCCAGCGGAATTGGAGTCTCGTTGGAGTCATACTTTGATATCAGCTGGTCTTCTTGTGAGCTGCTCACCCCACTTAATTCATTGCTAGAGCTGCACATGCTACAGTCAACTGTCTTCTCATTTTTAACCATGTCTTGCAGGTCTGGTGAAGAAAACAAGAGGATATTATTAAAAATGGATTCTCTCCAAAAAATGTTTCAATCATTTGCAGATTGCCTCCTTTTTTGCAGAGCCAAAGTAACCAAAATGCTGATTTGACATTTATCAGGAGAGGAAAAAACAGCTGTCTACTTATATTATCATGGGTTGACTAAAAAAAGATTTCAACAGATTTCATTTCAAATTTGGGGCTAAGAAAAGACTCAATTTATGTTTATGAACCCAGCCAAAAGAACTTTTTTTCCCCCGTTACTCACACTTGAGCACAGTTTTGTTGACGAGAGTATAACCTCTTTCAGGATTCTTGCTCAGGTCGATGTAGAAGTAAAACTTCAATTCCTGAGGGTATTGAGAGTGTGGCAGGTTGTGAACCAGTGGAAGCATGCGATTGGACATTGGTCCTTCTGCCAGAGCCTGGTGCATCACATACGTGCACCAATCATCCTGCAGGAAGTTAGGAGTGATAAGCAGAGCCCTCAAGTGGCTGTTCTGTACAGCATTACATAATTCTGTGGAAAATGCACCTCCTGGACAGATGTCCCTGTGCAAAAGAAAGCACCGAAGGCTGCGGGGCGAGGCCTCCAGGAAAGAGACCAGGTGTATAGCCTGTTCAGTGTCACTGGGCTCTAAGCTGTGGCACACTAACACATCATATTTTAGACTCCATCGCAGCGGTGAGCTCAGAGCAGACTGTAGCTGTGGTGGTTTAGAGGGGGTTGTCCCTGGTGATGATGATGACGAAGAACAGGATGATGATGTAAAAGAAGATGATAAACTGCTAACAGAAGTCAATGAGTTTTTTGTCACTTTGGCTTCTTCTTCACATGTTGATGAAGATCTTCTTGATTTCAAGAGTTTTTGGAACCAGCCTGAAACAGAAGGAAGGCAATCTGTATATATTTCTGACTTGACTATACATTTTAAAATACTTCAATGAATTCTTCAAGCAATGAGCCATAAATGCTGTGAAAGCATTAACATTAACATGTACTGTATAGCACCATTACCAGTGTGTATTTGGACCAATTTTCATCTATTCAACAGAGGTGTAATCATTTTATCATAGTCCTCACAATTCAAGACAAACAGAGGGAGCAAACACTACATAACTTACAGATCAATCAAAGATAAGTTTCACATTACAAATTGAATGGCTGAAACCTTAACTCACCATGCATGTTAACGACATTGTCATGTTTGTTGAACGCCACTCCAAGATCATTCCAGTCAATATAAATTTAATGGTTTCGTTTCTTTAAAGGATTTATCTTTCCCAGTATGCAGATGGCGGAAGACTCAAAGATGGCAGCTGAACAAATCTCGGTTGCAAAAATGTGATATAACAGCATGGGAACAAAGACGAAGTGAAAACTTTCTCATAGACATCACCGGAAATAAGAGGAAGTTGCTGGCAGTTAAAATTGGAGCAGCAACATGTGCAGCCAAATTTCTGATGCAAAGTCTCTAAAACTTCATACTTCAGTGAGCAGGCAATTAAAATTTTGTCAAAAGTAGGTACAGTATATGGACAAGTTCAATATGGTTATTGTCAACAAAAACAATAGACTACAATTACACTATTTTCTGATCCCCTATCTGAAAATGCAGTCCTTGCCCAGGGTAGAGTGACCAACTAATGATGAATGATTAATCCACTGTAGCTAAAGCATTTTCATGTTGGGGGAAGTGATGTGGGATTTTATTGAGTGGCTATCTTGTTGGGCTAATAAAAAAATGGTGAAGCACATACCTAAAACTGACCAACAATATGGTCCTATCTACAGAAGAAGAAGTAACTCACTTAATTTACTTAGGCTAGGTAAGTAGAAAATAAAAGTAATACCACATTATAAAAAATACTCCATACACGTGAAATTGAAAATGTTATTTAAGTAAAAATAAATAAGTAATATTGGCAAAATGTGTATGTAATATAGGCTAATGTCGGGTAGTTTTGAGGCTGAATTACCAATCAGGCAACTGCCACATGGGAGCAAAGGCTCCAAGCTCCCTGGACACATTTGTTTGATAATACTGTATGCACATCTACAGCAAACTATGAACTGAAATGATGAGGGTCTTTAATGTAAATTTGCAGTAGGGACCCACAGCTCATTTCTGCACCTGGGCCCTACAGCAGGTTAAACTGGCCCTGGGTAGTTTAATCCATAACAATGCATCACATTTTATAAACATATATTTTTGCAATAAACAATAATGTAATAATAATAATAATAATAATAATAATAATAATAATAATAATAATAATAACAATAACAATAACAATAATACTTTTAATTTGTACTGTACTTTTCATTCATAGTGAAACTCAAAGTGCTACAGTATAAATGACATAGAACACACAACATAAAGAAAATAATAATAATAATAAGAGTTAAGATGAAAAAGCCATCCTGAATAGAAAGGATTTTAGGCCTTTTTAAAAAATTACTAGTAAAAAAAACACTAAAAAAACACTAACGCATGATATCAGAAAATGGAGAAAAAGTGCCATAAATGTGTACTTAAGTACAATAAAATACACTTAAAAATACATTTATTATGTTACATACGCTTTTTTATTGTAACAAAACATCTCTTACATTGTGAGAAGTATTATGTTAGTACCCACGTGGGCTGGAGGAGTTGTATTGACGTCAAGTTAGCAGGATCTGCTAACAGACAGCGCGTGCGCGAAATTCATTAAAAAAAAACGCCGGAAGAAAACGTCACTTCCTGGTTCTGCATCTGACGTGTCTAAAACAGTTTCTCACTGGTGGGGGATTTACTATCTATTTAAGTATTATCTGGTAAGATTTAATTCTTTTAAGAGCAGACATTAACGCTCTAAAGGTGTTACGAAGCATTAATTTTGACACACGGCTTCAGTTTCACCTTTTTTCCTCCGTGTTTGTTTTTTAAATCTAGATACGTGGTGGCAAGATGCTCGATTTCTTCACCATCTTCAGCAAAGGGGGGATAGTGTTGTGGTGTTTTCAGGGAGCTGGAGTCACTGAATCCTTCACCGGGCCTGTCAACGCCTTGATCCGCTCCGTGATCCTACAGGTGAGCCTCAATGAGAGGTGGAAACCCTGTGACAGTTAACTAATTTGCGTTTTTCTAATTCTCGGTATAGCTTTGACAGCTAATGCTAACGCTAATAGGTAGCAGCAAACGCTAGCTTATTGCGTAACGTTAGTGTACTAAACAAGGAACCTTTTGAGCTGCGAATATCCTAAATTCTCCTCATTACGAATTGTAAGCTGATTTTTGTTTATAGTTTGTGCTACAGTGACTTTTTACACATTGTTTAGAAGCCGCAGAAGGCTAAAGATGTAGCAGCAGCAGCAGCAGCAACGACATGTGTGTTTATCTTCCGTTGACATGTCAACGATGTTTGTGATGTTTCAGGAGCGAAGTGGGAACAATTCATTTACTCATGAGGCCCTGAGTCTTAAATACAAGCTGGATAATGAGTTTGAGTTGATTTTTGTGGTAAGTTTCTCAATTGCACACTGAATGAATAAAAAATCAAATATCACCAAGTTGTGGGCTTCGTGCTGTCTTTATCTTTACATGTTAATGATCTTTACTCCTCTCTTTTTTTTTTTTTAACCTAGGTGGGTTTTCAAAAGATCCTGACGCTGACTTATGTGGACAAGTTCATAGATGATGTTCAGCTTCATTTTAGGGATCGTTATAAGAATGAGCTGGAGCAAAAGGGAGCTTTGAAGCTTCTCAGCAACAACTTTGAATTCGAAGAAGACTTCAAGATGCTTCTTAGGTAAAGACAGACATTTTCGCTCATGGAGGGGGTTTCTTGTCTTGAAGAACTTCAGTCATAATATCGTTTTGTGTCTGCAATGACTGATATAAATGTGTCCTTAATTTATTATACCAGTATATGGCAACCTTTAGTAGTTTAAGGTCAAGTGTATCAGGACTATTGCTAGGAAATTCTCATCAGTTTTCTGACCAATGAAGCTGTGAGAATCAAATGAATCACTAACCACAACCTTTCTCTGCTCTGCTCATGCTGACACATAATGAATGTTTAACCACTAGAGAGGCAGAGGAGAGCGGCAGAGCTCGAAGCCCTGCTACCATGCGGACCTTCAAGGAGTCTGAGAAATCCCAAAAAACTGTGAAGTCAATGATTGAGACGAAGGGTGGGGACAAAGGCAAGGAACAGGGTGGCAAGAAGAATAAAAATACCAAAAAGGAGGGTAAGTGCTGCTCGAGGTGGGTGTTATAAATGAGCTTGTTCGAAATAGCTACTGTAGCATCGCCATCATCAATTTCAGTCCTTACTTAATTTGATATTCCAATCTTTTCCAGCTCCTGCAGCTGAGCCTGTCAAAGTGGATCAAGGCAAGGCCTCATCTGCTGGCCAGAAGATGGTTGAGAATGGTAACCAGGGCTTGACTCCTGAAGAGATCATGCAGAAGAAGAGGGAAGAATTCTTTCGCAAGCGCACAGCGGGACCTGCTGAAAAAACTAGGTAAGAGAAAATATGTTTATGAAATGTCAAACAAGATATAGTTCAAATAAATGTTGTTGATAAAGGTATATTTCAGTTCACTCACTGTAGCTCACCAACAGCAGCGGAGAAACGGCAGGCACAAAGCGATTTATATGTTGTTGAGAGAAATACACAAATCTGTGAAAACTATTGGCTCACAGAACTCTGAATCACTTTAATTTTTATTTATGTTGTTTAATCCTTTTATTTAAACAGTCTAAGTCCTCTTTGAAAATGTCCTGTGACCTGACATTGTAATTACTGGATTTAGATGTAATCAGAGAACAGAGATAGATTGGCAGTTTTCCCAGTAGAGCTTAATAGACAAATAATGTGCAGTGCTTTTAAATCTTTCAAATTTGATACACTTCAGTGATGCGCATAATATTGATACCTAGTGGATCCTTAACAGGAATTGCCTAAAATTAAAGAGTATTAAAATTCGATTTGTTTTTTAATAAATGTGTTGCATACAATGAACCATAGTAACCAATTGGGCATATATGTTTTTCTATACTAATCAGGTTTTGTTCTGTCTCCTAGTGTAAAGCATGTTTAACTGCTTGTTTTTCATTTCTTAATTCTGATATTCTGTCATCTTACTCATAGTAAGTCTCCAAAGCCTCAGAAACCTCGGGAGAAACAAATGCGTGTTTGGGACATGGGTGGTAGCAGCACCAAGAACCTGGACTACAGTGAAAGGAATGGAGACGGTTCCCCCAATGGTGGTGACCAGAACCAGGAATCACAAATTGACCCAGTATGTACCCTTCCCCTCTATCCATCACTAAGAGGTTTTGTAGTTAAAGAGACATCTTCATAAGTCACTTTAATACTGTTAAAGTAAAGGTTCTGATGCCAAGTTCTTGATGTCATGGATGTGTTTCAGGGGATGCAGCTGAGCTCCATGAAGGGAGACCTGCTTTCTGTGGACTATGAGTCCGGTGAGGAAGATGGAGAAGAGTCTGAGGAGGAAGAGGAGAGAGTGGTTGTCAGTGAGACAAGCAAGACGAGGTAAGAATGTTTATTTTATATTTGGATTTTGTATTTCAAATGTGTCTCAAATGTAAGTTGCACTGTAAACGTGCCTGGCTTCGTCTGTTTGAGATCATTCGAAATCTTCTCAGCTCCAAAAAGGGTGGCGGTTTTGGGGGCATGTTTGGGATGCTGAAGGGCCTGGTGGGCTCCAAGAGCCTGACCCGCGAGGACATGGAGTCAGTTCTGGAGAAGATGAGGGACCACCTCATCGGTATGACATACTCTCACTCATCGTCCTCATTCTGCAGGATTTGAAACTGGCTTGTCTGCTATTCACTCTTCTCCGTTATCATCCTGTAGCAAAGAATGTAGCAGCCGACATCGCCTCCCAGCTCTGTGACTCTGTAGCCAAAAAACTGGAGGGCAAAGTCATGGGCACATTCACCAGTAAGTAAACTTTAAACATGTATAGAACTTACCCACAATAAACCATACATCACACTTCTTGTTTGGTTAAGCCCAGGAGGGAACAGAGGAGCATGAGATATTTTCTTAAATTGATTAGTCCCCTATGAACTCTGGCCTACATGCTGGGAAAATAATGATTACAGTAATTTCTTTTCCCAAACACTTGCGGTATGATTACCACAATAAACTGATTAAAATAGTTCCTTTCTCTCCATTTCATATACACAGGATTGTGATTAAAATGACACTCAGCAATTAGAAACATCCCACAGATGTTCAAGCTAAAGGGAATAAGTGCATATGTTGCATCATAATTTTTTTTTTTTTTTTTGAATTAGTGTAACTTGTCATCTGTGTACAGTTTGCTATCTATATCAATAACACACAGAAGATCTACAATAATTAAATGATATTAGATTATGCGTGTCAGTAAATGTATGGCATGCAGAATAGTGCTTGATGAATACACAATGCTCAGAGACCCCAACAAAGCCCTCTTCTTCTTCCGTGTTTGTAGCTGTTGCCTCAACAGTAAAGCAGGCCCTGCAGGATTCACTGGTGCAGATCCTGCAGCCCAAGCGAAGAGTGGACATTCTGCGAGATGTCATGGAGGCACAGAGCCAGCGAAGGCCTTTTGTCATTACATTTTGTGGTGTAAATGGGGTTGGAAAGTCCACCAATCTGGCCAAGGTGAGCTGTCATTGTTAAAATGGTAATGACATGTACCCAAATCTAGTAAGTGCCTTTTATGTTAATTTGCCTGTGGTTTGCTGATCGTTAACCCACACAGAAACCCCCTTGCCAGAGAGATTTCCTGTTGTTGATCATGTAGAGCTCTGTTAGTAGAGCATGGGAAACAATTCGCAATTTTTAGATGCAACCTTCAGTTCATTTGATCTAAATTTGTGTGAGGGTTTCCATTGACCCAGCTCAACCACAGCAGGCAGCAGTGTTAAAAACCCCTGCCTACTGTGTGCCTTTGGAAAGGGTTTGTGGGTTCTTCAAAAATTCACATTAGGTGTATGTGAAATAGTCAATATAACCAGTATAAACACAACAGATAAAAGCAGCAGTTTCAGCCCAAATATTCCAGTGTAGTATTCAGTAATTTATCAAACTCTAATTACAGAATTTGTGTCAGTCTAGTTTTCAAATATTTGAATTGGGGATGATAGGGGTGGGCCACACAGACAAATTTAATATTGAAATAATTATTTCTGTTATGATACTAAAGTATTGAAAATCACATGTTAAATACACGTCAACAATTACAACATTCTTTGTTCACAGTAGATATTTTGACTTGTCATAGTAGAAAAAGCACAGATGCTACTAACAACATTAACAGTGTGACAGCATACACAACACCAGGAAAATACCCTGAAACTGAAGCAGCTTAATGGAATTCAGCCTTCATTTGTTTACACCTGTGAAAAAAAGCCTGTTCTTAAATATATAAAAATAATAAACAATATTGAGTATTTTCCTGGGTATAGCTGCTGGATATTTTGCTTCAGTGTCACTTTTTAAATATTACTGTTCGTTTGATACATTTTACATCTCAACACGTCCAGATTGTGTCCCGCACATGTTCATGTGAGCCAAACTTGTCCTTGTCTCGGCCCAGATCTCCTACTGGCTGATAGAGAATGGTTTCACAGTGCTGATCGCAGCCTGTGACACGTTTCGCGCCGGGGCGGTAGAGCAGCTCCGCACTCATCAGCGCCGTCTGAACTCTCTGCATCCTCCAGAGCAGCACGGAGGACGGCCGGTCGTCCAGCTCTATGAGAAGGGCTACGGGAAGGATGCTGCTGGAATTGCAATGGAGGCCATTGCATATGGTAAAATAGTTTCTTTCTTGTTGCCTAATTTATTATCTGAAAGGATTTGTAGTGAACATGAACATGTGAGTTTATTCACCAGGAGGATGTAAAGCTTGTCGATTCCACTTGCATGTACTGCACATCTGTTCTAAAAAGGGATGTAGGCGTGGAAATTTAACCTATGACGCTTCAGTAGTGATGAGGTGTTCCATTAATGATTAATGTCACCCATATGGTAAAGTCACACGTACACCTTCTGTGTCTCTTCCCTCCAGCCCGCAACCAGGCTTTTGACGTGGTGCTGGTGGACACTGCTGGGCGTATGCAGGACAACGCCCCCTTAATGACAGCCCTGGCCAAACTTATTGCAGTCAACATGCCCGACCTTGTGCTGTTTGTTGGGGAAGCTCTGGTGGGCAATGAGGCAGTCGACCAGCTGGTAAGACACTCTGACAAATTCAGGCTTTTTGTTCAGACACACATCATGCACTGACGGGAAATGTCATTGATAGACTGACGCTGAGGAGAAAGTCAGTTTAACATGAATATATGTAATACAGTCTCCAGCAGATGTCAGTGTTGCTCCACTGATCTGCCGTCTCTCTAAAACTGTCATCATGTTGGTACAGATGTGTGTTTGCGCCTGCTCTACACTTTGTAAATAGTGAGATGGAAAGATGGTGCTATACATATTAACCTCTGACGTCATCCCCGGTTTTCCCTTGAATGATTCATCTCTCTCTCTCTCTCTCTCTCTCTCTCCCCCTCCCCCTCATGTCCTCAGGTAAAGTTCAATCAGGCTCTGGCAGACCACTCCATGTCTGACAAGCCTCGCCTCATCGATGGAATTGTTCTCACCAAGTTCGACACCATCGACGACAAGGTATTGAAACGCTTTTCTGTACACACGCTGTCTGGATTTAATCAGGCTGTGGACTTATGAATGATTGCAGTTGGAAAGCTGATAGCACTCATGCGTCACCCTCCCTCTTTCACAGGTTGGTGCTGCCATCTCCATGACCTACATCACAGGCCAGCCTATTGTGTTTGTGGGCACAGGGCAGACCTACAACGACCTGCGCAGCCTCAACGCCCGCGCCGTGGTCAGTGCCCTGATGAAGGCTTAAGTGGCTGCATGTTCTGCTGTTTATTCATCGTCGCAACGAAGCCAACAATACCTTTGCCACGCTGCCGTGAGATGTTCCAGCCCTGCTAGCCTGCGTTTCTCATCCTCCTGCCCTGCCCTCTCTACTTTGCATCAAATGAAGAACTCGTGTCACGCACTGAACTTTATTCTCCCAGCTCCAGGCCAGAGTAAAGGACAAGTTGTGCACTTCAAAAGACAGACCATCTTGCAACAAAGCTAGAGGAATCCTCCCTTTGCATAATTTCTAAACTTTTGGGCCAAATAAAGTACCTCAGATCAGCCTGAGTTTTCAACAACAATGAAGTCACATCCAATGGACATTTTGCTGACTAAATGGATCTAGGCTGTAAATGTCATCCGTTTACTGCGTTACACAGTAAAAAAAAAAAAACTTCCCTACCTGGCGTTTTGTCAGTTAGTTTTCCCCTCTTCATGTAAATGAGGTCAGGTCGTCAAGGCTTGCTGGTGACTTTTCAGCAGCTGCATGTGCCTGAGGAAAGCTTAGTGACCATAGTGCCTATGTCTCCTGTCGTCTTAGTTCACACTTTCACTACATGGGTAGTTAACAGTAACATAACAATGCAGGTCAGAAACCACTGACTCAGTTTACAGTCTGCGATTGGGGAGTGTGCGAGTGTCAGCACCTGTCAAATTAGTATATTTAAAATGACTCCTGTTAAAAAATCAAAGTCATGAAAGAGTAAAAGAATATACTTGTAAGCTCACTTTAATCAATGCTGTAATATTTGACATCAATTGAACACACTAACTGTGGAACATTAGTTCTGGATTTATTCTACAAAATCCATCTGCCTAACACACAAATAACTAATGTTAATTACAAAAAGGAAACAATGATCCCTCAGTTTATAGTTGATTCAAAGTGGAAAAATATTTTGTAAATTTACTTCTGTTCTTACAGGTTGTCCATAGATTTTCAGACCACACTTTTTGAATGGTCAGTTGAAGTTCAATGGGCCTTTTTTTTATGTTCCCTTCTGATGATTTACTCTTCATTTACAAGAGGAAATATGAGTATCTCTAGCCCCCTTTAATTTGTGGTAGTGCAATATGAGAGAATCAAGAGTTATACAGAAGATTTGAGCTAATTTATGAGAATGTAAACATTTCTAAATAAAACTGTTGTATGCCATAAGAGCTTGTAAACTTTGTTTTATGTTTCAGAGACATGTGGTGTGTGTGGCCCCATGACAGACTTCTCCAGCAGAGTCTGATTTTTTTTTTTTTTTATTAGAAGGAATGCAAACATGACAGGACAAATGGGATACCAAAAGCTTTATTTTGAAAATAGTACTTATAAATACTATGTCAGAAAACACATGCAAGTATTAAAAATACAAAAAGGCTTACAAAGAACATTCTTTATTTTTCAGCACAGGAGTGGCAAAGTGATTGCTACTGGCAGGGAGCCGCTCTGCTATGGAAACATACACTTCTGAACTTAATTTGTGGACAACGTCATAACATTAATGTGTTTGCAAACCAAGTAAACCATCCATGACTGAGATAATTATTTCCACCCATCCCCTTCCCAGTAGTGTGCAAATCAAGTTTTCCCAGTTTCAGGGTTAAGCATGACAGATACAAACCTTACATACTCTACACAAGATGTCTGTTATAGCTTGAACCTATAGAGCTTCTCTTACAGGGCAGGTAGGTCAACATGACAACAGTTAACTTCAGCTGTATGCCTTTTTACTGTATGTCTAAATCCAGTGACTCATTGCAGCAAAGTCAACTTCTGTCAGTGGATTCAGATCTATCATTTTTGTCAAGTTGAAGTGAGAACATACCATAGTATCACTGCTCCATCATCTGCATACTTATTTTCTGTGATTCCCAAAAGTCTAGGTTTAACATTTAAATACAGTACAATGGGGGCTGTGAGGTCGAGTATTGGTTTTAACGGTTCTGTTAGATTTTTCCTTTCTCTTTTAAACAAGAACTAATAAAGGAAAAATAAACATCTGGAAAATACTGATGACAGCTTTTAGGTCTCCCATGGCCCATAATGTTCCTGGATTCGTAAATCCATAGAATGAAATCAGACTCGAGTACTACTCGAAGTAGACTGATCTCTTGTTGGAGCTGTGGAGGAAAATGTCTGATACTGATCCCGACTGTGTGCCTGTCAAGAATGATAGTCTGGGGCAAAAAGAGAAGGAAGGAACTTGAGTGAACAGTTGAAAAACAAAGCGCATCAACTGAAACCCTGCCACTGACTTCCATGCATGCAATACTACAAAGACAGTTGTATCTTTGTGTAAAGGAATATCAGTAGGTCTTTTCAAACTGGAAAATCAAGAACAGACTTTGATTTCCTATCTCTACCAGCATGCAGTAAGAAAACAGTCTAAGACAGGGCTTTATTGTGTTATTCTGGAAATGTCTCTTGCCAAGTGGCCACTGCCTGATGTCAACGAGAAGCATTCAGTCCTAACCTTGAAGGAGACTTTTCTGTGTGTTAAATCCATTCTGCACGTCCTCCCCATTTTGTGGGGGAGACCCTGTAAATAAAGATGAAGACAATTACAGAATGCAGGCAACTCACTGTCTGAACTTCTCTCAGAAAGGAGAGTTAACCAGATCTGTTGAACTCAAATGTAAGAATTTGAACTGAACATTTTCAGATTTAGATTTTTGATAGACACAAAAGTTAAAATAAATGTGCTGCACTTTAATTGCCCAGGTGCCCTAAGCAGGTTAAAAATGAGTATTGTTACATCATGTGAAGTGGTAGCTACCACTCGTTCCAAAAGTGTTTTCCATAGCTCGATTTCAAATTTCTCTTTAAACGATATCCTCAATACTTAAGGTAGAAACAGAGGACTCACCCAACAATGGAACGATCATATAGGTTTATATTTTGACCACCAATTTTAATTATTTCAACGTTGTTTCTGAGAAATCATGTTTTGTCATTTTAGCATGGCGGACGGCTCAAAATACTACAATTCCCTTGGCTGCTGTTGCTGTGGAGAAGAAGTCAGTCAGAGGTGCGAATCAGAGCTGCAGCGAATTTCAAACACTTTTTTTTGAATGTTTGAACACAAAGTGATGTCCCAGTTGCTCCGCCGTTAGCGACGCATGTAACAGAATTTTAAGATGATCAAATGTTTCTTGCCGAAATGCATCTTGCATCTCATCATTTTTAACTTCTCACCCAAACTTTTTATGTGCATGGGTGTGTGCCTTTAACTTTTTGTCAAAGAACGGAATATTTTCTCTAACACAGTTGTTGACCTTTTGTACTGATGATTCCACTGGTAGAGTTTCATGACCTTATCCAAGCTGCAGAAGTGCTTCAACTGTGAGTCATCTCACATTGTCTATGGAAAAAATAAATGGGACTCTTACTTCTGGAGTGCCAAAATATCTCCTGCCACTTCTAAACTCCATTACATTTCTGTAAGTTGGGGTACTCACAAAAGACAAATTAAAAAAAAAAAAAAAAAAACACAGAATGAACTCACTGACTACAAATAGGTACACAAATGAACTGTGATTGGCTTTTATCCTCCTTACCCCAGCCGTTGGTTGATACATCACGATTGCAGATCTCATTGGCCAGCCTCTCAAAGTACTCAGGCAGGTCGCCATACTCGTCTCCATAGGAGATGACCTTGATGCCTTTGTCCAGCATGTTGTCACGCAGCTTCTTGAACTCACCCACATCCTCCCGCCGCACAAGCATGAAGTGCTCCAGGTCCGACTTGTGCTTGACTGCCTCCAAGAACAGAGCCTGGAAGGTTGTGTCATCTACTGTGCGTCCGCAGCCGAGGAACACGAATGATTTGGTCTCATACAGCTTCTGGATCTCACGCTGTTGAAACCAGTGGTAATACATGTTATTACTACCATTTCAAATGAACCAGGTACCATCCTAGAACAGAAAGATAGTAGTGAACAATTTCAGCGCTCACCATAACCTCAGTGTTCCTCAGTACATTCTGGTAGCCAGCAGGGTGCAGTACGATACCACTGGGGTTTGTGTAAACACCGTGGATATGTAGAACACTTAACCTCCGTTTCTCCTGAGCCCACTCCAATACCTAGACACACACACACACAAACACACAAGCACACCCACTTAACAGTCCATTGCACTCAATCCTGTTCTGACTGGGCAGGGAGTAAAATCACTGAACAGCAGTGAGAGGATATTAGCCCTGATGGAGACGAGGCATAAATACCAGGACTGAGAGGCAAAGCCACGAGTCTCTCAGAAAACTCTGACCATTTATAGCAAATTTGTGTTGTATGTAACAAATAATAAAACTAACTTTGTATCAACAGGGACATAAATGTCACGATTGGAGCTCTGAGATTTCATGGGGAAAACTGGTCAGAAGTGAAACAAACCTATGTTTACTGGGAAAACACAGGCTTCCTCCTCAGTCCAGTCTTAAACCATAAGCAAATATTGTTCAATCTATAAAATTTGACAGCAGTGGAGTAATGACTAGAACTTTAACCTTCCTCCACCTGTCAGAGACAAAGGGCTCTTTCAAGTCAAAGCATTATCTATTTTTCTCCAGAACTAGCCAATGAGGGACTTCACTGAAAGGCAACATCATAGATGTAAATCTGACAGAGTGAGAACTTGAGGCCAGTTCACCCCTGACTTTTGAAATTGAGAGCAATGTTGTAAGTGTGTTTGCAATGTGAGATAAGATAATTTGTGAAATGACACTTGAATTCATTATTTGTTAGGGTTTTGAATCCATCTGAGCCTGGCCTAACATACAGTGCTTGCTTAAGTGCGTGCTTTAGTGACCTTTGTACTCAAAGAGCTGACTGGATCTGCCATGGCGGGATCAATGCCATAACACAATCGGAGCAGTTTACCTTCTTCTCATCTGTCAGATCCAAAGACTCCAGCTTGGTGCCCTGGTGAGCTGCATAGATCTCCAATAAGTTGTCAAAGTTAGTAGTGAGGACCAGTGCACCGCTCTCCATTAACTGCAGCACCGAGCGCAGTAGATGTTTCCCTGCATGCTCCATCTTGCACTCCAAATCGTCAAACACCTCGTATAAACAGTCCTTGAAGAATGTCGACCGCACATTGCCTGTTCTCTGTAGAAAAAAATGACAGGAAAGGCTTTTTATAATGAGATTTTGAGAAGCACAACACATAGCTATTTTATAAGTATAGATATAAGCAATTCTCTAGGTGGCAACAATTTAAAACATTTCTCTGCAAGACTGAATTGACCAAGTTCATCATAAATACTTTGGAAGTATTTATAAAGACCTTGAAAAATAATTGAGTTTTAAAGAACATTGTGACTATAGTACAATGACTAAGACTTCATACAGTTCACAATGCACTGCAGACAGAAGGCCATACCACTGTGTCTACAGTACCTACTGATACTTGATAATCAGTCTTCAGCTAAGCACCTTTATTAAACACTGAATGTACCATGACAACAGCTGGGAAGAGAAGTACAGTGGAACTGTGATCTAGTGTTACAGAGGAACAAAATATAAAATAAATTAAAAATGAGGATTGGACCGCTGATCTTAGGCTAAAAAGTATCTAAGCTCTGAAGTACACAGGGTTGTGATGACTTTCATTATTGTAACAATGTAAGACAGCTTTACAGCCTCAACCCCTGCCTTCTCTCAGTAGACAAAATGTGCTGACTGTCCCAAAACCTTGACTGGCCAAATTGTAGTAAAAACAAAATCTGCACTCTCCAAAGTTTTAAATATAGATAAGAATTTACAGTGTTTCCAACCTAAAAATACTGTGTTCACTGACTGAAGACTGACTGAAATAACATGCAAGAGAAATAATTAAGATGGAATACAGCATCAGTGTGAATATGATACTGAATGTTCCTCATTTTATCAAAACTTGACTGTAGTGTGAGTTTATTTTTAGTGTGAGTGGCCCTGCTGTGAATTCTGTCGGTGCTTAATATTCACACATTCACTGGAAAAAGCTTGTTTAATTGGTTTGAACATGCTTTGAACAGCTTTAGGTGGAATATTTCATGATAAACCTTCTGTTTAAAATACCACATTATCAAACTACCCCAACTGTGATGCCAAGTTCACTTTCACAAACCTGCAACAAGCAGATCTTTAATGGGACTGAACTCTTGAATACACTGTTTTAGTTATCTTACCATGTGACCTTATCATGTTACATCAAGTGTCTTAAAATAAATGTGCATTTGAGCCCAGTCTGAGAAAACAGTGGAACGTTGATATTTTTTCTCTGAGCTTAGAAGCAGAGTAAAACCACAGCACAGACACCACCAACACTGGAGAAAATGACAAATTAAAGCAACAGTGTAACGTAATTTACTCTTAGAAACAGACAGAAAGTAAGTACAATTTGAGTACTAACTGTACTCCAGGCCCTAGCTATGACAAAAGAGTGTATATAATTGTTTTTCAATATTTGCTTTAACATGCTCTCAACAACCCTTCCCTTCGGCACTTCCCTTCAAAGGAATCCCAACTGGCATCCAAAGTGTCCGAATTTATTACTCAAGTTTGAACAAAGAGGTTTCTGTGAGCAAATTTGAAACTACAAATTTTAGCAGTGTCAACTGTGTGTAAGCGATGAAAATTTTTCAAAACATCTGCTCAATGGCAACTTTTTTCTGTATCCAACACTACATCACCCTCTCTGATCCTGTCCAGAGCTCTTCAAGTAGCAACTCACGTACCACCTGATTCTGCTATGAGATTATGGGCTGTGACTACACGTGTAAGGCTCACCCTTACCTGGCACAGCCTGTTGTAAAAAGAGAAAAAAAGAGGCAGGAAGAGTTGGGCAGCTAAGAATAGCAGAGGGTAGCGCAGAGCTGTAGTGACCAAGGTGATCCTAGCACAGGGAAATGCTCCGCTGACTTCCAGAGATTACAGCTCTAATGGGCTAAACAGCGGGAGTCCTTTCCACAGGAAGAAGCTCATTATCCACATCTAGTGTCTACAGCACCCATCCTGATCACTGTGTCCTTGGAACGCCTAAAGACTTATGTAATAACCAAATTAAGTGCAAGTAAACAACTCTTAACTGCTTTTTAAATATTCATAAATCTGTTTCACTAAGTTTTATGATATCTCTGGACTGCCCTACTGTGTACATGCCTACAGTTAGTACTAATAGATATAATGCGGACTTTTCATAGATCTGTTGCTACTGGAAAATGCCTATGACACAGCTTGATCTTTATCCACAGGAAGTTCTGGTTCATTTTACATTGACTGTTGACTTTGGGGGGAAAAAAGAACTGTTTTTTTAATGCTGCAAGCTACCTGAAAAAGCCTTTGGATATATGGCTCACTGATTATCAGCAGATGATCAAAGCTTTCCTCCCAAGACCGTGATAAAAAAAAAAAAAATCTTGCCTGAATCAAGCAAATAAACTAGTCTGCAAAGTTGCAATTAGCCTCATTTTCTCGAAGGTCACAGGTGCGAGAGGATTTACGACAAAAACATTCTCTTTGAGTTTTAACTTCAGATTATCCTCATTACCTGATACTGTGTGGCTGCAGAGTAGACCACTATAATCCAGCTGATACACAATTCCCTGAAAAGTGGGTTAAACTCTCACAGCCCACTGTTACTGGATTTAACTGGATATTAGCATTACTAACACAGTTCTTGCTAAATCCTCTCAATTATAAACGTCATCAAATTCTAGTGAGGAAGACACTGTGCAAGATTTTGATGAGTTTTTCATGATTCAAACCATGATTAAGTGAGTTCCTATGCTTAAGAAGCCTGATGCATTTAGCTCTCTGCCTTGGGGGATGACAGGACAGTGAATCAGCTAAGTACATCACTTCAGGCCAAGTGCAAACATGTGTGCTTATCTACAAGAGGCGAAAATATCTGCAGATGGTTTTTATGAATGGGCAGTTGCTACACACTCATGTCTTTTACTGTAACGTACTGTATGCATGGTGTTTGAGTGGTGCTTTAATTCTGTCTGAATGGAAAATCTGGGCTGGTGGGCTGCTGGTTCACATTATTCTATGCTTGTTTTTCCTCAGCATGCTAGAGCCTGCTGTGTCTGTAGCCAACAGCAGTGGGCTGCACGACTGTGGATTGAAATAAACACGACGGATAAAGCCATAAAAGCGCTGTTTGTTCCCTTTGTGACAACAGGCTGAGGGCTGAAACAAAGCGTGTTTTATCAATGTCAAAGGTGCGATGAGACATGACTAACACAGGAGGCAAACGGTATTAAGGCTCCCATCTGCCAGCCCTGCTCCAGACCAGACTGGTCCGACAGGAAGACAACTGAGTTATATGGATCCAAATGTGTTTCTGTCCATTTTATTTTTCAGTTGATTTGTAACAGTCCAATTGGTTTAGAGCTGCACGGTTCTGGAAAAAAAAAGGAGAATCATGATTCTCTCACTCACATTGACAATTTTTTATGATTAGTAGGGACTATTTTTTTAATGTTGCCTCTGTAATGTCACTGAGCCTGTGAAAGCTTGTCAGGGATAGTGATGCTCTGTGTAAGGATCCTGTTATAGATGTTTATGTGGTCGGGCTACGGGGATTTCCTTGTACTCTTGATGGCCTTGATTACTTGATCATATTTAAAGGTGGCATTACCCTGTGGTGTTACCCTTTGTTGTTGCAATTATGACAAAACATTGTGCTTTTGGCTGTCATCATTGTCTTTAATTCCCAAAATGTCCCATATCACAGAATGTGACCCATTTCTATAGTACAAGCAACGATTTTAATCAGAACTGGTGTTTGATAAATTTATTTTCTCTTCCTTGCCATCCCACGAGTTGACACGTATTCTTCCCCCAAAGCTTTCTGTTAATCACACAAGTTAGATTTATTTTTGTTCCTGTCCTCTCTGCTGTCACACAGTGCAACGCAGTGTTGTCTGTCATTAATGCAACTTAAGGTAGAAATCAAGAATGCTTATTGTGATAAAATGGACATCTTGTTCAATACAAATATGTATTCAATTTTAGAATGAGACTGCACAGAGTAATATGATCATTCTTTCAGCCTTATTTTGCAATAGCAAATTCATTACGATCACAAATCACACTACAAGGTGGGTGGTGGGGTGAGTTTGGTCTCTTGTATTAAACCAGAAGTCTCATATATGATGTGCAGCTTGTTGTATTTTAAGTTTATATGTTTGTCGCGTACAGAAAATCAGTTCAATGAAGGTTTGTATGCTGTACAGTATATACAGTGTATGCTGTAAATATGTTGTGAACCTTAAATAAGGAGGGCAAGGGCAGGTTATAAAATAAAAAACACATCGGGGTGTCTTTTCAGGGAGCCCCAAAGAAGGCACTGGTGGTTTTTTAACAACAATAAATGAGAAACAGAAAAACAGCCAGCTCATTGCATGTGTGATTGATTCCAAATAAACTGATGAAAAATGAATTTCTAAGAAAAGCAATACAAACAAGTCTTGTGTCATTTGCTATAAGTCTTTTAATGAGATAAGGCTGAGATATCTTATCTCAATTCATGGAAGTTGAAGCAAAATATTCCTGGCTGAGGAAAGGACAATGAGCTGGCAGTCTGTCTGCCATGTGTTAGTACATGTATGAATGGGTGGTGTAGAAAGGAAAGGAAAAAGGATCAGGCAGTCTTACCGGGGAAAGTTTTTGAATGAGGTCATGAGCCACATGCACCAAATTCTTATCTTCCTGCATGTGCTTCTGGAAACGTCGACTCTCCTCCTCCTCTAGTAGGTCAAAGTCATTGGCCGCATCAAGCAAGGCCTGGATGAGACCTTTCCAGGAGCGGAGAGCAGGGACCTGAGGTGCCACTGCAGAGCTTACCCCTGTGCCAATCACCAGGACTAGCTCAGGGGCTCGCTTAGTCTTCAGGCTGGGCAGCAGTTTTCTTTGGGGCAGGCAAAGATTGAATGATGATAAAGGTTCCAAAGACGGTACTTTCCAAATCCTTCTGACAGCATGAGGGTTAAACAATAATTTTCAAGCATGCAGTGTGAAACTAAAACCTACCTGTGTTTAAGACCAGCAAAAATTTGGAAGGCAAAAAAACCCCAACCTTGTTGACAAAACTGATGGATGAGTCATGGGCATAGTGTGCAGTTGGCTCCAGAGCCGTACCTAAGCTTACCTGGGCTTTTTTGCATTTGAGTCTGCATCCTGAGAATCAGCTGCAGGTCGCTTCTCAGTTTTCACTCCTACAACGGAGGCCATTCAGCACCTGTAACAGAAACATGATCAACCACATGCTAACTCTGATGACTACTCAAGCCAACAATGGGCAACACAAGTGTAAAAGTTCAGGATATTACAGACTGACATTTGCATTGTTGTTGACTGTTATTTATGAAGCTTCTTAACGACCTGGTCATATTGTAATCATGTCACATAAGAGGTTGTTTTATATATAAATCATAGCCAATGAAATGGTGCATCCACTTAGCTTGCGTCATCCCGTCTATATCATTCTGCAAAGAGGAAATCATTTATAAATTTCCTCCTGGCAGGTTGACAATTGTTCCAAAAAACAGTGTCAGACCAAGTGACATTAAAATGTTCTTTGTTTTTTAAATAGATAGCGGGACACTTTTATAATATTTTTGTTTAAATTTAACAGTATGTTAACGTTAGGTTAAGTCAATACCCCACGGCTCCAACGCCAAGTTAGCATTAGTATTTAACCAACCACGCCACTTTTTAGGTTAGGGTTAGGGGGGTTAGGGTTATTTCACGCTTAATTCACATTATCATTACTTACCTTGATATTCAGGTAGAAGTCCCTCCGATTTGAAGTCAGCGAAAGACGATTTTGTATCAATGTAAACCACGTTAAACAATGGGAAATCAACTTCAATCAAATCAAGTTCGGAGCTTTCAGCTTTTCGATGGTGTTAATTCAAACCCAATGATTATCACACTGTTACTGTAGCACCAGTGAAAAACGGACAACCAAAACCTCAACTTACAACTAACTAGCATTAAGCTAGCGTTACTTTGTTATTGCCTTAAGCTAACTTAGCTGTTAAGGTTAGCTATATCCAAGGTTGTTAAAAGCTCCAAACTGCCTCTGTTTTACTTGTCATGCTGAGCGTGGAGTCACCAAGGCGGCATACATCGACTGAAAATAAGTCTATTTAGCTAAAAACGCCAGTTGCTTTCTTTCGCGTAGCTATATACACGGCGAATGCTCTCGACCCTCCCGGCTACGGTTCAACACATTGCCTGTCGATGTTTAAGTTTTTGAGGAGCTGTTGAAGTCACCGCCTGTGGTGATGTACACCCGGTCTTATGATGCCTTCATGTGCTGTACGAGTAATCAGTTCAGGCTTTACTGTCTCGCATAGGACATTTGGCTTGCAGTATAGCATTAACAGACACATTTCTGTTTTTATAATTATTGTATTATTCTGTATGGTTAATATTCTGGTATCTCTTGGTATTACACGCACATTTTATCAGTCTTATTCAGCCACTACACCAAGCTTAATAAAATAGTTCAATAGTCCTTTTTTTTTTTTTTACTGCAAAACAACACAGTCGTATTCACGCTCTCAAAGTTAAGAAGTAGAGGTTTACAATGAGTACTTGAAAGCAGCATTTTTATGAGCATGTGACGTCAAAGAAGGGGATGAGGCTAGACCGTAGCAGACAGTACAGTATACGGCCCACTTTGTTTACCCTTTTTGTTCTTTAAACTTGTTTATGTTACTGTTGTATGAGTTTGACTGTTGTCAATAAAGAAAAAAGAAAAAATAAAATAAAAAAGAGAGTATAGTATATATATATAAACTGTTATTTTCACCATAAACTGTTGTTTACTGCATCTGGAATGCTTGCATTAATTAAATCATTGCGCAAATTGCAGCCTTTTAGAGACAATGGTACGTTTTACCTTCTAATGTAGCATCATTCCGAAATCTGGGAAATAAAAATTATTGGAGCAAAATTCAAAAATCTGTCAATTTGTTTGTCTTGAAGAAGGCATTAGACAATATAATTAACATTAAAAATGATTAGTATCGCAACCTTCAGCAAAGCCTATATGCCAAATTACACTTTAAAAGGCAGAGCTTTCATAGTTGACAATAAAACTGTACAATATTTTGGTTTTGAATCACAAATTGTAGGTAAGATATGTCTTCTATGTTGTATTGACAACATAGGAGACATTTTTCCTGGTGGCCTGTTGTGTTTTCATCTAATACATCCATTGATTTCCTTCATAACTTATGCTAAACAGGAACACGTCAGCATAGACGACTTCAGTAAACCCTCCACTACACTGCCATCTCCTGTTTAAAAATAAAACCACACCTTGAAGTATTCAGGGCAAAAGTCATGCACCTAGTTCCAAATAGGTTTTGCGATTTAAGTCTTTTATTGTTTTGAGTGATGTAATCCAGGCAGTATGTTAGTCAAATGTAAAATAAGAAAATAATTACATACAAATATACTAATGCTCTAAGTGTTCATTCATAGTGATGAACGCTATGACACAGCTGGGGTCTCTCAGTCTACTAGCACAGTTAGACCATAACTGGGTGAAGATGTTGTATATGGATTGTACAAATGAGACTAAGTGAGTGCTGATTTGTGTAGAAAATATCTACCCTGAGACGGTGGGCCCCCTTGCACCATGGGTGCAGGTGCAGCTGTGCTAAGTGCACTCTCTATTCTTAGTAGTTTTTCCAAAACACACGGCACACTGCACCTCAGAGATGCCATAAAGTAGATGTCCTACCTACTACTTACTAAGTGTAGATGGTGCCACACTGACATTAATATAAGGTTCAGACTTTATAAAATATTTACAGAACTCTATATTGCAGCTCTTGCTAGATTGGCAGTGTAAGTTGCAGGGTGTGTTAAGCAATATTAGGGAGTGTATGAGGAATATTAAATGACAAAGTTGCTTATTTTGCACAGAATTTGGTGGTGTAAAGGTCTAATTTCCTTAAATCCAAACATAGATGACATAGTTCATTTACAAAAGCGTTTTAAGCTAAATCACCAAGTTTTAAAAAAGCAGCTATTATTATTGCAATTTCCCCTCTTCTGCAGGCCAACTGTGGCAAGCTTACAATTCAGTCCTAGCATTTTTAAACCAAAACTGAATGTTTGGGTAGCACTGTTAACACTGATCTATAAATACTGTAACTGTATAACCAGCACTATAGAGAGTGATTGAAGTTATGGTCAGAACTTTGTATGGACGCAGTCATTGAGTTGCTAAAAAGAGACGAATAAAAACAACTTGATGTAAATCACCAAGAAAACTTGTGCCAACAAAACAGTCTACACTTAGATTCAAGAGGAAAATCATTACTTCTTTTTTCCCCCAATTTATTTGCGAATAAATTTAAATGAACATTTCATTGACATTCGTCCCTCAAGATACCAAAAAAACAGCATATATATTGGAGTGAGATGATCCATATGTTCACCCTGTCAGCAAATAAGTTACGATTATAGTGCAATACATATTGTGTATAGGCATTTTTTAACTGATAGCCTACATCAATGCATACATGTTAGTATTAAATATCATTTGACTACATAACTAAATCAGCAGACACATTTTCAGTCTATACATATCAATGTATTTGAAGATACAATCAAACATTAAAAGGCATACCGTTTGTCTGTCTTTAACATTCAAAAATATTTTCCATTTAGCAAATTTATTCCAAATCATCAACCAATGAAGAATATTACAGCTGTAAGATTTCACATATCCTCAAAGAAAAGGCTCCGTGTTCATTTCATAACAGGAGAAAAGGCATACTAGCATATTTGAACCAATGCACTCTCACTCAATCACTTATTTATTTGTAAGAAATGTCTAGTTATAATAGGCTGTTTAAAGGTCAAAAATCAAACCCTCCTGACGCTCCTGAAGAGGTAAAATCCCTAAACAAAGCAAACATTTTTTAAATTCTCATTCTTTCCCTTCTTGAAATGCAGCAATTATGCTTTGAATTAGCACAACATGAACCTGAAAGTCACATGAAGCACAATAAAAGCTTTAGTTTCAAGGCTGGCAGATCTTGAGCTATATTTTACTGCATAATAGTTAACCTAATATAATAGAGTATATTAACTGGTGATAATGATAATAATAATAATATAACTTATTCATAATAATGCAGTACTAGTATGATTTTTGACTACACAACTGACAGTTCATGAACTCTTATGGGAGATCAGTCATTTTCTCTTACCAAAGTGAAATATGGCTTTAAGGGCACAAAGGATTAGCAGAGGTCTGGTCAGGGCTGGGCTCCACACAGTATCCAACAGTATCTTCTTATTCTTTGAAACCCTTCATGGACCCTGGTAGTAAAAGTCTATGAAGGAAGCCAAGGGTAAAGGAAGAATACACTCTTTTAGAAAGTCACAGTTGCTCTATACAGAGATGGACCCCTCTCTAAAGTTGGTCTTCCCTATCAGAACATTGAGAAGTGTAGCCTTGCCCCCCTGGCTCTCCTTCTGAGCCTGTCTGATGATGTCGCTCAGCTGGTCCTCATCCTCACGCCTTATAAGGTAGCCCTTACCACCGTAACCATCAGCCACTGTGTGATAATCTTCAAAAAGGAGCAGAAAATACAATCTGCCAGTTAGCAACTGCCCAAACGTCATACATTATTATACATTAATTCTGTTCAGAGAGTGTGATATAACCTGTACTCATATGCAGAAAATGTACCTGTAAATGCGAGGCCACATGCCACGTTGCTGCCAAGTATGGGAACCTGCTCTCTGGAAATCTGACTCCAACATGCATCGTTTCCCACCACGGCTATAACTGGTGTCTGGAAGACAACAAAAATGAAATGTGGAATATTGGACGAAAAGAAAGAAAAATATACAATCACGCATGTTATTGCTTCACAGAGAATAAAGGATTATTAACTGGCTGAGGCCTTTAATAGGGTACAACAATTAGGCATTACAGCTCCCAGGGGCCAACACTTCATAACAAAATGTGTGAATAATTCTATACAAAAGCCTCTGAAGAACAGCATATATATACAAAGATTCAATGCATACTTTTGTGAAATCTAAAAATCTAAAATGTTTCGTTACAATCAATTTATAGCAGAGATACAGACAACCACTGTAGTACTGATCAATTACACAATAAATACGTAATTCAATATACAGTAATTCTTCCTGTCCATCGGTATGAGATGTGGACAACACTGACTAGATGATCTGAGATTTTTAAAGACTCTTCACACCTATAATAAATCCACACAGGTGTTTTTACCAATTGTGCCTGATTAGACCACTTCGTGTGTGTGTGTGTGTATGTGAGGGTCTATATCTTTATGATTAACAATTTGAGTTGTAGATCTGTGTTAGTGTTTGTGTGTGTGTGAGGCTATCGAGGGTTGTTGATACTGATATACTGATACTGTTATGTTCTTTGTGTTTGCAATATTTATTCTAGTCTTGCACATTTGCTACAGATACTTGAGTTGCTTTCATATAGATAATGACAATATTATAAGAGTGATTTTACCTTGTGTCTAGTGAATGTGTCAAACTCTGCAACACTGTATCCTAAGGAGCCGTCACCGTAGACTATCCACACCTGGAAAACACACCAAAGTAGCATTTCATTCAGAAAAGGTGGAAACTGATCAATAGATGATCAGACTTTCAGAAAAGACTGTTATCAATACTATACCTCAGATTCAGGCCGACACAGTTTTGCCCCTAGCGCAAATCCTCCTCCCACTCCCAGGGTCCCAAAGGCTCCTGTAGGGACAAAGAACAGTACTTGTTGAGTCAACAAAGATTCACATAACTGAAATTATCACAGTTTAGGTACTAAACATCTGTTGTTTTACTCACAGCTGTTCTTCAAAAACAAATTGATGTCTGAATTACAGGATCTAACCTGGATCTAGCCAGCACAAAGGTCCTCTTGGTCTCATTATGTAAGCAGCACTTCCCACAAAATCACCACCATCAGCAACAATGATGCTGTCCTCTGCCATCAGCTCATCCACAAGGTGAAGGACTTTCAAGGGATTTAAGTGGTGGTCTGTCTTTTCATCAGCTTTAGCCCTGAAATGAAAAAAAATACTCTTATGTGAGAAAAAAATCTTCCCATGGATGCATTTGCTTTAATTTAGTTGATGAACTTAGAGAATAGAGTGTAATTGCATAATTAAGCAGAAAGGTTTTACAATAGACTGTATGGTACTGACACACGCAGAACAGGGACTGACAGGGACTCATCAGCTCTGCTTACCTGTTGGTGTTTTCTTTGGTCATATCTCCTGCTTTGAGGCTTTGAGGCCATTCTTCTGGACAGCGATGGCCCTTCAGGCCTTTGGAAAGCCGCACTAAGAATGAACCAGCATCACCTAAAATAGGCAAACATTTACATTTTAGACTTTAATTGTTAAACAGATGTTTTTGTCCTATCGCCTAACTCTGGAAAAGTGCAAGTCAACTGCAAAAACTGTGATGTTCAGTGAAGAAACAACTAATCTAAAATGAAACATTGCTACTTTAATTGTAAACCTGGATGATAATGGCATGTTACGGACATACCCTGAATTGCTATAGTTGGTTTCCAGAACATATCTGAGTTTTTCAGTAGCTGCGTCTTATCTCTGTTGACAGCGATGATCTTGCTACGTCTGTTCAGAACTCTGCCATAGCTCAGCCGGAAGTCACACACGGTGCCTGCAAACACAGCAACATAATGTTAACATTTCTTTAGGAATTCTGGATAGCCTGTGGCTATACAGGCTACTTTGAAAGTACAGTTCAACCTCTAACTGTATGTCAAAAAACAACAACAACTTCCAGTATTGGTTCAAGTTACTTTTAGCAAGGAAGGAAGCAGCTGTCATTCTGTCAAGCATAAAATAAAGTATTGTTGAATTATTTACTGAAGCTTACATTTTTGAATTCGATATTAAATCAGTAGTACTTATCCACTGCATAACTGTGTTAAATAATTATCTCCTGTCATCTTGTGTTAATTAATTACCTTCTGTCATTGTCTTAGGTTTGATTATTAAACAAGAAAAATAGTCTATTGCCATGCTAGCGGCTGTACTTGGGCACAGTGATGCTTTGAGCTTAAAGCTAACATCAGCATGCTAACATGCTATAATGTATTAAGTATAATGTTTGCCATGTTCACCATCTTAGTTTAGCATGTTAGCATGCTATAAGTTGCTCATTAGTGTTTAACATAAAGTGCCACTGTGGCTGATGGGAATGTGAGTAGTTTTGCTGGCATTTAGGCATAAACCAAAACAACAAATTGTGAAAGTGAAATTTTGACCAGATGATGGTGCTAGATAAAAAGTCAGGGGGTCAGGGTTATTACAATTCATCCTGAGTGGGACATGAATGTGTGTACCAAATGTCATGGCAATCCATCCAATAATTGTCCAGACATCCCACTGAAAACCAAAAATGTGAATCTCATGGTGGCAGTGGAGGAAAAGTCAGGGGATGGATCAATGAATAGTTGTTGAGACATTTCAGTCTAGACCAAAGTTGTGTACAGACTGACAATGCCCTCCTTAGACCCATGCCCCTAGCATGGCTAAAAAGTAAAGGCCATAATATTAACATATAGAATCTGAGCTGTATGACTGTATGTCTGACCTGCTAAGAGCACCAAGTCGGCGTCCTTCAGAGCATCACGTCTGTTCTGTCTGATGTGGATGGGGCTAGCTTTACCTAGCATGCCACGGGACATTCCCCCAAGGAAGCAGGGGATGCCCAGGTTCTCCAATGCCTTCCTGTAATGCAGGCAAACATTTTTGATCAGCTGAGCATCACTAAAATAAATCGCATTGCTCTACATATTACGTATTAGAGAATTTGAGTTTGTGACTGACACTCCTCCCCTTTAATGTTTGTCCTGACTGGATGAAGACAGTAACAGTACAGAGAAAAACTTCAATGCCATCCGAAGACTGACAGATAAAACAGTAAAAACTGTATTAAAACATTTAGAGAATTTTAAGACATTCTTAAGCACCAAAATTTCATCAGTATCAACGGTAAGCAACCAAACATTAAAAACAGTAAGACACAGAATAGAAAAGTAGAGAAGAGGTGGCCATTAATACATTGTCCTTTACCTGATGTCATCGACCGGCGTTGGAGGTAGTGTTGCTTGGCTACCCAGCAGAATAACAGGTTTCTTGGCTCGACTCACCAGCTCTATGCATTTTTGAACCTAATTTGTATTGAAAAAAAAAACAAAACTCTATTGTACACAATAAGAGAGATATCTGACTAGGTATTTGACTAAAAATGTTACAACATTAAGAACCAAACAGCAATCCTTTAATGCTAAGAGCAGACTTACCTGATCATCTGTGGCTTGTGGGATGTCAACAGGAAGCGGAGAAACATCTCTTGTCTCCCAAGCTCCAGCAAAAAGGTTAGTGAGGTGGTTGTGGAGGTACCTAACGATAAAGCAGACCATCACATCAAACCACTTTATATGTATTATTGCATGTTTGCATGTATTTCACAGTTGAAAGTGACACGAATGGCATAGAAAGAGAAAAACACTAAAGGTTTCTGGTTGTATTAAAGGTCCAGGTTGAGCCAAAGATGCTAAGATTACAAAGTATGTTTGCTAGGCTGGTGGGCTGAGAGGATACCCCACTAAGGCTATTCCTTTATGTATAACAATGTAACAAATCTCAGCATATAGATTTACTCATAAAATTGATGATTTTAGTTGTGCACATGGCAAGTGTGATTTTATATTTGTCTGAAGTCAACTGGTCTTCTATTCTCTCAAAGTATGACTTTATTTTACTGTTATCATTTTTATTACACATAGTAACAAATTAGACAGTAATGTAGTGTATACAAGACATGCTGATAACATACCATGAGACAATTTTTCCCATCAGGCCTTTGGGAGGGTTTTTAACCGCAAACTCTTTGGACACCAGGTGGAAGGGGTAGAGCGTGTCGATGGGGAATTCTATGAAAACAGGACCAGGAGTTCCAGACTGGGCGATGGCCAGGGCCTTCCTGACCGTAGGCACGATTTCCCTGATAGTCCTGATGGAGGCACAGAACTTACACAGTGGCTTGAAGAGAGACATCTGGTCAATATCTTGCAGCGCTCCTCTGCCCTGTGTACCACAAGCACAGTTGATGGGGAGGTTAGTTGTTGAAGCAGAGAACAGTTAAGATAAAGTACATTCTAAAGCTGCAACAATTAAGTTCGTTAATCAAATAGTTGATCGGCAGAAAATTAACCAGCAACAACTTTGATAATCGGTTAATCGTTCAGGTCATTTTTCAAGCAGGAATGCCAAACATTTGATGGTTCCTGCTTCTCAAATGTGAAAACTTGCTGCTTTTGCTTGTCCTACATTTTAGTAAATTTAATATTTTTGGATTTTGGACAGTTGGTCAGACAACCCAACAAGACATTTGATGATGTGACTCTGTGTTCTACTGTGATGGAAATTTTTTCACAGTTTTCTGTTGTTTTTAAGACCAAACAATTAATCGATTAATCAAAAATCTAATCTGCAGATTAATCAATAATGCAAATAATTGCTAGTTGTAGCCCTAGTACATTCACACCATATTTGCATCAGTTTGTGAATCCACTCCACCTGAAGAAGTGTACCAGCAGCTCCTCCTATAAGCAGCAACGGAGATTCAGCCATCTGAGCATTCTTCACTGCTGTCACTGTGTTAGTGAGACCTGGGCCAGCAGTCACTGCTGCTACACCAACAGTGCCTGGTGAGAAAAGACAATTAAGATAGCTATCAACTAGCCTCAAAAAACATGCTCAGATGTGAGCATGACCAACTGTATAAGACACTGAGACAGTCCACCTTAAATTTGTTATCCAAGGATTACTTGCTGTTTGCAATATCAGGGCCAAGACACTGGCACACCTAAATGGAACTCGGCCATTATTAATGTCGTTTGACAAGTAAGCCCTGTACCAAGAGACACACCCAATTTCTCGATTCTCCAAAACTGCTTGCACCAGGATATGAGCTCAAATAAGACTGACAGTTTTACTTTTTTTTTTTCATCCATGTGAGAAAATTTGCACCTGAGAGTCTCGCCACAGCATCAGCAGCAAAGACAGCAGTGGCCTCGTGTCTGGTGTCCACAATGCGGATGCCCATCTTCTCGCAAGCCACCAGGATGGGTGAGATGTGTCCACCGACAAGGGTGAAAACATACTTGACCCCGTGGGCGCGGAGGACCTCTGCCACGCTTTCACCACCATGCCGTGGGCTCTTCGTCTCAGTCTGCAAGAAAGAATAATTAGACTGTTGCTTCACTAATTTAATAGAATGAACACATTTGTAAACTAGAAGAAAACTCTATCACAGATAAACAAATCAACTCAGTCTGGGTTGATGACCCTTCAAAAGGTCACCTGTCACACAATCTAGTCACTCCACCGACCTTTCATATTTCACAATAACCACATATTGTGCAGGCTTGCAGTGGTGATGCGCCTCTGGGCTTTGTGCAATCCCACTAACAGCCAGGGTGTTGTGATACCCTTTGTGCTAGAAAAACTACAAGGGCTGGTCAAAGTTTACATGAATGGAGCCCAGCTTACCTTTCACCTGTGATAGCCTACAGCGGTGCAGGTGGTTTCGTCAAGGTGGAAACAGAGAATGCAGGTGTATTTGCAATGACTGATCTGTGCAATGCTGCTTTAAAAGACAACGCATGTGGACGAAGGGACAGAAAAGCAGGGAGTTTATGATTAACCATGTTGAATTGAGAAAACCTACCTTATGAAACAATTGGTAGAGTAAGCCAAGTTTGTAGGCTGCAAACACAAGCCCACCCACCGCAAAGCCCGCACAGCATCCAAGAATGACTCCAAAGGACTCCATGTTAGGATGCGGGAGCAAACCTTTATTTGTAAAAACTCCACTTAGCTTAATTTAATATCCAAAACCTACTCGTATCTCGTCAAGTTCAGCAGCTCACCAGTTTAGGCTAGGCTAAGATAACTAACTGTGGAGCTGCTCCAACAACTGCTATACGCCCATTTCAAAAGTCATAAATTTACTCATACATTCACTGTGAACTTAGCTTAAATAAAGTTACTGAATAAAGGCTATGAAGGTCATTAAGAAGGCTTGAATTGGCCGAGCGCTCTTTCCGCAACCCCTGAGCGGACACAGAAACATAAACGCATATATTTACAGGTCAAGCTAGCTACAAGCACGTACAAGACTTCCGGATGCTTTCGAAATAAATCCATACTAATAAAGTGCACATACATTATAGCATGAATCGATGGCATAAGCACAATCATTTTCATAAATTCATATAGACAGGTAAAGGTGATTATTATTAATATATTATTTGCCACAAATTTATTCTATATTTCTTTCAATGCTTATCAGCCTAACAATCGTTTTGCCTTTATTGTGGAGGAAAAGATGACTTCTTTGACGGTTGCTAAGCGTCAGTGAAATTGATATGGCTGTGTGTTGGTGGTGACAGACAAGCCTTTGGTCCAATGAGAAGCGTGTGAGGGTGTGTCCTGCTGCCAAAGGTTCAAACAGCTATTTCTAATTAGCGCAAAGTTCACACTGAAATGAGGAAACAAGATAAATCAGATGACATTGCGGTATTTATGGTATGATGGCAGAAGACAACATAATCAATGGCAAGGTGCAACATTTCACCAAAGCTTTTGAAAAAACAAACTGCATACTGCTGCACAATTGCATTTGAAAACATGGTTAGTAAATTAATTGCTTTCAATAAGTAAATAAAATATGCCCTTGTGTGTGTTTGTGTGTGTGAGTGTGTGTGTGTGTGTGAGTGTGTGTGTGTGTGTGTGTGTGTGTGTGTGTGTGTGTGTGTGAGCGTGTGTTTTTTAGTAATTATTTTCACAGCAGTGTGCAAAAGGGAAGTTTGTAAACATCAATTGTCTTTCCATGATCAGGATTTTCAGCAAACTGTATTTTGTCATCTGCTTTGTGTTCCTCAAAAACAACGATCTGAAAGAAAACATAAAAACAACATGAGTTGTAACCTAATGTAACATGCTATACATGCACAATTTCTCACAAACTTGTATCCAAAAAAAACCCCAACAAATTTGTTCCAACATGAATATATAGGCTACCTGATTCTCTCCACTTCTGAGCCAGGGTCCTGGGAGGTAAAGGAAATGCTGGGGACCGATGAACCAATGGCGTCCAAGGTTCTGCCCATTGACAAACACAGCTCCTTTACCCCAACCCTATGGAGGGATGCACTGGTATGATCAATATCCTGACAATGTGGAAACTGTATTATGAATTAACTTAACTAACTTAATAACACTGGTCTCATCCTGTTTAGAAAACCAGTGACAAATGACATACAGCTTTGTCTTTCTGCATGTATCTATATACAGAAAAATACAAATTAAACATAAAAATAAAGATGTTAAGCTGCATAATAATTTTATTAAACATGCATGGGAAGCACTGCACTGAAAATAAATGTATATGAAATATTAGAAATCATAGATTAGTATTACAATGTTTTCTAATAGATGCTGTTTACCATAAAAGCAGACACTCTACTCACAGGGAGTCTGATGTAGGTGTCTCTGGGAGGGCCGTCCACGTGCAATCTGGCCTGGAAAAACCCTGGGAGCGAGGGCGATTTGAGATCACACTTCCACTGACCTGAATTTGTTAATCTGAAACAAGAGTGAATTAATCTCAAACACATACTGTAATCATGTGAAACTACAGTGACAGGGATTTGGCAAATCATAATGTTAAGGTGCGGGATGCAGTTATTATATATTTGTGACATTCTTTTTATTGTGCAGTAATTACTGCAGTACAGTTGGAGTTGTAGTGAAATGTTGGTGGTTTCTTACAACTTCCATGGTGCGTTTTACCAACATCCAGTGTAAGAGCTTGATCTATTTGTGTGCAACCACTACTGCATGTATGGGCATACTGTAAATAATCATCAAGCGTAACACCAAAGTGGACCCAGATATTAGCAAATACTTGTTAATAAGCAGATTATGAAGGGTATAAAGTATTTTAAAGTGAATCTAGTAGTCCAGCCATTTTCACAAGATGAAAAATACAATTTTGTTAACCAACCTTTTCATAAAGCCTGGCTTCATATCTAAACAGAAGATGGTGAATCCTCTCAGAGGCGTGTGATTCAACACAATGTCTCCCACAATACCTGTAATACAATATGAGCCAAAAATATGCTCTGAAATATATATAAGCTATGCACAATTGGTAGTGATAGATTCAGATGACTGAACTGGTGTAAAAGCAATAAACCAATGTATGGCACTAATGTTTGAAGGGAAGAATACCTTTGCGCTGTTCATCCAGAGCTTTTCCATAATTCACTCTTCCACAGTTCTCCACAAGTAAACTCAATGTCCTGTTTCCCTTTGGTGTTCAAATGCACAAAACATGAGCGTCATGTGGAAGGAAATGAATAAGGCAATAAAAAGTTATCACTGTAAGACAATTCAGTATGTTTCTGCTTGTTTGGATATGCCAAGTTAAAGTAGTGGAACAGGTAATGTCCATACTGTATATATATATATATGTATATATATGTATATATGCTCAGAATCACATTCTGTTTCAAATGTACCAAAATCCTGAGTGTCTCAAATTAAATCTTATGAAAGATATGACAATATTTACTGGCCCTTTGCAGTTAGCACTTTAACAGTTTCAAGTTAGTCTTGGATGCAACAATCAAGGCCAAAACAAAACACAGGTAGCTCCTTTAATTTCACCAAGCCTCAAAAACAACATGACCATCTGCTCCGCTGATGATGTGGGTGGACTAAATGACAGCAAAGACACTTTTGTGTACAGGAGAAGATTTCAGTACATCAATACCCAAGAGGTATCTGGTGACAAGTACAGAACACTGCATGCTCTGTTAAAATGACCTGAATAAATCTGAGGTGTCACTTTGAGAAATTCTGCATAATTAGATGCCCTTGGACTCACACTTGTTACCACTAGACAAGGAGAAAATGATGGTCTATGACAGGTTTACATATATTTAAAACAGTGTAGTTACACTGGCTTTAGCCATTGTTTACAACATATTAGGTTAATACTTTACAATAACCAACAACTGTTGCCAAATATTTAGCTGAATTATTACTGCAGATAAAATATTTAAGAGGTGTTGTTTTTCAATAATGAATAAGAAATCCTGTAATATTCATGCATGAGGTGGATATTGCACCATCTCTTTCCCTCAATGCTTAATAGGAAGAAACATGCACTGGAATTTATTTAGGTATAACAGGTGTAACAGGTATGAATTTGAGGCTATTTGGTAAAATATTTCTGTGAGGTTTCATACATACATGCCCTAGTGACTAACATAAGAGAATAACTAACATTAGAAAGTATTATTTAAAAATGTATGTGTTTAGCACTGTATGTACAGCTAAGAACAGATATAAAAGACAGTCAGTACCTTTCCATCAGGGATTGCCAGCTCCTGAATCTTGTAGTCCAAACTACCAACACATTGTCTGTCCACAAAAACCTAGAGAGCATTAAAAGTCACAATAACAGGATTATGTATGTGTTTCCAACCAAAGCAACTGAAGCAAGGGCTCAGCCTTTTTTTTCCCATAATACAGTATGTGGCATAATTTTTAGTATCTTGCTGAACCTCTGAATAAATATTTTGAATCTGTATTCTGCATGAATGTGTGTCTGATTTGGGGTCCATCTGTATGTCCTCACCAGTGCTCTATCTCTGATGTTGTTCCTGGAGTTGAGAGCTCCTCCACTTGTGATGGTGGTTTCATACAGTGTGTAACCGTATGACTGACCATTGTTATTGTTGACAGGGAGATTCTCCATGTTCACCGGCCTTTCTGACCTGTATGGCTGCATGAATAGTCAAACATCTCATGGCATTAGATACAAGAATCTGGCAGAGCACAGTAAACATCAGACAAGATAACAAGGACAAGATACAAACACTATTGAGGAAGTTCCATCCTCACTGAATGAAATCATACATCATATGTGTGCATGCATGACACTATGACACACTTGGAATAAATGAGTTGGCGAAACAGCATAGGACAGATTCTTCTTCTTCTTCTTCTTCAAAAAAAAAGAAGCAGGTGTTTTGACACCTTGATGTAAGACCAAAACCAAGCTGCCAGGTGTGAATAATCTGTCTTGAGCATAAGCAGCATGTTGCTAGATTTCATCTAGACTGATAACAGTTCTGTTTGTCTGAAGCTCGCCACATTTTACATTTTGCTCTCTGCCCAGCATGGCTCTCAGTTTTATCTGACAATCTGGTCTAGTTGGAATTTGGATTTGCATTTTCTGATCGGCAGATTATATCATTAACTATAATTAATACATCTGACAGGTGCTTGCCATCTGTACAGTAGCTTACCTTGTCAGTGAAGTGCAGGCTGTCCCACAGTGACAGGTACTGCTGGATGACAACAGCATCATATGCTCTCCTCTCCTGAGAAGAGGGCACTTCAGGAAGAGGCTCAGCTTAAATGAGTTGGCAAAAACACAAAGTTAATGCTAATTATGACAGACTTAATTGTTCTTGGTTATGAAGTCATCAAATGAATAGCTAGGTGCACATGGTTTCTCATAAAATCTGTATTGCAATCAGTGTAAGTGCATGCTTAAAAAGACCTTACAGTGGTACTGGCTGAATAAATTCCTCAAGAGATGATATTTTGTGGTGCAGTCTCCAGCCTCAGATTGGGGAGCATCATAATCTGCAATGAAAACATTTACAAAAACAATAAGAAGCAAAGCATATGTTGAGGGGAAAGAGAGAGAATAAAAAAATGCATTTTACTTTAACAGAAATCTACTGAAACATATCAATCAAACATTCAAAACATCCTTTGTTATTTGGTCTTTAAGCTTTGATGACAGAAGGGGATTCCTACCAACCATAACTGGTGACCTGAGGTTTGTAGGAGCCAAAGTCCATTGCTCCATTCATGAAGCCGAAGCTGGTTCCACCATGGAACATGTACAGGTTAATGGAAACACCTCTCTCCAGGATCTCTGACACCACAGCTAGCATGTCTGTCAGGGGGCAACACACACATCACTAAGAAAGTATCAGTCTGTAGTATTTAAAAAGGAAAGCATATACTAATAAATTATTACATAATACACAAAATGAGTCAAAGAGCAATATTCAGCAGGGAAAGAGTTGTAAAGTAAGGCAGTAATGCTCCTCTCTGTCTGTTGAGGTGACCTTAAACAAAATACTATACCTAAACTTAGCAGCTAAAGTGTGACAGTGTGACGATTTAGATTAGAATAGAGTATCCAAAATCACAAGAAAAGAGACATTGGCCACTGTGAATCTCATTAAGTGTTTTGTTAGTGACATTGTGCACAGTGATGCCATACCCTCAGCATGGAACACATGGTGATGCTCTCCCCAGACGTCAAACCACCCACACCAATACTCCATAACCATCAGAGGTTTCTGGGGCTAGACAAACAGACCACATTCCTATTTAATAACAATTTAACATACTTTACTTATATAATACCTTGTACAAAAATAGAAATAAATGCATATTTTACAGGAAACCAACAATGAGTGCAACTGCCAGAATGTCAAAACCATCAAAGACCACCCATGGCGTACCTGCATGTCAGCTAAGCACTGGATCGCTCCAAACGACAGTCTCTGAAGGTTAATTGTCTTTAGAACTGAAACGAGCAAAATATCATATCCTCAAATGTAATGCAGTATCAAGGGCAAAAGTTTTTTTTTTTTCTTTTTAACACAAGTATTACTTCTGATATCGTCATTACCTCCCTCCACTCCTCCATATCTCAAGCCTTCCCAGTTGTCTGAAGTCAGCAGGAGCTCATTGATCCCTCTGGAGTGGAGACACTGCAGGAGAAGGAAAATTAAGTGTTCCATACATGGTGGATGCTGAATCACAATGTCATATAAACAATTCACTGAAAAGGAAACACTGTAAAACATTACTAAACTCACATCTTTTATAAATGGCATGTATCTTTCATCTTTGGCATATGATCCATACTCGTTCTCAAGTTGAACTGCAATGATTGGGCCTCCTTCTTCAAACTTAAAAAAACACAAACAAGGAAAAATAAATGTTTGCTTCAACATTGATGAAATATCCCCTCATCATTCTTTCAGGAAATTTATCACATAAAATATTCTGACAAAACAGTCAGTTGCACTTACCATCATGGGTTTGATCACAGAGACAAGCTTGTCAAAGTAGAGGTTGACAGCATCTACAAATCCAGGATAAGTTGTCCTCAACTGCATGTTTTTGTCTTGTAACAACCAGCTGAAAAAAAACAAACATGACAACTATATTTGGTGGCATGCTGCTAATATACGGTGGTATTTTAAACTAAAGGGCAGATGGTGTTACCTAGGCAACCCGCCCAAATCCCATTCAGCACAGATATAAGGTCCAGGACGCAGGATCACCCAGAGACCCATCTCTGCTGCTAGACTGACATAGGCCCTGAGAAAAGGCAGAAACACTTTGTGTCTAATCTGCATTTAAAATATCAAAACAACTGCTCGGCATTCCTTTTTTAAACAATTATACAAAAATGATGATGGAGGCCTTGCCTGAGGTCCAACTGATCCTGAAAGTTGAATGTTCCTCTCTCAGGCTCATGCAAGTTCCATGGCACATATCTAAAAAAGCAAGCAAGAAATAATCCTTTCTTAAGCAATAATACAGTCTAATGGCTCATGAGATTCTGGCATTTTGTTTGTTTCTATTTAATTTTAAGGCAAACAGTTTCATAAAGCATTTCACACACATTTGATTAAATCTGATCTGTGATTGATCTTCTTCAGTAAAAGTCCAATGAGATTATTGTGGATTGAAGTATAGTCAAGTTTCAGTGATAGCCTACGTTGTGAGAGTATTGAGACCACAGGCCTTCATCTTCAGCAGCCGGTCCTCCCAGTAGGCTCGGGGGACACGGAAGTAATGGATGGAGCCTCCCAGGATGCGGAAGGGCTCTCCCTCCAGAGTGAACTGAGAGGAGTTGGCCCTCAGACCCTCCACATGGCTCATTCTTCTTACTTCAGGATGATGTCTGGTTAGGAAAAAACTGTTAAACTGTAAAATAGAATAGAAAAAACTAATGGTTTTGCTGTGTTCTGTGTGTTGGATGATAAAATTCAAAGGTCATAAGTGACATTTTAACATGTGTTACAGTAATACAATTTTACAAACAGCAGGCTACTTCGAACAATGTATCTGTGATTTACTGTACACAAAATAAACAAACTTCTATAAAAGCACAACAAAGGTCAAATCTTACCAAGACTGAACAGGAAGGTTCCAAACGCAGAAATACAGAAAATCCTACAATCCATCAAACAAATTTGTCAATGCTGTACCTTGAAGCTGATCTCGTCAGTGAGTATTTGAAGGGATGACGGTGCTGGGAGGCCTCGAACACTGTGGATAAGGGAAACTATTGTTGTTTCAGAACAAAAATATAATAGTGCTCTGTCTGTCTCTCTCTCACTCCCTCTAGCTCTTTAGCCCTCAGTGAGAGTGGGGCGGCATCACAATGTGTACATGGTAATGTGGGTCTCATGATAAAGTTTAAATCTACAGACTAGGATGTGCTGATACCCCCTAGTGGTTCAAAATTTAATCACAGCCTACAGATAAGGGACCGTGTACAACTATGGTCATGGTGGGGAATGGTATGCATGTGTGTGTGACATATTATTCATCCTATTCACCATAGCAAACTCCATACCAAGACAAAAAAAGCAAGGGTTTCTTATATTTATTTGACACATACTTAGTTACAAACTATTGCATACTTTTTTATTTTTTGAACAAAATATTCAATATTATCAGTAGGGCCTACTGACGTCACATAAAGCTGAATAAACCCTATCCTACAAGGAGACTCCACACCAGCTTGTGGTTTTGACACATTCCTTATTATTAATCACAAGTTTAAGCAGATGTCAATCAAATTATAGCTACAAAAGCTGTGATCTTGTAACACACTGTACATCAGTTCATTTAATAAGTCAGAGTCCATGGAGAGAGAGGTATCTTTAAGATGTGGGGTGGTAAATTTACGTATTGAGTAGGACAAGCAAATGAAAAAAAAAAGAAAATGAACTGAGAGAAAATTGTCAATTAGTTACTAATTCTGATTTTAGTTCAACAGGGTTGACAGAATATTTTGCAAAATGTCAATTGACATTGCATATAGTCAGGCTAGGAGCTGATGAATCTTATTGTCAGTTTATACAGATTTAATCTCACTCAGGCATTGTAGGTAAGGTAGGTAAAACAGGACAACTGCATATTGCATTTCTAACTACATTTAATTTTGCACCTCATTAGAAAGCATCCTGGAAATTTTATTTGCCCAAATATGGTAAAAGACACTAAAAATTAGATTGAAAACAGACTGTGGATGTAAAAACAATGCTATCTTGTCTCAACTTGGTAAATGCAATAAAAAAGTTCATATTTCTACATTTATAACATTTAAAGATGTCATATTATGCCCCTTTCCCAGTTCAATATTTTCATTTTCGTGGTCTACTTACAAACATTTGCATATTTTTATGGACAAAAAGCACCTAGTTACAGCTGTACAAGCCATGGACGCAGCCCCTCTGTCTCACTCAGCCTGAAATGGGCTGTTTTCTGTCTGCTCAATGCCCCTCTCTTCTGATTGGCTGACTGTTTTCTGAGTGATGTAGGCCCAGGCCAACCACAGGTAACAGATTGTAGCGCGCAGAGAGCAGACGAGAGGAGACAAACAAGCGTGACCATAAAAAAGCAGTGGAGATTCTCACACTGAGCTGAAATGAAACGAGTGCACATAAATTAGCTAAATAACATAAATAAACATATTTTGTTTCTTTCAGGAGGGGCAGGGGGTCCCGTTGGATGGGGCGGGCTTACAGACCTTACTGAAGTCCAAGCATTTCTCCGTGGACAGTGCTTTGATATTTTCACAGTATATATATAGTGAGACTGTGGCTCAGGAGGTAGAGCGGGTCATTCACCAGTCAGAAAGTTAGTGGTTTGATCACCGGCTCTTCCAGTCTGCATCTTGAAATGTCCTTGGGCAAGATACGGAACCCAAATTGCTCTCTGTACCATCGTGTGTGTGAATGACTTGGTTGAGCATTGATATAGAAACATAGAAACATTTGTTTAAAAAAAAATGAATGAATATATGAATATAAATATGTGTGAATGGGTGAATGTTGGCATGTAGTGTGAAGCGCTTTGAGTGGTCGTTGGACTAGAAAAGCACCATATAATATGCAGTCCATTTACCTGCTTTATAATAAACAAAGAAATGTACAATATGGCCCCTTTAAGAGAAGGATTTGGGGAGAACATTTCTGATTGTGATAATGTTCAGTCTGCGCTTTTTTTCAATAGTGTAGTTTTGTGACGATCCCTAACGACCAACAGTCGTCGGGTGTTGCTATACGTTACTTTTGTACAACTGACGGTCGCTTCTTATAACGTTAGCATATTCACTAGCTACCACAATGGGAAACTGTATTTGATTTTTCATAGACCATGTTTCGTTTTTTGACTTATTTATCCCGGAAGTACGAATATCTTAGCATTGTGTGAATATGGGATAGCTCATAACTTCAAGCTAGTCCCCTTGTCACTTTTGACAGGTTTTACGAAAGTGGTTTATCGTGAGTTTATGTGACAGACTCAGGACTTCAGTCGGTCGAGCAGACTGACAAGAAAAGGGAGCTTTTGAAAAGAGGACTATGCGCTTTAATCCACCTCATAAACACTGGATACGCACTGGGTGCATCTGTCACTAAACTGTCGTTATTTGCCAATGGAAAGCTCATCAGTGTTTGGTGTTCGTCTGTCCCTTAAGCAACGATATTTCCTCCTGCTGTGTTTTGCTGTCGGTGCGATAATTGTTTATCAACGTACAAGGTAAGACAAACATTTAAACAGCTAACTGAAGCCTGAATGAGTCTACATCTAACCAGCCTTATCTAACAGGAGTCATGCATGAAAATGAATTTCTGGATAAATCCCCGCCCACTGAAACTTCTTAGTCTACAGCCGTTTGTTGTGGTCAGATGTCTCGACGCTTGGGTGTAGCTGCTTGGTTGCATTACAGTGTAAATAAATGTTCATACAATAAAGAAACCAACCAAGTTACCTGTGAACCTTCACCTGACTCACCTGCTAGCATGTGGACATTGAACACTTGACTACACGTAACAAGTTATGTTAGGTGACCTTTCACTGCATTAAACCTCAACTTTTCCTGTTGCAAGGAGTGCAGAAAAGTATTTCAACTCACCATGCAAGTCTCAATTCACACCTTTTCTACTGATCAGAAGGCAATATCATGTTAGTGTTGTGTCATTTTGCTGCCCTGATACACACAAGGCTCTCAGGATAGCTCTGCAACATGATGGATTGTCAAAATCACATGCTGTCAGCCTTAATTGAACCTGGCAAGTCGTATGTGTAAAGATTACATTCATATTCAGCAACACATGAGAGGTACACCTATAAGAGCTACGTTTGCCAACATGGTTTTGTGAAGGAGATTTCTGAACAGGTGCAACTGGGCTCAAGGGTATTTTACTCAAGGGAATATTTATTCACAAGCTTGCCTCCCATCAGTGAAATGTGTCTCAAATGCCTTCATAGCCTTTCATCCAGTTGCACTTGTTCAACCAGTTCTTTTTTTCAGTTGTGAACTGTATTTCTGTCTCCCAGGAATCATCCTGAGGTAAGAAGAATGAGTCGTGTGGAAGGTCTGAAGGCCAACTCGTCTCAGTTCACTCTGGAGAGAAAGCCTTTCCGCATCCTGGGAGGCTCCATCCATTACTTCCGTGTCCCCAGAGCCTACTGGGAGGACCGGCTGCTGAAGATGAAGGCCTGTGGTCTCAATACTCTCACAACGTAGGCTCCCACTGCAACTCACGGCTGGTTAAATATACTGTGCCTCGAAGCACTAGAACGAACAGTGTCACATATTTATTTTTACTGGAAAAGAAATGCACATAGCAAATCTCAGTAAAGCAAAGTACAGCAGATAAAATGTATGTTTTTTTTTAAGTAACAGTAAGAAATACTAGTTAATTTTAGTTTCCCTAAATCACTAAAATGCATCACCATTAAAATCCTTGCAACACACACAAAATATGTTTTCATTTCTTTTTTTAGGTATGTGCCGTGGAACCTGCATGAACCCGAGCGAGGGGTTTTTAACTTTAAAGATCAGCTGGATTTAGAGTAAGGAACGGTGGAGGGAAGACTTGTGGGGAATTCAGAGACTGTTGGAGAGCAGATAAATTCCCACAGATGGCACTGTTGCATTGCAAAAGGGCTTCGATACTCAGTGTTGAATAATTTGATACTGCTGAGGAGGTGTACGTTTCCCTTTTAGACTAATTAGTTGTGCACTATCAGTGTCATTGATTCTTGATTTATTGATTCTGATGGCGTCAGCCCATTAAAATACATTGTGTGATTGCTATCAAGTCTAATGCAAGAAACAGATGTTCTCTCAAAATGACAAAAATATGCTCTGAAAATGAAAAAAAATTAATTGAGTGAAATATTTTTGTATAAATGAAATTGCCATCTTCTTTAATCAACATTTTGAATTGAGAATGATTATCTATTCCCACTTTATATCTACATTTTTAATATACTGTATTGAGAATATATTAACCCCATTGGCAGCATCTTTTACACATTGTGCATCCCTCTCTTAGAGCCTACCTCCGCCTTGCAGCCAGCCTGGGCCTTTGGGTGATTCTGCGTCCAGGGCCCTACATCTGTGCTGAGTGGGATTTAGGGGGACTACCCAGGTAAAAATCACAGAGCCACAATTAAAGTTTACCTTTGCATGTAGTTGAAATCTGCTTTACAGTTGTGGTTACATTTTAATGCACCATCCTAAAATGTCATAGCCAGTGGGGTGCTAAATTAATCCCTTAAACTGGCTTGGAAATGAATTGTTCAGTCACGTTATATGTTAGTGAATGGTGTCTTTGCTGCAGGCTAAATCCAAATAAGTCCTGGAAAGAATTCATAGTTTAGTTATTCACTATTCGAAATGCCAAATCATCATTTTATGTCTCTGCACTATCTGAAAGTAAAGGAAACCCAGCACATTTTTTGGAAAATGGTTAAATCATTACCACATAGTCCTACTTCATCCTTACCCAATGAAATTGTTCAAGGTTCCACCACTATCTCAGTTGGAAAGAAAATATGTGATGCATTCAATGAACATTTTATTTAATCAGGTTATTTATTTGAACATGCTGGATTTCCTCCCAGTTGTCTGTGATCATATTGCACGTTGCTGGGCAAACAAATTAGGCACTCAGACCTTTTCATTGAAACCTTTTACGAATCATGAAGTGTTTAATCCTCAGTTTGAGCCAAGGCTTTTATTATTAGCAGCTCCATTGCTAGTTGAACATATATTTTTATTTTTTATTCTGACTGTGGTAACAGAAAGCATCCCTGACCCTTAGAAGACAGCCTACGTCCCACCTTTGTATAAAGGTGGTCAGTCCAATGAGCTAAATAATTATCGTCCAATCTCTAAACTATCATGTCTAGCTAAAGAGAAACTGGTAACTCACCACTCCATTTTAAAATCATATCAATCAGGATTTGGACCTGGGCATAGTACTGTGACGACAGCATTGAAAGTCTTGAATGATGTTGCTGGTACATTAGATAACAAGTAGGACTGTGTCACCCTTTTTATTGATTTATCTGAGGCTTTCGATACTGTCGATCATCAAATTCTTTTGAAACGTGGAACAATCTGCAGAAGCTCGTAACATTAGACAAGCTAATTCCTTTTAATCAATCTAAATCTTTTTTGACTGACATAGATCAGTGTGAATGCATGTGTTTTCTTTGAATTGATGTTGTCCCCTCTGTTTATGTCTTTGGCCTATTTGTTGTATAATCTGTTGATGTATCCTGTATCATTTGTGTGCTTTTATTGTTTTTATATGTACTATATAGTTAGGTTGATTATTTCAAATGTGCTGTCTCTTCTATTTGGCCGGTTTCACCAAATGTGTTGCCACGTACTACTGAAGAACAGATTTTGTGAGTTTGTGTTGATGAGACTGATCCAGAGTTTTACATACTGTATGATACAAAGATAACAGGGCTTCACATACGGCACAATACTTATTATAGATGGAGGGCATTACACATCAAATAAGTGAACCACTGCTGATATTCAGATGAAACTTACTGATGATTTATCAGACTTTTCGTGTAAGGTATTAGAGAGAACGATAATTCAATCTGACAGGCATATCTCCCTGAAAGGATGAATTCATTTAATTCTGTAATCAAAATAGATTCGGACAGATAATGGGGTAAATGTTGGAGGGAGAGAGACTGGAAGTAGGTATTTTTGGAGTAGTTTTGCCTTCAGGGAATGTGAGGTTGAGGTAATATTTATTTGATAATCATCAAAACAGAGTGTTTCTAAGGGCATGCAGTGAAGCATTACTTCCTCTGCCACCGCATTTTATGATAGTCATGCTTAGGTTGGTGCGATTATCTGTGATAGCTAAAAACCTAAAGAGAGTTCACAGCACAGCACATGTTGTGTGATATGTAGCTTTTTTGGACATTTAAAAAGTTTTGCTGTGATTTATTTTCAGTTGGCTACTACGGGATAAAAACATGAAGCTGAGAACAACTTACCCAGGATTCACAGATGCAGTCAACTCCTACTTTGATCATCTCATCAAGAAAGTTGTTCCACATCAGGTAGTTTCCATCTTAGCACAATGCAAAATTTCAAAAGTACCTTTTGTGATTGATGTACACACTGTAAGATATTCTTGAGAAATAATATGGGGCTGAATAATTAATATGAATATGACAAAAATACATACATACTCAAAATAGACAAGCCTGTTCATAGTAATCTTTTGAGTTGTCATGTCTGTTATATGCATACACATTTCTGTTAATTCATCTTTTCATCTCTTCTACAGTTTCATAGTATTTTATCTGGCTTATTTATTTTATTCTATCATATATTTAGTCATATTTTATCTGTTTTATCTGTTCAGTGCCATGCATCATTGAAGAAGCTCTGATTTCCCTTTCACAGTGTTTTTAAAATTCAGCTGTATTGAGGGCTGGAATGGTCAAGAACTTGTGCCAAGCCCTAATATGTGTCCTCTATTCATTGGGTAATTAATGTGCAGTACTCCAAGGGTGGCCCAATTATTGCAGTTCAAGTGGAGAATGAATATGGCTCCTATTCTAAAGATAAAGAATACATGCCTTTCATCAAGGAGGTAAGAAACAAAATTGTAAATTATTTCAACAATAATTGGTAGTGCATGAATAATATTAATGAAGGTTATTTACCTCCCCTCTGTCCTTCACTCACTCTTCATTCCACTGTCTTTCAAAAAATGTCAACCATACATTTTCAGAAAGAATTTCCAATATTTTGTTAAGTTGCCTCTATAACCTCCCTCCTCTCCAGGCTTTAACGTCAAGAGGCATCACAGAGCTGCTGCTGACCTCAGACAACAAGGAAGGACTAAAGCTTGGAGGAGTGAAAGGAGGTATTGTGAGGCTGACAGACAAACAAGCCTGTGCACACACACAGACACACACACACACACACACACACACACACACATACATACAGTATGATGGTCTGTGCGTAGTATTTTCACTCAGCGACAAGAGGTCTGAGCCAAGGGTGGCCCAGTGACAGGCAGCTGCAGTTCAGATTCAACACACAGAGGATTCTGTGTTGTACCAGAAAGTTGTTCTTTTTACATGTACACTGGCAGGAGCATTGTAGTGCAATGAAAAAAAAAACATCCTTACTTGTTTTCTATTTTTTCTGCCTGTTTTGTTGCACGTGCATCAGTAAACATTGTTTTAAAGTCATAATAAAGTGGTTATTTGTTGTGATCATGAATCTTTACTATCATTGCAAACAATGCACTGTCACCATCTTCATTACTACAAGACAGGATCATCTGGGGTATTGTTAGAATAAACCTTCATCTGGGAATTCATAATATGTTTTAAAGCATCATTATGATTATATTTATAAATTGTACACGTTTCTTAACCCTAATTTGCATGTTATATACACAGAAAAGTAAACAGCAAGTTTAATGCCTCATTGGTTGATTCCATATGCTGAAGCTTACATTAGACCATTTAGACCATAAACTATTAATAAAAATAAATAATCATTTAGCTTTCTATGGAACTAGTAATAGTTCTTTAAAGACAAGTGTGTGTGGGTCTGAGTTGTTTCTCTAAACACTAATTGTTCCATAAAACTATCAAATCAACAAAGAACCTCTGAAGTAAAGTATGTTTATAATTAGTTTGAACTGCATCTTTGCTAGTTTGTTTGTTAATTTTTTTAACACATGACACTGTTTTACCTTTTTTTGTCTGAAGCGCTAGAAACCATCAATTTTCAGAAACTGAACCCAAATGACATCAAGTATCTGGATGGAATACAAGTGAGTCATATTTGTGTACAATTGCCTAAATGGCTATGACTTGTTTTTTTTCATTATTGTTAAATCCATGTTTGTACAGTAGATTTTGGACTGAGTCATTACCACTTTTTAGTCATTATTGATCCTTGCGCTTTCCAATAAATAGACTGTTCAGGTATATCTAAGTGACAATTGAGGGCCATATACCTGTATGATGGGAGATAGAAACAAAGGATAGGACACCAGCAAAATTATTTTTAATCTCTCAGACAATGTAGTTACTAAAAGAAATTGAAAGGTCATTTAGACATTTTGTTTAGCTAGTGTATGTTGCTTGCCAAAATTGTTGGAACACCAAAACATGTTTTCTTCCCCCAGCCGCAGAAGCCGAAGATGGTGATGGAGTACTGGTCTGGCTGGTTCGATCTTTGGGGGAACCTTCATCACGTGTTCACTGCTGAGGGTGAGACAGACTTTATTTCTGCAGTTACTGCAAAGGTAACAAACATTTACTGTAGGATGGGTAGACAGGATTTCTTTAGAGGGAGATACAGGATCCATGATAACAGTAAGACAGGCATTCAGATGAGGGTAAGACTGGATTTCTGCTGATGGATTCTTTTTTGGGGGTGAAACAGTTTTCTCTGTACCAACGGTCGATAATACTGGCTAATTTGAGACTGGGGTAAGACAGGTGTTGTGCAGCAGAGTTAAAACAGGCTGTCTTGAGGGCAAGACAGAGTCTCAGTGCCTTAGGGTAAGAAAGGCTTAAGACAAACCTTTTTAGCCGAGAATAAAATAGTCTCTGTGCTCGGGGAAAGACAGGGTAAGGACAAACGCAGTGCTATGTGGGTTGTGTAAGATAAAGTGTAAGACAGTCTCTCTCACATTATGGCGCACTTAAGGTTTCGATGGATGTGAGTGCTGAGAAATGACAATAATGAAATCTTAATATCTTAATCTTAATCTTAATGTTCAAAGGCCAGATTTTTCTTGCACAGAATTGTTCAAAGATGTGCTCCACTGATTCTTACTGACTGCACTCACCTCGTGCCCCCTCACACATATCAGACCATGGTTGCTCTTGGGGACATAACATTCCCAGGAGCCATCCACATCTTAACAAAACATGTTCCGAACAGGAAAGGGACAGCAGTTGTGCTTCTTTATGTATTTTCCCCACAATGAGAAAGGGAATAGAAGAAAGACCCTCACCATGTAGAATGTGTCACAGCTATGAAATAAATGCTGGAATATTAGAGGGGATTCATGTCCTTAACAGTTCAGTGCTCTGCGGGCTGCAACACACCCAGCAGTTGGTCACAGCTAGTGCCACCATCATGAAACTAACCGAGCCCGGCTCTGTCACTCACCCTGCTCAATTGTTATTCACTGAGGCTCATGCCCTTGGTTCAAATCATTAAAATCAGTCCAATTTGACCACTAAAGTTTAATGTGAATTCTTAATTACTTGCCCCAGTATGTTCACTGCAAAATATACTCTAAGTAATTTATGTAGGATGGAAGGCATTTTTTTATGGGTGTGAGCATTGCCCTGTAATGAGTTATAGCAACCTGTAATAGGATATATGGCTGAGGCCCGCCCATGTTGCAATTGAAGTGGAATTGAGGGCAATAGGATTATTGAAACTGTGGCTCTGGCTTGTTAAAGCTAAAGTTAAAAAAAAAAAATCATTTTTTGTTACTCATAGGTCCTAATATTTAGCTTTGCATTTGTGACTCTCTGATTGACTCAGTTGTTATAATATCAAATAATTAATAAATTATACACTTTGTGCATTCAATGGTGTGTGTTTTGCCTTTTTGACAGACATGATAGCTGTGGTCACTGAAATCCTTAAACTTGACATGTCCATCAATCTCTACATGTTCCATGGAGGGACAAATTTTGGCTTCATGAGTGGGGCGTTTGCCGTTGGAATACCATCACCTAAACCTATGGTAACGAGCTATGGTATGTGTAATGAATCTGTTTTTCGTTCATGGACAAGAGTCAAGTTTGTTTGAGCACAACGATCTGCATTTTATAACATTTGAATAAAAAGACTCCCTGTAAGAGTTAGGGGACATATTTTCTTATACAGGGTTGATTTGTCAAAGTTGAACTAGAGGCATGCCACAAGGATTCTGACAATTTCTGACTCTACTGATTTTATCCTACTTGTCAAAGTCCACAGATCCTGTTTCAAAGTAGTCTGCAATTTATAAGGAATATGAAAAAAAAAAAACCTGATTGAATACAATGAAAACACAGTCTGAGCCTACAGTATCTGCTTGCTACATTGAAACAAATGTGGGTGGGACAGGTAGATTAAAATATAATTAGGATATTTGAAATGTCTATAGATGGCGCTATCCCGACTCAGGAACCTCAGACTTTCGGCTGCTTTGAAAATTGAATATGCAGAGCACGCTAATGAATTCATTACCTAATAAAATGCGTGGGAAATGTAAATTAAAGATGATACAATGGCTTTTATATCCTTCTCTAGGGTACTTAACATTGTAATGACCTCGTTCTTCAAAAAAGGGGAGAATTCTGAAAACTGCTCCGCAGTGGGGAAGGCCACCTCTGACCTTCAGTAATCTTCATACCTGTGTTTACTCCTCTGAATGCCGTTTACCTTCTTGCCTCAAAAAGGCTCCATTTTCTGTCAAGATAACCCAAAATGTGCCTTGGCCCGCTGCTGTCTCAAGATGTTTGATAGAGGAGTACAGTGAAAGCATATGCCACGGTAAGAGGCATCCCTACCTCTCTGGCTCCCGAGCCTGCTGTTCTGATAGCGCATTATCTTTCAGATTACGATGCTCCATTATCCGAGGCTGGGGATTACACCACCAAGTACCATCTTCTGAGGAATTTATTCAGCCACTACCACAGTGAGTGTTGTGTGTTGTTGCTGAGTCGGGCCCCACATCTTCTGTCTCTCTTTCTCTCCCTTTCCTTTCATCTCCCCCACTTAAGTTAATTCTCCTTGTAGAACCTGTTCTCTGTTGGCTAAAGCAGGATAACTTTGCATATGATTACAAGCATGGATTAGATATGGGTTTGTGCATGTGTGTGAGATTTCTGCCCAAGTCAGAGACCCTCAATTACCGCCCATTGTGAAAATTACATACTACGCCTTGTATCATGTTTATTGCTTATGCAGTTTTCTCTATTTGTAAAACATGGGTTTTGTGGTTGGGGGCAGAAGTCTCAAGTGTTTTGTGGCCAGGAGTAGAAATGTAGCTTTTGGCAATCTGGGATTGAATCCAGCACAACAAAGTAATAATTTACCCAGCGTTGTGGTGATTGAAGATGGTTTGAAAGGCTGCCTGTGCGTGATTCATCTGTATGTTTTGTAGTCTACTGAACAATGAGCAGTGGCCTGGATATCAGAGTGAGTCTGAGGAGGCTTTGTGTTCTACCCAGCAACCACAAACACATGGCCTAATTCTTTAATTAGATCAGGTTGATATTTTGTTTTTGTTGGGTTGTCAAATCATGTACATTGTGTCAGTTACTCTCTACCCTGTGGCATTGTTTTTGCATAACTTGGAATGGGTTGAGGATGATCTGTCAAAGGCCTAACACTGATCTTTGACAATAACATGCCTCTTAAAATAGACTTGTTACTTTTATGCTTTGGGGTTTTCTTATTATTTCAAAGCTGTCAAAAATTGCAAAAATACAGCATATATTGAGCACTGCCACACGTGCATTTGGACTCTACACAAACTGTCTGTGCATTTATGGTATGCAGCTAACACACCACTGATTTTGTTACATTCATCTTCCATATTCTATAGAGGATAATGTAAGGATACTATATATTTTGGTATAATATGATCCTGCTGTGGGGAAAAAAATGCAAATTTGTGACATTTGTGATAGTTTCATAGGAATGTCTTTGTAATACACCTCCTCCCATCTTAAATTTTATAGTATATACGCTACTAAAGGTGCTAGCTTGTAAGTGTTGTAGAAACCCATTCAGGAGAAAGGTGTTGGCCATTATCCTTGAAGCCTTCCTTAATTGATCCAGCTGTTACCACTTGGTGATAAGGAAATGCTGTCAAGCCTTTTCCAGAGGGACTGCTGGTGTCTCTGCATGGTTTAACACCTTTAAAAGCAGTTAGAGGGCATGGGCAACCTCTGTTAATCGTTGTAAAGAGCCTGTTTTGTAACATAGAGCACAGACTGGATGCTGCTGTGGAGGGCAAATGGCTCACCCATGGAGCCTTGAAAGCAGTTTCCAAGGGACAAGTCACTTTTATGATAAGTACTGAGTGCTTCGCAGGCTAATATGAAGACTTCTACAAGTAAAGGTAGAATGGTTTCAATGGGACAGTCAGGCTACAGGCCTGTAACAGCCTTGGGTCTGGAGAAGAAGGTCTAATAGCTATCTCTGTCAAAAAGTTAAATGAAACATTCTTCTTCCTTTAGTACCGGCTGCAGTCAAATTTTATAATTAGCTTTTAGACTTTATGTAAAGTTTTTTAATATTTCTTTCTCTCAGATGTGATTATGTAGATAGTCTCCATCCACTGGCTAGTATAGTTAACTTGCTATGCGTAAAAATATATATTCATGTGCATTTTGGGGGATTTTAAGATGACTTTCACAGTTAAAACTGTGTGCATGTATACTTTACTTTGGAAGGTTAGTGTGGGGGCCCCGTGTAATTAAAGGATAAAGAAAATGAAATTAATTGAGATAGAGAGAAATTGCAACCTACTCTCATTTTTCCTGCTTGTTTTTCAGTCCAGCCTCTCCCTGAATTGCCCTCTCCTCAGGAGAGGAGAGCATACCAGCCTGTTGTCATCCAGCAGCACCTGTCTCTGTGGGACATTCTGCATTTCACTGACAAGGTAAGGTACAGACGCACAGAGAGTGCCAACATTTGTGGCACAAAAATAATACACATCATCCATGTAGCATTGCTTAAAACAGAGTTACAAGCTTGTATACAGACAACAGTAATACATTAAAATACACAAGTAACGCATACAAGCTAGTCGCATTTAACTCAAAGGAAATGTGTTGTTAATTATGCGGCTGTCCAGCCTGTTGTGGTCTGTGTAGTGTAGTACTTTACAATAAATACTGGAAGAAAATCTATATTCTGACTGTCTTAGCCTGAGGACTGTGAATTTATCTTACAGCTAGCACAAGCTCTTTATCACATCTGCCTTCTCCGCGCAGCATTTCTGCTTACCTCCTGTTTTCCATTATTAACACGTGTTAGATCTGCTAACTACACTGTAAAAATATGGAAATTTACGTACAATGTGCAGTACAATTTCACATAATTTTACGCACATTTCTTATTTTTGAAGTTTTTAGATTTCCCTCCCTACAACACTCAATCTTTCTTTTATAAATAAGGTCAACACTTGTTATTCTACAGCATGACTGTATTTTTTTTACAATGTTTTGTTAGTAAAAGCAAACCAAGAAATTAATTTTACATTCAATTAGGGGAAAATAAGGTGAGGCTTTCTGTTACAAATAGGGCCAATGCCAGTGAAAATACAACATGAATGTATTTTTACAAGGTTGTGTTAGTAAAAATACTTCAAATTAAAAGATAGGCTATATGGCTACTATTATATGTAGCTATTATAGTAAAAAGTATGGGTGCTGGTGTATATATTAACTGTTCAACTGTCTAAAAGTTGTACAAAAAAGCAGGGGAAGTACATTTGATAAAGCTCTGGAGGCTGTACTGCCTGTATGGGACGCTCTAAGAAGTAAAGTGAACATGCCTGCAGGGATCATTTCATTGGTCAACACTACACCTTGCATTCTATTGGTTGGGGAATTTTGACAGGGTTGTTGTACAAACAACAGAACAGAACAGAAACCTGAGAGCGGATGTCTCACAAGCTCACAGAAGCAGCCTGAGTGTGAGGAGAAGGGCTGAAACAGGAAATCTGTGCAAGCCATAATACATGTGAGTGCAAGCATACAGTCTGGGCAGAAGCAGAGCAAATCTAAGGAAAAGCAGGGGCTGTTTGAGTGTGAGGGCAGGGTTTGAGGGAAAGAATTACAAAATCTGAACGTGAAATCAATAAATCATGCTGTCAAATTGAAAGACCACGCTCTAGAATAAAGATAGGAAAAAAGCCCTATTATTAAACAATCTGTTTGGAGTGTGTCATAATGTATGCTGACTTTCATGTCCACCAGTCTGCTTCAGCCATTTACACCATGCTCTTCAGAGGCATTTATATTCAAAACAGATGTAGCACGTCTGGCAGTTGCTTACAACATTAATTATTCACTCCCCGTCGCAATAATTTGCTTCCCTCTGAGACGACAATTACTTTGCTCCTGACCAGCCACAGAGCCTCGTTTAAAATGAGCATTTTCTCTTCAGTGGCTTCAGAGAGAGTGAGTGGGATGTCTGAATTTGATATTGTATCTATGTGTTTGGAAGTAGGTGGTTAATCGTGTCAAAGCAGGGAGTGTTTATTGACTTGTGAAGAGTGCATAATGCACCTCCCAAGGGTATACAAAAGAATGTTGCTGAATAAAAGAATTGCTCTGAACGCCAGACAGGAAAGCTTCATTAGGTTTGATAAATCATCACTTTGGATGAAGCAATCTTTCAAGTGGGAGATTGTGTGGCAGGAATCATAAGATCCCATCTGCCTTGAGAGTGTTTTTGTGATTTGGAGTTTTATTTTTCACATTAAATACAGGAAACCTTATGTAACCATTTAAAAAAATCTAAAAAATATGAATTTCAGCAGCACATTTGAATAGCTATACAATATATGAACCTTTCAAGTGTCTCACCTAACTCTCCTTTTGCATATTTGGTAGCCTTTCAAGTCAGAAAGGCCGGTGAACATGGAGAATCTCCCTGTCAACAATAACAATGGTCAGTCATACGGCTACACACTGTATGAAACCACCATCACAAGTGGAGGAGCCCTCAACTCCAGGAACAACATCAGAGATAGAGCACTGGTGAGGACGGGAAGACAGACGACGCCGTAACGCCTTCAAAATCACACATTTACACGTTTCTTTGTGAGAACTTTTGCACTTGTTTTTGTGAGAAAACTGTTGGTTGTAAATCACACCTGTGATCAGATTGCTGAATACAATTAACAATCTCAGGCTGAGAGCAGTCGCTCTGGTATTAGTGTCACACTGTCACGACAGCCTGCAGTTCATCAAAGTTGATGTCCAAACATCTCAGCAAAAGACTGAAAATAATGTGAAAACATATCCATCTATGCTTCATCTCGCAGGGAGGGTTTCAAATTATTTTACATTGTAGACATCCAACTGTACATTTTATTCACATGTGGTCTGCTGAGCTCCTGCTGAGCCTTTCCTCTGTGTTTGTACCTTTGTTGTATATCCATGTTAGCAACAAAAATGGTTATATTAGTTTCTCATGTGGGTATTTTCATGTTTCAAAATATATTATTTTTCGATCTTTTTTTCCCTAGGTTTTTGTGGACAAACATTTTGTTGGTGTTTTGGATTATAAGATGCAAGAACTTGCACTCCCTGATGGGAAGGTACATTGTGTGTGTGTGTGTGTGTGTGTCCTTGTGTATGTAGTTTAGACCCAGTTTGCTGTTAGCTTTTTTGAAAAGGATAAAGTTGTTAATATTTAACAACACGCAGCATATGAAAGCTTCAGGGGATGTCGATAGATGTTTTTGGCGGCGAGGTCCCAGTATTAAGCCAACAGCAAATCCTCAAATTAATGTTTATCTTAACAAATTTGAATAGTCAACTTCAACCTTACAGAAAAATGCCGACTAAAATTTGCTTTGATCAGTTACTCAAACCAGACCAGCTGAAAGGAATGGTTGCCTCTGTTCTGTTGTAAAATCTTTCCATTGAGGAATACTGCTGCATTTCAGTTCAGTCTCTCATGTTGTATGTATTTTTCCACTGTAGGGAAAAAGAACTCTACGTTTACTGGTGGAGAACTGTGGAAGAGTGAATTATGGGAAAACCCTGGATGAGCAGCGTAAAGGTACAAATTGTTCCATAAATTGATGTTCCAGTCAACACAAGTCTTACCGAGTGAGAGACCCTGAAAGACACTTATTAACTGCCTTTTGGAGTCACTGTCCTCTAATTCTTGATTGTCTTGCCTCGCTTGTAAGTCGCTTCGGATAAAAGCGTCTCCGAAATGACAAAATATAAATGTAAAATGTCTTAAGATCCATATGTAAATTGAAAGCAGCTCTGACTCACCTTTCAGGTCTTGTTGGAGATATTGAGTTAAACAAGCGGCTCCTCCGAGACTTCATTATTCATAGTCTGGATATGAAGCCAGGCTTTGTAAACAGGTTTGTGTCTCTCAATTATTATCTAGTTTCCCTTCATGTTTGTCTTTCTATGTCATTACACGTGCTCACCTCTGATTCACTCCAGCTGATTAAGTCCCTGCTTAACACAATTACAATGGGAGCAGGATGGCAAAATGCAGTCAAAACAAAGCCTTCCAACTCAGTGACTCAGTGAGTCAGTCAAGATCTGTATTGTATATTTAAGTTGCCCCATATGAAAGAGAATCTTTTACCTTTTTGGCATCATAATTATTGTGGACGGATCAATCTGGTGTTTTCTTTCTTTAGTTTTTTTTAGTTTTAATGACTATAAAGGATGACAGCATGTGTTCATAAAATACAGCGCTAGCAGAATTCAAACTTCTGCAAAGCGTAGAGCAGCATTTTAAGCTCTGTGAATACAATAATGAAAACACCACATGAAAATGTGAGGCGAACACAATTCGTTGCAAGTTGAATTTCAGTTAGCAGCATGTGTCTGACAATTTTATTGGCACAGAGACTAACAATGATAATCTTTTGGTTTTAATAGAGGAAGTGTCAACAGAAAAGTATTCACATAAATTAATTATGGGTAATTTTAATTTGCCAAATATACACTGGAGTTTAACCGATGCAAAGGTTTCAACATGTACAAGAACCAGCACGGTGGCAAGGTAGTGACACTCCACTCGTGTTGGATCTTATAGTTACAAAAGAGGAAAATATGACAGATAATGCTCAGTACTTAAACCCTTTAGGTAAAAGTGGTCATTGTGTCTTATTGTTTGAGGTCATTTGTTATACAAAACTGGTAAGAAATGAAGTTATAAGAAAAAAAAATTACAACAAGGTGAATTTTGAGGAAGCACATAGCAAATTGGAAAACTTTGATTGGGTACAATACCTATCTAATAATGATGTTGCCAACAAATGGAGACTAATTAAGGTTAAGTTGAATAAAGCAGAGGACAAGTTTGTACCAATCAGTAAAATTAGGCTGCTGAATAAAAAACATAATTTCCCTGTGGACAGTATTACAAAAAGGAAAATTAAAGAAAACAATAATCTTGTGAGAAAGGTAATAAGAAGTTAAAACCCAGAGGCACAACAGGAGTATTAGTTGGAAACTTTGTGAGAATGAGAACACAATATTTAAGAAGGATATATGAAGAAGAGCAAGACAATCTAAACAGAAACCAAGGGCTATCTGGAATTATATAAATAACAGTAGGAGACTTGTATACCGATCAGAATAATACTAACCCCCCAAAACAGACAAAGATATTGAAAAATATTGTCAGAATACTTTAGCAGTGTGTTTGTGAATGAACCTGGGCACATACCTGAATTGCCAAGATTAGAAGTTCAGCAAATAGAACATTTTATAATAACTACAGAGGATACAAAACTGCTTCTACAGAATATTAACATCTATAAATCACCAGGGCCATACATCCTAGGATTTTAAAGGAATTGGCTTGTGTTTGATTGCTGAACCTCTAACAGTGTTATATAATCAATTGTTAGAAGAATCAATTTTACGCTGTGAATGGAAAGAGGCACAAATCAGTGCGATTTTCAAAACAGGAAACAAATCAATTGCAGGAAACTACAGACCAGTTAGTCTGACATCTGCAGTATGTAAGACAATGGAAAATCTAATTAGGATTGTTGACCATATGAGATCAAACAGACTTTTTAGCGCTAAGTAGTATGGATTTAAATCTGGAAGATCGACTACACTTCAGCTTCTCACAGTTCTTGATAAGTGATCAGCAGCTTTGGATAGAGGACAGCCAGTCGATTGCATATATATGGACTTCCAAAAAGCTTTTGATACAGTTCCTCATCATAATTAAAATCATATTGCATAGATGACAGAGTTACAGACTGGATACAGGACTTTTTATGTAATAGGAAACAGCAGGTGGTGGTAAACGGTGCCTCTTCGAGCTGGAAACCAGGGACCTCTGGAGTTCAACAGGGATCTGTGCTTGCCCCTGCACTCTTTGTTGTCTATATAAATGATTTACCAAGTATAATACAATCTGATGCATATCTTTTTGTGGACAACACAAAAAAATTTAGAGTAATTACTAAGGACACTGACACAGCCTATCTGCAAGAAGATCTCCATAGCATGAGTAATTGGGGTGATCGGTGATTACTGAAAATAAATCCAGAAAAATGTGAACATTTACTCACTGGGAAATCAAATGATAACATAATGAACTATACAATTGGAGAATTGGTGGTTCAGCAAGTGGAAGAGGAAAAGGATGTAGGTGTAGTGGTTGATAGTTCACTTGAATTCCACAAAAAAAATAAAAAGGCAAACTCTATGTTGCAGAAGAACTTTTCAAAATTTAAGTAAGGGAATATTTTCACCATTATATAACTCTGGTGAGATCTCATCTTGAATTTGCAAGTTCGGTCTGGTGTCTTCATAAATTAAAATATGTAGAAACAATTGAGAAGGTTCAGAGAAGGGCTACGCAGGTCTGTAAGAGATGTCATATGAGGAGCTAGTAGAATATTTAGATATATGTTCAAGACATTTTTGGGTTTCTCCCCATCAATTTTGTTACCCCAGCACTATCCTGAAAATGTCAAAGCCTGAAGCCTTGTAGAAACGAACCCTAAAAATGCATAATCGAGAGAAGCGTCTTGGTGTTACAGTATATCTTGGCAACCTTTTGAATTTACTAGGAGGCAAAATATGATCTATAGGCAAAGCAAAGATAGTGAATCTGAATATTTCCCTTGCCATCCATGTCCAAACATTCATTTATTGTAGGTATATAAACATAAAGACATGATATACTGCTGGTTAACAAACAAGCCTCCTAAAAGTCAAGACTGAAAGATTTTTAGAACAAACATGTAGCAGAAGTACATAAACAGTACATGACAAGACTTAGATTAGTGTTTTTATGCCATAAAACATACTGTGAAAAGTGTTATCTGTAACTATTTCAGCAAACTGAAATGTGCAATGTATTCTCTCTTTACAGACTTGAGAGTTCAGGCCACTGGATGTCTATGCGCCAGCGGCCATCCTTCCCAGGGTTTTTCCAGGCCAAACTGTATGTGAGCAGATTTCCTAAAGACACCTTCATCAAGCTCCCTGTGAGTAGGAAAGTCAGTGGAGTTGATTCCACTCTTGTTAAAAATGTGGCTGTGTTATTGGATTTCATTTTATTGACTGGTCTTCCTGTTATTATGATCAACCCTTTGTAGATACACAATATAAATTGCTTTCTCTGGATTTAACAGAAACCAAGCAGCGGTCTATACTGATATAATTTACATACTTCCAAGCTCTGCAGCATACCATTTACAATTTTTCAAAGTTATTATTAACTGAACTTGTTCCTGACACCCCATTTTCAAACTAAACTCTTAACGTGTGTGCCTGGTTAGATAGGTAGTCCTGCTCTACCAAAGATCCTGGTCTGAGCAAGGACATAAACCTATATTTATGGATTCAAGTTTTCATTTGTGTCTTCACCACATACATATGGGAATCTCTCCTTTGTAGATTTCATGTGAATTTTTACACCTTGTTAGAAATTTAGTTCAGAAAATTTTTTTAGCTAATCAGTGATTGAGTATGAATGTATTCATATATTTTTATATATATTATTTGATCTTTATTATACACAGTTGGCTTAGACTATTATTTGTTATCATACCTCCATCAGAAAGACTGAAGGATTATAATGTACTTCATAATTATTGTAATAAATTAGTGCAGTGCCCGTTCAAAAACGTGCCTGTTCGGAATGGGCTAAATATTTCTCGAAAACTGCATATATATGTATCAACTGGCGTATCAATTAAAACAATAAGGAATTAATAAATTAAATGGTTTAAATCAAGACAGAAACTTCACCAGTGAGACCAAACTGAGGTTGAACTGTAGAGGCCATTTACGGCCTTCCATTAGTTGATTCTGCTGCCAATCAAATGTCTGCGCTCCTATTGGTTAGTTTTACAGCGGGGCATGTGCCTTTGTCTTGCTCAGCCAGTCAGAGCCCAGAAGCCCCGCCCCTGCTGTTTATTAATAGTTTATTAATATTAAACATGTTATGTGCCCAAAGTGCACCAAATTCAACACTGCATGTCCTTGGGTCCCCAGCAATAGACCCATCGAGTGTGAAGTTGATCGGATGAACAGTTCTCGAGATATGCGAAGGACACACATACATACATACATATGGAGCTGAGCGGCTCGCTGTTCGGTTGTTTATTCAAAGCTTTTTGTTTATTCAAAGCTTATTCATATTAATGTGTCGTGTGTCCAAATTGCACTAAATTTGACACTTTATGTCTTTGGGTCCCCAGCAATACACCCGCCAACTGTGAAGTTCAATAGTAGAGCTTAAAGGTCCAATAAATGACACTGAGCCTCACTGGATGTCAGCAAACAACTATTTGCTTTGTAAGGATATAGTGGAGTAATGGCGACCTGAGTAATGAATGAAGTCACACTCCCTCTGTGTGTGTTGTTATCTGAGCTTCTGTGTTCTTTGTTGTGTTAGCCGCACCTGCATGTGAGTCCCTCCATGTCCTCCATGTCCATTTCCAAGATGGCGGCCAAGACACACACTTTCTCAAATTGCAGCTAAACAGTACACTGAAATATGTTTCTGAAAACATTTGAGGCAAGAAATAGGCAATGCAGTAACAGAATCTTGATCCATATTCGATCAGCACTGCCTGGTTTGACAGTTTGATCTGAGTTTCATGAGTTGACAGCTTTCTTTTTTTTCCCACAACTTTATTGAGTAAATGACACACACGTTTGTTTTGGTCTGAGATGTTGGTGCTATAGTGCGACATCTAGTGGCTGAATGTTGTGTATTGCAACTTTAAGTCTCTTAAACTTTTTTAATTCATTAACACTGTGGATGTAATTCCACCTCTGACCACAATGTGGTTTGCAATGACAGAGTGGCGCTGTCCGTATTTCCGCTCGTTGACTCCATGGGTGGAAGAAGAAGCAAATCAACGTTGTTTATGAAATATTTTTATATATTTCTCGAGAACCGCTCTTCCAAACAACTTCACACATTGACTTCCTTGATTCCCCAGCAATCCACCTGCCAGGTTTAAAGTAGATCGAATAAACGGTTCTCAAGATATACGACAGACAGACAGACAGACAGACAGACAGCTTTATATAGAGAGATGTTGATTGAATTCTTTACTTCATACTTGATACAGATCTGCAAATTCACCAGAGAAATATATCTTTGAAAAGCTTTTTTGAACACTGGCTCACTTATACTGTAATTCATTGGATACATTTACATGATAACATTATTATTTCATTTAGTGTGATAGTGTGAACATCTTGAATGGCTCTTTACAGAAAAAGGTTCTGCTGATGATAATGCAGTTATTGATTGAACAAGTCAAGTGCCTCTTGACTAATCATTTCCCTCCTGTTATACTGTACTGTATATTTCTCATGGTATTTTCTTTTCACCAGGTAACTTTCCTAAAGTTCAAGTACTGAGAATCATAGTGACTGGATGTAGAGAAGCTACAAGCTGTAATTAACAACTCAGGACATATTGAGCAAGAGATGCAAATTATATTAGAAAGAAAAACTTGCCATGTGTTATCAGCATGTTTCAGTACGTTTCTTTATCACCTATCAGCATCTGATTGGCTGAATCTGTCTGTTGTCATGGTGAACAGTAGATGGTTGTGTCCACAGGGCTGGAACAAAGGTATTGTGTTCGTCAACGGCAGGAATCTGGGACGCTACTGGTCCATTGGTCCTCAGCAAACTCTCTATCTCCCAGGCCCATGGCTTCACAGGGGGGACAACCAGGTACGTCTGTCTTATCTTTACTTTCACCTGCTTACCATTCTGGAGGTACTTTATCAAAGTCACCTCAGTACATTTTAGCAACATTATAAGCGATGTAATGCTATGTACAGAGGGTATCTCCAGTTCCCTATGTTTGTTATCAATAACAAACATAAGGAAAGTTAGACAATGGGCCTAAGATCTTTTTGGTGTGTACAGCAACACCATGTCACTATTTATTAAGCGCTCAGTGATTTTAACTATTACTCAAGAACTGTGCATTGTAAAAACAAAATTCTTATTATCCACACCCAGGCCATACAGGCCACACCCATTGCTGCGTGCACATGTATATTTAAAATCTTTTTGCAAAACAATTTTTTAAAACACTTAAGACAATATCATCCAATCTTGCCCAAAGTTGGTACATATGAAAATATATATATATATATATAAGAAATGGTTTCCAAATACCTCAAGATACCTGAAATAGAAACCAAATTTAGACATACATGCACTTAGGGCTGCAACTAACCATTATTATCAATATTGATTAATCTTGAAGATTAATTTCTTCAGTAATCCATGATTAGTTTCGTCTTGTTCTGTTTTTGCCCAACAGTCCAAAATATTCAATTTATAATTACATAAAACAGAGAAAAGCAGCAAATTATACATACTGGAGAAGCTGGAACAAACAAATGTTTGGCATCTATTTTTGAAATCAAAATAGTTGCAGATTAATACATGATGATCAACTAATCAATTAATTGACTGATCATTTTAGTTTGGGATGTTCAGAATTGGATGGCCCTAATATTCCCAGGTTTTGGGTATTCTCAAAAAATACAGGATCGTCTGTCACTGTGTATTTTGATGCAGGTCTGAATCCAGATGCTGAATAAAAACTAAGGCTTTGTATCACTGAAATAACAAATTTCCCACCCATGGTGGATGCATATGCTCTCTGAGTGCTATCTGTTTCCTTTGGTCATACCTGTGTAATGCTCACCTCCACTAAAATGGCAAAGTAAAAGCATATTACAGGTGAACAGTTACAGTAGGCAGCTACTGATATTCATCACCCCATAGCTTTGATGTTGTTGAACTCAGCAGCACTTTCTGGAAAAGGCAGTAAGCTACATCCACTGTATCTCTGTTTCTCCTTCCTGCCTTTTCAAACTTTTCTTTTCTATGAGTGTGCATATATTGACTTTAGTGCTCAACCGCCCACACCAACTGTCTTTTCATGACCTCGGCTAAGCTGTTATTTTTCGCTTTATCACAGGTCATAGTGTTTGAAGAGCAGGAAACAGATGGTAAGATCCAGTTCGCCAGCAGCCCCGACTATGGCATGACTGTTGATGTCCAGTGAGAGCAGGAGGTGAGAGGGAAGGGTGGAAGAGGGGAGGAGGAGGAGGATGATGGAAGAGCCTGGGAGGACTGAGACCTTTATCTGCTCAGGCATCCATGTCCAGCCACGACCAGCAGCACTCAAAAGTCACACACATCAGTGAACATGATATTTTGTGTCCTATCAGAAAACACCAATGTGGCAGTGATCCAGACTTATCAAGCAATTTTTCCACATGGTGACTGTATGACATTCTGTTGTATCCTTTTTCTATTCATTTTAATAACAGTATAATTAACTTGCACTCATATACTGCATAATTGGAGACCAAGGGATTGTGACAGAGAAGGATATTGATTATAGTAAGTGCTATAAAATCCCTTCCTCTCACAGACTGTATTTATAAATTACATTCGGGTTGCATAAAAAGAACTGTGAATAAAGAATGGTTTGACCTCTGTGTCAGTAGCCAAGGCCAATGAAGCTTGTGAGCTGCTTTATTTATTCTGCACAGTGAGAGCCTGTTTGATACACTGTTCGTTTTTTCAAATTTACCTTCTTATGATATGCTGCGAGCTCCTGCAGAGAAGTCAAGATCACAAGCTGTGTTTGAAGATCCTTCTGTTTTTTGAAAACTCATCTGTTCTGCCTGGTGCTAACCAGCCTGAATGTCATCACGATCTTTAAAGTTGGATGCCACGGTGAAACTGCGGCTTCATTTAGGTAAATTACATTGTACAAGCTAATAGATAGGTAACCTAAAAATGGTAGGTAATCAGATTTCCCGTGGTGCTGAAATCCGGGAGCCAGTTGCACCAACTGTTCAGAAGTTCAAACTTATTCTAGTTATAACCAAACGGACCTCATAAAATTGCTCTTACATAGAGATTAGTTGCTACTAAATATTGGACTACAATGGCCTGGTGTAACCGCTATGTAGCTAATTAAAGAACCTGACCAAAAGTAACGTTAGTTTGCTAATATATGACCTGTTACGATTAAAGAGTAAAATAATTGGTGAAATATGGTTGACACACCTGACCTGGTGTAACTGCTATTTAGCTAACTGGACAACAACTAGACAAAAGTAACGTTAACCTATTTATATTAAAGAGTAAAAATGAATGAAATGCTGCTATAATGATATAAACTGTGAAGATTTAAATGACATTTCACATAAATTACAAAACATACTGTATATCCCACTTATTTTAAACACACATATTTCTCTATGTGTGCATATTTGAATAAAAACCGTCATAAGTCATATCTACATTTACCAAGGATTAGCACATGGGTTTAATATATCGTTTGGCTCTCCAAACTGTTATTTTTGAAAGTTATGTTACAGCTAGCAACCAATTTATACATGACTAAAGATGAAACATCCTTCCTCATATTCTTCCTCATTGAGTGTCATCTTATTAAATGCATTTTTGAGGACTCACTGTGAAATATCCCTCACATTTTATATAGTGGTGAAGCTTTCATCAATGTGCCATTCAGAAAGGCATTCGGCCGCTTCTCGTATACCCCGCGGGTGTATGTCAAATCTTAGGATAGAAATACATGCAGTACAAAACACTGTGTAGATATGTCCATTGAACACAATACTCAGGGGCAGGTGAGGTTCTTCTCAGTTGTTTATTTCTCTTGATTCAACTAACATCTTTCTCTGAGACAGAATTGCTGTGGCAAATAAACAACCTTAAGAGTCACATGCATAAAATGTGATTCACATGAGGCTGGAAGATGACCGTGGAGATGAGGAAAAGGGAGGACTTGTGTGTCAAGTGTATTGTGCCTTAGAGAAGCCCTCAGAGGGTAATGCTCATTAATTGACATTAAATACTGAATAACCTGCACTGCTAAAGTTGATGTATAGGTAGGTTGGTTCTATTAGACTAATTCTTTGTGAGCATTAGATATTGCTTGATACGTCATTTTGTCGGTGTCAGAAACAAAATCAGATCTCATGTCAGACAAAGTTGTAACAATCACTTTCAAGCTGAAGCCCTTTGAATTGTTCAACAACTTCACATCACAGAATCTTATTTAACCAATCCAACCACATGCTGATCTGTACGCCATGTGACATTAGTTTGCCTGCATCTTGACAAGAGCAACATTTAGTAGATGAGAGCAGGAACTGAGTTTCACTTGAAAAGTAAATGATGTACTTACATAATCAATTTCAGGATAACCTGTTAGCATAAAATGACATCAATTTACGCCATTTTTAAAGAATAGTGTTCAAATTAATTATTACACTGGCATTTTTTCCATTTTGGACTACAAGTATTAATTTGTTGTAGTGCTAAATTCATTTCAGGTGCATTTAATCATTCATTTATATGAAAAGCTGAAGATGACTACTCAAGTAGAACTTAGATCAACAGCAGTGCTATAAAGAAGATGTTGTTTGTCTGCCTGTTGGTATTGATTACCTATTTTTGATTTTATGATAATCCATGTATACTGTACTGTATGTAGGCATGCTGTTGTAGAGAGCAGCTATAAAATACAGTTTTAAGGGCAAACAGTGCTATAATTCAATTGCACATCCACAGTTGAAATAAATACATAAATAAATATATTAAATTTGATTTTTTTAATAAATAATGGGAGGCAAGTTGAAGAGTAGAACAAATCGAAAGACCTTTATCTTATATTCCAAGTGAAATATGTAATAACACGGTTTCTCCGGCTGATGAGCCAGAGAGGCTGTAACATCTTTGTAAGTTGTTATACTGCAGGGCTGCTGCAAGTGTGTGTGTGTGTGTGTGTGTGTGACACGGGGGGGGGGCTACTTCTGCTGGGCAATGTTAGATAAGAACCACCACTGTGTATTGCACTAGACGGATGATTTATCAAGAAATCAAGCAGGGGAGAGAATCTATTATACGAGGTGTAGAATAACTTTGTTACAGTGTTCAGCCGTACAGCGTCATAGCTACTGATGTCTATTGTCGGAGGTGCAGTGACTCCCTTCTATGATGCAGCTAATGTACAACAGATGGACACTAATACAAAAAGAAAAGACGAGATACCAACATCAGTCCACAATCCTGAAGATGTGTTGACATAAACTACCAAATTATTAGCAAAAATAAGACTGACTTTTTATTTTTGTTGTGCTTTTCTTTAGCCTGCCGTCACTTCAGAGTAGCATGTACAGTATTATCCCATTTTCGTAAGTGGAAGCTATAGTTTTTATAAAAAACAAAATATTTGGGGCCATGCATAAATTATTTTAATATATCAATCATAACTAACACCAGCTGTTTGATGGTGGGTTGTATTGAAAGTCAACAGATGGAGCCTCTAAATTCATGTTTTGGGGAATTTCTGTCTCCTTCACATCATAGTAAGAGAAGAGGGACCGACAAGCTTAGCAAAACCAAATTTTTGGGATTTATCTATTGCATCTGACATGATACTCTTGATACCGTTCCCTGCTCTTTATATACTTGTACACAGCTGACCCTTGTTAACCAGTGGCTTGTGTACATATATGAACGTGCATAGACAAGGGGAAATATCAACTTACTAAGATGACACACTGTTTCCCCCGTGATTTCAAAAATGACACTTTATATGAAAGCTCACAGGGGGGGGTTTGGATCAGCAGCTGTGAATCTGCCATGTAGCTGATTTGACGTTCTTGTCCAGGCGTTATGAATGTGTCACAAACCGGAGCTTCTGTTACCAAATTAAACTGGTGATGTGCTATTACTCTTTCCATGTGTCGAACCTAGAGTGAATCTGTGCCTTGTTGTGTGTCATTGTGATGAATTAACCAGGGAGGAGAGAGAAGAGACTTTAACATATAAATACAGTAATTACAATGCTTTTTGTCAAAAATTTGTCATTAATCCTCTGATTGTTCTCATGTTGAATTACTATTTACACATGTTGCCACAAAGGAACATGATTTGTGTATTTTTAAGTGCTAAGAAGTGTTAGGATTTTGATGTTTACATGTACTGTACGTTTCAGCTCCCTAGCGCAACAAGTGATACATCTCGAACAGCAGTCTCTTCAAGTGTACGGGCTGGCTTAAATGCATGAGTTATAATGACACTATAAAATGAACAATGATAACCCAAGAGTAAATGTGGGTAAGAGTCAGTAGTATTGAACTAGCAAGTCAAGTGCTTGTAAAACACCCAAACCAATTAAATTAAATTAAAGCAAACATTTCATAGTTATCAAAAGAACATTCCTTCCCTTGCTATGTTTGTGTTTGTTCAAAGTAAAATCCACATGAGACATATTTGTCCTTGCAATCGTGTTTTCATCCAGGTTGATGATGTAGTTTGTGTCCTTTAATCCTAGAGGAATTTCTCTCTTGTACCGTGTGCAGATCCACATCCATTTGTGTTTAATTTTTCCTTTTTTTTCTGAGGTGAAGGATATTCTTTAACCTGCTCAGATTTGTTTGGTTGAGTCCGCTGGTTGTATGCTTTTCATATTGTGCTGTCTCTTTTGTTAGGTTGTCCTCAGCGGGCCATTGTACCCTGAAGGTACAGGTCACGTCCACACACACCGACCCCGCGAGGCGTCCTTTATGTCGTCTGCTCTGCACTTAAGTTATGGACCTGACGAATAACCACCACGTCTTACTGATCTGTGCTTTAATATGATACATTTGTACTGTTTCTGTCCATATTTTAAAAATATCAGATTCAGTCAAGAGGATTAAATCCCCCTTCAAAGGCCCCCCTTCTTTTTTTCTGATGATTAAGACATGAGCGCTGGTTGCACTTATCAAGAGACTCTGCCGTTTTTCCCTCTGCAGGTCCAAGGCCAACCACCTGCAATAGAAAGGATTAAGATATGCTGAGAAGGAGTGCTAATGCTTCATTTAAGTTAATTGAACCTGTTTATTTCACAGCTGCTGTAATTGCACCTTAACAGAAAGCATATTAAAAAAGGAACGTACGGCACCTGCTCTAACTAGCTGAGACTAGGTGAAAATGATCATTACATTTTCATTTCCTCTACTAAATCCTTTTCGTTCAGGAAGGAAATTTGTTGAGAGTGAAAATAGGGTTTGGCTCAGTAATGGAAGGTATTTACGATTTTCGAAAACGTACTTACCGTGGTCTGGGGCGGGAAATGGTCAGATTTCCACGTTGGGGTCTGTAAATCCTTTTTTCCCCTCATTTACAAGGACAGGTTTCTCTGTTCTTGTGTGCCAAACGAGTATCTGGTGAGAAAAAGCGCACAGAAACAAACAAACAAACAACAGCAGCATTAGTAACAAGCTGTTCTCTTAATGCACTCATTCAGAGTCCGCTCTCCCTTTCAGCTCCCACTCTGCTTCATGTTCTTCAAAACATTCAATTCCAGTTATAGCTCAAACAGTACATACACCACCACAGGGCCTGTCTATGTGTAAAGAGCTACTTGAGCGTGAACCCTGCATTAGAAGAGAGTGAAGAGGGATCACAGGAATGTGTTATGGTACAAATATGACACAGTCCTCTCAGTTTGGCCTGTGTAAAGTCCTTTTCTGAGCATAGGATAATGGCTACCTTCAACTAAAAATGTTTTGATGTGGTATGTATGAGCTTTTGTCTTTGCGGTTGCACCGTAGTTCTTTGCAAGTAAAACAGCACAGTTCTCCCGGTTATGTTTTTTGTATTATCAAGCCTTCAGACTGGGTTGATTTGGCCCCAGAGACCGTACAAACATCCAGGAAAAGGATGGAAAGGGGAAAAGAGGAGGAAAAAAAGTGTCAAGCTCATTTTCCCTGGTCGTCTCTGTGTTGGAGCCCTCCTTCCTTTCATCTCACCACGGCGCCGGCCATGAATTATGCATAGGGCGTGTTTGAGATGTGCCAGGAGCCCACTCCCTCTTTGCTCAGGTGTAGGGGGAGGTTAATAGTCACGCTCGCATCTGAAGTGGTAGATTATGAGGAAGAGAGATGCCCATGCACGACTTTCCATTTTTTCTTCCTGTTTCTCTCCCACCCGTTCTGTCTGTCCCTGTGCTCATCTGTAATCAGTGTGACGTCTCTACCTCCCCATTCCCCCAACTCCAATTCCGCTCTCTCAGCCGTTCCCTGAATCCCCTCTTTTCATTTACCCTTCTGAATGGCTGGGGGAGAGCAGGAGAAAAAGCTGGCTAAAAGTATCTCTCTCTCCCATCCTTTCCCCTCTGTGTGTGTGTGTGTGTGTGTGTGTGTGTGTGTGTGTGTGTGTGTGTGTGTGTAGGGGTGATTGCGGTGTAGATAATGGCAAGCTAAAGCCCTCTGGCTGACTCCTCTTTGACCAGAGAGAGGCTTAGTGAAGTGACCCAGACCAAGGGCCGTAAGCAGGAATGGTAGAGTGGGCATGGGCAAGAGCGTTGCTGCTGCTCAACCCTCAAGCCTCTCGCTCAACCGTGTGTGCATGTGGTCAGTGGAAGAAATATAATCAATGATATCCAACTTCTCAGCAACAAATTTACACTCATTTACATTCTGATCATTAGAAAATGCTCGTGTTTTTATGGGATTACTGCCAAGAAATACAAGCATTTTCTCCTAGTTCGTGTTAAAGAGGAACACTGGACTTGGTATGCGGAGGAGGATGAACAAGTGCAAACTGGTAACCTCACAGATGTGTTGATTTTTATTTTTATTTTTGTCAGCTCAGAGTTCGAGGCATCAAAAACTGACATTCTCTGTTCCTGATTATTGATCAAAGAAATGAACCTTATTTGCTGCTAACAAACAACAAACTTTTTTTCTTATCATAATGAAAGTTTTGTGGCGTCGATGCCATAGATTAAAGATTCATGGGCTCATTCCATTGGAAGTAGTTTCTCCCACTTTCTTGATTTCTTTGTTTATGCAAAGATACAGTTTCTCACATCCTCATTTGTGTTTTTCTGAATGAATAGTACCTTGCATCTTCAAGACAATGTGGTTACAGTGATGTTGGTAGCATAAAGCTTTTGACATTTGCTATTACATAACATGAAAAGATAATTCTCTGTTGCTAAGGCACATTCAGTTAAGGGGCCTGATTTCAACTCTTAAGCGGAATATCTGGTGAATTAAAATTTAACAAAATACCAAAGCACCCACTTTTTTAAGATTCTGTCACTGCAGGTCATAGTATTGGTGTGTTACAGCAAGTTAAATTCCCTCATTTGCAGTTTTTACTATCATAAACAGTTTAGCAAATCCCTTAACTACTAAATACTCAAGTTAAGCAGCTTAACAGCAGTAAAAGTTAAAAAAGGGGAGAATTACCTTAGTGCAATTGGCTGCTTTAGGCTCCAAGTCGTTGAGTGTGACAAGTTCCCGGAGCAAACTACTCTCCTGGTATCCTCCCTTCACCCCGCGAAGCTTAAAATACGCCTGTGGCTTGAAGAGGATGAGTCTCAGGTTGATGGCAAAGCCGGCCATGTCGATGGCAAAGGGCCGATGGGGGTCGAACACTGTCTTCCAGCCATAAACCTTCCCAGCCGCGTTGACCTTGGGGGACTCGTACCGCAAGCCGCCCACAAAGGCCACAGGCCATACCGAAACTTTCCGAGTCGATCTCATCTAGCGGGAGGACAGTCGAGAAGAGAAATGGAAGAGGGAAGAGAGAGAATTAGTCATCTGAGAAAAGCGTACATGACAGTGAGACACAGTATTAGAGCATCGGCTGCCAGCGTTACAGCAGCGAGCGGACGGAAGGTTTTAGAGCTGCTGCTATTATTCATTCTGAAAGATGGTGAATATTGACCGAGCCATTGTGCCACGTGCAGCTGACACATTGTTAGAGAAAGGCTGATCACACACATTGTTCAACAGCTGCCCTACAATGAGATAATTAACCACAACTATCTTTTTTAAGCTTTTTTTTTTTTTGGCATTTTTGCCTTTATTGGATAGTAGGCAGTGAAGAGGCAGACAGGGGGAGAGAGAGATGGGTATGACATGCAACAAAGGTCCCTGGCTGGAATCGAACCAGGGACATGGCATGCGCATTAACCATTCAGCCACCGAGGTGCTCCCACCACAACCATCTTTAAAAGGAGTAAACACAGGCAGTGCTAAGAGGGTTTGAAGGAGCCAACCCATTAGAGCAAGTGGCGTTAGTCGCTGGTTGGCTGAGGAGCACCATCCTTCTTTTTCTTTTCTTTTTTTTTTGTCCTTTAATCTTCCAGCATCAAACAATCTCGCCACCCTTTTCTTTGTCTGCCTCTCAGCGAGTCTTTGCCATTCTGGCAAGAGCTGCTGCAGTCTTAAAAGGTAAGTTTTTATAATGAGGGAAGAGGAAGGTTTAGAAACTCAATGCAGCAGAAAATAATGGTGCTGGTACTATCTTGTGGAAGCTCTATTTAAAATGAAGGTGCATGTACAGTATCTAGAAGAGCGCTTGCATGCATGCAGGAAATTTCTATATGCAAGTGTGTTTGCACATGTGTTTTTTTTGTCATTTTCAAAGATGTGTTTCTGAAAATCACATGCCCTTAGCTTCAGAGCTGCTGCATTAAATCGGCGGTGTGATCTGATGGGCTGCTCTGTGGTCAGTTCAGGGGATCAGAGAGCAGCAGAGTTTGAACAGCATGAAGCGGGCTGGAGGCTTATGGGAATCCATGGATTTGAGCTTTAGGGGAAATGACAGTGCCAAGCACCCCAGATAAGATTTGACAGGATGTTCTGTCTTAATGAGCTCTGGGTGTTAATGGTGGAAGAGAGAATGTGTGCTTATATGCAGGCATCCATGTGATTGTGCTGCTATAATTTTAACACGCAGGCTCACATGTATTTTTTATGGCCAACCATGGCACCATCTCTCATTGCATTTTTTTTTTCTATCTACATGTCATCTTGTCAATGTCCTGCTTTGCTCTCTTACTGTTTCCCATATTTATATCTGGCTATACTTCACTAAACTGCTGTTGGATGCGCCACTAAGTACATTGCCCAAGGTTGTCTCAGCTGTTGCCAGACCACATCTGAATTCAGCTACTAACCCATCCTGCCAGCTTTCCTCATAGATATACTGTATGTATGCCTTAAATCAAAAGGAACCACAAATCAGGCTTTCTGCAGGCAATGTCAAGAGAGGCTTGTCACTTTCCCATCTATACTGGAAATGTGAAAATGAGTGTTCCGCCTGCTGCCTCTGGTGGGGATATCAGCCAGAGTAAAACAGCACAAATCCCTCTTCTGCTGGCAGCCAAGCAAATGAAAACGCAACAAAGTTTTTCTTGCCCCATTCCGGCGAATATTATGTGTTTTTCTTGTTCCCTGTCGCTATAATATGTTTGCGTGCCTACAGTATGTGTGCATTTTTAAGCTGTTTCCTGCTCCACTTACAGTAGTGAGAAGCCTGCAGAGACGAAGTGGCCGTTGTTTCAGAAAAATCAGAGTAACAATACAAAGATAAGTAATCCCCAAATTGTGAAAGCGGGAAGAAGGCAAACATCCAGGTACATTAATCAGTCCTTGGGGATGCAGAGAAGATGAAACAAAACTGAATCGTCATCCATTACTACCGTCGGAGGATCCTGTCCAAACAGAAGAGTGCTGCAATTGTTTAGGTTTGAGGATTTAACTTCCATTTAATTATTTAAATTATCTTAATTAAATATGTATTTATACAGCTCATAATAAGCAAAATAAAGCTGATGGATATCACAATTTACATTGCAAACAGCCGGTTGTCTACCTTAATTACAAATGAAGTGTCTTATATAATAATATATATTGTTTTAATATCAATTAGTATATTAAGTCAATATATTAATATTATTTCAATATATTTTTGGATTTGACATTTAAAGGCTGAAATAGAGAACAGAGAGGGTTGGTTAAATAGTACCAAACAGTAAATATTTTGGTAATTTGGTTTGGGAAGCAAACAAACATTTTTATGAAGCCTCGATAATTCATGCAGTTCTTTCCAGGGATGTATTTTAACTGAGGAAAATGAATTTTTCATAAAGTTTTTTTGGTTTTCATTAAGGCATGACCTAAAAACATGCATTTAATAAAAGACAGCATATGCCAAAGTCAGTGATGGTAACAGCTGGAAAGAGAGACTGAGATATAATAGGAATGTCCTCAGTTGCTTCAGCGTCTTTGGCAGCAGATGTGATATAGGTACAATTACAAGATTGATGATTCAAGTCAGTATGTTATTTTCCCCTCTGCAGACTTGTGTTATGTGATATTAAGTGTACTGTCTCTGTCGGGCTGGAAGTCAGCTCAGGTGAACTCCTGCTGCTCCGCGCAATCACTGCCGCTGCCGAAGAAGTGGAAGAAGTGTGTTTTGCAGCTAATTATGTAGTCTTTTGAATGGCACCTCATTTTAGGCTAGTTACATTCATTTCTGAATATTACAGTTTTTGTAAGTTTAACTTTAAACTTTTTCTTCATTATCTTTTAGACGAAGCATTAATTGGTTGATTTGCAAAGCTGAAACATGAAAATAAATGCAATTAGTTTTATTCTTACAGCCAACGTTGGCATTAATTAATGACAAACTGAAGTCATAACTCTCTACCTTAATGTGATAGAAACTCTAGCTCCATCCTCACCTTATTCTAATGATATAAGGGGTCCAGGGAGTCAGTTTGCTGCAGCATATAATGTTACTACACAGTTTATGTTAGCTGGGGAAGAACGCAGCAACGAACTGTAACACCTTGAATTCCTTGAAACAAGTGTCAGAATAATTCACGTGATGTGAAAGCATGACTGCAAAAGAAGGGCAGATATTGTGCATTTGGACAACCGTCAACGATTAAGTTCCTCAGTTACGTGAATTAATGTACATTTGGTGCAAAACGCTGGGGGTTCACAGTTCTCTTGACCAGGTTGAGCTCTAAATTTCTGTCATTACCTTTCACCACGTCCATTGAATGCTGACTTGTTAAGGTGAGCTTGTACACTTAGGTTTACATGCTAATAATGGTAAAAGGTCAGAACTCAATTGTGTTATTTCATTTGCGTGGAAAAGATTGTTTTACAGAGACACTAAATTGGTGCAACGTTCTCTGTCTGTGGAGCTGCACCTGATTCTACATAGTGGCATCGCAAATTGGTGATTTTCTCTCTTAGTCAAGAGCTTTCGCAACCTGTATGCAGTGTCACACGCTGCGAACCTAAAACCTATTCATTATTATTATCATATGGAAGGATCGTTTTAGACTTTCAGATAAATTAATTAGGTTCAGCTCAAACATGTTACAACCATCTATGCATGCATTTAAAGTTATTTTTAGGCTACTTTCTACATCTTGTATGAAATCTACAGTGGATTATTTTAATTGTAATTTTGTAGCATAACAAATTGACTGTTAATGAATTTTTTTTTGTAGGTAATGACCTACAAAAACATCTTACCTGATTTTAGCTGTTTAACAGTAGTGGGCGTTTATTGGTGGTTTTGACTATTTTCCTTTGTTAGACACTATTATATTTGCTTTGATGCCCACAGCTCATTTGCACGTAATTAACACTATTTATATTTACTGATATTTTCTTACAGTTAGATTTTCATTTAATACAAGAGTGCAAGAAATTAATTGTAATAGCTTAAAATCTAAGAATACTTTTGGATTAACCAGGAGAAAACAACTGACCTATTTTAAGTGCAGCACACATCACTCTTTCAACCTCGTCTCCACACTGGAGGAGTTACTTATGCACCTATTTGTTTTTCAAGCTGTGGAGACACTCTGAATATTTGCCGTGGTGTCAGCAAACTACTGAGTTTTTGTAATGGTGTCAGCAAACTATATAGTATTTGCAGTCAACTCTCTGCTTTCTGTCTATCTGGCTGTCGCGTTGTCTTTTTCTCTCATTCTTTTTTCTGTCTGTCTCTTCGCCTCGCTCCCTCCCCCCCCAGGGCCGTTACTCTGGCCCATAAATAGGCGTGTTGGAGGTGATGGAGGGCCTCTGAGGGAGACGGAGCACTTCGGCTGATTCCCAGAGAAAGGTAATGACAGGCCCCGTCAATACCCGGCGCTCCATTTACTACGGACCCCGTCTGCACTACTAACAAGATTTGAGGCTAATACTCAGAGGAGCTAGACCGTGTCCGCTCAGGTAATTCAACTGATGTCAAGATGGATGGCCTGAGATGTACTGATTACATGCCCAAACTTCTCTCCACTAGCTCCAGATCCCTGACTATGCTTGTTAAGAGCTTAAAAAATGCTTCGAGTAACTGAGAATTTATTGTTCAGTTACACAGCACAGGTGCCTACAATACAGTACATGGCTGAGCAGTGTGGTATAATATACCGCTGTTGGAATATGTTTCAAAAACTCACTTAATATTGAATTCAAGTTGCATTTGCTTGTTAATATCCTTTTTTTTTTTACAATGCTCTGCAATAGAAATTCAGAAACACAATATATTATTTTGTCTACCTTACACTTTCCTACAGCCTATTTAAAAGTGCAGTCAGACATATTTTCACAAATTGATGATAATCTATCACTGTGGGTTTGCTGATTTGTGGCTTTCCTGATCAATGACAATCACTCCTCTGTTAGCTGAGCTTTTAAGCTTTCTAAGCAGGTAGAGCCATCCAGCGCTGTGTTTTTGCAAGGAATGGTTCATTTCCCAGGCCCCCTGAATTACTCTCCATCAGCTCCTGCACGTGGTTTGCGTTTCTAAAACTCAAGTGGACATCAGCGATGCAGCATTTGGAAGGTGGAAGGAGGTTCAGAGTCTGGAAAATGTTTGCGAAGTTGGCATCATAGGCTATTTGTTGAATATAGGCAGTAGTGGTGTGATAGCCCACCAAACAGGAAAGTATGGTTTAGGCAGACGATAAATTAAGCTACATTTAGGTATAAGCCTTTAGATGGTTAGGTTTATGTCTAAAGTTTAAATTATATTAAGGTTAGAGATGGTAAGAATCTGTAGTTGCAGTGGAATTCACAAGAATGTTTAAACCTAAGATACAGAGTTTTTTGGCCACTTGGGGGCAGCGGAAACAAGCTGTAAGAACAACGCTAACGTTTGTTGCGTTAAAAAGTTGACATAGCGAACTTGTTAGGAAACAGTTAACATTTACACATTCGACACAGAGCAACATTAACACTCATTTGGAATCATGTTTCTGCCCATCTGGTGAATGTAAGTCCAATATTCACTCTCCTTCTACTGTAGCTCTGCTTTTACTCTTCACCAACTTCAGGGGGAAATAAGCTGCTAAATGATCCATTATGTTCACCAGCTACTTGCCAACTTTGTCTGTCTACTGTTTGGTGCTTGTCTGGTTGAATGATAATTCTCTGTGGGTTTGTTACAACAAGTGACCCCTTCCACATAATAATAGTCATTTGATCCATTGTTAATACAAAAATATAGATTATATATAGATTTGTACTGCTTTAAAGGATCGGTTCACAAATTTTCAAATCTGTCCTAAAACAATAGTCAGGTCCCTAAATGAACACTGAAACAGGTTTTTCTTGCTGTAATAATTCTTCAGTTCATACTGAAATCCCTTCATAATGCACTTTTAATGTAACGTGATGGGGGAAAAATCCCGAGTTCTCTTGTGTAAACATGTATTTAAAAATGTATCCAAAGCTAATATGAAGTTCCAAATTAGTCAAATCAAGTGGATATTTTTCAAAGTTAGTCTTTTTAGTACCAAATGTCCTCTCATTGTTACAACCCTTCCACTGCAGCTCACCAGGGAAACACTGCCCAGGAAAACAAAAAGGGGCGATTTTATACTGAAAAGACTTTAATTTTGGCATATCTGCATCTCAAGAGAGAAACACGTTCCGGGGAGACACAAAGGGGAAATTTTATACCAACCAGACTGAAACTCTGGAAGATATCCACTTGATTTGTGTAACTCAGACTGCTGAAACTACTGAGATACTGAGATACTGATTCAGACTGTGAATTTTGTCCACATTCACTTACACTGAAAGTGCATTAGAGGGAATTTTCTAATGGTCAGTATAAAAAGGGAGGAATGATTAGGAATGAACCTCATCCTTCAATGTTAATATGGACACCTCACTACTGTTTTAAGACATTTGAAAAATTGTGAACATATCCTTTAAGAAAACTACAAATTGGCTAATATCAGCTACTCACCAGAATACTGTCTTGAGATACATTTTGTAAAGATAAAACAACACTCTAATTGTGTCTTGTCATGCTATCTGTGAGTTTATACACAAGTAAAACACTTTATATAGATGAGAGATGTGTATTTTTAGCATGTTCTCCTAGCTGGAGTGGTGCGGCACCACCTCACCAGAGTCAGCTTTTGCTCACTCAAATGAAATCTCAATATAAATGTTCCTTTAAAAGAGAAAAGCACATTGTGCCAATGTTTTATTTAAATACACCTGCAACTAGATGTTATTAAATAGCGGTGTAATTAAATAATGTAATTACATTTTAATGATAGCACCTTTGATTGACAAAATTGAACAAAAAAAATAAGCAACTTCCATCATAAAATGTCATTCAGGGTGATGAACATTTTCAGTTAGGAGCCCTAATGCAGTTGTTTGTATTCTAATGCATAAAATGAACACTGCTTATAAAAAGCAGGAGTAATGTAACTAACCTCCTCAAACAGCTCCAGGCTGTATGTGTTGTCGTCGTCAGCAAAGTAGACGATTCCAGCTTGGCTGCTGTTGGCGTTGAAGGTCTCCCTCAGCCACCGCAGGGCCAGATTCCTCTGCATGGTCCCCCTGGGAATTCTGGGGTCCCGAGTGTCACCCCGCAGCTTATAGTTCCTGGGCGTCTCGACATTGAGGTGGGTGTAGTTGAGCCCTGTTTCTCGGAGGAGCCGCGTTACAAGAGGCGTTCTCCTTTGAGAGTCCTCCACCAGGATCCAGTGCAGGTTGGGAACATGGAGGAAGGTATTAGCCAGCCGCGTGAGCTCCGCCTTCTGCACCGGTCGGCTGTATGTGGGGGTGATGATGTGGATGGTAGGCAGCACATCGGACCAGGGTGGAGGCCGCGTATACACATACTCAGTCCTCACCACCTCCACAATGTCCTTATCTGAGGCACAGTATTCCTTGGAGTCCTGCGCCTGGCCACCTGCCTCCCTCTTGCCCTCGACACCATCATCTGCAGATTTGGGGTTAAGAAGACATGTAAGGCATTAGTGCAACCTTGGGCTGCCCTCTATATGTTTGCCTCAGGTGACTTAAACCCAATGGGGGTAAAGTGTACCTGAGAGCTGGTGGTGGCGGACTGCAAGCCTCTCTGGAATGATAAAGATCTCTTTTACTAGGTGGTGACAGGCTGCAAAAAGTGAAAGCAGGCACCGTGAGAGGATAACACAGCTGATGGACAGAGAGACAGCGCAAGAGGAGGAAAAGGACAGATGAGGCTTTTGCTATTCCCCGAGCACTGTCATTGGGGTTTTCTTTATAAAGAGAGAAAAATGTGGGTATGTGGATTGAATTCACATGCCATCTTTTCATGTTCAGTCTCCAACTCATACAGTACGCCCTCATCTTCTGCATACCCCCCTCAATTTCTCAGGCTTGATGTGCCACTTTCCTTCAATAAACATAGCCATGAGTTACTGTATTTTGCTGACATGAGTAAGTCCTTGTGTTCAAAGAAATAGCAGCCATGTTTAAAGGCATTTTGCTCCAGACGTGCCTAAACATAGAATTGCTGTGAGCTGGGTTTTGCAGTTTGATAGCTGTAGTCATCAGGTAGCAAAGAGGTACTGTTGGACCTCACTTAGGTCAGGGGAGGTTCTTTTGTTAGTCAACCTTTGCAGTCACGTTGGCCATTTGACATTCACTGCACATGATTATCAAAGAATTCCCAGCACCTGTGGCCCCGTAGTTAAATGTTATCCTGCACAACACATTGCTTCTGTTTTGTTTATTTCCCTGTGTAAGAAGGTAAGGCTCATTTCGAATGAATCAGGATGAATAATTGTAACCGCTTACTGTACACAAGACTTGAATGTAAAACAGCGGTGAATCAGTCAGCTGACATATATTGAGTTGACTCCAGTGGTATACTGTGGCCCCAATAGTTTGGCTATGATGGATAGAATATGATTATAGAATCATTAAGGTTGTTAATTTCTTTTCATTGTGCCACAGCTAAAGGCAATCTTTGTCACTGTTCAGCCCAGGCGCCATTCGCCCATCAAGCATAAAGAGGATTTTTCTGCAGCACATAGATTAACACAATCTGCTGATGGCCAGATGTTCAACAGAGGCTGCCAGCGAGCACCCTGCCAAAATCCTCTAGCTCCTCTTTTAGGAGCACACAAAAGGAAGCCTGTGGGCAGAGCTGGGTCAGATAGCACAGGGGGAAAATACTTTTAATTTTTTTAATACTTCATTGTGTCTTCATTGCTTTTTCACATAAGAAATTTAAGAAAATACTTCATGCATTTAATGGTAGACGACTTTATCATAAAATGTAATTTGGGGGGAAAAGTATTTTTCAGTGATTGCCAACTAATCAGACAATTATTTGTTAATTCGTTTGACTCCAGACTGCTTTGGGTCATGTGTAAACCTGTTGTGTTTGTTAACACCTGTATGTGCATGTGTGACATTACAAGCAGAGAACAAAGAGCCTTATTGATTTGCTGTCGCTCTAATTTAGGTTTGTTTACTCCGCAACATACTTGACATTTTACACTGTTGGTTTGAGGTCTCGGGGGGAAAAGGGAGGGGTATGATTGGGAGGCTCATGAGTGTGTATTAAGGTGATATAACATATAGACAGAAGATGCTCCATGAAGCTAATTGGGCAGACACATTGATTATATTAAATTGCTGATCAAACGAACTCTGAAATGGATTTGCAGCAAAGTGAAATTAGGGAATATTTTAAAACTAAATGGATAAAATAAGTGATAGACATGCTGCTGTATACTGCATGCTGTGTGTGGTTGAGCGTCACACCAAGAAGAAAATATGAATTGATGGTCCAAAGCATGTGAATGGATAAGCTGTGAATGCTGCGAAATACAGGACTGGGGAAGTTAGTAACATAAGACAAAAGAGAGCATATTAGACACAGCTAAGCAATCAATTATATATGACAGACTAATAAAAGTATCTCCTTAATGTATGAGAGTATGATGGTATATATATGAATGAGCTACGGTAACTTCTAAGTCTTTTAATCTTGCACATAAACAGTCCGCACTGATGAGGTTCACAATGACTTGACAAGTGTTATTGAGCTGTGATGAGGCTGATGGTCATGGCTAGTGAGTGCCTCTAAATGAACAACTTGTTGTCTAAACCTGAAGTGCAGTGTTAGGTTCGAGCACGCACTTCAGCTTTGATATTGCCTGTGGAGTGCAGTGCAGTGCGATGCGTACCCTTGCGAATGGCGAGGAGTGGAGCTATAGCGCTTTGGTGCCAAACAGTGATGAGCAGAGTCCAGGGTAACACGATCAACACGATGGCAAGAATATCTCTTCTCTTCGGCATCTCCAGGATTGGTTATTTGGCTCGGCATTACCTTTGGGGGGGAAAAAAACAAAAAGCATAGGATTTCAGGCCGAATAAGTTTGAGAACCTTGAAAGAGTTTTGGTCACGTCCCTGTAATGTCTGTGTTTGTCTGATTTGTGTTCACATATGAATGAAGAAACATTTAGGAAATTAATTTGGCACCATATGCATTAAACATTCGGAGGCGCACACATATGTTGCAGAATCTCAATTACTTGTAAATGGGAAACACATTTACAGGACATTAATTATTATTAACTCCCTCAGAAACGCCATGTTAGACACTGGAGGACACCCTTAATTATTAAAACCAAAATGCTATTGAGGGAAGAAAGAAAAAAGAACTATGGTGACACAGAAATTGAATAATAGCTTAGTCAGTGCTGTTAGTTAAAACAAAATAAAATATTATTCTGCAGCAGAGGCAACGGCGTCACAGCCATAAAAAAGTACTTTATGGAGCAAGTAAATGCTCTTCCACTCTTGCAGAAAACTGTGAAAGAAGTTAAGAGAAAAATAGATTGTAAACAGACTGAGACTAATGCGGTGCGCAAACTGCCTCTGGCAGGATGCATCTGGACGCACCGGACCACTAAACGCTCCGGCTGGTGGGCGGTGCTGTTTCCTCTATGATAATGATGGACCGTTTTTTTCTCTCCAAATGAATGACATAGTTTACCACGGAAACACTGCAGTTGATTGGACAGACGTACTGCGTAGTTGGCGGTGCTTGGTTTTGGGTTATCCATTTTCAAGCAGGAAAAAAATGGCAGCCTGGTCAAAAACTTTCTCATATTACAGCTAAACGGCATACTAAAATATGTTTTGGAAAACATCTGAGGTGAGAAATAGGCAATGCAGTAACAGAATCTTGATTAATATTTAATCAGCTCAGCCTAGTTTGGCAGTTTGATCTGAGGTTCGTGAGTCGGGTGTGTTGCACTGGACAGACTCATTTGCATAGAGTTGAGGTTGAGTCGTGTTAATGCAAATACAGATACATCGACTGCGCCATATCTATCATGCACTGCGCGGCCGCATCTCCTCCTCACAGATTTTCATTAACTAGGATGGCGATGGAATGTTCTGCGAAGACTGCCTCTGATTGCCCGGTACTCGTTGCCTTTGTTGGTTAGGTTTAGGCATGAGGAGTGTGATGATTAGGTTTTTGCTAAGAATATCGGTGTCAGAGCCAATCACAGGCAGAGTAGGGGTGGGTTGTCACGGAACATTCCATCGCCATCCTAGAAAACAAAAATAATAGAACCCGTCGACTTGGCATATGTCCTTGCATCCACTCTGCGTGCCGCATACAGCCAACTGAAGGAGGGTCAGAGCCACTGGAGGAGGCCATGGAGCAGGAGCTTGTGTTCTCTGCCAGGTTGATGACTCCATGCCCAGTGCTGAAACTATTCACCGGCCACATGGCAGGAAGCGATGTCACCAGACTGCGGGCTGAGCTGAGTTTGGCAAATATGCCCTTCCTTCTGAGTCCAGATCATTTGGTTCAGCTATGTATCCTTTTAAAAAATCTAATTAGCACGAAAGACATTGCTTGAAGTAGCATCTACAAACAAATGTTAGTTCATTTCATCATGCTATGTAACAATTTAATTTAAAAAACAGAAAATCTTTGCAAATGGCCAAAGTTTTAATGCATGCTGTTTTTTTTTTATAGGACAAACAAACATAATAAATACATTAAATACATCTCCTACCTCATAAAACATTTGCAGTGCCCCTTTTGAAAGGTTTCAAAATCTGCACTGTTACGAGCAACTTACTTAACATTTTATGCACAAAACTGTTCTTCATGTTTCATGAATGAGACTCATTAACATACATAAAGGGGGCAAAATATTAGGAACACATTTGAATATAACGCACTCCAGTACACCACCTCCACCCACTGCCACTGTGGCCTAAATAATAAACATATAGTATGGAAATGTATTGCTTTAGATTATACAAATGCTTCTCATAAAGTGCTTGGTGAATGTAGATGCAAAAGGTCAAATGATCACCAAAAAACATTACGCAGCCTATAGTAGGTGTCAATTCTACATTGTGTGTTTTATTGGTTTAATTTGGAGAATATGATATTATGGTACTGAAATACAGGTGGGTCAAAAATAACTATCCAGTTTAATTAGCACCTTTTTGACAAAGTCTCAACAAAAACTGAACATTACACCTGGATCATAAATGTAGAATTTGATATAGTTGCTTTGTACTAAATTGCATTTGTCTGTACATTTCAGACCTTCTTATTATTGTGTCCGCTCTGTATATTTAATTGCCACATAGCTCATTTACATTGAATTTAAGGATGACGGACCTCCCCGGCTCCTCCAGGGTTTGTCTCCCCTCCTCCTTAATGGGCTTCTGGCATTATGCCATGCCCTGACTGGTAAAATGTCATTATTAGCTGATCTGCTCAATTAAACAAAGGAGAAAAACAGACATAATGTGAGCACAGGTGTTTGGTGTATTCATTTCAGCGCTACACATGAGGGAACAAGTCGTCACGTTTCTCACAATGATCCCGCTCCCCTTGCTGGGGAAGGTGGCAGCATATTGAGGCTTAACATAATTGTACATGCCAATTATGTTTATTGAGCTCTGTAAATACACCATTAAAGACACCGTTAATGCTCAAGCCATCAGGTGAGAAAGTCTTTAGCGAGTTCTGACACAAACCCCACACCATATAAGTGCTTTCTGGTGATACAGAAATTGGCCCTGCAGATTTTTTTTTCTACTTCAGTGGAGAGGTGATTTACAGTAAAGTCCTCTGTGGAAAACATTGTTGTGCAGGGCTCTCCGTGCTTATATAGAAGCTTGATATATTGTACTGAAAGTGACATTACCCACATCCTCAGTTCTCAAATGAAAGGCATGGGAATTTCACTGACAAACCCAGTGAATGCATGTTTTTGAATGGATGGAACAGCAGTATACACATCCTCTTTCCACCACATGAATCTCCATTATTCAGTGTACAGTAACTTTATTAAAGGTGAAGGTTTGACCATGTAAATGCTGCAGTTGGAAGTAATTTTACACATGCTTACAGACACTGGAAATGTAAACAATTTTTATAAAGTATATAAATATGGAAAAACCCTTGTCTACTCTGTTTAAAGCTCTAACCATATCTGAAGGGAAAACTGCCTCCTTTCAGTAATTCACCATGAAATCTGGTAGGCATTCAGGGAGCACAGCCCAACCAATGCTGAACATCTACCCATCATTAACTTAAATTTTAAGTGAAATTGATTTCTCAACCTTGTAAATATGCCCATAGTACTGTAAATCAAGTTTGCATCTCTGTTAGTTCGATGACTGTAGAATGATAACTTTTAATGGAAGAATGCCCAGAGCTATATCATTGTTAAAAGATCTAATAAATATTTGGCCTGTGCCCTACGTATCTAATAAAATCACTTATAAATCACCTGACAAATGATCTAGTTATCCAAAAAGCCTGTTTCAAGAGGGGGCATACATACTGCAAATACAGACTGCCTTTAATAGTTTTTGATTGAAGATGGCAGTCTACAGTCTACAGTGGTACTAATATATAATATATATATATATATAATATATTTGAATTAAATGGGAACGTAAGCATGCTCACATGCTCTCAGCGATGATGCTAACATGCTGATGCTAAGTAGGTACTGTAGCCTACAATATTTACCCTGTTCTCCATCGTAGTTTAGCATGTTAGCATGTTAACATTTGCTAATTGGCACTAAACATAAAGTACAGTTGAGGCGGATGGGAATGTCATTAGTTTTAGTTTAGTTTTAAGTATTTGATCATAAACCAAAGTATTGGACATATAGAAATTTTTACCTGATGACGGTGAAAAGTTAAGGGAGAAGAGTAGAAATCACCAAAGTGATTACAATTCATACTGAAGAGGACGTGAATGTCTGAATGTTGTGGCAATCAAATAGTTGTTGAGAGAATTAACTCAAAACCACACTGACCGGCAGACCGGCATTATCACCCCTACAGCCATTACTGCTATATGGGTTAAGATCATAATTCAACCTGACTGCACCCTACCTCCTCCCTACCCATCCCTGCTGGGTAAACGCCTATGATTTTCACTCCACACCTCCAGTTTATAACACAGGCGTTTTCTTCTTTCAATAGTGATGTCATAGCCCGGATGACATCACTATGACATTAGGGGGCCCCCACCAGAGCCACACAGTATTACTGCTCCCACAGGCTGAGTAGAAGTAAAGTAGTAAACTGACCTTGATGTGTAAAATTAGTGGACTGCCTCTTAAATAACTGCAAGAATACAGGAGGTCCATGCATGTGTTTTAATGATGGTTGATGCAGCCATAATATACTTTGGATGCTCACCCACAGTTATAACTGGATCATGGCACCACTGATGATGCGCAGCTGGGAAGGCCACACTGCATACTGGACGAGCTATGTAGCGGTGACATCCTTCACGACACGTCAACCGACCATTTCCTTTCCCTCTTCCTCTGCCGTGTCTACTCACACAGACAGGCAAGTCCTAGTCCAGACCTGGAAGATAAAGACATTTCTGTGAATATGATTCAGTGATGACAGATTGTGAGTGCTTCTTTCTTTGTGTTTTCACAGTGTGTATCTTTATGTGCCCCCCCCACCCCACCCCACCCTGCTTCTCTCACTCATGCCAGCATGGGACATTCAAGGACAGTCAGCCAGGTTTAAACATAGCAGTTTGGACTGGCTCTCAGAGTCAAATGCCTTACAGAGATTCTTGGCCACGCACACCTTTATGAGCAGTGTGGCTGTGTGTGACGTCTATTCATCATTTAACATCAAAGAGCCGGGGGCTGAAAATGCTGCTGAGGAAAAGCACGCCAGTGTAATGTAATGATCTCTAATTTGGATGCACATCACTCAGGTTCACCGGAGGAATCCCTCCCTCTGTGTTGTACCACTGCTGTGCTTTACAATGCTGTGTTTCTGCTCATGTGTGAAATGATTAATTCTGCGTTTATTGATATGTGCTTGTAGCTCATTGACTCCAATCTAAACTGCAGAGACACTGTATTTTTCTTCTTTTTTTTTTTTTTACTAATGTGGAATCTGGAAGAGGTTTAGTCACAACTCCATTGCTTGCCAACAGTCTGGGGTGGGGGATGTTACAAAAATAAACTGGCATCATGTCTTATTCAAATACATCTGAGGGAACGCTGCTTCTATGGAGGCTTATGCTTCACTCAGCCAGTGATGTCTGCACGCTGCATCAGCTCCAAAACCGGGTGGCTGAAGACTATATTTTTAGTGGCTTTGTGCTAAAAAATCATATAAACAGCAACTATGTAGGTTTTTAGGGAATGAACAGCAGGAGTCCTAGAATCCATTTACTAAAGCATACTGTTGTATAAAAGGCAAAATACCTATGACCTAACAGAGCAGTAGGGGGTGTTTGTGCTTGATGTGCACAAAATTTCAAAACAATGTATTTTTAGGTTGCCCTGACTTGTCGTCCAATTTCTCTAACAGAGGGATCATGCATCTGAGGGTTGAAATCAGCTGCGTGTAAAAAGGAATAAAAGATGAACACTAGAAATTGTCTTCATGGGTTAGTACAGCCTACTGCAGTATTTGCTTTTTATGACAGCGACAAATACTGTAGTGACAAAAAATAACTAAACAGCAGTGATAGAAACACTTTACAGTCGCTGCCAGGTACTGTCATGCATGCAAGCTCGCGATGACAGTGTTGTCGCTCTGATTTCTGTACAACACGCTCCCCTCTTCTATGCATTGTGATGGAGCTAAACAGAAGGAAACACAGTATAGTACAACAGCCTGCCAACAACATCTCAGACCCTCCAACAGGCCAACGCAGCGTCTCGGTGCTAAACATTTTTGAAAGAAAACGTTTGGAAAAAGAAAACAATGTGGCAAGCGCTGCCAGCAGAAGGGAGCTGGAACTCATAGTGCTGTTGTGTGCAGAATATACAGAACTACAAATGCGGATGATAAATGTGCATATACGTAAAAAAAAAACACTCCTTCAGCTTACATTGCTTATTGTTACATCAACAGAGGCGGTGCAAAGAGGGTCTGGTAGCGAGGCCTCTGTGCCCCACAAGCACCCAGGTGTCCTGCTTGTATTTGTGGCACCTGAACTGCGCGATGTGGCAAGAATACACCGCACACACAGTCAATCCCACGCCGCAGACTGCAGCAGCCAATGGCAGACAATGAAGCCTGACAGCCTTTCACATCAGCACGAGTTAACCAGCTGTGAAGGGAACACCTGCCACTGATTAATAAAGAATCACAGCAACTATGCCACGTGTGAAAATTGTTGTACTGATTGTTGAACTAACATCATTACACCCAAAAGATGAGGCATGGGGGTGAAGCAGAACATTTCTGCGGCAGGTTTGAGTGTGTCAGAGAAAATGATGAGTGTATGAGGTAAAAATGATGGGAGATATGGACAGTAATATATCCCTAATGTTCTCACATGTTTTAAGACCTCATGTTGTACATAACAGCAGACTGTCTCTTTTTATGATCACTGATTTTATGATTACGATTACAGCTGTCCACTCATGGATGCTTTTACTCAGCCCCAGAAGCAGTGTTGCTTTATTTCTTTCTGGAAAAGAGCTTTTTGCATGCATAACAAAACAAAAACATCCATTTCAGTGGCTTGAACATCTAAAAATTTCCCTTTCTGATACAGTAAATGGTTATTTTAAAGCCCCACAACTACATAAAATCAGGAAGCACAGCAGCATCACCTTTAAAATAATAAAAACACATTGTACTGTGTATATACCTCTAAGCCATTACATGAGAACACAGTGCCTCATTAAACTTTCCTTTGAATCTAGTTTTATTTGTTTTGGAAAGTATTTTTTTATTCTTTAACAATAAACCTGCTTCAGAAATAGGAACAAAAATGGCTCCAAGCAATGGGAACTTTTTTGTGAGACAGTAAGACAAACATATTCCGTATCATATAAAGTTGAATTCTTGTATTGTCTTTTTATGTTTGTTACGCTAATAATAAAACGCTTCATTCAACTCATTTGACTTTCATGCTTTCTTTTTGAATTATCATACTTGATGCCACTAAATGATATTTAAATGTCTTTAGTTGTAATACTACAAACAAACACAAACAAATCTTAACTCAAGGTCCACTTACTAGCTTTTTTCTGAGGCTTTCAACCTTATCATCCCTCACAGCTGGAGTTTGCTCAGTTATAGGATAGCTTATGGGGCTATACAGTGACACTGAACTTTGGTGTTATCACCTGCTATGACCAAAGTAACTTATGTCACGCGATGACAACTGAGCAAACTCAATCCGCTAAGGGAGACCACAAGATGTGGTTGAAAGCTCTGGAAAAAAAAAGTTAGTTAGCAAGTTAAGGACTGAACTTCTATCCTCAGTTTTGTCCAATTGTTCCAAAAGACTAAAGAAATTCTTCTAATTGGAAAAATGAAACTAATCCAATCCAATTTTACTTTACTAGGCAAAGTTTAGTGTAATGTGTATGCCCAAAAAATCTTGTACTCTCTTCTCTTTAACATATATTTGTATTCATTTTTATATAAAATATATATGTCAAAATATGTTGAAATGCATTACATTTGTTTGGGCTATAAAAACACACTTACATATTACTCTCTCACAGTGAGAAGTATATCACAGCCATCAGGTCAGCGCTGGCAGGCTCACACATTCTCTCTCTTTCACTTTCCTCTCTCCCTCTGATTTGTAAAGCTGAGTCTTCAAAGACGAAGCGGGGGCAAGTTTGCAAGTTTGTAATCAAGTCTGCCTCTGACTTCTGAGCTCCCTTGGCCCTTACCATCTCCTATTTCCCGAGGACCAATAATAACAACATCTTTTACTTGCTTGCTTTGCTGTGGCATCATTTTGATGTACTCTCCAGTAAGCAGGGAAGAGAGGCTCTCTGGAGATACTGTGTCCTGGTATGTCTGATCATTCGCTTTGGTTTATGAATTCATTGGTCCCTGACCAAGTTGGTGAGGCCCAGAACAGTTTTCAGGGATATCTGGGGAACCTTAGATGACAAGTCGCTGAAATAGATCATTATTGATCTTACTGTCATAGCCAAAAAAACAGCTTAGCCTAGAGATGTCATTTAATGTGAATTTTGAATTAGTGGGCATTGATTCAAACAGGCTTAATTGCTTTTGAAGTACAGTAAGCCAGAAGCAGGTGATCTGTCTACTGGCTTTCTCAGACTTTTCGCCTCTCACATACTCCTGGAAGAGAATCACATAATCACCAAGTATCATAAATGTACAGTGGTTTGGCTTGAGGACACTGGCACATTTTTTTTGTGCCTTTTTTCTTCTTTTTCCTCTCTTTTATTTCTTTTGACACTAATACATTTTGATATAAACTGACAACTTTCAGTGTTACACAGTTTAATGCGTCATGAAAAGCAGGAACTCACAAGTTGCAGAGTATACATGCCTTTGTATATGTGTAGTGAAATATAAAGAGAAATCGGAGGCTGCCTCATGAACGCATTCAAGAAAAATCTTGTGATTTAAAGACCGTGAAGGACTGAGACTTGAATCAGTTTGGGTGTCATTTCACTGTCTTTTCCTCTCAGTCTAATTGAACTCGTTTGTGGGCAGAAGGGGGAACTGATGACATACTGTACAATGTTTATTTGAAATCCTGAGCAGTGTTGGCAATTATTTCACTTTTCAAAACATTTCTTTCAGTTCCTTCTTATGATCTTCAAAGTCTGCCTCGCATGTGCTCGCTATGCTAGCCTTCATATTCTAGCTTTGGGTTCAATGAAAGGTCGCCCTCACGCTAGTTTTGTGTTACTTGTCCCATCAATCCAATTCACACCTGCCATGGAGTGAGTGTCTTCAAAATTTGATCCTCTCCTCATGAAACGGAGGCCAGCAATGAGTCTAATAATAGCAATGCAGGGAAGGGAGCTACTGTATGAATACTGTGGTTGCCTGACTGTGAGAGGAAAGTCAGCTATGTTGTTTATGATCGTGTCATATTCTTAAGTTTATCTTAAATCATACTAACTGGAATTTTAATTCCCCAGCTCAGTTGACTGCAACAGTAATAATTAATGCATATACAAAAATCAGAGATGTCAAAAATGTGATTAATAGGTGCAAGCAGTCAAAAACATGACAACCTGAAATCAGAGCAGTTAGGCCAATCACTGTAAATGCTGTCTGATACAAAAATTAGCCAGGAAGTGTGGCAGCAAGTGCTATTTCTCATGCTTGATTTAGGTGAGGATGGCTGTTTTATTTTCAAGAAATCTTGAATAACCCATTAGCTGTGAGCATTAGCCCTGATCGATGGCCCCAGTCCATGCCTGGATCAGGCTGCCTCAGCAATGATAAAAGATTTAAGAGCACCAACCTTCAGGCAGGTTCTCCTCTGCCAATAACCGCGGGGGATAGCCTAGCGCAGTCTGCCCTTAACTTATCCTGACTAATTTATGGTCCGGCTCACCCAGGGCACATTTCAAATGCTGGAACTGAGAGCACGATGCAGCCTCTCACAGCTGGCTGAGCAGACTGAAGGAGCTCCGTCAGGACTGCAGAGGCTGCCGCTGAGATCTGGGCCTGCCATGTTGGGTCAGCGCAGCTCAGCTCTGATCAGAATGGAGTCAGGGGAAATGTCATCTTCGGGAGACCACAGGGAGAGACAGGAATATTAAAACCGTCTCAGAGTTTCTCCTCATTGTGGTTACTAGAAACTGTACCTGATTATTAATCAGTCAAAGATATCTTCTAGACTGGTTTTTAACTAATGTGTACAGATTGAACATCTTAATTCAACCAAATAAAAGGACTTTCAGACTTATGCTTTGACTTGTTTTACCCACAGTTTTCTTTAAACTCTCTGTACTTGTAATTAATAGATGGGAATTAAAATCGCCCCAAAACATTGACCAAAATTTAATTTTTGTGTGAACTTTTAGGCCAGTAATGACTTCTACTACAGCGACTTTTCTGATGAATAGTTTGCCCTGTAGCATCAAGAAAATAAATAACATTATGGTTTAGGATTTTTTCTTCACTGCTGCCATTAGAGGTTTGGTTATACTTTAAATTAGGAACTGTCCTTTGTGTGCCATCAACAACAATATCCATCATGAAGCAGAGGCTTTGGTTGAAAATGACACAAAATCAATACATCACAACCTATGGAGAGTCTGCAGGCATGATTCATGTATGTGGACTTTAACAGTTCCTTATAATAAAGGGACAGCACAGCGTTTATCTCATTAAAATTGGTTTTGCTGTACAGGGCATTGATTTCAACCGCATGTGACATGTCTTGCACTTTGAACAGGCTTATTATGCCTCAGTATAAGGTCAAAGGTTGGCAGCAAGGGCTCCCAGATTCATTAGCTAATTAAAGCCTGCTTCCTGAGTGGGAGTGTGGGTGTTTGACTCTCTACTGCACCATCTCGCTCTCAGACTGCAACATGCTAGCTCTGCTGAGTTCTGAGTTCCATAATGAGGGTTAGTCCATAGATTTTTCCGATGAAAGATTCCCTAGCGTCAAAGTCCCCCAATTATGTGCCCTTGTGGAGGGAAAATATATATAATTATTAATCTGATCATCGCTAATTAAACCTGGGGGATTTGATCCAATGCAGTGACAATGCAGCTGAGAGATTTTGTTTGGGCTGCTATTTACTGCTGTAAATAGAAGAGAAAAATGAAAAGACGTGCTTGTGCATGGACTTTCCTTAAGTAGAATCTTTTTCAAAGAAGACTAACTGCTTGTTTGACAACGGATCAGAAACATTGGGCATCTGAAGGAACTCATAAATCAAATGAACTGAATTCTGTCAGTGAGAGATATTTTATACTTTCTCTGATTTGCATGAGCCATGAAAAAGGGAAAGTGAGATTTGAGAGTCAAGAATGATGATATGAAAAATGACATATGGGGACACCAGTAGCCTCAGGTTTGACAGACAGGCCAGGGGGGAAGTGGAGTGGGGCTCTGTGACCAACATGAGAAAACTTGGTGGCTCTATAAGGTGTCAAGTGTGTTAAGTTGCATGTGCAAATGTGAGGCAGAGAAGTGCTGCAGGACAAGCATGCATGCTCAGCAAAACCTCCCCCTGGATAAATAGAAGTTTGAAAGATATGTCTGATGTACAGGCAGATGAACTAGCTACATAACAATTATGGACTCAACACAGCTGTCAGTTTGTTCATGTCCATCTCTGGTGTTTTTCTTAATTACATAATTAGTCAGAGTGTTGGTATATATGATTTCCCTCTAATGACACGCTGTCATTAGCTTTGAACCTGCCAGTAAAACACAGTCCTCAGGAGACAGCTACTTTGTGGTGGAGACTCATTTAATAGCTTTGGTAATTAGCAGATACATCATTATTATTATTATTTCCCATGCTTATGGCACGTGAGTCATTCCGATTGCAAAAGGCTTGCGCAATGTATTTTATGAACATAATGATCTGAAAAGCCCAATACCTTAAGTGTCACAGATGATGTATTTGCACTGAGGTGTTGACACATTACAGGCTGTAGTCCAAACACTGTGCGAAATTGTGGCCAGTTTGTTACAGGGATAGTCAGTGGTGGTGTCTATAATGTGATTTCCTGGATATTAAATGTTCATCTGCAATTTGTGGTAGTGGTCCCAGTAATATTTGTTGTTAAAGTGTACTGAAGCAGCATATCACATGATATGGTTAAGCCAAAAAAAAACAACTTTCCACTCATATCGTGAGATGTTTGATTTGAAAGAGAACTTATTTTAATTTTAATTATATCTATTCTAATTATCTGTTAACTCCCCCTGCTCTTTCATCTGTTTCTATCTGCGGATGTAAACATATATGCTCTCATCCATATGTTTATGTAGGATTAGCATGCTAGGCTAACAGTCCATCAGCGTGTGTGACTTTATATCCGTGCCATGAGTTCTTTCAGAGCACACAAACACCGTAAACACACCTTCTTACCTTCTACACCTTCTTTTTATACAGACTGCTAATGATGCTAGCCATGCTAACTAGCTGCTAGTCGCCGTGCAGGCTGGTAAAATGGATCTGTCTCTTTGTATCTGCGGGTTGGTGCTCCTGTCAGTGTCGGAACCTCCATGTGAGACACTTTCAGTAAATGTGTGTTTTTAAAACTTATTTCAGGACTGCGCTCACTCTCAGTCCTGCTGTAAACGCCCCGAGGACGTAAGTAAAACTGTTTGCGCCGATTCATTTTGAAAGAGCAATGGCCAGTATCTAGCACAAAAAACACAAAAAGAAAAATACATTACAAACACAATCATATCCAAATGAAAATAATTTTAGTACTAGTTTTAATATACAATATTTCACTTTTTTTTTCCAAATTCTATAATAAAAACAGTTTAGCACATCCTTCACACAAATGGTATTTCTTGAATACCGCCATAAAAGCACTGACATTTAGAGATCTCTGGTAAAATGTCAAACAAGTGATGATGTTGAACGCAGGCCTAATGAAGTAGCATGTCAGCATAGTTTCCAGCTCAATGTAAAAACAAGACACCTTTGACATTTCAACCCGAGCCTTCATAATCTGCTCTTTGGTCGCCTCTCAAATCATTGCTTATCACGTACTATTATTATTTGTCCTTCTGCTTTGCTTGTGTGCAGCTATGTGCTGTCACATTCAAAGAGCACCCGGGGGCACAGAAAGATGACACCCACATGACAGTGTTGACACAGCGACTGTGTGTCTGCTGATGCTACATTACAGAGGTGTCACTGACTTAACGGAGCAATGACTTTGCTAAGATAAAGAGCAAGGCGGTGACTGGCGGCATGTATTCATTTACAGGCAACCAAATCCATTGGCAATACACAGCTTCACGGATACTGTGTAAGCATCTGTGAAGACATACTGTGCTATGTCATAATGATAGCTGTGATGGACAGATACCAAAATCAAACCTCAAATTTAGCACATAACACCTTCATTACCCACGTCTACCAAGAGAATACCAAGAGTCTTCAGGCATGCTAGCTGCTCTGTGAGGCCCTCTGTACGTAAATATGAACCTACAGCCAGCCAGGGTACCGTTAGCTTTAGAGGTGCCAATCAGCCCGTCTAAAGCTCACTAATTAACACATATCACCTTTGTTTAATCCATACAAAACTAAACAGTAAAAACAACATGTTGTGGTTTTGTTGAGGGTTATGTGCCGGACTATTTCTTGGCCAGATGCAGTCACTTGTCACCGCTGTTAGGTTGCCAGGCAACCAGCAGAGACTCCAAAAGATTCTGGCTAAAAATAAAATGACCCTATGGTTCTTAAAAATGTATAAACTTCCCAGCTTTTCACAGAACAATTGCCAATTTGTACATGTTGAAGCTCTGCACCATAACCCAGCTCACGTTATATTCCATATTATATTTCAACTACTGCAACTACCTTTAGATGTTCCCTTCCCTTAAGTTTAGTTTTGACGCATGAAAGGTGAGTCATTTCTGCAGTGCCCAGTACTGTGCCTGTAGTGACACACACACACACAAACACTGTCACACACAAAAGCCTGCATGACTTCCCTTCCTCCTAATGGTGATCAATAGCCTATAGGCTGAAGATAACCCTACTGTATCTGTCACTGGACTGAACCATTGGACCCAGGTTGTGGCTTAAGAATGGCTGACATGGGTTTGCCCAGTATCTATAATGAGCCCCCTCGGGGCTGTCACATTATGTGTGGAAATGGTTCCAATTAGGCCATCCAGCTGTAAAGTCCACAGAAAGGGAGGGCTGAACAATAACAAAGTTAGAGGGGAGGTGATGGATGGGACTGGGCTACAATCAGGTGTGATCAGAGCTGCATTCAATCACACTGTTCTCAGCCTGTGCCTTCTTACAAGGTTCAAAGTCTGCTGATTGCACAAATCAAAGGCTTTTTTCCTCACGCAGTCGTCCCAGTTTAAAGACCCATATTAATGCACAGTGAATCCTCATAACACATGTTATTAACAATGCAGAATGATACTAATTCTGTTTTTACAGTCACTGGCTTTCATCACTTGACATCAGATGCCAATGCATGCATATTAAATTTGAATAACATCTCAATCTGCCTGCAGACTATCATAATTATCATATTTTTTGCCTTGGGTGAACCCAAAACATTTATCACTTCCACTGAAATTCAGATTGTTGGCTTGTAACTAATAAAAAACTGGCGTGTTTTCATGACCTCTTGGAGGTGACATGTTATCACTTTGATGAATGTATCCCTGAAGTTTGACTGACCCCTCTGGCCCTTTGACCTTTAATGCAACACAATGATTTCTAGTTGGATGGATGATGTACTAAGCATGAGGAAAGGTCATTGGCTCAGCACAACCATTCATCTTTCTGTAATCATGTAATAATGTCAAATGTTTACTTGAATTATGTGCTTTATCATAGTGCTGGCAGAGAGATTTTCCACTTCAACGTACTATCCAGGGTCTATTTGAGAGCTGCTGGTTGTATTCTCACTATGTGTATGAATAGTTTGATTTACAGTATACACTGGTGACAATTTTTCATGTTTATTTTCACATGCTGTCAGTCTTTGTAAGACTATTTCTTAAAACGGTTTAGTTTTCAGAGAAGAAAAAAAAATACAATGTGATCAATCATTCTAGGAACAAAGCCAACATTTTGGAGACTGTTTCAGCAAAAAAAACATCATTATCATCTTTAATAAGATTTTGGTTAGGATGTCTTTTCTTTCCTTTTTCTTTGTCTCAGTTTGTCTTGAATATTTAGAGATACCAATGGGCAGAGAAATAACCCATTAGGGAATAACCTCTGGTGGAGCATTGGACAGGATTTTCACTGGCTCACTATCGATTAGCTCCTTTGTCCAAGTCAAAGTGACAATAGAGGTTTATACAGTTCTGAACTGAGTCAGAACAGAGAACTCAAACACTCAAACGTACAGCACGTCACTGCGTTCAGATGGTAATCCTACGCGAGGAAGCAGCTTCATACAGCTTCCTTCAGTTCTCTGTGTATGTGTGCATGTCTGTGTCTGTTACTTAAACACTTCACAAACTGGATGTATGTGTGTGTCAGTTTTCTTTTGCCACAGCTGGCAAGCTCAGAACATTCAAATGCCATTATCAACTCCCCTCTTTAATAGTGTCTTATGATAAAATCAGAAAATTACTATAAATCTTCACCTGTTTATTTGCTTGTTTGTTTGTTTGCCTTTACATCCACACACAATCTGCAGACACAACAATATGAATTTTGGCAAAACTGGAAAAAAAATGCAGGGGGGGGGGGGCACTACAATTACAGACCAAAACAAAGTGTTACTGATTGGCTCGGAGGCCCTACACCTGGTGGATGACATGTTCACTGCTGTCTGGAATAGAAACCAGGCAACTGTGTTACTATAAATTAGGATCAAAAAGTTTGTGCACAACTTTGACAGATAAGACTCAACAGACATTTGCCTTGCACAGTCATATTTTTGCATTTTCCAGAGGTTAGGATTTGTATCCCTTTCGTCAAACTTTCTTTAACCATGGCAGCGACCTTCCCCTAACCAAATAGTTTTAGATTCACATTAATAAATGCTCATACTGTTTAAGTCGTTTTGGACTAACATACAACCAATTTGTTGCTCCCCTGGTAAATGCACCACTGGCTGGTCCCTTGACATTGGTTTTGTGTCTGATTTTCCACTTTGCAGCTTTTCTGGCATCACTGACATACTTCTCCGAAATTATCCACCAAAATCAGTTTATAAATGAAATTGGCAGGCTATTTTGTACCAGCTGAAACTAGCAGTCCATGCCTTTTTGGAATTGTGCCTCACGTTTAATGTACAACACCTCATTTAAGAGTTATTTAGATGAGGTGTTTCCAGTCACACTCAGTTCCGTAATAATAATCTACTCACCATAGCTTACTGATTGGTTAGACTTTTAACTACCAGGTTCAATGTTTTGCAGACTAAAAACTGACCTGGTGAGGTTTAAATATGGTTTATGAGAATAACTATGATTCAGTGTGTGAGGAAGCCTGACCAGGAAGGTGGTAGGAGGCAGACTCAACCTTGTGGAATGAGTAAAAAAAAAGAGATTTATTCTGTTCAATGTAACAAAACAAGCAAATCAAATTTAACTGGCTTAACTCAGGATAACTCAAACTAAGGCATGATCATGTGCACACAACTACATCCTCTCATGTCTGCTCTCACCTAAACCCATCTCTCTCCTTAAATAGGCCTTCCAATCTACTAGGCAGAACCACATTTCTCGCAGGGGTGTCCGCTCCCTTTTTACCAACTGGCATACAACTATGCTACTTGTATCAGTCAACATTGTTTATACAAAACACATCATCCACAGCAATATTCCTCATCACAAGCCAAGATAAGTACAAATCGTATTGATACTAAACCAAACATTTCACTAAGTGAAATAAATTTCCCCATACTTGGTCCATACATCTCTGGTGATGTCAGTGAGAGTTTAAAAGCAGGAAGTCACTGGGTGACTCCCCATGTGTCTCCTGGAAAGCACGGTGAGTATGGTAACACAGGCTAATGTATAACTCAAGAAACTCACTTAAATACTTGTCTTGATTAAATCATAAATGCAGATGTAAATGTAAATGAAGCACAATGCTAAACACAAACAAAACCCAGGATAATATGTGAACGCAATGCTACATATACTGGCTAAATAAACAAATGACAAGTATGGAGAGAAACACAAACTGTATTGGGGACAAATGGTGTGGGCTCACCCACTTTGTCACACAGTGCACAATCATATAGATTCTCCCAAACCCTAAACATCATGCACAGTGGCCATATGCTGGGCTAGAAAACAGAGCATTGAGATTGCCTCTGAGGGGATTGTTGAGGCTGTATAGCTGCAGGGCGAAACATTGTTGGCGTATCCCTCTTTGCTTCCCAACAGAGATGGTGCCAGTCTGGGGGGTTTGTGCTTTGGTTAAGGCTGTTGTCCTGTTAACTGGTGTTAGTTGAGCTGGCCTAAGGCTGTCTAATGACACACATACAAACACACACACACACGCACACTGATGCGGCCTGTTAGGCTTCAGGGCGATTAAAGTTCTTTAAATGCCTTCAGGATCTCCCCAGTTGTGTCTTTGTGTGCAAGTGCGATGTGTTTATATTGGCTAGTGTTTTTTGTGTGCACACATGTGCCTGCATGTCGGTTTCATCAGACAACTCAACACCAACTTTCTCAATTCCCCAGGACCTTGCTGAGTCTTAGAGCGGTGCTAGTTATCTAATCTTGCAGGAGCTCACTGTGTGCAGGTACCATACAGTGCTGTAGCCAGCTGGCTCGTGGATCAATCCCAAAATGTCTGGGAGACTCAGCCAGTTATATGGGTTATGTTGGTTTAGGTGGAATGGAGTTGTTCAAATGCTGAACTTTGAGTGATCTACTGTGCTCATTTTGGCCTTTTACGTGCTAAAATAAAACACTTCTTTCTCACCGTGATTTGGCTTTGATTCTGTCTGCATGCGTCTTGTATGTGGTGTGTTTATTACAGTAACTGTAAAATGAAAAAGTAACACACACCAAGGGTTGTAGTGAGGTGCTGATCACTGCAAGTAGACTTGAGATTAGTAAAAAAGTCTCACACACTCTGGCTCTATATACATTTCTTTTATTTAGATAATGTTTCAGCCCTCAGGCCTTCTTCAAGATCAATAATCAACATATTGATCTTGAAGAAGGCCTTAGGGCCGAAACGTCATCTAAATAAAAGAGAAATGCATATGGAGCCAGTGTATTACAGTAACTGTGCCATATAATTCCTCTGTGGATGGTTTACACTCCAAAACCAGGCTGCTGTGCACTGAATAATTCAGTGTTCAGGAGGGAAATGTTAAGAGACATTTCTCATGATAACAATGAAATTGCAAACAGTTGCATCATGGCACAACACTTTACTCCTTCTAACCTTACAATACATCCGTGTCTGACAAATCTCTATCCTTGCACACGTGTTCTAAATTGAATTCCCGTTCAGAGATGTTGCATTCAGTATTTTAAACAGGTCACACAAGATAGTTATAATTGCATTTTTGTATTATCTTTTTTATTAATGAGAATATATATGGAATATAAGAAAGCATAAAAACACATTCGAAAAGCATTTTCATGGCAGCTGCTTGTTCACCACAAATCTTCAGGTCAGCCATTTGTATGCTTGCTTGGCTTGTAAGAATTAAAACTACAGAAAACTGCCAAGGGCACAAATGTAATTGTAGTGGAAGTGAAAAAAACCAAGTAAATATAGACGCATTTAAGCGTTTCCTAAAACCACCAAATGTGTGTTATTATCTTTGAACTGCTCATTTCCCCTCTGTGTAAGTAATCATATACAATGATTGCGCTTCATGCATGGAATTTCATCATTAATCTGAGAATGATTCAGCAGCTAATGCCCTGAAATTGAAATGAGAAAATGCTGCCTGTAGGTTTTCTGCGTAGCAGGTTTGTGTCGTTGCTGAACAAAGAGCTTGTGCGACAAAAGGGCAGAAGAAATGCTGCAAAGAGCTTACTGTAGATTTGGTGGAGCGACAATGATGAGCAATGTCTCCCCTGCATTAAAGGTAACAAGCTCACCCTGCATCACCGAGCTGAAATCTAGACAAGAAGTTCAAGGATTGCCTGGTTTGCAGGCATAAGGAGAAAATACAATGAATGCTTTTCTTTTTTGGAGAAGGCACATTCTCACTTAATAATTTATGTTCCAATATCTTGTTCTACAAAAACCTTGGTCTCTAGCGTGTTTATCATCCAGGGCAAGGGAGAGACACAGGACGCTAGAACAGAATGGGAAATGCACTTACTGTTAATAATAATGCCTGGAGGTGGGATAGAGAAAATGATGGCCTATTCTAAATCTGTTCTGCAGCCTTAGGTCAGGATATACATTACTGTAATCTATTCTAAACATACACTGCACTGTTCTGTGTAGCTGTTTAGATGCTGCTTTAGTGTAGCTCTGTTTAGGAGATTAGTCTGAATGCTGCAGCTGCGATAAAGACTGAGGCAGATTAACACATACAGTACACCCAGTGTTGTTTTTTTTCGCACTGCTACTGTAGACAAAGCTTATAACCATATGAGCAGCCACTGAAATTGTGTCATATGATAAAGAAATTACATTAAGAATAAAAAAAAACACATGAATAAATATACTGTAAATAAAATAAATATATAACCATCAAATTGTGAAATAATCTGATACATTTTTAAGATACATTTTTCTGTTTTAATTTCACAATGCCATTTTTCCCAATGTTTTATTTCACATTGTCACTTTTTACAAAGACAAACTGGGGTAGATCCACTTATGTGATTGGCTGTTTCCTTAGCCACATAATCACATAACTGGCTCTGCCATGCTGTAGCAAAATGAAATGACATTTCATAATGGGCTGCTGATTTTTAATGATATATTGCATTGTTTTTCAGTGTATATCAGTTATATTCACATGATAATTGATTTCATAATGTCTATTTATTTAATTTTGAACACGTTGGATCCATATACAACACTCGCATAACATTTTAAACTGCAAAATTTTAACACCTCATTCATCTGATAACATAAAAGAGATTTTTATTGTCTGAAGTTGCATGCTTAATCTTGCAGTTATCATTTTGAATGTGTGTATTTGTCTGATTTTTAGTCAGCTGTGGCTCAAGATAGCCTCACATAGAAAGTAGGGATTTCATTCTACTGTAGGTGCTTCTGGTGGCTTTAGAGTCTCTGAGCTTTTTCTGTCATCCTCTCTCTTTTTTCTCTGTCAAACTCTCACACGCACGCACACACACACAATTTTACCTTCCCCTCTCCCTCTTTCTTATTCTAGTGTGCTCCTCCTTCTCCACCTCATCTTCCATCCCTCTCTCTCACAGACAATTTCTCCCTGCCTCTTTTTTTATTAACTTCCTCCTCCTCTTCACCCAATCTCCAACCTCCCTTCTCTCTCCTCTCTTTCTCCATTCTCCCCTCTCTCTCTCTGTCTCTCTCTTTTTGACTGGCTCTCTCTGGGGGCGGATGTGCCTCTGTGGCCCTTTGCAGATCTGGAAAGGACATCCTCTCAGTTTAATTCAAGTCAACCCCGGTCTCCTGGTGCTCCGAGACGCAGCATGTGTGACAGCTCTACAGAGACAGCCAGAAGGAACAGACAAGTCTCATCTGCATATACAGATATGTGTGTGTGTGTGTGTGTGCTGTGTGTGAGAGGGTGTGTTTCAGCCAACATTTCCCTGCAGACAGAAAGAGTTGATTTCACCCTGGCAGCAATCATGGCCGTCAATAAATCTATGATGAGAGGCTGCTATGTTGATTTGTCAGTGCTAATTCAGCTCAGACCAATTAAAGGGGATGGAATTGCTATCTAAATTATTACATAACATATGCTATTTGCTCTAAGCTTGGTGGAGAGACTGTAAATAAAACTATGATCATATCGACGTTGTGGAATCGTGCCTTCTCTCACATGTTGAAGCCATACATGAGCAAACGGTTTGTCTGGCAGTCACCTAAAGCGTGGCTGCTGGTGGGAATATTGCATGAAAGAACGTTAAATACAATGCAATATAGTTGCAATATCCAGACTGTGCCCTCAAACCTGAACACATAGCTGAACTCTTCTCTGCCAGAGCTTCATGAAACTTGGGCTTGTTGCAAGGCCGTAAGGTGTTGCTGTTATTGTGTCCGCTGCCTATTTTAAATGACATTAGTGCCTTTCTGGGGAAAAAAAAAGTTCTAACTTTTAAGAAAAATATCTTTTCTATTGAACCTGTGTGTATCTCTTTTTTAAAGAATGAAACTCTTTATTGGCATATCAGGCATTAAAGTTTAATATTTGGTGCAGTGTTGAGCTCTGCTATTGACTGGTGAGCTCCCAGGGCGCCGTGGTTTATCTAAGTCCTATAGATCTGTGGGCTAACCTGTCTTATTTCAGCCATGTTTGTTTGCACCACGGGCAAAAGGCAATATGAGAATATAAGGTTTGGATTCATCTTACCCCACACTTGCTGGTAAGAAATAGTGATATTTTCTCTGGTAGTGAGGAGACAACAGAGCCTACAAGCAATTTAACAGCCAAACCCCACTCCCCCCCCACCTCACTATCTCATCATTTGCTGCCTCCACACCTTCAGATTATTTTCTCGGCTTTGTCATCAGCCGCATCGGCTCTTGAGCTCTCACACCTCACTCCACCCATCTTCCTCCCCTCCCAACCTTCTCCCAACATGCTCCCGTGTGCTACGCCTACATATATATATCAACTTCTAATAATATCAGAGGCCAGGGGGATTGTAGACAGTAGAGGTAAGTGGATCTGTCAGATCATTTTGCCCCTGTCGTCCGCTTAATTCCTCTACTGGATTTCGTGGTGAAAATGGAACATCTATTGGGCAGGAAGCGAGACAGAAAGCAGGGTCATGCCATGATAGAGTGAGACAGAGAGGGAGGGGAAAATAGTGGGTGCATCCTCCTTTACCATTTACCGTGTCCTTTGATGCTCGCAGAGTTTTAAATTTAGCTGCTTTGTAGGGAAAAAAAGAAATAAATAAGGCAGCTGTGTGTTTGTTCATGCGGTATGTAAGTGACAGTGAAAAAAAAAAAAAAACCAACAAAGCAAGATTGTCAAGGTCAGTTCAACTGTCTGTGCTTCAGACAGAGACATGGAGATAGAAAGGAAATATCCTCATAGAAATACAATGCTCCTAACAAAGAAATCGATATCTTGCATTCATTCTTTGATGAAATACTTTCTGGGTATGAACTCCATTTCACTGGAAAAACATCAAATGTATGGGGATGGGTGTTGCATCGCTCTGGTCAGTTGTATGGAAGTGTGTTTCCCCACGACAATGAGAACAATAGGATACTCACTCACAAGCAGTCCTCTGCCCGTCTGCTGCGAACTCAGGCTCCTCCTCCAGCGTATTCCTTTCCTCCTCGTGCCGCTATCGTCCGATACTGTCACAACTCCTGGTCTGAAGCCTGCCTTAATTGGTGCCGTCTGGAGAGCAGAGATGTACGCAGCTGAAGGTGGTCAAACGGAGTGGAGGCTGTGTCACCAGTGACATTCAAGCACCCAACAGTTTTCACGTCCTCAGGGCAGGCCCCTGGAGAAACAAGAGCACGAGAGACGTGAGTAAGAATGGGCCTCCTCTTCTTAATACAATGAGGGGCATTGAAGAAAAGGGAATGAGCAGGATGGCAGCTGGGAGGAGACGCTGCCATACTATAACAGATACCGGGTCATCCTCAGTGCCTCGGTGACGGAATTTCTGTCTGCATCTGGACAGCTGTCAGGAGAGATAATCATTGTGTGTATCTATTCCTCTGAGGACTGTGATGAGGTTAAGTTACACACAGCTTGACAGACAGGAAATGGATGAGATTTTTGTTTTTGCCTTCATGGGGTGTGCCTTTCAGGACTACACCCATGTAGCTGACTTCAGCTGAGTAGTTATTTGGATGTGTCATATTTTTGTTATACAGTATGATAACCACCTGACCTGCACTGCCTTTGAAAAAAAAATATATACATATGTCTTTTTTTTCTGTGTCATTAATTAGTTTATTTGTCAGGCTCTCTGGGGAAAAGATGACAGAACAGCTAAGGAAAATGTCCATTAATGATTAAATATGACCAGGTGCACATCTACACCACAATTTGATAATTTATTCAGCCTATCAGCTATTAATAGATGCCTTCCTCTTATGCATGGCCTCTGGGGAGCATCATTTCAAAATGTCCATTTGGAAGAAATGAGACAAACACACCAGCTGCACTTCTCACTCACTCCACCACAATTCCTCTGCACGGCTCCCCCCAGCTACTGCTCTCCATTATTGATGAGACTTCCTATGTCGGCCTCATCTGCCACAGTGTCGGTTGTACTCGCCTGTGGGCAGCCGCTGTGGTTGTAGAGAGGGACCAGCTGATGCCAGGCGAGAAAAATGAGACAAGGGTCGGGCACATTAACAGCCTATTGACAGGATGCAATGCAGAGGGCACGCAGTGTCGCAGGTTTGTTATTGGCCTAATCTAAATTCAATAGGGTTGTCATAAGGGAAGAAAGTAATTATCTCAAAATCGTGGGGAATACCCCCTTCTGTAGATCCAGCTGACTCACAGATACTCGACCTGAGCCCCAGGATTTAAAACATGCTCTGTGGTGTCCATGGACTGTATATAAATATGGACGTCATGACAGCTCCCTAAAAGTGAAGCCAAAACATCTCGATCGCTCCCTGGTGGCTGGCTGCAGTATAGGTCATAAATCCCGGCCCCTCCATGTTAGCGGATGGGACATGAGCCAAACTAAAAGTGCACGTCAAATAAATTTTTCCCAAAGATGGTTTCTGTCATTTTAGGTAGCTCTTATCATGCTGTTTGTCCGAGTGCTCATTTTTCTTTTAAGTTTGTTTTTACTTATTTGATGATATAAAAAGGGGGTGTGACGTCATGATTGACAGCTGTGACAGCCGCTCTCAAACCTCCGCCTGACTCTACTGCGCAGACTCTGGCCAAAGTTGTCACACAATCAAGATGGCAGCTCCTGGAAAGGAGATATTTTGGCTGTGTCCAAAACTCCATACTAACATGTTATTTAGTACGCTAAAACAGTGCGTGAGATTTTTAAATTGTGTCCAAAACTGTTGTATGAAACCAATAGTACATACTATTTCTGGGGAAATATTACAGTTATGAAAGCACTGGACACTACGCCGGCATAAATATCCCACAATGCAATGCAGTAGTGACAACGACAACAATAACATAACAGACAATGGCGGACAGCGACCAAGGCAGCTCTGGCGTAACGTCAGTAACGCTTCAATTCAAGTAAGGTTTCACTTTGCTAGGTGTAATTTTTTAAAAATAGTTCAGACTTTATGGTTGGCACGGATTACCATGGTTACGTGTCTCCAACCGGCAAGAAGGCTCTCAGGAAGTGATGTGATAATTACAGCTCAATGTGTCCGAAAAGATACATAATACTGTATATTCACACAAAAGTATGTTGAACGATAGTTCACATATTGAGTATGTAGTGCATAGTATGTGATTTCGGATGCAGCGTTTGGCTTCCCTTTTGCGTAGCGGTAGGAAGTGGAGACGCATCATCCATCTTTATATGCAGTCTGCGGTAGTGTCAAACAAAAGGAAACTTGGAAGCAGCTAAGTGAGGGAAAAAAAAAACAAGCTACAGGGTCAACTACACACTTAGAGATTCCCACGCAAGCACCATCCTTCTGTCCTTGTGGCTATGTCATTATGATGTGTATCACTTATTTCACTGCTATTGTTGAAAGAATAAAAGCCTGTTGTCAGAATAAAGAAAACTGCTGTTTTCTTTCTTTTCACTTAGACATAAAGAGAGACTGAATGAAAACAGACTGGCATGTTAAGTACCCTATATATAAAACGCATTAAATGAAATAAAAAGACAGAAATAAAACTCTTACAACATTGTCTCCATATTTAGCTTTATGTGTACAGTAATATAAATATAGAGCCTCAGAGCACTAAACTGGAGCACCTTTAGTTATCACTGAAGATCTAAGGCTTCTAGTAGACTTCAAATATACTACCTATAAAACAGAGTAGCTGCACGACATCTATACTGTAGTCATGATGTAAGTTTTTTCTTCAGCACCCACACCATCACATGCAGAAACACTCTCTCCACCTCCATCACACAATGTTGTACTCTGCTTTGATTAAGATTGAAAGATCTGTTCAAACATGCACCTCCTACATGGCAGGCTACAATATATCACTGTACTGTATCACATGATATAGTACAGTATGTTGCTATTGTATGTTGAGGTTCTGTCGGCATCTGACTAGTATTAGTGGGTCCCAAAAAGTGCTGTTCACACCTTGCCAGTACAGTATACCCCTGAATCATAGCAAATCAAAGAGAAATAGTCCTAAAAATATTATTAATAACTCACCAAGTAAACAATGTATAAACAAATTACTTATCACCTAGGCCATGAACAAAAATATGGGCAATAAATAAAAATCAAAACAGATTTTTAAAAAAAGTAAACTGCACAAAAGGGGAAATGCTTGAAATAATTTAAATAACAGCAAAACAGTGCAGACTATGGTGTAAACAGACCAGAGTTCAAGTCAAAGAAAAAAAACTCTAACAAAGGGAGTTTTCTAAAAATGTTTTAAAGGACACTGAGTTGCCCAGCAGGTCTTTGTAGTGCAGAGATACCCTGATGGAAAAAGCTCAAACAGCAATAATTGTCAGACTTAGACTGTGGTGCGACCAAAGGAGGCCGAGGATCTCAAGCTGTGTCTGTGCTCATCAGGGGTTAAAAAGCTGAGAGATAAAACCAGGCACTTACCCAAAATGTGTCTTTTGTGCCACACGTAACTATGGTTACTACACTGAATTTAAATTGCCTGAGGTGCGAGCAAAGGATAGTGCTATATAGTCTTCAGGATAGATTTTAAATGAGGATGTATATTAAAAGTCTTTTAAATATTTTATGCAGACAGATACATTCACACTATTTAATCTTTTTGTTAAACCAAATGTTAAGTTTCGCCAAAACGTACACCTACCTTTATGTACTGTACAATGAAACAGATTGTTTATAAAATTAAGATCATTACTCATGAGCTACAACTGTGATTGGCTGGCAGTATGGTTGGCTGGCTGAATGACTGTTTGTTTCTTTGAATGTCCTCATTTTCTCGCACAGGGGCATCACATTGAGGTGTAGCTTTTCAAACTATTTCATCACATCATAAAAAATGTGAAACAATGAGGAGGACTAGATTAATGGTTTTACAGTACTCAAATAACATCTCTGAGAGCAAAATCCAACCTAAGACTAGGGAAATCTTGTTTTCTTTAATACCCCTTAAAGTTACTATAGTAAATGCAATTTGTAATGGTGATCTGGCAATTGCAATGCTTATGTAAACACAAAAAAAACACATGAAACTTAAGACACTTGCAACTGATTTTGTTTCCATATTCGGATAAAATCTTTTCAGATACAGGTAGTTCCTGTGTTTCACTTTTCCTCCTCAGTTCAGATGTGACGTTGATCTGTGATGAAGCTTAAAAGTTTAGTTCCGCATTTTTCCCAGCTTCTAGAAAGTTCACATTTTGGCGACATCAGGTTTGTACCCGGCGGCAATGTGATGCATTTCATGAGTCATTAACATCTGCGATGCACTCAGGAACTCCTTCAGGATTGTCTCGGCACAAACCCCCCGGCTTTCAGAGTGTGTGGACTGCAGAAGGCGGATAACACTGTTCAACCACCGTTCTGTCATGTTCTGCTCTGTGACCAGACACCAAACATTTAAACACTAACAGACTAATGTATGTGCGTGGGTGTGCGCACACATTCACACAATTTCAGACGAGCTCATACTGCGTGGCGGGCTGTGGTGGCTCTGTAACGTGGGCGGACCACTGCGACCATGTCAGTGACGGATGCAGGACAAAACAGGAAGACGGAGGATTGGATGGGGAGGGAGCAGAGAAAAAAACTGGAGAGGGTGGTGTCGGTATTGATTGACTTCAAAGGTGCTAATGTAACCCATCAGAACAGAGATGGACCTGCACTTACTTTCACACATGCTATATATTCTGCACACATGCATGCATCTGTCATCAGGAATAGATGATGCCTCATGTGGATGTTGAATAAAATAAACATAAAAAGTGTAAAAATGTGACTTCCTTCCTTGATGCACTTTTGCAGAGAAGCTGCGAGAAGCCCTGAGGGGACAATCCTTCCTAATTCTGCTCCCACCCGATGGACCCATTGGGAGCCATGTGCAGGGCAGCAGTATAAACACACACACACACACACGCTGTTAAATTATATGGACCCACACCAATATACAGTACACATACTGGCTCAGTTGCCCACGGCAAGAAAGACATCGACTGCACTATGGGCAGGGAGAAGCACATGCTTATTTTCTGCAGAAATCACTATCATAACTGTGTTTTATATGTATCTCTGCATCCTTGAAGGGTTAGACCTAAGCTGGACTACACTGGAATTCAGCTGGAATTCCCCAGGCATACTATAACCCCATCCCTGCATAATTTTTTACTCTTTTTATGTGTGCAATAGCGATATTCGTCTTTTAAGGTATGTATGATAACCACTGAGGAATCATTTCGGTGAGTGGAAAATACCCCGCTGAGAAAAAACACAAAGCCTGTCCTCTGCTGAATCTTTGATGGTGCATCAGATAATGCCAGAGATAATGACAGAGCTGGTGGCCTTTTTTATTCTGGGGACATCTGTCATTTATGTGAAAATTGCCAGGTTTGCCATGAAAGAGAAGTCATCATGCCTTTGAGTATGGCTCTATGATTAATTCAGGCATGTCAGTTGGTGAGTAAATGCTTCTTTATTCTCGTGTAAGTGGTCAATATTAATAATGCACACGCGGGTCTAAGTTCAGCATCCGTCTTGGCAAAGTTCAACATGGAAGGTTTCACCAGCTGCGCACGCTTGTCACCACATCCCTTCTTACTCTTTCTTTCTTCTTTTCTTTTCCACAGCAAGCTCGCCTCTCCATCCTTCCTCTCTCTTTCTGTCCCCGGCCCTGAAAGGCGCCGTATGGCTCTGACGCCTATTCTGAGAGAAAGATGTGGCCCATCAGCAGTAATTGGAGGAGCTGTGGTGGTTGGGTTTCTCTAGGAGGCGGCGGCATGATCGATCCCATGGATGGTGGAGGTGGGCAGGCAGGCTGACAGCGCTGCACCCCCCACAGCTCCTGACAGCTCAATGAAGGCCAAGCCGCAGAGCACAGGATGTCCTTTTACAAGAACAATCATCAGGCGTGCAGGTCACCATTGAGCCCCCAGAACTCACAGCCCTCCAGTTAAATCATAATTACCCATTTAGTCGATTATCAGCTTGATAGAAGCACGTTGAATTTAATGTTAGCCTTTCATTATACTCACATTAAAGAATAGAGGAAATGTCAGAGGCTTAATAGCGATGATGTGATGTAATTATCTCCAATGTGATTTATTTAAAAGATATTTCAGAAATAATCTCTTGACGTCCTCATACATTCTGTGAAGTATACAATATATTTGCGCACTTTGTGCACTGACACAATGGCATAGCATGTGATGTGGTTGCTGGACGCAGCAGAGATCTCACCAGCGAGATAATTTGCATACTTGTGACAATACGCAGGCTGGTGTCAATATCGCGAGCACATTTTCTCATCACAGCCAGGAGAGCAGTCTTTGTTTGTCCCTGTGTTTATGGTTTTCTCAAGACCAAAACTGTACTGTGCTGAGCTCAGCCTGACCATCGGTTGCCATGGCGACGTGCGGCAGCTGGGACTGATGGCGTGTAAGAAAAGCTTGGCACAGGTTAAATCTAAAGAGCTACTTATTTGATTCGCACTGTTGTCTTTATCCTTATCACTGTCAGACCTAATGTATTACAGTAAGAGAAGCGTGGTGACTCTGTTTAAAACCTGCTGACAGCTACGACAACAATGATCTTGTTGTCCAATTGCATTTCATTGACTGAGTGAAGCGAACAGACTGAAAGAAAGAGAAGACCTATAGAAAATCATATATACATATTTATTGTTTTATGCTTTCCTTCTGTCCTGTATTTCTTTTTTTGCCTTTCCCAGTTATCCTTTTCTATTTATTAAGGAGTTACACATAATATATTTTAAAAAAGGATGAAAATAAACTAATAATTCAACAAAGACTACCTCAGATTCCACCAGACTTCACATTAACCAGTCCATGAAGCAATAGTTCAACACAAAAACGCACCAAATATCAATGAATTGCTCAATTTCTTTACCAATATCAGGCCTTGTTGCAGGGTTTCAGCCCTTTGACCAGTGATATTGTAGCTGCATCAATTCATTTGGCTCTGACCACGACAAAACCCCTTCATGTCCTGGATTAAAGCCAGGGCTATTAAACCAGCCAGACTATGGCCACAGATATTGCAGGCAATTTTGAAAGGGTCATAGCCAGGATTTAAGATATCTGTAAGGATGTTTGATGACATTTTCTGTATTTGTTTTACATTCAGACCTAACATGGTCTGATGCTGGCTCAAAGCTGGTGGGGAAATACTGAATCCTTTCTTTATGTATTTTTGGATTGAAAATTTTACATTTTGAGACACTCACCATGTATTTCTTTAAAAAATTACTTCTACTGATGGACTTTTTTTTTGCATTGCAGCGGGAGTTAAGAGCAACACTCGTCCTTCAGGAGTTTGGCAAATACTTTTGAACAGCCTCCCCTTGACGCTACCTGCTGATCCCCCTCAGGGAGAATTCTGACAGAGACAGAGGACAGCTAGCAGAAGGTTGGGGCTTTACAGGCAATCCCCCTATAATATTACCCATCTTCCTCTTGCCACACACACACACCACCACCACCACCACCACCACCCACACCATATCTAGAATTCACTGATCCCTGTGAAGAATTTCTAGCTTGAGCCAGAGCTGTGGAGCTGTACAGGAATAACATCAGCAGCCTGAAGGTGCTGCTGGGTGAATCTCTGTTGGTCCCTGGAGTATAAATAGATGGTAGCTTCTGGTGGTGTCCTGCTGGAACATAGCACCACTTTGTTTCAAATACTGACAAGAGCTACATCTGTTTATTTACGTATTTATTAAATTTTTTAGAGATGTATATTTGCATTCAATGACCAGCTCAGTCTCACAGAACTCGTGTGAATAGAAACTGTTGGCTCAGTGCATCCCTACACTCCTTTACCCTTGGAGTGGCCGATATGACTGGCCGGTGTTGATATTTTGAGTGCCATTACACTAATAGCGCACTCACTTCCAAAGTGAAGCAACCACAACCTCTCACTAGATGCCTTTCATCTTCACAGCTGTCGCTCAACCTCCCAGGGTCATTTACAGCTTCTGCAAGGGTTCAATTGATCCCAGAGAGATAGTCAAGGGGGGGTCATTTTTACTCTCAGCTAGCAAGTAGGTAACTGCTGCTGTTTGCACTTGGCAGCTTTGCCTCATGTCTCATCATTACGCTGGCAGAATGGTAAGAGCGGCAATGAGCGTCACCAGACACTTTGGGCAGCGTTGGAGGTGACGACACGCCCTGGCCCCTCTGCGCTGAATGTTTATGAGCTGCTATTATCACAATTGCGGTAGTCACTGTAGAAAGACAACAACCCTTGCTGTCCTTTCACAGTATCATACTGTATGTGGTTATTGTTCACAACACCTCTGCTGACCTTGTGCTTTATTGTACATCATTAGGATTATGTAGGTCAGTTACTGGCATGAAAGATCTTTGATGCTAATGATGCATTCAAATTCATCACTTGTTATGTACACTCTTGACTATAACACTTGAGCTGATGCTTCAAATTAAGAAGTTATGGCTAGGCTGCATTATAGTTCAGATTTCAAATAACTTGCCTAAAGCTGTTATTAGCTAGACCAGCAGGTCAAAGATTTTACTTATCCTGTGAAATGACTTCACATCTAATGGATGGATTGGCACAAAATTTGGTACAGATGGTTGTGCTTCCCAGACAATGTATAGTGATGACTTTGGTTATCCCCTGACTTTTCATCTAGCACCACTATGAGGTTCCCATTTCATTTGAGTGGATTATCTCAACATCTCTTGGATGAATTGTCATGAAGTTTGGTACACGCATTCATTTCCCCTCCAGGATGATATGCAATAACCTTGGTGATCCCTTAACTTTTCAACAAAGAGCAATCATCAGGTCACAACAGCCTCACAGAGCCACTAGCATGATGGTAGGCTCTTCATCTTGTTCCCACATGTTTGTGCTATCTTTTACAGTAAATTGCAGCCTGTATTTTCAATTTACAGAAATGTAATGAGGTGCATGAATGCCTGTTACTTTGGCAAACGTTTCACATACCTAAATGTGTCTAAGTGTGCTACAGCACTGCAGTGAATGTCACATAAGCGCTGACCACTAATCATGTATCATATTACCCACATGTTTCACTCCACAGCTGCACCTGACAGTCTGAGCACGCTTGTGGTTGCTGGTGCAGTCAAGCAAACAATAAGAAAATCCCTCCAACATGCTCTAACAATTGAATCCTGTGCGAGCTGCAATTATACATTGCTCCCCGAGGTACTTCTTGACACCCTAAAAAGGTAATATACCTTCTGCCATAGAACACTATCACATGGTTCACACTCCTAGTCTGCATAATTACAGGGGCTTGGGGAAATTGAAGGGCTCCACTACCCATAAAACTGGGGGCTTAAGTAATCTTAGTGAGAGGGGAGGCATTAAGAAGAACATGGATGTCCTTGTTGGATCAGTGCTGCTGCATAGCTTGGACAACCTGCCACGTTTGGATAAATACGCGGTTAACAGTTCCCTCACGGCATCGTCTGACAAGCAGCAGTGTGAGCAGAATGATGACTCCTACTCCAGGTTTAAATGTAACAATTGACTTTATGTAATGCTTGGCTACAATAACGTACAGGTGCACGCATTTCTAGATAAGGCAAAGGGCTTTCTATCTATCTATCTATCTATCTATCTATCTATCTATCTATCTGTCTGTCTGTCTATCTATCTATCTATTATTTACTCAAGTCAAGGTTTTTACTCAAGTCAAGTTTGAAGACCTGTGATAGAAGCTGCATGAGCAGACAGCGGATTTCTCACTAGATGAATCTCTACTGACAGGTCCGATCAGAACCGAGACAAATGACGAGGCATCCTTCCCCATCTGCCATCAGCAGGCCTGACAGAACACTGTCTGCTTTGCTCAGTGCTCTCTCAGGCATTACTTCACATCCGATCAGCGGATTATGACCTCTGCTTTCCTATTACACGATGCTTCCTCCGTAGTCACAACAACACAGGTCATCGGTGGTGACGGCAGTGGGTGCTATGAGTCGAGGTTGCTGAGAGTTAGGGTGGCATCTCATCTCGATTTGATACGGCGTATGGTCGCTCGGTGAAGGACACATTTTCTATCCATTGACTGAGGAGCAGGCAAAACATCATACCTCGCAGAAAGGATGTGGATGAATCTTTGCGTCCGATAGATTTGATGGCACAGTAGAGTTAATTTATCTGATAGCTGATTCGGCAGGACTGGGAGAGGCTATGGTGTCTAAAACTTTGAAAATGTGTAGCCCAGCACATTTTATGCTCCCCTCAGGCTCTATTTGCTGAAAGTCTTTTAAAAGGCCTTTTGCAAACCTGTCAAATGGATTTTATCATTTCATAACAAGGCTTCTACTCTATATAATCTTGAAAAAAAAAATAAATAAAAATGCGCCCTGTGGGGATTGTTGAAAGATCTGTTAATTGATTTGATACACTCCAGGGACTGCCAGTCGAGACCTTTGCTCTTTGCATTAACATAAATGTTTTTGTCAGATGGGTGATCTCTGGACTGTGAGCCATTAAAGCCATGCTCAAAGTGATCAAACCCAGAAGACAGATCATTTGTGCCTAAAGGCGCCTTTCCTTTGCCTGCTTTCCTGGAGAGTCTGCATCAGAAAATGACTGTATTGGTTTCTTTGTTCCTTCCACTTAATTGCTGCAGAGCTGCAATATGTCAGCTTGGTCCTTAGGAAGAAACTGCTTCTGTCTCACTTGCAGGATGAGGTTTTCCTGCCATTAAGAAGATCCTCATTCTACAGTAATTGCAAGTATTTCGTGAGACAGCCGCACTAATGAAGGGAGGGATATGCCGACATAGCAGATCACATTACAAACATTGGAGGTAGAAATGTGGTCTAATTACTGCCTGGGATAAAAAAAAGGAGCTTGTTGGATGTATTTCAGAGGTAAAGAATGTATTTGCAAAGTGTCGATGTTAGAAAAGATAAATCTTCTGATCTGCATATTTTACTGAACAGATTAATAGCAGGAGAGATTCCAATTTTGATTATCTTGCTGAATCCAATTACCTATCCACTGTGCACCTCACATGAATTTTCCACTCTTCGCTTTCATCCAAATACGTCTGAATAGGTGTACAGTATGCATGAGAATATACAGTATGCATATATATATGGACATGCAGTATGTATTTATAAGTCTAGCGTGTACAGGTATGTCTTCAGTGGTTAAGTGTTGTAGGAGAGTAACCTCTATTTAGGAACTGACCTGTCACACCGAGACTTCATGTTCAGTGAAGCTCCCTGTGGACATTCAACCATGCGCAACACTCGCTCAAGGCAAAAAAGAAGAAAAAAACGGCTTTATGAAGTGACTGATAGGATGTACTGTGGCGGTGGCTATGAGACCTAGAATTCTCCACAGTGTTACCACAGAAAAACTGGCCTCACTGTGAGTGACTGACATTGAATTGGAGGGCATGGAGGTCTAAAGCTTACTCTTTTATCTGATCTCAAAGGGGTAACTATGGTGTTGGGCCTGCATTTCCAAATTTTTTGTGCCTGCAGCACACAGCAGAAACATTTATCAGCAGGTAAGGAGTGCACTCCTTCTAATATACGATGGTCTGCTCACACATACTTAAGTTTGGGAAACACATGAACTTTAAATTTCTTGCAACAGAAGCATTGTCCTGTCATTTCCAAGGGTTTGGGAAAAAGTTTTACTTTGAATACTTGAACATTTTGAAAACAATTGACAGGCTGCAGTTGCAAGGGAGTGTAGTTATCAATTTTGATTTCAAACTTTTTTCTCTGTGAAAGTGAAAATGACAGGCAACTTGAAAAGCATACAAAGTTATTGTTAGGATGCACAACAGGACTGAGAATGAGAGGGTCAGGCAATTAACAAACAACTGGAGTTTTCAATCTATTTAAAATCACTCTGAGATATACTTCATCTTTTGAAGAAAGATTGACTCCTCAGCTTGTTTCCTCTCCCCGATGTTAGATTGCACAAATTGTTTTTATGCACATTATAAAACTGTGCTGTCATTAACAAAAAAAAAAAAAAAATGAATGTAATGGTTCCAAAAACAGAATCTTTAAAAATTTAAGCAATTGATGTGTGTGTGTGTGTTTAAGGCCTTAGATTGATTTGGGGAATCATGATGATCACTGCTGGTTTCAGTTTACTGAGAAACTAAAGTGCAACATTATGGTCAGAAAGCATTGTATGATGTAAATGCTGTGCCTTGTGTTGTTAATGATAATGCAGTTTCTTAATAATCTTTATCAAACAAAACAGAGCCAAGCACAAAATTCAATTAAACTAAACAAATTTCTCAAATCCAATAAACTTCCATATGAAGCTACACAGCTCTGAGCACTAAGCACAGAGTGCAATTAAACAGCACTGTCTCAGTAAACAAAGCTAAATTTGCATCAAAGGCAATATATCCACTGTGATTATTTACCACCCAGAGCACTCAGCAAAAATCAATAACATGTGCAAACATCAGACCAAACAAGATTTGCAAATCAGTCTTCATAAAACAAATGCAGAGAGTAAAAAAAAAATCCTTATAACTACATGGAGACACATCACAGCCACTGGTTATAAGAGTTATATAATTATCTTGGGAAGTTTAAGAGTTTTTATGGATTCCTTTGCATTTGGGGCACGGATGGCTTAAGCTGCAAAATGAAAGTCAGAGTCAAAGTCAGTTCATAATTAAGCCAGTGTGTGTGTGTGCGCGCATGCATGATGTATGTCCTTGAGTGTATGAGTATGTGTGTGTGCACACACAGCTCCTCTCTTGACATGTAAATGGAGCCTGATCAGCTCAGCCTTTGTGAAGCCAGAGACGCTGACAAGTTTTATCTCTCAAATTTAAATTTAAACCTGTATTAATCAATATTTTGGTAAGATTTAGTAAAATTACTGAAATTACTAATGTGAAAAGGTCACTCATAGTACCAAAAAAATAAGGATTATCAGCCAGTAGCTCTCTTCTCTACTTCATTAAGGTTTCATTCTAAATGACCACAACCCCTGTTGGGAGAAATTTTCAGTGAAGCAGCTCTGAAAAACATACTGTAAGCTACTTGCCTACTTTCTGACGAAGTACTAATTTTGTTTGTCTGACTACCAGCATCACAAGTTAGCATCTAGGAGTTGGTGGAGACTATAGCAGAGCTACAAATAAACTGATATATATATTGGACTGTCATTCCTGAGTTGACCTGAAAAATGACTCCAAATTATGTGCCTGCTGGATGTGAAAGTGGGCAATTGTTTGCTAACATGTTAGCCATCACAAATCTTAAGCTAGAGATAGGGTGGTAGCTGTGTTAGCTTGTTTTGATGTAGCTTTAAGATAACAAGATATAGCTAGGTCAACTGTAAATAAAAAAAAAAAAAAAAAATACAGACACATTATACAGATAAAAGTATAATAGTTTGTGAGTTGAGCTGTCACAGAGCGTGATGGAGATACTGTCACAAGGTAAAGCTATGAGGAAGACTGCTGAGCAAGACAGATAAACAGCACGTTAAATATGCTATAAAAATGCCACAGCGACGGAAATCTTCATTTTATGGTAAATATTTATAAATGTAAGAGGCATGAAGAAGTGAAAATGTGCCTAACTCGTGACTGATGAGAATCTTTACAGTAGCTGTAGTAACAATGGTGAGGAAGACAAATAAACACACTGCTCCCTCATCAATCACAGACAAGGTGCCCTTGGACGTAAGTGATAATGAAGTGAAGTGTTTCCCTTTTGCTATTCTGTTCTATTTCACGGTGCATAATACAAATATTGACAGACCAGCAAGAACTATGTAGCTTTTAGTGAACATGAGATACTCTCTATTGCCTGTCTCTACATACAACAACTGAATTGAACATCATACATTTCAATCTTCGTGGCCTCGTTCTCTGTGTGTGGACCTATAACGTGCTGGATAGAGCTCTCAGAGCACTAAGGGAATGTAGTTTTACAATATGGTATGTAACACTTCAACTGCTTCTATGCTGCTGTTTCACAATATATGTTCTAATTTCCAGGCAGAGCCACATTAGTCACATTTGGTAAAGAAAGCCATAAAGTCCCTTTTTTTCCCCAAAATGTATTTATGAGCTATATGAAACTGTTACATAAATGTTTAAAATGGACAGTTTTATAAGGTTTAGCAGTTAATTCAATACAGTAATCTGTCTTCTGAGGGTATACACATATATAGAGAGCAAATTATTATTTTTGAGCAAAGGTTTAAAAGTGGCTCCACTGCATTTCAAATCTGTTACTGCTCAGTGTAGTGCACATAATAGGTGAATTAGGATGTTTAGAAAAGCAATCATTTTTCAGAGGACTTTGCAGGGTTCTGAAAGGAAAGTGCATTATTCCTGTTTCCTGGCTAAGACGTGCAACTTAATGGGTCTTTTCTCCCCTCCGACCAGCGCACTCTCCTCCCATTTCAACAGATTTCTAACAATGAATGAATCGGAGCCTCCAGTTGATACGGGGCTTCAAATAGAATCACTTCTCCCTACTGCCTGCTTCCTTACGGTTCTAAATGCAAAATGTGATTTACATAGACACATGTCTCCACAGACACAGGTCTCCGCAGCCTCCTTCAGCCACATCTGTCTCATTCTCACTGCACACTTTTAAGTACCAATTTGGGGCCTTATTGAACCCAGCTTAAAGTGCAAAGACCAATTTGTCATGCAATTCATTGCTGAAGACAAAAAGTACAGAGGCGTTTTATGAACTGTGAGCATAATAAGTGGCCAGGGGAGAACATATGTATCAAATATAAGTGGTCTCTCCTGTTTGACCAAACTGGGACTTCTTCCAGAGCTTCTACCCTTCTCACCCCCCAGCAGGGGCTTTGGTGCTCATTTGTCACTGGGGCCACCAGACCTGAAGAGGTTGTCTGGTTTTGATGAATGGAGCGAGGGCCTCTGTCCTTACTCTGCCATCCATCAGCTTCTGTGGACGTACAACATAAAACACAGACAAGTCTTGCTGGACAGACTGCAGCTTTGGTAGAGCTCCAGCACCTTGTCCGATATGGACAGGACCAGATTTTAGAGTCTTAAAGGGGACATAACATGCTTTTTGTGATTTTCATACTGATTTTTGTGATTTACATACTGTTATAATATTGGATGTCTATGTTAAACATGGTTAAAGTTCCAAAACATGAGGTGAAAGTGTGTAAAAATGCTCTGCAAGTCAAAAGCCAAGGCTTCAGTTACCACACTTCCCCATCCAACTGACATCATATTGTTTGTGTATGCCCAGAAAACTGCTGTTTATTCTGTCGCCTTTGCTGTTAAGGTTGCTCCATGGGTTGTCCACTTGCTTATTTCGGATCAGATCTCTGCTTGAACATATAGTATTATAGTAGATGTATTTGAAAAGTTTCCATTTCAAGTAGAGAACGAGAGAAAGAAGAATCCAGTAATTTGTGGAACAGGCTTCACTTGTTAGAAAAGTTGTGAAATCCAATGGAAGCGAGTGAATTAGAATTGATGTCATGTGGAGTAATCTGAAAGGCATGAAATCTACAAAAGACAATAATCATGCTGGCCAGTTTTTATATTCTGTGAGATACTTCCCTTTTTGCAGAAAAAGTAGCGGGCATTTTTCACCAACAGCACAGCAGGTTTTGAGAGCATGTCATTTTGTATCTAGGAAGCTTTTTATATCTTTGTTTAGCCTGCAGTAGCTCTAAACCAGTGGTGGAAAGTAACTAAGTACATTTACTCAATTACTGTACTTAAGTACAATTTTGGGGTACTTGGTTTTTACTTTAGTATTTCCGTTTTATGCTACTTTACACTACTACACCACTACATTTATTTGACAGCTTTAGTTACTTTTCAGATGCAGATTTGACACAATGGATAATATAACAAGCTTTTAAAATATAACACATTGTTAAAGATGAAACCAGTGGTTTCCAACCTTTTTGACTTTTGACAGCTTACATAAAGCAGTGTGTAGTCAGGTCACATTTCAGATGTCTATGAGTTGTTAACAGCTCCACCAAATAGTGATTTTTCCCTCTAAACTTCTCACATGGTTTCATTTCAATAAATGTTCAAATATTCCAACATTTCACCAAAAATCAAAGAGAAAAAGTCTTAAAAACTGAAAACAGATTTGTGTATCAGAACTTTGTTTTTTCTTCTTTCCTTTCCCATTAATCATCTCACAACCCCTCAGATTTATCTTATGACCCTCTGAAGGGGCCCGACCCCTAGGTTGGGAACCACTGGACTAAACTAGCTAACTGTATATAAAGTAGTTGAAACTAGCTCCACCTCCAGCAGCTACAACAGTAACATGCTGCTTACACACTGATGCTTCAGTATTAATAATCTAATGATGTCATATATAATAATAAATCAGTCAGAGGGACCAAACCACTACTTTTACTGCAATACTTTAACTACATTTTGCTGCTAATACTTATATACTTTTACTTAAGTAGGAGTTTTCATGCAGGACCTTTACTTGTAATGGAGTATTTTTACACTGCTGTGTTGGTACTTTTACTTCAGTAAAGGATCTGAATACTTCTTCCACCGCTGCTCTAAACATATGTCAGGTGTTGAGTGGAATTGATTTTCTCAGGGAAATGTCGCTCAAAATAGCTGTACAAGCTCTCAGATAAAAAATTTACAGAATCTGTCAGACTGGGGTATGATAGAAAGTTTGTGACAGCTCAGACTTGGGTATTTCAGGTCTGCTGTGCAGACTTCAAGTCTCTTGGTCTTTGGACACACTGGCCCTGCACACTCAAACTCTCTTCAAGTGTCAAATATAAGTGAAGATTACATACCAGCTGCTCAGCTTTGACAGCAGTTTCAATAAAAAATGTAGCCCAGATGTGTTTTGCAGCTGCAGTGGTTGCAGAAATCCTAACGCATCAGAAGTCTATTCTCATAGGGACCAGAGGAGCACAAATGAGGCTCTCATCTCCTCTCCCTCTTTCAGCCCTGGAGCTGCTGAGCATCCCGGCTCATGTTGCTTGTTTCTCACACCTTTGGGAAATGAATGCAGTACAGTAAATGTAATTTAGATTAATGCATCATAATCTATAGACAACATGGCAATCCTGTAATAATAAAAAAAAAAAGCTGTGAAAAAAAATAAAATTAATTTTCGTGAGCCTGTTATTCTGAAACTTCTGAAACAATGGATTACTGGGGGATGGCACTTCATTTTCAACTTCAAATGAGTAAGCTTTCTTTTGGATTTCATGCATCTACAATTAGCTATAAATCCTTAGACAAATTGCCTTTTTTCTTCCCCGATGGGAAGCGATATCATCTCTCCTCTATCTCCCAAATGAAGCAATGGAATGGACCCTGTCCATCTCCCTGGCATGACATTGAATTAACCTCTCACATACTGGCAAAGGTTCATCTGCAGATAAGGTTACTCTCTACTCCTCCCTTTGCTGTAGTAATAGTGTCTGGGTGTCTTGCCTCTTGTCCGTTCAACCCTTGCTTCAGCTCTGTCTTCCTAACACCAGACTATGTTGCAATTACATTATGGCCCAGTGAAGTCAGGGATGCCTGTGTCAAGGTGATACCGTGAGAGAAAACACCTGCATGTTCACAGTGACCTCCAACAGCAATGCACAGGAGGCTCTGCAGCTGACACTGTGTCTTGAGTCAATCTCAGCGCCTTCAGGCAGAATGGAGGCCCATACAGACCAGTTTAGGCTGCTGGTCTCATTGAAAGGCTGGATGGAGATGTAGGTTGATGCCCCGGAGAAAAAGAAATGGGTCATGTGGTCTTTAGAAGCAGGCATTCTTTTACAGTATAAAGACATCGTGTGTGGCATCTCTTAACCTTGAGATGTTACCTTGGGCAAGTAGATTTGAGTTAACATTTCCTGTCATAATTCGACAGTGAGAAAACTCTGTGTTTGTATCTCTGTAGGCTACGTGCTGTGTGTGCTAATCTGAGCTGCAGGAAAATGTTCAGGCTTTGTCTTTTTTCTTCCTTTGTACCATCAGGGATTTTTGATAAAGGAATATCCTCTCCTGCCATGCTCGCACAATACAATACAGTCACTGCTTGCAGAATAAATACTGTTTTGAAGGCTTATTTGTTTTTTATTGTCTTGATTGGGATATAGGTGCACATTTCACAGCCTGCCTTTAAATTTATTATCAGTGTTACCTTTGATCTCTCTTGTGTAGGTGTTACTGACTCATGACTGCACAATTATGAAAGAGAGCGGTTACACAAATGCGTCAGGGCACCACAACAATCAGATTCAGGATGGGACACATTAAAACAATGAGTCATCAGTGTTTTAAATGAGTCAAAAAACCTTAAAGCTTAAACAATTTTTTTTTCATGTGGTTTTTAACAGCTTTCATTAGCATAAGGCTCATATAGCTCAATGTATATGCAAAAAACCTAAATCACTGGATGCATCACATTTAATTTTATTTTAGAGACACTCTTAACTGTTCATTTCATACCTATGCTACAATTTTGCTGAAAGATATTCTGTTATATTCTCGTTAGATCCCAGTGAGCTCTCAACAACGCTAATTACCTCTGCCTGTCGCCGATAAGAAAAAGTGTGAATAGGATTTTATCGATTGGGTGGTTAACAAAGCAGAATGCTGTTGCATGTCTCCAGTGATGACAGGGTGTCTCTAAAACCGGTTCTATAATGTTGCACTGAGTTAATGATCAATACTGTATTTGTATTTAAGTGTCTGGCACTTCTTTCTTGTGCTCTTGCTTGAGAAAATCATAAGAAATCGGAACATTTCACATTATGCCCGCCTGCTGCTATAAGATCGGTTTATGTGAAGCTACTTTGGGCACAGTGCACTTATCAGATTTGTGTGAAGCTTAATGCCAGCCACACTTTAAAGGATACCCTTTCCTCTTTATTTAAATGGCTTAAACCTTCTTAGATTTAGCCCCCCTGGCTGACGTAGCCCGTCGCTATCGCTGGGTGCAGCCTCACTAACCTCTCATTACACAGCTTTGAGGACAAACTAAAGCACCAGGGCTCAACAAAACTTTAAGATTCATTTAAGCAGCTGTATGACACATGAGGTACACAGTATCAGGCCATGCAGTATCTCCAACAAGTCCTCCAAATTAAACGACCACAGGTCTTTCCTTTGCTTGGTGCAGCACTAGCACATAGAGTTTTGATGGTAAAATTTTGGACTGAAGGAAACATTTTTATTGGTCTAGATTGGATCATGTATGGGGATGCAACAGAAGGTTGACCTCATTGATAAAATAGTTATTTGTAAGATGAGGTATTACATCATGGCTCTTACATTGTGTATCATGAAGTTATATATGCTCAGCAGCTGTTTAGGTGTTTTTGATGTTATGCCTGCAGTTTCAGAATGTTATTTCATTGTTATTGTATTGTTATTAGTCTACTGTTGTACTCACTGGCTGCTCTGAATGACTAAAACATCTTAAAATAAAATAATGCAATAAGACATTACTTAAAATCTGCAAATACTGTACATTTTCTAACAAGCAGTACAAAATGTAAAGCACATATTAGTTTGAAATGTATGAAGATGGCTAAAATGATAAAGTGATGGGTTGTGAGAGAACACTGACAGAGAGAAGGTACAAGACATCCTGTCAGTCTTTTCACTGTAACCAAAGTGGTTACTATGTACAAATTCTTCTATTTAGTTCATATTTTCAGAGATCCAAGGGAAGAGAAATGTACTCACACTGAAGTAAACGTTGATAAAATTTTGAAAATGTAGCCTCTCACTTTGGGTTTACACTTCAAAAGAATTAAAGAAGAAATATGGTGTGAAGAAAGTAGTCACACTTCTTCTTTGTGATGCTATTCTCCTCAGAATTAGGGTTTTAAATTTCTCTCCGGAAAGCAGAGAGAAGGGAACTTGACTTTTGGATCAGCTGTGAGACAGCGTTTTAACCTATTTGATATGGTGCAACAAAGCTGTTGCCACATTTTTATCTCTGACTATAGAGGTGAGGATTCAGAGTGCAGACGATGGAGCAGAACCTATTCAGCCATGGTGCAGTGGCCACAAAAGTGCATAATCTTATCCCACACAAAGTCGAGAAGCAAGGGAATATATTTTCGCAAATCAAAAACTCACAGCTGAATTGAAATTTGAAATCTTCTCGCTTTTTGTGCGAGGAAATATAAACTATAATGATACTACAGCTGTTGTGCATATTTTTCCATTTTTTAAAAGAGGATAAAACATTTTTTTGACATATTAGTGGAAATGGTGTCTAAGCTTAAAGGCTCTGGGTGGGCGATTCCCATGGTAAAGGATGACATCTGAGGACAGGTTGCTATGGAGACGCATGGAGACTATGGTCAACTACCATAGTGCGCTACTCATGGACGTATTATAAGAGCTGGATACCAAAAATGGTGCCCATTCAGTCCAATAAGAACTGCTCGGCTGCCGCATACGTGTTTCTCCCGCTCGGCCCACAGACTTTACATCATGGTCACAGATTTTTAAATCACTTTTCTTGGCTCAAGGAAAGTTTTACAAATATAAAACCTCCATGGATCAAAAAGTCATAATAGAAAGAGTCATAATTGACCTTGTTTGCAGTTCAAAGTATCCTGTCAACAGTTTTACAGACGTCTCTTTTACAATGGTGGTCTATGGGGAAAATGCTAATACCGCGAGTGACCACTGGGAAAAGTTGGCTGCAAGGCTAAGCGGCTGAACCTTATCCAGCTCTTTTAATACATCCATGGCGCTACTGAGTGGAGCGTGTCATAGCCCTGGATAGTCTGCAAATGTTGATACAAGACATTTTGTTCCCCTTTGTCAACAAGCTGGCATTGGTTATGTACCACTGTGATTTCAAACATCTATCCCTTTACAACCGTCAGCGTTTGGGAGGATCCATCATGGCATTAAGTTTGTATTCCACTCCACTCCAAGTGAAGGCTAGCTAGCTAGGCTAACTAGCTTCCACAGTGAAACTGGAAGGTAAGCCTAGCTTGCTAAGGTTAGCCCTGATTACCACAAGATGTTATTTTTCGGAAAACAATATTGCACACCCCTGAAACTGTGGCCACTGGAACTTGAGTGATATTACAAACTATTTTAGTGCTTGCCCACACTGATATTGCGCCAAATTATCAAATCAAATTAATATATAATAATCAAATTACCAATACTGACACTGCCAGCTGCAACCAAAAATTCATGCCCTGGAAAACTCCAGTACAGGGAAGGCTATCACTGTAGTAAAATAAAATAAAAAGAAAGAGTTTCAATTTCTTCTTTTTGGTAATGATTTTGACCAAATAAGTTCAAAAATCAAAACAGACAGCACGGATACATACTGATTTCTTAGGAAAAATGTATCTTAATTTCAGTTTGACTCTAAACTTCAAACAAGTCAATAAAAGCAGGTGGGACCCATATTTATAGCCAGCCAGGCCTCATAAATATCTATCAGCCAACAAATATGTTCAAATGAGATGTTTCCTGGCTGTCTAATATGTGTCAGTCTCACTATGAGGTAGTAATGATGAAAAAGGCCCAGAGCTGGGACACCTACAGTGGTGTTGCTGCTTTATAAATGTATAGCTGACTTTAAAAAAAAGGAAAAAAAAGAAAAGCCACTGTGCTACAAACAGTGACACAATTTACTAAGATTGTCAAAAGAACTTCTGCGAAATATAAGGAAAATTCTTCTGTGTTTCCTGATCTGACCAGACTATCATATGACAGCTTCTATGACAACCACAGGCTATCACCCTGGTAACCGTGTCCAAGACAGCATTGAATTTTTACACAACCTGCCAATGTATCAGCGATACATTATTGTAACCCTCACACAAACACAACGCCATTAAAAGGCTGACACACACAAAGGCGCACCAGGAAGCCAGATACAGAACGGGTGTCTTACTGATTACAAACAATGTGAGACATCTCAAGGCTGCAATTCAGCTCCTCTCAGCATGGTAAATATTGTAATATCGCTCTTTCTGTCTTTATTCCTTGCTGCCTTTTCCACACAGTGTTTGCCTTTCTCGCTATGTCTCACCGACCGTTTAAACAGAAGTTTTAAAGTTCATCTATATTCTGTCTTTACCTGGCCTTTGACAGCAACTAATTATACAAGAGTAGCAGCAGGCAGCTCTGGCAGTGGTATTTTAAACTCGAGAAAACCACACTTACAGTACTGTGCATGTGTAGAAATGCTAGATTAAAGGAATGGTCCACTCAAAAAATGATATCCAAGTGGCTATTTCTCTACTCTTAACACAGTAATTAAACATCTTGTAATGGAAGTCACAATATGTAGAAATTCACTCACTGTCTATGCACTCATCAATCATCTTTTCAGCACTGCCTGCATGGGAATAAAACATGAGTCACACACCCAGAAATCCATATCCATTATCGAGGCATGCATGCTTTTCATTTGCAGTATGGCGTGGCTGAAGCCATATTGATTTCCATCCCTTTCTCCTGCTTTGTACACAGTGTAAGAGTGTAAGGGCTTATTTTCCCTCTCTGTAGTTGAATTCAGTATGTTAGAAACCACATTTGGATCCTACCTATCAAGTGATTATCACCAATGTCACTAGTGTTGTTTTATTTGAGAGTAATTTTCACCACAAGCTGCTGATCATTGTCTTGTTATCCAAGTTTTTAAAAGAAAAAAACGAACCACTTGAAACATGCCTGAAAAAAGCATGAGCAAAGACGATATTATTTAAACAATTATACAAAGTGTTTTTCACTGAATTATGAACTCGCCATTTAAGTATTTGCATTAGCAAATAATTTATCAAACAGATTAGAGATTTCATTGCAAATGCCATTAGCCCAGTTATATTGCACTCAACCTGACTTCCTGTGTGCACTGTTTTAAATATTGGGCTGAAAAATGTCAGGCAGCAGTAGCAAATTGTTGTATTTAACTATTTATATATTTAACTTTGATTATTTACAGTCAGTGACCCAGCATTTTTTGTTCTTGTCCTATTTAAGGTGTGTAGGATTTAGTGGCATCTGGTTGCAGATTGCAACCAACTGATGTAGGAGTACCTATGGTGACCGTAAAGGTCCTCTCTAGAGCCAGTGTTTGGTTTGTCTGTTCTGAGCTACTGTAGAAACATGGCGGTGCAAAATGGCGAGATCCGTACAAGAGGACCCACCCTCTATGTAGATATAAAGGGTCCATTCTAAGGTAACGAAAACACAACAATTCTTATTTTCAGGTGATTATACACTAATTAAAACATACTTATGAATATTATATTCCATTTCTGCCTATAGATCCCCCTAAATCATACTAGCCCTTTAAATAAGTGCCTCCCAAGCTGATTTTACCAATGGTGTAAAAAGCATATAAAAATATTATGACTAATGTGGACACACACACACACACACACACACACACACCCACACACTAAATCCTTTGCAGCAAAAGGAAATGTCACCCTCACAGGGCAAATCTGGAAGCTAATGAAAAAAGAAGCCAGTCTTTTTCTGTGAAATGCTCATCTATGGAGGAATTAAGACGACCTTGCCGCTCCCCTGTTGCCTTCCTGCCCAAAGGCTTATGATCAAACACTACAACAAATGATTTTTTATGCAACTGGACACTGATGGAATGTGGTATTTTGCCTCTAAGTCTTTAGTAGCACATAAGCAAAACAGGCACTCCCGTCCCTTTGTCCTCTGTGTAAAAATAAATGCTGCCAGATTCTCCTCTACTTCCCCCTTCCATGACTGGTGACTCACCCCCTCCTGTCCTTTGGTGTGCAGACAAGACTTGAGTGACACAATCATAGAGCAATCAATTAAACACACCTCCTCTGAATGTCCTTCCATGATCCCAGTTGTATTTTCCTGCTGTCGTGCTTATCAGAGAGTACCAAAGGGCTTAGCTTTGACTGTGGTGAATCCAGGTTAAAAAAAAAATGTCAGTGCTGGAATCCATGTTAACAATGAACATACATGAACAACTCTTTTGGATGGATGGAAGTCTTTTCTGAAAGTGTAACCAGGTTTAACTGTTAGAAACAGTGCCTGAAACAAGCATTTTGGTTTAAACTAATCCATCAGAAAACTACGGGCCTATTATCTATCTATGGTGAACTTCAACAGAAGAACAAAATTGCATGTTATAATGTAATGAATGAGTAAAACAGCAATCTTAATGATTATGTGATGACAAGAAGGCCAGATATTCACCTCCTACCGAAGCCCATGCTCTCTCTGCCCTCCATTCATTCTGAGTCACTCCGTGCAGCTCAGACATGCTCAACATCACACATGGCGTCCAGCCCTGCTTATCCTCTTACAGTCGTCTTGGTGAAGCATGAAGGTTTTAATTGGTTAACCACAGCATTTGGAATATCAGCAGATTCGTCATTAGCCAATGAGCCAAAGACTGCAGCAGCTACAGCAGATAGTCCCTAAATTGGGCTGATGGTCATCCAAGCTCATACTGTAATTTTCTTTGTCACTAACTACAGTTAAAGGTGCCTTCCATTACCCATCAGTTAATGCATGACTGCTTGCTACACAGCCCTTGTCTTGTTTGTCTTTGACTGGAAAAAGGTTTTCTTAGCAGTGATTGTTAAGTGGTAAGTACCCAATTTGTCAGATCCCATCGCCAGCATTTGATTTGAGCAGCATTGACCCTGATTGCAGTGGTGGGCGAAGCAGCTCCATGCAGCAGAAGAGGACACAGCTCTGTTCTCAGCCAAAAGCGCAGCTTGGTCTCTTTCTCTGGGTCTTTGAATATGAGCGTGTCAATACAGCCATTGCACACGGCTGCATATGCCCCTCTGGCAAGATTCCTCCCCGACTGAATCGATTCAGGCTCTGTTTATCTCATTAGCTTGTAGCGTGTAATCAATCACACAAGGGCATTTGTTTCGGGCCTCCAACCCACTGCGTATTATAACTCAACTCCTCTCCTCAGTGTGAACATTGTTCTGTCTACAGTTATCTTTAGCGACGACGCTACACTGAGCTGCATGTAACTGAGCAGAGCCTCTTGGCATTCATTCAAATGATCCCGTGATTCAATAACATTGAGTTTTTTGATGTCAGTACAGGCAAAGGACAAAAGACATAAAACATAACCAGACACACACCTGCACTCATTATTAAAAAAAAAAAATAATCTGAAATCAGCTCTCAGAGGGGTAATTAATTAGGTACTCATTGTATCTGTATCACTACAGTTATGTGCTTTAAAGTCTTATTATTTTATTCTGTTCATTAAACCTCAAAAAGCTTGAGCTAACATCCATTTCCCAACATTTTATGAGGTAATATCGTAACAGATTTGATCACTGAAGTTGGCAAAAGGCAAAATTAGGTATCAGCGTGATAGAATTGAGATTAATCACTGCAGTTTGGGTTAAAGTGTGTTTGCTGCTTGACAAAAGTTGTGTTCATGAGTCTTATCAGGACCACAGATGTGAGAGAACTGGACACCATCAAACTCAGCATGGCTACAGCAGGGACTCCGCCTCAGGCCAAGCAGCAAATGCTGCCTTTGCCAATTTCACTGAGCCACTTTGATCACCATACTTTACACGAACCACCCCATCACACAGATGCATCACCAGGCAGCGCAAACAGTTATTACACTGTCGGAGATACCTAAATGGCATTTAATGGAACTACCACTTCATCTACTCAGCAGCGGTTCACAGTAGCAATTTGCAACAAGTGTCTCTGGCAACATACTTTTGCTCTGTTACCTCTGCACTTCATGAAGAAGAGGTAGACATAAACAAGACGTTCACTTCAGTCTCTTATGGGAACAAAATGACTACAAGACTGACTCATTCTCACTGAAATCCTCTCAAACTGTACTAGAGTTTTGAGGGGAGACTATAATAGGTCCCTCAGTGCACTGCTGTGTTGTTCTGTTAAAAACAAAACTAGACAGTCATTCAAACAACACCTGTCTTACAGAGAATTAATGTTCTTGAAACACTTAGTGTCAATAGCTAGTCGTTATGTCATTTGGTTTTGGCCTACAGTGCACTGATCTTGGGTCAGATCAGTGCACTATAAGTCTGAAAATGATGCAGGATAATCATCATGAAGCTTCTTCAAACTGATCAGTGGTGTCTGACATATTGTGTAGCACTAATAAAATGGATGAACCAGGAAAACCAATTAAATAAAGGGAAGTTTAATCTATTTTGGTGGCAAAACATATTGCTGGTTTCACAGCAGTTAATGATATTCAACGTATTTGTTATCTGAAGCCCTATTCATTGCAAATGGTAACCATATAGACCTAACACCACTGCCCTGTCCTAAAGGTCTGTATATTTCATTTTTATCAATCACAGCCCCAAAATCCTTCTGCAGCCAATTTTAAAGGTCATCCAAAAGCAGTATGACAATGCTTCAAGCAGGGAACCCATATTCCAGTTACATATTGTGCATTCAAATGTTTGCTTTACAGTGATATGAACATGAAGAGCATGTTAGATGGAGCACTAATGCCCAGTTGATATGAAACTACAGATTATGTACTATGAATGCATAAATTATTGCTTCACTTCTGCTCTACTAATTCCCACATATTATCTTATGACAATGTTCACAGCCATCATATATGTAGTCAGATGGTACAGACAGGCTCAGTAGCTGTAGCCGGAGGGGCATTGTGATGCAGCCTTCAGGACTGCATATGTAGACTGCATATCAAAACTGCTGGTTAGCATTAAATACAGAGTGCTGAGGGTGGTCATCTGTCATTTGGCAATGTTGTAAAATCAAAATGTATTTCTATTTAAACTTATAAATTGTCTGTGTGCTGTATATCAGTAGACCTTAGGAAATCACTCAGTAAAGTCCACATTATGCCTAATTTCTCTGGTACACAGACATTATTTATGGAATGATTATGAAAATGATTATGAGCATGGACTGTTTAAGCTCTGTTTTATGAATCTGTATTTTACAGTTCCTTCACAGTAATTAATTCTTATGGCTTAGCAAATTAATGCTGGTGCAGGGCAGGTCAGTCTTGCTGCTCACTGCTCTTATAAAACTATTAATTAAAGCCTAAAGCAAAAGAAGATAAATGCGCAGGCGTGCTGCTCCAATAGGGTCACCTTGTTCTTTATAAACTTTTGACATTAAATCAACTTTGAAAATTTGTTGGATTTTTGACAGCCGCACACAACAAGCTACATCAAAGAGGTTTCCTTTTCTTCGTGAGCAGCAGAGATCGAGAGGGTTTGTCAGAGAAAATAGTTCATGTAAGTAGAAGTCCAAGAAAATCAGAACAGACTGCACTGGTTTAAACACATCTTTTAATGGTATATTAGCACAACTTCTTGCCATTTGTGTGGAAAACAGGGACACTTTGCCTTCATTGCCAGTGTGCCTGTGTGATTCAGAGATGCAACACAGAAGAGTGTGAGGTAATTGGTGCCTGGTGCCCATGAAATGTCATGCAAACAATGACAAGAACAATAACAACTGGCTAACTAGGGCCTGTCATCTCTCACGCCTCAGCACGACGCTTGACACTGTTTGGCAGCACGAAAGTGCAGAAATGCTGAAGCTTCTTTTGCACATTAAATGCTCCTACATCTTCCACCTGTCAGTCACACACCTTAACAGCGTTTAAACTTCTGTGCAATTAATTTAGCTAATTTCTGGCCTCGACAGGAGTTGGATGTTTGGAAATACTAAACAAGACCTACACCAGTGTAATGAAATATAAATAAATCCCTCTGCCTGAATTGACACATTTCTGTCTTTATTTGCTCTGATTTGAGCTTTGCCTTTGCTGTGTTGGTATTGTTGGTCTGGAAATGTAAATATAACACAGAAGGGAACAAAAAAAAAACATTTATTAATATTTAATCTAGAGTAATTCCCTGCCGCAAATGAATGTTTATCCATCTCACTCAGTCAAAACAGTCACAACTGCTGCCTACATTACCTAGTAACTCCAAATAGGAAAACCAGACAGCCCTCTCTGTGCCAATCCTATTTCATACTGTGTAACAGGGATGATTGCACCATGGCAGAAAATGAGTTCAGCACATTCAGCATCGATGGATAAAAAACTGTCATGGTTTTAATAGTGTTTTCATGGGGTAGATTAGTAAATCAGATTGGTCTCAGATCTAGAAAATCATTTAGAAAATGGATGCCGTAATGCACTAACCCTGGCATTTCTTCTTATTTTGCAGTCATCAGCTCTTTGCAGAGGTCTAGAGCTGCAGCTTACGCAACACTGGCGGACTGAGATGCAGGCGTGGAGGGTGTGCAGTTGGATTTGGATGCGTCGCTCTACTATAAACTACTTTCTACTTCCTCCATCCTTGACAAGTCCCTCAATCACTTTTATTAGATTTCAAAATCATGAAAGAAAGTGGAAAATCAATTCTACGATAACTTTACTTCTTCGGTAAAGTTATCTTAGGTGTGCTTGTGCCTCTAGTTAGACATGGTGCTTACAACCATTTTAAGGAAATTAGAGGCCTTTGTATGTAATGCAAAAATGAAAACATTCTCTCCGACTGTCTACGACTGTGAAATGGGGTGTAAATCAAGGATGTGCTCTATTACCTCTCTTGTTCCTCTTAATCATTTCTGGGCAGTGAACTCAACTATCAAATAACAAGTAGTTATCTAAACATTTCCATCTAAACCAGAAAGCCTACAGACATAATTTATGTCGGACTAACAAAGATCCTGTATGTTAACAACACCAGAACAGTTCCCTGTTATCAAGATTAGAGTCTGAGATTGAGTCTGTTGATGAAATCCTTTACCTTGGCAGCATCATTAGCACTGACAATGAAAACATCCCAAAGGCATCGATGCCCTGTTTGACATTTACACAATACACCATGAAAACAAAGATGTAACTTCCTACAAAATAAGAGTAAAGTCTGTGCTGTGATACATTATGTGTCTGAAACCTGAGGGTAAAGAAAGATGACATGTCCAAAGTCGATACTTCCATAACTGATGTTGGTACAACACAAGCCAACATAGCATCACCACAGTATGAACCTATCAAGCAGAGAAGAACGTGAAGATATTCTGAAGAAAGTGGACGCTGGCTGAGATGTCAATGTGCACTAATTTGAGTGAAAGCAGGGCAGCAATGTTCATCTCATTGATGCTGGTGAAATAATAAATCAAAATGTGATTGTGATTCTTGAATCAAGTACATTTACATTATAAAAGGTGGAATTATCATCTTTTTCTGTGTTTCTGATTAAGAGAAATAGTCTTTATGCCATGTTCTTTTTATTCAGAGGTTGGATTTCTAGCTGTTGAGATGGAAAGTTTTGAGCATTGCAAATTTCATGTTAGATACATTGACCTGGACTGCTGGTGCAACTGGGCAGGTGTGCGTGCTGAACGACACTGTGTGGTGGTAATGGTGATTTCTTTCATTGGCCAGTGTTGTCTTTGAGAAGTTACTGGAATAATGTCCCAGCATGTCCATAAGGTGATCCTCATAGGGGTGGATGGACGCTTAGTTCTTGTTAAAGCTGAGGGATTTACGACAAAGCCTCTAGGATTTTCTCAAGAGGGTAATTGAGAGAGCTTGTTTGTGCCTCAAAACCAGGATTTATTTCTTTTTTGTGCAGTGTTTGCCATCACTGTTGCCTAATCTGTAAGTAATTACTTTAGCGATCCCTAGAAAGACTGGATGTTTATCACAAAACATAGCTCACAGAAAGATTCACTGTCAGAACTCTACATAATTGGTAGACTCAGCTGTGGATAGAGCTGACTTTTCTTTAAAAAAATGCCATAATCATTGATCTTCAGGTTGACTCTTGAGTCTGATGAAGAGCAGGTGTACTCGAAACGTCACCTCGGTGCAATAAATTCTAAGTGGTCATTGGAGCTCTGCAGTGTGCGAGCTGCTTCTTTGTTTTTCGATTTCAGGTTGGCTGATGCAGAAATCACTGCAGAGCAAGTTTGGTAACTTTTGTGCGCATTTTTCATCTGAATCACACATCTTATATTACTTTATTTTTGGATGTCAGCATAGATCCATGCATCATACGTATCCATTGTACTGCGTTTCCCTGTTTAATCTAAAACAGACCTCCCCCACAGTGTTCACAGCAGTGTTCTGTCAGGTCACATCAGCATTGTGAGGACAGTGATGATTAGGGAAGACCTCTATCATTACATGAAATGATCATGTCAGCCTCCTGACCTCAGCCACCTCCTGTTAGGCAGAACATAGTGCATTATAGCCTCACAGTGAGCTCCATGCAGCTCCTACTCCTCTGTAGACACAAGCTGTGCCATCTCCACCGCTGATTATAGGTTAAGCTCATTTCGCCATGAAGGATAGAGCGGGTCTCTTCCTGTTCGCTCTCTTATGCTATGTAATTGTAACACTCAAAGAAAATGTCTGAAGGTAGGCAAGAGAGGAGAGAAGAAATAAGTCTTCACTCTGCTCTCAGTCACTCACATGTGTGGCAGAATATACAGTAATTTGACAACGAGAGAGGTAAAGCTCGAGAAGCTTGACTTATTTTTTTATGCCTGTAGACATTGTAGACTGGTTGCGTCTTTGTGTGTGTGTGTGGGGGTCTGTGACTGCGTGTCTGTATATACAGTACGCTATGCGACTACACATAATATATGCCTCCAGTAACGTCTCTGCTCCGTCTCCTAATCTCCAGCAGGCCTGATGAATGTGAGCACAACTGATACCACACTGCCAGCTGTCCCAAATACCTCCTTTTTCTAACACAGCAGTGCTGCCCCCAGGGACCACGGGTAGCCACAAATACACATAATGAGATTAAAAAAAAAAAAAAAAAAATCATTAAGAAAAAGGGGAAACTTATTTGAATCGTTCAGCATTACTGCGAATCACAAACACACACAGCACTGTGAAACAGAAATGATGCTGTTCATTTTATTGATGCTCAGACCAACGTGTTCAGCAGATTTAAAACAGAAATTGTTAGCAGATGTAGTCATTTGCTAAAATGTTACAGGTTTGCAATAAAATCTTAAATAGTTAAGAACCAAAATACAGAAAACTAAGATAAGCTCTCTTAGTGTAGCTGTTCTAAACAGTCAACTACTGCTTTATTGTTGCTTAAAAATGGACATTTTAGCTTTCATTTAAAGAAAAGGTCTGCTGACTGAATTTATTTATGGCCAACAGCAAAACATGATAGCATTAACAAAAAAAGAACAATAAAACATAAGAGTCTTCATCCGCATTTGGCTCACAGTTTTAAATGAAGAGCATGAACAAAAACATTTGAGACTTTCTGGCACTTTTTACATGGTTTTCCATTGAATGAATTTTCATTCGCAGAGTTTGACTAGAATTATAAGAGGTGGATTGTTCAGAGTCATAATACAAGCAATCACAAATAGCATGCACAGAGAGACAAAGACAGACACACCAACAAAAAGCCCTGTAATTCTCAAATTCAAACAAATCTTGCAGAAAAATAAAGGATTGACCAAAACAGAATAACAGACGCTCACTTATGAGTCTGGAAACAATGAAAAACTAAACATTTTTTCAAATCCAGCTTGAATCTGACTATAATCGCACCGTGCCTCTGATTTTAATGTCCTTGATCGCGACCCCTATATTGCTTCTTGACTTTTAGAATAGCATCCCATCCTCTTATAATCCACGGTTTTCAAACCCAATTTCCCATTTAAGTGAGCAGTGATGTCCTGCACAGTCATTTTATATGGCAACCTTGCTGAAATTGCTGAAACGAGTCAGGATGAATTCAACAGCTACAGCAGTTTTGGAGGAATTGAACATCTAATTATCCTGTGTTGCTGGTCACTCCAAGCTGCTCTGACGTACCTCGGGCAAACAACTGCTGTCCCTGGAGGGAAAGAAGCTGCCGGAGGAAGGCGGGGAGCCTCTGCCAGCATGAGTCTGTGGAGCGCAGTTTATTCTAATTCCTCAGCAGGACAGTAATGAGCCAGGATAGTGGCTGTCTTAATGGGCAGCCAGACAGATTTTATGCGCCCCATGGAGTGTAATCCACAGAGGTACGACAGCACTGCTGCAAGGCCCAACAGATTGTTCTTAGTCTTCATTGTGCTTTAACTTTGCTTCTAAGCTGTCCATTAGGAAGGGCATGTGCCCAATGCGTTTTAAGCCCCTGCCTTTGGGACTGCTGCGGGCCGCAGTCAAGCCATGCCTTCACATATTTTCATACAATATAGACGTCAGCATTTGACAGAATGGCTTATATTTAGTGTGAAAGAGCAAATGTTGTTACGAGCAACCATTCCTTATTAATGATCTTGCTTCCCTCTACTTTTGATTCATATCAACTAAATTAAATCAAATAATGTGAAAAAGGATAATAGTTTATCATTAACATCCAGGACTTCTAAGGGAATTTGCAAGCAGAGGTGGGGAATTCATTTAAGAAATTTATAAAACTTAAAGGGCCAATTATTTTTGTCTCTTTACTTTCTATTACCGAAAGCATTTTATGAGTTGTTCTTGTTGCATATTGATGCTGTAGGAAAAGCAACAACTTTTGGATGCATGGGGGCATAAAATCTGGATGAAAATCATTTGAACCAGTCTGGTCTTCTAGTCCTCAAATTTTTTAGTAAAAAATGATCAAATAGAAACTTTCATTGTTCATTTTTTAAGCACTTTGAATGCAATATCTTGATCCTTTTGGTATGAGTCAGCCAATCTACACTTTACTGTGCATACGAAATAATCATTGCTTCCTAATATAAGCAGCAGACAGCATGTAATACATGCAAACTATAGTATATAGCACTTACATCCTACACTTGTCTGCTGACAACATGCAACCCTTATGATTCAGATTAAGATTCAGACTGTAGAAGACCTAGTAATATAGTCTCAAAAAGATCAGGCTGCTGTGGCATTGCTCTAGGAAACAGTCACAGTGGTAAATATTCATGATCATGAAGAGTTACAGGGAAAATGTTCCCGCAGTAATCACTGCACTTGTTTTCCTTACACATGCTGCACATGATGGCAGAAAGTAGTTCTTGAGGTTGAGTGTGCTTTTCCAATGCCTACATTTACAAGATGTGAAAGGCTGTGCGTGTGAGCTATTCCAGTTATTTGCACCTACTGTACTGTACTATCCTACAGTGGAGACATCCTGTGTACACTTCATACTGTGGGTTGTTCAGCCATATAGACTATCTATTGTGTGTGATAAAGGTGATGCTTTATTCTCTACTGCTTCGCACCTCTGTTGCCTAAGGCTGGACAGCTCCATGAGTGAATCTGCAGAGAAGCTCAGTTACCTTCACACACTGAACCGGCATCAAACATAAATGAATTTTGCCTAGTGGAGTGGGGTTCAAAAACCTGTATCTGTGAACTCTCAGTGTAGGTAGACGTGTTTTACACGCAACCCACATGCTGCCCTGTGTTTCTAAACCTCCGCAGCCTTGTCAATAGCTTTCAAAACATTTGTGCACAGTCTAATTCCTCTGTCTCGTCAGGCTTCATACACGTTATTACACTGTGCAATGATGTGTGAAATGCTGTTGAACTAACAGTGATGAACAGTACATATGTACTCCACATGCATGGACATGCAAAACCTGCATTCCTACAGAAGATGTATACCCATCTTATAATGTATGTCTATTGTGATGTATATGGTGTTCACTGTTTTGAATTCTAAATAAGGCTAAAAGTAATGGTGCCACTTTACAGTGAGGGACTGTTTATAAATGGTTTAGATGCTGTCTTGAATGGTGTTTCTTTATTAATGCTTTACAGATAATAATATGCTGTTATAATTACAGCTGCAACAATTAGTCGATAAATCAATAAGTTGCCAACTATTAAATTAATCGGCAACTATTTTAATAATTGATTCATGGTTTTGAGTCATTTTTAATCAAATGTGAATATTTTCTGGTTTCTTTAGTCTTCTATGATAGTAAACTGAATATCTTTGGGTTGTGGACTGTTAGTCGGGATGAAACAAGAGGACATCACCTTGGGCTTTGGGAAACAGTGATCAACATTTTTCACCATTTTCTGACATTTTATGGACCAAACAACTAATCAATGAATCAAGAAAATAATCGACAGATTATTAATTAATAATGAAAATAATTGTTAGTTGCAGCGCTAGTTATAATGCAATTTTTAAAGAATTTGTGCCCATTGTTACATGTTACAATTATGCCTTATATCTATGCTATTCTATTCTATTACATACAGTAAATCTTGAGTTACAGTGGCATAACTACATCATGTGTGTATTTATGGCCCCTCAGCACAATGTGTATAGCCAAGGCGAGGGGGTAACCATGAACACAGAACGAAATGACAAGCCGTCCGCTTCCATAAATGAGATCTGGATGCTATTTGCTGACATTGCCAGACTGAGCAGAAACTAAATATATACGTGGTCAAAGAGTGCAGTGCTACAGAAGCATGCTAACACCCATGTGAGAAACAGCTGGGGACACACACGGCTTCACTGCATGTGAGAGTAAGCTTACTGTGGGCTGAGAAACGTGCACCAGGTGTTGCTGCCATCATGTATTGTATGTACACCGTGGAACAGATGAAGAGAAGTTTAAAAAACGAGGGGACACAAACAGTCAATTCAGTTGTCTGTGGAGGAATTCATGTCATTCTGTGTCTTATATATTATATATATTCCCAGTGTGGATTAATCACAGCCCTGCAGTGTCCACAGGTTTAGGATCATTAGAATAACAAAATAGTGTTTTTGGATAACTGCTTTGACATAGAGGCTTGTTTGTGAAAATATGAGCTGGAGAAAAACCATATTTGCGTAATATGCCTGATGTCATGATGGGTGTCAGCGTGCTGTGACTGGACCAGTCAGAACTTCCAGGCAAAGTTAGGGTGATGTGCCTTGACACATGAGTAAGGATTTAGGATTGGAGCCCAGACCTTTGGCACTGTAACCACACTGTGCAAGATTTTCCACTGGGACTACTGAGCGACCCAGCTTACTACACAAACACAGTACATATAATTAAGCACTGAACCCTGCAATATTGATATTGCCAACGCACGTTTAACATGCACACAAAGACTGCTGCTTCTGTTTCCTAACAATGACATGCACACCCAAATTATCATAAAAGCCAAAACATGCCATCACAAATGAAGAGACAATGCACTATTGTCTCTTCTGTCCAGGATTAGGGAGGAGAGTTACTGTTGCACCTGTACTGGTCAAGAGAACAACCACTAACGCCGCAAAAGAGCCATGGTTTCCTACAGTAGACAGGTGTCAGAAATGAGAAAATACAGCCCACTTAACTTCAACTCAAGCTTTCTTTTTCTCAAGCCAATGCCCCTTTTTTGTTCGCTTCTGTGGACAAGTTGTTATTTTTTATCTGGGAGGTAGTGTGTGGCTCCCCAGGGTCACCAGTGAAAGTGCTCTGTCAGACTTTGCTTTAGAAAACACGCACTGCATTTTGTTCTATCCCTCAGTTCCACTTCTTTTTTTCAGTCTTCATATATTTTATCTCTTTCACCAGATTTTTTTTTTTAAATGTGCACTAGAGGAGATCAAACTCATATTTTATAAAAAAAGTGAATTGAATTTGCATTTATCAGCTAAACCCCCTAAATCTAAATTCTAATTGAAGCCTCTCTTCAGCTCTGCTGGTCAGTTGAGAGAAAATCTCTCCATGCCCTTCTGTTATCTCAGTATCCAAATGCTCATCATGAGGATTATCAGCAATTCTTTTCATCAGTCCGACACTGACTCCTCTTCTACCCCCAGCTCACACTGCCTCTCTGCGGCATGCAACATGCATAGATTTTCCCTCTCACTTCCACCGTGCTGCTGTACACGGCGACCCAGGGACAAAGATGGCAATCTCCCCACTGCTGTTCCAAGCCTGATCAGCATGGAAATTGGTTCATCTCTGTCACAAGCTCATGTACATGCTTTCAAGTGCCTCTCAGATGTATATCTGACCCTGCCGGCCAATCAGGCACAGAGAAAAAAAAAAGGAAGATAAAGTGGTATTATTATTAATTTTTTTTTTTACCTCATTCAGAGACTTCAGTGTGTGACTGCTATTCCCAGCGCATGCGGCAGAAGGACTCCCATTCATTCTAGAAATCCTGTTTTTGTCCCTGCTGTGTGTTGTCCCCCCCTTCCTCTTCCTTGTCCCTTGTCGAAAGAGAGGCAGCATTCAAAGCATCCCTTTCTTTTATTCTGCCATGCCAGCTGACACCCGCCTTCATGCCTTGGATGATGGAGATAAAAAAAGAAGGGAATATAAAGCCAGGAGAGGACTCAAGCTCCCAGGATTTATTTTCCTCCCTTCCCTCTCTCCTCTTCTTGTGCTCACACACGCCGAAACAGGCGCACGAGGGGGGACGTCAGAGTGGCAGCGATGTATGTGTTTTGCTCTGTGGCTCTTCACCTCTTCTTTCTCTTGCTCTCCCTCCCTCCCTTCTCCTCGCTTCCTCTCTTTGTATGTATCTCTCTCTGTCACTCTGTCTCTCTGTCCGCGGCTCGTTGGATCACACAGAAGCAGGCTGCATGCTCTGTCGTGACGGTTGAGACGGCTCTACGCGCGCAGAGACATCTGTGAATGTGCTTATGCTGGGGGACTAAAGTAGCCTCTTAGCTGAGATTGAGACCACCCCTCCTCCTCTTCCCTTCCAGAGATGGGCTTTCTAATGGCATGTACCATTAAAGCTCGGAGCAGGGTGGGCTGCAGCACTGAAAGGAGAGAGGGGGATGGAGAGAAAAGGAAAGGAGGAGTTGCTCGGAGAGAGGGAGAGGGGAATGTAGAGAGAGGAGGGAGATGATGGAGAGAGAGGTGTTGAAGAAGAAGATGTGGTCCAAGGCAGAAGGAAAGAAAAAGTCCAGAAAAAAGACTACTAGTCACCTCACCCTGTTTGTTTTCTGTGATTCCTGTTTTCTCATTGGTAATATGCCTGTACAGTCAGTTAAGTAAGCAACATACAGTACTGCACTGAACAAACTGTATGAGCTTCCCCTTTACATGTCAGTTTTCTTTGCAGTTTGATGCACACATGACCACACTGCACAGATCCTTTATCCCTGGTAAAGACATTTAAGGAGAACAGCTTGGACATATGTAGAATCACTGTATAAGATAAGAACATATGTTGGTTTTGGCAGCGGTGAATTAATTCTGGAAGAGCTGCAATTGTGTCACAGATAAAGCAATCCCGTGTGCATGACTGACTGCACAATAGCACACATGCAGAGACATATTGTGGAAAGTGGGTGGAATGAACAAAATTCTGCTTGTGCAAACAAAGGTCATATTGTTCTGGATAATAAAACATCCAGAGTCCACGGTGTGTATCTTCAGATACTACCGTGGCTTCAGTGATTGGCAGAGACTTCCCCAATGCCAGTTCCACCGCAAGGTTTCCATCCCCTGAAAAGTGCAACATCTAATTTCAGGCGTCACTGAATAAAGAGCCTGTCTGCTGTGGAGGTGAGACAGCGTCTGGTGTAAGGATCAAAAACATCACCTCGGCCAGCTCACCTCCTCTGAGCCTGGAGACCAGACCTGGCTCTCCGAGGAGCTCTGCCAGGAGGACTGGAACATGGAGGTGGCCCTGTTGAAGAGGAACTATGGGCCTAGACGTCACACCAGGAAAAAATAAGACCACAGGGAGAGGCAGAGAGTGTATGACATGCATGAAAATGAACAAACTCATACACAGACATCTCTACACATTTGTGTTTTTAATTATGTGTTGTATATTAAACCTCTCTGACTATTTTGCCCTTACAGTATGATGAAAAAAAAACAGGCAGTAGCCAAGAGGGAACTGAAATCACTAAATTGCTGTTAAGAGCACAGCCACTAATATGATGTTGTGCGCGAGTCTGTAAGCCTGGAGAATAACCTGAAGAAAATCCCTCAGATGATCTAACGGCTGCGTGCGACATTTCGCTGCAAAGTGTCATGTGGTATTTTGAGCTTCAGTCGGTCAGTCAGCCTGGACTCTCACGACTTGGGTTGCTGAATCAAAAAAAAAACAAAAAACACGAGAGTGTGACACAGGGGTCTGACAGATTAATTTACTGGGAACGATGAGTGTTCCACAGCGGACTCATCATGGGTAGAAACACTGAAAAACTGGCTGTTGGACGGTCCAAGGATGGTTCAGGTTTAGATCTGATCAGAGCAGTGCATTTGAGAAGTGGACAATCATGCAGTATATTTTCAAGCTGAATTGGTATTATTGTTATTATAAAACTGCAGTAAAGCACATCGCAAAATAAAGAGGATTCAGTTTCAGCTTATGTAGCAAAGGATTGACTGCCCTTCACTCTTTATATTTAACTGGATGCAAATGCAGCACATTCTAATTCCTTCAGGAAACCTGATTTTCTGGATTTAAAAAACAACATGAACATGAAAAATGCCTCAACAACAAAAAGCAACCAACCATCCATACAGTAGATCAACAGTATTAATTTCCTATTAGGGCAACATGTTGACTTCACACTGTTGCTTCATAGCAGAAAAGGTCTGGGAATTCAATCACAGCCTTGCTTCTTTCTGTGTGATGTTTTGCTGCTCTCATATGCAGGTCAGGTGTCCCGAAGACTCGAAATGACCCGTCAGTGTGAATGTGAGCTCGAGTGTGTTTGATATATGAATCCTTTGAAAAGTAAAGAGCTATAAATAAACCTGATTTGACTATTCAGAACATGATTACACACACAGTGCCTTTTCTGACACACAGCATAACCGCCGAGTCAAGGTCACACGTGTCAGGTCAATATATCAAGAATCCACCTTAAGGCTTGATCGTCTGATTTATTAGCCGCTGTCAGTCCTTTCTGGGGACATATGCTGTTTGTACAAGTTGAGCATGACACAGTGAGGTCTTTGTGTGTGTGTGTGTTTAAAGTATGCCATGTATGTCTTAAATCTTTCAGAGCTGTACCATGCGCTGTGGGTGGTGCCTCTTCCCCTTTTGGAGGAGTATGATTTTTCTTTCCCACAAGCCATCTGGTGCATCTTTTCAGGCCTAATAAGAGAGAAACAGAAAGGCATTGGAGTTCAACAGATGATAGAGATGGGAGTTGAGTAGGCCAGCGCACAAACACACACACACACACACACACACACACACACACACACGTACACACATACACACACACACACAGAACAAGGGCAACAGATGGAAGGGGCCCCGATTTTCTGCTGGTGCTGGAGCCAGGCCCGGTGGGCAGGCCCCACTGGCCTCATTGGGGGTCCATTGATATCTAATGTTCTGACAGACTTTGAAGAAGTGAGTTGCATCCAGACAATGTAATTATACTTTGCCTGGCAAACTAGAGACACTCTGGGAATTGTTACACAAATGCATTTCTTTGGTGGGTGATAAGTAGAGTTATCAGCTATTCCAAACCACTAAAAATCAATTTTGAAATAAAAGCATTCATCAGTCACTATCAGGGAAACAGAGTACGCTGAATTTAAAAGTCTTATCGGTGTGTCATGTTACCCACTATTTGAGATATACAACAGTTTATTTGAAGAATATGCTAAGAATGATTTATTTAAAATCAGATCCCATTTTTTCTGCATTTAGAAGTGCCTCTCCGTTTTCTATTCCACACATCCCATATTGTATATCATAGATTGCAAAAAATTATATCCAAACATGCGATCATAACATAGCGATGTGACAAAAACAAGGTCTTATCCACACTCTTGTCCTGCTTTTTCACTTCCGCTGCAGATATACAAAACAAACTACATTTAATAAAAAACTGCCAACATACATGTCAATAGAACAGCTAACATCTTTTAAATTTCCTGTGTGAGAAATTTCCAGTGTGAGAATAAATGCTCCCTGCTGTGTCTAAACAATTACAGTGATTATCTTTCCCAGGGTTCCTTTTTTTTCTCCATCAAATTTAGTTGTCAAAAGCTTCCTGCATTCAGTCATGTCTTGCAGGATGGCCTCGAGGCACACACTTACCAGGGAAGAGGAACGACAGAGTGAGAATGGAAAAGGGTAGTGTCAGGGCTGTGTCAGACACAATTATGCTATTTTTCTCTGAGCTGCATACAAGAGAGTGTAAATGTATGTTTGTGACCAATAAAACAGTGTGTATATGCAGACTGGAGCAGTTTTGAGTCATTGTGCAGCTTGTCACTTTTTCTCCAAAATGTCTGACTCATACGTGTCTTTGAAGCAGACACCTCTACTATAAACTCTTCCCGGTGTGGATGGATGACACTAGCTTGTATGTGATGGTTATAAAGAACATTAAACTGATACATGGGCAGGTGGCAGGCCCAGTAACAGCCTGCATTATATCCTCCCTGTGTCTACGGCCTTGGGCTGTATCATTACTTGGAGGTGAGTGTGTTGCCAGGTGACCCCCACAGGTAGTCCCCGAGACTGATAGATAGTGATGGTGCACTGGCCCTGTTTCCTGATAACAAATGAGTGGCCTTCCTGGAGCTAAAATCAGAGAGCAGCTGTGGGAATGAGATTAAACCTTATCACTGGACTAAAATATTTTGGTCATCTATAAAAGAAATAGCTGTTAGTCTGACCTCTATGTTGTAAAAACGTTCATTAGTAGCACCAAATGAAACCAGTTAAATGTCTGCTGTTCCACTTCTGTCCTGGGAGGAGAATCATTGCATCTTCCTCACAGTATTTATCCAGACGGGTGTAGCGCATTTGCGGGCAGTTGGATGGGTGTCGTCATATTTACTTCACTGTTATGAAGGAAATGATGTCAAATGGGTGTGTGGTTATGAGATTGTCCCTTGGCAGGTTCAGCTCAGGGAGCACACATGATACTTTGTGCGATGACACAAATTTCCCAAACACAGTGTGTCACAGCGACATTGAAGAAACAAGTTTTTGTCAAGATTATAGCAATTATATCGGAGTTTATGTAGAAATCAAGTTAATTACTGATGTGGTCTATTTTTATGTGTTTTTAACATACATAATACATTTAACACTTCATAGGCAAACACTGACGTTTGAGGCTGCTGTTACATGCTGCTGTCCACGTGAATGGCTTATAAAAAGTTGAAGACCTTACCTTTCCTGACCTTTAATAATTACCATCATCTCTGACAAGAAAACAAGAAATACAGTATGAGTAGTATTAGTTGAAGGATCTGGCTGCAGGGCAAAGAAATAATAAATATAAAAGCTAGGCAGCATTCACATCAATTATATTATCCTTTTTAAAATGGAAATGAATGCTGCAGTCCCACAGGCCAATTAGTCCTGCTTTCTTTCAGGGAAAAAAAAAAATCTGTGCTTTTGTTGAAGTATAAATCTAATTATTATCAACTTGGGCATTTTTTCCCCCCTAGTTTTTGCCATCATGACAATTAACTGTCTCGTTTTAACCCTGCTGTTGGCTAAAACTAGAAATTTAGTGCAGACATTCATGGTGCCCAGAAGATGAATCCTGATGACTTAAATACCTCCCTGAATTTTCCTCTATCGACACCAGCAAGTCAAAGTTTTCAGTCATCAGGTGAAATATTACATGAAATATAACATCCAGCTTATGGATTGGCACCAAATTGTTCGATAATTCCCGGAGGGTTATTCTCACTGACTTTGGTGATCCCCTGGCTTTTCCTCTAGCCTCTAGCCTATCTTATTGTGGCACTAAATGAGAAGTTAAATTTGGCACAGCTCTTTTCCTTAAATTTAAGGACCATGATCTGGGTAAAATTTCAATACTTCTGTTAATGACTACATACCCGCAAAACAAATGGCATTGCTATCAGCCTCAGCTGTGCTTTGTATTTATTGCTAATTATGGTGGAAACCGATTATAGTGATCACGCCTGTCTGGGTCAAATTGATCACTATAAGCAGATGAATATTATAACCGATTTTTTTTTCTTTTTTTTGTATTTCTCATGCAGATTAGCGTCTAATTGACATTTGTATATTTATTACATGAATATAAAGTAATGAAATGGACAGCTTCACTATTTACTGAATTTTATTGACTGTTTCCAAATACAGTACAGCCGTTTCAAATGCTTGTTGCTGCGCTGCTGCATCTCGTTGGCTCGTTTTTGGCAGTTTGTCATAAGCTTTGAAATCATGACAGGAAAAAAAAAGTCATTGTCTCTAAATGAAAAATGTAGTCTCCTTAAAGTCGCTAACAAAGCAAACTGAACTGAAGCAATCTTTAAAATTAAAAAAAATAATAATAATAAGACTGACGTTGAAAATAACCCGAATCATCCTTTTTATGGTTTAATTCATCTGAGAAATGTAGTTAACGGTGTTTTCAAAAGCTCAGAGGGGAGTGGCGAGAGGCCAAGTCCGCCTGATGAACAGCTGTCTTTGGCAACAGCAGGGAGGCTGAGGAGGGACTGTATTTACATTGAATTAGGCCATCAGTTGGACAGGGTCCTCGGCATACAAGCGACTCAGACAGATCAACAAACAGCAGTCTGACGCCTGTGATTCAAGGGCAAATCCTTAGACAGCTACAAATCACAGATTGACACTCCTGCATCTGTAAGAGGGCTGAGCTCCTGTCACCAGATGAAAATACTGTATGTGTCTGTTATTCTTATACCTACAGTAGTCCAGCTATGCCTTTACTCCCCTGCAGAAGGCTATTTCAAGCCTTCAGTGATTAAAATTACTGGTTGTGATATTGTAGCTGCTTTCACACTGCCAACAACTTGAGTCACATCATTCTGGCTGATGTAATGAGACTCGCTCAATATTAAAATTATAATAAACAAATGATACTACACGGCTTACCACAGAGCCCAGTAATGGAGTGAAGGCTGATGACAGGTTCAGCTATGGCCAGAAGAAAAGCCTTAGTGCATGTTTTATTTAGTGACTATGCAGATACATCATTAAAAATACTTCTATATCGAGGAAAAAAAAAACATATTCTGGGTGATACTGCGTTTCTTTCAAATGATATTTGCATTTCCAAATCATTAATATATGAACATGATTCTTAAGAGACAGTTTGGCTGGTGACGATCTGAGGTTATTACTGCGGAAGAGGTTTTGCACTCTTTGTTCGTACTTATTCTGAAAAAAATATTTGGGTTCACAGCTGAACTATGAGCTTCCATTTCAGCATAAAAAGTAATTGTAAGAAACCACTGCAGCTGAAAAGCTGATTCTGTCATATTACCATAATAATGGCATTTCAAGGTTAGACTTTAGTATTTAACTACAATAATTGCTCAGTGTGTTTTGAGATATCGAGTACACACACAATAGTCTTCAATCAGGTAATTTCATGAGATCAAGGTCCCTTTTGCGAGCGACACTCGAGTAAAGCAGAGAGAAAGAAAACAAGCATAGCCAGGCATAACCAAAGGACCAGAGCTGCAATGAATAGTTGATTGACAGAAAATGAATTAGCAACTATTGAGATAATCAATTAATTGTTTTAGTTTGGTATTTTTTAAGCAAAATTGCCAAAAATTTTGCTGGTTTCAGCTTCTCAAACATGATGATTTCATGCTTTTCTTTGTCATACATGAGTTTGAGACTGTTTGAGACTGTTGCTCAGACAAAACAACACATCATTTTTCACCATTTCCTGACATTTTATAGACGGAACGATTAACAGCAGATTAATCAATATCAGTTAGTTAGTTGCAGCCTTAAAAAGGACGAGGACATACAACACACAGGCAGACTAACACAAGCATCAGGAACACAGACACTAAAGCAGAGACAATTTGTGGGTTTTTCCAGTGGATGTTCAAAATCCTCGACAAGCCATTGGACGCTGTGATGGGAAGTTCCACATTTCTAACCCCATTGACATCTTCCATTGACGTCTTACTTAACCCTTCCCCTCTCTCTGACAGGTTTCTGTGCAGGTTCCCACACTGGTTTAATATTACCTTTGATAAATCAGACCCTATGAATCATTCACCAAGTGTGTGTAACCTGATGCCCTAACGGCTTTATTTTGGTGTATCAGACAACTCAGTAACGAGAATGCTCTTTTAGTTTGGAATAGCAAACAAGCACTTCTCATGGTGAACCATGCAGTGAAGTGTCACTGTTGGATCAAAATATTTACTTACCCATTAGTCACAGAGGTCAAACTTTAGGTGGAGTACGATTTAGCAGAATGATCGACCAGGCCTTCCTCGCTACAACCCTATGTAGGGGATGTCGAGATTGAAAAGCTACTTATGTGTGTGCAGTAGTGGGTCAATACTGCTTCAGCACAGACTTATCTAATATATACAACATTATTTTCTGTGGGAGTGTTTTTCATAAACAGTACCATTCATTTTACACATTCTTAAAAACTTTTATGTGTATGGATATGATTAAAACGGAATCAAGAATGTTCCCTTAATTGTTCACTTATTATGTAAATGTTTCCTCACACAATCTTCTTCATTTTACTCCAACTTGTTTTTTACACTGCATCATTAACTCTAGAACTACCAGCACTCATTTTGACCATTTTTAAATTTAGCAATGTAATAACTTTGTTGAAATAAAACCTGTGTAACTATGGGAACCTGGCTTTCCCTAAATGTGTGTATGTTTTATTCTAACAACAATATTTTATTAAAATTACAAAACACAAGAGTTCTGAGTATTTCTACCTTGAATAGCCATAACATCATATAGGCGGTGTATCATTTCAGTGTTTGCTCCTTTCTCCTGCTCTTGAAGATGCACATCACCGTTGCCTAGTAACTGTTTTTTCTTGATGTTTTTTACGCCGTTGCATAGCTAAAACCGAGCTTTTGCTTAGAGCCAAAACAAAGGGGGAATGAAAGCTTTCCAGCCTAAAACCAAATTGAAATAATTGAAGACAATACGTTTGAATCAAATAAAATATAGCACTGAAAGGGGCAGAATAAAGTAAATTATGATCAGATGAAACCACAGAGGCTTTAGCCATGCTTCAGAGTCTTGATGAGGCTGAGTCTGATGTTGGAGCAGGTTTGGATATTGATGTCTCCTGGAAACTTGAAAGTTCATCTGACAAAGAGTGATTCAGAGAGTGATTCAGAGGTAATTCCCCTTCTTAAAAAAAGCCAACTGGACACTTCCAGTTCTGCATCTGCTGTCATTACAACTGCTAATGTTCCAGGTGCGTTAGGCTGATATTAATACTAGTATTATTATTACTATTATTATTAGGCTAGTGTTATATATTACTATAATGTAAGCCTATAGGTTAGGCTATGTGATCTTGTGAGTTTCTTAGTTTCAAATATTAGCCCTGATAAGATTGATATTTCGTGAATAAAACATACTAATTAGGCTGTAATCTTTTGGTGACAGTGCAAAATCCTGAATCATCAGCTGCGCCTGCTATGCCAACCACAAGAGCGCTCAGCCCGCCACTGGATGAAATAGCTGTCCCACTAAATCCACTTTCAGCAGAGAAGCATGACACGGTGGAAGACGGCACTGTGTGGTCTGTTATACAGTTGGGTGAAAATAAAGGAAGGCGACAAATGGCAAAAAGTCATGACAGAAGCTGCAGGCCCCACAGCGCACACTAAGTGCAACATTGAAGACGCCCTCGCCGCTTTTCTGTGTTTGGTTGATGATGGCATGTTGAGGCACATCAGGGACTGATAGTATCTGAGGCACACAGAGTCAAGGAGGATGGCTCATGGGATATGACAGTTGATAAGCTAAAGGCCTTCATTGCTCTACTCATTTTTCAAAGTAGTAGAGCTTTGAAAGTAAACAGATTCCAGGGAATCATGCGATTCCTGTGTTTGGACAAAAAGGAGATGCACCCGCCTGCAAGAGAACAAGTTTGCCTCGGTGACCGAGATTTGGGAGAGATTTATCCAGGACAGCATCGCTTTCTACAAGCCCGGTGCTGACATAACTGTTGATGAGCAGCTCTTCCCAACAAAAGCAAGGCGCAGCTTCATCCAGTATACAGCAAGCATACACGATGCATTCGCTATAAAGTTCTGGCTCGCTGCTGACGTTGATACCAAATATATGGTGAGCGGTGCACCATATCTGGGCAAAGATGAGACACAGAGGCTAGGTCAGTGACTAAGAGACAGTGTGGTGTTGAAAATGGTTGAGCCTGACCTTGGGAAGGGGAGGAGGATCACCACTGACAACTTTTTTACTTCCCTCGAACTGGCCAAGTCACCACAGACCAAGACAACAGAAAACCCGCCTGGTTGGCACAGTAAATAAGAGCAGATGAGAGCTCTCTCCATGTACAAAGGAGCAAAGGGCCCTGTTCCCCGCAGGGGCACTGAAAAATGACAATGCAATGCTAACAGTCTATCAAAGCAAAGCAAGGAAAAACATCTGCACTCTCAGCACTGTTCACACAGCTGTTGCCTTCACAAGTGGCCAGAAGGCTCAACCAGGGCAATCACATACTACAACAGAACCAAGGTCGGAGGAGATGTGTTAGGTCAAATGGCGTGAAAGCACCCACACATAGATGGCCACTGGTTGTCTTTTATAATATCCTTGACCTGGCTGCGATAAATGCTTCCATCCTGTTCAAAATGCAGCAATGAGAGTCATGATGTCATGGAGGAACTTCATAATGCGACTCGCAAATGGACTTCGCTCCGGCCACATGAGAGCAAAAGTCACACAACTGATGGTGCGATAGCCAGGACCCAGGCAGGAGCAGCAGCAGATGGAGAGGAGAAGACGGTGCCAAGTGCAGAGAAACTGCAAGAAAAACATAAAAAAGGACACTTGTGACAAATGTCACAAGGTAGTGTGTGGGAGCTGCACATGGAAGGTAGAGATTACCTGTGTTGACTTTAAGTTATTGATCCACAAGCGTCAGTGAAATTGATGCACGGTGTTTGTCCCCAAAACAACCTGATGCCTTGTTCAAGTGCGCCCTCTTAGAGGAGAATACTTTTTATAATTTTACAGCATGATATTTTTTCTCACTAAAACGAATATTGCTTTCTATATCAGTTTGTTTTTTCCCGCAGTTTAGCAAATTTTCATATTCTTTTCCTGTGAAGGTCGGTCTATCCTAACATTATAGATCCATTTATTCTTAGATGTTGTATTGATTATTGAAATTATATGCCAATGATGTATGAACGGTCAGAATGAGCACTATGTCCATTCTGGTAGAATTCTAGTAGTTTGAGTGTTAATGAGGACAGAAACACGAACATTTCAGAGTCACACACTACACTTCCTGGAATTATGCATCACTAAACAAATAGGTGTTTGCTGGCGACTGCTCACGCCGCGCTGCGTTTTTATGCTGCAGTCTGTTTTTCTAAGAGTGCAGAAGTGGTGAAAGGTGTGATTTCAGGAAGTGATATAAGACATGTTGTTTCTACTCGCTGAATATTAGATGTAGTTTCATCAGTATGCATTGGCAAATGGTTAGGGTCCAAGAAAAAAATATCATCATCTGCGGCTGGCAGTTTGGAAGTGGAAGCTGCAAACAGGCAAAATGACTCAAAACCGATCTCAACAACACATTTGCAGCATATATTAGATGATCTATACAGTGACCCCGAGCCTGCTTTCCATATCTGAACAATCCAACGCAAATCACTCTGTTTTTGAGAAAGCAATATATCTTTAGTACTGATTTTTCCCTGCATAACAACCTCCCTCTCTAATAGGAGAAATTCAAAGGCAGCACTTTTCCATCTGAGTTTGTCAGCAAAGCCACGCTTTGATTTGTCCCCCTACATAAGTGTGATACCCGTCTCCCGTTTGAGAGCTTCAGGGTTTTATACTGTAGGTGTGGAGAAAACAGATGGGGTAGAATTAATTCTCTCTATCCACCCAAACAAATGATGAAGATACAGCATGTAAACAGTTGTGTCCTTATGTCTGCGCTTCTGACAGCTTATGGTATCAAGAAAATAATTTTAGACTGATTTCGACCACATTCTGTAATCAATTTGATGGTAATTGTCCTATAAAATAGTTAAATACAGTTTTTTTTTGTGCCAGTATGATTTGGGGAATTTGTGTCTATATATAACAGTTTTCTTTACGTAATTATTTAATGACATGAACATCCAGATTTCTAGATTATGCTTGAGAAATACAGTAAAGATATGATGAGAAATGAAATGTTTATCTGAAGACATTTAGGTTTAGTTAGATAATTGAGTTATTTTATGTATTAAAAGGATTGATTTTCATTAAATATTTCAGTCTCCAACAAGACAAGTACATCCAGTGTACGGTGCTAACACCATGTATTACTATATGAATGTTTATTATTTTCATTACTGCTAAGAGCAACAGCAGCATAAAAACAACATTCAGTCTCTGCATTCGAATGGAGTGTGCCGTTTTGCCTCACAAGCTCGTGATTTGCTTGTAAGGCAGGTTTGTTTCAAATTTATGGATGAGGTTACTGGAGTGCAGTCAGAGACCTGGGGAAAGCGCTGTGAGGAAATGCAGGAAAAGGAAAATCCTCAGTTACCTTGAAAACCGAGGGGGTAATCAATGAAATACTGGATTCAAACAAACAAAGGCACAATGTTCTTTTTTAGCCTTCTTTCTTGCCCTCTGCCTCTCACACACACACATATGCACACAAACAGATGCACAAACAAAATCTGTAATATTAAATTTGGCCAGCCTTTTTGTTTCAACGAGAGATCAAAGCTTGACTCACTTCAGATCCTTAATAAATGCAGTTGACGGAAATGCACTGCGGATAGATGAGGAATTATGTGCATCTGATTAGAGGACTCTATCCGACATATGTTATATATTCCAATCCAAAATCTCACCGCTAATCCCTCACTGCCCCCAAATAGTTGGGGATTTGTGCAGTAATATTGCAAAATGACCTCGGAAGTCAGTCCTATTTTCAAAATAGCTGAAACTATGTTTTTCGACGTGCACAGAGGCCAGCTGTGGCCTAACTGCATGACCTTAAGGTTGCCATACTGAATCCCAGGACTAACTGGCTGTATTAATATGAGAAACGCTCCCTCGCAAATGACTGTCAAGCGCGAGAGCAAAGCATTTAGCCCCTCATCCTCTGCTCAGTGGCCGCGCTGCAGCTCCCAGATGTAAAGACGTGAATGTGCATTAACTGTGAATGTGAATCAGTGTGTAGCTGAGCTTGTTTTTTTGTAGGTTTACTGACGGCAAGGATAGCAAGGTTAAACAGGTAATTCAATCCACTTTATTGATGTGAGGATCAATTGTTCCGTGTTATTCGTGTTTCAGCACTTAAATAAATGATGCATCTTACGGGACATTAAATATGATACATTATTGACATCAAGACAAGTTTCACATAAAGTAGTCCTTTAAATGTTTCCATACAAGAACCAGGTTATGTTTATAGCATAATATATAATATATGATAAAAGAAAATCCACATCAAGGAGCCTTTGAAAAAGTCTCGTGACATCATTTTCATATGAATATCATGAATAACTAAAATTCTTTGTTTACCTTCTTTTTGACCTTTACCCACGTCATGTGATCATGCGCGCTCTTTTCCTGCAACGCCCTGCTTCATATTCACAACGCTGCGTGTATTCAAAGGCAACAACATGTCTGGGGGTTGCCCAGTGCAACCACAGTCTTCCACTGTTGGCCACTCAGCTGCTCCACTGGAGCGAAGGGCTGTTTTGTGTGTGTTGATCAAGGGCGCCCCAGCAGTACATGATAGACGAGAGGCTGTATTTATTTATTTTTTTCAAACCCTTGTTTTCCCAGGTGGTCCAAATATGTTATTCTATGATAACAAGCCCAGCTGTTTGATACAGTGCAATGCCCAAAACTCATACTATCTCATATTTTATTTAAGGTTTTACCCACTCAATCATTTGTACATTTATTCTGTCAAAGAGATGACAGTTTGATGTGAGTGGGGCATTAACACTGCCTCGAGCTGCAGCCTCCTCTGAGAGGCCAACATGTAAACAAAGTGTCTTCAGTTTTCTTTCGTTAACACAGTGCTGAAATCAAAGATGCTCAGTGGTTAAAGGAAAAGTTTAGTACAACTTGGGGTTTTATGTTTGCAGTTCTGGTCATTGGTTTTATTGGTTATGATAACATTGTACTCACCAAAATGATTATTGAGACGTCCAAATCCAGCAACATGGCTAAAAGGTCCAATGGGGGAAAGCAGTCAGATGAACATGCAGGTTGAAAAAAACAAACAAACAAAAAAAAAAAAACAGGTTAGTAAGATTTATCAGGCAAAGAAAACAAAGGCAGGAGTGTAAAAGTGCATGATCACAGTTTTCCTGCAATGAGGGATTATTAGCGATATTAGGGATGTGCTCATTTTGGTTAGACTTCCAAATAAAGTGGTAGCTGATCCAGCAAAACCGTTGGCTTATTAATACAGTACGTGATCATTTGATCCCAGCTGGATTTATTTTTAGTTATGTCGTCACATTCTGAGCTCTCAGCACTTACTCTGGTGAATAAAGTTTTAATATAAATAATGGAACAAAGAGCCGATAAAAATAAAAGTAGTTGTGCTGCCAGAACATTTCATGGAGGTGGTACATGTTGGATGAACAAGCAGTGACATTTAACATTTTACACAATGTCTTATTTTTAGAAAACATGCTGGAATACAATTATGCTCATCATTTAACTTCCACTGCCACATTGTTTGCTGTATTGTAATGATTATGATCGCTTTTTTTGGATTGAAAGTTATACAATGAATTAGTGTCTGTCTTGCTAATCAAATGTTGAGGATGTGTGTGGAGCAGTTTACTATTTATTTACTATTTATTTACTTATAAGCTGGGGACAGTATGGTGAGCAGTCTTTGCTCTGTCTACGATGTACCCATTACAGTTACAGTAGTTATTTCAAGCTGAAAACAAGACAAGTTCAGCTGTTTTGAATCCAACATCCAAATATTGTTGCTCTCACACACTTTGACTTTGTATTTATTGAATGAATGTGTCCTGAAAATGGTTTTGATTGTGATCAATGTGATTCTGTCACTAAGGCAAAATTGATGTATGTGTGTGTGTGTGTGTGTGTGTATCCAAAACCTCAGCGGTGCCAAGTCAGCAATGCTGTGCTGTCCAGGAAAACAAATCAACACGCAGCTGTGCCCAATGTTTTATTTATTCATATTACACAGATGTTTGCAGCATTTTTTTTTTTGTCTACAAAATAATACAGCAGAGTTCAGTGATGGAGGAAGAAGAAACGAGGATGACAACAATAAAACAGTATGCAACAAACAGCAACTCAGCAATGCTCCCAGTATGTGGTGCTGTAAAGACTTTATTGTACAGATGCGAAAATCCGACTATTGACCAGTTCAAACTGTCACACTAGCTAATGGATTGTAGAGTGTTGCTCCCCAATGCCTCAAGAATACAATGAAGATAATATTGCTTGCTAGAAAAATCCACAAATAAATACCACCATGAGTGCATTGGGGGTTTTGTGGAATTGACAAGCAAGTGGAGAGGTGTGGAGCAATGAAGAGGCCATGCCAGTGCACCCCATGTGATGAATGGAGCTCAAAGATAAACCACATTTTCTCACTCGTAAGGGGGCTTCAATAACTCATGGAAAGAAAAACCATCTCAGACTAACATTGATTTGGCCAAAGAGTGAAGTGGCTGTTATTGTTGCATTGATTTCTCTGCACTTTGTTTGCACCTTTAAGGTAAGCCTACATTTAGGTTTGATCAGTGGCAAAGTGCCCAAGCTTTTACAGTCGCTATAAGTATCCGTCCTCAAATCTTTCACCCCTTATCTGTGTCCAGGCCTTGGTGGCAGCAGGCAAAGTGAGTAGCCTGGGCCACTTCCTCCACCTCCTCCTGGGGGGATCCGGAGGCGCTCCAAGACCAGATGAGATGTATGATCCCTCCAGTGTGTTCTGGGTCTGCCCCTGAGTCTCCTCCCTGTTGGAAGTCGTAGTTTTCACAGTTTTTGGATAGTGTGACTTTAATGGTATTATTCTGGGAGCTAAAGCTCTGTCAGGACAGCATACTACAGTTGGTTACAGTCATGAGCACCTGGAACTTAGATACAATTTTTTTTTTATTTGGCGGCATGTTGTGAAATAAGAAGTAGTTGCTTTGAGTTTTGCTCCATTTCTTTCTCTGCACTGCTTGCAAATTGACTCATTTATTTCTAGATTTAGTAGCTTTTAAGACCATTTTGGCAGCTTTATTTCTCCAGTGACATATGCAAGAACATTTCCACCTATGAGGTGTTGATAAATCTGTACAGCTGATGCATGCTTCATCAGGTGTAGAAATTGACTACACAGACAGGTTTGCCAGTAATATGAAAGAGCTACAGTTAAATATGGGAAGCAAGTGCTATTTTTTAGGTACAAAATAAGAAGACATTACTGAAAGAAACTAGTAGAGCATCTAAATGAAAATGCAGCATCTGAATCTTTGTTCAAATTTCATCTCGGAGCCTTGAGCGTGAGAGATGACGAAGGTTCGGTATCATTTGAATTTTATCAATTCTGATTCTGCTTATCGGTTCCCAGTTTCAATTCCAATATGGGAAAAAAAGGGGTCAAATGTTTAGATAACAAAAATATCTTTATTCTTTTAAGCAATTACTTTGATATTTATTGTTTCATTAAAATAAGTCAATTCAAAGTCTTTTTAACTGAACTGAGATTTATTCCCAGGGATTGTATCATATCCTTTATAAATTACTTCTTTATAAATTACTAAAAGAAAAATTATACAAGGAAACAATTTTTCAAACTGAAACTTCATGACCTTGGGTGATTTTTTGTGATGAACATTTAAAAAAATTCATTGAGTACACGTGCTACAGTCCCCCACACATTTATGTCCTTCATATGATGTCCAGGTCAATTTGACCCACATACACACAGAGACACAGACACACAGAAACATGCACACTGTCTCTCTCTCTCTCTCTCTGTCACTCACTCACTCACACACACACACACAGATAGAAAAAGAGATGTACACACACATACACCTGCTAAATTGTAACAAACATCCGCCTGCTCCCGCTTTCCTGCTCTCTTTACCTTCTGTACAGTGGGAACCTGCACAATGTTATTCCAAAATATTCTAAACGTTCTCACACTGTACCCCTCACATCTGCACACCAAAACAGATAAACAACTCTACATCATGTTAATGTTGAGTTCCACATTGGATTGTCTCATGTTGATGGAGCCAATAAAGAAAATGAAATGACTAAAACAGTCTAAGTTTGGTTCTCATGTTTCTATTGTTGTTCATCACCAGTATTCGCTTTACGGCTTTGATTATAATAAGATAAAGGTGATGATCAATTGAGAATATCAGTTCAAAATATTAAACATCAATTAAAACTTTGTTTCATTTCAATTTTTCCTGGATAAGCATGATTTATGCCACCCAAGTCTTTATTATAGTGGATTTTTTTACATAAATTATAACAAATAACTTACTTATAATGAATGACACTTCCACTGTTAAATGTGACCTAGTAGCAATTAATTGCAAACATTAATCATATATGTTATCTATATTGTTTGGAATTGAGATAGATAATATATGTTCAGGAGTCTTTTTATGTAGATTTTTATTTCTGCATTGCTTTTAAAACCCCAATAATGTCCCGGGCATTATTGATTACATCTCTGTCAGCTGAATGTGGTGATTGGGGATCAAAGTATTCTGTTAGTTAAATGAAACTGGACTGTAAAACAAAGCACTGTTTGCTCACATGGTGTTACTGTGCCATACCCATTCTTTTCTGTTTTTTACGCTCCCCTAAGACCAGCCTATACACTGTGTAATCCACTAAACTACTACGTAAAACATTCCACTGTTGTCAGGGAAATAGTGCAATAAAGTCAAATGTACCATACATGTTCTGTAATAAAGATCACTGACTGTACAGCTGCACTCAGGAGAGGCTGATGGGTGAGGGTCTTTACTGAAGAAATACATGTTGTGTAGAAAACAGTAACAAATACTGCAGGATATTTCTCTTTGCAGGGCTTGAGGGACATTGCTGGATTGGCAGAGGAGACACGGAGAATGTGAGATTTGATGATAAAGTGATTTCAGTGCTGCAGCATTTGATGTACAGTCATATGTGTCATATCTCAGTGGCAGAGGCACAGGTTTTGCTCTTAGAGGGAATTTTATTTTGGTCTGTATGAAACTCTCCTCTCTTACCCAATGTATTTTTAAACTGTTGTTTACACACTTCAGTTTTGTTTACGTTACCTTTTACCTTTAAGTCCCACTCTATGAATTGTTTATGGACATATTTTTCCCTGCAGCTATTATCAAATGATTGTCTTTTGTACACAGGAGGGGGGGGGGGGGGAAAAAACAAAGATATTCAGGTCATTCTCATTCCCAGGGCATCAAATAGTGCTGCTTTGTCATGTCCCCTCGGCGTAACTTTTTAATGCACTGGGTACCGCTTAGCGTCATTTTTTAACGTGCAGGGTGGTCCGATTGACTTCTATAGAACTCCGTCAATGTTTCAAATTGATGCCATGAGACTGATGACATATATAAAAGGTGACAAATGTCCTTATATGGAGATAGTGGGTTGGGTGGATACTAGATAGATGGCAAAACATTGGATTGCTGCACCCAAACCAAACCAAGTGGTTTTTGTGCCTAAACCTAACCAGACCTTAACCACAGCATTGTCACACCATAACACAAAATTATTTTAAACTCCAATGTTAACCTCTTTTACATTGGAGTAAGTTGAAAGCCTGGTGCGTCTCATTCAGACGCTAAAGGATGCCTAATAAGTATCAGACACCAATGGGTGTGACAAAGCAGCACTATTTGACGCCCTGGGAATGAGAACGGGTTGAGATATTTTATGGAAGTAGTGGAACAAAACCATAATAAAGATGAGGGCTATTTTCACTATCAGCTGTTTTAGTGAAATTACTGGTGAAGTGCAGTTTTGCTGCTGAACCAGAAAATATCAGCCCATGGGATATTTTCATTGACCCTCATTTCTCCTTCGGTTTCTGCTGCATTTCTGCCCAGCAGTGTGTGCCTTTTCAGGAGGAAAGTCGGTGTCTTTTTCCCCCTGTGGAAGCAATTTCCTATGCAGGCCATTGGCAGGACAGACGGTTAAACCTCACAGGACCCTTTTACCTCACCTTTGTTCAAAGCCTCAAAGTGCCTTTACGCAGTATGTGAGTATATACATTATGTGTGTGTTTATGCATTTATGAGCTTGTTTGTGAGTATATTATAATGCAACAAATGTGTGCTGATATGTTAGTCAACGTATTAATTGAATTCCTACTTTTTGTTTAAAAGTCTGTCTCATAATAACCTTCCTTTAACCGGCTGGCAACTTTTAATTTTCAGCTGTTACTTAAAATGTATATCTTTTCTTTTATTTTTATCTTGTATTTTTGTATTTTTTATTTTTACCATCTTAATGTACATGCTGTTTATAAAAAAATGATTTAATTGTCTTGAGTTTCTGTCAACAGAGGTAGTTATAGTTCTAATCCTCAACATTTACTGCCATTGCTTCACATTAAAGCAATTTACATTTATTGATCATTTTTTATTGCCAATGAGTAAATAGGTTCTAAGGGAACTTGAAAAATGAGACCTTCACCAATTTTGTTGGTTGGTTATATCAGCCTGGGGCCTGATTTCTATGTGAAGGACCAGATTTTCCAAGAAAATCCAACGGATGTGATGTTTTTGTTTGGTCCAGAGTGCGTTGCCTCTCTCCCGCTAACAACAACAAATGACATAACAACACATCAAAAACGGTGCTATCCGAATAGAAACACCCTGCAGACATTTCACAACAAAACATCCCCTCAATGACAAGTCGCCCACTCCTGAACACACATCCCCGGCCACAGTGCGTTGATCCCAGGCCACAGCTCACTGAGCCTACCGGTGTGTAGCAAATATGATTTGTAAAAAAGCTGTTTGCGGGTTGTTTTTGCAGGCTGGGCGCTGTGGATTGGCTCTCAGCACAAGCAACAGGATGCTGACTGCAGCTCATTTAACGGCCACTGGCGTCACTAATGAGAAGGAATTTCTGATTCCTACATATAGAACCTTTAAAAACATTCAATTGTGGAGCAGTCACAGGAAACATAATTGTCAGAGGTTAGTGCTGACAGCCATAATTCATCAAAAAAATGCATCTACAGTACAAAACAAAACATGGTAATTTTAGGCATTTTTTGACACCAAATAAGTACTGGAACAAATATAAAGAGCTGCACACCTCCAACTCCTCAGAAAGGTAACCAACCTTACTGCACCTTGCTGGTGTGCACAGCATGAAAAACAATCACGGTTGCTCATGGCATGATGGAAAAAAGATAATCAGTGACTCACCTCTTTATTAAAAAACAAATGATTGACCAGTTGCTGCTCCCAAAATTCTGAGACCTTTAGTATTAAAGCACACTTATTGTTACCACGGGTGTCACCAAATCAACCAGAACTGAAATCTTAGCTTCTCCTTTTGGGCATTTAATGAAAGCTCTCATCCCAACTATTTATCTTGATAAACTGTCAAACAGCTTCAGTCTGTGACTCAAGTAAGCAGCATCTGTAAAGTCCTCTCCAGGAATGAGGAGCAGACTGGATTACAGAATTGTTCATTACAAGAAGAGATGCAGATGTTTATTTGCGCTTTTTTAATGGGTTCTGTCTGCTGCAGTAAACATGTGTACAAGATCCTTTCTTTCATCTCCGCATGGCTGCTGTTGCTGTGACTTTCCTCAGTTTCATAATTAAAAACAAACTCCTGCCGTCACCCAGAGCAGAAAGTTTTAAAATGTCTCAGATGCTACTGAAAAGACACTTTCATACAAATAAGGGATTTAGTCATGTATGTACAAAGTCTCTATAAAAAAGTTGCATTTTAAACCTGAAGGTAAATGTGGAGACTTGCTCATTATTAATGCTCCTCTCGCAACTCCATCCTAAAAAGCATTTTGAAGTGTTCTTACAGTTTGATAATTTTATACACATCTGCCTTCAGGCCCAACACTTCCCACATAGTGCTGCAGAAGTGCTGACACAGCTAACCTGAGTCTCTCATATCTCACTTTCCTCAATCTTCAAAGAGGTCAGCCTGTCCTGCCCTCGCCTCTCCTCCCAAAGCATCACTCAATACCCCCCCACATTCATTAGCCTAATGAGTTTAGCTATCGTCCGCACAGCCAATGTCAGCCGACAGTCACACTTATCAGCCCGGCAGCCCCTTATCCAAACAGCCACTCCTTCAGAATGTGATCTACATCTCTGTCTGAATCTACTGTATAGTGCAAGAACAAATCCTTATCATCACTTTCAAGGTTAAAACCAGAGATAAAAAGCAGTTTGATACTTCTGATGCTTAAATTTAAAGATGTAGTGGAACTGAAATAATGTACTCACGGCCTTGTTTTAAAAAAAATAGGGATGACACATTTCTATAGCTGATATAAACAGCCTTTCTCCATCTTCAATTTAACACTGTATCAAGTGACGCGAAGCTAATTTTAGGCTTTAATTCTTTTTCCGGGTTCTTGCTGTGCTTTCAAGGACTTTGGTGGTTGGATTTCAGCAGACAGCACAGTTTGGTTATGATCCATCAGGGGAGGAGAGAGAGCTGATTGTGGGTTGCCTCTGTTGGGAATGTGCTTTCACAGATAAGATAGCCCTTGGAGACACGCTGCCTGCATGCGTATCATCTTCTATTTCCAAATCCAGTTGATCATATCTGGGTCAGAATATTTAGCTAATTAGAGGGTAAAATAGTTTTTTGCATTTCCACAATGGGGGGGGGGGTGTGCCACAATGAGCATATTTTTCAAAGACAATAAGACTGTGACTGCAGATTCCTGATGGCCTTTTATACCTCCATTTATAACGACGTATCTCCTGCTCATCAGCAGTATAATTTCCTGCAGAAATTGCGTTTAGGCACTTGGTATTCAATAGAGGATATGTTTATCAGATTATATGAGTCTGTGCAGTCTAATTTGCATGTTTCTGATGGGCTAGCATCATGACTTCAGAGCTCCCATTGAAAAAAAGGAGGAAAGAGCAGGCACAGATTTGATTTTGTCTTTGAGCTCTCGGAGCATCCCATTCAAAAAAGCCCAAGTTCAAGATGTTTAATTTTCTGCATCCCACCAGATATGCCCCCAGTGCAAATGAGATTTACACACAAAAAGACATCAAGATAGCGCTAATAGAGCTCAGCACTGCTCCCTCTTCTTTCCCCAACAGCTCATTTGTATTCTCTGAAGGAAAACAATAGAAACAAGCTTCAGGGCATTCTGCAGCAGAGCAGGTTGTTATATAATAAAGCAATAATATAATAAAACATATGATTGTAAAACAAAACAAAAAAAAAAACATTCTGTCATTCTAATTACACAATTGCTTAAACATACAGCAAGTGACCATACTCTAAAACATTAAACTTAATGATTTTGTAGTGGAAAAAAAGTGGAAAGCCACTCTTTCCACCATCAAACTGAGGGGAGCGGGACTCAACAGGGATCAAGCTCCTCTTTTTACCATCTCTTTGTTATTATTATGAGTTATTATCCATATCCCCAGTCACCACTTTCCACTGACAGAGTGGAGTGTTTTTTTTTTTTTTTGGTTTTATTTTTTCCCTGAGGTGCATGGTCAACTAATATGCTAAAGATTAAACTATAAAACTATCCAAGCGATTTGATTTTTAGTGAGATTTTCATCCAGTGCTGCCGTCTGCTCTTGAAGATGGAGTGAATCACTTCTGTGTGAGCACCCTGAGGATCCCAGATGGCTGCTGTTACAGACTGGACACCTTCAGTTATAACACACCGCTCCTGACCAATTAGAAAGATGAGGAAGACAATCATTATGACAAGATAGCTGCAAAAATAACACTGCTGACATATTTTATGTCAACAAGAATAAGAGTCTACATGCTGGTGGCTCTGTCAGACTGTACTTAGGAACAGCAGTGCTTGGAGCTAAATTCTAATATCAGTATGCTAACATGTTTATTATGTTATGATAGTTACTAGGTATAATGTTTGCCATGTTCACCATCTCAGTTAAGCATGTTAACATCTGCCAATTATCTGTAAACACAAAGTGCAACTGAGGCTGATGGTAATGTCATTATATTTGCAGGTCATAAACCAAAGTGACCTTCTGACTAGATGATGGCACTACTTAAAAAAATAAGGGTTTACCAAAGTTATTAGAATTCATTTGGTGGGTCACATGAATGTCTGTACCAAATTTCATGGTAATCCATCCAATAGTTGTTGAGATATTTCACTCAAAACCACAAATGTCAACCTCATAGTGACACTAATGGAGAAGTTGGGGGATCACCAAAATCTGCAAAATTGATCCTCTGAGGATCATGAAAATTGATGATGATAGTGCTAAATGAAAAGTAAGAGAATTACCATGTTTTTGCATGTTAATGCATGTTAATAGATAATTCAGTCTCAACCAAATTGGTACGCCAGCTGACCTTGAGTGCTAGTATGGCTAACAGTGGTTCATAAATAACAAAAATAAGCACATTTTAATTTTTTTTAAATAATGATAGTTCCACACTCTATTTTTTTCAGACTTGGTGGCTCACTGGGTTTTTGACTCAAAACAGAAAATATACTGAAAAGCAGCAGTGCAGCAATCTCAATACATAAATAATCACTGAGTTAACATTTTAGACACATTTTGAGCAATGCTGTTGTTGTTTTCAAAAAATGCATTATCAGCATCTTTCAGTGAGAAGTATCAAGTTTAAATTATCTCTTGTTTGGGATGAAATTCTTCATATAACCTGTCTGCATATCTGAGAATGTTAGCCTTTTGCAGCTCATCACTTGAATACAGTATTTACTGACTGTCTGCTGTATGTGATTCCACCACCAAAGAAGGATGACACAAATATTTCTGGTCCTTCACTCTGTCCTGTTTTGACTTCTCAGTTCTCCTTCCTCTCACCAGGTAATGACCAGTGATAACTGAGATTCCTTCATATACTGATGGGAAGAAAAAAAAAATCTAATTTTCTGCTCACTCTCCTCTTCAACATGCATCCATGAAGAATGGCTTTTTTTCCAAGCTAATACACTCTGGAAGGACTGAATGCTGGAAGAGCTGAACTCTTCCATCAAAGGTTCACCAGATAGAAAAGAGACAAGTGACTCGTCATTCAGCAACTCGAGTGATGGAAAAGGATTTGCAAATGTTGCAAACTATTTACAGTCTGGGCACTGATGAATGAATGAATACGTCTCTTCTTAAAGCCTTCAATGAATGAAAGCAACCTTTCTGGCAGCCACGCTTTATTGGCGGTTTTTTAACAGTTTCATGAGCACCAGGTCCATGACACGTGCTCCACACCCACAAGACCATAATAAATGTGAAAATAAACAACAGTACATGACATCTGAAAACCTTAAAAAAAAATGTTTTTGTTCATTTTAGTACAGTATTAAAATATACTTTCAGTGGAGTAACAAAATGTCACAGCCATGTATTCGGTGCTGTGAAGGACATATCAAGGACGTTTTTTGGGTGCACAAGCATTGTTTCTGTTGGAATAGTAGAGGACAGGGGATCTGAGGGAACAGGATGAATATTTAATCACCACTACCTCATTGGCATCCGGTATGCCATCTTTTTGCATAGCTGCAAGTTGGGATTTTATTTCTACAAGCACAGCAGAACAAAAGTTGAGCTGTTTGTGTGCACTTTATTGAACATCGCTTGTCATTTCGGGGTGTCGCGCAGAACAAATATCACCATCCAAAAACAGAGTGAGGCAGGGTGCTAAATTTAGGAGACTGACTGACTGTAAAGGTTGAAATGCTTTTTTACACTTGTCTGTGCCAGGGCATCTGTAATCTCTGACTGAAGCAACAAAAAAAACAAACAAACAACAGCAAAAGAAATGTAAGAGATGTAGAGAAGACAGACAACATAGCAACACATTGCTTTGTCTATATGTTTGATTATCTGTCTGTTTGATTACCAAAATTCACAAAAGAGACACGTGTGTTGTACTTTAAACTGATTATGAGTCATACAAGCAGATTGTGCATTACATAGCACCAATATGTCTGGACTCCCCCAGCTCATAAAAGCCTAAAGTAGCTATTTCTGACCCTACTGCACCTTCTGACCCGTGAAGCATTGCTGGTGTTTGCTCTGCAGTTGTTCTGCAACATATATCCCCTTCATCCATAAAGGGGCAGGGAAATGTCCTCTATTTTCTGGCCCAGTAAACAGATGGTGGGTTTCTTTTGTGAAGCATAATCTGCCAGCAAAGCTGAGATAAAACAAGTTTAATACTGTAAAATCCTGAGGTTTTATCCCTGCTCTGGTGATACCACACATATGGCTCAACATCTGGGGGGAGGGGGGTCAACAGCGGCTAGCCAGATGTCATGTGACAGTTTAGGCAGCTTCAATATTACTACAACAACAGTCAATGATAATAAAAATAATAATAGTCTAATTTTATTAACAAGAACATAAAACTGTTTAGAAAATCTAAACCACCAGAAGCAGACATTATTATTCCATTGCCTGGCATATCTGCCTATGGTTACAGTTTATTATGCTCACACTTCACCAACCCTATAACACTCATCCAAATCCAACTCTATTAACAAGATGAAACAATGAAAACAGCAGAAAGTTGAATAAAGTCATACAAAAATCAATACTGTGAGTAAAATGCATAACAGCAACTACATTCCATCAGATAGTGAGGAAACAAAGGGGTGCTGATTGATATATGTTTTCAATATGACTTTATATTTAATCAAAGTCAGAGTCTCTATTTATTAAAAAATGTAAAAAGTGTTTGGTTTTCATACCTGCTTCTAAAGTTTCAAGATGTAAATAATATCTATAAACCATAATGAAAGTGGAGGAGCCAACCCCATTCAGTCACTTGCTATTAGGGATGCAAAATGGCTCAATAATATTTGACACAATCACAGTAGAACTCAAAGGGCCACAAATGATAAAATGTTTAATGATACTAGACTGCACTTAGTACTCAACATTTTCACTGGATGGATAATTCACTTACCTTTTTCTAATTGGAATAATGGGCAGGAATGTGGACTGAATATAGTTTGTGAATTATTCAGATTCAGTCCGAGCTTTTAAATCGGGTGATAAAGAAGAAAACTGCTCATGTTTTAATTGGTAACTGTGATATGATTGCTGGAATTTATCAAATGATTGAATGGACCTGTTGCTACTGGAATAAATAGTATCTTCAGTATAATTGTAATTAGTATAAAGACATATTATCTTATATACATAACATTATTATATTGTAATCAGAGTGTAATAATGTTGTTTTGATGTATTTGTTTTGAAACATGAGACATGCTCATGTATGCAAATAAACCTGCATGCTGTGACTTTGTGAAAAAAAGATTGTCAAAGGTTTGTTCTATAACCTTTTTGACAACCAATAGTTTTTATCTTAACCTTTCTTATTACCTTTATTTAAATAGTCATTAATAACTGAAGCCAAGAAATGTTTTTTTAACATTGAAAACATTTCAGCCATTTTAACGGGTTTGTATCAATGTAAATCTACAGTTTTTTTTTTCTCTATTGTGTAATGAAAATAATTGACTTTGAATTTATACATTTAAAATTGTGAATATGGTATTTTGCCAGTTCATTAATAGCTTTCCACAGTTATTTCTTTAGAATGAAGCCAATCATGAACATCTGACCACATTTTCTTGATAAATCTACAGCTATAGAACAAGTGTTCAGATGTTTCAATATCAGATTCACAGAAATCTGAAATCTCCTTTTTTGCTGTTTGAACAAACTCCAAAACAAAGTCATTTGCACTTTTACTGCATTTAAAAGTCTTCTGATCTACCGCCACCTGCTGTCAGTCACTAATTTCTCATGAAAACCACGAAAAAGAACCATATCCGTCTTGGAGGACATGTGTCCTCCATGGTTGTTATTGTACAGTAGGGCCTGACTGACCAATGCCGATACTGATATAAGGGAGTAAAATATATGTCCATATATCAGCCAATAATCTTATATATACAGAATATGTACATAAACACACATTTTTTGCAACGATCCCTCAAATGTGGTTATCAAACACCTGTGACAAAGATATGTAATGGAGGCAGGATGTTTTACAGTTTAACAATAAACTTTATTGTATAAAATGATAAAATATAAAAATATTAAAAAAAACAAAATCTGACAACATATATGCCGATACTGATATATCTGTGATAGGCCAATATCTAACGATAATCAGCTGACCGATATATAGGTCAGGCTCTTTTGTACAGTAGCTTAAAAGCGTTCGCAAAAAAACGGAAAAGAGAAGCAAATGGAAATATTGGTGTAATGAGTATGACATTACTCTGGAATTAAAGGTGTGGACATGTGCTGAATTTGCCATGAAATCCATTATTGTACAGGTAGTTCCACTCGCAGTGCTTTTTGCCAGGACATTATTAGCGGTTGACCTTTAATTTGTGCGTGCCATTATTTCAGTACCAGCCTTTACTTGAGTATTTGAGTATTTGGCCTTTACTCGTTTTTGCCAATTTTCCTATTCCACTTTGGTTCCGTTTTGGTAAATATTTCACTGTGCATCATCAGTATGAAGACTTCTTTATCAAAGCAAAGACATTTATTACAATACAACCTATATATTTTTCCATTGGCTCCATTTCTGTGTGCATATGTATACAGTCATTTTCCTGGCCCATGCTCTATGATGGAAAAGCATGTGAATATCTCCTGTGAAGACAACAAGTGAGGGAGGGAGGGAGAGCCATAAAACACAGTCAAGTTCATGATATTCATCCAAACTGACCGTGATATAGGGCATGCATGTACATGTCAGAGGTGACGTTGATATAAGAGTATGTTTCCTACCAGCAAACATCCCCAGATGAGAGATGAATTATAGGAAGGAGGCTCCAGAGCTGGAAAGGAGAAGACATTTATAGCTCTATCATGGAAATGGATTTCAGTATTCATTACCCCGAGGACTGATGACATGACTTTTAATGCTGAATCACTGTACCATGACTTGTCCTATCCATCTTGCCTCTCAATACTGTATGGCAATTTTGCATTATGGCATCTTTGTCATACTTAGTGTACACATTAACAGTATAATAACTTATTTCTGTTAGCTATTATTTGACAGCTCAACTTTACATGCCAAACGTATGCCACAAAAATCAGTTTTTTACCTGATTTGTTATTTGCTCATTTGTCAGCTATTTGTTTTCAAGCTGATCATTCCCGCACTCAACCTCCCACTCCCTTTCGCCTCCACCGCAGTGTCTTCACTTTCTTACAACCCTAAATGTGTTGGTAAGTTAAAGGATGTTGAGTGGGTAGTATTCATGGTATCTCTGTGCCGCTGTGAGCTCAAATACACGTAAAGGTTGGCAAGAAAGCGACAGATGGACCTGACAGTGAATCAGACTCGGTGGTGGTACTGATGGTGGCGGGTGCAAGAGAGGGGGTGGTGGTGGGTGCAACATCACACAGAGGGACACAGAGAGGACGCGAAGGAGAAGAAAAGGAAGACACGAGAAAAGGAAAAGGGTGAGAAAGAGATATGTGGGCGTCAAGCTCAGTGACATGAGACAGACTGATTCACGCGGGAAAGGGCATGTTAAATGAAAGCCGGGTCTGTGACAGCTCTAGGGGTATGGATTGCACTCTTATCAAACCCAGCGGCACCCATCTCAGCTCAAAGGCAACACGCACATCCATGTACGAGCCAACAGTACATCCCCTCTCTGCTCTTTTAAAAAGTTGTCAGCTTGTTGACTTTTTTTTTTCCTGTTTGTGGCAGTAAACTTTGTCTCCAGCTGAGGCGGTGAAATGTTTTGCTACTGTATTATGATTTGAATTTGTACTTCAGAGTTTACAGCCGGACTCCATGCTTGCAAACAGCTCTGCAGGTAACCTTACAGTGCCATAACACTTTCATACAGTTGTTTTTGCATTATTTAGTGCCATATACAGATGAACCACTGTGTTTAAAACTGATTTATTACTTAGCTGTTATCAGTGGCCTGTGTGGACTCCTTACAAGCACAGAGTCTCTGTTCAAACACAAGGTGCAATGTTCCTGGAGACGGTGCAATATTAAACTCAAAGGTGCGTGTCGAAAGCGCATATTGTTATTAGAGTTACCCACTGATGTGGCTGCCGTGACGTCCGTTCAAAACGTATTTCACATAAAATACAAGATGACAGCGAGAAGCAAATATATTAATGACAAAGGAAAATTTGATTCAACTCTCATTTCTTGTGTTGGAAACATAATTTATCAAATTAAACATGTACCAGCTGGCAAATTATGCACTAATTACACTGTAAATCACAGATGACTCTGCAGCATGACAGTGACTGCACACCGCTGTTAAACTCTTCCCCGAACACTGCACCCTAGGAGTGAGCGAATATCCTTTCACACAAAAACCGGCTCCATTTCAACTTGAAGTGCACACGCCTCCATCTGCAAAGCCCCCCTGCATGCAATAGTACCCCAGAGCCCAGGCGTCCCTATTCCCAAGTCTACACTTTACTCTGCTTGGCTGGGTTTTATTAATGCAACCCTTCCACATTATCCATCATTTCTCTCTGGCAAAGTCCTGACAGTTAATTAGATGCCACATTTGCTAGAACTATATCAGGCATTGAACGCTAAGGAAAACCTTAACCAGCAGTCACGACCTGCTGTATGGAGGCAACAAAACAGACACATATAAAAAGGGGAAGTGAGAGACAGTTAAATTTTTTAAACCCTTAAATCTAAAAGGAGAGGAACATCAGATGGGATCCATACATCACTTTGTCTGACTGTGTCCAGGCTTCCTGAGGTCAGACACTGATGAATGATCCACTGTTTCAAAACCCATAGCTTTAGTTCTGTATATTAGTACATGAACCACACTGCATCGTGCACAATAATACGGCACTACCAACACAGTCTCACGGCAGTTCGTGAAATAGTCACGAAATTCAATCAATAGATTCGTGAACATGGATAAATTTTCTATTTTTTTCGTGACACTTAGCGTGACTTTCAAACTAATGTATTTCAATTGACATCTGTTGATGACCATAATTGTGTAGTGCTAAAGCTATTCACTCAAACCAAATGCCAAACATAAAAATAGGAATATATGAAGCTTTTAAACAGTAATGCTGCTTGATTTATATTGTATAATACAGCTCTATGAAGTGGTAAATGGGCCCTACATACACAGCAGACATATGAGCAGTCCATGACGTACCTTTGGGTAATGAAGCCCTAGAAGAAACTTGCTTCTCATGTGTGATAGATGGAGAGCTGAATGTGTCATCCATCCCTGATCCATTCTACTTTTAACATCCCAGTTTGATATGATAATATAAAGGTATACAGTGAGTAGTACTACTGTTTGGTAATGTAAATGTGTTACCATAAGATACCAAACAGTCATTTTTCTTGGCTGCTACTTACCGAGGTAAGCATAAAAGCACTTCCCAGCAGCGATGTCCCCCTGAGAACATGATTGATGGCAGATCTTCCTAGAAAAGTATAAATAGTAGCCCACATACAGCAGGATTATGCAGTGATGTGCAGTATCAAAGTTAGGAGGAGGTTCTTTTACGATTTCCCAGAGTGTGAGTTGATATCTTGAAATTGCCTGTTTTGTCCAGCCATCAGAAAACTCACAGATATTCAAATTACAATGATATAAACCCAAGTTAATCCTCACTTTTGAGAAGCTGGAATCAATTATGAAAATTGTTGGTGAATAATAAAGTCTGTTAATCATTTAATTGCTTTTGTGGAGCTGTGTTATTTCCCTTTTTACCAAAACTTTGTTGACAGATGTTCTCACTCACCTTTCTTACAGTTTCCAGGCATTTTCATTTGTCCATGAGATATTTGCAGAGCTGTCGGGTACAAACACAGCCTTCAACTGTTTGCTACTGAGGCATAGAACAGATCAATAAGGCAGCTCAACTAAAGCCTAATTATAAGCACAATCCTTAAAGGATGTACAGTGATCATAATCTCTGTCTCCATTAATGCCCTTGAACAGTTTAAAATCCAAAAGGTTTGTTTTTCCTCCCAGATGTCTCTTACTGAGCACCACATTTATTGCATTTCTTCATTGCATAAAGCTGAAATCAGCATTGTGTTTTCCTTTAATGCCCTGCGTAACAGATAATACATCATATCTTTTTCCTGTTATATACAATATATAGAGATATGTGCCCATGAGATGTCTAGTACAATTCCAAATAATGAGGAAAAATACAACATAATGACATTCAAGGGTACCATTTCATAAAAATGTACATCTTCACAAAAGCTTGAGGACTGAAGGTCCTCGCTCATCCATTCCAGAGGTCTCTGAGCAGAGTGAAGTAATTATAGCTTGAGAATGACCTCTTTTAGTTATGTTTGACATGAGGCGTCGATGTGTGCTTCTAAAGAACACTTATTTCAACGCAGTGGGTTTGATTTGAGTGCAACTTCATTCAACACTGCACTCATAATGTCTTGAATTAACCCTACTGCAGAAAGACCTCAGACTTCCACTGCTGTCTTAGTTTCTGCAGCGCTCATGTCAGAGTGTGAATCCACAAGCTCAGCCTGCCTGTATATGTGCACTTTGTGTGTGTGAGTGTGTGTGTGTGTGTCTGCATATGGACACGTGCACACACAAAGTGTTTGTGTCATGGCTTGTGATTTTGCTGCTCCCTGTGAAACGCAGTGATGTGCAATGCAGCTTTATGAGCTGACATGAATAATTGGGAAATAAACTGGCTGTAGCCTAAACTGAGGTTTCAAAACCCAGTTGAACCTCTGCTTTCTTCAAAGTACAGACAGCAGCTCCATAGGTCTCAAATTAGCATCCTAAATTTACATATCCACTTGCATATTCATAGTCATATCCGGAGCGATTTAAATTCCCATGCCAGTCATGCAGCTCACCTGAGAGGACAATAAGCTCCCGCTTCCTGACTCCTTCTTTTCACGCTATTGCCAATTTCAAATAGTTTCCTGTAGATGCTGACTTTGTCTTTCATTTGTTTTTTTTTAAAGCAACTTCTCTGGCTCCTAGAGAGTGAATTAAGAGCTAAAGCAGTCTTATTTCATCCATTTCCTTCACTAAAGTCTGAGGGAAAACCGCACAGGAAACCATTCAGAGTTTTCATTATCAGGGTGTCAAATGTTTCAAATTTGTTCAGATTCTTAGGCTGGAAAGAAGTGTAATGGTCCAAGAGTAGATATGAGCTAAATATGCAGTTAAGAAAACAGGTCAAGTCAAGCCAAGCCAATTTTATATACAACATCCTCTATCCGTAGACCCTCGAAGTACACATAGTTCAGGAGATACAGAGGGGAAAGTACTGTATAGGCACTTATTAAAATTTTAGTCAATATTTTTCCCTCGAGAAAGTAAGAAATGCTACAAGCTACAAGTTTGCAAGAGTTATCATTATCTTTTTTCAGTTTTTATTCCTCCATTGTTATAAAAATGTAATTGGTTCAGTTTGGTGAGCCACACAAAAGCACTCTGAAATGCAAATGCTTACTGACTCAGCCTTAATCAAAGTGAATAATTATTCATGGCCTGTCAAGATTCATTGATCTGATTTCAGAGTGGATATGCCCACATTTTTGGCTGGGAAGTGATGCACATTGGACATACAGTTGCTCATTAAAGAGACTCATTACATTGCACAATGTAGTGGGATGTTGCATTATATTTTATATTATATATTATATAGCCTACTGATGAGCATCATTTAACTTGAAATCTCAGTGGGGATTTAAATGAATGTCTCCAAAACACCATCACAGCTCTCAAAAACCCTGTGCAAATATAAAATAATAGAAAAGGCCACTATACACTGCATTTGGAAATACGCACACATGTGCATGGACACACACACACACACACACACACATACACACAAACACACACACACACACACACATCTCTCTCTCTCTCTCTGGGGTGAAACTGGCGTGTGTGTCTGCCCTTACAGAAACATTCAATCTCTTAACATGCCTTTCATGCCTGTCATCAAATTGGAGAATGTGTTACCATGGCAACGGTGTCTCAGGCACGGCCTCTGGTGACAGCCTCTAGCCAGTCCTTGCACACATACACACAGATACACACACAGAGAGATCAAGCTGGAGCATGAGCAGGTGAAATATCTGCACATCAAAGCGAGCCACACTGCTGCATACTGCTGTTTTAAAGCACCAATAAATTTCCCACTGATCTCTGTCTACAGGTGAGGGAGAACGGAGCAACTTCAAATGCCTTCTCAGAGCAACAAAAGGTGAAAACACCTGAGGCCTACAATATTGCCATTTTCCAGCAACAGCAACACGCAATGAATGATTATAATGGCATTCCTGAAAGGTGCCATCATATGCAGTCTTCCTAAGGCTTCCTACGATGACTCACTTGGCATTTAAGCCACATCGCTATGTTTTACATTACAGTAAAAGGTCCAAAATGATACTGCACATTTCCAGTTATCTGAGCCCAGCCTCTTATAGTAACCAAATCCTTCTTCTTCTGTTATCATTTTTACCAAAGGCATCCCTGTCTCCATAAAATGACTCTCTTTACTGTATACAACAACAATTAAGAAATTTAAAGGTATTTTTTTATAAAGATAACAAGGAAACATCTATATTGAATATATCTGCAAACTGTTCACTTCCAATACAATGTGTCTGCAAAATGAATTTCATTTCTTTTCCCTACAGTAACTGCTCCTGGCAACTAAAGAATATTAATGTTTTTGTTTTTAGGCAAGGTCATAGTACTGAATAAGTTAAGACTAGCTTGAAGCAAAAGATGGGATGTGTTAACTTTTTCAATATTTAAGCAAAACTGTCTCTCCCAAACCTAAACCAAAATGTTTTAGTAGCTTAAACCTAACAATACATAGGACACAGGACATGAACCCCAGTACAAGGATGTCACACTTGAGAAAAATGTTGTCAGTGAACGTAACTCAGGTAGAAATGATGAATGATACAAAAGGTACCAAAAGGCAGTGGTGGAAGAAGTATTCAGATCATTTACTTAAGTAAAAGTACCAATGCAGCAGTGTAAAAGTACTCCATTACAAGTAAAAGTCCTGCATGAAAAATTCCACTTAAGTAAAAGTACATAAGTATTAGCAGCAAAAAGTACTTAAAGTATTGATTTGTTCCCTCTGACTGATTTATTATTATATAAGACATCATTAGATTATTAATACTGAAGCATTAGTGTGTAAGCAACATGTTACTGTTGTAGCTGCTGGAGGTGGAGCTAGTTTCAACTACTTTATATACAGTTAGCTAGTTTAGTCCAGTGGTTTCCAATCTAGGGGTCAGGCCCCTCCAAAGGGTCACCAGATAAATCTGAGGGGTCGTGAGATGATTAATGGGAAAGAAGAAAAAACAAAGTTCTGATACACAAATCTGTTCTCAGTTTTTGGACTTTTTCTCTAATCTATGATTTTTGGTGAAATATTGGATCATTTGAACATTTATTGAAATGAAACCATGTGAGAAGTTTAGAGAGAAAAATCACTATTTGGTGGAGCTGTTGTTGTGGTTTATGGCCAGCCCCTTAAACCATCACACACGTGTCCCAGGTTTCAGGGACATTTGATTAAAAGTTAGGTCACTGACCATTTAGTATTTGGTTTCACTACCAGCACAACAGACAGTCCATCATTTATAATTTTTCATTTTGTTCAACAAAGTTCACCTGACTCATAACTCAGTGATGACTAAATTTTCCACAGTTCCTCCTTGATTACTACAAAGCAGTAATTATTCCCAGGACTTCAGAAATTAGTGTGATTACCTATTACTACATGTATTTGATGAAGATTCATGCAAACTTCCAAATTTTCTATTACTAGAATAAATTCAGAGGATTTTGCTCCCTACAGCAGGTGTAGGTACTGTATGTGGTCCCTGAGTGCTTTTTAGTTTCTTAATCTTTGTGAATTTCACACATGACTGTAAGGCACTCTGCTTTCTAGAGTAACTTTGCTTCTGAAGTCTGCAAATTGACATCCTGCAACAAATAGAGAGGTCGGCAGAGGGAACAGCAACGACTCATGTCTCAATGTCTGCTGCAGAAAAGTGAAAAATTCACCATCGACTTCAGAAGGATTCTGCTTTAACTGCCTGACAGCATCATTTCTTGAGTTACTAACAAAAGCCATTTTCCTTCTTGTGCATGCTGTGCAGTATAGCCTATCAGGCAGTTACAATGAACTCTTTAGTTGTTGGTGATTTAATCTCCTTTCCATTTATATGCTAAGTCTGCCACAAAATGGTTTTGTGCCAACCACATCTTCAATGATCTTAATCTTTCTGACACAAAATGGAAATGCAACGTGCGTGGCCCTGCACTGCCTGCACTGCTCAGATCCCAGCCACAGCAAGTAGGCGAGGGGTCAAGACCTGCAACTGTGGCACCATGGCTCCTTCCCATGTGACCGCTGGAGAAAGTGTAGAAACTCAACGGCAGTGCTCCGGAGTGGAGTTTGAAATTGGATCGTTACAGACAAGAGCCACGAGGGCCTGAATATTATTACAGTCCTGAGGGTGGCAGAGAGAAAAAGAACTGAAGGACAAATGAGAATGAAGAAAATCACAACCAAGAGGATGTGAATGCTCAAGAGCCTTGGGACAAAACAGTCATACAAGACAAGACCAAGTGTCTGAGGATAAACTATGGTCCCATCACTTGAACGAAAAAGGCCCAAGGCTGGGAAACTTGACAGATGGTGTCTGTTGTTTGTAGATTGCCCCCCTTACTTTCTTATGTCTGTATATTCAACCTTGTCCTGGTGCAGAGAAAACATGTAGAATATGAAACTTCAAGCTTTTATTTACCCAAAATGAAAGAATTTCATGACTGATATTCTTGAACAGTATTCAGTATTTGAGCTTTGACTATTCACAAGCTGACATTTACACAGTGTTGTTACGCACTTTTCTGTCTTTACCTTTATCTATCCACAGGGTAAAACATGTTAAAGGCTCAGATCTTTTTGGTGATAGTTTTGCGAGTTTATGTAATTATTCTAATGTTTCTAAAATCCTAAAAAAAAAAATGTTTTTCATGTTTAAAACACACAACCACATCTCTAATGATGTACCAACATTTAAACACACACATTTAAACACACACATTCGAATGCAAATGCAAGCCACAAAGGATGGTGGGTCTGTACCACTATCCTCTCTGGCTCTGCAGTTTGTAATGTTCTCTTATTATTCCCTGGACACCCAGAGAAACTGAAGTGGGAGTATTTTTGGGGGATGGAAGCAGCTTAGAGGAGGCTTGCCTCATCATTAGCTGCTGTATGCTAACACTGTGGAAACCATAATGAAATATTCAACGTTGTGCTGGAGTGTCTGAAGCTTTCTCCTGGTTCAACAAGATTACTTTCATTTATTAAGACACAACAACGGGTGAGGCAGAGGAAGTAAAAGCCAGTACAAGCTCCCTAGGTATTTATGGGGACTCAAATCTATCAAAGTAGACATTTTTCTTGAGACAAAACACATGTAGATGTGTCCTTTCTTGATTTATATTTCATATGCTGCACTTGTGCGGTGGCTTTACAAGCTGTATATTCAGTCCACTGAACTTCTTGTTCCGTGTGGTGAAGATGGTTTTCATTATGCTCCGATGAACATCACTAAAAGGAAAGTTTCAGTTCATTTGGAACAAGATAAAAAGGCAGGGGTATGTTGAATTTCCCTAGAGCAGATTTGGTCTCTTTCACGATCGAATGACTTCTGCATTTCTTAACAATTCATTCAGTATCGCTCAGTCTTTCAGTATTCGGTATTTGTCAGTTGATGGTCCTCACATCCAAAGAAATCAAGAATAATTCGCGCACCCAACTGGCTAGATTGGTTGTTGATTGAGCATCTTGTCATGTAGCGATCGCAAAGTTTATGTCTGTTGACCTCAATTCTGCATTGGCAGACAATCAATGTACACTTCATTGCTTTTCAAACCGCTAATAAAACAATCAATGTGCTGTTGTTTGAAGGGCCATTCATGGTACAAGAGGATCATGTGCTTGATTTCTTCTCACTCCATTTCCAGGAACATATTATGTTTGTGAGAAACATCTTTGTTATGTTGGCAAGCAGAGTGTAAATAATGAATGCCAGCGCTAAAATAACACATGCATTCAATATACTACCCGCATCCTTAATATCAGAAAGATGCAATAGAGAAAAAACAATCCTGGAAGAGCCACCGAATGTGTTTTTGATGATCATGTGAATTAAGTGAATGCAGGCACACTGCTGATATTATCTTCTTGCTACAGTGTCTTGCATTCCTGACTGTATGGGTGGAAATGAATCATATTACATTAGCCGAGAGTTATTCGATGCATAGATTTTAGGACTGCGCGTTCCAGTGTGGCCCACTCTGCAATAAGAGCCACGGTACTTTAGTACACAACATAATGTTCTTATGAGGTCTCATAATGAAAGCAGATACAGATGCAGGACTGAATGATGATAATTACAGCAGCAGCAGACTTATGAGGACTAAAGTGCAGACTCCAAGTACTGAAGGGCTTATGTATATGGATGTAAAATCACGGAAAAAGCTAGCACTCATTTTGAAAGTGAAAAAATAATTCTGCCCTACCCGGGGACTTGAGCCGCTCAGGCAAGCCTTGAGGCTGTGATTGAGTGGCTGTAACTGAAAGGGCGATGTGGAATGATAAGAGCATATATATATATATATATATATATATATATATATATATATATATAATGCTTAATTGCAAGAGAAAAAGTGTGTTTCTTTCAGCTCCCCTATATCCTGAGCTACTAAACCATTCTGATTTTACCTCCTATAACCCTAACTGTGAAGCTGCTTTTAGCTGTGTAGGTGGATACTGTAGCTGGCGTGTACCAATTATTGTGTTATGAGGATCGCAGAAAGGAGAGTCGCATTTGTGTCCTGAAGAAAACTATATACTATGCTTCATGATCTATTGGCATTATCATTTAATAAACTAACCAATGTTATGTACTGTAGCCTCAACAACGCTTCTGAATGAAGGTTATAATCTGAATCAGGTGCATCAGAAACTACAGATTTGTTATCGTTTGCATTTATTTTGTCCTTTCTGCCTCACTGCAAGACATAAACTAAGTAAATAAAAGGGCTTTAAAACTGTCAAACAATCAGCTAAAAATGGTTTAGAATCTGTGGGTGAATGGTGATTATCCTGCAGACTATTCGAGCCTTGAGTTCATCTTTTTTTCAGATTACATTGATTCAAAGTGCACATTTAAGGCCACAGGATGCTATGTTGTGTTCTTTCCTCATCCAGTGTGAGCAGATGTCTGCTTTGTGACAAACCTAATTTAGAAGTCGTGTTACCACACCATTTATATCCTGGATTTGATCTTCATATGGATCAAAATCTAATATTATTAAATTATCAATAAACAGATTTTCACAATACCTGTTTCAGCAGTTTAGTGCAGATTCACCTGGAAGCTTCATGGTCTGACTCTTACTGATAAACCAGTGCAATTGTGAATGAAAGTAGAGATTTTAGTTACTAAATTCAATACCAAACATACTGTGGCTATTTTACATAAACCAAGTGATAATAATCTAGAGATACCAATACTTATTGAGTGCTTTTCCATCTGATCTGGAAACATATTTTCTCTCAGCTGCAAAATCATAATTTAGCATGTTCTTATTAAACTGCAAATCACATTTCATTTTACACCTGTAATTTTTTTAGAATACATCTTATATTACACGAGGCACATTTGGAATGCAGTTATACTGTATTTTCTCACTTAGCTTGTGGAAATGAGTTAGTGAAAGTCAATTTTTAAAGATTTCTCGCCGGGAAGCAGTGTGTGTGCCCAGAAACCCTTGGCATTTCTAGGGAAGTGCCCTTTTAAAAATATTTGTTTTTTATTTAACAGTTCCTCATGAAAAACCTGCTCACAGTGACAGAAACAAAGGTTTACAATCCAGCTGAGTCAGCAGGGCATCTGAGAAACTGCTTTTTGACAGAAATTTACCCCTGCTCCTCTCAAAGTCTGTGGTGATCAATGTACTTAAAAAAGGTTCACAATGCAGTTCAGGTCATCATCTTTACAGCATTGTTCACTGAAACTCTGTTTGACTTCTGACGACAACTCCTGGTGGACAAAACATTTTCCTCATTAAGAACGACTGCATGAAGCATTAGCTGTCAGGCTTTGTGCTCCCAAAGCACCTAGCTGCCTGTGCGGAGCACACAGAGGTTTTGGCTTCTTGTTCATCATAGCTACAGGAAGATGAGTTTGGCAGTGCATCGCACAATTATATCTCCAAAAGTGTGTACACACTCCATGCCAGTTGGCAGTTATCTCAGTAATAGCCTTTACATTGACTAAACCTACCAATCAGAAAAAAATGCCTTTTATTTCTATCCAAACTTAATGGCAGATGTAGCAAACAGATTGTTATTTCCTTCTCAGTTTCAAGAAATAACATATGCAGTCTGGTGGGCAATTTCATCCACATTACTATGTATTTTGGTGGTTACTTTTTAAGTTGGATTGTCAGAGCCAATTAACTCAAGTGTTACCATAAATTCAAGTAAAATGTAGTGATACTACAAGTTGCGGTAGTTTATGGATTTACATCTGGTGTCCACTGACTTTGCTAACATAATTAAGAACAATGCAAAGAATATTCATGATGTATCTCAATATAATGTAGTAATTTGTGTATTGTTAACGTATTTTTAATAATAAACAAGTTTAATCTGGTTTGGTTTTGGAGTAATTTTACAGATTACATTCACTATCTTTTTGTAATTTGTTTATTGCAAATCCATCACTGCACATGTAATCCATTACTGCTTTTGGTAAACACTGAACATCCCTCAGGTTAGGAGGCTGAAACTCATTCATCAGCGTGTTTATGAAGCCAGCTGTGTTACTTTTCTCACTTGACTGCTTTGTCTTATTGGAATCAATGGGAGACCAAGGTGGTTCACTCACTCCATTAATTTGGTATCATGAAACTGTCACTTTGTCCAAACCCTAAAGTAATATATATCAGACAACCCCACACTTGTTTGTGCTTTGGCCATGGGAGACTAACATCCATACTAATGTACCTCTGGTGGGAGGAAGGTACAGTATGGTTTTCCTGATTTAAATGAGACTTCAACCTTGCGAATCGATAAACCTCTCCCCCTACACACAAAGGAAAACCAGCACAGTGGTCCGAAATGCATCATGGTTTAAATTCATGGTACATGAGTCAATAAGCAATTTGAGATTAGGCTCCATTGATGTCCTCACTGGGTAAAAGATGCAATAGACAGACCGCAAGCAATGTAAGTTCACTTGTATTTCAGTTTGTTATGAATAAAATGTTGTTTTTTTTAAAAAAGCTACTTGGCTGCAAAACAGGTTTTGTTTTTGACCACTGCTGGAAATCAATTCCCACAATGACATCAACAAAATAGTGAAGACAGTGACTCACTTGACCACAACCTTACATAAATCTAAATACACTGTGTGCAAAATGTTGTCTTATTCAACATTTTTGAGTGACATACGTGACTGCTGCAAAGTAGCAGCTGGTTGACAAACATTTCTCACAATCAGAACAATCTGGTGTGATGACAGGTGAAGCATCATCCCAGCGTCAATAATGAGCCATCCTAATCTGCACAATAGTCACTTTACTTAATCAAGGTGTTTTAGCAGAATGTATAAAAGAATGTCTTATGCCAGAATGTAATGAACCACATTTTATATGTATTTTAAGCATATATTATTATTATGAATGTTGTTTGTAGTTGAAGTATTTATTTAACAGAAAAAGAATTCATTCCCTCGTCAAACAAAAATGAAAAGAATGTAATTAGAATTTTTATGTATTCTATATTAAACCCTTTTTAAAATGCATACAGAACTGTGACAATTTTAAAAGAGGCTAAACAAAAACAAATTAAGGACAAACAAAAAATGACCGCCAGCTGCCCATGAAGTCACATGGGGACAAGCGTGACAAAAGTGAAATATAGCTTTAAAGCAAACACAATGGTGTTTACTATTGTCTCTCTGTGAGGCATCAATAATTCTCATCTCGAGAATCAGGGTCATCCATCTGCCTGTCTACCCTTTTGGCCATCGTCATTCTATTAACAAACATACAGTGATTTACTATTGCAAAAGTGATGGATATTCTGCTCCTGTGTGAATCATGCTAGAGGCACTGATTACAGGAGAGATCCAAGTAATATAGCATTTCATCTTCTTTTATGAGCAGTCTAAATGTAGATGAATACTAATTTGAGCACATATGGACCAACAATCAAAATCAGTGGGGTGTTTTGGCCAAGGATGTTGATTTGTTGGGTTGCCCCTGGAAGTTCCAATAAACACAGGAATAAAACTAAAAATTAAAATGTTTTCCATCTTTTCTTGCTGATCTTGTGCACCAACATTAATGTATATTAATTTGCTCATTAGGTGACATTCTCTTCGGGTGTTGTTAATAGTGAGATGTTCTGTTGTTAGGGAGTTGCTAGGGGATTTAATTACCGCTAAACTTTCAGGCTGTGCCAGCTAACAGGCCACAGCATACACTGAATGCCTTTGGTTGCCAACAACGAGAAAAGAATGCACAGGCCTTACTTGAACCTCAGTGAGCTCAACTGGCATGCTTGGGGCAAGCCGATCCTCTAGCACTGGTTTCAGTTAATTTACCTTAACAAACAGATGCAGACAGAAACTAAACCAAAATACTTCTGGGATGAAGGTTGTCATTAATTGTCCATCATGGTCCCAACAAAAAGTTATGCTCTCCACTCTATTTCCTCTACTCTTGCCCTCTGACAGGCTCACATTTGATAAGACCCACCCTCTTAAAGGTTGGTAACTAATCAATAACACAAATGATAACCTGTGGCAGTGATAAAAGTCATTTATTTACTTACAGCTTCTTTTTTATTTCCACCTTGACCATTTGAAGTGTGTTTTGGGTCACTGTTGTGTTTCCAGACACATAGGGAGGTTTAACCCGATCACCAAACAAGATGGTTTATACAAAAACCGGGATAACAATCATTGACAAAGGTTTTTTTTTGTTTACACTAGTGCCCTTTTTTTTATTCTGTACAGATGTGTATATTTGATGAAGTATGCGGTTAGGTGCAACTCAGAAAATTCAAGGTTAAATGTACTTAAAAAAAACAAGCCTTTTAGGATGTGTCATTGAAAACAGAAAGGACAAGGCAGCTTATTTCCACTGACTGATACCATGCCCTTCACACTCTGAAAGTTGTACATGTGTATGTGTGTGTGCACTTGTGTTTTATTCATACACTCCCCACGCAGCATGTCAGCTGTAATCGCACAACAACATGTACAAATGTGAAACGCTACAGTACCAATTTGGCCAGTAAGTGGAAGCTGTACTCCATTTGCTGGTTCCATTCCATTAGTTCTATCATCCATACTGGAAAACCCTCTCTCGCATCAACCCGCTATGTATAATTGAATTGCTGTTGTTGTCATTTCATGCATTTGTGTACTTTAATGTGAAATACAATTAGAGAATCATTGTTATCAGCTTTGCACGTGAAGCCAATGCACTCGACAGCTGGCTATTCAACGACCTTTTCCATTAGCAAAAGTGGAGAAAAACAACAGCATTTGAATTTGTAGTTTTATTTGTTTTATAATTAAAATTAAATGATATAAAAAATCATTACAATCATGTAAGGATCTTATTTTCATAGTTTTAGCCATCATTACTATTAGTTACTGTATGATCACGTTACTGTATTTTTCAGTGCCACAGCAGAAATTTTGTATACTGGAGTCTACACAGAGCTACAACTTCCCTTCAGCAGTCTGACAGATGATCAAGGAAGGTGCTACTATATAGAGAATCATCTGATATCAACATCTCTAATGCTGACATCAAAGAACTGTGAGGAAGTCGGGGGCACAGGCTGATACATGGCCTCGGCACAGTGTGCTGGTTGGAACAGTGGCTTTGGGACAAGCAGGGCTTGGAGAGAGACATCATATGGTCTATGAAAACCTACAAGCAGGGGTTGAGGACGTACATGCCAGCAGGATGCTGGTGATGTGGCAGCAGGGCATGTGGACCTGTTGGGCACAAGCCAATGACCCCAAGATGACCTGGTCAGTGCTCTAGGAGGCTGAGCCACTCTGGATCAAGTTCCTGATCCAGCTGGTCTAACCTTTTCCACTGGGGTCTGACAGAAACATGGGCAAGCCTACTGTGCCAAGGAAGGGGATCCCTAGAGCACACACTGAGTTGTTTTCCAAAGGCCTTGGGGCCTTTGAGCCAAAGGTATTGGCTCTCCATTGGAGGCCACACTATGGCTCTCCCCACGCAAGTCCCTCCCCACCCCATCAGGGACATGTCCATGAACACCATGACGTAGTAAGTCATTCATCCCAGTGATATTCCCTGTGACAGGTGCTGTGGGGACCCCCAGTATCACAGGTCGTCCTGTACTAAGGGGGGAACAGTCACCAAGCAGTGCTTGTTCTTCTTGGCATCCAAGCAAAGGCTGGCGAACCACCTTTGTAGGCGTTGCATGTGCAGCAGTCCCAGCGGCATCACTGGGTGGGCTGCTGCCATGAACCCCAGTGCCTGCATGACAGTCAATGACGTCACCGTTGCACCCCACTTGTGAACTGCCTGCAGTAGGACTGTCTGTCTGAGTTCTGACAGAACAGCCTGCAGTCTGCATTAGACGAGCACAACCCCCAGATATTCCACCTGTTGTTGTGGCTGGGCGTTGCTCTTCTTCCAGTTGGTCGCAAACCCTAATTTGGTTAGGTATAAAATCAACTGGGCTGTGTGGAACATAGCCCATTCTTTGGGCCTGGTCATGACAACGAGGTCGTCGAGGTAAAAGTAAACTCTCATGCCTAGGTTGTGCAACAGCTGAAGCGCCATGACCATACATCTGCTGAAGGTGTGGGGGGCCAGGGAATAATCAAACGGCAGTCTGTTGTACTCAGCTATCCCCTAGAAAGCAAAATGCAGGAATTTCCTATGTTTCAGAGCCACCTCGACATGAAAGTACACGTCCTTCAGGTCAATGGTGGTGAGCAAGTTGCCAGGCTAAACCAGCTCCAGTAACCACTGGATGATTAGCATGCAAAATGTTTTGCAGGGGTGATGCACCAGTTTAGGGTGTGGGGATCCAAATTAGGTCTTAAATCTCCCATCTTCTTGGTAACCAGGAAGTACGAGGAGTAAAACCCCTTCTGTCTGTTGTGAATGGGAACAACATACACAGCCTGTTTCTGTAACAGGTCTGGGATTTCTGCTGAGAGGGAATCTATTTCCTCCTGGGAAGATAGCCTCACCTCCTTGACGTCCATGAACGGAGGAGGAACATGGCAGAACTGGAGAGAATGACCCAGTTTCAGTGTCCTATCCATCAACTCCGTCAATATGCATTTGTGTCGCCACAAGTGATGCATTTTCTAACAGCATCACGTCAACTGAAACGTGCATGTACCAGCACAGCACCATGATGTCTATGGACATTACTGCCTAAACTTGCACAGGTGCCCCGGCCCTCCTTCTCCTTTACAGTTGGGGGGACGGGGGCAACATCTGTGTGTGCATGTTGTGCAACACTGGACAGCCACAACACGCTGTGTTTGAACATTTGCTTTTGGTTTGGCTCTAAAAAATAAGTAAAGTTGAAAATAAATTCAGGTTTATTGTTATTTAAGCTATATTACATAGACTCACAACCAAAACAGCATTTTGTCTAGGTCATGGCACACGAACAGGCCGGTATAAAGAGACAGGACACATATGTACCCTGAAAAAAATCAAACACCAAGAGCACAATGGTAAAAGCAGAAATTGAAAAACAAAATAACATAGTCAAGATTGTCTGGGGTTTCATTGACAGCCTGGCAAAAAAAAAAAAAAAAAAAAAAAAAAACAATTACTCATGCTGGCTGTGAGTCTTCCAACCAGATGGCAGAGGAACAAACAGGCAGTGGGAAGAGTAAGAGAGGTCCTTGATAATAGAAGAAGCTTCACTCATGCACCATTTGTGGAAAATGTCCTGAATGGATGGCAGACAGGTCTGAATTATGCTTTTTGCTCTGTGCTTGAGGTATTCGCGGTGTGAGGCATTCCAGGTCCTGTACCAGTGACTCTGCTTCCTGTTAATATCAGGAAATACAAGACTTAAATATCTGACTGACCTCAAAGAGTTTTGAGAATAATCTTACTTAAATATTTGCTATCGGTGACAAGTGGTTTCAAATATATATATATTTTGTTTTTCAATTAATTCCCATGGAAAACTTTAAAGTTGGAATTTAAATCTGAATTGCCCTGTCTTGTAATTATAAATGATATATTACACACCTGTGATCCAACTATTACAATGTCAGGCAGTGTGCAATAATGACTTGTTCTCTTTATTTTAAAATAAAAACTGTAGTGATACAAATTAGGCAAGACTTAAAAAACTGTGGGTGTGAACTAATATACCATTAAAAAAAACAGGACATGCACTGTAAAATGATATGGTCCTTCAAAATTGTTCAATACTTCCCTCCCATATTATACAGGAACACTATCACCAAGCAGATTTTGCATGACTGGATTCACAGCTGAGAATACATTGAAAAGGATCAATGAGCCTGGTAAACTAAAGCTCTCTCTACTACATTTCCATTTTGGAAACTATACAACAGGCTTGAAAATTGGATGAGCAAAAAATAAAGCCTCCTAATGAAATTCAAGGGTTCACTGCAACACTCGACTTGCTTCCCTTGATGAAGAAACACACTCTGATGGGAAGGTGAAATAATGAGAACTCGATGCCTGAGAGGTACAACATAATTGGGATGGGCATATTCAATCAAAACACACTTCTTTTCAATTTTCACTCTTGCAGGCTTAACGTAATTTCTTTTGACTGGCACTGGTCGGTAAAGGCGGAGGGTGCAGATTATTTTCCCCTCATCAGACAGTGACGGTCAGTCAGCATCAGCGTGAATATGATTAGCGAGATCATTTCAGTGACCTCTGCAAGTCATTTCATGTTTGGACAAGATGTGACTGGTTCGAAAGTGCTGCTATATTGATGGGTACGTGTTCCTCTGCACAGGATGATGTGACACTATATCTCCTCTGTGGATCACTTTTCGTCTTTTACAGCTGCTAAAAGCCACAGTTTCAGTTGGACTGGGCTGAAGTAGTTATTTCAAAAAATTCCTAGTGTGTGTTCTGATGTTCACACTAAATGATATAGTCCCTGTGTGTATGGGGTGTGGACAAAATAATCCTTACAAGGTAATTCAACAAAGGCTCCCAAAAATTATAACAAAAACATCATCGCTTTGAAAGAGTATCAACTGAACGTTATAAAGGTACTGCAATGCATTAGACTGTACAGAAGTAGCTGTTTCCACCCACTACAAGAAAGTGAAAATAAACCAGATACTGTAAGTGATTTATAATTACTGTTTGACTCTTGCTCTCTGTAAGTTGCATCTGTTAAAGGACATTTTTACAGTAATAATAAGAATACTTACTTAACTATTTTTGTTGCTTTCTGTCTAGACAGTTACGTACTGCATTTACTTTTCATACAATCATTACTAATGTCTAAAGGAGAAAAAGGCCACATCCACAAATTAAATTATGCACTAATTTTTCATTGAACTAAAAACTTTGGATTTCATACAGAGTGCTGCTGTTATGGCTGAAATACAGGGCAGTGACCAAGGGAAGGATTGAGGTTTGCAATGCGCCAAATTTTGGGTCTTCAAAAGGTATTGAAAGGTAATTACATAATGTGGCTTTGGCTGAGGGTGGACACACGAAAACAGTGATGCGATAAATGCAATAAATATCCTGTGAACAAAACATCAGAAACAGCTTATAATATAATGCAATCCAAATCGACACCACCAGAAACTACAACCTCAAAAGGTACTACAGTTGAATTAATTCCTCTCTAAAACAGTCTCAAGAAAAAGTACACGGCTGTTGTATTTGATTATATTGTTGTTGATATTGTTGTTGATATTTGACAATGTATATGCACAGATGCTGACACTGTTGTGTCCATCTGCTGTAGATATTTGTAAAAAAAAAAAAAAAAACCTTTTATATAGAAACTAATTTCCGCCACTAGATAATGGCATACAGTACACTTTCATCCAACTTGAAAAGCATCACTGCAGAACCGGTATCATATTCAAAGTAGAGTGATCCGTGAAGGTATCAGAAAAATATCACAGCAGACTGTAAAGAGAAAGATATCTCTCCTGGTGTGGTGATAAAGATGGCAGAGAATACAACAAGCTGAATACTGGAAGATACTGCAGCCTGAAAGTCATGAAAAAAAAAAACCCTTTCAGTATTTTTTCTTATCCTGATTTCAATCTCCATGTGGAATGATTAACACTTCTATTAACGCTGATGTGCCGTGTGGCTAAGGTGCACACAGACAGGCAGCTTAACACAGGAATTACATTACACTGTAATTTCCACTGTTTAGTGCTTGCCTATAATTGTGACACCAGACATTTTACAAACATACCATCTGCTGAGACAGTTAATACATCCTCATCAGGATAACACCGTGGGTAGCAGAACAAACCTCAGCTCGCTTCTCTTTGTATCTGGGGGGTTAGTGCTCCTGTCAGTGTCGAGGCCTCCATGTGAGACGCTTCGGTTGGTAAATGTGTGTTTTTAAAACTTATTTCGGGGCTGCGCTCACGCCCAAGACACACTGCCTGCGTGAGCTGCATGTGTGCGACACTGAACCTCTTGCTTTTCATTTCGGCGCGCCTGTTAACAGGTTAGAGCAGCCCACAGCCCGCATCAGGCCCGTCATCTAGAAATTCGGCATCTTGCCTATTTTTTCTGCATGACACGCAGTTTTCAGCAAAAGTAGACAGTGAAAATGATCTATTGATACCAGCAACATTACACCTTTACTTATAGTTTCAATGTCTTTATCTGTAAAATATGTCGCAGACATGAAAAAAAGATAAAGTGTCACCGCTCAGCCAGCGTTGTGCACGGCGGGGCAGAGAGCCTCTCTGGTGGGGAACTCCAGCACAGAGAGTCGGTGACACACAGAGCTTATTTTCTCGACCCCTGCTCGCTTTCTGTGATATTAGTTCAAACCAGGACTCCTGCCTGTTGTTTTACCTGCTTCCAGCGGGAGACTTGGTGTTGTTATTTTCCTTATTTGTTGTCAGTTTCTCTCTCGACAGTTAGTTTGGAGGTTTATTTGTTGGAGTGTGTTTGGTTAGTTTAAGGAACTCTGTGCTGTCTGGTAGGATTTTCTTCACTTTGAGCGGTGACAGCGGGGGTTTAACTGGCTGAATAATCAATGTAATCAATAAAAAACCCTGTCCTGTGTGAGGAGTGTATGTGGCTAACACAGAAGTAGCTCTAACCAGACCCTCAGAAAGAAAGCTGCTTCCACCTCACATATTATTTATTTTTCACAATTGAAAACTAAATATAAATTAAATTTATAATGAAATGATATGAAACATTCTATTATTGATGGCCATTATCAAACTCAAACTCTATGTAGAAAGATCATGCTGGCAGTAGCAGTGCCGTAGCAGCAACGCTGTCTGTGTGGACACTGTATGCATGTGAGCCGCAGCAGTTCAGCGACACATGTGCTGCTCAGGTAGAGGCAGGCTGTGCATCCTAGGTGTCATTCTCAGTCCCGCTGAGAGTGAGCTACACTTGGGGCTGCGCTCACTCTCAGTTCTGCAGGGTACTGAAATTTGTCACTGATTGATCTAACGTGAATCGGTACTCGGTAGTACCGACGTAATTCAGTCAGTACCGAGTTCAGTACCGAACTCTACACATGACCTCAATAGAGTTGCGAAATAGGAAGTGTTTTTCCCCAATTCTGTATTCCCATTTCAAAAAATGTCTTTAAACAATATCCTCAAGGTTACTTAGCATAGAAACACAGGACTCTCCCAGATAATGTAACAATCCTACATGTTTATATTATGACCACCAGTTTCAATTATTTCAACTTTGTTACTGAGAAACCATGCTTTGGCCATGTGTTTGGCATGGTGGACGGCTAAGAATACTACAATACTGCCTCTCCATAGCGAGCCTCAGATGTCATTGCTATGGAGAAGAAGCCGGTTAGATGACCGAATCAGAGCGGAAATGAATTCAAAACACTTCATTGTTTAAGTTGTAAACAAAACGCGGCACCATAGTTGCTGAATTCACTCAAAAGTGAAATTAACCTTTAGCGGTGCACACAACCTAATTTTAAACTCGAGAATTGGCAGTAGAATTGACATATCTTTGATTGGTGAAGAAACATCTTCAATAGTAAAACTAGCAAGCAAACAAGCTTTTTCACCTTCAACATAGTGAGACATGTTTCCAAGTGAGATAAAGTGTTCCTGTGTTTCAGGAGAGATGATGCATAAAAAAGAGGATAATTGTGTATACTATGATGCTATTTTCACTTGATATACTCCTTATTCAGGGCCAACTATTAATGGAGTGTCTCTTGGGAAATACTGTATGTACTGCTTTGGTTACCATGGTAAAGAAAATGAATTGTTTCTTTGTATGTCTCACCAAAGTATTTAATTGAACATTTAAAAGCAATACTGGGTCACGGAAAACCTTTTATTAAGCATGCGGCAGAGCCTCAAAGGACACCGTCTGTTAGCTTGTATATACAGTATAATAAAAACAGCATGCTTTCAGCTGATAAAAGAGCACAGAGGTCACTGCTGTCACTGTTGTCACAGCACATAAAATGCTTGCACCTGCAAATGCACTCTCTAAAATGGTTTTGAGCACCATTCTAAACTTATGAAAAAAAGCTTAAATGAATAAATAAAACAAATTTTATTCAATATGTTCTGCAAGTATTCAGCTTTTTAAATTGTATTATTTTGAATATGCATGGGACACAAGATCAAGGAACCTTCCGAACCTTCAATGACACATGTATGTCTCAGTTCAGGTTAAGTCATTGGAATAGGTTTTCCCACAACACTGATATTTTTATATGATGTCAAATTATGGCAGATGTTTGCACAGCTGGCTGGAACTCAGAATGTTGTAGCTGCCCCGAAACCATCTGTAACATGTCTGTTGTCTCTTGTGTGGTCACCTCAAACATTATATGGCAAGCGTTGGTATTACTGGACAAAAAAAACTCATTATTTTTCATGGAATGAAGAAGGAATTCCTAGTTTCTCATTTATGCTTACACCTTACAGATGATGAAAAGCACCTAACCTTTACAGACCACGTTATCCTTCAGTACACTAAAGAACATAGCAGCAGTAAACACGTCATCCCTTAGGAGTCAGCGATGATGCATCACTCCATTAGGTTTTGTGAATAGCCAATCAGCAGAGTCTGGGATATCATCTGTGGTGTAAAGGCGATTAAGCCAATTTTGTAGAGACCCTTTCGGGCCAGTCAGTGTAATTCCTTAAATGCATCAGCAAAGCAATGACCTGAATCACTCCCCAAAGTTTGATCACACTCTGATCAGCGGTATCCAATTTATTGTGCTTGATTGATGGATATTGATCCATAATCCCTTCACCAATGTCATCTTGGAGAACTGTCATCTTCCTTCTAATGCATTTTCCTGATGAATGACTTGAAGAGGATGTATATCTTGTTAGCTCATTAGGCAATGTTTGTGGGTGCACTGTTTTGTTCTACACTCTATTTTTATGCATGCACTTCAGTTTTCGCTTGCTGTGTCTGAGGTAATTTCAAGAATAATTTCCTGCCTGGTTGGAAGTTTTATTCTACTCTCTCTATGTTAATGTATGTTTTTCTCCCAGACATGAAACTGCATCTGTAGGCTTTGCAGGTGTCCAGTTTGCGGATGTTACATGTACATAATGAAGCCCTGGGATCTTTGAGAAAACAGTGTATAGTAAATTAATGAGTTTTGCCGGCCAGTCAGCAGTTTGTGAATGTGCTATCACTGCACATTAGATTGATCCAAACAAGCACTTAATACATTGCTTTCTGGTCTGAGGCACATGGAGGGGTCCAGAGGATTTGAAGAGACAAAGAAATCAATTGGCATGGTAGAGAACAGAGAGGAGGGGCAGAGTGGAAATGGGTGGGTGGAGGGAGCTGATCCAATCAGACCAGATGATGATTGCCTGTGTAGTAATCAAGTTCTTATATGAAGGATGAGAGGAAATTGGTGAGCTAGTCGATATCCAATCTAATCAATATCAACAAGCGCTATTCCAAAGCGGCAATTTCTTAAAAAGCTGCCGGCTTGTCTTGCCAATCTTTAGCAATAATATTAGAGGGATGTGTGACAAATTAGAAGATAACACACTACGGGTCTGCTACAAGTTTAAAAAGAGTAAATTCATGGTCTGTAATAAGATTACAATTCTGTGATAAGGTTAAAAAGATCATATGTTCATGAGAAATAATTTATAAGATGTGTTTAAAAATTGTTTAAAAACAGTAAAAACTCACAGTATGTTTAAAAAGGGTTAAAATACTAAAGCGTCTTTAATTCATTTAATTGTTTATTTCATTCTTTATTGTTAAAAGTTAAGCTATAGGCTAAGGCTGGGATCAGACTACACAATATTTTGGTCTTTCACAATGGTCACCATGTCAGATTAGGCGATCATAGTGCCATAAACTCTCGCCATGTCTTGGTTGGGAGACTGGCAACACTACAAGTGTGACCCAGACTAATCATCATTCACAACCTTGCACGAGTTCATAGTTTGTCGAGGAGGAGGGTCAAGACGCGGCTCGAGGAAAGTTTTATAAATATAAAGGGCAAAGTACGTGGATGTGCTGTTCTCATCAATACTCAGGGGAAATCACGTTATTTTCCTCATTCGAGTAAACGTGATGAGGAAACATCACCCTATCACTCTCGTGATTATTTCTCCCCGTTTTTCCAGGTAGGCTGTAGGTATTTAAAGTGGTCACAATAATTTTCTATTAGTTTCCAGTGTCAAGAGAATGTTTATATAACGTGTTGAGTAAATTAAAGTTTTGCCGAGTATAGTAAAATGTGTGTGAGCTAACAAGCCCCTGCTTGTTAGCAGAGTTAAATTTGTAACTGCACCGAGTGCTTCCACCATTTTGTGAATTCACATGTACACATACTGTATGTAAAAATATTTTTTAGCAACTTTAGTAAGTTTTGTGATAGCTTACTGAGCTATAGCTACATATTATTTACCAGTAACAGTAGAGAAAATGAGAATTATGTCTCAGAGAAATACTGTATATTGTTGTAACTTAAATAGAGTATGTATTCTACTGCAAACAACCTGTTCTTCTATGTATGTTTGTTTGTAAATTGGGTATATATTTTCTAATTAATTCACGTAAACACTGTCACTGAGGAAACATCACGCTACCAGTCTCGTGATTATTTCTCCCCGTTTTTCAGGGGTGTAACAGATGCACTAAAGATGTTGGTTCAAAAAGTCCTTAAAACATGCACAGCTTACCTTTTGTTGACAGACGCAACGATGCTTCGGTGCTGTCGGTGAAATGAGTTTTAAATTAGAGACTGTTGTCACGCTGTGAGTTTGTTGTATGAACATTCAGCTTGCAGCTCTCTCTCTCTCTCTCTGCAACTGTGTAAGTAAAATCTAGATTAGAATTGGTTTGGACAGAAAACACAGTTCCTCTAATTAAGCGATTACATAAAAACATTAATTTAAGTAATTGTTTATGCCATTGTTGGTACACTGTTCTCTGCACAAGTGCAGTTGGTAAATGTCTGAGGTTTTAAGATGATATTGAAGCAGTAGTTGAACATGCACTCGTACACAAAACTCAATTCAAGATTTAGCTGTTTCTTTTCTATGAATACAAAGCATCAGCACCAAAAATAACCCCAATACAACTGATATTTAGCCAAGATGTATTGCCTGTACTGTGATGTTAAATGACAAACGCAGACTTCTTATTATTAGTGATTTGAATAATGTTAGATTTTATTTTCAGAATTTATTGTTTACTAAAGCCCTCCTCCTAACAGTCATTGGCCAATCATAGCTTAACAACCATTGCACAGCAGGCCTATCAAGCTTTGGATTTCTCTCAAGCCAAGTGTTGTGCATGGGGCTCTGGTATAAGCAATACTTGAGATATCAAGAGTTTTGTTCCTTTGATTGCCTTTGCAAAATCAAAGGCACAAGAGCAAAAGTGTAAGGAAGTATTTGTTTGCTCTATCGTAAACTGCAGACGTTAGCATGTCCAGCTAATTAGATCCTACAGTAGTGACCTGTGTTACTGTTACTTCTAAAGCCAAAGCATTTTAGCATATCATTAGCTACATTACATTCAGAATTAACCCATCCATGCCTGTGTAATACCAGTCGAGTATGCTACCACTATGTCAGAGTTTAGGATAATGTTACACTCTGTTCTATTAGAGTTTCCAACCAACAGGGTTAATAAACTAGATAGCTACAGCAAATAAAATCTGCCAGCAAAAGTAGTCATGTCAGCCAGCAAAATTGACAGTTGCCAATTAAAAATGAGAAGCCTGCTGTAAGTCAAGGATTTATTGTTTCAAAAATTACTATGAATTTTCAATGGAAAATCTTTGTAAACTGTTTACAGCAACAGCGAGAGGAACGCGGCTTAACGAAGGTCCATTGCAAGGCCAGAACTCCCCTGCTACTATTGGAAAAAAAAATAGCAAATTCAACATATCAGATGTAAAGTAATTAAAACATCTGTGAGATACATCAACATTTTTACCACGTAACTGAGATTACAAACAAAAACCATCTAGTAGTTTGTACAAAAAAGACCAGATGATGCTCAGGTGGATCTATATTTGGAAAAACTAGCTAAGGTAAGGGTGTGAAACCTGCATGCAGCACTATATTCCATGAATACCATAGGGTACAACTGTGGAGCAAAAGGCAGATGTTCCACCTACTTCAGCCTCTAATGCTTTCCTCTGGGAGAACACATGGTGCTGTGGGAATCTATGTTCTGCATTATGCACATGTACACATATCCACCCATACATACACTGAAGGCACGCACACCCCTTGACATTCAAGCACCTCTTGTCACTTAGTTACTACACTTTTTTGTTTCCGTGTATTAATATTAATGGTAACATTACCAACTGACATCTAACATTTTCCAGAGAGTAAATACTCTAAAAGAGTCACACCAAGACATGTAAAAGTACATACAGTATGTCACTGAAAGTCTGTTGTCCTAATGTCAGAAGCCTGCAAAGTGCAGCATGTATAATCACATTTTCCTTCTGACTTTGTGCATAATTACTTATCAAACGTTGATTAGTAGATGCTGTCACTGGAGTCATTGGAGGCAGCACAAAAGATATTTTAATTAGTTTGGGGGTACTGGGATTTTATGAATGTTTTTTTAGTTACTTTGTCAGAGACGGTTCTGTACAGATGTTATGTTACAAATGAGATGTTAGACATACAAATGATTTGGCCCTAAGTCTAGGATCTTGGTGACATGATAATTGTGATCTCACTATGTCTTGTACTCATACTGAGAGTGTGGGCTTCTCAAAGGCTGTCGAAGTAGTGCTTTCAGTCATTCATTCACTTCAATGTTTTCCCAAAAGGCTATGTTAGGGGCTTACCCAAGTGGGGTCTGAAAAATGAGGCCAATGCGGAAGTGACTTAAACCTGCTTTCTCTCTAATGGCCAGCAGGGGGCGACTCCACTGGTTGCAAAAAGAAGTCCAACTGTATGGAAGTCTATGAGAAAATGACCCCTACTTCTCACCTCATTTATTACCTCAGTAAACAATTTTCTAATGAGTTTATGGTCTCAATTGCTAGTTTCAAGTCTTGTTCAATACAGTATGATGTTCATTTAGTAAATTATGGTCCCATTTAAAGTAAAATAGATGATACATAGAATCTTTATAATTTAAGGATACCCTTAAATTAACATTTATTGATTATGCATTAAAGAGCAATGTATGCATATGTAGCCATTTCAATGACTGGTGGATACTCAAACACCAGTGTCTGCTGGTGTTGCTGCTAACCCTAATGTATTGTGTCCATGTATCCACTATATGTATACATGCAGTGGACTAGTGTAGCATATCCCCCCCCCATGCAACAGAATACTTCACCCCGATAAGGCTCCCTGCTTCCATTTATGTGTTTTCTGAAAACTTAACAGCCAGCTTGAAAATAAAATCCTTTTCCCTATTAACCAGATGGGTGCACAGCCGGTCGTCAGAGCTCTGAATTAAACACTAAATTTTCAATTGTGTTTTCAAAGCACACCCACTCCAGTCTCCTTACCTACAATGGAATCTATTTATTTTTCTAATTTTATAAAACAGCAGCCCAGCACCGTCATGCAGTGTAATTTCCCCAGAGGAGTAGATACGCTGCATTATGTTCTGATCACGGCAATATGTTCTCAGTGAAGGAAACAATTAGTACTGTAACATATTTGAGTGGTCACATACATGCACAATGAAGTATCAGAGCATTTTTAAACGTTTCCTTTTCCACAATCCATGGTTTACTTGCCCAAATCCTAAAAAATACCTGCATCTCCAGTCTACCACCATACAAACCAGTCTCACATCAGTCTCTCTAGAGTTACTTTCACATCTCAAATAATGCAACACACAACAGTACTGAAATTATCACCATTTGTGTATTATGAAGGGATAATCCAAAAATGGGTTTAATCTCTGTTGAAATTATCTGTGACCATATACTGCTACTGAAGCCAAAGCAGGTGACCACTTCAACCCCTTCAGGCTCAACGGACTGTATTATGTTGCCACTTGGGATACATAATCAGCTCTCACAGCATCTGTCTCACCACATGGATTAACAGAGTCAGTGGAAACCAGCAGCACTCTAATCAGGACCAGCCAACCTGGTAGGAGACACTAATACTGTATGAGGCACCATGGTGCTCTGCAACAACTGCAATGAATCTGATAATTCTGCATGAGCACAATTCTCCAATTTGGCTGACAGTAACACTAACATAAGTTATATATAACATACAAGTAATAACAAAGGGTGACAAGCTACAATTAGTTTAATTAAATGTGGATTGTCAACCACTGTAGTTCTTGGATCCAGGCCGCAGTTTGAAAAATGATCACAGCTTGATCTGCTGCTTATTGCTTGGCAAGTGTGTGTTTGCGTGGGTTTGTATGGAGGACCGAAACTGCCAAAATCAAAAATAAATAAAGAAATGACTCAATAAATTAATTAATATGCCATTAAATGCAGCAAAAATTATATTAAAATAAATGTAGGCTTCTGTATTTATTTACTTTTTTTCTTAATCCCCCTCTTTATTTACTTTCCCATTTAATTTTCCATTTTAGTTATTCATTTATTCATTTTTAGATACATTTTATTTATGTATTGATTTATGTGTTTATTTCTGTATTATTTTCCCTTTGCATCCCCCCCCCCCCCCCCCCCCCTATTTATACATCTGAGTGCATAGATCCACTATAAATACCTTGCTCCCACATGAAGTCCACTTTTCTAGCAGGAAAAGCAGCAACTAGTTTTTGTGCAGGTGAAGAGACTTCACTGCTGCCTCTGTAACGGAAGAACATGGTTGTGTGCGGGCTCAGTTTAGACAGGATGGTTATGTTATTTGTGATATGATGAAGTTCAGGGTGGGATGTCGAAGCCAGGACCGTGTGAGGCTGATAGCTAATTCGGTTCTTCCGGTGAACACAGCTGCTTGATCAGCTTTGCCTCATCAGCCGTGCCAATTACAGATCAGAGATTCAGCTCCAAGAAGACATGAACTCTTCTGGTAAGACCTTGTTTCTAATGTTTTTAACTTCCAAATCAGTCAGCATGCTGGTTTGAATTGAGCAATAACATCTGGTGTGTGTATATTGTTGTTGGCAGCATAACTAACCTGCAAAGCCAGCAGCTGATGAGGGATAATGCTAATGTTAGTTAGCTAGCATTGTTAGCATACTATTTTTCTGTTACCATTTGACACGGCATGATGTTAATTATTAACTAAACTAGCAAAAATAAGAGTTACTTTCAAAAAGGACAGTCACATATTTGCAGTTTCAAGCTTTCTGTGTTATTTTGAAACCATCCTCAGGAGCAGGTAGAGGTGTCAGGAAACAGCTAATAAATAGCAGGTGTGCCAGCTGATTGCGCAGCAGCATCTGATGATGTCATGTAAATAACTTCTGTTCCTTTGATATCCCACATCTTCTTTAAATAGCGTGTCCAGAAGGAACAAACAATTTCTTTAATGCTTGGCATGTTGGTAAAAATTGTATCCTGATGTTTGCAGTTTAGTTTAAGTTGGCTGTTTTTTATGTCTAACATTTCTTTTCAACATATTGTTTTGGTTCTGAAACAGGTCCATGGAGGCTTTGGATGCAGACATGAAGAAGAGGGAGTGGAGGACCTGAAGCTGTGGAAGCCAGCCATCATCAACCAGTTAGCAATTTCATTCAGTCATGTAATCTAATTGATTATTTGAGTCAGTGCATATTATATCACTGAATGTGATCTAAATATTTTTATCTCCCCCAACATATGGATCAGCCTCAATGGTGTCCCAAAGACTACGAGACAGCAGCGCTGCCCTGTCCTCCACTGCACCAGGGTCCCTTTCCAGATCCTACCAGCAGATCAGCAAACACGAGACAGTCGGCCTGTAATTTGCACAGCCTTGGCGGTTTAACACAGGACTTGAGTGTGAAACCCAGCACAGATGTTGTGGTTCTCGGTTGGCAGTTTGACATTATTACAAGTCAGATTAATTTTACAATTCATAGTCGTATTGGCCAAGAGGTTACATTTTCAGTTTCAGACTGACTTAATTTAGTTTAGTTTTGTTGTTTATTTATTTATATTTAAAATCTGGTGAGAGATTTATATGATATTTGGGGGAAAAAATTAGATCATGAATGACTGAGTGATGGAATATTTTTGAACATTTTCACTATTTGCTCATGGTTATTACATTTAAAAAACGGTCTCTTTGTGTGTAATTTGATGTAGAGCCAGACACAGATTGAAACATTTTGAAATAGCTAATTAAGCATTGTGCAGGTTTGGTTGTGTCCACTCTGTGCTTTCTAGCTGTTTAAAAGGGTAAATTGGTATTTTTTCGTTTGACCATATATGTTGGAGATACATTCAGATACATCATTTAAAAATGTACATTCAGTATCTTTGTATATATGTCTTACCTGATTGAAGTCAAAAATAGTATATTTCATAGCAGTTTTTTCTAGGTTAGTGATTGCCTGCTGCTGTTCACTCTATGTAAAACACTTATTGATCAGTTTGATTGTGATAGTAAATTCCAAGTTAAATTCCAATGCCCTTACAGCCAAAACCAAACACTTCTTCCTCGCCTGTCCACTAGTGTGGGAGCAAGGCATGAATAGTCGATCTATGCACTCTGATGTCAGTCAACCAATAGGCGAAAAGTTGACCCCATGACATACTTAAATGACAGCCCCCTCATTTGCACAATGCAGCAGAAATGCATAAAGATGTAAAAAGAAAATACAGAATAAGTTTGGGGAAATAAATAGGCTGAAAATGCAAAGGGAAAATAATACAGAAATAAATACAGAAATAAATTAATTAAAAAATGAATAAATTAATAAATTAAATGGAAAAGTAAATAAATAGGATAATTTAACAAATGAAAACAGAACTGTCATATTTTATCAATTAATTAATGCCTATATTTATTTTTAATATTATTTTAGGTGCATTTTATGGCATATTATTTTATTTGAGTCATTTATTTATTTATTTTGGCAGTTTTGGTCCTCCACAGCTGTGTGTATCCTCATGCACGTGTTCTGGATACTATTCACATTACATATTGAATGTGAAAACAAAATTAAATTAAAAGCTTCCTTAGTGCAACTTGAGTGTGCCTTATTAAAATGATGGGAAAAATTATGAACTCATTTATAATTTACTGAAAATTAGAAAGATCAACAAATCATTTCCCGCCACTAATGTAACTCAGTGGGACCATTACTGTGGCATTTACAGAGAAAATTGACTTAATTCTATTTCCAAGTTTCTCTTCTGAATGCACCCAGCAGCATCTCTTTAGTGTTTGATATTGATTATAGAAGCTTTTTTTATGACAATCTGGACTAAAAAACAATGTAAAGTTAATGTTTTCTGGTGCAAACACTTATACTGTGGATTTATTTGTATATTAGATTGGAAGGTGTATCTAAACTGTATCCATGCCATATTTATAATGCAATATCCAGGCAGAACGCGCCATGTAATGTCTGCATGTATTTTGCAAAAGTCAGAATATAAATGTGACTGCGATCAGGGACCTGTTAAAATTGTTTCCTGTACTGTGTTGCTGTTTTCTTACCACCCAAGGCAACAATTACAGTAAATTCATTACTCCATAAAACCTATTATACTCCCATTAAAAGTCCATTATGAGATGGAGTTGTTGGAAGATAGGAGGTGTTTGCTGGCCCTCTGGGTATCAGTCACAGATGCTTAAGAGGCAGACAATTACAGGATTTTAACACGTTAAATAGCTTTCATCTGGTATAAAATAAATTAGTGATTTATTCATTTATTGCTTAAGATGGCCAATCTGTCTCCTTTTTTGTTTTTTTCAGGATGAAGATAATATGTTGACCAATAGCATGAGTGGATCCCTGACCTTAACTTCTTTAAAAATGGATGGATGGATTTAAACAACACAGTTGCAGTCAGTTGCATACAACTTTGAAATCTGCAAAGAGACACAAGAGAGAAGGAAAGAGGACACAAATGTCAACAGGAGAGCTCGCGGGCAACAAAAGCTGTTCACTAATTTCCTGCGTCCAACCTCATTAAAGTGACAAATAAGCCTATCAACATATTACACTCAATGTCCCTGTACAAATTTTATCATGCACAAGCCAAGGGACTGGTAGATGATGAGATTAGGTTTATGTCCGTGTCTCCACCACCTGGAAGCATGTGCTGTTTGTCAATGCACTGTTTAGTCCCCAAGTAATGCAGTTTGTTCTGAGTCAATCACCTAGCTGTGGTTCTCCCTTGAGTGTCACACTGCCTGACTGACAGCATAGATTATATCGCTCTCCACGCGAAGGACTGCTGAGCAATTGCCGCAAAATACCCGAAGAGATTGGATTGGAGGAAAGAAATTAGGCAGCTCATAGTAATGTCATTTCACTTACAAGCTGTTTTGATTTATTTTTAATTTGACTTTTAGAGAACGAGGGAGCAAGGACAGTGCCCAACATGCTGTAGGATCCCTCAAGGATCTTTTCAGCTAGAGCAGAAATTCTATGTGAAGATGCTTGTTAGTCCTTGTTTTGTCCATAGAAAAGATTTTCAAATGGAAATGGTCTATAATGATAGTGGTTTTGCTTTGGTTTTGGATCTTTCAGTGGTGAAAAATGGCATAACTGAAAACAAACACAGATGACCCAGGAGAGGATTGTTTTTTTCTCTGCACACTGTGGACATAATCCATAATTATACGCTGTATATCTTACCTCTAAAAATACCACCTCACTCTTATGGCACCACTTCTTGTCTGGAGTTACATTTAGCTGTGAGCATGCTCTCTCTTCCACAGCAATAACACATTTATCTATTGTTCTTTTGTTTTGTCTGCAATCATTCCAAAGAACGTCACTTACCTACAAAATTGCGGTGCTCGAGGCAGAAGGTAGAGTATTTGTTTTCACTGTCTGTTTCACAAAGCTGGGCTCATTTGTCAAAAAGAGCGTGATCTGAGGGGCCTGCCCCAACGGCGTTTGTCTTGTATTGATTGCCTCTTGTCACGCCTGCCCTTCTTGAGGGTGATGGGCACTTTCTCTTCTTTCTTTCATTCTTAATAGGTTTGCTTTTTAAGAGTTGATACAGTTCTGTTCTTATGTTTGGAGATATTTACCCAAGTTTACCAACTGCAGTTTGATGTAAAAGTGAGTTCCAGTTACGATCATGATCCAATAAAAGCTACAGAAAACTCACGTAAGGTTCACTAAAAATTGTTCTCTTCATTATTAATCTTTCATTGTAGAGTTGCTCAGCTGATGTTTGTGATGGTGTAGATGTAATGCATGAAATAAGTATTCCACGGTGTTCAAACTTAAAATTTCCACAGAATTATACCACTATAGTGAATTAACATCTGCATCATGGATGTATACCATGTAAAGATAGTTGTGTCCAGGTCAGAATCACTTGTCCACGGTAGCAATTCGACAAAACAAGCGAGCACCTATTCGACACCATGCCTGCATCGAACTTGTGGCAGACACCTCATCCTGTTACAGTTAAAATAAAAATGCTCTCAGTTCAGTTTATGACTGGCTGTGCAGCAGCAGCAGCACAGAGAGAAATGAAAAATATGTCAGGCTGAGACACGGAGGAAATGCTGCTCATGTCAGCGATAAAATAACCATCTGTCAGACAAATTCTGAACAAGATAACAATGACAGGTAAGCACTGGTGTGACTTTTATAAAGTCACAAAAGTATACGGCATTGTGTAGCATAAATATTGTCATTACTATAACATCTACTCTTTTCATTTAATGTGTAATATGTGGAATAATTGATACTGAATGTTACACAACAGATAATTGTCTTTATAGACAAATAAGAGCCCAGGTAGGGCAATGTCAGATGTTTTCTGTTCTGCCTGTTTGTACTTGTTAGGATCCTTATTTGTCTCTTGAATCTCTTCCCCCTGTGTCACTTGGTGGTTAAAAGAGAGGAGTGACAGGATCAGTGGGAGAGAACAGTAGAAAGAGAGAGGTTTTTGAGAATGGCTAAAAGGCATCAACTATCCAGACAGGATGGGGGTTATCAGCCCAAGCAAACACTCATAAAATGCTCCATAACGTGGGATAGGTGCTCCCCGGCGACTGCAGACACACCAACACAAAGGCCATTAAAGTTTTATCAGAGGTTTGCAGTGGCTTGGCCAGAGCCACTAACAAACAGATGAATATGTTTTCTTGTGGCATTAACAGCATCTGCTTAAATGGCTAACCGGGCTCTAGCCTCTCTCCCTGGATAATGGGAGGCAAGTTTAAAGACAAAGTGCTCTTTGAAAAAACACAGCTGAATAAAACCTAAAGAGGCAGCCTTCCCACTGGTGTTAGCATCAAGATGACATCACCATGGTGACCGTGTGTCACTACAGATTCTAGATAAGCCCCCAGGTCCGAAAAAAATAAGGTGAGGACATGACCCCCATTAAATGCAACGCATACATATACGCAGCTCCCATTCCCACACGCCCGTGTTCGTGCAGATGCTCCCCTCACCACAGCTTAATGCTCTCGCTGAAGAGGGCTCAGTTTGCAAATGACAGCACCAGCAGAGTTAAATCCCTCTAAATGTCCTGAAATGACTCACACAGAAAGGTTTAATAGAAGTTATATCAGAAAAGGTCGACAGCCACCAGTCCCGACAGCTGTAATGACCGTCAACAAGACTTGGGTCACATTGGACTTGCAAGTAATCCCTTGTATTGGTTTTATCCTGCTGTATTTGAAGGATCAAATGGGTGGCATTCAAACATCAGGAATAATCCACGTACATGGTAAGTGGACACCATCAGTAGTGTTTTACTGCCCTCTCTGGTTGAAAAGTTCAAGCCTGTTGCACCTCTAACAACAGTATCACTGATGGGTGTGGAAGGGCGTGGTCAGAAGTGTGCTGAGTCGCACCTTCAACCACACCCAACAGCAACGTAACAGCCTGGAGTACACTGCAACAAGGTGAGATGTCACATCAAGGTATTGAACAACTTAAAATGTTGACCTGATGATGATGATGCTAGATGAAAAGTCAGCAGATCACTAAAGTTATTACATTTCTTCAGGGAACACGGATGTCAAATTTCATGGCAATCCATTTACGAGTTGTTGAGACTTTTTACTCAAAACCACAAATGTCAACTTGGTGGTGCTAGAGACAAAGTCAAGAGATCACCAAATTGATTAGGTTTCATCCATGAATGTACAAAATTGTATGGCAGTCCATTCAGTGGTTGTTGATAGTGTGACATTTCAATCAGGACTCAAGTGGTGGACCCTATGACAAACTGACATTGCCATCCCTTGAGCCATGCTGCTAGTGCAATATTGCTCTTTTTTAACTTCAAACAAGGTAGAATTAACCACATTTGTTGAATGAAAACCACACAAGAATTAAATTACCTGTAAAAAAAAAAAAAAAAAGTTGTAATAGGATGTGATGGAGGTGATGCTAAGGTCACATTCAGAGCGACAGTACTAAATCAGAAAATGCAGCCACCTTATTTACTTCAATGAAACGACTGTGTTGGTGCATGTAGCAGTGCACCCTAACCAGCACAGCCCATTGTGTGTTTTCTGAGGCAATTACTGCCAGTCTGAACACAGCCTAATAGTTACTATATAACAATTAAAAAATAGTGATATGGGCCATATGTCCCAGGACAGCAAATGAATGCTGTGATTGGCTTCATTGTGGACACAGCAGGGGCACTGGGTTTCCATTCAGCCTAATAAATGTCATAAATATGTTGTCTGGGGTCTTTGATATGTCATTATTCCCGTAAAAAACAGCTAACTGATGCCAAATTGATTGCATCAAAAACAATCCAGTTGTGAAATCAGGTATGCTAATTGATAAAATGGGGTAGAAAAGTCCTTAAGGCATCTTATTGATACTTATCATCAGTTTACGTGATGCAGTAATTTACAGTATAAACCACAATTATGAGTTATTAGGGGCACTGCATCTGGCACTCCACACTCTGTTTCACACTCATTAGCAGCTCATTAGGAGAGTGGTAATGGTTCAACTGAGCTTGCAGAATTATGAAAATATCCTTGTAACTACTCCACACAGATGATGCATGTAAATCAAGACTTTAAATTCCCTCTCCAATTTGACTGCTTTTTATCTTGTAATACATTGCTTACAGGATCCCTCCCATTCTATTCTTTTGTGATCTGACAGATGAAACCTCAAAAATCCAATTACTTTCTTTTTATCAAACAATATCCAGCATATTATAGCAGATTTGTTTGGATGTCAATGAAAATCTATTTTCAGAAATGGCCGTAAATGTTCTCAGAGGCATCAAATGTTACTGAAGTAAGAGGCGTGTTTTAATGTAGATAAAAGCATGTCTCAAATAACAACCTGACACCAGTAAGAGCCCATTTGTTTTTGTTTCGGAAGTAAATAGCAGCTGCTTGACTGTTCGCTAAATCCAATTGTGCAATAATAGCTAGGCAACTAAGCGCAGCGGGCTTGTCAAGCTTTGCATTTCTACACATTCTGCAGCCATGTGCAGTAAGAGCACGTGATGTAAAGAGTTTGGAGGGACGCGTGTTTTCATTTGGGCCTACTACCTACAGTAGTAATCCAAAATATTAGGCTGTACGCTAAATACAGCTGATATTTTATTACATCAATTTGTTTTTTATTTATTTACTGTGATAATTGTGTTGATGTTACATGTGTATGATTTTTACAATGAATACATTAAAATCTACCAAATCTGTATGTTGTATCATGACAAAATAAGTAACATTTGCCAATCACAGGCTCATCCTGAAAGCCTTTTCTCTTGTAACATTAAAAGTGAAACATAGTGTTTGAAAAGATGGATCCAAGATGGATGCCAGATTTATGCTTTGATCATATTTTCAAACAGTAGGCTGTGTTCCACTTTTAAAGTTATGAGCAGCCAATGTTAAAATGAAGAGTTAACATTAGCTTCAGTAGCCAGCTAGCTACAGTTAATAGAATCTGCAGTTATTGCAGCCAGAAAAATTAATAAATCGGCTGCTACCTCTGTCTGAAGTCAAGGACCAAATGTTTCAAGAATTACTATGAATTTTGATTGGTAAATCTGCCATGTTATCATTGTAAACTACATATGAGCCACGTGAGAATGTAGCAACAATAACTAAGGGGTTTGTGACTGAAATTTGTGTGCCATAGAAAATCAACACACAACACAATAATCAACACAAACTCAAGAAATTTCTTCAATATTTGCAAGAGCTTGCAATTTCCCAATTTTTTCACATGAAATGGCCAACTCAACACACTGCTTGTGATTTGGACCAATTGTCACATTTCGTGTCGTGGTAACGTAGCTAGCACATGCATTTGTTTTAGAAGCAGTGAAAGAAAGACGCAACTGTTTTTATTGCTGTTTTTCTTTTTTAAAAACAGCTCTTTGCAGGATGCATAGATAAGGTAATGTATCTATTTGTGGCTATGTAAGATTAATAACTGTAATATGACGATGGTAAAGTAAACTTTGTTATAGTACCGTTCATACACTTAGGTTACATGTTAAGGCTGAATTCACTACCAAATCCGGCAATGCGGCACCTTCCCACAGGGTTGTGCAAAGGTGTGGGCATGTTTATTTGTGCTTTAGAAGGTAACTGCTGTGAAAATAACATTTTACTTCTCTGATTCACTGCCTTGTTCTCGCTACTGTCGCTCCCTCTCTTCATTCACTCTCTAGCTCGCTCGACCACTGCTGCACTCTCTCTCTCTCTTCTGTTCTGCGTGCCGTAAATTGTTTCATCTGATATGTCTTTTCATTTGCTTATGTAGATCATATAGAGGCATCAATATTAAATTGAGACTGTTTCATAACCAGTTAAAAACTCCTTATAGTTGCTTTAATAGATTTATTTTAAATGCATTATTTACTGATTTTATTTGTTGCTAATGTTGAGGTGAACGTTTATTTAATGAAGGATTATAAATGGAACTCAAGTGCAGTATTTTCTTTTTCATATTCTTTCATATTCTTTTTCAAGTACTGAAATATAGTTGTTTCTGAGACATGCAGTATGCTTTTTATTGCTTTTTATAAGGAAGTGGTTACATATGACTGTTCACTGGAGGTGGTTTAAAAATAATCGCATTGCAAATTGTATCGCAATTTTTGAGAAAAGCTGCTGCAAAATCAAGCATTTTTGGCTGCAATAACCACAAAAAAACTCTGACTAGAGTTTCATCACATGACAGTGGACCGGATCTCTTTCTGGAGTCTAACGAGAGGGTCAGCCTGAAGCTGAACCACAGACAAAATGAAGCGCTGTGTGTATGTTCTAACCTTGGACTGATAATCCTCTCCCTGGGGTGTGCTATGACATTCCATGTTTCAGTGAAAGTGCATTTGAGTGAGTCAGTGCCGTTCTGCTGCTCGGCGCTCACTACTGCTTTCTATTACCATAATGATGATTCAGTCCTGTTCTCTCCCACCTCGTCCTGTCCAATCCTGTCTCAGTCCTCCTCTCATGCCCTCGCCTCTCCTTCCACCGTCCTGTCCTTTATCACCTTGTCCTGTCGTCTCCTATTCTTAGATTGCTCTGTCATCCCTTGACCACTCCTCTCCTCTTCCCACATCGCCAGCAGTTACTCACTTTCTCAGTTTGCTGACACAACCTCCTGTAGCTGTGTGTTATACGGGTACAAAGATTTGAATCCCGATGTTGTGTTAAGGGACCACAGTATCATCTGTCCTCATTAACCAGCACACTGATTACTGTATAGAGTATGCTGGCCAAGTGTGTAACCAAGCTGTTCTACCTTCGCCCACCTCTGTGTTTCCTCACCCCTCCCAGCAATTGGAGCTCATGTGCTGAGGCTGAAAATAGAATCTGCTGCATCATATTCCCAGTACTCCTGGTAAAGTACCTATGGCTTAACATACTGCTGTGACTGCTGGTGGAGGTGAGACTGTCCTACAAGTTTGTGTTTTTTTGTTTTTTTTTTCCATAAGGACTGTCCATAGATAGATAGATAGATAGATAGATAGATAGATAAATAGAAAGATGAAAAATTTACATTCTGGAAACCCAGAGGCATGCTCATAGTAAAAGCAATTACTGTCTGCTCCGACTGAAACAGATAGTATTAACGTGCCATTGTGCACTTTCTTTCTGATATTGGATCTGATAATGGTCTTAATTTCCTCCGCCTTCATCACAGCCTTGTGAGATATGATATAAACTTTCAAACGCATTCCAAGAAATGTGATGTGAGGGTCACATGAATCCAAAATAATAGCAGTAACATATTGCATAAATGGCAGAGATTCTTGAGAGATATACATTTTACTTTAACTCACAGTTTTTGATAATATACACAACTTAAATAGAGATTTGTGAACTGTTGGACCTCTGTCTGAACACCACATATTTCCAGTACAACAGGGGGTTTTACAGACAAAAGCATGGCTGTGCCATGGGCTCACCAGTATCTCCTATTGTGGCCAACCTGTACATGGAAGAAGTAGAAAGCAGGGCCCTGAACTCAACCCAGGAAGTGCAAGCCTTCACAGAGCACATTAACTCAGTGGACAGTAACATCAAGTTCACACAAGAGGATGTCAGAAACATCAGCTCAGCCTTTTGGGACTGTGCTGTACACTTTGAAGAGGACAGGAGCCTCCACATCAGAGTATACAGGAAACCCACAGACACAGACCAATACTTAATCTTTGTCTCTCACCACTCACTGGAGCATAAGCTAGGTGTTATCAGAACCCTGCACCACCGAGCTGATAATGTACCAACAAGTGCCCAGGCCCAAGAGAAGGAGCACAAACACCTGAGGGATGCGCTTAAGCTTGTGGATACCCTAATTGGACCTTTGTGAAAACAGCCACAAGCTCCAGGAAGAACACCAACACTGTGGGTGGTGGAGAAAAGAAGAATAAATGCAACAACATTGTCATTCCATACATGTCTGGAGTATCTGAGAAACTCTGGAGGATTTTCAACAAACACTGCATGCCTGTGTTTTTAAAATCCAGCAACACACTAAGACAGAAACTGGTCCTCCCAAAAGACTGCACGCCCAAACACAAGGAAAGCAATCTAGTGTATGCAGTCCAATGCAGTGAGGAATGCACAGACTCGTAAATCGGGGGAACTAAACAACCATTAAGCAAACACATGGCTCAACACAGGAGGGCCAACTACGTAGGTCAAGACTCAGCAATTTACCTACACCTGAAAGATAAGGGACACTCTTTCGAGGTCAACAACGTACCTATTTTGGATAGGGAGAACAGATGGTTAGAACAAGGAGTGAAGGAGGCTATCTACATCAAAGTAGAGAAACCATCCCTCAACAGAGGAGGTCTACGACACCACTTATCCCCCACCTACAATGCTGTCCTTTCTTCTCTTCCCAGGAGATTTAACAACCATTCACATTTGGCCTCATGTGACAACTCCGACTGTCATTTGCAGTTGGCCTCAAGTGACTCCAATGACTCTAATAACTCTCATTACAACAGCCAGGAGCACTAACAAACCAAGTGGCATCAATGACCTCAATAACTACCCCACAGAGGTGAAATACCTGGGCCTCCCCGCCAGTCAGTAAGAACTGAAGAAGCCCCTTTGATGAGAGGGGAAAACATCTTCATGTATCTACAGTCAAGTCCAGTTGCCCTTGATTCAACCCTCCTTGGATAACCGTGACCTGGATGGCTGAGAATCTTCACAAATTTAAATACACATTATTTTAATATGACAAAATGCAAAAGAGAAAGAGGTAATGATTGCACTCAAGCTGTCTTTAAAAGAAAACAAAACAACTCACCCAGTTAATGTCAAAAACACTGCCAAAATGGTTACTGTGAGTGATTAAAGAAATCTAACAGGGAATTTGATTTTGGGATGCGCCCTGGCAGGGATTAAAACTGTTAGATGGCAGCATCTGATAGTGTGAACCTGCCAGAATGAAAGGTCAAACCAAGGGCACAATTGCAGTCTCAGCCTCCCCCATGAACTGTAGATCACATCACAGTGGCCATGCGGTATGTGTGATTTATAAAGCACATGGCGATGAATCAGACTGGCATCCTGGTATAACATTTTTTAAAGAAACCTGTATTTCTGATTCAAGGTAAAACTTTGGAAAACCAATCATTTTGAAGCCTTGACAATCTGTTAGTTAAAGGTAAAGAATTAACACATTGATACATAAATAAGCTACTTTGTTGATTATTGTTGCAACTTTGGGTAATGAGCTGCAAAATGTTCATGTTTCATACATAAGGAGGAGTTTCAGTATTTGATTAAAGGCTGCACAAGCCTTTACAACTGTTAAGCAGATGTTGAGGAAACGTACTAACAAATAATTTATTACACATTAGTAAAACAAGAGTGCAGTCCAGTGCAACAATTTAACATTCATAAATAATTCAGTTACAACTATTTAGTAATGATTAAATCAGAACTTATAAATCCTTGGTAACAACAGCAATAACTTTAGATTACATGTATTTTTAAACTAACGCATTGGGAGTAATGGTTCAGAAATCTGTTATCTTTTCAGTCTTGTACAGATGGAGCTCATTTTATTCTCCAGACTCAGTGGATTGATATCTAATTACTTGCAGTCTCTGTTAAACTGTATAAGATTGAACTAACTGATGTACTAATTAAAATCTATGTCATCGTGTTTGTACATCTACTGCACATCAACATATTGACAAACCCAGCACATGGATCTCTGGTGTGTTAAAGTTAGAAGTGGTATTGACCCACAGTTTCATTTCCCCTTTTCTATTAGAGTTATCATTTATAGTCTGATGATATTGCTGTCTTTAGCAATTGCATTATAAAATATTACAGTAGGTGGATTCAGGGCAGTTTATTTGAATATGTAAAATCACTCTTTAAGAAGAAAGACAGAAATTTTCGGATGTTATACACAAGATATTAAAACTCTTTTTAGTTATCTGACTGAGCTTTTGATAGTTGTTTTTTGTGAGCAGTAGAGTCATTTGAATAGATGATAGATGGTTTAAATTTAATTTTCAATCATCAACTCTATCATCTCCTTACTGCTTTTCACACAAACAGTGTCTACCATGCTCAGGACAGTGGCAGCATGATGTTGTAAGCCATCTTTTGTTATTTACATTGAATCAGATGGCTGCCTCTAAAGTGAAAGGGTTGCTATAGGACTGACAATCCCATTAAAAATCAATACCCAGCTCTATTAAGCTTTATATATATATATATATATCAACAATTTTATTGATGGAAAAACAGTGTAGATAAGAACAACTGACTTGATAACAACATTCTTATCCCCAGCACAAGAGTAAAAGAACAAAAGATAAAACAAAACCCCAACCCGTGCTTTACTTCCACAATAATAGCCCAAATTTACCCACCCCAACCAATCTCCCCTAAAGGCTTTCCCCTTGTGAAAGCACATACTTAGTAAAAATCCCTGTTAATATAGACCTATTATTACACATTATGTTTGTGGACCAGGCTTCAGTGCTGTACATTCTTCAGCCCTTGAAAGAAGAGGCTGGGAAACGGTTTAGTGCAAATGCATTAAAAGACCAGTGTGTAAGATTTAGTGCCATCTAGTGGTGAGTTTGCAGATTGCAACTGAACCCCCTCACTCTCCCCTTCCAAGCGTGTAGGAGAACTTACGGTGGCTGCGAAACTCACAAAAAACGCGAAACGACATCTCTAGAGCCAGTGTTTGGTTTGTCCGTTCTGGGCTACTGTAGAAACATAGTGGTGCAACATGGCGGCCTACATGGAAGGGGACCCGCTGCCTATGTAGATAAAAAGGGCTCATTCCAAGGTAACGAAAACACAATTCTTAGTTTCATGGGATTATACACTAATTAAAACATACTTATGAATATTCTATTTCTGCCAAGTCCATTCTGCTAGATACAACTAAGATCTTACACACTGGTCTGTTAAATACATAAAAAACATAAAAAAAGGAAGCTCTATGAAGCTTTAACCTCATTCTTTGTAATTTCCACTCCAGCAAGCCAATGCCTGATCCTACGATGGACCCTTCCTGCTAAGACCACAGAAAATTGAAGTAAATAAGTGGCTAGTGAATTGAGTTGAGCATCCAGCAAGATCCATCCATATAATTTCTGCTGGAGTTGAATGAGCCCTTTAAGCAGGACTCATGTTGTTCTGTGTGTACTGGATGTGCATGTCAGCAATTGTTTGAGAACTTGATAAGCAGGTACAATTTTTAAGGCTCATTGCTGTGATTTTGTTTTGATTCTTTCTCCACCAAGTGGTCAAAAATCAATTAATGCAGCTCTGAGTGCACAAACCAGTGGTGATTAACTGCTACACTGTGGGGAATAAATGCCTCACAAAGTAACACTATTACATCATTGTTGCATGGCAGTCTAATTTTTCCAACACTGAACTAACCCACCGGTTTAATTTAAGATGTGTGGCAGCAATTACAATGCTGTCTTGGTATACCGATCTTTGATCTCATCATCCAAAAGGATAACCACAATATCAAAGAGAATTTTTACAAGAGTAATTTGTCAGAGTCCTCAGATAGCAATCCCAAATTCTATCAACATCTATCAACTAACCACCTAACAGCTGGTGGTCTCGTTCAAAAGAAAATACACTTGATATTTGCCATGCAGCACAGTTCATAATCCTCCACTGTGAGGCTCTGGGTTTCGTGTGATCATGGTCTGACCTGTGTCAGTCACTTATGATCAAAGCTTGGTGAGTGTTAACCTTCATTTGGGCGCCATCTGAACCAGGGAAGGGGAGGGTTACAGTGTTCAAATTTACATTTGTCCTCAATTTTATTTGCATTTAGTTATTAATAAGAACAGATTAACATGTTTGTATCTTAGATGTGGAGACAATGCAATGCGTTGTGACTGCTAAAACCAAATTTGTGATTAATTGATGTTATCACATTATTATTCAGCTAATTCCAAATTTGGTTTATACAGCCAGGTTTCAAGTCACATTAGTCACATCAAGCAGCTTACAATCAAAATCAAACAGACCTCTCCAGATCACTCACTCATTACTGTGTCACTCAGTGATGCTCAACAGCCTGGTCCTTGTACTCCATTGTGGGTGCACATAGGCTACTTTTGGGGACAAATTTCAGACTAAAGACCAGTTAATTGGGGACAGTTTGTCCAATTGGGGACAAAAACGCTAAATTTTTGGGTCAGTAGTTAAGGTTAGGGTTAGGGGGTTAGGGTTAGGGTAAGTCTCTAGCAAATTAATGTAAGTCTATGTAATGTCCCCAAAATTGACATAGGACAACATGGTGGACAATTACTCCCAGCTGAGAGACCTGTGTGTGTGTGAAACTGTGTGTCGGCGCATACATTCACGGTGATACAGATGCTGGCAGACGGTGTTCGTCATTTTCCGTGTCACCAGAGCATCTGCCTGCGCACTCCTCCAGGCACTGTGGTTCAATCAACAACAGCTGGTTATTACAGCAAAAGGAGGAGTGCTAGCTCGCCTCTCAAGGCCTCAACAGGCTCCAGCTAGCCTCAGCAGTCTGGACCCTGTGGCTTCAGTGCAAAAGAGTGTATTTCTATTCGTCCTTCCATTTAAGGCTTAGAATAAAACATTGGCTCATTTGTGCAATTGACATTCTTCATTTATCTCAAAGTGAGTGCAATATTCTGAAGATATGAGTCAAATTAATCTTAGTGTTATGATTACAGCGCCAGGAAAATGTCTGATCAACTGAAAACCACAGACGAGTGTTTCATTTTTTGATATTTTCATGTTTGATTTTCAACCTTTTCTACATTTTAACATTTTGTTCCTTAACAGAAAAGCACACACACTCATGGGGCACTGCAATTATTTTTAAAACAAACACTATTTTTATTATGTTTGGCAGAGTTCTGAAAGAGACTCCCTAGCCATTTGCACTTGAATTTGCCTGCATATCCAAGGTTTAACAGCACAATAATAAGCATTGCTTTGATGCATTAATGACCATAAAAGAGGTTCCACCCATCAACAAAACAGGTCTCTCAATAACGCTTGCCAGCTTTCACAAATGTGTCATTATGAGCTAATGATTAAACTATGCTCAAAGTTACCTCCACATTTATCACCTTGTATTAACAACAGATAGAAATTCGTGCTGCAGGCCCTGATTTTCTGAAATTTACAGTGATCCATTTCCATACAAACATTTTTGTCACATTCTACCCGATGGACAAGCAAATAATTTCTCTGACTTTTATTCTCAAAGTGATTAAATGAGCCATCCACATTTCCCTCTGCATGCTTAATTTAATTTTTCAGCATTGTAGACAGCCACATACATCAAACTGTCAAAATGTCAAATATAACCTTCTGAAGAAATATACAAAATTAGACTGGCTGGGAGAGATTACAGAACACTCAAGTGTGTCATCATTGGCTATTAGTTTAAAGGACCAGTGTGTAGGATTTAGTGTCATCTAGCGGTGAGTTTGCAGATTGCAACCAACTGAATGCCCCTGCCCCTCCCCTTCCAAGCATGTAAGAGAACCTACGGTGGCCCCGAAACTTGTGAAAAATGCAGAAGGCCCTCTCTAGAGCCAGTGTTTGGTTTGTCTGTTTTTGGCTACTGTAGAAACATGGTGGGCTCCATAAAAGGGGACCCGTTCTCTATGTAGATATAAAGGGCTCATTCTAAGGTAACGGAAACACAACGATTCTTATTTTCAGGTGATTATACACTAATTAAAACATAGTTATGAATATAATATTCCATTTCTGCCAATATTTCTGCCAATAGATCCCCCTAAATCTTACATGCTGGTCCTTTAAAGCTTAACTGTTTGATGGGCTTAATTTTGTGACAGAAAAACATCAGCTGGTAAACAATGGAGAGGACTAGTGTGAGACAAATCGATGTTTCCACCACAGGCTGCATGAGAAACAGCACACATAGGTTGGTGAACTTTAAAAAGGTCACTGTCAAAGCTCATAATTACTTCTAAACAACACAAGCCAAGCAGATAAGATGCTAAAGAAAGTTCTCCAGATGACCCTTTAGCTCATTGTGTTCCGCATGCAGGAGCCTATTGACATGGATAATGCAACACAGAGATCTGCACAGATACGGATAAGAAACCTTTGTTTTGCTTACATGGGCACACAAAGTATTCGTTTGTGTTTTGTTGCAGTAGGTTCTGCCTAAAAATGGAAATTAATGCAAATGAGTGGCAGTATGGCGCAGAGCTATAATGACACTTGGTCATTTGGCTAAACTGAAGTGAAAAGCTGGCCCTCTAGCTGCTAGATTTTAGGTTTCTTTCATGTGGTATTAATAGCCCCAACCTCTGCCAATGATGGACAGGGTCTTAGAGATGGTAGCACCCTCCATCTTTGAGTGTAATGATGTTTGTCCTTCATCTTTGTCTTAAATCTGAGTGTTCACAAAGCTCAAGACAAACTGCAGCTCACAAAATAGTCTTGCCCGACACTCCCTGTCTGTGATGTTGTTTTAAGGTCTCAGTGAAAAGGGCTTTTCTTAGAGATTTAAATGGCACAGCTGGAAATCCAAATTCACCCAGAAGATTTTTCTCCCTGTCAGATTTATGAAAAACTGGAATTAACTTTATTTATCGTACTTCTTATTAACATGTCATAACATATAAATGTCTGACTTTGTAAATTTTGTGAACAGCACTGTGGCCAAGCCAACTATGTCATAATTTTAACCTCATTGGTTTAAGGCAATAATACATTTCAGTGTCAGGACAGTATTTGGGAAACACAAAATGAAGCTGGAAAGAGCAAAATTATAGCTTCATTTCCTTTTGGTAACGTGCAATTCAGCCAAAGCTCTTTGGTGGAAATAAATTAAATTATGATGCTGCCTTTCTGTGGCTCATGATGTCAGAGGATAGCTAAACTAATATTTATTGTGTTTCCATGTATTCCATAATAAGTGTAAGTAAGTATTACCTACTTACAGAATTGAGAAGTATATCATTCATGATGCCAGTTAAAATTACAAATCTGATTTATTAGCACACATATTGCTTATATGTTACCATCACATCATTACCTGATGTTAACAGATACACCTACATAATTTTGAGAGCATTTTGGAGGCTTCTCTTTGTATGTTTGTATGTGAGTGTGTGTGTGTGTGTGTGTCTTGCTGTTTTCATCTCTACCTTTCCACGCCCTGTCTTTGTGTTCTGCTGTGATATCCAATCAGGGTGTTATTTCTCCACTTGGTCATTAGAGAGATTTATCAGCCTGACAGGTCTCTCAATTAAAATATCTACACATTACAATAGCCATTAATAACTGTACTGTAACAGTGTATTGTGTAATATTGTGTCAGCATTGTTATTGTTTGGATTATTGTTTCTACCAGGAACTAACAGGCACTAAGCCCAAAAATATACGTATATATTCTAAAAATGACAGGACGACAGTAACCCTGCATATCAAATGAGTCAGAGTGAATGTAAACTGAACTGAAGGACACAAGCGTTGTTTGACTGACTGTCTTTTCAATTTACTGTCTGTTTGACTAACAGTTCAGCGTGCATGATCAGCAAATATTAAGCAGGTCAAACACCATGTCAAGAAAAAACTGTGGTCCTGGGTGACTATTCGAGCAAAGGACTCATTCCAAGATTTCTCATAAAGGCCAAGCATGTGTGAAGTAACAAAAAGAAAGGAAGTGCTGGTGAATTCCCTCAAACGCAATGCGACCCATGTAAAATACAGAATAGTGCATAATTTCTTTTTCACTCACCGTCAGTGTTGCTCCACTGCCTTGTGCTCAGTGCTGCTGCTGATGGTAGGAAGCTATACTGTAACAGTCTATGCTTTACAAAAAATACAGTAGCTATTCTAAATTGTTAATATCCATAATATATTATTATGGATATATATACACCTCCTATATACACCTCCTGGTTCAACTTCAATGTACTTTACTTGACAATCTGTGTTTTGATGTCGTGGCCACACTCAATTTCATTGTCATTGTAAGTTAATTCTTTTAGATAATATGTCAAAACTGGAATTTCAAATGGTAAATATAAATATGTGGACATTTGTTTACAACCAGTCAGATCATCTAATTACCTGTGTAGCTTGTAATGGAAATATGTTCTCCAGATCTCAGCAATTAAGATAAGTAAGCAATAAGTAAGTAAAATGCTTTCATAACCATTAGAGGAGCATGGCCAAAACTATAAAAGAAAAAGAAAATCCACACTGTAGCAAATCAGAACAAATAGTTGATTATAGTGGTTTCAGGCAAACACATTTATACTCACTGTTACTCAGGAATGTTTATTTAATGACTTCCATGCCAGATCAAGAAGCTTTTGTGAGTCACAATGTGAGCGGACATGACAAAAAAACAACTCTGTTTCCTAGAAATTACGTTCATTGTTTTTCACATTTTTGTCAGAAACGTAATGCTGGCTGAATTACGTTTTCTCTCAGCATAATGAGAAAATGTTCAAATATTTGGCAAAAATGTTGATACTGAACATATGAATAAAATGTTTAGAGACAACGTAATTTTATTTTGTTTCTTTTTTTTTACAACTAAATATCCAATCTTGCAGTACAATATCCACTACTAGTAACTACAGCATCCTTAAACCTTTTGTAGTTATGTTTAGGCACTGGCAGCACTTGCTTAAGGTTAGAGAAAGATCATGGTATTAGTTTAATGCAGAAAAAGTCTGCAATGACTTGAAGCAAAACATGTGTATGATCATTTAAACGATCCCACCATCTACCCCCTCTGACTTCAGAGTCATAAGGCTTCATTCATTTGAAAAAAAAAGTTGCCTATTAACATAATCAATGCAGTGGTTGCACAACTGTCCCCCAAGCAAGAACTTTAAATTGAAACTAGTATAATTCTATGAAAGTAAAATGAACATATGTGGCTTGATTCTAGTCACGTGGCGTTGCTGACCAATTGCAGGCAATCAGGTGTGCTGAGCGGGCACTGACTGAGATGCAAAAATGTTTACAAGTTCTGCTCACCTGCTTATGCAGACTACAACAATCAAAGCAAAATGCTGTGCTATCTTTTATTTGAAAAAGTGCAAATAGTAACATAGTAAAAAAAAAGTGTCAAATATATCACAGAGCATAATGTCAGCTTTCAGAGCATGTGGATAAGAAAATGTTTCTGTGTGATAGGACAGCTAAGTGAAGAGATTTATTTTTCCTAAAAGTCAGAAAACTGTCGAGTAGAGCGTACTCACCTCCCATTATGATCTGCTCAGACAGTAATCATCCAATTTGCCTTTCCACTGCCCTCTCCTAAATGTGCCCAAATCTGTAAATTGATTTGGAACCTTTTGGTTAGTAGCTGTAGCTTTCATTATCAGCCTCGGCAGTTCACACAGCTAAGAGACTCTGGCAAATTATCTAAGCAAGCACCCACTCTCGACGTCTCCCCCACCCCTCCACTAATCTGGTTATCAGCCACTGATAGCATGAGCTTGAATGGGCTCCACTAATGGCAGCTTCTCAAATAATGGTCTTTTCTGAACAGTAATACTCTGCAATGTGTTGCACTAAATGGAGCATATACTGTATATGCATCTGCCTTAAGGATTTAGATAAAAATAACTCTTACAGATGAAGAATTCATTATGTCATCTGCAACTTTTTATGTCGGGCCTTGAATTTTAATATGCAATAGAAACACATATTAAGTGTTGTCAGTGTTGGGCGAGTGTAATAAACCTTGCCCTTTTATTCTGTGCACAGTGAATTTTATTTGATGAGTGGGAGGCAAAAGCACAGAATGGTAAATATCAATATGTGGGTTGTCACTCTTCCTGGTGTTAGTGTGCTCCTGAACCAGCAGCCAGGAATATTACCAGAACATCACACCCCAGAATAGACCTCCACGCCATGCTGGTTAATAATCAAATGACACATACTGTGGTACAACAGCATTGTTCTGTGACAGTGTAATGATCTTGAGAAAATGCTTTTCGCAAAAAAGCCACAATTTATTTTTGGTTAGCTATAAATGTCTGCTATTAATTAGTCACTGGTCATGTCTTTCTTTGTAAAGTGTCTCTTCTTCTATCTAATCACAATCTACCATATGGCAAGCATGACAGTCAAGCAGCTGAGAACAAGCCAACAGTCTGCAAGTCTCAAGTTCTAACTACACACACAGACATTTTGTCTATCTTGAAGATTTGTAAAATGGCCCAAAATATCAACGCTACAGACATTTCATCTATTAATCAGTGGAGGCACAGTACTTGCCACAGATCTGCATTAAAGGATGGCTGGAGATTTTCTGTATATTTCCTATTGCCAACAAATCTCATGTGCAGAGCCAAACCAACAATGAATTGATCACACTTAAGTTTTGTGTGTGTATCCATAGCCTGATATATCATATTACTCTGCCGTAGACCTCCATTGTTGTTCAAAAACTATTAAAAACATGTCAATGAGCCACACAGTAGCACTGTTTGACATATTCCTTCAACACGAAGATTACAGTTGTGGTATTTTGTTTAGATATGGCTCCAAAGACTAACAACAGCAATCACATTTTTCAGTCTCCAGAGAGTAATTCCTTGTAATGCACAGATCCGTTTACAGAGCTGCGCTAGCTTGTTGTGCCACGTATCACAATCTCTTGACTTTGTAAATTTATCAAATAACTTCAGTACATATTCATTGTTGGTTTGGCTCTGCACATGAAATTTGTTAATAATAAGAAGAAATAAGAAAAATATAGAAAATCACCAGCCTTATCCTTTAAGTGAAGGTGTACCAGCATCTGAAATGAGTGAAAGTCAGTGAATGTCATTGTTTTAAAAGTTATCCCATACAAAAAAGAAAGTATTAAAGGTATAATTCAACATTTTGGGAAATGTTCTTACTTGCTTTCTTGCTGATCATTATGAGAAGAATGATACCAGTCTTCTGGTTGCCTGTTAAATATTAACCTAGGGGGCAGTTAGCTTAACTTAGCTTAAAGACTGGAAACAGCTATCCTGCACTTTAGCTACACTTTGGTTTATGTATGGATTAAACAAATGAACAATTAAACAATTAATTAGCTTTAGAGGTGTATTTTTACATTTGCACAGAGCCAGGCTAGCTCTTTCTCTGTGTTCCCAGTCTTTATGCTAAGCTTTAGCCACCTCCTGGCTTTCCTTTATATTTAACGGGCAAACACGACAGTGGTCTCAATCGTTTAAGCGCCCTCTGGGCAAGAGCAAATTAGCATATTTCCCAAAATCAAACTATTCTTCTAAGAGGCTCATGAAACAAAGGTTCATGTGTTATGTAAGATTGTGTAGTGCAGCAGCTTTGTGTTATTGTTTCCCAACTGACAATAACATTACTAGTCATGCAGTTAATCAAAATGAATAATTTTGGACTTCACAGTTGTTAAGTACCACTAGCACTAAGCTGTTTACAGCTGTTCACTTGTTTCTACAAGAGGTTTTAGAAACATTTTATCCATAACAGTGTGTGAGTGCAGAGAAATGGGGAAGCAAGCTACAGAAAAAGCACAGGCACATTTGTACAATGTGCTATTTAATATATATACACTGTTAAAAATGTAGATAATTTCTAAATGTGTGATGAATGGTATGCACGGAAAGCTATAACAAATACATAGATATGCAAGTCTTTATTTTTCTGGGTGTCAAGAGTGTACCTCTGAGGTATCACTGTCTGTCTGCTAAGGACTCATTAGATGGGGATCAACCATCTTATTTCCCCTTCATTTAACTTACGATAGCCTATCTCTGTTTGTGGAATTTCCCTACATGATAGTCCTGTCAGAAATAACCAAGATAAAATGTTGATGCTTTGTCGAGCATACAGGAATTCTCAGTGTGATTATGACTAAATCTTGTTTCCTTAAGTACGCAATTTCGGGTTTTATCCCCATGTATTTCCTCTCTCTGGGTACATAACATATTTGGATTGGGTGACGAACTAATGAGAGATATATGAGAAACGCTAAAACACATTTATTAAAGTTTTGGATTCCCCTGTGCTTACTGTTCTTTTATTGTTTGCAATTGTAAAGGCATCTACAAGTATTATATAAGCTCTACATATTCCATGCATTGTGTTTGATTTTAGTTAAGAAAACAATATAATGAAGTAACCAGAATAAGATTACTAGTGTAAACTCAACTCCGGTAACTGAAATCATTGAGCTAATGAAGCCCAAGGGCATTCTTGATCGACTGTGCTTTTTAATTTACTGAGACATGAGGACAGCAGTGCACTCTGAGTGCTGCTTGAAATGTAAAGTAAAAAGAAAAATAAAGATTAAATAAATGCAAATTAGATAAAGATCGATTTTTTCATCCTAACTGCAATTTGGTCTATTTCGATGTTATGATGTGCACATACTGAAACTTCTTGTACATGTGTAAGTGCTTTGAGGCTAAACTGCATGTATTTGCTAACACACAGCACTGTGTTAAAAAGTAACCAACCTGCAAACCAAAATCAGTGGTGACATCACCTGGCACCAAAGATCAGCCAGTCAGTAAATGTCAGGGGTCTTATAGATTTTTGTGGCTACTCTTTAACATACTCCTTGTCTGGTTGTCTGCACATCATTGACAACAGGTATGTCTTTTATTCTAAACAATTCACCAATAACAATATTTTTGAAAGGTTACTAGTAACATTTTCAGCTGATTGTTTGTACATTATCCCTGCACTGCAAATACAGAAAAGGTTTAACATTTTGCTACAATATAATGTCACAATACTTACTTGCGTTATCACTGCACACTGACACTGCATGTAAATAGTGTATTGCAGAACAGGCAACTATATTTTTTATTGTTTTCATTCTGCACAGTGTCTGTAATCCAGACCCAACTGAAATGGTCCATCCAGAAGAAGACTGAAGCACTGACAGGAGTGATGGAAGCCGTGTGTTTACCAGCACCAAGCTGTATTAACAGCAAGAGTGACACTTTCATTAGTGTAACAGGAGGTTGTGGTAAATTGAGTGTCAGATTAGTATTTTGGATTGTGCTTTGTGTGTGTCGGGAATGGAAAGGACTTACTCTTCTTACTCAACTTTCACAATTAGGTAAAAAGTAATCAATTACTTTTTATATATGCTGTAATAATAGCAATGTATAGAAAAAAATGTTCAAGCTGGTGTAGTAACTGTTGAATCACTGGTTTGGATCAAGCCCTTGTTATGGATGGTTTGTGCTGTAGGGCAGAAAAAACATATTTCTGTTAGTGAATAAACTCTTTTTTAGTCAAAACCCCACCGGAGCTTATACAATGCTTGCTCTCTACCACACATGCTCTGGTCTCTTTCAAGGCTGTTAGTTGGGTAGTGCTTTTCTCAATGCCACTCAAATAGAAGAGAGGAAGATAAGTGTTTTACCAGCAAACTTTCTTCTGAGCATTGTGGTGTAAAGGTGACACCGTCCCTTTGATTCATTCGTTACATTCAAGAGTTCTTTCAGTTCAGTTCATTCATTTTCAAACTGCATCCTTTTCAAAGTGCAGGTGGGTGCAGTAGAATATGGTGCCGTTCAGATCGTCATTAGCTGCTCTTTGTTTCTGTGGAGTTTGGTGCAGTCAGCAGTCTTAAGACTCTAAAATCCACTCATTGAAGGTTCAGATTTTATTCCCCTTGTGGACAGGCACAACAGAAAACAGGTGCGCAATGCATGCCAAAATATGAGAATTTTTAACTATTCAGTAAAATAGTCAGTACATACATTATTTTATTGCCATTTTGCTCTCTAAATTCACATGAGGCATTTAAATGTTAAACACCGGTAATCCAGATCTCTCAGTAGGTGCAAAATGGGGTTTCAGAGTACCAAACGCAATTTAAGCAGAATCAGTGACCATGTCTCTGTCACCCTGCCCGTTTTTATTGTCAAATAAAAATATTATGCCGAGGCTAGATAGAGGAAATACTGTTGAAAAGCCATCTGTGTTTAAAACAAAGGGAGTGGTGCATCACTCTGCCATTAACTGCCATTCCTAAATTGAAATGAGCAAGCATGCTGCGTAAACCTATAGGAATCTGAATTTAATTGAAATAACACATCTCTCTGTTATTTCTTTTCAATATTCGCTACATACATACATTAAGATAGTGGCTCTGCTCACAATGTTTTACTGTGTCTTTTAGAGTTGTGGTGTTTAAGCTGCTCTATTGGTCTAAATACACACTAATCAACTAATTACCACAAGCTGCACATTCCATCAGCCGAATAGATAATTAGCCCATATGTAAACAGCCGTGGTGGCCATCCATCCATAAAGCTAGAGTTTCATTTATAAATGAGAGTGTCCACGCTGACAGTTTCACTTAGGATAAAAACACAGCTGACTGAAAACAAAAATACCATATATGTGAGTGGTTGGATTCCTTTTCACTGGAGATGCAGTTCAAAGTCAGTTTCTTAGATAAAGCTTTTAGCGTCCTTGCTTCCTCTCTTGCTCTGCATCGTACTCCCATCTCGTCTCACAAGAACTGGGCATGCAGTAAAAAATTTGTGCGTGCAGGGAGTGAATCTTTCACTTTGTAAATTAAAGGAGACAGGCTTTCACTATGCTGCCTTAAAAATGTGCATCTCCCCATGCAGCATAGTATTAAATTTGAATCACTTTAGAAAGCATTTTTAGATGTTTTTTTTTTTGCACTTTGTCATACTGATAGCATGGTTTGACCAGATTTAAAGGAGTGCAATTTGTTCATAAATTAACTACATGTTCACAGACTTCATTAATGTTGAGAGCTGTCTGAGTAAGACAGTCAGAGTGTGTTTTCTCTTTCTGCTACAATGTTAACACCTCACCCAAGTTTGATTGTATATGAAGGAAATTGCTCCACAAACCCCTTGTGCTTTCAACCGAGGGAAAACTGCACAGGGGGCAAGAGTATATATATGACCTTGACTCTTAACAGCAGGAGCTTAGGTCCAAGGTAAAATTGGAAATACTCAGCTAATTTCATCCAGTGCGTGACCTTTGCCATTCCGGGACTTTATTGCCTTTAATTCATCAATGGTTTGAGTTGGAGGCAATTATTCCTGCTGATCTCAGTTCTTAGCAGGAGAACAACAGCGTGATGGGAATTGTGGCGTAATTTTATTTTCACCGTAAACTGGAAACTGCTCACGTGACAGATCAATAAGCCCGCACAGATACACTGTTACCGCTGATAAGCTGCACCAGCTTCCCCACTTCACCTGTTCTACACAGAGGAGTGAAAATTAGAGAAATAAGCGTTTGTAATTGTCGTTCTGCTATGAAACAGATGTGAATTTGTGATGCATGCAGGTATGCTGAAACTGATTCTGTCATCCTTAATATTCATGGAAACACAGAGAAAAGTATCTGTCAAGACAGCAGCTATAATTTTGCCGTAAATATCAAGTTAATTACAAGGCAATCTCATAAATTAGGATATGTAACAACTCCATTATTTGATAGTGTGTCACATTTTCATTAATGAACAGTGAGTGTGTTTCTGTGTATTGCCGATTCGATACAGGTTTTAATCCTGGTAATGGTTGTATTTGGTGCAAGCTGTTCAGTTTCATGAACAATGCTATACATGAATAAACAGGAAATATACTATTATCAAACACGCAATGCATAGATGTGTCTGTGTTATGGGAAGTAGGAGGAGAACGGACGTCTAATAGAACTCCTCCATATACAGTAGATGACAGTATACCATGAAAAATAAATATTTTGATCCCTGTGGCATTCATTAGGCTGCCTCACTTTAATGTTTTTTTTTTTTTTTATAAATCTATTCATAAGAGAGAACTGGCAGACAGAAAATAAAGGGAAAAAAGGTAATGTGTTTATTGTATAGTGCATCAATATCTCGGCTCCTGCTGCTATATCCAACAATCACATTAAAGTGATTTCACACTGTTAGGCCTGGGAGCTTATCCAAGCCATTATAAATAGGATATAGCATTTACATGCACCAACTCTTAAATAAAGTACTTGAGCATCAAACAATATTTATGTGTTTTGTCCATAAAATGTGAAAAAAAAAGTCCATCTGCACTGGTCTGATGTGGCTTATCTTTGAAACCCAGTTGTTATAATCCAGATGACTGAAGTTGTCCTTTCTGAAAGGCTTAAGATAAACTAAAAGACAAACACATCAGCTCCCTCAGTGTAGCACACTTCCTCCTCCTAAAGTCATCATCACATCCTGTCAAAATGTAGATGGCTGTGCCTATTTTACTGTCGTGAGAGTGCCACCTGCTGATCTGAAGCATGTCCAGCATCCACCTGACATCTCTGTTATAATCACCCTTCTGAAAATGAAACAGCCAACCTTTCATAGGTAAGCAGCAGCTTCAGTTATTCAGCTGTTATGCTAATGCTGCAGGTCTGCTCACTGTTTATTTTAAACCTCCTTAATCATCGAGGTAAAGGAAATGTGTGATATGAGCGGTGAAAGACAGTGAACGCACCGAGTGTATAATTGCCTTTGATGCAGCCTCTTAATGATGGAGGAGCTGAGGCGCTGCTCCTATTTTAAACAGGGAAGAGATACAGGAGACATGAATGTAGGGCTAGCAGCAGCCATGATTAAACTCAGGAGAGCGTACCTGCAAGAGAAAGACACTGGGAGCACACATACACACTTTAAATGCTGCTTTTCAAGGAGAGGCAGTGCATTTTACCATTGGTGCTAGAAACAGAGTTGTTTGTTTTTTGTCTCTTTTTTTCCCTATAGGTAGAGTATAGATACAGAACATACTGTATTTCACACAATAGGAAGGCAAAAGGAGAAAAAAAATCCAAGGATGCTTTGATAATCATGACAAAAAACAAAATATTGTTAATGTCTATAGCCTCCAAAACAAACACATGTAGATGCACACACTTTTATGTGCATCTTTATGATATTATCACTCAATGCAGACAGTAGAGCTTATAACAGCAGGCGTTTAAGACAAAATAAAGATTTAAATGTCAATGTGCAGCTAATTGTCCACCGGTATGATTGAATAATTGTAGTTGTGTGTACCGTCTCTCCCTGTGCATGCTATTGTCTAATCCTACTGCTAATATAAAAGAGCTAGTCTTTTGTTTTCCTAGGGAGAGGAGTGCTGGTTGCTTGGCAACACATCATGCCTAGAAAGTTAACAAACAAAACTAACCAATACCACTACTACTTATAATAATGGTAATAATACTTGGGGATGCTGCTTTTTTTTAACTATGCCACAAAATTATGGAATTTTTACCTAGAGATATCAAAGAGGCCAACTCAGTCACTAGTTTAAAAAAAAAATGCTTAATTAACATTTGTACAACCTTTGCATTTTATCAGTCTCCTTTCCTGTTGTAACCCAGCCTCTGTTTTTAATGACCTTTTATTGTCTTATCCATATATTCTGGTTTTTATCAGCCTCTTATCAGCCTATTGCTTTTTTTCTTCTCTGTTTTTATTGATCTTTCATTTGACTGTGTCTTGGTGTTCTGACTTTGTCATTTGCATGTAAAGCACTTTGAGCAGCAATCTTTTTTTATGAAATGTGCTAAACAAACAAGGTTTATTATTCTTTGTATTAATACACTTTGTCATGCCTTTTTCAATCAAACTGAGTGATTTCCTTCCTATCATCATATTTCTTATGCATCGTAAAATGTGCTGCTACATACGGTATTTGGAAACATATGTTGAGGGAATATGTCATTTTGAAATATGAGGGCAAGGATTATATTAGCTTGTCTGCTAATACACATTTTCACTTCTCTCATCTGTGGTTTTGACAAGGAATAAAGTCATTAACAAAGAGTCTCATTACATGTCATTTAAATTATTTTCATTCACTAAATCTATATTAAAAAAGTAATGCAGCTTATTTGATAGCAGCATTTAAATGTATGGCAGTGATAAACAGCACCACTTCCATCGCTGTATATGAGAATTACAACTTGAAAAATGAGTTTGGTATATTGACTTATGCTAAATGGTAAATGGACTGCATTTATATAGCGCCTTTCTAGTCTTATCAACCACTTAAAGCGCTTTACAATACATGCCAACATTCACCCACTCACACACACATTCACATACACTGATGGCAGAAGCTGCCATGCAAGGTGCCAACCTGCTCATCAGGAGCGATACAGCACTTCCTATCCAAAGCACCCCACAATGTTTCTATGCTCACCCATCCACATACACACTCACACACTGATGGTACAGCCATCGGGAGCAATTTTTTTAGTATCTTGCCCAAGGACGCTTCGACATGTGGACTGGAGGAGCCGGGGATGGAACCACCGACCTTCTGATTAGTGGATGACCCGCTCTACCTCCTGAGCCACAGCTGCTATTTATGCTATTTTCTTCAAAGCAAAAATCACAATATCTGATGAACCACATACTCCCATTTATTAAATTGACACTCTGCCAGGATTGTTCCTCCGAGGCTTGTATAAATGTGGGCTTTGGTTTATGATCTAATGGCTTCCCGCTGAAATTGAGAAGGTCATTAATAATGTTATAGCATTTGCATTTTGCTTTGCTGTCATTTTCATATTGTCCCTCTGGTTATTCACTCTGTTTATGATCCAACAAAGGAGTACACTTCTGTGTATTTGTATTCCTGTTTGCAATATGATTAGAAATCATAACTAGAGGGTGAGGAGCCCTCCTGCCACTGCTGCTGTGTCTGGTTTTATATACAGTATATGCCATTACAGTGGCTCACAATATCAATTTTGTCCACCGTCTACCTCCAGCTGCTTCTGACCGACATGTATTGAACGCAGGTCAGCAGCAGCTTCAGTAATTGACGCTCAGTTTAAACTATGTGTTGAATACCTGATGCCAGAAATAGTGTCAAACATACGTGAGCACTTACACCCTGATGAGCAATATTTCCTCCAGTAACAGCAGCATTATTAAGTAATGCTACAGCACTTTAGCCTTTCATCAAGCTAGGAACCAATTTAGATCTGTGTAGGAGGCTGAGAGCTGAGGCTGGATGTGACTGGAAATTTTGTTTTGTTACTCTTTTGTGTTATAAGAGCGCAGCTCATAAGGCAATAATTAACTTCCGGGACATTTGCACTTGTCATTTGGTTCTCTGGATACAGTGCAGTGCAGGGGTGGAACACCTGAGACGATAAATCATATTAAAGGTTTCTTTTACCTTTAATTGTTGATCGATAATTCAACATATACACACATACAGTAATGTTTTTAACAACAAAATTACAATAGAGCTTGATTTTAATGCATAGCTGCACCTGGCAGGATTCAGGTAATTGCACCATTGACTTAAGTAGGGATGTTAGATTAAAGGAATAGTCTGACACTGGGGACTCAGTGTATGCATTTTCACTTTCTTGCCAAGAGATGAGAAGATCGATACCATATAGAGTGGTATCAATCTTCTCATCTGACTCAAGAAGAGAAAGCAAGTAACTGTATTTCCCAAATCTCCCAGCCTCAATTTCAAGTAACATGTTTACATATTGGACATGAGGACACTTTTTGTGGTAAACAGTTTTTTCATACAGCTATTTTTGAGCAGGTAGTTTTGGCACAAATGGGGCAAGGCGGTCTCTAAACTGATTTAGGTGGCAGTGAGTGTGAAAGTGTTAAAAGCGCAGTGCAATTGTAGGCTATGGAGATGATGCTCGGGCTCCTCTCATGCACCTAATAGCCGCTGAGCGACTTAAAGGGAGGCGCTAATTCGAGGGATTTATCACATGATGGATGGGAATTGATGTGTTAAGAGACCTATGAGAGCCCTAGACAGCAGTCATAAATCTTGGTTCATGCATGATACTACAAACATATTTGCATCTCTCATTTCGCCACATGAAATTAGTTGTAAAATGTGATGGAACGGACCAGAGCCCATTCCACGGATCACTAGAGAAGGGATAGCCATTTTCAACCCAATTTCTGCAATCTAATTTGAGCACTAGCTGGGACTCTGAAGTGGAGTGATAATATTGAAGCATTACTCACATGGAAATGCAGTGTCAGTTTGATGCTGTCTTGGTCTGCATGTACAGAAAAATGATAAGTAAATTACAGATCTGGAGGTGCCAATAATGCAATTCTTTTTTTTTTCATTTCAGAGAGAAAGTCAGAGGTGTGTGTATTACTATTGATCTCTGTTGTGTTGTGTGTCTGTGTGTGTGTGTGTGTGTGTGTGTGTGTGTGTGTGTGTGTGTGTGTGTGCAATTAGTTCATTTGTAGCATTGGGAAAAGTGTGCAGGCTGCTGTAATTGGCAAATCACATGGCAAGATCTCTCTCTGTCAGTAAATACAGGTAATTGCCATACAGAGAGTGTCTCTAATGCCATTTGTCTTCCTGATGTGTGATATTACTTAGCAACCATACTGAGCTCCATGTCTGTGTTAATACATCCACGGCAAATTATTACTGTATTTTAAATGTATTACTGAATTCTTTTTTTTTTTTTTGTATTTCTGTGTAACAGGCCACAAAGCTCTAAACGTCTGCAGTATCTTTTCTTTGTCTTTAAACCTTTGATAATTCCTGTAAAATGAACTATTTCTTGCATTTGTTAGCAGGTACAGTGCACATAAGGAGCATATGTGTTTCACCAACTTCTTTGTTTTACCCAGAAAGGTTATATACTCATTTTCTTATTATGTTTGTTAGAAAATAAAGAGAAAAAAACATGGAATACAAGACCTCCCTTTTTCATCATTAACAGAATGGCGATGTGACACTCAAAACAACACAGAGGCCTTTTCTCCACTGTCAGTCAAAAACTAATTTCATGCTCATAAAACGCCTGGTGGGGTTGAAAATATGTAAAGGATACATGTTGAGGGGGAATTTTAAAGCCATTGTTTTTCTTACAATTCCCTATTTGCATTGCTTTCTAAGGGTGACATGTTATAGCAAATGTATCTGGAAAGAAATCAAAGAAGAAGAAAAAGGGGAAAACTAATTTGTGGAGGCAAATTCTTCTGAGATCAAAACAATCCTCCAAATTTAGTTGTACTTTTCTAATATGTGTACTTTTATGGACATTTATTTTCTTTTATAGCTTATTTGAAACCGATTACAGTATATTTTTTACAAATCCAACTTCTACAGTTATTTTTGATTACCCAGGTGATGTGGTTATTTTCTCTTCATTTGCTTACATTACCCTTCCCTCACAGGAAGGTCACAGCAGCTGCTTCTGTGGATCTACTGGGAAATCAGTGTTCCAGGGTCGACAGAGCTCAACTTGAACAACAAAGTTTGTCCTCTTGCATCACACCTTAAGATTCAAACTGGAATTTTACTAAACAATCTATACAACAGGTATATTATAATACATAATATCTGAAGCTGAAGGGTCAAAAGAATGTGGTTTTGGAAACTTAAGCTCTCACATTTGCAAGCAAGAACATTTGTGTAAACATGACATCATAATTTACACTAAACTGTTCAAAAACTGTTCAATATTTTGCACAAAATCCACGACAGTTTTTTATTTGAAAAAAGACATTTTACCTCGCTATTTTCAAGTTCACAGACTGAACCAAAGGAGACTGTAATGAACATGATTACAAGCCTCTTGTCTCATCAGTGTCATAGTAGACAAGATGTGTGCGGGTACTAAAATGTAAAAGCTAATGGAATAAAAGTATTTACAATCAAGCTGGCCCAAAAAACATCAATTAAAACTGAGGAATGTGTAGCAGTGAATATGTTGTGCTTATTCAAAGTTACATCATAGAGCCAAGTGTATGTCTTTGAGGCATGTTTCTCCCAAACACTCAGTTCAGAAAGATAATTCCCGTTCTGTTTCCTTTTCATCAAGTGGCATATGTTCACTATGTTAGACGTTGTTTCACAGACGCTATAACAAGGCTGTGGTAGGATTTGACGGCTGTGTCAATTAGCAGTCGGGCTGATGGGGGGTGGGAATAAAACTAAAATTACAAGGGAAACACATGAAAAGCTAAGAAGGCATTCATGATATAAGTTTCAAGTACGTCCGTTGTGTGAGGTATGAGTAACACAACAGTTGCTGACTGTATATCAAACATGCACAGTTTGAGCCTTCAGGTCCACATTAAGATAAATGTGCAATTTGAAATTTCAAAAATTGCCCCCCTCTGAAGAGGTGTGTAATGACACGGTAGGCGCACATTGAAGGCTGCAGGGTCAAATGATCACTTTTGGCATCTATGCAAAGGGAAAATAATTTCATGTAGCCCTCTGAATGTACTAGTAGTCACCTTACTGTGCATTTCTATACAGTTTTCTCATTACGTTATGCTCCAGCCAACAGCTTTCCCATTCTCCTTTCTATATCCATCACTTATCTCTGTAAAAGTGTTCAAGTTTTGTGTTAAATAGCATGCCAACAGAACATGGAGGTTCATTTGTCTTTACTACAGGCAAACACATAAAATGCTTGGGTAAATAAACACCTGGCTAGTAAACTGTTGGATAATTAATGCTACACCTGCTTTCATTTTTCATTCTGTTGTTACAGTCTATAGATGTTAATTACTTTGGCCTTCATGAGGATTCACTTCACAGTAGTATCCGACTTTGGGTTTCTGAGGGGCAGATTTGAAAAACTATGTTATGTAGTTTGAAAGTATCACAAGCTGTAGTTGTTTATGTTCATATGCTGTACAGACTGTACAGACTTTTAGAGTAATTATCAGATTTTTGATTTTGGGCTATATAAATAAAATTGACTTGACATGACTATTTTGTTTTGTTTTATTGTTGGTACCCTCATTAAACAACTGTCACCACAATGCTGGCTGAGAAGTGATCTGGTTCCTATATTTGGACTATCCAATATAAGTGTTTTATTAATTCAAAACATTTGGGAAAGTGTGTAAACACCAACATTTGTCTATGTTTGAGGAGATGAATCACTCAAAAAAGAAATTATAGATAAAGTAAAGGAAAAACTCTTGAATAGATGTTGCCACAGCAGCCAATCTGGTACAGGACAGCCCTGAAACATCACTCACTATTAGAGACATTGTTCATTGTAATTTCGGCTTGAGAGTAATTCAGCTATATAAGCCATCTTGCCACGCCATCTTTTCTGCTGACATTTGTGGTTTTGAGCAAAATTTCTGAAAGTTACATGCTCTGTCACTGCTGCTATAAGAAATTGTTTGCACACAATTACTTTGTGTGTCTGTCAGCTTGTTATAGAGTTTTTCTGCCCCCAAGTGGTAAAAAAAAAAAAAAAAAATAGACAATTCAGCTTTAAAGATCAGGTAGGTCTAGTCAATGTGAGGAGATTTTTTTCCCCAAATGTGTCCACCAAGACACAAGTGCAGGACTACAGAGTAACTAAACACAGGCAAAATAATCTTGATTGCACAGCCAACAAGTGGGAATAAGCAGCAGCCAGCAATAACTGTTGAGTCTGGTCACGAGTGCAACACAGGAGACCACAGCTGGTGTAGTAACCAAAGAGATCTGTGCAGCAATGCTTTTCCTACATACAAGATGTCATGTGGTGGTAACACATGACATCATGTGGAGGTAATTCATTTTTTTATTGTTATGGCATAAAAATTAATTAAACATCCCAAACCATGACGCCATCTACCAAACGTCAGACCCATTTCCCAAAACTATGAACACTATTCCCCTGTTTTCACTCGTGCTAGTTTAGAAAGCAATGACATTCAGTAGCATTCAAGTCATCACAGCTGGAACACAATTAACACACAGTTCCCCAGGTGGAAACAATAAGAGTCCAAATTGTTCACACACCAATCAGAACGTCAGGATAGATAGATAACAGGGCCATGGGTCAGTTCACTTTGAACAGTGGATCCACAAAGACCTGAAGCAGAATAAATGTGATTTCTTTCTTAATGTTCTTAATGTTTTTTCAGTGGTTTATATTGGTAAATACATGGAAATGATTTTACTGTATTCTACATTCTTCATCAGTTGCATATCTTTACAGTACATTTACTTTTTCACTCACTTTCAGTTTATTTTACTGCAGTGCATTGAGAAATTAAACATTTTGAAAATACATGTGTTGTGTCTTTATATTGTGTTCATCATGTAAAGTGGTCTGGGGGGAAACCATAAGCGCCATTATTCATTGCAGTATCAGGTTTTTACAGTAGTTTTGAATTGATCTCACCAGCTGTTTTATGGCTGTTTTATGTATATTTGATGGCTTTTCTGTGATGCCTGAAGGCAAAGTTTGGTTTAGATATAAGATTACACAGTTTTGAGTGGAGAGTTTGATGTGGAAGTGTGTGAAGATGAGTGTGCAGTTATGTATTTGTGTTTAGGGGAAATGGAGCCTAATCTCAAGAAATGTGTTTTGGCAGTCGAGAGAAACTGTACTGCGCATGCGCGTGTGGCGTTAAAGGCGTGTTTAACAATGGGGAGCCTCGCGACTCTTCCTCCAGGTGACTGGACTGGCTGATCTGGTTCAGAAATCACATGATTGACTTCCTCGGACAGAACTGCAGGAGTTCTTTGTCAACGCGGGTTTTTTGCTTATCATGGCGATAACACTGTGTGCTGTTTTTCTACTTATTGCCTCTATTCACGCCTGTGGTGAGTAACGCTACAGTCTGTCCGCTTTAAAGTGCACTGTGCTGGAGTCGCAGTCTGTGTAAACGCCGCAGCAGCCTCCTGTTTTGTTTTTCATCTACACAGCGCGCGACGTTTAACTTCCTGATTCGTTAATGACATTTTTGATGCTGTTTACATCAGGATTTTGATAGCTTTACACTTTTTTCCTCCATAATTTCTCATGGCATTCCGTAAGATTTTAGTTAAGTAATTTAAGAGTTCTTCAATAACAGTGGTAGGATAAATATGCCTTATTATAATGTAGAGCTGTAGTCAGGGTGCAAAATTAACTTTTTTTGTCCACCGGCCAAATGGCGAATGTTCACATTTTACCAGCCACTCAATAGATTACCATTGTTTGTTTGGCTGGTGAGCAAATCTACCAGCTGGTGCTAATTTTGTGCCCTGGCTGTAATGATTAGTCAATTAATCTATTGACAGAAAGTTAATCGGAAACTATAATGACAATTGAAGTCCTTTTAGTAAGGAAAAATGACAAAAAAGTGCTGGGTTCAGCTTTTCAAATGTGAGGATGAAACTTTAATGAGTTAATTTGAAACTTATGTGTCATACTTGGCAGTAAAACTTAATATCTTTGGATTTTGGACTGCTGATCAGACAAAACAAGACATTTGAAGACATCTCTTTGGGCTCTAAGAAATTACAAGATGCATTTTTCACTATTTCTGACATTTTATAGACAAAATGATCAATCAAGGAAATAATTTGAAGATTAATTGGTAATCAAAATAATCCTTAGTTGCAGCCATTAAAACTTTATTTGGTAAAGTCAACATACAGATAACGTAACAAACAGACATAACAACTCATACATATCAAAAAGGTGCATCGCAATAGAAAAATTAAAATAAACACAGTTTTAGCTGCGTTTGAATTGAGAGGAGAGATCCCAATGCAATTGAATGCATCAATTGATATTTAATAAATAAACTGATATTTAGTAAGAAAAAAAATTAGATTTATTATTTTTTTTAAATCTTGTCTGACTTGTCTGTGTGTATAGATGGGAACCTTTCATTTGCCTCCTACTACCAAGACCACATGGTGCTGAAGAAATCTCCAGAGAAAGCTGTGCTGTGGGGCTACGGCCCAGAGGGTGCACAGGTCACCGTCTTCTTGTTAGGACCAGTAACCCAGAAACACTCACCGGTCACTGTGACAAAAGGTAAACACACCCAGTTGTTGTCATGCGGGATGTTTATTCCAACATCTGCAGGGTACTGGATTGAGAAAGGGAACAAACTTGACTGCGACAGAGACTCCATTTTGTACCAGAGCTGTTAATGTTGTGACATTAAGGAAGTGGCCTGAAAATTGTGGTTTGGAAATGATTCTCAGATATTGTTTATCAGCTATTTTCTATAAATGTTTCATTCTTCTTTCCTGATTTGTTTTTTTTAATTGTGGCAACTCCTAATCCCACCACTGTGTTTAAAATATTAGGATTGCTGTCTTACTGACTTGCATCCACTGTTTCCCTGGCAGAATGTGTCTTCCACCTACAGTATATTCATTTGGTCACTTAATATTGTTGACAGTCCACACATCGATTACTGCTGTTGTCATGAATAATGTCCATAACACACACAGGCATCTGGCGAGTCACCCTTGACCCCGTTGAAGCTGGTGGTCCCTACAATGTGACGGCAGCTGTTCACAACAGCACAGCCACTCTGACAGATGTGCTGTTTGGAGACGTTTGGCTGTGCGGAGGGCAGAGCAACATGTTATTTGAAGTATCTCAGGTAGACTGAGCTAGGTGAACACCTATCTGTCTAATGTGCTTGACCATGCTAACATACATGTGCCGTTCTTACTGCAGAGGTGAATCACAAACACACAAAAAGCATAGAAAGTTAAAAGTCCTGTGATTGTGTGATATTATTTACCTGAAATTGTGAGTGCAGCACAAAGCAATAGTATGTATGTGCAAATACATTTTAGCTTTTGATTTAAAAACTTTCATCTGGTGCTAAAAAAGCAGGAAGTCGTGATGTGGCTATAATAGTTTGAAAGCTTGCACAAATACATCAGTGGCAGGAAGTATTCTTGGGAAATAAACTGTATAATTATTTTTGATTGTTTCTTGAACTTTCATTTATTTATTAATCTCCAACAGCTTTTGAATGCATCAGCGGAGCTGAACCGTGCAGAAAAGTATCCTCATGTGAGGACTTTTATGGCGTCCTTGAACCGGAGTGACACTGAGCTGATTGACTTGATTCAAGTGGAACATTCCTGGTCTGTGCCCACATCAGGTATGAGAAGGATTCATTTATTTATTGAATTGTTTTAAGACTTAGTTGCAGCTAAAGGTTTTGTTTTGGTCTATTGAACTGTTGTGTATTGAAGTGGTGTGAGATAGAACTTGCATATATTACATTTGTTCCTACGTCATTTTCTTACAGTATAGTATAACGTATAGTTGAATCACATTTGGTAAATTCATACCTCAATCACTTTTAAATATCAAGCATGGTGCTCTATCTATTCATGTGTTTTCAGTATTTAACAGGCTTGTGTGTTTCCAGAAACTCTGCCTGGGTTCTCTGCAGTGTGCTGGCTCTTTGGTACTTACTTGTATGACTACCTGAAGTACCCGATAGGATTGGTGGAGTCGTGTTGGGGAGGCACACCGATCGAAGCGTGGTCATCTTCAAGAGCACTGCGGCACTGTGGACTAGAGCAGACAGAAAGCAAGTAAGGGTGTAGAGCAAACAGAGCACTGATATGCATGGTGATATATTCAGAAAGCTTTTTCTAATTTTACCACAGTCAGGTAAATGTAACTCTTATGCACTCAAAAGTTTGGTGTACTAATGCACTTTTAGTTTGAGCTAAATGCACTGTTTCTACTTTCAGCCTGTTGCAACGGCTCAGCCTGTTACCACCGCTCGGCCACTTTGAGAACAATTCTGTCCTGTGGAATTCGATGATCCACCCGTTCCTCAACATGACCATCAAAGGAGCCATCTGGTACCAAGGTACAGTAAGACTACCTGCACAGGTATCAGATGTTCACTGTAGCCAAATATACCACATGCATCTATGAGACTTGTCCGCTCTTTCAGGAGAGGCAAATACAGTCTATCATCAAGACAAGTACAACTGTTCTTTCCCTGCTATGATTGATGACTGGAGGATGGCGTTTCACATGGGCTCAGGGGGGCAGACCGCTATCGACTTCCCCTTCGGATTTGTCCAGGTATGTTAGTATTTGTGTTTTTAATTTGCAGAAGAGGAACAAGTACTAAAATGAAATATTCAATATAGTGTACGCTTGTCTAATAGTGCTTTCTTTAAAGACACTATATGTAGAGAGATCTAATCCACGATTTCTGTGAAATGCAGCTGTCCACCAACCAAAAACGTGCCATAGATGATGGCTTTCCAGAGATCCGCTGGCACCAGACAGCCGATATTGGCTTTGTCCCAAACCTCAAGATGAAGAAGACATTCATGGCTATGGCTCTTGATTTGCCAGATCCATCATCACCCTACGGCACGTAAGGATCTTGTTTATAGCACGTGAAATTTTTCACAACACTGTAAAGTTTTCAACTCCTGCTCATACCTATGTGTGAGTCACACTTGGGAGTGCTTGAGATCCTGCAGGGATCATTAGCATCTGTCTTGAGCTGTAGAGAATATCTGCATCACTTGACCAGTCAGTACCCTGTTTGCGATGACTCTGTCAATCAGACACCTGTGCATACCTGTACCACGCAAATAAGACTTTTTAATCACTAATGTCCCAACTCCTTCACATAGATTTGATCAACAATTCTTAAACTTGTCAGAATTCCAAGTAAAACTCATACTTGAGAGCTAATTTCTGCTCCCATGACATGCTGATTCAAATTCAAGATATCTTTTATACAAAATGCTGCAGGCACAATTTTATCTGGAGCAAAGAACTCTGTCATCACACCTGCTCAAATGCTCCAGATCCAGCTTCCAGTTAGTCCACAGATGGATTTTAACATCCTTATAAATGTCTACAAAACCTTTTTTATGAACTTGCTCCTCATATAAGACAGTCGCTGGTAGAAATCTCACATTGACAGACTTCATGAATGTACCAAAAACTGAAACACCAACAGTGAAGCTGCTGTGTCTTATTTAAAAGAATATGTGCAAGTGATGAGTGATTTTTTTTTTTTTTTAATACTGTATTGACTTTCAAACTCTCCATCTGGTTTCACCAACTGGCTAATCCATGATGTCTGTTTAAATATCTGACCTTCTGTTCAGGATCCATCCCCGTGACAAGGAGGATGTAGCCTATAGACTGACTTTGGGAGCAAGGGCAGTGGCTTATAATGACAAGAAAGTGTCCTTCTTGGGACCTTTTCCCAGCCAAATCATGTCCTTTCAAATGTATGTCAGCGTTGCCTACGACCAGACAGTCTCTGTCACACCATCTAAAGACATCTTTGAGGTAAGGCTGGCAGTGGTGTACTCGGTGTGAGTAAAGATTTGTCCCATTTTGAATGGTATGATCATTTCTTGCTAAAGAAATCATTGAGCTCAAATCGCCTTTACATTATCCCGTGTGTTTTTTTTTTTGTTTTTGTTTTTTAATGTAGATCTGTTGTTCGGGGAGTTCAGCTCCATGTGGGCCTAAGTCCCCCTGGGTTCCAGCTCCCATCTTATGGTACAATGCCACTGCCGTCGTGTTATCTGCCAGTTTTTGTTCATCTACTTCTGAAGTAGCTGCTCTTCGATATGCATGGAGAGACTGGCCCTGTGAATTTAAAGCTTGTCCAATCTACGGCACCAGTGGGGATTTACCTGCACCTCCATTTACTATCAACCGCCAAACAGCCAAAGGAACCGTTTGGAAAAGTTACTGAGCTAGAAACTACTTGCCACTTTAGCAAGAGACAAACCACTTTTGGAAATTCTTTGCCATTTAAAAAAAGGTTATAAAACACTATGTTGTGAGTGCTATGCTGTAGCACTCTACGGTATATCAATGCCAATAACTGCTGGATTGTATGAATCTAGAAAATCATGACAGATGAGTGTTTATTTGAACAAAACTTTTTGATTTTGATGACAGCACAACTGAGTCCTTTTGACTCACATCATTTGCACAAATAAATGACAAAACAATTAAGTTTGTGTGGGTGTGTTGCATTCAAAGCCAATGCTTTCACTTCAAAGTAAAAGAGAAGGAAATGCAGTTGAATTATTGATTAATCAAACATGATCAATAGTCATTTCAATTGGAAGAATGTTACAACTGCAACATTAAGTAGGGTACCAACAGCTGTGCTATAGTAGCCCATGGACCAACTTTTTTTCAGTGTAATCTCCAAATAATGAAAAAGCCAACACTTACTATATTTTCAACAAATGCAATTTTCAATACAGAGCACAAAGCTAACTTTCTAGCACGCATCCCCAACAATGCTTTGCCTGGGGCTTGTTAGATGATGGCAGAATAAATAACATAGGTTTGAGTTATCTACCTCTGCTTGATGAACACTGAATGAATATTGTTTGGAATTTAAAAAAAAAAAAAAAAAGGTAAGCCTTGTAAATAAGAATGAGTTCATGATAACAATCAGTTATTTCAGAGGCGCTTTGGAGCAGAATCTCAGGAGCTGTAATAGGAGGTAGAGGGCTTCATGGTGGGGGAGGTCAGGTGGTGCTGATGAGAGGAGCTAGGAGACTGCGGTGTCTGTCCTGAGGGAAAGGGATAAATAGTGGCAGAGTCACTGTCAATGTCATGCCATGTAATCATGTTAGCATTAAAAAGAGATAACAAAACATACTTATTAGTTTTTTCCTAACCTACAGTAGCCACTTAATACATTTGATATATTATTTACACCAGAGGCCTGAAGGAGCAGTCGATGGGGTGAGGAGGGTTATTCTGACACACTCTCCAGCAGAGCAAAGTATCACTGAGCTGCTCCACTGACATTTTGACAGCAGTTGAGGAAGAAGACTCAATTTTTCCATTCGTCTCCTCACCAAGGGATTCTACCCTGTGACCTTCTCACTATAAGCCAAGCTGTTAAACCTAAAGGCTGCCGTGTCTCCCTGCATTTCACATTCAGTCATCAAACACATCTGCTCTACAGCTGTGAAATGTTTTTTTTCTTGTACATGGAAAAATCAAGGTCCGCCAGATGTAACAGGCATAATAAAACACATGAAAGAATTTATGCACACAACAACAAAGACATGGAAAACCTGTTTTTAAACAACCTGTGATGTGCTCCGTCTTTATGTTCTCATCAAAGCCCTGGTGTCTCTGGTAGGCATCAAAGTTGACAGAGGCGTCGTCCTCTGATAGGCTGTGAGGAACCTGGCCATCACCAGGGCGACACACCTCAAAACGTATCCATCGATAGCTGTATGAGCATAATAGCCAATGAGTACTTAAAACCAGCCAAAATAAATATGCATTAAGAAATCTAAACTCTAAATGCATGCAAGTTGCAAACAGGTTGGAAAATATGTTTTGGTAGATAATCATTATTGTAATTAAGTGATCAATCCACATTCAGTGAGCAGGGTGAATTTACTTGCTACACTTGCGTGCTCCAGGACAACTCTGGATCAGATTCTGGATGGTGGGGTGAGAGAAGCCAAAGAAGTCTGCTCCTGATGGCACAATGGGCTCAACAGACTTGGAACTAGGAGAAGGACATGTTGAATAAGTACATAATTATATAGAAAGTTTTTTTTTTTGCTAAATAACCACAAGCCTCTGTGATGAACTTTGATACCTGACAGATGCGATGGTCATTAGTAGATTGGAGTGGCACGTCAGGGCAGAGGAGGCTACGATGGCATTCTGAGGATCTTCTTCAGGTACAATCTCAAACTGGGGAAACAATATTGGAAAATGTTTTAAAGTTCCTACATCCAAACAAACACCCCCACTGCAACTCAGTCATTCATACCATTTCAAACTAAACACAGATAACTTCTATAACTTCTGTAATTTAAATACTTACGCTTATTTACATCTGCAGACAAGGGTCAGGAGAATGATGGCGGACATTTGCCAAACAGATTTCTGACAACTTTGAGACAGATTTACTGCGGCTTTTGTGCCAGCTTTTCAGGGTGCAGATGCAAAACATTCTCCCCCAAACACATATTGTATGTATTTACCAATTGCAGTGCACACGTAGGGGAGGACCGAACAAATAATCCACATCAACACCATCTCCAATTCCACCTGCTCCACTCTGAGCTGCTGGGCATGCTGCTCTGACCCCCTACACCTCCCTCTCTCTTTTATCTTTTCTCAGTAAATCTAGCCCTTTGTGTGTGTACCTGTGGACCTGTTCCCCCATCCTTGATTTGGCAGGTGTAGAGGCACTGTTGGTCGGGGTTTTTCATGCTAGCAAAGACTCGAGTGCTGCAGAAGCCCACTGGGTAGATGGCACACTCGTCATGGAACAACATTCTGTCTGTGATGATCTGGAGAGCAGTCAAAAGTTTGCATTTAGTAAAATGCATGTTGTGGTTAGTGGTCAGCTTTTAGAGAAGTACACTCATACTGGGCAGTTTCAGTTGTCTCAGCAAGAAGACTAGAACACAAAGTGTCTCAATAAGATGTGCCAGTGAGCTGACAGGTACATGAGACCTTTCTCACAGCAAACATTTTAACTTCTCAAATCTGACAAACACACTCTGCTTCTCAATGTTCCAAAACACTGAGACCTGCGGTGAAGCTGCCTTTTACAGTTTTGGACAAACCCTGAAATGATGTTCTTCTGGATCTGAGACATCAAGGCTTTTAACTGCCAATTAAAAACTCATCTCTCTTCTTTCGCTGAACTATAAATGGTACTTTTGGAACATGTGTGACAAAGCTATGACATGAGTTATGTCAAACAGTGACCTCTCCCAGACTGTAGACTGTTAAGCCTCCTAGTACGATGGGAAAAACGGGACGACCAGATGAGTCCAGAGGGATGGGTTGCACCAGCTTCCGAGAGCCGTCTGCTAGTTTTCTCTTCTTAGACATTTTCTTTGGGACTGAAGAAAAAAAAAAAGAGATTAAAATACTAATGAATCCATTTTAGACTATATATTAGCATCAAATTTTCACACGTGTCACATTAATCCTGTTGCTCTCCATGTAAGTCCCATCTATTTTTAATATGTATCTACATTAGTACTTCACCATAATACTCACGTTCCTCCTTTCCGTTCTCTCGTCCTCGCTCTTTCCTTTCCTTTTTGGGTTTTTTAAGAGGTCCCTCGTCCCCGGTTGACACCACTGATGTAAGGTTATGCCCCCCAGACAGGCCTGAAGCCCCAGCTGAACCTGAGGTTAATGCCGCAGGCGGCACAGCTGGATGAGAGCTTGATGCAGGTGTTGGCAGTATCTCCCCCTCTGACAAAGACTGGTACTGCAACAACGACTTCAGTAAGAACCTGAAAATGAAAAAAAATATGTTAATAAAATTGGACTCCTGTTTTTTAATATCACATGAAGTGAAAAATGTGCAAAAAAATGACTTGACCGAGCCGGTGGTGGGTTCTTGCTGAACACATGTTTTTAGACCGTTATGGAAATCATCAGTACAGCATAAAACATCTTAGCTCACCTGCGCTCCTCCTTTGCTCTGAGAAACTTCTCCTCTAAATGGGCAACTTCATCACAGAGAGCTGCATTCTCCTGTTATTATAATTATAACACAAATTATTAGAGCCATGTATCTGAAAACATACAAATATTTATATACTTCCAACTTGGTTTTCTTGTAGTTCTATTCGGTAACAACCATAATGCAGAAAAAGCAATTTTTCATAAATACATGGTTCACTCACAAATATCATGGCGCGAGCTGCTTTGCGCAGTCTCAGGTATTTGAGCCGGTACTTTTCATTCTGGTTTTTTCGCGGACCTCTCTTCATCTTTCCCTTTTGCTCAAGGGAACTGGTGGGAGATGGGAAGGCGGGCGCCGAGGCACCTGAGCCAGAACTGGAAATGGTATTCTGCTGTGGGGAGCCGAGGAAAGACTGGGCAGTGAATGCCTGCAGGGCCTGCTGCCGCTCCTCATCCGTCTGTGAGAGGACAGAGGGGAAGAGAAAGACAGAGATCTGTTCCTGTGCAACGGGAGAACCTGAGGCTTGTGCTGGTGTCACCTCCAGGATGCTGGATGAAAACACACTAAAATGCAGATGATAAAATAATAACTGATGTAGCTTACATTTAAAACTGCTATATGACAAACAATGAAAGTTACTGAAAACAAAAAGTGCACAAGTTGAAATTATTTATCTCAGATCCATACAAATCCAGGAAAACGTCGGTCTTTGCCAGGTGTGCTTTACTGAAAATGTTATCCAACATGGCTCCAAGATCCTGCTGCTAACTAGCATTTAACACGGCCTTTACACTGCTCAGCTTTGGAGCTCAGCTTTTAAAGTGTAAACATGGGTACTACAGTTGTCATAGTACACTTAGGGGCTTATTAAAAGTTTGGAGTACTGCTGCTATAACTACATATTAGGAGTGACTTCTAAATTCTGCTCGCAGCTACATGAGCATTACCCCAATTTCCTTGCATCAGCTTTAAAAAGACAGTAATTTAAAAAATAGCACATATCCTACGACATTATACCAGATAGCTTTGAATCGTCACTACAAAAGCAACGCTGCACCTATCACATAATTATGTTGAAATGGGACTTTCAGCATCAATAACTTTTGTCTATATGACAGAATTATACCCGGCAGTGATGTGCATCGAACTACGGTTCTGTAATAGCAGCACCCCAGAATTTATCCATGACAAATAGTCAGGCATAAAAAGGTCAAATGCGTTTTCATTAATCCCATAACATATTTGAGGTTTAGTGTGAAAATTGGTATTAGTGTCCCATAAAACTCACCAGCAGTGCAAAGACTCCGTTTCTGTTCTCAATCCTCTTGAATCTCCTGCTGCCTTTTTGTGTCTGAAACATAATGTGAGACTGAGGCCAATGCATGTGGCTGGAAAAGCCAAATTTGATTCGCAAAAAGCTGGGGGTCAATTTAGATCAGTTCATTATAAGATACATTAGGTTCAAGGGTTGTGCATCTGAGCACAAAGCATCCTGTTTCTGATTATAGCACATTAATATCTTCCCCTCTTTAAGACGGTGAGGTGATGTAAAAGAAGCAGAATGGAAAAACATGGAGAAAGAAAAGATACTAACAGAAATAAAGATGAAGCATGTACTGTATCCACTGGACTAACACAAATGATGAATGGAAGTGCAAGTTATACTCAACAGCAGAGGCTGCCGTCACACAGAGTCTCAAAAATCCTCCTTACCTCACGGTACATGACAGCCTCCAGACTTGATTTTGCGCTGCCAATGAGAGAACAAGATATGTATAAGTGATTTTACCAAGTTTTAAAAAGGACTATCCTGAAACAACAACACACAAACAAAACAGTTATCTTGCACCTTAGCCTCTTTGCACAAACTTGGTTTTCATGAACTTGTTTTAAAACTCTCCAACATTATTGAGGAACGATAAACGGCAATTCTGATCACCTCCAGAATACTTAAGAAACTGACAAATAATTACAATTCAAAACATCCCCACTATCCAACAGTTTAACTTCCATAAATGAGCCCAAGAGCAAGAAGAAATGTAACAAATTGTAAGAAACTGCTGTACTTAGATTGAACAAGTCCCCTGTCGATGATTCTCTGTTTAATCTCCTTTATGTGCATGGGACGTCCTGCTTCCTCCAAGACAATCTACATGAGGAAGGGTAGAAACAGAAAACACTTACCAAACAAACAAATCTCACAGCAGTCGATTGCTATAAGTGCTATTACTAGAAACCACACTGAAATATGATGAATGAATGTCAGATACCTGGGCAGCATCGAGCCATGTGAGGTTTGGCTTCTCTGCAATTTCGCTGGGTGGTTCGCTGCAAATAAAAACAGTTAAGCATCATCTACTGTAATAGTATTATTTAATTTTTGGCACCTCTTACACTTTATCAAAATTCAGCATGCATTTATACAAACTTAAGTAAACAGTGAAGCTGAACCAGACTACCAACAAATCATATATTGTCACATTTATAAATTCTACACAGTAAACTTGTTTTTATCAACACAATGTGTCTATGATCCCTTGATACCAAAACCAAAGTTCAGGATTGTCTGGGCACAACGCTTGCTGTTGTTCAGTTGTTGTTCTCAAGCAGAGAAGAGTACATGCCTGAAGCTATTTTCATTTCGACACTCTGGGCAAACCTACACTGTCTCAATAATAATGCTGCTGATGGGATACTCTTCTCTGTAGCAGCCACACTTTGTGCTCCAGGCTGCTGAAATGTACATATATGTTAAATCTTGCACAGTATATCTTCTATATCTATAAGCAGTGTGCCCAGGCTGGATGTAAAAGTATAACATACATGCTTTAAAGTCATATTATGTTCAACAACCTCTCCAGAGTTTCAGCAGTCCCGGACAGACTTGCAATGCTATCCAGAGCAGGAAACAGAGAGTAGCTTCCCTGTCCATCAGCCTCCATCTCAGATTCAAAAGTGTTGAGTGACTCCATAGGAGACAGGGACGAGCCTCTGCCCTGTAAAGACATGAACATTCAATAGACAGCCCTCAGTCTGCGGGTACCTGAACAATACACAGTAGCAACATTTGAGACACAGGAAACAGTAGCACTTGCTAATTGCTAACAAATGCTAATAACATAACGGACAAAAGTAGCAGTTAGCTATAATAAACACACACCTCAATTGACCTGCAGCAAACGAGCTGAACCCACTTCAGTCAGTGCGAGCTTCGGGTTGTTTGTTTCCGTCGTGTATCAAACGGAAGAGATTTTATTTTTCCTAGGACGGCGAAGTCAAGTCTTGCCTCTGATTGGCTCTAACCCTGATATTCTTACCCCTAACCCTAACCAATCTCACTCCTCATGTCTAAACCCAACCAACCCAACCAACGAAGGCAAAGAGTACTAGCCAATCAGAGGCGGAGTAGGGCGGGTTATTCCGTCGCCATCCTGGGGAAAAAAGTTTGCCAACCGGAACCATCAGTCGTCCTCATCGCATTGTTTACATACAGAGAAGCTAAACGCTCCGTCGTGAATGCAGCTACACTAAGGAGCTGTGTATGGCATACATATTTTTTTTGTTAGATGGTGCAAAAAGCAAGTAAAATAAATAAATAAATAAAATGTATGTCGATAAAGCAGACCGATAGAGGAATTATAGTTAGTGGTGTATTTGTTTCACCGGACATTATTACTGAGAGCACTCCAACCGGATATCCGGAGTAGATATGAAGTGTTGAATCAGTCTTCTATTAGAAAAGAAAAGTAATAATATACAAAGTTTACAATCTCGATTGGGAGCAAAATTGGATGTTTTAGATGAAAATAATCTTGAAGTGATTATGAATGAGAGTTGAGGGTCAAAAAAAAAAAAAAAAAGCTTGTGAAATAATCCCAAAGCGGTTGTAGCCTACTGTATGTCATTTTGCCTGAAAACCAAAAAAGAGAAATTCAAGTTTGTGACTGTATAAAAAAGTGGTAGGATAAAATGAGAGTGTAAAGTATGTGCACAAATGATATCAACAGTGAAGTTTCACAAACCAGGTGGAGAAAAGGCTGTTTTGTGAATTTTGAGCAGCCTACAGATTAAAGGCAGAAAATTATGTGGAACTCCCCACACTGTAAGATGCATGTAGGCCAACATTTCAAAATGTGTAACGTCAGCATCACACACAGAGTGGAGACTTCAAGTTTTCACACAGTTTTCTGCTAAATCTGTAGATGTTCCAAGTTTTTGTTTTTTTGTTTTTTTTTCTTCTCATAGTTACAATATATGCAGACACTGAAAGCACTACTTTGTGACATTTTCTAATTCACAGCTCGTTGCCCTAATTTACATGTAACAGTCAAATAAAAATTATGTGAGTCTGTTAGGATGGCCGTGTAGCAGCTAGACTTTAAAAGCAGGAGACTTGAGGTTAGGTGCAGACCAACCAAGTGTTTATTTCACCCACAATGAAGACTAACAATAACAGACATAATTCTCCACCTAAAATACTGTGGACCGCAGGCAGCATGTGGTCCTGACAGCAGCAGTGCTTGATGGAAACTGGCAGCCTTACACAGCCTGCCATTGGCAACGACCTCTGCCCCTAGCACAGTATGGGGAAATCCGCTCCTCACCTGACATCAAAACTACACAAAACACAATACATTAAAATACATTTATACTACACTAATGTCAAATACTCCGTATTAACTTAATTCATGTTATACACAATAGAATCATAGAAAACTTGAACAGCAGATTATACACTAACACCCCTACACTAATTACCACATGGTTTCTCCTGGAACCTTTAAATTGGTGCTCTGATATACTGGGGACTCTGTCAGTCATTGAGAGAGAGCATTGTGAGAGAGCAACGTGAGAGACGTACACAGCAAAGACGGCGCGGCTGTGATACGTGGTTCAGTGATCGGCGATCAGAGGGAGATTGTATCCAGGAAAGACTCTTTCTGCCACAAACTGACAGAGCTGAAAGAGCGAGCGGATCGAAACAGGAGACCAATGTCGCCAACAAACAGGTAAGCGGCTTTTAATCCTTTCTTTCTTTCTTTCTTTCTTTCTTTCTTTTTTTCTTTCTACTTCCATATTTACTTCCACTTGACACCACCACCCAGCCATCAGGCAAACCCACCCCTGACAATCACCCACAATCATCTGTTATATCTATTTGAGCTTATTTTCTTACTTTTTCCTGCTTAGTACCTACTTTCTAGTCTTCAACTGTTTTAAAGCACAAACCACCTTCAAATTCAGCCACAAGCACTGCTTTTAAAACTACTATTTTCCCTATTCCACTCCACAACATCTGCTCCCTATGCCATATTTGGCACCTGATAAGCCCACAATCTCAAACACTACTGCAGTCCTTCAGTTTTTTATCTTATGATGTTCCACCCCCCAAACCTGAAAAACACCAACACAAAGACAACAGGACACAACTACCACAGAAACAACTACAAGGGGACCAGCAGAAAACCAGTTAGCCACCACCTACCCAACCCCCCAAAGACCCACGCCTGTACCACTGCGAGCAGCTAGCCACCAAATCCTCTCATTAGAAAGCTTTATTACAGAAACTCAAAGAAGACTCACTACAGGCTATCACACCACCAGGAGGAACCACTGCACCACAAAATAGCCATGCCAATGCAAACTTATGGTTTGTCATGCATCAGGGTTGTGCAAATACAGTGAACATTTACAGCTACAGCAAATACAGCTCCAACCCCAAGAAGAGAGCACGAAAGGAACTAGATCACACAGATTGATCTGATGCAAACCAGACATAAAATAAAAAAGTTAGTCCGTATGAGAAGATGAGGCATTCTTATATTCACACACACAACATACACTGCATGAATTCCCTTCTCTCCCCCTGGCCCCAAGACTTATTTCAGCACTCTAAAATTACATACAGCCCAACAAGAAAAGCCACACCAGCCACCACTAACCAACAAACTAAACAGCTGATAATCAAGGGGATCCACACTGACACAGACGCCAAATAAATAAAAGAAGTAACTGTAAAAACAAGGTATCTCCATCACCAAAGCACACCACATCACCAGCAGCTACTCAACAACCCACCACCTTCATAAGGATCCACCTCACCAACCCCACAGATGCATCTGGTCTCCTACAAGAGGGTTTCTACATGAACTTCTTCCACTACAGAGTTGAAAAATCTCACCCACCCCCATCCACCCAACAGTGTTTGAACTGCCAGCAATTCAACCACACGTCAATGCAATACAAGAACCTGGTCATATGTCTGTTCAGGAAATCACCACCACAAACAATGTAACAGGGACAGAACAGACTGTAAATGCGGCAAGCACCTACCCACCTACCTAGCCCTCACCACTACAGGACCAAGAAGCTCCCGGCCACAAAATCGCTCATGGTTCCAGTTAGCTATGCCAATGAACCCCCAGGACCCCAGCACAAACCTCACCAAGATACACAGAGACCTCAAATTGTTATACAAAGACAAGAAAACAATACCACCAACTTCACCATCCTCAATAATGACGAACCTACATACATCCACTCTGCCAACTCCACGATGGACATACTGGACGTGGCACTCTCTTGTCACCAGACCTCACAGCCACACTGCAGAACTTCAATGTGAGCCACGACATTGGCAGAGACCACCTCCCCATCCTTGCCGTTTTCTCCCTCACACTCCAGCACATGTCACAACAACCATGGCACAACTACAGAAAAGCCAATTGGGAAACCTACAGGAAATACTTTATCAAACAAACCACAGACATCACTCAGAACCCACACCACCACCACTCACTAGACCACCTGGCCACACACATTGGATCAATACTCACCCAGGCATGTGACACATGCATCACGCTACACACCACCTCCAAACCACAGCAACAGCTCCCACCCCACATCCTACACCTGATCAAAAGGAAAAGAAAACTACGCAGACACTACTTCAAATACAGATTACCGGACACAAAAGCAGAAATAAACCAGCTCCAGAACCGAATCAGACAACGGCTCACTCTGCACTCAGAAGAAAAATGGAAATCATTCTACAATGAACTGGGCAGTGACTACAGAACCAACCCACGCAGTTTCTGGCAGAAAATAAAAAAACAGGAATGGTGCACAAAACAAAAACAACATACCAACTCTAAAACATCAAGATCAAACCGTTTAAAATAACCAAGAAAAAGCAGAAATCACCTCCAAAACATTCACTCCTGTCCCTCAGATCCACACTTTGACCATCGACAAATTCCTCTCCATCTCCATCACATTAGTTGATGACCACCCACTGACACCATCAATCACCCCCCAAGAAATCAACTCTCACCTGAAAGAAAAAGAAAAAGAAAGCACCTGGAGAAGACAACATTGACACCATCCTGATCAAGCAAGCACCAGAAACTTACTTCAGACCTGCTCTCCCTCATCTTCACCACCTGCCTCACTATCGGTGACTTCTCCTTGCCCTGGAAAACAGCCATAGTTATAATGATCCATAAATCAGGCAAAGATCCCAAACACCCCACCAGCTACACACCCATCAGCCTCCTCAGTCACATCAGTAAACTGTTTGAACGCACCATCACTGCACACCTCACACAGCACATAGAGAACATGGGAATCCTGGGTATTCACCAGGCAGGCTTCCGTAAAAACAAATCCAAATCCACCACCAATAACATCCTCAAACTATCAGAAGCTATCACCCACAGTTTCACCAAAAAAAGAATAGCACTATTTTTCGACATTGAAAAGGCTTTTGACAAAATGTGGCACAAGAGATTACTCTTCAGATTACAAGACCAAAAACTCAAAATACCACTTCGCATCTACAATATCATTTCAAGCTTCCTCCACAATCAACAAATCAAGGTCAAGGTTTCCACTTCCCTCTCCACCCTTTCACTCCCGAAGCTGGTGCTCTACAAGGTGCAGTCCTCAGTCCATTCCTTTTCCTTTTCCCTCACATGTCCTATGGTGGGTGGGTCCAGTAACAGACTGGACTGTTACTGGACTTACTCCAAATCAGTTCCACTCACTGCCAAAAAATGCCAAACATGCATCGCTACAATAGAAACCTGGTCCAGTATTTGGAGAATTAAACTCAACCCCACCAAAACTCAGCTCTTCCTATTCACCAGTAACCAGCTGTCCACCTCACCCCCCCACCCTGGCCAAAGAGGCAATGTTTCTAGGAGTCACATTCCAAAGAAACATGGCATAGACCACCCACATCAATAACCTGGAAAAAGAAGGCAATCAAAGACTCAACCACCTCAAAGCACTCAGCAGAAGCAAACACAGTATCACCGAAAATCATCCTCAAGGTTTATCAGACATATATCAGATCAATCTTTGAATATGGAGCACTAGCCTGGACCACAGCCTCACAACACCAAGTCAACAAACTACAAACCATGCAAAACAAGGCTGTACATCAGCACCCACTACATCCACAGCATGTCCGGAATCCAAACCATCCAACAAAGAAACATCATCCTCACACAGAAAAAACATACCTAGAGCAATCTACAACCCAGCACTGACGCAGTTAATCCAAGAAGCACAATGGGCCACCAGAACACCCCTCTCCACAATCCTGCAAAACAAACCACCATAATTATCAACATTCTGCCACTGACAGTACCCTATGATTTAATTTAACTTTAATTTAACTCATTTAAATTTAACCTATTTTATTTCATTCCACACACCTCATATATCTAATGCATCATCTCTACTATTTACTGTTCTCTTTCTCTTTACATTTCTATCAGCTTTACTTTGACTACGGGCTACACCCCTCCACCCCCCAGTCCCCCCACCCCATACATAGACACACAAGCACACATGCCTTGCTTAGCTCTGTTGGCTTTTTCCTGTTGTATTTATTTTGCTTTATTCTATTCTATTTTAATTTATTTCTTATACAAAAATATATATATATATCTTCACCAAAGCCTTGGCCCTTTGCTGCCACCTGGCTCCTCCCCACCGTCTCCTCCTCTCATGGCTCCAAACTGAATTCATTTGTTTATAGATAGAAAAGGACACAAGCCCTGAGCTATCTGTCAGGTTCATGAACTTACTAACTAACTGGGGACTCTTTTAGCCCAAACACTGTGGCTAGGAGGCACAACAGAGGTGAGTGACCTGAACACGTTACACATTTTATTATTGCACAAGCAACAGTTAAAGGTGCAGTGTGTAGAATTTAGTGGCAGAAATGAAATATAATGTTTATAAGTATGTTTTAATTAGTGAATAATCACCTGAAACTGAGAATTGTTGTTTTTGTTACCTTAGTTTGTTGCAATTTGCAACCTCACAGCTAGATTCCACTAAATCCTACACACTGCACCTTTAACACTACATTCAATCCATCATTATTTTGGCCAAGGTTATACCACAATGAGCACATTATGTTGAGGTAACCAAACTAGCCAAACTGAGTATGTCTTTACAGGCCTAGCCTTCAATCACTACACACATCACAATCAATATCTGCAAGACAGACATCATAACATTTCAATAAGAAAACATTCAATCCTTCAAGTTTGTGCCTTATTTCTTTTACCAGTACTTTATACAAATTGTGCTACAAAATACTAGTAATGAAGAGGAACTTCATTACAGAGTCCATGAAATACATCAGTATTCACATCAGTAGAAAAAGTGACATGAGATGATGTCATCAGTTCAAGCCTTGATTTTCTGATTTCCATCTTAGAGAAGTTGTCTGTGTTGCTGCCATTTACAGTGAAAAAAGAACTAAATTATACTCTAAATTATAAGTGTTCTTTAAATAAAATGTAACTGCAGCCAGTCATTGTTGCAGTAACTCTTCCATCTCTTCCAACAGCCGGCTTCTGAGCATTTGATTCATAAATGTGTCTCTGAAGATTCTCGGTCATCCATTTCTCAGGGTATGTAGAAGTACTAAAGGATAATTTATTCCTGAAGGTGTTACGATAACTGGGGAATTTCATAATCATTTTGAAAATCCTGGCATAGCTGACATGCACCACTGCAAAAAAGTAGCGGACGGACACAGTGCTTCTCCTTTTGCAGTTATTAACTCACAACATTGTGATCTGAAAATCTCTCCTCGAGGTCAAGATAACTCATGTTTCTCTTTACTTTGATTTTCTTTTTCTTTTTTTCTTTCTGGCACCTTCAGTATTTACAAATCATATCTTTCCCTGTTCTCCATTGTTGCATGATGACTTATGTGGTAAAGACATAAATGTTTGTGTGGTTGTTTTTGTGTGCTGTGAACAACACAGATTATAGGGACATATTGTGGAGCAAAAATATGCCACACCTACAACCAAGGAAGACTGTCCCTCAGTCGGGGTCAAAAAGTCCTTTAAATGCATGGGTGACTGTCAGAAATTAAGACAAACTGACCTTGTTTATGGTGTACTGAGAAATAAACATCTGCAAACTTCATATTGCACTAGAATTACTGTTTTCTGTCATTCTGAAATGGTAGTGGGCAATAAAATGGTTAGCTTTCCCTTAAATCTGATTGAAGCAGTCTTACAATTAAAGGGTTTGCTCACTCAAATACAGAAAACACATCAAGTGGTATCCAGCTAGCTATTTGGATAGTTGGGTTTGATGAGGTTTTGAGATTTCTGCCTTCACATCAACGGATTGAATTTAATTAGTGGTGTTCACAGAAATGTAAAATTATAATGAGGTTATAGTCTTCATGGAAACTGCTGACAGCATGTTTTGTGGATTATCCAGACTAACGGACAAATTGTTTCTGGAAAGAGATGTTAATGAGGCATCAATGATGTGAAGACCACAACTAAATTTTAGATATAGACATTTCAAAACTTGGTCAAAGCCAAAACCAAAGCAATCATAGATAAGGTCAAGTCAGGAGAAAATATCTTTTGTTGTAATTTGGGTCAACCACCCTTTAAATATCCCCTGTTCTTATCTTCTGCTCTTGATCACCTTGTTGGCCTGTGTTTGTTGTGTGCCTCAAACAGGACTCTAGAGCCTGCACACATGCAACACTATAAAATCCCTACTTTGTACATGTTCATGAAAACAGTAGTGACTCAGCTCTCCTTCTAATATTGGATCTCCTTGTATGTGGCTAAGGTTGAGCTAAACAAGCCCTGTGGTCCTAATTCTAAAATTGTGGCAAAAGATGGCGTTCAGGCAAGACAAGAGTATTTCACAAGAACAGACATGACTAACAACAACTAATGGCTTAAATTGTTTCCTAATTTTTTTTTCACTGTGCAACCCAAGTCAGTATATGCAAGTAAGAATATGCTTCAAGTTGGATGCTGTTATGACCAAAGGGGACAGTGAAATTGCAGATCTTTCATAATTCCATTTTGATATTATTTGTAACCCTGGGGTGTGTTCAGATTTACCCCTTGCTGTATTTTCTGAAATGAGTACATGAACATCTCTTAGCAAATACATTCACCATCAGAGCATTCCTTTGCAAACTCCATACAGAGAGAAAAAATGAGACGGACACATTTTTAAACAGGTCAAAGATTATTTACAGAACTGATTGAATGATAATCACTCACTGTCTGTTTGACCCTGTTGTTTGCTATGCATCAACAGCCAACCAGTGGTCAGACTGAAAAACAATGTCTGTCTCTGAGAACTGTTCCACACATCAAAAACACTGAATACTGTTATTCATATGACATTAATGACATGCATGGTATCTGAAGTTACATTTTGGACATTGGTAGTGGTGTCATGCCTGTGAGCTTTCAGTAACAGTTGAGCCAGCCGTAGTTGAGCAGGACACGCATCACTCTCCTGTATGGCAGGTAGTACTCACTCTGTCGGGGGCCGTTGGAGAAATATAGATACCCTGTGGGAGACAAGGTACAGTATATTCAAATATGCAGTTGGACTTAACTTTTTTGGCCACTAGGGGGCAGCAGAACAAGCTGTACACATAACAAAAAAACAACTTTTATTACAAACACCTTATAAAGTTGTTATGGTGAACTCCAGCAGATACGGAGCAATATTAGCATTCATTTGGAGTCATGCTTCCTGATGAATGTAAGTTCAATAATCAATCACTTCATTCCTTTTTCGATCTGTTCTTGGTCTCCACCAACTCCTGGGAAAATATCTCCCCATTTAGCTGCCAAATGCTTCTGCACATTCACCAGCTGGTCGCTAACTTTCCCTGTCTGCGGTTTGGTGCAGACAGAGTTGGCAGAGTTGGAAAAACTGGAAATGAGGTTGGTTAGGGTGGTGAGAGTGAACCAAAACAGTAGTTGCACAAGTGGCAGGCCATAAAATCAAAACAATGACCTGATATGTACTAAAAAGCTGAGGGGAACTACAGAGTCACTTTAAATATAAAGCATAATTTACCGTCATTCTACCCAATGTTGGCTCTTGACTTTTATGAAATGGGATAAATGTGAATGAATATTTCTCACCAAAATTTTCAAACGCTGCATCTACTTTGGAGCCAATGCCGGGGAAATCCTGGGTGATGTATCGTGGGTATCCAGGGTCCATTTGGTTTCTGGCCTCATTATAACTGTTAGAGAGAACAGAGAGACTATTAGAAATGCTTTGTGGATATGTAACCCCACCTGAAAAATATCTAAACGTTCCACATTTATCTACATTTTTATCTGCTGAAGAAGGGACACACGCAGTATTAATAACAATCAAGACAATCAAGACAAGCACTCACCTCCAATACCGGTTATTCACAAAAATGAGTGTTTTCCTGGTCGTCGGCACGTAGACGGTTGCATCCACCTTACTGACTGAGGAGGGTAAGCCGAGGGTGGTGATAGACTTTGGATATCCAGATATTTTTGTCTTTGCATAAGCCCTTATGCCCCAGTATTGACGACCTGTAGAGAGACAGTTGCTGGTTATTATATGTAGTTACTGTACTTGTACAACTTCTCAGTACTTGACAGTAATCATCCAAGTTAGCATATTGAACATATTTAACCCTAACTGTAGCGACTACTGGAAACAAAGTAAAAAGCCACTGAGAGGCTACCAAAAACACTCGCTGAGATCAAAATATATGTTTTATAACTTTATTAATGAAAAGAATCAACTTAGTATAATGTGCAGAAAATGTACTCAAAATAATGCAGGTGAACAGGTGCTTATATTAACTATACTGATATCACCGCCCATATCCATGTGACCTGATTATATCAATCACCAAGATTGTGCAATAACAAATAGACAACCAAAATAACCAAAATATAGACCCTCACAAAATTACCCATTTACAATTAATTATATATTCACAATAAATCCATTCATGGCTCCTACACTACTATAAACATTACCTTCAAAAAGATACACCACGTCCTTGTCTGGGACTTCATAGGCAGCATCCACATGGCTGATCCCTGACCATTTTGTGCTCACTTTAATTAAACGGATTCCTTGGAAACTTGTACTCTTCCTCCAGTAGTATCTAGTAAGGAATTGAAATTGAAATGTAAAAAGATACAGGATTTATGTTCCACATAAATAAGATGAACATCACATATTCAAAATGTACCCGTTTTTGAAGAAGTACAGGTCTCCCCTGATGGATGTGGCAGCATCAAACACCAGCTGCTTGCTACACTGCTCATCTCGGGGGTTGGGCAGAGGGTCTGGGTTTGGATCTTCTGTCGGGTCCTCCGGCTCTGGTCCAGGTTCTGGACCAGGAGGTGGTTTGGGTTTCGGTGCTGTTGTTGGCTGAGGTGTGCGGCTGCCTAGGAGATGGAAAAAACAAAGAAAAAGCATGAAAAAAATATATTCATTCATGAGGTCAAAGTTTATGTCTTAATATCAGTCTAATTGTAAGTGATGATGTTTTTCATTGTGTCAAGCCTACAAAGATTTTGCAGCCTGCATGGACTTAAGACTTGAGCCGCAATGATTAGTTGATTAATTGATTAATTTATTGACAGAAAATTAATCGGCAACTATTTAGATTAATCGATATATCATTTTTTGAGCAAAGATGCCAAAAATTTGCTGGTTTCAGCTTCTCGAATGTGATGATTTTGTGCTTTTCTTTGTCATACATCTTTCGGTTTTGGACATTTGATCAGACAAAATAAGACACATCAAGACGTCACCTTTGACTCTGGAAAATTAAAATGGTCATTTTTCACTATTTTCTATTACAATTAATTGATTAATTGAGAAAATCCTCCACAAATGAATCGATAATGAATATAATTGTTAGTTGCAGCCCTACTTAAGACACCGCAAATGAAAATAAAATGGTTAATTTGCATTCCCATGCAATTCAATGTATGGATTCACACATAGATGCCTTGTTTACTAGTTGAATAGAAGTTTATGTCATATAGTACACATAAAGCCAGGTTTGAGGAAAAATTCAGCGTGGCTTTGGATAGGTCTGATACAAACATGGATGTAAGATCATTCTCACCTTTCATTAATCAGACACACTTTGTAAATGTGATCATTTAATTGAAGCTAATGTTTTGTTTACCATAAAGGGCTTGAACCCCACGTCTGTCGTCATCTGGCAGCCTGTATCCATTTGTGTTGACGTACTGATATGTGGGGAACATCAGTGCACGTCTGTCCCTGGAGTGATCCAGGCCCAGAGCATGGCCGAACTCATGAGCCGCCACTAGCAGCAGATTCACACCTGAACCCAGAAATTACAAAGTATAATGTAAGTCAAGCCTCAAAAGGTGATACACATAAGGTACAATGGCCAATTCAAGTGATTTACACTAAAAATAACACTGCAGAATAACTTTACCTCTTTGGGTTAGAGTCCAGGTTTCATCATCATCAAAGTGTGTGTCCCCTCCCTGTCCCTGTCCAGGAGAGTTAGCATGAGCCAAGACTCCACCTGCCCCATCAAAGGGGTAAAAGTCCCCGTGATCTGCAATAGGACAGAAGATAATACAATCTGTTGTTTAAAAGTCTAAGTATGTACTTTCCTGATTTTTTTTTTCATTGTTTTATTTTTAATTTATTTCCTAGTAAAAGTTTAGGGTGTGTTTTTAAAAAAAAAAAACTTGCTCCATTCAGACTCACATCCGCCCTTAAACAGGATCATAATGTCCGCAGTGCCGCTGTAGACCTGCTTGAAGTCCAGCGGGATGACGTCACTGTAGAGCTGGAAGGCCTTGGCAATGGTTGCATCCACCTGACTCTGGCTCAGATCAGGAGTGTACCGAGTGATCCTGTTCAAATCATGTTGGAACCATCATCATCTTTATTCATTATTATCATGCCAGGGTGATGTCTGTATATTCAACCGCCTAAAATACAATTATGTGACTGAAGTATTGACAATATTACACCCTCCTAAGGTCCAGTTACCTGTATGTAATGATTCTTTTATTCCATTTGGGTTTCCCATAGAAGTGTCCATATCGGCTGATGTCTGACACACCACACCTGGGAGCCTTCATCACCTCCAAAGTCTCTTTATTCAAGACGCCAGTCACCTGGTGGGCAGTGGATGAGGTAACAACAAGTTATTAGCAATGGTCATTGATTACAAGAAAGCGACATTATACAATATTTTATCCATAGAAGTACAAAATGACATGCAAATGCTCATACTGCAATTTCCAGAGAGATCTGGACTTAGTTTCATCCCAGATTACTCCGACTGATATGAGTACATGTAAAAGCAAACTATTTCATTCATTGTAATTACCTCCAGGCCAAAGAAAGCCTGCATGGACTGTAGATCGTCGCTGAAGGAGTTGTTAATGAGGTTTCGCATTGTGGAGTTTCTCATCCCGACATCAGCGTAGAACTGAGAAAGATATCCCTGATACAGAGAGAGGAAAGATGGTTGTATTGCAAGTGATATTTCATTTCATCTAACAACGGCAGTGCTCACTATTTCTTTCTACACAACCTAAAGACTTCACTCATTTCGCAACCATCTTCTTAAATATAGGCGGCTTTGAATGCACCTGGTTATTTCTGGTAGTTCCTAGATTCTAATATTTATGCAGGGTACATTACATTACCTCAGCCAGGTCTTTCTCCTCTGGTGAAACCGTTGGGGCGATGGTAGGAGCCGCATGACACCAGTCTAAACAACACAGCAGCACAATCCAAAAAGCAGTGAGAGACATCTTGTTGAAATGTTTTCTTCTCAACATGGACTCTCCTTTTATAAAGGCAGCCTTGACAGTGTGATGTGTGTATTGTCCTGATAAAAGCTGAATAGAAAACCAAGAGTACGCAATGTCCTCTGGGGCATTCCAATAAATGTTAAGAGAAGCCCCTGTGGGGGAAGGGGAGTAAAGAGTGACCCTCTGATAACACAGTGAGTGAGAGGACCTGATATGATCATTTTAACTTCACTGATAAAACATTTGTGAAGCAGATACATTTTTTGGTGAGATTATTTCATGCACTTTTTAACTGTTTCAATCCCCTTTTTGATCTTCCTTTTTCTTTTCTATCTTATATTTTTGTGTGTTTCTTACATATGCAGTGTAATAAGTAACTAAAGCTGCACCATAGCAAGAGTTTTAAATAAGCATAAATGAATGTGTTTTATTGGCTAAAATCAAATATTGAGCTGCACTAGTGAAAAGCATCCTCCTTCTATGAGACTGATTTACTCCATTTGTCAATTTTAAATTCTTATGTTGGATATAAATGTTGTGTTTGTATACCTTTGATGTACGGAGACCAAAGTTCAGTTTGGCTGGTAAACATGAATGTGAATGTGCACTGAAGTCTGCAGATAGAAGCTAGAACTACCTCTTGCTGGCATTTGGGGGCGCCAATGTGATATATATATATATGTATATATATGTATGTATGTATGTGTCTGTGTGTGTGTGTGTGTGTGTGTGTATATATATATATATATATATATATATACTCACAGGCCATTGATCATTGTTGACATTGGTGGTGTACTGGAGTGCATTATATTAACACATTTTCCTAATATTTTGCCCTCCTCATGTATGTTAATGGAGTGGATAAAATATAAAGAACACCATTCAATATAATGCACCCCAGTACACCACCACTACGACCTCAATAATAAACACAGTAGAATTATCTTTCTGACAATGTCAACAAAAACTGAAAATGTATAAGCTTCATAAATGTAGAATTTACGGCAGAGCTGTTGTGTTGGATTGCATTAGATTGTACAGGTGTTCAATCTAATGCGTGTGTGTGTGTGTGTGTGTATAACAGGAAATATGCATAGCTTCATGCTATGACCCTGGAGAGCAAAAATAACCATTTTGTACAAAAGCATCTGAAATCCAAAAAGAAAACATTCACTCAATTTTATTGAGGTCAGTCTGAAAAGGCACATCCTATTTACACATATTCAGATGTACAACACAGTCAAAGCTATGTGTACAATAAAGTGTCATGTAGTCATGAGGTTTCTTAAAATACATGAAGGTAAATTTTCATACAATATTTAGTGAGCTGAATTAAACATAAATTTTCTAATTTTTAAGTACTTCTGAGTAGAACTGTTTAAAACAATCTGTAATATACAGTAAAAAACAAAGGTTGATACTCAATTTGATATTCACATTATAAGTTCTCAGTACTGTACATGCTTGCACTTGACATGAAGTCTGAAGTCGTACTGGTAGGATTTTGTCCCACTGAAGAGGAAGCTCATCATGATCTGTATTTAATTTCACACATGGAGTGTGTATTCATATCTGAAATGTGTTATGTCCTCATGTCGTCTCAAAACATAAGAGATGAAACGTGAACAGTGCTCCGCTGTAAATAGAAGATTTCTACTTGAGTTACACATTGTTCCAACCTGGGGCGAATGGTGTTTTCAGTATAATAGTGTGTCCAGTGCGGTAAACCCCACCCGTCTACCACCTAAACATGGTAAAAACAAGGAATTACAAGTTCTATTTCAGTTATATTCTATTCGTATCCTGCTGCTCAGGTCCACGTTTTGCAAAGTTCATGACCATACACTGATTGTTTTCTTCTTGGGGATTCCAGGCCAGTCCCTTTGAATGAGTCTGGGGAAGCCGGGGTCCTTCTCCTGCATTCATCATACCTGAGGTTGGATCATTCAGACACATGCACATAGGCATAAGTATGTTTTCTGGAGTGCACACAGCACTCTACATGTATAATGCTATTCATCCAGGGTTACTACAATTCATATTTTATTTTTCTTCCAACACTACATTTCAATTGCTATTTTAATTTCACTTTAGGTGCAGACATATGTTAAAGGAGACATATCATGCTTTTTGTGATTTTCTGTTATTTTCATATTGTTATGATGTTGAATATCTATATTAAACATAGTCAAAGTTCCAAAATTTGAGGTGAATGTATGCAGAAATGCTCCCTGAAAGTCAAAAGCCCAGGCTTCAGCCTGCTCTGAACGCTCCATTTACAAAGTTCCCCATCGAACTGATGTCAGATTGTTTGTGCATGCCCACAAACGTCTGTTCTGCAGTCTTTGTTTCTAAGGTTGTTCTATGGATTGTTGAAATCCTACTACTACTGTTTGTTTACATAGCCTCGGGGGATGGCAGAAGCTAACCAATCAGAACATAGCATCATGGCTCATCGGGAGGGGGGGCCTTAAAGAGACAGGAGCGAAAGCCCGTTTCAGAGGCTGAACTGAGGGGCTGCATAAAGAGAATAAGGATTTTTTTGAACTGTAAATCATGCAAAGATATTTCAGTAGAGCCCCAGAATATAAATATAAACCTGGAAATGTGCATGATATGTCCCCTTTAAAGTCACAACCTATCTCATATACATTATGGCACTGAAACTGAATAGGTTTGTGTGAAAGAACTCATTTTGTGGCAGATTTTAACAATTTAATACTGGAATATTTTTCATTTACTTGATTGGTAAAAGCAAGGTTTTCTATCAATAATTTTTATCCTCTTGTGAAAATATATGATCACAGCATGTTTTAAATGTGAAGCATGCTGGCATTGAAAGAGTTGCCTGTAATAAAACACTCCTTTGAAGAAGATGTTTTCCCATATTCACTGACGTGCACTGTAGCATCAACCTGCCTGACACTGGAAGAGAAGCTGTACTCATGGATGGAGCCTGCATGACTTTTCATCTTAAGCTGTTGAACCACCCAGTACTTATGACCTGGAAAAACACAGCCGTGTCACTGCATTTTGGGATACTATGAAAAACAGCAACACACCACAAGGGCTGCCAAACTCAATGAGCCTTTTGCATGAACTGTAACACTTAAGGTTGCACAAGGCTGTAATTTAGGCGCAACACTGTGTTCTCCTACTGGAAATCCAGCCTTGTCATGCTGACAAGGCCTAAGTGATGCTTTGCAGACTGCCCATTACCCTACCAGTGAATATGTACGCCACGCCTTTGGCAGGGATGTCATAAGTGGTATCGATGTGTTGCTATGGCCCTGCTATGGTCAAGCAATTCCAGTAGGTCATCCACGTTGTTCTCATCCACATATACCTGGAGGGAAACAGCAAGTAGACTTGAGTGCTTGCTTGAGAAACAGTCAAATGTGTCATTATACATTATTTTGTATTACGTTCTGATAACTTTATTTCCATTTTGTGCAAATAATTGTCTCTTCCTCTATCGTAAAGTGTTTGGATCCCAAGAAGATCATCTTTGGATAGAGAGTACTGCGTACTGCTGCAATAGTCTTTTGAGTGAGTCAAACACAGTGAATGGACAAGCTCACGAGCCGCAACAGTGAACAGACTGTAACCTGAAATGCAGCAATTTCATATTAGTCCATTTGGAAGTTAATGTCACACAGAGTTTCAGTGAAAACTGCTGCTACACTGCTGTCTGCAGGTTGAAACCTTCATGTGTACATCCAGTCACACCCTGATTAGTAATGTCATACAGGTGCTTCCAGGACAGCTTTTACCTGCACACCTGTAGTGACATCACATTGGGGTGTGGCCAAAAGTGCAGCTGTGGTTCATTTATATTCTTCTAGGCATTCTGGGAGAACAAGAAGCACTCACAGCAAACATTACACAGTTTTGACTTACAGGATCATATTTTGTTTTTGATTCTCTGTATAAATAATGTTGCCTCTCACAAAATTACAAGCATATATTGAAAGAAACTTTGCTTCCCCCACCGTCCATGTTTCATCCTCATCAAAATGCACATCTCCTCCAATTCTCCCTCCTGGCTGAAAGGTATGAACAAGCACACACCCCGGAGTCCTTCAAAGGGGAAGAAATCTCCTGTGCTACTGCAGATACCTCTTCATACTGTGCATGTAGACACGGTTTACAGGATGTGTTTGTAAAAAATCAACAATCTTTTTTGGGGGGGTTATTATTTCCCATTATCAGAAACTCTATTTTGAGTGTAGCTTGATCAAGATAGTAATAAGATAATAACTTGCAGGTGAAGACTATATCAGCCCTGCTGTGGTTGACTTTGATGAATCTCAGTGGGGTTGCATCACTCCACATTTTGAGGGCTGAACAAAAAAGACTTTTTCACATCCTCTCTCCTCATGTCCAGAGTGTATTTGGCAATCCTGCATGCCAGTGACAAAGATGCACCAAAAAATCAATACTGCAAAATATCCGCATAACCTGCAACAAAATTATCATTTTACAATGTTACAGTAATCAGTAAAAAACTGATTGTTGAAGATATAAATTTGAAAAAAATGTCTTTTTCTGAGGTGACACAAAACATCTCACATGTATGTGATGGTGTGGTTCTTCCGTTTAGGCTTCTGGGGGTATAAGCTGAAGTTTTTCCACATCTGGAACGCCACACCTCGGCTCCCTCGTCACATCAAAGGTTTAAGAGTCCAGGCAGCCTGTCTATGTCAGACCAAAGAAGTGTTGCATTTCTCTGATCTTCTCTTCCACGGCTGACGTGGACCTGACTCTTCTCCTCAGCACTCTGCTTCTGCCTTCAGTTTTCAGGCCGTAAAACCTCCTGAGGTAGTCCTGTCATTGCAAGAAGTTCAGGTCCAGAGGCTTATGTCTACATTCTTATAGGATACCATAAAAGTATCTATAAACCGTGTTTTGTATGTTTTCTATGTCACAGTGTATGAATGCCATGTATGTCTGATGTGAGGTTAAAGAAGATGTTCTTTCTGATACAAAGACAAACAGGACTTCATGCCAGTCCTTCCCAGCAAAATGAAAATTACTACATTGTCTTCCTGCAGACGGGCTTTCTCAGCCCTTTCTTAATTTCATTTTGTGAAGTATGAGGTGAATCCTGGTAAAAGCCAGTATTATCACCAATTTATTTTGACTTACTAAAATGCATATTGTAAAAAAAAGGAAATGTAGATAAAGAGCAGACAAGACATTAAATAAGCATGTGTCCTGGCACCTTTTGAGTGAGTGAGAGATTAAAGTTTAGCAAATTCTGAGTGTAAAATAAGATAAGAAGGTCCGGACATATAGGATGGCTCTCACCCCGGAGTGTCAATCAGAACACAGGAAGTCAGGATGGATAACTTTCACTCTTTTATTGTGTAATAACATATGGGGTTATTACATAACATTATACATTATACATACAACACAGGAAGCAGGCATCAGGTCGTACAGTATGCATGTTTTCATTTGCTGTGAGGATGTGTTTAAAAGCAAAATGTGTTGCAGAATATATCGATATTTAATATCTATGTGACCTTCTCAGGGTGGTAGGGTGATAATCTTTACACTAGAAAGTAGTTTTTGTAGTTTGAAACATGTAATATGACTTCAATACGAGGAGAATTCTTTTTTGAAATATATAAGAAACATATCTGTATTATACTGTAGTTACCCCAAAGCAAATCAATTCAACACATTACTGCCTTCTTATTTAAGGGAATAGTGATGAAACATTGTTAAAGTTTGGCACAGTTTTAAATTAAAGTTTCCTCAGTGGGTTCCTCAAAACAAAAGTCACATTCATAACGATGTACCATAATAAGTATGAACTACAGTATTTGAAATGGGAATGGAATATTTCTTTCCATCCACAAACCTCAGCCAGCTCCACATCCTCAGGCCTCGGCCACCGATCCTGATCAATGGGTAGACTCCACAAGGTTTCCACAAACAGAGAGCCCAGCACAGGTATCCAAGACCAGAACAACTCCATGTTTTAAATGCACATTTCCACCAGGCTTCAGATTTTTTTTTTTTTATGGGAGTATTCTCGGTGGTTGCTGGGCAATCACACAGCCCAAAAGTGCTCAATCCTGGTCGTTACAGCTGGTTCTATCTGACCCAATTTTCTGGAGGTTTTGTGGTTAAAACCTCCCAATGAAACGTTTACATACTATGTCTGGGCTTTCTGTCTGTAATGGTGAAAGTGTGTGTACAGTGTGTTTTGGAGTATATAAACCAGAAGCCATCATCATGTTTCAACCCTTTATCACCTCAAAGCGTGTAATACACCCGCCGCTTCACCGTGTCATTGGGCTGCATGTTTTTATATAAGCCTCCACCGCAGTGATGTGCGTATTTGATAAAAATATTTAAAGTAAACAAATCACAGAGGCTGGTCTGCAAATGCTGGGAGCCTTCTACACACACACACACAAACACACACACATACACACACACACAAACACATGTTTAAATTGTAACTCTTTATTTTGACAAAATATGACTACTGATAAATAAAACTCCACTCAGAAGTGAAGCACAGTGTGTTTTTCTTGTTATTCTTTAATTTAATCAAGATCGTCAGGCTTTTTTTTTTCTTTTTTCTTTTTTTTGCATATTGTTGAAATGACAGTATTTCAACACCCAAGCCAGGAATTAGCTTTCTCAACTCCGACAACTTGTTTCTGGGAGTAGTCGTATTTGTAGACTTGTGGTCCAACAAAGAAGTAGATGAAACCTAAGATGAGAAAAACCAGATCTTTAAGACATAAATAAAGTGATTAACATATTTCACATGTTTTTTTAAAACATGTTTTTGCTGTTTATTGCTGATTATAATGATAATGATGATGATGAGCATCTGTCTGAACTGAAAAATCCACTTTTACTTGCAGCTAAAATTACAGCATGTCATATGATAAGTGGTAAAGTGGGTAAATTATACAGTTTAAATCACAGAGGGGAACCACATGTTCTGTAAAAAGTTCACTATGCTCAGCTGATGTTGCATGCAAATTAGCATTCCTGTGCCACTAATAACAATGCAACTTGCAAAAGCTCCTCGAACGAAAGTCAGAGGTATACTACCTGCTTAAGATTAATACACATAGTAGCCTGAACTCCATGCATATGTAGATTATCTAGTTGTGAAACATTTTTATATTGGAGCTTTTTGCATTTTCTTTAAGGCTGTCTGCAGCCTACACTTCTAAATAAATGCGCATCAATCACAGTAAACAACTCACACAGTAAACATACTGTACAGTGGGTAATAATAATTACTGACCCTCTTTATAAAAAGCTGCATTTATTGTTGTGTTGAGCCCAGGAAAGTCCTCGCTGATGTACTTCGGGTAACCAAAATCCATAACCCTTCTGTTTTCATTATAACTGGAAAAGACATGGTGTAAACAGAGTTTGTCAGAAGTTGTGACTCATCATCATCAGTTTCACCTTTCAAAGCTCAGACAAAGCATTTGTTTATGGTTGCTACTATGTGATCACGTCACCAAACCTCTTAGTCCAAATTGAGCCCTTTGCTCTCTGTGCGAGGTCCAAATGACAGAGGAAATCTTTCAGTAAGATGTGAGTCAACTCTACCTGCGCTTCGTGATTTGTCTCTGTTGTGCCATTATGTTTTCATTTTTATATAACACAAATTTCAAAAAATGTAATCATTTAGATAAAAAAGTACAGTATAATATTATTTAATTCAATCTGTACACATTTTGTCATGTTGTTTTTGTTAATGCATGATGTTGGACTTCAATTTCCTGTTCTCATAAAGGAAAAAAGACAAACATGAGTATTCTCGTACCTACAGTGCACAGCTTAAACTGTTTGCTAAAATAACCTCAATGGATCAAAATCAGCAAAGTAAAATGCTTTGTGTGTGAATGCATGTAAAGAAAATTTGAATAGTCCTTTGAGTGAGAGCTATTGCTGTCATGCCAATTTGAGCCACAAGTCTGTAAAAGACAACAAGATTGCCACAGTTTCTATACTGTAGTTGTTATTTTATTGTCTTACCTCCAGTAAATGTCATGCATAAAGAAGAGAGTGCGCCCTGTTTTCACTATGTGCACCGCTGCATCAACGTCCTGGACCCAAACTGGAAATCCAAAATGGCTGAGCGCTCTGGGCTTTCCTTTCACAAGAGAGCCTTTCACTGTCCAGAACATGGATTCTGCCAAAACACAAGGAAGGTGAAATCTTTTCATTTTCGCAGAGCAGTCGCAAGTTTAGTCACTGTCAAAGTTCTTTGAATCTTCTAGATATATCTAATGTTTGTAGGTTTAGAGGTCCAAGATGACAGTCGCATCAGAGGCAATGACAACAATGAAAACCTATGATGCAGATTACATATTGGAAGCTATCGCAACACTTAATGATAAAAGACAGTTACCATGAATAAGGTAAGCAGTGGATCTGCGAGGTACCCAGAAGGCTGCATCAATGCTGGTTTCAATCTTGGGCATGAAGTTGGTGATGGGACCTTCTTTGATGTCATACTGCTCATTATGTTTAATCCAAAGATATCTTGTGGGGGAAAATATTGTCAGTTACCTCAGAAAAAAACACATTTTTACCAATGATTATTGCAAATGACTTTCATTTCCCAAAGAGGAAATATATATTGTCTTGAGGATCAAAGTTACAAAGAGTCATCGATGTACCTTTCTCTGAAAAAGAAGGTGGCATCTCCGAGAGTGGACACTGCATCAAAGGTCACATCTGGAGCACATTTGTCCTGCATGAGTCGAGGGAACAGCGATCCTGACAGCCAGGGGTTATACTGAGCGCTCCAGCCGAACCTTGACAAGTGATTTGGACGACCTCTGACTGGACCTAACACAAATCAGCACACCTAAGAATTAAGTTCCACTTACATAAATATAAGCAGGACTCAAAAATGTAACAGCACTATAATTTTAGATAAATAGATAGATAGATAGATAGACTGTTTACTGTAAAGTGCGTTGATATTTGCTATATCTTCTCTGGATAATAAGTTGGCTGGATGTGAAGGTTTGTAGTTTGGATACATTAGTGACTCTGGGTTTCTGGAGTGCTTCAGGCCCAAAGCGTGTCCGAATTCATGTGCAGCTACGACAAACAGATTAAAACCTGCAATAGCACAAAGAAAATGCATGGAAATAAATGAAAGATTTCAAAAGTAAAGGAGACACTGACTTTTCTACAAAGATGAATTTGGAGCGCCAGTGTGGTTTCAGTTCAGCACCTGTTTCTCCTGCTGTCCAGTGCTCATCGTCGTCAAAGTGCGTGTCCCCTCCAACACCCGGTCCTGGACCGAAAGCATGAGCCAACGTGCCTCTGGGTCCGTCGAACGGATACAAGTCACCATGTACTTCATTATATAATCCAGACCAAACATGAAACACAAACCACAGAGAAAACCATTTTTCTTCCATGCCAAAAGAAAATTACTGGCCTCTGTCTGTCTCATCTAAATGAAGCTTCCCATGTGTATATCCATGTTATATTTACATCTCACAATGATATATCTGATGAGAACTCACTTTAAGACATCTTTCTGTGAGCATGATTGTATAATGCACTTCTGTCACTGTCATGTGCGAAACAAAAGGGCAAACACACCATAGGTCACGAAGTCCACCATGATGTCAGCGTTGCGGGTGTTCGACCTGACAAATGTCAGACCGCTGGCTCTGGCCCAAACGCTGAAAGCTGACTCAATTAGAGAGTCGACGGTGCTACGAGGAAAATCTCTGGTGTACCTGCCAATGCTGCGACAGCAAAGGGTACATGTCAAGATCAAGACACACAATCCCCGAAATGCAAATATGAATCTGATGAATCTGATAGATCTGATAAATCAAAAACATTGATAGCACAAAATTACACCAACTTGTGATACTTATTTGAAGAATAGTAGCTACACCAAGTCGTTAGTTGACAAAACATTTATGGACACCTCAATTGTTTGGTTGCACAGCCTTATGGAAGTCAATTCTTACGTTTCTAAACAATGGAAATTACCAACTTTCTTAGTTTCTCTTTAATTATAATTATTCAGTATGCAATCCAGCAGACATGGCTCTAACAGAACTTACAAAGAAATGCATGGCAACATTTCAGACAGTGTTACATAAGTCTAAGCATGTATGGTGAACTTGGCACTCTAACAAACCCATAATAACTCATAGGAGGAAAGGCAAGGAGTCCCAAACCCCAAAATTTGTCAACCATGATGATTTTTGACAGTCGCTATTCTCTATTTCTGCCAAAGATTTTATTGCCTGCTGCCTCAAAATGTTCCCCACCTATTGACAGGTTTTTTTTTTTCATTTTACAAGTACAGTCTAGGTCAGACAAGAGCATACAATATATCTGTCAGGTAGTAATTCTATTCCGCTATAAAAAAGTAAAAATAGCATCTTGATCATTAAACACTTCATCGTTGCAGACCTTTTATTCACAAATTTAAAAATCCAAAGCAACTTGCCCTTTGTGTTGCGGCTCTCAACAGAGGTAACAGTTGATACCTGTAGGTGATGACGTTCTTGTTCCATCGTGTCCCCTGGTTGTGGCTGTACTCCTCCACATCTGGAACGCCACAGCGAGGATTACTCATCACCTCCAAGGTCTCTGAGTCCAGCACACCTGTTGCATTGATCCCAAAGAATATCTGCATGTCTTTCACCTTGGAGATGAAGGAGGGCCCGCTCCGCTTCATGCGCCCCAAAGGCTCTTTTTCCAGGTTGTAGTACTGCTGAAGGTATTCCTGCGTGTAGATGTGAGATGTCACGTTGCACTGAGCAGCCAGATAAATGAACCGATCTCATACAACTCAGTTAACACAAAATTAGATGTTTTTATTCCCCTTGCGGATGGGTTCCTCCATTACAACATGCATTATAGCAAGATTATGCACAATTATCACACTTTTTAGGATCCATTAAATATAATGTGCCACAGTAATTTATAACTTCTAGTGATCATCTACAGCCCTTGGGAGATCGGATTTACAGCATCAGCTGTAAGCTACAGCATCTCTAATTACAACAAAACACTAAACTGAATAAAGACTTGGCAAGCAACATTGGTAATCAATTCACAAGCAGATATTTTTTCCATCCAAAAGCACCAGAATACGTTTGTGAAATAAAACTGGCATGGGGAGAGAGAAAAATGAGGTAGCTGAGAGAATCTGCTAAAGCATGCAATATAACGGCTTCAAGGACTCAGAGGGCAGTGCATTTACTTACCTCCGCCCCCCACCCACGCAAAAACAAAAGAAATAAAAACATTATCTCAACATCCCACATGCAGGCAACGGTGGATCTTTGCAAATTAGCTCAACTTCAGTGGAAACACCTTCAAATTGGCATGTTTCTGGCATTGTACAAGAAATTAAATTTAAGATTAAGTCACATGCAGTCCAATCTTGAACAGTTGTAATGCAGCTCATGCAATTATGCACTTACTGTGGCCAGCTTCAAGTCAACCTGTGGTTCTGTGGAAGGAGAGCTCTCTACCTCCGGAATAAGTGTGGGCGCCGTAAAACATGGACCAGGCATAAGCAAGACCAAGACACAGCAGCACAGCAGCATGACATGCATTTCACAGACTTAACACTATTCGCCTCGTTTAAACACATGGAGATGGAAGTTCTGGTTAATGAGAAAGCCTTTTAAATGGTTATTGTGACTCATACCACTTGCAAATCCAAAAGAAGCCTCAGACAGTGCTATGGAATTAGGGAGGGGTTTGCAGGGAGCCAAGGACAGCGAAAAAAGAAAAGAAAGACATGACATTTGACCATTTTTGTCACGTGATATATCTGCTCCAGAAAATGGATGAAATATTTAGTGTGTGATTCCAGTTTTAGAGCTTTATTGAAATGGTGCAAATTTAAGACTTTTGATAATTATAATGTGATGTGAATAAGAACCTTGAGTTTTGGCTGGGAGATTTTAGAGTGCAGTGTGCTGACTCACAGATAATCCTAAAGAAGTGGTGAAACTACAGCATGAGGCAACAACACAGCAGAGAAAAAGATTCACTCTGCACAATGTGCTCATTACTGTCACTGTGAGTGCAGTCGGCATAAACATGTTGATATTTCCACCATCAGAAACCAAGCAGCTCTGATAATGAGTAAATGATTTCCTCAGCAGAGCTTCTGTAGAGGAACCTCAACTAAACTCCCTCCGGACTGATGCAACACAATAAGCTGGGTGGCACTGCTCAGTCCCACGCATTCTGCAAGGTCTCCCAAAATAACACCATCAAAGACCATTCTTGTCCCATTTTAGCAAATGCATGTAAGACCTTTCAATGAGAGAGTTCGCTGGAAGGGAGCTGAAATTGCAGGGGTGGATTTAAGGCCTTTGAAAAAGAAAATGGCCGCCAGCCAGGACGCCTAGACTGGCAAGGGTGGTGCCGCAGTGAATTCAAGCTACAATTACGGTTGATTGGTCATTGTGGAGCTTTATGGGACCAACAGCATTCCTCTGCGGGGCAACATGAGCTGCCTTTTTTTCAGAGTACGCCATGCTCTTTCACAGAAAGACCTGAAGAATTTCTGTCGCTCTGGTTTTATGGTCTGAGGACAGACAAAGTAATGAAGTCATTTTAAGCAGGGGTGATGACTGAAAGTGTAGTTTGGAGTTGCAAGGTTACAAGCTGGGGGAGACCATTCCGACCACCATGGTAATTAAACCAGTAGAAACATCACTGTTTTGTAGCAAACATACACTTTTACACTCACTATGTGACGCTGAGATGAACCATATCTATCTCTGACAGCATCTTTATTTTTTGTCTATAATGTTGCATATTGAAAAAGCTGCACATCAAAATACAAAAAGGAGTAAAGGAGGGAAAGTGAAAGTCGAAATTACAAGACAAAGCTTTCAAAGCCTGACAGATGGGTTTATTAATAATTAAAGTTTCTTAATAATGAAAAATCCAATGAACGATATAGTCAAACCGGTCAACATTAATAATGTATCCACTTCATTTTATTTAATGTTTCACTTACCTTCACTCAGGAAATGTCAAACCTGAAAATTCATCCTTTCATGTTCATGTGTCATTTTTACCTCCTGCACAGCATCATGCTCAGGAAATGATCCAAAATGTCATAACTTTTCTTCTCTGCCTCTGATTTATATCTTTGTCTTTTGTAAAACTTGTAGGTTACCATAACATAGTATCTATGGTGCAAACCTGAAAATGCAGTTTTATTGAGTTTTGTTGCAAAATGACATATTCACCATGTGAAACAGAACTAAGACAAATTACAGTACTCTTAAAGCCACTATATGTGAATTTTGAAAATATCCAATTTGTGTGTTAGTATCTAACTAATATATAACTGACTAATGCATACCACTACCCCATAGTCCTTAGAAGAGTTTATAAAGATGTTATAAACTGTCCTAAAGACAGTTTACAATTCTACAGATTATAGTTTGGATGTATGTAACAATACATTTTTATAGCAGTAACATGTTTTGTTCTTTTCACATTCTGTAGCCAGAAAGGGAGTGTAAAACATGTTAGTGTGCACCTCATTGCACAATCTGTGACAAAAACAACTCACATTCTGTTCAAACAAAATCCAACAAAATGAGCTTGAATCAGTTTAATACAAAATGGCCCAAAAGCAAGGAAATATTAGTTTTTGTGGTTCTAAAATATTTTCTCTTAAATGTGTTTTTATACTCTTCTTATAATGGAGCAAATGTGACATTAAAGAGTATAGTGTTCAATTTACATTCTTTCAGTTTATCCTGTGATTTTCAACATTTTAGCAGGAGGTTGTACATAATACTGGTGAATGATGACAGACATGCTAGTGACTAGACAATGAGATTGAAGTCTCCTGCTTAGAGTCTCTGCTGCCCTCCTGTGGCGACCTATACAGCACACAGGATACAGTCCATGTAGTTTCTGTATTCTGCTGAGTGGGCCTGACCTTGCACTACAGCAGTCACTGTGGTTTGAATTGGAGCAGTTGCTCAACTTTTGTATATTTTGAATCCTTGATGTTGTTTTATTTGTGAGCTGTGCACACCGACTGTTTTCATGTAGTTTTGTGTTGTATCATTCCTGGTTTTGCTGCCCTTGCTTTACGGCAGGCTGAGTCATATTGTGGCTCACTGACCGTGTCACTTCTCCAGGTCCATATGTGCCTGAAAGTATAATACTACCATGGCTTTATACAGTTACATTTACGGTATTTTAAGTTACAATTAGCACTGTAAAATATGTGAGTGTGTTGGGTGATAGAGATCATAGTTTAAAAAGCCTTTGTATGATTTGTGACTCAATGCAGACCTTTATCTTTCAGCAATGTGACAACAACAACAATGAAAAAACAGACAGCTTTCAGCCAACTGTTGTGCATTTCACAAAATTTGTTCATATGAAACCAATTTATAAAAGCAAATAACACTTTTGGGGAAAGCCAGGGTCTCAAGTTCAAAGTTAATGGGTAACATGTTCACAAACAATTACCATAACGTTACTTACACATGCAGGAGAAACACAGTAACCCGGGCATCCCATCAGCCCTCTTTTTTGCAACCTGTTGAACTCATTATTACTTGAGATTTACCCCTGGTTTGATGCTTTTATCTTAGTCTGTTTGGCTTCTTAGATGGTCTCTACTAGTTTGTGCAGGGCAGGTAGGTGGGCACAATGTTGACATGTGTTAGGCTGCATTCTGGGATTGGCTGGTCAAGGTGGTTTTGCAGGTATTTGGTCATAAACCAAAACTGACCTGATGATGGTGCTAGATAAAAATTGAGGGGGTCACCAAAGTCATTATAGGGCTCATTGTTTGTCCATTCAGTAGTTGTTGATATTTCAGTTTGGACCAAAGTGGTGGCTCCACAGACTAACAGACTGTCATTATTATCCCTAGAGTCACTATAGAAAAGACAAAAGCCAAAAGACATAGTCACGGTTTGCCAATTAATAATTTCCATTTATGTCTAAAATTTCAGACAACAGAACAGCAGATTATGATGCATCCCCGACTTGAAGAAAACTATGGTTCAGAATCACTTCAAAGAAAAGTTAGTTATCCTACTCCTGGCTGTTGCTGGAAGAACAGAGGCAGTAAAGTATTGAACCTTGAATTATGAATGAATAGACTGACTGTTCAGCAGCAAACTGGGAAAAAAAAAAAACTCACAAACATTTTTGAGGCTAGTCTTGTGTAAGATGTAAAAGTGGTGAATGCAGATTTGCACATTTATGGTGATATTGTAGGTTGATCATTTGAAAATGTACAGGCAGCATGGGCTTCATTACAGCTCTGCAACTTGTGTTTTTCTTTTCTTTCATCAGCAAAACGTACGCGCTGCTGAATGACTCCCAAACGATGGCCAATCACACACTCACTGAACCCACTAAACGAAACTTCCAGTTCATGAAGCATTTTCTGACTCATTTCCTGAACAAAGTGGAGCCAACTTATTCATTAGCCGTTACATGGACAAAGACATAAAAGCTGCTATGAATATTACTTTATTATTTTCTCTCTATTTTCTAACAAATCAAGAGTTTTTCAAAATTAAGATATATCTAAAGGGACACAGGCCGGTTAATACAACTATTAATAATTGAATTAAAATGGTCAAACAGTGGAAAAAACACATAAATGAAACTAAATCAGCATATTATAGGCAGTGAGGTACAGTAAGGAACAAGTACACAGAGAGACTGTGTCCTTACTGTTTATCCCTAAAAAATCTGACCTACATCAGCTTTTCTCTGACACAGCAGGGAAGTGGTTGGTTTCACAGAAGTACAGCAGTAACATGGAAGAAGTAGATTCAGTGACTGGATTTAACAATAATAGGCCTTTTCCACTACAGGAACTTACCTACCTGTACCTGAACTTGTACCAATTGTCCCAGGTCCTGATTTTGTTTCCGCTGTCCTCCGCCTGCTTTGGAGAGGGGATTGCTTGTGATTGTCATAGGATATGTGTCATCACAGCTCAACTACAACAAACACCACATGTCAGTAAAGAGAGACAGAGAGAACAATAGTTGTATTGAGTGATTGAGAATATTGACTGGAACATATTTTAAAAGCACAGACCCTAGGATTGATTTTATTGTAAAAAATGTTATAATGGGAACATTTTTGTATTGACACATACCATTTTTCCTTCATGATTTTACAAAACTCTCTAAAGATTCCTCAAAACAAAAAGAGTATATACATAAAATTGCTTTTACTTTATTTTATTTACTGTGTTTCAATTTCAATTTACAATGTCTAACATTCGATCATTCTCAGCTTGTAAAATACAACGGAAGACAAACACAGAACCACCTCAGCCCTTTAAGTGCCAATAGATTTATCATCGTTACGTTCCTGTAGTGGAAAAGCAGCCTAAAAGGCTTTGAATTGGATGTCACAAAAATGCTGATCTATCCTGAAAAAGAGCAAAGAGGAGAAGTCTCAAAAGGTAATAAATACAAACCAGCAGGTACTGTTATCATGCAACTAAACGCCCCACAGTCTTTAAATGAGATAATTTCTTTCTAGTGTCACAGGACGGTCAGTGCCGGACCATGAGGGATTAACTGAAGGAGATAGAGGAGGTGAGTTTGTATGTACCCACAGTGAGGGTTGGAGCTGTAGTTCAGGTTGAGGAATGAGCACACTCCCCCAAAAAAGTTTTAGGCAGCAAACCACATATAAGCATAATCTCATTTAGACATTTGGGTAAGAAGAATTTTTGCAGTGGAAGGATAAAAGCAGTTTCAGAAATATGTCTTCACCCTGTCTCTAGTAGAGACAGGGTGAAGTAATACTTGTTAACTCAGCAGCCATGAAATCATTCTGTGTACCATCACCAGTCCTCAGACCTGCATTAAAGATGCTATGAAGTGCCCAAAAACATAGTTCATCTAACTGTATCTTTTAGAACTCAGTACTGCAACCACAATCTTTAAATACAACAAGTGGGTCACAACACAGATCAGAAGTGTTTCCATATTTTGTTTGTGTGTGTTTTGTCGGTGACCATTTTAAGATACCAGCAAAAATCCCCCTTACTTCCCTCTGCCGTGAGTCAGCAGCACTCAGACAACCATCCAAACAGTGATGTTACTCCAAAAATATTTGTCTCCACAGGATGCTCAAGTGTTGTTTGCTGCACATGCAGCATGATATCGCTAATAGGATGCAGATGAATATTCATTTTTCTGCTGCGTTTCCATTATTCTTCTAACTCCAACTGTAATGTATTATTATGCAGCAATTGGGTAATTGGGATTTTCCCCCTGCTCTTCCTTTAAGGAAGGACGACATGGGGACGTTCATAATGTGAACGGAGGGTATTTAATGTTCCACAAATCACTGTCACCATAACTACCGCTCCTTTTTAATGAAAATTGCAAACTGCAGTGTTTGTAATCTGAACATCTTCATGCAGTGTTTAAGGTTTTCCACACTTAAAAGGTTCACAGTTTTTCAAGTCTGTCTAAAAACAACAGTCAGGTGCCCAAATGAACACTAAAACGGGTTTTGCCCACTGTAATAATTTCCTCCTGTTCATAGTGGCTATTGGAAGATCGCCTCCAATGTACTTACAATGTAAGTGATGGGGAACAAAATCCACAGTCCTCTTTCTGTGCAAAAATATATTCCAAAAGTTTATCTTGAGATAATATGAGGCGTCAGACGTCTGAGTTATTCAAATCAAGTGGATAACTTCCACATTTAAAGTCTTTTTAGTAAAAAAATCCCTCTTTGTGTCTCGACAGACAGTCTTTTCCTTTTCAGCTGCAATGGAAGGATAGTAACAAAAGAGGGAATTTGGCACTAAAAAAACCCTGAAAGATATTGAATTGATTTGACTAATTTGGATGGCTGAAGCCTCATATTATCTTCAAATAAACTTTTAAATACATCTTTGCACAGATGGAGGGCGTGTAGATTTTGTCCCCCATCACTTACATTGAAAGTGCATTATAATTGATCTTCTAATGGCCAATATGAACAGGAGGAATGATTACAGCATGAAAAGTGCATCTCAGTGTTCATATGGACAACCTGACTATTGTTTTAGGACAGACTTGAAAAATTGTGAATCTGTCCTTTAAAATACAGTCTCATCCCTCGGCAAAAGATGTCATTACAAGACCTTTTCCAAAAGTATGTTGATAATGACTGGAATTTAGACAGACCCTGTCAAATCGTTCTGTCAAATACTTGACAACTCCTCAGATGTGTTTCATGTAGTCAGATATAACTAACTAAAATACAAACAAAGCCAGGAAAGTTATTCTAAACTATATTTCTAATGGTCATTTACCTGCCTTTTTGCACTACGCACAAGTTAAGGAATGCCATTGTTGTGGCAGGAGCTAATAACTACATACCTTAGTTGTTGCACAGACATGGACGTAATAGAAAGGCAGCATGTCTTTACCTGCCCTGACGACAGGGATGTACAGGTAACTACAGTTATATTCTTTCTATGTATGCTTCCTATTGTCTGCAATGATACTAGGCTTATATTGCCACACTTCATTTTGAACATCACTACGGCAATGTAGTAAGTAAATAGAAGACTCATCAGAACTTTTTCATTTAAATAAACATAATATTATAACTATTTTGTCAGCTTGTTGTTGTTGTCCAGATATTACAGCTGTCCTCTCCATCTCTGTCAAGTCTAAGCCTTTCACCCTCCCCCACTAAATTCTCATATTTTGCATCACATGTTTTTCCATGTAAAGTCAGTGTCGCAATTATTCAGTGTTTTTTTTTTTGAAGGATCAATAGGGTTTATGTACTGTTAAGTAACATCTTGCAGATTACAGTTCCTCTGTGCAGTCCTGATGATTGAATCACATACAGATCTGAAAGATAGGGGAAACACTTAAATCAGACCAACAGATAATTACCACACCAAACCCTTGGAGAACATTTGTTTGCATGGAACCAGCTTGGCAGCATGAGGGCGCTCACATAATGTCAAATACAGTTGTGTAAAATGTAACGTAAATCACATGTTTCATTCAAATTTCTTGTCTTTGTCATCTCTTTTTTTATTTTAGACTTGACGTGTGTTAGTCACTTGTCATATAATGTCTCAGAATAGACTCAGAATGACTATCATGGGACAAGCGCCACAATGAAATCATTCCCAAAAGTCCATTTTGTACAGATTATTTATTATTATTATTAGCGTTATTAACTGAAGGTAATAGATAATAACTCATTCTGTGACATCCTCATTAATGGAAAGCCCAGAGTTTAAATGTTCATCCCTTCTGGATCTTCCAGTGTGGTAAACACAAGATTGCCATGTTCTTTTTGTTTAAAAAAAAAAAAAAAGGAGCTTCATAGACATTTTACACTGAATCCATTGCTAAACACCTTGAATCATGGCAATTTTGTTTGGGAAATTTTTTATCATACAGTGTTAGCTGGAATCAAGTTCACTCAAACCACAGCTTTACAGATTTTACAGATACAAGCACATTCTTACCAGACAGAGGAGGAAGTGGCTAGGTGCTTTTACATGAATCACTGAGACCCTGTGAAAAAAGTGGACCCAGAACAATATAAATACCCTTCAGAGCTTCTTGACCCCAATGAGTGGTTTGGAGAACACAGAGACGATGACAATGATAGCTTTGCTGCTGCTGGCGCTGGTCGCTCACTCCTTTGCTCTGCCTCTGCCATCTGTGGACACAGACAACTGGCTTTTAGCAGAGGTAAGATCTACCGTCTCTATTTCTGTTCTTTTGTTCAAGTGGCTTTGTGTGGCTTTTCTCCTTTGCAATTATCAGTTTAAAAGAAAAACATATCTTCACACTGTCCTCAGTGTAAGAACGGAGCAATCCAATCTTGATTTTTCACGCCACTGTGTGATTCAGTACATCTTTCTCTCTCTTTTGATACAGAAATACCTTCATCGGTTCTATGGCCTTCCAGCTGGTCTCCAAGGTAGACAGATGTCAACAGGTAGCTTTCAGACCAGGATCGAGAAAATGCAGAGATTCTTCAAACTGAAGGTGACCAGATGTGGAAAATAGTCTAGTTGACTGAGTACTGTAGGTTTTATTCATACTTGAGAGACAAGTGAATAATAAGACTCTCATGAGGAACTTTAAAAAGCTCCTGATATATGTTTAAGATATTTTAATGTGATAAAACTTTGATGGGTAATTCTTCCCCAGTAACTCATTCTGATCAGTAATCATGGTTTTGTTGGTGTTGATGGTACTCCTCTCGTGTAAATCTGTGAGTGTAGGTGAAGTCTGTAAGATTAAACTTTACATTAAAACTGTACTGTTGCCTCAGAGTAAGAGGGCTTAACTAACCCTCCAAAAAGTAGTCTTCTGTCCTTTATCAACATATATATTTAAGTCATGTATTTCTTTACTGTTTCTACTTCTGCAGGTGACAGGGAATCTGGATGACAATACTTTGGACCTGATGAAGCAGGCCAGATGTGGCGTCCCAGATGTTGGCGAATACAACCACTTCCCTCGAGACGTCAAATGGCAAAATAACAATGTCACATTCAGGTGCGCATTGAGATTATATTATCACTATAATGTAAAAGGCACTCAGTGATGGCCAAAATATTCCTGCAAGGAGATGAACATCTATTCGTATCATTTATTCACTCACACTCCTTGTCCTCTATCCCCTGATGTTTCAGGATATTGAATTATACACCAGATCTGAAGAAGACTGATGTAGACAGAGCCATCCGCAATGCGCTGAACGTTTGGGCTGATGTCACCCCTCTGGTCTTTAAGAAGCTATACCGGGGCACCGCTGATATTATGATCAGCTTTGGAACAAAAGGTACAGTAAACCTACAACATTCATTCTGATATACTGTATATGTGCTCTGAATAGATACAGAAAAAATACTTTTTTTTTTGTTTTTTGCTGAAAGTGTAATCACATGGTCTGAAGAACAGACTTATAATAGTGCACATTTTGTTTAACATATTGTAAATTTGTCTGTCCTTTACTCTGTAGAGCATGGAGACTACAACCCCTTTGATGGGCCGAATGGACTGCTGGCTCATGCTTACCCACCTGGCGAAGGCATCGGCGGAGACACTCACTTTGATGAGGACGAAAACTGGACCAAAGATTCATCAGGTAAGAGTTATGCACAAATGTTCAACACAAGTCATTATATTGTCTAATGATTAGCACTAAATCAGTGAGGCCTATCTGAACAATGATTTGATTGATGATCTCTTCTTTGCAGCTTACAACCTGTTTATAGTGGCGGCCCATGAGTTGGGCCACGCCCTCGGTATGTCTCATTCCTCAGACGCTGGCGCCCTGATGTACCCCATCTACTCGTACACTACAGGCTACCCGCTGTCTGAGGATGACATTGAAGGCATTCAAGCTCTCTACGGTGGGAAAAAGCATGATTTTCTGTTTAGCTTTAAACTTAATTATCAACTTGCGATGTGAAATCACAAACATTAGATTTTTTTTTTCATGGAAATATTATTGTGAACACTGCACTAATGCCAGATGTCCAATCACAGGCCCGAACCCGAACCCCAAGAAAGTGAAGCCAAAGCCTGATGCACCAAACAAATGTGACCCCTTCTTAAGTTTTGATGCCGTCACAGAGCTCAGAGGGGAAACCATCATCTTCAAAGACAGGTGCAGTAAGAGTCAGCATGATACAACAGTGATGTGGTGCTACATACAAAGACAGTACAGCAAATACATAAACTCTACATCTTGATCATCATGGACTTATAAAATATAAAGTGAACAAGAGTTAAATTATTCTAAGAGTACAACAACAAGCATGCATTGTTAATCAGATTTGCATACTAATTAATCACGCCATTGTCGCAGATTCTACTGGCGTCTGCATCCTCAGATGCCCGAGCCGGAGCAGACCATGATCAAGTCCACATGGCCATCCATCTCCAACCAGGTGGATGCTGCGTACGAGAACCCAGAGAAGGATGTGGTCATCATATTTAGTGGTGAGTTATTATTATTATTGCAATATTATTTTATCATTTCTTAGATACTTGATGCAGTATGCATGAATCGAAACTCTGCCTTGGGTTTTTACAGGGATCCGAATGTGGGCTTTGAATGGATATTCCATTGTTGATGGTTACCCGAAGTACATACACAAACTTGGACTTCCAAAGAGCATAAGGAAAATCGACGCAGCTGTCTATATCAGAGACACAGGGAAAACTCTACTCTTCACCGATGAGGAATACTGGAGGTATGTGATGATACATGTGACATGTCTCAGTTATTTTAAAAGTCTTTGAATCTGCACAGCACAGCAACTGAGTCATTTGTCACCCACAGTTACGATGAAGCGACAGGCACCATGGATAAGGACTACCCAAGATCCATTGAGGACGATTTTCCTGGAATGGATGACGAGGTCGACGCTGCTGCTTATCACTACGGTATTGTGAAGCATCAAATATCACATTTTCAGTGCAGTTCAAGTGTAAAGAATGACGATTTGTTCCAGATATACTACTCTACCACATTTTCTAACAGTTATCCTACTCTGTTCTCTTTCAGGATACTTGTATTTCTTCCATGAACACCTGCAGTATGAGTACAGTTACACCTCAAGGAAGGTCATACGCATCATGAGAACGAACTCCTTTCTCAACTGCTGATGAGGCGGCCTGCAACTGTCAGCCACGGCTTAAAACATATATACAAATGTAGCTGGCTGCATGGCACACAACACATACACAACACATACACAAAAACATACAGACATGTTAAAAACGTGAAACTCAGGAAGATGCAGCCAATCGAAGATGATCTGTTACAGTTAATCAGCTTGTTGGCAGATCAAGAAAAATGTTTATTTTTACCCGTGCTGGACACATGTAGGTCATATAATTTGTCAGACACAGAATGCTGGAAAATTCCTCGTAAATGTATGTGGTTAGATTATTGCTATTTATTTGACACTGTGCACAGCAGGATCCTTAGCAATAAAGTTTCTTGTCAGTAACAGCTGGCTTGGCTGGTCAGTATTTTTACTTAATATTACTTACTTCAACAAAGACATTAACAATTTATTATATTGTGTATTTGTCTTTTGACTTTTATAAGTTTTGTGAATTACAATAAAAGCAGAGAGAGAGGATATTAAAGGTGGATTAATGATCAGTGTTAAAGGACCAAACGTTAAGTGATGTCACCAATTTAGTGATATTTTGGTAGTTTTTTTTTTTTTTTATTTAAAAAAGGTGAGGTTTAACACTTAACATGACATCTATATTTAAAGAACAGAACGGACCGTATCTTAGAAATCCACAAGATTATTTTAACATACTGCTTTTCATCTGATGTCCTCGTCACTATTTAAATGAAAACATTTGGTTGATGATTTATTAAATAATATTCAGAGAAATTATGGCTTTCAGTGTGGTTTGTGAGCAGGACAGTGAAGATGTCTGTCCTCATTATAACATCTTTTGTGCATTTGACTTCTCATTATACTTCAGCTGCATGTTGTGTAATGAACTGGAGTGATTTTGGCAATAGTTTGATTCATAATCCTCTTTCAAGTATTTTTTTTTAATGTTTCCTGGAGTTCTTGTGCAAACTATCAGATGATGTAACTGTGCAAAGGGCTATTGGCTCAGAATGGTATGAAAAATACATGATATTATATAGCAGCATATAGCATTGAGCAGGGTTGAGGATTGGAGGTATGATTATTTATTTATTGCCTGAATATTCAACAAACTCCTTTACTACATTCATCTTTCAAGGGTTTTGTTTATAGCTTTGCAAAAAATCATTCAATAAATGTTCCACATAATCTCAGCTTAGCAAGAAACTGAATTGTTAATTATATATTTGTAAGCAAATTTCTGAGAAACATGCTTTTTTCCCCATTTTTAAACTACTACACAGGAAACTCTGTGTCATGCACATCTCAACCTTTTCCACTAGAGAGCGCTCCTATCAACAGTTTGAGTACATTAAGGTTGTGTGGAAAAATATTGCTGATTTGACTACATGCATCCAGATTGTCATTCTGTGACACGTTAGGGAAGTTATATTTAGCACACATGGTAATTATGCAACATCATATTTCAATATCCCACTGCGTTCAGTCTCTGCACCATGAGGTGTCTCGCTTATTCTCAGGTTTGGGGGAGAAAATGCTTGCTTGAAAATGCATGCTTCATTAGCAGAGCAAATGTTGGGGAAAATCTTTGGCCCTGGCCATATTAGATCTGAACATACCATGCATCAAACAGACTAAGCACTAATCTTATTAATAAAGGGCCATTACACACAGCATCTTCACCCTGCAGACTGCTATAACAACTTGAAGCCAATCTGAAGGGAAAGTGTAAGAATATGTGAGATATTTTATGAAAGTTTTGATTTTGTGCGGTGTGAGACGTCCAGTTTTGAAAGGTCAGTAAAGTATCTCTAGTTTGAGTCTAGGAAACAGCTTGAGCCAAGCAGCATAATCCACAGGCCCAATCATGTGGATGTAATTACAGTGCAGTGAAGCAGTCACCTCATTTGTTCATTTCCGAAGTACTGCGTGGTGTGGGCTGCGTCAGTGGTTCACAAATCCTGTGTGTTCATCACTGACGTTGGCGTTGTGAGTCTAAGCTCCAGTTTTACAGAAACACAAATACTTTTTTCTGAAAAATATTACACTTTGTATCCATTAAATTGAGATTATCATGTCGTTTGTGTCAGGAATGACATTACACTTTTGTCGTGGCACTTAACACTTCATGTGTTTTAAATAGAAATGTGGGCAGTGGGCTATTCAAAAGGAGGAGGGGGACGTGACAAAGAAAACATTAAAGCAGGAGAGCTCATCGCATTAGGCAAACAGCACAGCCTGAGAGAGGCTCAGCAACCGTTGGTGCTGTTATAGCTGAGTCCAGGTCTGTGCTGAAAAGTGTCTAAAATCCTTGTGTAACTTAACCTTGATGTTGAGGATAATGTTCAGAGATACATGTTTGTGGCCTGAGAGAGAGTGGATCAAAGAAACTCACACAGTGAAATATAGCGGGTGTAACATTTCAAGCTTTCTCAAATAAAAGTTTTTTTCATTGTGAGGAGTTTTTTTGTCTTCTATACTTGATGTGTTTTCACCTCTCAGGGGGGGAAAAGTGAATAAGACAGTCTCTTGTTCTAAATATTTACCACTGACATGCTCTTGCTCCACAGCGGCTAGCGCAGGACTTGAGCAACTCTTGGTATCGTCTTGCTGACGTTGACTTTTCCCTTTTGTAGAGCCGTGCAACTAAGAAACATGAAAAATTAAGTCGTTTTTAGCCCTTGTGGATTTTAGAGGTCATGTAAGTGTCTTTTTTCATCTTATTCCAGTTACAGCTGTGCACCTCTCCTTATTCCTGCCCCAGTCAAAAGTTATTACCATAACCAACTCTTTCAGCTCATTCAAAATGCAGCAGTGAGGATTTGAACTGGTGCCAGATGAAAAGATCATAAACCCTGAATTTTAATGTCTCACCATGTGAAGTGATGCTGGGTTTACTGATAATGTTTAGCTAGGTCAGTGTTTAGCTACATTACAGAGCTTCCACTGCCAAGGATTTCTTCTTATTGTCCAGCAGCCAAGAAGACATAAGACCAAAGGTGAGAGTGTGCTTCCACCATCAGTGCTCCCAGACTGGAATGAGCTCCCTGAAAGGCTAGACAATTCGCTATAATCCATCCTGTGCATTATTCTTCCTTTGGCATTTATTTAAGATTGATTTTAACAACACTTTTACTACATTCTACATGACCTATTTATGTACTTTTGTTTCGAGCACTTTTCAGACGTTAGGGTTGGTAAAAATGGAATAAAAGGATAGACAAAGTTTAAGGAGATCCAGGAAAAATGGCAAAGAAGGGAAAAAAATGGTGGCGTCCCTTGAGGAAATCTTTACACAGTCTTTCCTGATGGAAACCAGGTGGAGGAGAATGACAGAGAGGGCAGCAGAATCAGGATATATCCCTTTTCCTCTGGGAAACTCCCTGCTCAGACCACCAATATGAGAGGGATGATGCAAGACTGCTGCTCCTTCGCTGAGCTGCTTATTGTGAGTGTGAACAGGCAACATGGTTTAGGGATTTATGCAATGCCAGGATCTTTTGGAAAACCCATGAATGTTTGATTATTAGTTCATTTTCAGAGTGCAGGTTAGTCTCCAGGGCAGGTAGAACTCCTGTTCAACTTTTTTTTACAGTGCTGATGATGTTTGTGTGCTTGTTTAGAGTTGCAAGTGTTTCTAAATTCTATTCAGCTCTCATCCTTTGCTGTTGTTATTCTTCCTTTTCCTTGAATAGAACTGAAAAAAAATGTCAGAGGTCATAGAGGTTATAAAGCAATGCTTCACTAAAAAGGTGCAGTCTGTGTTTGTCCTCTCAGATGCTGGAATGTGGAGGAACTCTGTGGAGGAGGCTGTGCTTAGCCCATAAGTAACCTATAGGTAAATTAAACCAGATACTACCCAGGGGCAGATACAGCTGTGTCGTAAAAGGGACGTAAATTCAGTAACAGATTTTATCTCTTTGGTGCGACAGCAGATCTTTTGGATTTGATAATGTTAACAAAAAGAACAGGTCAACTTAAAGTTCTGGTGTTTGATCCCAATATTATCATTTCCATTACCAATAACCATTTGTAAACTGAACATATAAAATAATTAATTTCTCAAGATTAAAAGGGCACTCCAGCAATTTAACATTGCACTCCTATAACATTGTTAGACTCGCAATGGACAGTTTTCCACACATTCTTTCACACTGTCAAAACCAGACACTTACATTTCCCACAATGCCACTTGACTCGATTCATCTGACTGTACGGATTTGGGTGTGTTATGCTAGTAGTGGCTAAAGTAGCCTGGAGCTGCTAGCCTTAAGCAGAGATGTGGAGCGGGCTACAGTCAGAGGTCTGGTAACTTTGCTTCTTTCTAACTCCACGTACCGAGATTTGTTTCTTTTTTTAAACTTGTAACTTGTCTTCAGCCCCAACTGACGCTGACTCAAGTCTACACTTGAGGCAATTTATCAGATCACCAGCTCACTCTGGAGCCACAAAAAGGCTTCATATATACTTTAGTTGTATGAACAGCTGTGCTCCACAACACCTGTAAACACACTTTGATGTGTAAAATCGGTGGAATTCCCCTTTTAAACAAATATTGGTACTTTGTGCCAACATGGTCTCCATTGAGAATACTGGATTCTCAATACTTTTTATATATAAATAATTGATTTTAAGTGACATTTTCCCTGAAATGAATATACAAGAGTTTGAAAAACAACAGGCTAATAAACAGTCCATTCCATGAGGAGTGAATATTTCCATCAAGTCACACATCCAAAAAGATCAATCCAGCCTTCTGGTGTAAAAACAACAGTAGCCTACAGGTCAATTCCAAAACACTGAAGAGTGTATCAGTTTAAAAAGATTTCTATTCTATCAATGAAGATGATCAAATAAATACCAACCAGCAATCATTTTAATATCCCATTGTTTGTTTTCATTTCCTACAATTATTTTGTGTGATTATTATTTTTCTTTTTCATGATTATTCTCTGTGTAAGAATACACTGTGTAAGCCAAATTGGAAATAAGCCAGATGTCTGTGAGTAATACAATCCAGCATGTGTTTCTTGACAAGCAAAGTCATGCTTGTTTCACTCACGTACCTGAAATGACATGTTGTAGATACAGTAACAAACTATTTCCCTATAAGGAACAAGGTGGTTAGAAGGTGGCATAAAAGCAGAAGAGTAATAAGACGTGGGCAAATCATCAGCTTCACTTTGGCTTGAGGTGGAGGTGTCATTTTAACAAGTTGGGGTAGTTTTGTTACATTAACACACCCACAAACAATTGTTCCTCCTCTACATTACAAAACATGAGCTCCATTTCCAGCGAGGGAACACAGACTCGTGAACAGCTGACAGAGACTGTAGCAAAACACAGGAATCAGTAGCACTACTGACCACTGTCTGCTCCTCCACATGCTGAGTAATGGTACAGTTTTTAAAATGTATGGGTTCATCTAAAGATATGTTTATTGTTTCTGAAAAGTTTGATTTTTACTGACGTGAGATTTACTAGGAATTCATTGTCACACATTGAATATGTCGACTAAGACGAAGAAGATGAATTTTAAATTGTTTTATTTCATCTTTGGAGCCCTGAAAATGTAAAATAATTCTGTAATTAACAAGGAAAAGGTAATGGTTATGGTCTGGGTATGGGTATGGGTATGGTCTGAAAAAATAAATGTAATTTTGTATTTTTTTTTTTCTGCTCCTGGTCTTTTTAATCATTTTGTGACCTCATCATGTTTTAAATATGGATGTTAAATTCAACCATGTGCATGAACCCCTGCAGATGTTATATGTTGCAATGTATGTATATAATATGGTTCAGCACCTAAACTGATATATTACATTTACATCGTTACATTTACAAGTCAAATATAAATGTCCAATGTTCAGCAGACATTTACAGATGGAACAATAATGTCATACAGTGGTTCAAACCTCAACAGCTTTACTGGCTATTCGAAAAAACAAGCAAATCTTTGTGTCCTGTGACAAGTTGAGCTGATCTTTTGTTTGTCTGAAAAACAAAACCTCTGTGCTGAGCTGCAGTACGCTGACACAGTGCCTTGGTGTCTATTGTCACAGCAGCACGACCAAGCCAGAGGGCATTCAGAGCATCGATATGTCAATATCACTGTTGTCGCATAAAAGCTTTGAATCTGCTTTAACTTTTCTGAAAACTCTGGTTAATACACCAATATTAACCTTTGCAATCTTAACAAAAACTTAATAAAATTGCTACCAAAGAAACATTCCTGGATTTGACCGCCTCCTGCGGGACTGAAAAGTAAAACCTTGCAGTGTTCAGAGCAGTACGGGCTCACTGTTGAAGCAAAGTCAATTAGCTGCTTGGATAGCTTGATCCTCCAGAGAATCTATCCGGGTAGGTCAAATTACATTTGTTTGATAGTTTGTTCAAGCAAGAACAGAGCACTTAATAAAGACACCCTGGTTCTGCTTGCCTGAATTAATTACACACAGTTCAAAGCTTCGCTCTGCTTTGAAGTAATTACATCTCAGAGCCGGACCATTGCAGAGAACCAAGTGATTACCTTTTGATTTTTCCACTCCTGTCTCACGCCACCGTGATGTAAACAGCATGCCTAAATTAAGTTGTTTTCAAAAATAAAGATGAATTACGCCGCCAGAAATAAATCTTGTCAAATCTTGTTCAAACTTGTATGAATGTGACCTGCTGTTTGTTTGGTGGTGTTTTGCACACAAGATATACCTGCAAACTCTGTTTTTATCAGACATCAGTTGTCTGACTTACTCACTTAAAGTCTCTGTTGACCCAGTTTCAACTTTGTCCACTGAGAGCAACCTGAAAAAAGGTCCTCTGTTCACCTAATTACTGTCCCTCCTCCTTTGACTAATGGTTATTTAGAGAAGGCACTGTATTTTTGTGATGACATTACTTCAGTCCACAAAATCAAGATGTTATGGGAAGCTGAAACATGAAGTGTATTCACTGTCAGTTGTCTGTGGATGTGTTTGTGTGTCTGTTTTCTTTACTTTCATGGGAAATGAGCTATCTGTCATGGTAGGTTGAACAGTTGTGCAAGCCTGTTCCAATTAAATGTCATTGCACTCCTTTGTCACTTCAGCAAGGTTTTAGTTTTTTCTGTGTCAAACAGAAATGTCAACATCTCTGTTCCAGCTCTGTGAGAAACCTTTTCACCTTCACTTGTTGTAAAAGATCAAAGAAAGTGACCGTGCAAATTGTGTTTCATCGTGTGTTTTCTCTGGACAGAGCAGTGTACACATGTGCGGGACATCATTTTTATCAGCTAGCTAGTCTATAATTTATCATACACGTTGCACTTCAACATATTTGTGATGCTTTTCAGCACATCTGTGCATGTCCCAGGCTACACAGAGGGACATTGTGAGGAAAAACTGAAACATAAATAGACATGTGACCTGATCTTAATCTAGTGCAGCTTTCTGATTAAGTTCTGATTTTCAGCTCTTAACATATTGTTCAGAGAAGTAAAGGACACAACAATCATCAATGGGGATTTTATGTTCATACATAAAGAGCCACAAAAGGTGGACCCAAGTGAAAGGTTTGAAACCTGATTTGTTGTGCTGTTGCATTCTACAAATGACTTTGAGATTTCACAGTGAGCATTTATCCCCGTGCTACTGGAAGCAGCCAGGACAGTTTCTGATGGATGGTTGGTTTCTTAGGTCTCAACATGCCAGTGCTTCAGGAGATGGACAAAAAAAAAGCAAAGCACAAACATCTGGAAGTGTTTTCTGCAATGGGGTCATCTACCGAGGGCTCTCAGGCAGCCTCCCACCTACTTGAAGAGAATAGTCACATTCACAAATACACAAACATAGACTGAAATGTGAGACAACAGGAGGAATTTTGTACCTTCCATATCATTAAGCTGAATTAAGCTCCAATAAAATCTCAATTATGGCTAGTCCTCTATATTCTCAAGCTCAGTTTTCAGAATGTAACATGTAAAACCCTGACGCAATCTGTGAAAAACGCAGCCTTTTTTGGCCCATTTCTAAATGTCTTGGAGGTTAAAGGAAGATGTGTCACAGAAAGGAGGGCTTTCTCTGTCTCAGGACAAACGCTCATTGCCAGACACACACAGGAGATCTGTAAGCTGCCGTGACTGAAACCCAGCTCTTTTTCTCTAACTCAATCCCCCTTTCTCCTTTCTCTACTTGTCTCCTTTCCCAGTCACCTCATTGGCAGGTTACCAGGCCAGTGAAGCATGGTAACCTGCCAAACCCTGGCGCGTCTGCCCACTTCAGTGTGTTTTTAAGGGCCATTCAAGACCACAAGTGTATGTATGTGTCTGTGTATCCAGACAGTTTCAAGTAAATAAAGCAAAAGAGCTTTATGCGAAATAGTTTACTGAGTTGTAAAAGTGAAGACACTGCTGTGAGGGTAAACCACTGAGATCTAAGCTTCCCTCTTGTCCTGTAGAGACACACCCTGCTATGAGTCAGTCCTGTGCATAGGAATAAATGACAGAGTGCTCTGAGAAACAGGATTTCTATCAAAATGTTAAACACAGTGTCTGCACTGACACAGTCGTTCTTTAGATGTGGTTTTGTTTTCAGTGTTTACTCTCCTTTCACTGACACACCCAACAATTATTGCCATTATTACAGAACATGAGTAATGGCAGTCATTTCAACTACAAGCATGAGAAAAGTCAATTTATTACACATATGATTCATATATATATAAAGTTACATACAATATAGTTACATACATACAAATATAAACCTCTACACCAAGACTCTGACTTTCAATTAGCCAACTGATAAGGTGGATTTCCTTTAAAATCTCAAAACCAAAACACCAAATTTCTGACATTCAAAAATCCTAATATGCAGTCTTGAGGCTGATCATCCTCTTAGTTCCACAGACATACCACAGGAATGCCAAGATAAGGTTACACCTGACCGCACAGTGCAGCTGGGTGTTTAAACATCAACAGATACTGGCAAATATGACTTCATATTACTAAAATATGTGAAGTTTATTGGTCAAATGTGTTTTGAAATGACTGTGTTGTTCAGCTGGAGACTAATTTGACAGCAGGTCAAAAATAACTCTTGGTCAACATGGTCACGGCTTGTTTACTCCTGTTGTGTAATGTGACTGAAAGTGTCAAAACACAGGTCAGCGTGAACCGCGTCAAAAGCTGCATGCACCCAATTTGCAAAGGCCGTGCACCAAACTTAGTGTCATTATGAAGAGAACACACACAGGTTCCCAGGTTTGAGCTGGCATTTGTTGAGGCAAATTCAAGTAATAAAATGGTCATTTTGTGAGTGTAACAAGAAACGATCTTCACACTCAATAAGATTTAGTTACACTGTGTAACAAGTCTTTGCTGTAAGTTTCCAGCTTATGCTTCATGTCATAGGAATAAATCACTATTCCTGCGCTAGAGTTAGATGAGATCGACACACTCACATCTGTACAGTAGGCTACATATGAAGCTACAGCCAGCAGCCGGTTAGCTTAGCTTAGCGTAATGACAGGAAACAGGGGGACACAGCTAGCCTGCCTGTGTCCAACAGTGATAAAATCCGCCTACCAGCACCTCTACAGCTCGCTAATTATAACTTAATAGCTCATTTGCTTTTATTCGTACAAAAACAAAAGTGTGAAAACAAGTTGTGGTTGTACGGGGCTGTGCTAACCAGCAGAAACTGGAGGAAAGCTCCCGTACAACCACAACTGTTTGGTTTTTGTACAAATTAAACAAATGAGATGACTTAATTAATAGTTCATTAGTTCATTAGTTAATTAATAAACTTCAGAGGTGGTGGTAGGCTGATTTTGTTAGTTGTGACAGAGCCAAGCTAGCTGTCTTTACACTAAGCTAAGCTAACCATCTCCTAGCTCCAGCTTCATATTGAACAGACAAATATGAGCGCGTTATCAATCTTCTCATCTCACTCTTGGCTAGAAAGCAAACATGGATATTTCCCAAAACATCAAACGATTCATTTAATCATTTCAATAAAGCATCACATTCAAAGTCAAATGAAAAATCTTAGTGGTCAACAGTTGTAAAATATTCTTCAGTGTGGATATTTTAAGCAATGCATAGAAGGTTTTGTATTACACTGGATGACATTTTGGCCATGTGTAAGTGCAGTTTTTACAAATACCTTCGCAACTGAAGTAAGTGCAAATAATTCTTAATATGGTCCCACTTTAACATACAAACATAACTTAACATTGTGCTGTTGTGCGGTTTAGACTAAATGTTAATATGTAAAAGAAATTGTTCTGTGCTATTTACTGTAGGATACTGTACATTTTTCCATCATGTCTTCAAACGGTACACCATTTATCATACTTGTGTCAGAGTTCATGAAGGCTACATTAAACCATTAAGACATATTCCAAAGTTTCACCTTGGAACAGAGGTAATTGATTCAGGATAACACAAAAAAGTGTTTTGCATATCAAAGCAGAGAAGGCACAGCTCTGGCATCAAGACTGTAAGGAGCGGTCCATTCCTTCTGGCACAGGTTCACATCACAATGCCTTCCACATTACAGTTCAGCACCTCATTGTGTTGGACCTGCCCCAGCTGCCGGTGGAACTGTCCCTGTTTCTGGGTCCTCCAGCAGTGGATGTCCCGACCTAGTGTGATACTCTTAATACTGGGCAGGTGTGTCAGCATGTTACTTGGTAAGGATGCTACCCCAGAGCCGGACAAATTTAGCTCTTGCAGTGAGTCCAGCCCGCTAAAAACCGCAGGGTTCAGCGTATTGAGCTTGGGGTTGTTGGAGAGATCCAGGACCTGGAGGCTCTGGAGGCTCCTGAAGCTGTGCGCCTCAATTTCCTGGAGCTCATGGAGGCCACTGATGGATAAGTAAACCAGATCTTTCAGCTGAGCAAAGGCTCCCTCCTGGATGCATGTGATGGGGTTACCATCCAGATTGAGGTACCTCAGCGGAAGTCCTGCCAGCCTTGGTATGCTTGACATCCGGTTTGCTGTCAGATTTAGGCTTTGAATGTGTAATACTTTCCCATGTAAAGTCAGGGAGACTGACACAAGCTTGTTATGAGACAGATCCACACTGACAGGTTCACCATTAACTTTAGCAGCAAACACATCCATGTCAAACTCCTGGAAGCTGTTGTGGCTGAGGTCAACTTCAGCCAGAGGGAGGCCGGTGAAGCAGCTCGGGGAGAGGCTCTCCAGATTGTTGTGGCTCAGATCAAGAGTCTCCAGGTAACGCAGCTTGGAGAAAGCATTGGGGCTTACCTGAAAATGAGGAGACAAGGAAGAGACAGACAGAGTAAAAGAAGAAATCATGACTATTATCTCTTGGTATAGGCCAAATATATGTCAAAAAAGCATTTTTGAATATTCATATATATAGATCCCTCTGTTTTCTGATCCTGTAAATTGTTTAAATCTTTTTGATGACTCATACTGCACTCTGAGATGTGTACGCACTGGACCTGAGGTATGTGTTTGGATATCAGAAAGAAAAGCTTTGTCTAAATTTACCAAAAGCACATGCTTAGGCTTACTGTCTAATTCAATAATTCCTCACAATAAAACCAGTAAAATGATAGAATTAATATATTTGGTGCCCCCGCAGTATCATTAAGTGCCCTCTAACGTGCCCCCACATTATGATAAAGTGCCCTCTAAGGTGCTCCCCCATTATGATAAAGTGCCCTCTAAGTTGCCCCCCCCCCCCCCAGTATAATAAAATGCCCTCTAAGGTGCCCTCACAAAGGAGAAAACATACCAAAGTTCTGTAATGACTGTCTAGTTAGGGGTAAATCAAGATGACATGCCCCATCAGGTGCCCTTTATATTTTTTCGCCCCTGCTCCTGAGACAGCCTGAGTCCGCCACTGCATATCTGTGATAAGCTAAAAACTCAGTAGAGAAGACTCATTATGCCAGTGGATACTCAGTAATGTTGGTTACACAATATCTATTTAAAGTTATCATCCTTAAGATTTTCATAAAGTCAAACCTCATTTCTGACTAAATATGGTTGTTTTTGATTGTAAGTGGCAGGGTCTGCCATTCCCTTGCTAGATTCAGATTGCCTTCAAATGCACAAAGGATTCACAGAAAGGCATACATGTAATCCAATGTAATCTTACCTCATTGATAACAGCCTCACTGCTTACTTTTTACTCACCTAACACTATATGAGAGTAGACTTAAGTTTCTGCTGAAGCAAATGGAAAATCCTGCTTCACTACTGCTGCTGCTTTACATTAATACACAAGTTGACTTTTATTGTGCAGCAACCACAGGAAACACAATGTAGTTTTCACAGAGGTTAGCGCTAACCGCGGTTGCTCATGGCATGATGGAATAAGACCAATCATTGACTAACTTAAATTAAAACAACGTGTGGTTGTTTGGCTGCAAAAAAAAAAAAAAAAAAAAAAAAACAGGACTGAACTCTTAAGGATTATATCTTTACTGTTAGCTAACACTGGCTAACACTAGCCACAATTTGTGTCCACATTTGTGACACTTTAGCAGAAAATTGAACTTTTTATTTGTATAAGAATGGATGTGCTATTTTTTCATTTAAGTTTTAGATCTATATGTAAGTTTCTCCAAGCACTGACCCTTGTAATATGGTTGCTGCTGAGGTCCAAGCTAACCAGGGTGGTGTAGCCTGGACCAGCTAACATGGTGTCACTGAGTGGGCCCATGGCGTTGGAGGACAGGTCTAGGTGGGCAGTGTCCAGTGGGATGGGGATTGGCATGGTGGAGCTGGGTCCCAACCCTCGGCATTCCACCCTGGTCAAACTGAAGCTGTCGAACAGGCCGAAGCTTTCCACCTCACAGAGGCAACCGGGGTGGCAGTTCTTGACGGCGGTGGAGTGGACACACGCCAGCAGCGACAGGCCAAGCCACAGGAGGAGTGCCATTATGTTCTGGAGAAAGAACACATTCATTATTTCCATTTGAAACCTTTTTAACCATGCCACTATCCCATTGAGGTTAGGAAAGTTTATCCTAACGGAAACTATCCTTTATCATGTTCAGATCATCTTTCAAGCTACATACAATCACCGTCTGAGTAAACTGCACAACCTCAATCAACAGATCAGATCAGTACACACACTGCTCAAACTACTTCCCAGCACACCTTGTATGTAATTTTAGAAATTAATGAAGCAGTTCCTGTTCAAAAGCCATCTTCAAGGTTTGAGTTAAGCTTTGTGAAAAGACTTTCAGCTTTTAATCATGCAACTTGAGTAGTCCCAGTTTCCTTCCTCCTTGGCTTCCCAACGGGTGTGACCTAATTTCTTTGATCAAAGAATTCATTTGCACTTTCTTAGTTTACACACTACAATGAGTATGCATGGTTGTAAAAATGAAACTTTGAGTGTTTCATGAATCAAGGCCCTTAAAATATCTGGCATTTTCATCAGGCACAATGAGACATGCCCACTACCTGACCACTAATATATTCAGAAACTAGTATATTCACACAAAAAAAACTAGAAACACAGAAACCACTTCTCATTTTGAAAATTACAATGCCAAATGGTCAAGTACTATAACAGCACTTCATCTGAAATAACAGCAGAAGGAGAAACTTAGACATTAAGTGTGAAAGAAAAACAAGCTGCACATTCAAACGCATTTGGATAATTACACCATGTATTCATGTACCAGGTCAATCATTTAAAAAACTAGAATGTTCTCTGAGAATGAATAAAGACAAAATAAAAATACCTTAGAATAAATATTTTTTTCAAAGCCCAAGAATAAACAGAAAACCCATTATACCTTGCCTCTCTGTGTATCGTCATGAGTAAATGAGAGCTGAGTGGAGCTCACCCAGCTCAATTTAAGCAACGTGTAAGCACACACACACACGCACGCACACACACACACACACACACACACACACAGACAAACACTCAATAACTATAAAAATTGGACAGAGGTTAAGAGTTGTGCAACAGGTGGACATGAGCGGTCATGATTAAGTTGCCCTGCCATGACACAGCAGGATGTGTGTTAAAGATAAAACCCGGAGTTTTCAAGCATTACCCTTGCATGAGATATTAAAATTAGAGCCTCAAATGTGGATTTAAAGCTAAATCAACCTCTAATCTGTCAAACTAAGTGACAGGGTTTTAGCAGGAGGCACCAAACTGCAATTATTAATTGGGCTGTCACTTGGTGCAAAGGATCGAAGTGGTCTTTTTTCTAACATTGTTAAAGTCCATTCCTGCTAAATGACAGTGCAACAAACAGGGCATTGCTGTGTGGAGCTGGATTCAAAATTTACAGAAAATGCTCAAAAGGCATTAAGGAATAAGATGGGAGGGGACAGAGTAAATGTTTCTAAGAAAGCCCTTTTAATGAGCAAGTCCTGCTTTTCAACAAAATGCACTTTGGTTTGTCCAAGCAAAAAGGATTAAGGTAACAACTCACTCAGTGCTTCAAACTGAGGTTTATTTCAAATTCTTCTTTAAAGTTTCTTTAGGGTATGCAGTCAAGTCAACTGATTGGTTATGGTTGTTTTCAGGTGAACCTAACAGGGGTTAACATTATGTATCTTGGCTTATGTAACAAGAGGAGGTTACATAGCCGTGTAGTACTTGTGGATCAACATATGCAGATTACTGTGGCTCAAAGTCTACTCAGACAGAGTCGTTCACCTCTGTGCAGTGTTTCTTTTGTTGTGACCCCTGAACCCCAAATTAATACTGGCTGCTTGTGCGAGAGTTTATTTTATTTAACGGACTGAATTATTTTGTGAAGTGTTCGACAGACAACACGCAATTGTAATAATGAAAGTAAACTTTATGGATATATTGTTGTATTAGCTTCATGCATTATTATATTGGATAATGTTATGTTCTACTGCTACATACAGAGGGTATATTTGTTGTTTATTTGTGTTATGTACAAATAAAATATAGTTAGTATCTGATGGTTTCCCCATACACTCTTGGATCATGCACATACACATCTGGAGTGTGTGTGCACAATCGCATGTTTGTGTGTCTTCTGAGTGAAGGTGATAGTCCCTGCAGCTGCAGATTCTGACCAAACAGGAACAGGCGAGCTCTGTGACTGTCAATTCAAACTACCTGAGCACAGAAATCTTTCACTCACTGAACAAGATTTTTTTTTCTGGCTGAGCTCTTCAGAAGCTAAAATAGTCCAACCATTGAATACATCACAGGCAGACGTTGACAAAAAGAAATCCTCTATGGCAGCCTGATGGGAGCAAATTACATTCATAGTGTTTTGGAAATTAGCTGTACAATTACAGTTTCTATAGCAACTGCTAAATTCTCTTTTTGGGGTGTATTATTTCATTAACTGTCATAAAAATGATAATAAGGTCCTTCTCTGCCTTCTCTGCAATTACTTTTACCTCAAGCAAACTAAAGGCCTCAGAGAGATCTGCCTTGTTACAAAGCCACAAAGAAGAAACATGCCAGTAAAACCAAGTGCTCATACGTTTTTTTTTTTTTTTTTTACGTCCACCACACTGGTCTTCAGTGGCTCATCACCTCTGTGTGGTTTTGTAGCCACATTCAGCCTTCCCACCTTCCCTTCCTGCATCCTTCGCTCCATCTGTTGCTTCAGCGAGGATCGTGAACTTTCTGCTCCAGGTGTTCCTCTCAACTTCTCACCAATAAATCTCAGCTAACAGCAAACTGCTGCCAGTGCTGCCTTCAAATCAGGGACATTCTAACTACTGCAATTACTCGACGGCAACGGCAGTTAGAGCTGCGAACCCCCCTGAGTGGACAATTGGCAAAGGCCTGTGAAATCACGCCCCGGCACCTTCTCACTTTCAGAAGTCTTTTCGCACCTTTTTATCCTGGGAAAGCTGCACAACCACCTCTGCTGTCCTCTGAGGATCATCAGCTATTAGCTGTTTATTTATTTATTTACCACCTGCAGCTCATGTATACAGCAGTAATTACTTTTTATTGCAGGATTCTTACTAAATTTTAACTTATCACCTCACAACAATGTGCAAACTTATCCAAACTCTATTATTGTGATAAGCCAATTACTGAAGTTGCTATCAGTGTAAACACTTAATGTGTCAAATGTCAATATAAAAGAGCCACAGGTATTTTTATTTCTCACTGCCAAAAAAACTTATCTGAAGTCAAATAAGATTTTTTTCCAGCTGGCTTTTCTTGATCCAGATGCATGAAAATGTGTAGACATTAAAGGTAAGAAACTTTACATATGTTTAAAGCAGAAGACAGAGTGAGTGTACCTGACATAATATCTAGTTAGTGAACACATTCATTTGCATCTATGCCAGACCTCATTTAGCCCTCAATTTGTTTAGTATCCTCCGATGCTCAGATGTATTCTTCAAGTCATTGAGACTGCTCTGTCCCAATTTAATCTTCAATTTGAAGGCTGAAAACTGTGTAATTAGAAGATGGATGCCACACTAATCCTTTTAAGCCAAATGAATGCATGACACTGCGGAGAAGGCCGGGAGTTTAAATTAAATTGATGGCACTTAAGTATTTTAAAACAATCAGGCGACAACGGGACGCCCACACTTATGATGAATAAATAAATTTACAAGCAAGGAGACTGATCAAATTCATTCACCGGAGATGTGGTCGACAGCATGGGCTGATATAGTTACTAATTCTGTCACTGAGGCTGTTAAATATTCACTTTGCAACGAGACAAAATGATGGGGGATCATAGGCAAAAACTTGCATGACGTTTCCGTTAAGTTTGTTGTTTGTTGCCTTTGGGATAAACAGATTTCTGAAACTTAAAATTCTGACAAATAGCCAGTACAAACAACAGTGGACTGATATTGTTTTTTATAAAGATGATATATTGTTGCATACTTATTCCTCAGCACAGCAAAATGCTCACAATTTTATAATGAACAGGGCCAAAACATGGTCGTTCAATGGTGTAATGTTAAACAAATTTAAGGTATTTGCACTTTACTTGAGTCTTTCCATTTCATGCTATTTTATATTTCTACTTCTCTACATTTCTTGTACTCTACTATATCTATTTGACAGCTGGAATTACGAGTCACTTTGCACATTCAAGTAGGGCTGCAACTAACGGTTATTTTCATTATCAATTAATCTACCAATTATTTTCTCAATTAATCATTTTGTCTATGAAATGTCAGAAAACAGTGAAAAATATCCATTATAGTTTCCCCACAGACCAACAAAACCCAGAGATATTCAGGTTACCGTCACATTTGACAAAGAAAAGCATTAAATAATCACATTTAAGAAGCTTAAACCAGCAAATGTTTGGTATTTTTGCTTAAAAAAGTAAAACAATTACTCGGTTATGAAAATAGTTGCCAATCAATCTTCTGTTGATTGATTAATTAATTAATCATTGCAGCTCTATATTTAATTTTTACATACTAAATATGTGATCAATTTATAAAACATGATGTAATGTTATAAATTTAAAGTACAAACAGTAGTTTCCACCAGTAATAACAATCCAAAAATATAAAATTGTCTATAATAATATAACACAGACAGGGTTGTTATAATGCAGGACTTATATAATAAATTAAAACATTTTACCGTAACTTGCTCCACCTCTGTTTCTATTGTAATACCAGCAGCTATCCTAACCAAAGAATCCAGATTGAGCTCTCCTTTTTGGCTTATTATGTCAGTTTTGTAATCTGTTTCCAGCTTTTTTTCTCTTTTTTTTCCACTCCTTAATCACAAAAGTCTGACCATCTGTGACAAACGTGTCACTGCTCTCTCAGCATTACAGCACACAGGGTCTCTTGCTGCCATGCTGGGGAGTTAAACTAAGAGGCGGGTACACACTCGGAGCATGGGCACCTCCGCAGATCAAATTTCTTGCAGCCGTACGTGGCAGAGACCTCCACTGCAGCCTTTTTTTCAGATAAATTAGCCAACACATTTATCGCATTATGATCTCACCTTCAGTGTCAGCCCCTCCGCCCCTTCCAGCTGTCATTCACAGCTCCGCACGTCACCCCAGCGCGCATCATTCTCGGGAGTTTCCACACTTCATAAAGTTTATCCTGTCCCTGAATAATTAGCGGTAACGACGCGCAAGAGCCCGGTCAGTTCAGTCGGGACAGTCCAGGGGCGGTTTCTCAAACACAGAGGCCAATGTGAAATCTGATCTGACCACAGAGGTCCGCTGCTCTGCTGCGTTTCTGTGTCCGAAAAGCCACAACTGATTTGATACACAGTGAGGAGTAAAACAAGAGGCTCTACTTGTATTCTCGTTGTAACTTACCTTGGTGCCTTTAACCCAGACAGTCCGCTTTTTCACTTCACCGCTCCCATTTTCCAGACCCCCGCAGCGCTGCTCGGTCCCGGCGGTTCGTCTGCCCGCTGCCCTGCATGAGCTCTGCGGATCCCTCTGTGAGTCTGTCAGGAGCTGCAAACACTGGGACACACTCGTCTGTTCCCATCCCATAAAAGTCCTGCCTGCTTCGGCTCGTTTTACCCACGATCAAGTCCGCCGGGGTTCAACGCGACAGCACTTCCCTTCAGCCCTTTCAAAAATAAAAAAAAGGCTTTAAATGCAACTTCAAGACGGTTTCACTCTTTGTTTTCATGTTGAAGTATTGTTGCTCTGTCCATAGCTGTTTACTGTGTTTATTACGTTGGCAACTGTTGCCATGGTGCTAGTGTCAGAATGTGGAAATAAGTGAGTGAATAATAATACAGTTTTTCTCGGTTGCTAAGACACATTTCTGGAAATATTCTCAAAGTGAGAACCCCCAGGGGTCCTTGAGGGGGTTACAGGGGTCCCAGCAAAAAGGGGAATCATTTATTTTCACTATAATTCCATCAATAAGTAACATTGACATGATGTATGGCTATTTTGGTCATGGGTTTCATACATTTTCTGTAATAAAACACTTAAAAGCAAAATTCTTATCAGATGGGGGACCCCGGGACAAAATCTTATCAGATGGGGTCCGTGGTGTAATTTGTGTCAGTTTAGGGGTCCTTGACGTGAAAAAGTTTGAGAATCACTGATCTAAACTTCAAACATCCCCGTCAAAACCAGGTAATCTTACCTCTGAACCACACTTTGCTTTCAGACATGACACAAAAACCGCCAACATAGTCTACACTATAAAACAGCCATCACACACCGGTGAGATCAGTTCAAAACACTGCCATAAAAACCTGATACTGCAATGAATAATGGTGCTTATGGTTTTCCCCCCAGAACAACCTCTTTACATGATGAACACAATATAAAGACACAACACATGTGTACATTTTCAAAATTATTAATTCCTCAATGTACTGATATGTATGTAATGATACTGAATGCCAGTGCTTTCTAAACGAGCACATGAGTGAAAACAGGGGAATAGTGTTTATAGTTTTGGGAAATGGGTCTGACATTTGGTAGATGGTGTCATGGTTTGGGATGTTTAGTTAATAGGCCCAGTTATAGTGTGTTAGTGATCAAAACTGTAATAAATAATACAACATAATACAAATGTATTTATTTTTTTACACACACACACACACACACAGGGCTATATATGATATTTTCTGAGACTTCTGAATCTCGACTTGCTCCCATGACAAATGTTACGCTGTTATTTTGGAGGAGCCACATGTGTAACTTCCGGGCTCGGTCCTCTGTCAGGCGGTCTTGACGATGCTTGTCAGTGCGCACTCTAGTGGAGTCGCCGCAAACCGACCCACATGAAAAGAAAAGCTGAAAGACCATGTTGCGCAACAAGGCGGCGGTTTGTTTCACTTGGCCTGCAGTTCACATTTTGATGAACCTGATAAAAAATAATGTGAACGGAAAACCAGACATTTCCTGTTGCTGCTAAATTACAAAACTACCCAGTGCAACTCCATTTCTTTTGATTTAAATAACTAATGATATTACTGGGCCAAATATGTGGCTGTTAAATGAGATATTTCAACAAGTTTACTGAAAGGAAGGTCAAAAACAGATAGGTCAAGTGTGAAGACTGATGGTGAACATCTGTTGCTGCTCACACAATACTGAGGGGCCTCCACACTTCAGCTGCACTCTCAGCCATTGTTTTCCTCAAGAGAACATGACAGCATCACAGCACACACCCATACAGTACTACATAATGCACACACAATTGCATTGCACTCTCAGGGGTACATGCACAATGTTGCACGATGTTGTGTTTTCTCTCAAAAAAAAGACAGAAGTACATATACAGACGGTTGTGATAGAAAGGGGAACTTATTTAGAAATGTCATTTGCACATGATGCATGATGCTACATGTGGTTACTTGTGCTCTCTCTTTCTCACACATACACACAGTCATGTTTCCTTCCCTTCAGAGGACATTACATTGACTTACATTCATTTCATGGAGACTTACCCTGACCCTAACCATAACCACAACTTGCCTAACCCTAACTTTAAACCTAACCTTAACCTAAACTTAACCTAACTTTAAACCCAGTTTTCACCCTAAATTTAGATTTAAGTTAACGGAATTTGTTTTTTGTCCTCGAAAAGGAAGCGAGTCCCCACATGTGACTGTCTAAACAGATTTAAGTCCTCACAACATGAGGAATAGCTGGTACACACACACACACACACACACACAGTTCGTGTTGCTCATGTTGTAATGTCTGGGATTCTTCAAGGCTTTTAAGATAAGATAGGAGCTCAGGCAGACATAATGCAGACTACACTATCAGTTTGTAAAAGGAACAAAAAACATCTGAACCTGCGAAAGACAAACATGATACATGATGATGTATATCCTCACATATGACTGAAGTAGTGTACGTGTATTACTCACATTAGCCTATTAAATACATCCTTCATCCAGACTTTTGCATAAATTGATTCTTTTTTTAAAATCATTAAAATCATTTTCAGTCGAACCGATCATGTGTTAAATAAAGCTCTATTAAAAATTATAGACAATCATGGACCAAAAGCCCTATAAAGCGTGTCCATAATTATGGATGTGTGTTTGTGTGTGTGTGTGTGTGTGTGTGTGTGTGTGTGTTTGTGTGTGTGTGTGTGTGTGTGTGTGTGTGTGTGTTTTGAGAAGTAAGTAATAGTAACAAATTAGTAATAGTAACAAAGGTAATAACAAAGGTTTCATTGTAAGAATACTGTTTTTCAGTACTACCAAAGAAAGTTTGAACGTATGGTGTATATATTTTCCATTTATCCTCGTGCTTCCCCACAAGATGGCGCCAGAGCTAAAGACATCCTCTAATAAATTCACTGTGTGCAGTTGCACTACAGAGGCTCCACGATATCATCTTAACCTTAATAACCTCTCATTGAAAAAAAAAAAAACATGCTGATTACATTAATGCATGTATTCACTCATGACTTATGCCATAGTTGTGCAGGAATAATAATAATGTGTCTGTATAAAGACTATTACTATGTAGTCCCAAAAGTGACTAATGTCATTAAGTAGCTGAGTCACTCACACACTTCCTCAAAATTGCCTTGATATACCGGTAAGCATACTCTCCCTAATTAAAAATAAATGGTCCTTTAACTCACGGAACAAAATCTATTATCTTATCTTATTGTGAGTTTACAGGATCCCATATAGCCTACTTAATAATAACTGGTTAAACCTTCTCAGTCATTATTGTAGCATAAATAACAATTATTTCAGGCATTTCCATTTGCCTATTAAATGGACTTGCATGCACACTTCACCTTAATATTTATATGTAAAGTATAAGGGACTTTAAAATATTAAAAGTGATTTTATTCCCTTGTGTCTCCATCACCTTTAACTGGTGCATTTTTCCATCTCCTCATTTATCCTATTTCATCAGTCCAGGGACATGTTTAAATCATTGATTTGCTTTTTTTTTTTTATCAACACAGCATTTTCCTCATTGTAGCATATTGTATAATGAGAGAAATGTGTCTTTGCTAGTTGAATACATCACTGGTTGAAATATTTTATCATGTGTGTTCATTTCATGTTGCTTGTAGAGACTAATGTGTTTCCTCTCACTGTGTGAAAAACACCACACAGAGCTCGTCTCAGGAGCAGCATCAGATGCGTTGTGTTCACTCACTGGGCGGACATTGCGCTGAGTCGTCATTTCTGTCCTCTATTCCTGGATTGCTGGACAGCGGTGTCAAGGTGTTATGTTTAAGAGGCTCATCAGCTTATGTGGGATATGGGTCAACAAAGGTGGAATCTCTTTGCAGCTCCATGTGCACATATGCATAGTGATATGTAACTATGAACTGCACAGATTATATAATGTTTCTTTAAATGCTTCATAGTGTTTTGCAAAGTGTTTGTCAAAGTTTTTGAGTTTAAAGGGGCTGCATGTCTTTCAAACACACACACACACACACACACACACACATGCACAGGACACACACTTAGAAAAAGAGACAGACAGAAGAAGAGGGAGTGGATGGGGTCCCCCTCTCCATCTCTCTCACAGACACACACACAATTTACACACACACACACATTTTATTAGCTTAAGCATGCCACCTAACTGGTACAGGTTTAAATTTATAGCTTTTCACAGTGCCTGTAAGGATATAAAGGCATCAAACCATGATATTGAGAATGTAGTGGAGGCACATAAACTCAGTGTGTCCTCTTATGCTGCTATATTCTGTATGGGATGATCAGAATTAATCTGAAGTAGCATAAAGATGATACTGTATGTGGATGATCTTTTTAAATTATATGAGAGGCTTCATAGCCTAAATCAATGCTTCCTTATAATAAATGACTGAAATTAATTATTTTTGTAGCAGTTTGCTTTATAATGATGTCAGGTACAGTTTAATCACCAAGCTACCACTGCATAATCCAATAGCTTCTTTTCAGCTTTCAATCCATCCAGTGCATTGCTTTTAAAACTGTCGTCCATGGTTGATGTTGTGGCAACCAGCTGTTCCTGGAATCATTTGCCAGGCTGCTCACTGGTGGAGTCTTTTCAAAAAAAGAGCTGAAAAGACTGACGCAAGCAAAATGCAGTCGAACTCAGGGGACCCACAGGGAGAGCCCTTCGTTATCTTTAATTACTCCTTCTCCACCAGGGTTCAAATTCATTTAATCTGTGGGACCTGCTGTACCGCTGGCATATTAGACCAATTAAAGCACGGTTCAAGTGTTTTCATGCAGTATGGCTGAGGTGTCTCCAAGGCGAGAAAGATGATCAGAAAATGTTTGTGTCCTTAACATCTGTACACATGTGGGGATCTATAGTCTGTGAGAGCATTTTTTTAGGATATTGTATAATATTGAATTGAATTAACCATCTATCATATCATCATCATATCTGAAACTCAAAAATTATCTGTGTTGAATGGTGGGAAAAGGCCTTGTTGCCTCTCTCCCCTCCATGATAGCAAAGCTTTTAGAGTGCACTAAGGCCTGTTGTCAATCCTCTTATATTGTGCCTCACTGAAAATGGATTAGTGAGCATCTACGTATACCTACGTTTTGGCCCCAGGTCACTTTGGAGGGATTTGATTGAATGGGCCTGTAGCTGACACTGGCCTCCCATATTGATAATACATCAAAGACTTTTCCATTTTCATTCATTGAATTATTGTCTTTTTTGGGGTGGAGACTACTCATTATTGAACAGGATTTTCATTCTAACTCCCTTTGGAACATATGATTTTGTTGTTGTTGTTTCTTTTTTTTTAAAATCAAAGATACACATGAGTGTAAGCAACCCGGGGGCCAGAGGTGTTTTTTCACCCAGATATGCTGCCTGTGTACAGAACTGTTTGTGGAAACGCACGGGAGCCTTCAGAGGCGCTGACTGCGGGACGTAAGTAGCTCTCCAGGGTGCTGAAGTTGTCTCCAAACGCGACAGACGCAGCGCCCGCGCCCTGCCGCCCCTGTCACTTTCAGCCCATAATCCAAACGCAATGACTTGGCAGTCTTCACCGCAGTGACTCCGTGCATCCTCGGGGTTGAATAGGTAAAAAAAAAAATTGGGGGATGGTGAGGTGACGTGTGTATGTGGAGACAGAAAGGCAGAACCGAGAGGACACCTGTAAGACTGTCTCATCGGACCTTGAAGCTGTCCTGATGGCATTACAGACACGGTAAGTGGTTTAATTTATTCATTCAGCCATGCCTTACTCTTTGAAAAGTATATGTTCCAAAAACTTTTATCATTGTATGTTTTGCAGGTGTCACTGGTCTAATTGATAATTCAATAGTGAACATAAAGATTCACTACCTCGGATACACTGGAAGGACAATGCAAAATATTCCTCCAAATTTCAGAGGGGCGCTATGGGAGTCCAACCATCCATGTATGCCCATCATTAAAAGCAGACCAACTTTAACGACACTGCCCTTTTATAACTTTCTATTATGGGTCCTCCTCGGAGTGTTAACGTTCCCTTGTTGTGTCCGCTGTTTGATATTCAAAGTGGGGGTCCTGGGGCCTTGGAACTGCGACCCTGTTTATTACAGGGCCCTGCCCGCTGCGGCCGCCAGGCTCGCCGTAAGCAGGATAAACGGAGACCTGAATCTGGATCTGGGCCTGAAAATGGACTTCATCATCCTGCAGGAGCCTTGCGAAACCTCCAAAGCTCTCACTGCGTTTATCTACTACGAGAAGATGGCAGATGCGTTCGTGGGCCCCACCAACCCAGGATACTGTACTGCTGCTTCTCTGCTGGCCAAGAACTGGGATAAGGCCGTCTTCTCTTACGGCTGTGTTAACTTTGAACTGGACCGCATCACAGGATACCCGACATTTGCCAGGACAGTGCCGTTTCCCACCGAGGTGTTGTTCACCGTGCTGAAACACTTCAGGTGGGCCAACATTGTGGTGGTCTCATCCAATGAGGATATCTGGATGGATACCGCGGGGAGAGTGGCTACTGCTTTGAGGAATAAGGGGCTTCCCGTTGGCCTGGTTACATCTATGGGTATAAATGAGACAGAGGTGGAGAGCACACTGAGGAGGATCCAGGCTGCAGGAGAGATCAGGGGTGAGTCTGATAAAATGTCCTATAAGTGTCCTATAGATATATTATTATTATTATATATGTTACAGTGATACTAGAGGAGGTAATCAAGTAGGTTAGGATCACCATAAAGCCACTATTGAGCAACATAGACACAATGGATATTAAGAAATAAATGACATATGACTTCTGTGATATGAAACATGGTTGAATCAATGAGCAGATGTGACATCACAGGTGAAGAACCTGCAGGCTTGCAAAATAAGAAGTCATCAGCTGTCCTGATCTGCTCCAACAGAATATTTTCTCATCCCAGCAGCTGCACACTTCCTCTAGGCCAACAGTACAGAGGGCTTAGTACTGTAATACTCTACACCTTGTGGTTAAGGTGAACAAGGAGGTTTGGTTTTGTTTGTTTTATCAACAGTGATAACTACTCATTAGTCAAAGTAACTTCAACCATAATAAAGTGAAGTTTTAAGAAAGGAGATTAAGTCACATGATGGGAAGTAACTGTAAGTACAATTTTGAAGTATACTTCACTCAAGCACTTTTACTTTTGATACTTGATAAGTACAATTTGCTGATAATACTTACATACTTTTACTTAACTATGGATTTTGAGTGCGGGACATTTACCAGTATTTTTAAATTGTTATATTGTTACTTTTCCCTGAATCTGAATATTTCACAGCTGATGGGAAGTAATTCCTTGTAACTTCCGAAGGTTCGGTTCAGTGGAGCTAATCAAACTGTTTTGTTGTGTTCTTTTTGCAGCATGATTAACCATGTTCTCTTTTATCAAAAGTAATTCAATGATTTTTCTGATTCATTTAAATTTGAATACATTATAAAGTACATTACATTTACTCCACTGGAGGAGTAGATTACTCTTTCCAGTGCTGCTTTTTTCCACCAGCCCCCTAATTGCACTTTATGCTCGTCAAATCACTGATATTGAGTGAATTGGTATTATCACTCCACATGTAACCAATACTTACCAGTATTTTAGCAAGTGATCTCTGTTTGTTTCAGTTATCATCATGTGTATGCACTCTGTCCTCGTTGGAGGGGAGCAGCAGGCTAATTTTCTTCTCAAGGCACAAGAAATGGGTCTGACTTCAGGGAAGTATGTTTTTGTGCCCTACGACACTCTACACTTCAGCATGCCCTACACCAACGTCTCCTACTTCCCCCTGCAAAACAACAGCAGGCTGAGGGAGGCCTATGATGCCGTGCTCACTATCACTGTGGCCTCTGAGCCCCTGTCCTTCAATGAGGCATACACTGCAGCGAAGAGGACTGAGGAAGTGACTCTAGCTGTGCGGCCAGAGCAGGTAGGAGCTGTCTGGATCTCACGCCAGGGAATTAAAGTCAAGTTTTTCAAGGCCAACTCCTGTGTAAGAGAGGAGGGACAAAATCCACAGTCCTAGATCCATAAAAATGTGTTCTAAAGTTCAGCCAAAGCTAATATAAATCAGTCTGAGTTTGACAAAGCAAGTGCATATTTTCCAAAGTTACCCCTCCACCTCAGATTACCAAGGAAACACAGCCTTGGAAAACAGAGAGAGGATATTCTAATTTTGATTTTTCAAGATGTGATCATTATTTTGTGGATTTTGTAATGAATATCAGTGCAGATGCCCAGTAATTAGCACAAGGTGATGGAGTTTCCTGTTGCCTTTCATTATAGCTTACACAGAATTATTATTATTATTATCACAGATACATCTTATTTGAGCACATGCTTATCACCTGTGTCTCTGCTAACAACCCCTGCTGTCCCTTGCAGGTTAACCCACTATTTGGGACCATCTATAACAGCATCTACCTGATGGCCAAGTCCATCAACAGTGCCAGGAGAGCAGGCATGCGGCTGTCAGGCTCAAACCTGGCCTACTTCACAAAAAACATGACTTTCGATGGCTTCAACCAGAAGATCCGGGTGGATACTAGTGGTGACGTCAAAACCAATTACATCATCCTGGACACTGACAACAAGGAGAGCCAACTGTACCAGACCTATCTGGTGGATCTTACGTCCGGAGTGCTTCGCTTTGCTGGGAGGTCCATCAATTTCCCAGGAGGATCCCCTCCGCCGTCTGATTCCAGCTGCTGGTTCGATAAGACTAGTGTCTGCACAGGGGGTAAGAAGCTTTGATTAGGCATCTGTATACATTCATTTGAGTGTGAATATAGATGCTCATAGGTTTGTATGAATGAGTCTTCGCCCTCATTTCCAACACCATCAAGTTACCTGTTGTCATCCCCAGGTGTGGAGGTCACCTACATCATAGTGGTGTTCGCTGTCATCTTCATTCTGGCTGTAGGAGGGCTCGGTATAAGTCTTTACATCAGGTACAGCCTGTAAATACAAACAGATTCAAGCAGCTCAGTGCTTGTGTTGCTTACGTCCATCCTCCATCTTTCTCACTGATTTTGAGTGATAAGACACAATGCATTCATTCAACACTTTATTGTATGATATGGAAAAAGAATAATAGATTTGCTTGAGAGGAAGGGAGAGAACATTTGAGAGAATCAGCCTGAAATGCATGAGGCAGAATAGAAATAATCTCTGAAGTAAACAGGGAAGAGATGCTGGACAATGGTTATAAACAGCCTCGTTCTACTGATCAACTACTTATGTTTTCAATTATATAAGTAATAAAGTAAATTAAAAAAATAAGTAAAATGATAAAAACTCATGTAGGTGTTTTTGCCACTGATTAATAATATTAAGTGGTTAGTAGAAGCAAGAGAGGATGGAAATAACTTGAAATTAGTTTCTCATACAGAGAGAAACTAAGCTTTTCTGTGTAATCTTTCTTTGCTCCAAAGATGATCTCTGAGATAATTGTAGGAAACCCACTGCCATTGGATGAATATATTTCCTTATCCTTCCTTTGAATCTCACTGGCAGGAGGAGACTCCAACAAATCCAGCTTGTCAAGGGTCCCAATCGGATCCTGCTGACCTTAGAGGATCTCACTTTCATCAACCCTCAGATTAGCAAGAAGGTAAGCAACAACAATATCAAACCTTAGCACATGACGTACACTGTCCATTTTTATCCATTCTTGTATAAAGAGCATAAAGTATGCAATCATTTCTATCTTATTCCAATGTTATACATATATGGGTCATTATGCCCAGTTTAAATGTATATTTACTTGATGGAAATGAAAACTTGTAGTCTGCAGGTATAAATCTAGATTTTAAGACTTCTTCTGGTGTCTGATTTCACACACAGAAAATCACTTTAGAGGATCTGAGCGAGTCTAAAAGCGTTCTGGAGGAGAAGTCTGCAGAACGTTCTCACTCTGTGAACAGCATGCAGACAGTAACTCATGAGACCACCAATGTTGCTGTGTATGAGGTAGGTTACACTGAAAGAGTCACTGCACTTATTTCCTTTACTGGATTCTGAACACAGCACAGTTTTATGAACCTCAAGCATCTGTGTGAAGTTATTAAGGTTTCTAATTGTAAAAATCTTCATAACAATTTCTAATGTCATCCGATTACAGCAAGATTGCCTGCTGAGTCTTGGTTCAGGCTTTTTGTTTGTTTGTTTGTTTGTTTTTTTACATACAGTAATTTTTATAAAATGACTTTTTCTGTATAAACAACCACATATTTCAACATAGTTAGATCTAGATTTGCAATCAAAGATTACGACAGTATCTACAAACACATACTCACATATAATTTTGGGGAGGGAAGATGAACAGGCATTAGTAAAATTAGGCATTTTAATATGTTTTGATTTCCACATGTTATTTGCCCAGAAATGGTGAAATAATGAACCCCAACACTCTTCTAGGGCGACTGGGTGTGGCTGAAGAAATTTGAGGAAGGGCATTTCAAGGAGGTGAAGCAGAGCACCGCAAAGATTTTCACCAAGGTAGACCAACATGTCTTGACCTGTGAAAAAAACACACAGGCATACAAAACTGTATTTGCACTCTAATTAGATGGTTTGTAAAAGCTCTGCAAATGTCATATATAAAATGCATTTGGTATGTACTCTTTGTTCTCCTGTGTGGACAATCAGCCAAACATGGTTGTGTGTAATTCTAGTCAAAAGGAAAACTGCTAATTAACACAGCATTATTGTAATCTTAACGTCCTTCTTATCCTCCATCCATAAACATTAACTTGTTTATCTGCTTTCTCAGATGAAGGACCTGAGAAACGAGAACGTGAATCCGTTCCTGGGCTTCTTTTCGGACTGCTCCATGTTTGCGGTGGTGACGGAGCACTGCTCGCGGGGCAGTCTGCAGGACCTGCTGAGGAACGAGGACGTTAAACTAGACTGGATGTTCAAGTCCTCACTTGTGCTTGACCTCATCAAGGTAAACATCAATACACTTTATGCCATGAAATCCTGGACCCTTTGCTGCATGTTCTGCATGTCATCATAGCAGTTTTATAATAACTCTGCTGGTTTTCTACACAAGTGAATATTACTTGAATTAAACACTGGTGCTAACCACTATTCTTGTAGGCTCATACAGTGTGTGTGTATGGTGTAATATTTCCTTTACACAAAACATAACTGATAATATATTGTGCTTTCAGGGTATGAAATACCTTCATCACAGGGATTTCCCCCACGGCCGACTAAAGTCTTGTAACTGTGTGGTAGACGGGCGTTTTGTCCTCAAGATTACAGACTATGGCTTTAATGAGCTGCTGGAGTCTCAGAAAGCTCCTATAGAAGAACCTCCACCTGAAGGTAATGTCTACTCTCAAAAAAGGGCTCTCAATACTATTCATTTAATACTATACTGTATGTAAAGTACATTTTTGTAGACAGAAGCTACACAAAGCCGTAGCTATAATTTATTACAGTTGGTAGTGACTGGTATCATATTCCCACCCTAGTTCAAAATCTTCTTCTTTGCTCTTCCCAGATCTATTTTGGACAGCTCCAGAGTTCCTGAGGGACCTTGCAAACTTTCGTAAAGGGACCTACAAGGGAGACGTGTACAGCTTTTCTATCATCCTCCAGGAGGTGGTGGTCAGAGGGCCGCCATACTGCATGCTGGGTCTACCACCCGAGGGTGTGCATCTGTCACAGACATATCAGAGATTTTTTTTTGTTTGAGACAACCAACATGTAGATTTCAGGAACATGTTACCAATATTTATAACATTAGTATTCTGTTTTTTGATACACATTTTGATACTCATTGGATTTCCCATCTCCTCCATCTCCCTCACCAGAGATCATCCGGAAGGTGAAGAAGCCTCCTCCAATGTGCCGCCCCACCGTGGCCCCGGACCAGGCTCCTCTGGAATGTATCCAGCTGATGAAGCAGTGCTGGAGCGAACAGCCCGACCGAAGACCAGACTTTGATGAGATCTTTGACAGGGTACATTTTTGGAGACACCACTGTAGCTTAATTGATTTGAGCCTTACAGCAGCTATCATTACAGTACTCACATAAACACATTTGAAGAGTAAGCATCTATCTAGTGCAACAAATTCTTGTTAAAATGTACTGTATAGTGAGTAGTGAGTGTACGTTAGGTTATAGCTTCAGGGACTTTTATAGGTGCTGCAACATTCAAGCTTTTCCGCAAACGTCATATTATTACTCAAAGGAAAATAAAAAAAGTGTTGTTTGATGTTTAACATGATTTTCTATGTTTTTACAATTAGTTCAAGATAATCAACAAGGGTAAGAAGACCAACATCATTGACTCCATGTTGAGGATGCTGGAGCAGTACAGCTCCAACCTGGAGGACCTCATCAGAGAGAGAACAGAGGAGCTGGAGGTGGAAAAACAGAGAACAGAGAAACTGCTATCCGAGATGCTCCCACCGTGAGTTTGCACACACACAACCCCAAGCACGAGCAAAACCCAAACATTTTAACAATAATTTAAAGCTTGAATTCATAAATCTTAATGTAACCTTCATAAACGTTTTGCTTCTGACCAACAGCTCTGTGGCCGAGGCTCTGAAGACCGGTGCCACAGTGGAGCCAGAGTACTTTGACCAGGTGACAATCTACTTCAGTGACATTGTGGGTTTCACCACCATCTCCTCCCTCAGTGATCCCATCGAGGTGGTCGACCTTCTCAATGACCTCTACACTCTGTTTGACGCCGTGCTCAGCAACCATGACGTCTACAAGGTCAGAGAGCACGCTCAATATGCACAGTATATGCATTTCTCTGAGCATATGTCTGCACACTGTGTGCCCCCAACGAAATACATATGTTGACGTTATCCAGGTGGAGACCATTGGTGATGCTTACATGGTAGCATCAGGTCTGCCGAAGAGAAACGGCAACAAGCACGCTGCTGAGATCGCCAACATGTCCCTGAACATCCTCAGCTCAGTGGGAACCTTCCATATGCGGCACATGCCAGACGTGCCCGTCAGGATACGCATAGGAATCCACTCAGGTGAGCCCGAACAAAGCCAGAGTCCTCATCACCCTGTTTACATTATTACCTTCTGCTCCATTTCATCCAATACCCTTTGCAGATTATGAAGAAAGGGTTGTCCTTATTCATAGTGACTGTTGGACTCATTGTGACATATAAACTGCTTATGTTGTCCTCAGTCTGCCTCAGAGGTGACATTTGGTCTCATCCGTCACTTGTGCAGTCAAAGTAAGGCTTGAGTGTTGAGTAATAAGACAGTTGGTAACAGGTGGTCACAACTACCTTTCAGTGTGCTGAGGCATGCTGGGAAAGAATGTGGCTGAAAAAAACTGACATTAACAAGCAGAGTGTATATTAGTATTCCTTAAAATATTCCGTGGTACAACAGGAATCGACATTGTCAACACAGTAACACTGTCAGATCCAGTCCTCAAAGATGGACAGATCAAAAACAGAAAAAGAACAACCGGCATCTCTCAACATAAACGTTGGTTGATGGAGTTTATAAAACGTCTTTTCTTACAGAATGGCTTTATCTTTTGTCAATGTGTATTTGCAGGGCCCTGTGTTGCTGGGGTGGTAGGTCTGACTATGCCTCGGTACTGCCTTTTTGGAGACACCGTCAACACTGCCTCTCGTATGGAATCCACTGGGCTGCGTGAGTAATCCTGCACACATCTCCTACAAAGTTTTGTTGTGTTGTTTCATATTTTGCTTTGGTCTAATGTCTTTTTATTCCACTTTTTTTTTCTCTTCTCATCTTTTGTCTTTCCTATCTTTTCTTCTCATCTCTTCTCCTTTCAGCTTATAGAATCCATGTGAACATGAGCACTGTGAAGATCCTCCATTCTCTAAATGAAGGTTATAAAATAGATGTCAGGGGCAAGACAGAGCTGAAGGTAACATTTTAGCTTATGATCATTTACCCTCAGTGTTTGGATATTAAGACTTGTAAATGGGACATTTGCAGATTCTACTCATACACTTAAAATGCACCTTTTTTCCAGGGTAAAGGTATTGAAGAGACATACTGGCTTGTGGGGAAAACTAGCTTTACAAAGCCTTTGCCAAAACCACCAGAGATTAAACCAGGGTAAGATCCAAACTCCACCATCACCCCTTTTACTAGTTCTTTGACATGTATTATTGATGACCAAAAATGATGATGTATGAGGGACACCTCCCATCTGATGTACACCCTGTTTCCCAGAAATCTCTTTGAGTTTGGTTGCAAAAATCTTGCCTGTTTTTATACCTGAGTTCACAGCTACGTATTGAAAGATGTTTAATAGCTACATCAATATTTGACATGCAAACTGCCACTATCCACATATTACTTCAGGGAAGACAATCACGGGCTGAACCCTGAGGATATAGCTGCATACAAGAGAAAGAAAGCTGAGAAAAAGGCTTGACCCTCTTAGTCCAAAGTGAAGGAGGTAGAGACCTGCATGCCAGCTGGTGTTGTGTTGTGGAAATGTCACTGTGGCTTGTCAGTTTGATGTGAGCAGTGGGTTTTTTTTACCGCTTTCAGTTCAAATGCAACCTCTGAGCCTGCACACACACACATACACACACACACACACACACACACACAGTTTCCTCTCATTGATTTCTAAATCTTATTGATTGCTTTGTGATCTACTAGTCTCATTAATCTCTTGATCTTATCAACTTCTACATCTTCTTAAGCAGATTGGGGAAAGCCCTCTTTGTTTTGTTAATTCACTTTTATTGTATGGAGTTGGCACTCTTTCATAATTAACACTTATTTATTTTACACTATTTGTGGCAGCATTTGGGTTTTTGTGTGTGTGCTTTGTGGTACGCTTTTTGTAGTATTTTCATGTGTTTTAATCCCAGAGCTCTGCCTGTAAACTAACATCTCTGTAAAGTATAATAATGGTCTCAACTGCAACTTCTGTCTTTATCAGGGACAACTGGCAGGAGATGGTGACAGAGGAGATCAAGACCCTTTTTCGCAAGGCCAACAGGCAGGTGGACAAACAAAAGATCTGAATGAGAGCAAGAGAAGGAAAGATGTGAAAGAAACAAAACCAGAGGAGAGGAAGGAGCATCGGGGAGGATCCAGAGAAAGAAAGAGACATAGAGCTGGGACGGGGCAGGCAGAGGAAAGAGAGCACCAACCGGGCCTCTCACTGTGGCTTAATGCAGACTTCTTTAAGAGGATTGTCCATCGACCAGCTAATCTGCCTGCAGCCGACACAGCAGAACACGATGGTGCTAATGTAATGAGAGTTGTCGCATTACCTGCCTACCCGTACTACTGCTGCCAGGAGTACGGGAAAGGTGCACCACTCCTTAATGAAGGATGCACTCATCCATTCCTCTCTGCACTCACTGGCCACTGAGTGGTCACCTATTCCAGGGCAACAAGAGGTTCACCCATCGGAAGATTACATGCCCCAAACGCCTATTTCAAAATGAAATGTTATTTTTTTCTGGTACTCACGTGTTGTCTGTTTTGTTTTGTTTTTTAGTTTGTCATGAATGCTCGAGGCTGTTACTTAGCTATGGCTGAATATTATATGTTATTAGCCACCCAAAGTTGGAGGCAAAAGCTGCTATTTGTATATAATTATCAGAGGAGAAAAGGATAAATTTGCCACTTTTATTTCTACTGTATGTGGAAAAGAGAGCTGAAGGTTAGAGCAGAAGGACAAGGAAGAGTCAGTCAAGTCCTACAAATTATTTAAATATTATTGTTTTTTTAAGCTGTCAGGAGAGTAAAAGCAATGCAACTAAAGCAATGAAAATTATGTTTCTTGTTCTTTTCTTTTATAGTCAATTGAATTTTAAGGTCCTTTAGTGAGACAAAGGACCTTAAAATTCCCTAAAAATCCCACATTTTAAAGTGGTCAGTGATTTATTCCACTGATGCTGTTGTAATGCACCTATAATTCTTGTTAAAATACACTGAATGCAGTTGGTTGTTTGTGCTACATCTGTGAATGATATAATACTCCCACTGTATTTGTTTACTATCAGTAATGCACCTGTAATACAAAATCATAAATTATGTGAAGTACAGCTCATTGGGAAAATTATTTAAAATGGAAATTTCTTTCAGCATTTCAGCAGTATAAAAAACTTAAAATCTTTTTAAAGTTTTTTTTTTTTAAGCTGTCAGCCTCTCTTCAATATAATCACAAAAGAACACAATCTGCACGTGCCTGCTCACACATCAATTTCATTTACACCAGCATTACAGTTTATTTCTAAGCATGGGAGAGCAAACTGTGTGTACAACGTTAATCACATCTGGCAGTTTAACAGCTGATTCCCACCACACTTGATGCTGAACTACTACATAAAAGGTCTGCTACAAATATTTAAAGACTTTTTTTACTTTCCCCAGATGTTCAGGCTCATGTGTCTGAAAGCTGTGCACCCACTGTAGAGCACCATCTAGTGTTGAAACAAAGATTTAAAGTCCACAGCAATCCATTAACAAAACAGGGGAATACATGAGAGCACAAACCAAACATATTAAGAAAATAAATTTAAAAAATTGAAAAGTGATATTTGGTAGAATCTCATTTGTAGGTATCTGTTTTTGATTTAACGCCAATTATAATGTCACCTCTTGACATTTAAGAACATTTCATGAACTTGTTCAATAGTTTTTATTTTCCTACAGTATTTTTGGAAATAATCTCTGATATATATCCCGTCATATTCATGTTGACTATAGGAGCAGCTTAATTCAGTGCTTGGTGTACAAAACAACAGCAAAATCAGTCAGAAATATGTACATTGTGTAATTTATATGTTGTTATTTGTCCTGTATGTTATTACTGCAATGCAAAGTACCACATGTATATAAATATGACATTAAAAATATAATAATAATAATGATTAAACCATTCATTTGTAACATCCCTATAGTTTGTCTTTTCTTACAGTGAAGTCAGTCCTTGAACTTTTTGCCACCAGAGGGCGACACTGTGGCTCTCATCACACATTACAGAGGGGTTACATAATTTTGAAGAAGAAAGTATTAGTAAGATTTTTATTGTTGTTTCATCCTTTGACATTTTTATTTGATGCAATTTTGATCATTCTAAAAAAAAAGTCTTAAGATAATGCTTAAGCTGTATGAAAGGGATGTTTTTTTATTATTTTGTCAACCTACTATGGAGTTTCAATAATAGGTTTTAATGGTGAGTTTCCCACTCACCATGAGGACCCTGCACTCCAGTTTCTGCACTGCCACAAAGTCTGCCTTTCCTCTGCTGGGAACATAACAACAAAGATCCCACTGACTATTATTTAGGCTAGCAGTGGTTCAACAAGTGAACCACAACATTCTCTGGATAGTTGTCTATGGCAGATCAGTGAGATAAGGAAAGAGCCCTCATTGTCAAATCTCTACATACATTCCAGACCTGGGAGGACTGTTTGACCTCCAGCCGGCTGGAAAGATTGTTATCCTTTCCTTTTTAGATGTTAACTCCTGCAGGCTCACATTCCTCTGTTCATTGCTCCAAAGGACTATATCAACCACGTTTGGACAGTATTCAAACACACTTTGTAGGAATAGCACAGTCACACGAAGATCATTTTCTTTATTTTTATTGAAAAATGAACACATTATTTCATAACCACACAATTCCAACAGCCTCTTTGTGGAAAATACCTAGAGCAACAAAATGACACAGTATGGCATCAGATGTTTGGCCCCCTTTCCGCTGCAAGCTCAGCTCATTGCAGAGGAACGATTCAGTGCAGATGGGGGTCAAGGTATAAAAAAACTGAGCATGTGAAGGGAAGGAATGAGAAAGAACTGTAAAACAAGCTTGTGCAAGGATCTTTTTTTTTTTTCTTTAAACATTAAAGATATTGCAAGAAAGCACATGTGGATCAAAGGTTAACCGATACTGGCAAAAACAGGATGTAAGAAAAAGTGATCATACTTAATATAAGCATGTTTGTTTGTGGAAATCTCAAGTGAGCCGCATGTTTGTGTTATTCAATCCAAGGGGGTTATTCAATCCAAGGTTTTGTGTGTCTAAAAACAGTTAGCTCAGATATTCAATACACAGGTTGTCTATTGGAATGTGCTCTTGAGGTAACAATCATACCAAAAAAAAAAAAAAAATCACACACACACAGAGTTTCCTGCCATTATTTCACAAATAACAAAGCTACCCACCACAGAGCATGAAATTAACATTATAGCTCATCACGCATCTTGTCTCCTTTGGGTCTAACGACTCTGCCGATGTACATAATGGAGTTGGTCTTGTTGTCCTTCACCAGGAAGATGAAGGGGTGATCTACATAGAAGAGTTTGGGGTTCCTCAGCTTCTCACTGCCAAAGATGCTGGTGTCAAACGGGTTTCCTTCAACATTCAGCTCCAGGGCTGATGCATGGAAAACGTTAGACAGGTAGAGGTCCTTCTTTCCGGAGATATTGGACAGGTCAGCCTTGGCTTTGTCCACGGCTTCAGTCAGGCCCAGCTCAGCCAGATGTTTCTGAGGAGATAGAAAAACACAGAGAAGAGTTCAACACTGCATCGTTTGAGCTTCATATTGTCACTTCCTTCCTCTGTAGATCAAATTGCGACCATTTACCTGCAGGTTGTGGCTGACTTCCAAAGAGATTTTGGGGAGCGAGATGGCCACGGCCCTGCTTTCCATCTTGCTAAGCCAAGTGTCCACCTGCTTCCTGGTCAGGAGTTTCTCCAGGCGTTCCAGGGGCTCCAGGTGGTATGGCATGATGAAGATCATGGAGGCCTGCTTCTGGCCCAGAGGCATGTTCAGCAAAAAGATACGGTTCTCTGTGTCCTCGTAGAAGTCATACAGACCTGTGAAGAGCAGTCAGACCAATCAGATATCTTACCCTGTTTGAATTCTAATCAGTTTCCAAGAAGAAAATAAGATAAAAAAAACATTAAAGTCCTTGGCGAAACTCACCTGTGCGATGCATCATGGGAACTCCAACAGTGAATGAGCGGGAAACAAGGAAACCACGGTTGTCCACCATTTTTTCATGGAACTTCTCATCCCAGTGAGCTGTAGGACAAAACATGGACTCAGTTACACATCTGCACACTCCTCCGACATCTCCAGTCAGCCGTTGAATAAAAGATAATATTCATGCTTACGCTTGAAGAACATGGCGTTGACAATCATGGCTCCATCTGCGTTCTGCACATCCTTAGTGATCTCAGGCAGCTTGCCACCTGTCGACTTGGCTGCCCACTCGTTGATGGAGTTCACTGCGCTCCTCTTGTCCCTGAAGTTTATTTTGGAGTGGTCATAGTTGTAGTGCTTCTTGCTGGTCTTCACAAACTCATCGGCAAAGGAGACGGAGCTGGGGCCGTAGAGGCGGTTGTTGATCATCCAGGTAGTGTTGCGTTTTTTGGCATCACTCACCTGCAATGTGTGCAATATTTAGAGGGAGGTAGTGTATATAGGGTCTAGACTGATGCCAAACTGGATTTTTTAAGGATGACAGGTTAGATCCATCTTACCTAGTCTTATATATTTAACATTATTGTACTTACCTCAGAGAGAAGCTCAGAGAGGCCTGCATGCAGATGCTCATCCTTCAGTTTGTCTGCACTCAGGACAGTTTTGACCTGGGAGGCAGTGGACGCCTTGCCACCAAGAGCCACCATCCCCAGGGAGGAGGCCACCACCACAGGAGAGATGAGGATGTTCTCTGTTTCTTTCTCCTTTGCCATGTTGTGGTAGAGGCTGAAAATCACAAGAACGATTATTTACATGTGTTTTCATGTCACTAGAAAAGTGCTAAAGCACATGCATGGGAATCATTGAGACTATAATCAAGCAGCTTTAGGTTACAAGTGTCATAATATACATAATTATTATCAGATTAACAGACCTGAAAGCCAGGTTGGCGCTGTTGTCAGCCAGCGTAGAGGCATGGCTACTCAGCTTCTTGTCCTCTGCAGAGGCCACGAGGGCCAGCAGACAAAGAGCTACAACGTTAGTCACCCACATCCTGTCTGTCTCCAAATGCAGCTGTAGCCTGTAAAAAAGAAACAAAAGTAACAGATAGGGTTTACATACTCATCCTTAACATTATTTGGTTTAGTAAAAATGTAAAAACATGTGTATATTGTATGTATTGAGTGTGGTATCTCATCAGAGTGAGTTTGGGGGATAAATAGATCATCAGAAGGAAAATGTGAAAATGCCAGGACAGGGACTGTGATTGGGATGTGAGGTGTTAAGTGTAGCAGGGATTTGGCTCAGCCCACACGGAACGCCTCCAGTTTTAGGCAGACATGTTCCTCGCCACGTCAGCAGCTACTGAGGCTCAGCTGCCATCCACTCGGAGTGAAGCTCTGAGCTGACACGAAGCTGAAATATGATGCCTCCCTGTTCTCTCTTGTAATTTATGCAAACCGAACTCAACAATAAGGATCAGAAATCAAGTTATCACGGTTTGACTGTGTAGACATGAGGTCTTTGATACTTTTATATGTTCTTTGTAGTGGTTCTGTGCTGCTCCAAGCCATCTTTTTCCAAGACATGGGTGTGTACCTGCAGGCTGTATCTAATTTATACCATCACTTGTTCAAACAAGGAGCTACTGTAATGCACAGCCTAAGGCTGTACATCTCTTAACAAGTCTCTGGCGCCCCTTCTCTTTTCTGAATGTGACTCGGGATATGATGTTTGCATCTCTGTATTCATATATTTGTGACACTGCAGAAATCACTTTGCATCATCATGTTCGGATACCTTGAGATGTTTTCATTTCTGCGATTTTCATTCTGAAAGACAAGAGGTGTAGCTATGTAATAAACTACACAGAGCAGACAGTACAACATTATTCAGGCTCTGACGGAGACGTCTATGATTTCTAAATTCTCCATCCTATCTTTACTTCCCACTTTTCAACCTTTACACTTTAAACATTTAATATTAAGTTTCTATACTTTTTACTCATCACTCATTCATAATCAGACACGTAAACGTTTTTCATTGGCTGTGTGTGACCCAGAAAAAAACTTTCATCTAATCAGATGTGCCACGGTTGAGCAGCATTCATTTTCCAGAAGACAGATTTGAGACTCTCAACACTTCAGAAGTAATGGATTAACTTTCATTTTTTTAAAAAAGGCAGATTTGGTGCATAATGTAGTATTTTCCTTCAATGAAATTGTTTATATTGAATGCATTTAGATAGATGGAAAAAGAGTGGCATGCAAGAGCCAAAAGGTTTTATTATCATCACGCCTGGATAAGTTGCATGAAAAAAGCTCTGCCAACAAGTTTAAGTTCACTTTCCTGCCTACAGACAAGCTAAATATTCTCAAACAGTCAAACAGTCAGAGAGATAGCAGAGATTTCAAACAGGTTAAAGTGGAAAAAAAAGCTGTGCTGTAACTTTAAACCACAAAAACAAAGAAGGCCATTCACCCTCTCTCTGCATTCCTTCCCGAAAACAAAGAGAGTTATAATCTAATCCTTACCTGGCACAGATTCGCAGGATTCTTCTCAGTTGTGTCCCGTGGTAAGTGGTAAGTGGTAACTGGGAGTGTAACACTCTCCCCTGCTCTATATATCCTGGGAGAGAATTTTCTAGAAGTGGGAATGGGATATTCAAATGAGGGTGTCTGGGTTTCCTCAGGAAGCTGGGAGCTGGGACATCCCCCTTGAACCACACAGGCTGGAATGAGAGTGGTCGGCTCAAGTTAACTCCTCAGCACTGGTCTGCGCTCAGCTTTGAAACTTTCCAACCAGCTGATCCAGACAGAAACTGCAAAAAATCTGATTCTGGGTCAGCTGTAGCTGCTGATGAGCAGGACTACTCCCCAGGTCCTAATGCTCCTTGCTGACTTAATCTCTAACACTGGTTTCATCACACATAAAAGATGAACATTTGAATGTGTTTTACTAAGAACTAAATGATTCTCGTGCATGAAAATATCCGGCATGACTAATCTGTTTGTGTAGTTGTTAAATCTGAGCCTTTCTGGGACACCATCCTGCAATCTCAGCAGCCAACACATCAGTGAATGGGTACATTGTTTGGATTAGAAAGAAGAAAAGCAATAATTGTATTCACTCATTAATCTTTATTTCACTGATGTCTCGTTTTAAAAGGAACTGCCCAAAACTGTAAAAACTCCATTCATTAGTAGCTGTGCTTCACAGTGCTTCACAGAAGTTTAGAGGTCTCCTGCCCTTCCCCCACCCCCACAGTGCCACGTCTATCCAACTCAGCTGCTGATTGCAGGGTGGCTGAAAGATGCGGGTGTTGGGGGACAACTGTCGTAAAAACTTCTGTGATTTGAGCCCTGTTCTGACCAGGACCTCATTTCCTCATTTTTACAAGAGCATTTTAAACAAATTAAGTTTTTGTTAACTTGTTTGATTCAATAAATCCGATTGATATCAATGTTTGCATTATGAAATCAAAGTTTGTCAGAACAGTTAGTCATGATAATCTTTCTATAGGATCTACAAAACTCGATATCATCTCTATAAAAACTATAAAAACTCAATATCATCTCTCTAACATTACACCTTATCTTTTGCGTTTGAGCAGAGTAAAAATTATTGATTGTGTCTGAGCATTCCAAATTATTTTGAACAGTGAGGGAATTCCATCCATCTGTTAATCCTACAACTCTTCCTCATTTGCAGGCCTCTGCATGTCCTGACATGCCAGATGATGAGTGACTTCCCTTCAGGGACTTATCGGGGGAGGCATCTAGAAGATTCTACAAAGGTTTGAGTGGGAAAAATACCCAAATCCAAACTACATATATAGCTATGTTATGGTTACTATGATCTTAGAGTACATTGAGTTTATGTTAAACCAGAAGAATAAGATGCTGATCTCAGTTCAGATATCATATGACTTATTTTGGGGGACAGTGATCCCACCTTGCAATGTTTAAATTGCAACAGATGCAGGTTTACGACCCCTTCCCTCCCCTCAGGGGGTGTTTGTTTGTGTGAAATAAGCCCAGGAGCCACAGTTTACAATGAAATTCCTCAGCATGAGCAGAGATTCGTAATTGTGATACTGCATAATCATGTGTGCTTTACAGAAAAGGAAACAATTGCATGCAAGAATAGTGCACAATGCTGTTTTTTTTTCTAAAAACAGAAGCACACTTTTTTTTGTTTCTTTAAGGAAGTATTGGGGTTAAACAGGACACACCCCCTGTGCCACAGTACCTCCTTTATGTTGCTGTCAAATATATATTGTGTGTAGACGTGACTATGTGAGCATAAAGAAGCTTCCAGCACTTTCCTGAACCACCCACCACATGCAAACAGCTTAAATACTGTAATACTTTCATCTTTGAAGTATGATAGGGACAGATATGAGAGCTATAGCCACAACACCCAATTATATGTGTAGAAATCTGAAATATAATAAAAAAAAATTTCTCCAACAGAGTCTGATATAAGTGCAGGAAGAGGGCACAGCAACAGCGTTCTATTTGAGGACAGGAGCCTATTCAGCATCTGGACGTCATTACACTAACCTCAGCACCAGTCTTGGTTATTTGTATTTTCAGTCGCATCTTTCTTTGTGTTTCTAAATCAGGATCTATCAAAATGGCTTTTAATTTTTGGTTTTCTTCAGTAAAATTTTGTTCTTTTCCAGTTTATACACTTGGATTTCAATGATAAATTATGTGTATGACACATAAACCAACAAAAAAACAGGATCATCAGTGTTTTAGAAGTATTGACTGGGGAATGTAAAGTAATCCTATGTTAATTTGTAAGTCTGCGCTTTATGTTGTGACATAATAGTAAGGGACTTTTGTATTTAGCAGCCAAATACAATTCAAACAGTTGCACATAAAGTTGTTTTGAAGTTAAAGTTTCTACTGAAGAAGAAGACAGACCTTATGGAGGGTGAACAAACAGAGGAGTTCAGTCACTCTCTTTTCTTACCATCTGTGTTAGTTCTTCAGATAAGAGCACTATCAACTGGGGGTTGGGGGGTTACAAACACCTCTCTTCCTGTTTAACTTTTCCTGATGAGTCTTCTTCTCTAATAAACTGTCCAGATGGCCTGAATTACTGTTTACTGTTGTTTTGAGTCAGTGATATATGCAGTAATTTTCTGCATTAAAAAAACCTTCTGCAGCCACGACTCCACACTGCGAGAAAATGTTGGCCTCAAAGGCTCCACTGCAAGAAGTAGAGCACAGCTGCACAGCTGCCAAGAAGACCGTGACGCAAGACCTGAGAAATGTTTCAACTCTGCTATATGATGTAACTTTCTGAAGTTTTGTGTCTATGTGCAGAGAGCCACTTGAACAATAGGTGTATTGTTTGTCATCTTTGTATGTACATTGTCCATCTAAACCAGACTCACACTGGCTATAATGAGGTGCAAATAGATCTGACACCTATTAGGATGCAATGTTTTATGGGGATATATTTTTAATGAATTTTATATCCACTGGAGAGGTAAGAACAATTGCTTTTTCCATGAAATATACTGACTAAAGTGTTATCAAGGTGAAATCTATTAAGTCATTCATGTTACCTTATAGAATAGTCCTGATCCATTAGTTTTATGCAACATGACACTCCTGGATCAGGACTATATTTTAAGCTGTCCTTGATGTAGGGGACATGTATTAAATGGATGTAAATATACACAAAAGTGGGTTTGTTCATTGTCTGTATCCTGTCACTAGACAGTCTCATCTTTAAGTACTAAAAAACAATAGATTACGCAACATTTGGAACCCACTTGTCTGATTTTTTGAATGAAATATATAATAAATTAATGTTATGGGCAACTGAATGAGTCACTTTTGCAGAATAACAAAAAGACAATTTTGGTTCCAGCTTGTGAAAAGCTGTTATAGTGTGAGGCCAGGGCAGTGCCAGTCCAGTGAATCTTTTTAATTTGTTTTACATAATACTGAGTGAACATGCCCCCTGGTGGGAAAGGTTTGAAAGTTTCCTCCAAAGGAACCAAAGTTTTCTTCATAGTAATTAACGCCTCAATTAAGATTACATTCAAGTTTGCCTTCTTTCTTTTACTCCATGGATGGTCTTCAATTGAACTTTTTTTTCAGGCACTCTTAAAACGCAGACAGGCTATTGCAAGTTAGTATTGTTCACATCAAATATGCATGAGAAAAAAATGCAAGACAAATTTTGTATATAAACCAAAGATATCCACCAATGCCAATGCTTTTGGGGGGAAGTCTAAGATCTTGGATATAAACACTGAGTCTACAATATTAGAAGACGCAGAGGAAAAATGTCCTTTCCTCTGAACCATCATGTGAAGTGACATCAGTTTCTGGCCATGGCAATAGAAACCCATTACATATTCTACCCATATACTATATCCTGCTTGCTGTTGCATTGTACTGTGGACTAACAACCACTAGATGGAGTGCAAAGCAACCAAATAAATGACATACCCTATGCCAGAGACTTTCATTTTTTTGATTGCATTCTCAAAGTTGAACTCACAACAGACAGTTTTGTGACTACAAGCATGCAAACAATCAAAAAGTTATGCACAAGCCTCAAACATTTTAAATAAACAAGTTGAGCTGCTCTGTTGATGGTCAGTAAGAGTGCCTCTTGTCACAGTGACTTACCCTCAGTTAAAGCGCTGACACATTTTCTTTTGTTTCATTTTTTCACTATGACAAAATTAAAGTTGAAATCCAAAACCTCGAACAAACATTCATGAGCTCAACGCTGGCTCCTGACATCAGCATTGTACAGCATTGTTCTTTGGATACTAGCTGTGGAATAGCTGTCTCATAAATTGGATAAAATGTTTCGGATCAAAGCAAGAATTTTCATACCAACTCCCTACAGATCTATAAAGTATAACATTACAGTAATGCTGTTTCAGTTCCGCTCCAGAGTTGGTGTGAGGCCTTTGTCCAGATCAAACCCTGCTGTGAAATTCCAGCAGACCTTCAAAGACAGAACAAGCTGTTGTACTGGCATTTAGACAATACAGTCTGTCTGTCTGTCTGAGTTGGTATTCTCATTATTTCTGCTTTGTTCCCCTTCTTCCTGCTTCAGCCCTTTCAGATAGTATCAGTCACAAACTCTTCACCCAACCCTGCTGTATTACATAACACCACCTGCAGAGGAGACCCCCTACCAGCCGTCCTACCCTTCCTGTCTGTGGATGCTGGTTGGCATTTTAAAACGGGTGGAGTTCAAAACAAAGCTCAGCAGCTGGAGCTGCTGACTAATGCCAACCTGTGGAGTGAGGAGCAGGGAAGCCCGGGTCAGCCACATCAAACAGGGATATGCCACAGGAAATCATCCTGAGAGTAACATTTCCTTTGCTTCCCCACCTGTAGACGCACATGGAGAGACAATGCCACGGTGTGCGTGTCTGTGTATGAGTGCATGTAAGGGTGGTGATTTAATCTCAGGTAATGTTAAATGGCAAGAATTAGTAATGTCAAATAATTAAAATGCTGTGTGATCTGATGGAAGGCATCTTGAGACACATGTATGCACACAAACTCTTCATTTCCATCAGAATGATGCAAATGTATTGGCAACATCACTGCACTGACTGTTTCCTTGGTGATGAATCTGAACCGTTTAACCACAACGCCTCCTCTACTTGACATAGGAATATTCATAGTTCAGGCTAACCACTTAAATGCAACTGATCTGAAATGGTTGAAAACTTCAAACAACATGTCTATATTTGTTGGTGAGTCATTTCACACACTACATACCTGCTGCCCACTTGTCATTGTCTAGGATGATCATCCAAGTCTGAATAAGTTTAACTGTGGAATTTGTCTGTGTTGGTGCATAGAAACATGACAAAAAATCCTTCATGATCCCTACTAACCTGATGACATGAGGACAACAAGAATGAAATAAACAGAACACTGAACATATCACTCTAAGCTGTTTATATGAAGTACATTTCATGTGTGCAGTTCAGTGAAAAAAACAGTCTTTTATGGGTTTTCCACCTTTTGAATAATGAGCTCTAACGTCCCCAGAAAAATGAATCCATCTAATCAAGCTAGAATCATTGTAATTAAACATGAATTTAAAGAAACGTTGCCAGCCGCCATTTTTGGACAGCACAGCACTGTCGTGACTGATGACGAGTGCCTGGATTTCCATCTCAATGAGGGATTCAATTTGATCTATGCAGTCAGTACAATGTCAACAATCCACTTGCACTCAATGCAACTAACTTAGAGACCAAATAGGGGTACCTACTAAATGTGTCACAGTGTGTGTCAACTGGCTTATCACCAGGCACTGCTGACATGACACGCTGTCTCTGATAATGAGTGCAGATGGTGTTCTTGTGACAAAAATCAATAAATCAGCTTTGTTTCTGTGGTTATGATAGACGATGACAAAGTCTATGACACTGGGTGTGGAAGGCCAGCAACCCCATTGGTAGTTTAAGGATTAAGACATATTTGAAGAGTGATTCATTTCATCAGATGCAATGATCTCTATTGATGCTGGAAACAAGACCTCCAATAAAGGTATTAAAACATGACACAAAATGAAACGTTTAAAAAAGAAGGTGCAAAAAAAAAAACAAGATTGGTTTTATTGAAATAAGGCTGATCTGGTGGTGTTTATGAAATACCCACATACACCATCCAAGTAGGACATGGCTGTTCATGACCTTTAATCTCTTTTACGTGTCAAAAATGAAGACTTCTCTTTGTTCATCATCTCTCAATATCAAGAGAGAGTATTAGTTGTGTTTGCTATTAAGATAGTAAACAGATAGATAAAGATAAAATGCCTCCTGCATCTATACAGTATGTTATTTGCACGTTGTTGCGTTCAGGTTACATTGGATTTTCTTCCTACGAACGAACTGTGGAGTGGAATGAACCCTCAAAAGGTAGAACACCATTTGGCTTCTTTACCTCTCACTTGGGATCGCTTAAATCGTGCGAGTAGTGGCAAGGTATCCTGACAAGGTGTTCTTGAAACCCTATAAATATCTTCCGATGTCTTTTTTTTTCGACGTGGTCATTAAAGTAGATGAAAACGACGTTTCAACGCGCAACAACGGCATTTTCGAGGTGACTTAAACGCGCAGATCGGGAGTAAAGTCAGCTTGGTGACGCTCTCTCACTGTACAGGAGGGCTGGAGATAAAAAGACCGACACTCCTCCCACTGCTCAGTCCATTGAATTATTTTGCCGGTGTAACAACGAGACACGCTTTATCTAAAGAGGGGGAGGAGAAAAAAACAACAACAACCTAGAGGACGAAGTGAGTGAAAATATGATACGGTTCTTCTTTTAGCTACGCCGACACCAGTGACACCGTCCGCACTCACCCGGCTCGTTTCTCCTTTGTTTTCGGTGTAAAACTTCGGCTCTGTCAGCATTTACCGGCCGCCCACCACCTCTCGTACGTTACCTTTGACACGGGCTGTCCCCGGGAGTAGGGAGGATTGGGGGTGAGAAAGAGAAAGAGAAAGAAAAGCCTCAACTTGACCTCGGAAAGCTAACTCTGAAATCAAAGAAAAGTGGTAGCAGCCCCTCAGACAGGTGAGCGTTTTTTGGTTTGTTTGAACTGTTATATATATCACATATACCTGTACGTGAGTTGAAGGCAATGATAGCATTTGTAGACATTTTTATTTATTTATTTCAGAGCATTTCTACATTTACACACTAAAGTTACAAAAGTGTTTGTGGCTCGTGCTATTGGGAGTTTTAATATCCATGGTAACACCGAGCTAACATTCCTGCAAAATACTAGCATCCCTCACACGTGCTATTAGGGTGTTTCTTTCCTCAAACGGGCGTTTACATGCTTCATTTACATAAGTTGGAGCATTTTTCATCACCCGTATTGTAGGCATATTCAGCTCATTAGTCATTTTGTCCATCACATGACTTATAGGCTCAGTACTTGCTCTACTGTGCACCCTAAAACATGGGGCACGCCCATGATGTATCCCATGGCAGCAAGGGTTTCCCCCTTTTTTGGAGAGAAAGTGGATTGATTGAAACACCTGCCCATCTTCAGTTTATTTCTATCACAAAATAATGAATGCATGTGAAGCTACTGAGCCTGTGCCTGTATGTGTGTATGTGTGTGTATAGAAAGATAGATAGATAGATACATAGATAGTGTATGCATTTTGTGTTTGCTCATGTGTAGCACTCTTGCCACTCACTTGAGGGTGGGGATTGTTTATCTGGATGTTTCTGGTATGTTAGCATGCCCAGAAAGATCAAAAGATTATTATCACTCATTACATGTAATCTTATGTAGCACTTCATCATCTTAAAACGTTGGTCATTGGGGAGGACCCATTTGGTACATCGCCTCTAACCGTTAGGTCTTGTCTGTTTTAACACTTCCCCATCTGTCACTACTACACCTCCAGTGAAAACAGCTAACACTTCTTTGTGTTTGATCAGAGTTTAAGTTGACAGATGACGTTTATTTACATCCCTGGAGAATGTAAATAGATTATTTTCTTTAAAAGGGACCAGAACCTGTTTGGTCAGAGTTTCATTAGATGGATGACTCAGGATGACACAAGACTGTAAAGTGACTACGCAAGGCTGTTTCTAGTTTATCGTTTTCTTTTTTTTTTTTAACGTCTATAAATTGATTGAAGGGCTTTGATGTGAAGTGTGCTGAATACTGTCTTTCTGAACTTCTTTTTGGCTTGTACAGTAGAGTGTATATTTAAGTGGGGCTCCTGTCCCGAGGGCAGACAGCGCTATGAAAATGTTTTCAGGTCATGACATTGAAAGTCATATTGTATGGCACGTGAGAAAATAAATATTTCAGCTCCAATTTCAGCTGAGGGGCTTTGAGAAATTGATACAAAGGTTTACATTTTGAAGTTAGCTGGATAAATAATGACATAACATGGACAGTTCTTCAAATTTGCTTGGATTAGAGAGGGAAATGGGTAAAAAAAAAAAATGTACAGCTGTGCTGAAAAGGCTTCGGTTTGTTTGAAAAGCTCTTTAAAGATCACCCTTGATTCAGAAATGTTATTTTAGAAGCATAGATGTAGAAAAGAGTGAGATATAATAGGTCAGAACAGGGAGGAATGCAGTGTGCTGCGTTCACAGCAGATACCTACTCATTTCCACACACTGTTGTATATTTCTCTCCTGAATGTATGTTCTGTTTTAGAGCTTTTAAACCGTTTCCTCTTTATCTAGTTGCACATAACTTTCAAGTTCTATGTTTTTTCTGCAATTGACCATCATATTGCTTATTGGTATGCAGTTGTGCTGCTGATTAGAACTGTAGAGTTGCACTTTGTAGATAGTAGCTGACCCTACTGTCTATTTGAGAATAGTATTGATCATGTGTCCCAGGCTTTCTGCTGCTCCCTGCTTATATAATTACCTCTATGTACTTACGATTATGTAATATTGCGCCTCCTGTGATTTGTAAATTGCAGCAGGTCATATTGCGATTTTGCTAAAATTTTGATTAATTGTTCAGCCCTAATCTATGCCTCTCTTCAGTAAGGATAATGAACCGCCACAAAGATCTGGCATGTGTTCGCTATTAATTTGCTGCACCTACATAAAACAAATCCACGTTGTTCCACTCACTGAAGCAATAGCAAACATCAAATGCAAAAGCAATGGTCAACTAAATTGGATTTAAAGATTTGAGAAAATGAGAAAGGAAATCACGGATACAAGGCTGTGTACGTAACAGCCTTGATTCAGTAGAGGACTATAATTTCCACAGCACTTTACACTGCTGCAGCCAATTTTACCCTCTGCTAATAAATCTCTCGACATTTTTGACCAGGTTTAATAGAGCTGTAATGGTGCATATACTGCAACAGTTACAGTTACGGTCAAATTGGTACAGAGGAGAAAGAGACACAGTACAGTGTGAGCTGGTCTGATTCTGTTATTGGTTCAGAGTTGGTTAGGTGTGTGGGTTTCATAGGTGTCATGGAAAGGTGAAAAACAGAAGTTTAAACACACAGTGACTGACTTCATCTGTCACATAATGGAGCTTTGCTTAAGACAACAAGCCTACTTGATACACATCAAATGCAATCAACAGTTTAAGTCGCCTCCATGGTGAAAATCACTCATTCTTCCACCAGACCAAGTGACAAGACAGCTCTTTATCCACACATGATAACACACACTCAGTCAGTGTCTTTCTGTCTGCAGCTTTCAATCTATCAAAGAGCATACTGGGCTGATGGGTTCAGAGGTTACATCATATGTCTTCATATATCTACTCATTTTAGGTGTGTAACTTATACTCGTGCAGAGTGACTTGCACGTGCAGCTCAAAGCTAAAAAAAGAAACAGTTTTACAAGCAATAAATTGTGAAGAGTGCATATAGTCAGAATATTCATTTGGCATTGTGTCATTTATACGCCGCTATGAGAATGTCGAAGCCCTGATGTTTCTGAGCGATGTGACAGCTGTTTTAAGCAAGAGTTCCCTTTGTTTCAAACAGGCCAGATATTTGCAACACATCCAGTCACTTTGGACAATTGAGCATTGAGCAGTACATGAAACCTGTGCAAGGCCACTGCCAGATGGATGTTAGTTTCAAATGGTAGAAAAGTAGAAAGCTTCTGTTTTCTGCTTCACCTTATTTGAGCAGGTGAAATTTCCAAGGCTAATTGCTATTAATTTAACTCTCATAGGAAGATTACAGGTTTTGGTTCAATGTCTTTACTAGTTTGCAACTTGAGCTCTCTTCAAAGCCCTACACTCTTACAAACTGGGAGGTGCCCAGTTATTTTGTCAAAGCTGAGGTTCCCCCTTTGAAAATAGTAACAATACCTCCTTGACTGGATAACAAGTCTGCTTGTTTTTCTTTCAGTCCTGGTAATATTCCCACCATTTGAGACTGGCCACCACAGATTGTCTTCTGCACCTGAATTCTGTGAAATGACAATGATCCTTTCCACGGGTTTTCATGTCCATCCAGGTGTTTCTGAATTTAGGTGAGAGATGTTTATTGTCTAATCCTCTCTGCTGGAGAAGAGGGTAGTTATTCTGGTTATTTCATAATCTGAGTTGTCAGGTGTCGGCCTCTTTTTCCCGTTCATTGCTTTTGTCACTTTTTTGTAATCAGCTCTGTAATAGAATTAAAGAAACCAAATGTTCATAGAAGCAGAAAGCTTAGTTTCTCTCCCAGGAAGCCAAGTTCACCATGGTTGCACCTGCTCGTCTGGCCCTGCCTCCCGGGCTCAGACAGCAGTAGAGGACAGAACTCGGTGTGATGTCAACACACAGATGGTGGTGAAGAGCCCTCATGCAGACATACAGATGGCACTTTGATAAAACATACTAGGCCACCCACTTTTTTCTTCATCCTCTTGGCCATGAAAAACAGTCAGACTGAGGAAGCCTGAGTGAACTGAGGCAATGGAGCGGTCCATTTGCCGTCATAGCGCAACAATGGTTCCCACCGTGTCTCTGCATGCCACGGATGTCTTTGTCAGCTGTTTGCTTTCCAGGCCTCAGTATCAGCACTACAGTACACTACAATCAACCCCAGAATTGCTTTCTCTCAATCCAACAGGCAGCTAAGCCAGGAGAAGTCCACACATATCTCTTTCTGACATTGCTTTAGATTTCTTGATGCCTCACTGTAGACAGAAGGGAACATTGTGTCATAGCAAATGGATTTAGGAAGCACTGCCTAGTAAAAAAAGTTAAAAAAAAAAAAAAAAGATATGAGACACGTCTTACAAGTGTCAGCCCATCGGTAAATAATTGTTGTACTATTTTAAAGTAAATGTATTGCTGCAGATTTGGACGAGTGCTGACATAAAATGAACCAGCGAATCCAAAGTTCCGATTTTTTTTGTGGGTACGATACGTGTCGGGTCTGTACCAAAACATACCGCCTCTGGGAAGCAGCCGTATATTTGCACTCTCATGTCTGACATTAACAAAAGCCCTCACTTTCACCAGTCACCAGACTAGCTGCCAGCAATAAAAAGCATAAAAATAGAAGCATTACAACCTTAAACTTTATTAAAATCTTACTTGAGTGCTGTGTATCAACGTTTAGCTGCTTTAAGCAGTGCAGGTGGTGACTGACTGGCACGTTTGTCCCTCGGGTATTACTGTAGTTGTATGCACTCACCTTGCTGCTGTGCTGAGACTGTTCAGTACTAAAAACCTGTATACTAGACTCGACTCAACTGCTTCATTATTGTTCTTTTCTTTTTTCATTTTTATATTATTTCACCTTTCGGTAAGTTGCCAGATTGTGTGTAACTGTCTGCACTGTCCATTGACTGATCATGGCAAACATAGCTATGAAAGCAGTGGGATTTGTTGGATTAAAAAAAAAAAAACTGTAAGGGGGAACTGTAAATTAATTTCCGCCCGTGTTGAAAAGTGTTCAAAGCCGACTAGAGAGCTGTGACAAGTAGTTGTAATAGACTATATTATCTGTTGCCTTTACCCCCTTAAGACACAATGCATTTTGTAGACATATAAAATGGACCACTGACTTTATCAAAGAGACAAATATCCAACAATATCTGCCCACATTTTTCTCTTTCATGACCAGATTCATGGGCCATTTTATGAAGAGTTTGGTGAATTAACAATCATATGCTTGAATAGCTAGAACAGCCTGTTTAATTGAAGCGGCTGATATGCCAGGTGTGCTGGGCACAGAAGCTTAAAGCTTAGGACTTTTTCATTATCAAGGCTTTACTAATCAGCAAGAAGGTACATCAAATCCAGAGGACAGTGAGACTGTAAAGCTGGCTGAATGAAAACCTCTTCATATAAGGCTTGAATATAGAATCCAGATGTTACACACCTGCTGCTGGTCATAACACCGACACACTAAGGAGGCAAATTGACCATCTTCTCATCTCTCGCTCTCCCAAAAAAAGCCTTTATCCCTCTGCCCTCTTGCTTTTTGTCTTCCTAGCATTCCTGCCTCTGTGGAAACAAAAATATTTTGCTCTTCTCTGGTTTTCACCTTTGCACTCTCACTTGTGTTTGGTTTGCTTAATACAGATAAGCTAATCATAGTTTACTAACCTGTACTACTTAGTGACTCTGAAGACATGCACTTTATTGCCATAAATGTGCAGGTAATTGTACACGTTTGAAAAGGACATCAAGTTGTTTTTCCTTAAAAGTCAAGCTATTAGTGTGACGAGAAAAGTAGCACGTTTAAGAAAACTCAAGATGTTCAGAAGGAATGATAAACAATTTATTATATCCATGCTATAGTAATACACTTGAAAGCTCAGGCAAAAATATTGAATATATTTACTCTGTACTTGGTGGTTCAAGTGCACCTAGGTATAGTTCTTCTAAGTATTTTATTAATTAATTGTTGATATTAAAACATTTAATAAATATTACCATCAAACAGACTTTCGTACACCCTACAAGCACCCTAATGGCTGGCACTCTTCTCTGACAGTGCCAGGCTCTCATCTTGCGTGCTTCTCTTCACTCCAGACATCCAAAATCACAGGCTGTAGTAAAGTTTAAAGAAGAAAGCGTGGTTCAAATATATATTAAGTAGACAAGCTTCAGTGTCATCCAGTCTGTAAGGTAATAATTATTCAAACCCACACACCATCAGCTGCTGTAACCTTGGCATCGTGACTTAGTAGTTAGCACTGTCACCTCACAGCAGGAAGGTGCTGGGTTCAAAGCCTGCTCTGGTGACCGGGACGTTTCTTTGTGATGTTTGCACGTTTTCTTTTCCGCCTTTTCACCAAAACACGTGTCTGGGTGGTCTACTTTCCTCATACTCCAAAACACATGCATGTTAGGCATTGTAAATACTGCCTTTGCCCTTGATGCCCGGTATAAACCCTGTAGATGTTGCTCATCAAAACAGATTCCTGTTTTTAATGTAGAACATTTGATGCTTCAGGGAAGAAACACTGCATTTACAGGTACTGTAAATAAACCAACCCCTCCAACCACAAGGCCCCCTAAGGCTGACAATAAGGGTTTTACTGTTGTTCAGTGTGTCCAAATTGCTTTGACAAGCACTGTCCCTGCAGCATCAAACCAGCTTACACAGACCAACACCTTACACTCTATCAAAATCAGAAACTAGAACTTTCTTCAGCCCATGTTAACGTGAAGCCCACTCTTACAAAGTATTCTTATCTCCAGATGAAAAATGACAGCAATATCTCCACATATCACTTGACCCACTTACACCTCTGTTGGTCCATCCACACTGAAATGAGTGGGTGGATTTGCTTCTCTTCTCCCAGTCATTTATTTCATTTTGTTTAGCTGTAATAATGGAAATGCATGGCAGTAATGACACTTCCTCTCCCTATTGTCAATGTTCTAATTTGTGGATGCTGGTGGACTGTGATTAGATTACTTTTTTTCCTTGGATTATCTCTGACCCATATTTTTTTCAGATTGATGAGCTGTCAGATTGTCAAGATGTTCTTGTACCCCCCTCCCCCCAACTCTGCAAATTCTGCTGCTGGCCAGTTTGAAAGTATCCCCACTCAATAATTCTTCTTCCTCTAGCTGGCTTTGAAGTACAGTAGCAGTGCTTACTACCTGGCATGGCACATTCCTGGAGCGTGCCTTTTAAATCTCAGGTTTAATGTATGACTTTGATTTGTGAGCTGCTCAGCTCAGTTGGTTGCAAGAAGACACTAATCATTCTTTAGCAGTGTGTTGTTTCATCAAGCTCATATGATCTGTTAAATGGTTAAATTAATATGACGCCCTTTGTTAAGGCTTCTTAATTTCATAGGAAAAAACACTTACTCATGATTATTGGTATAATGGGTTATGTTAGTTTCAGAAACGGTAATAATTTAATGTAAAATCATGACATGTCCAAAACCATGAGCAGGAGGATACTAACATCCAATAGCCCGTATGTAAGCGTTTTGCAGTACCCCTCTATACTCATTTGTCAGGCCGGGATGTTCTGGCACCATCGCCTCTCAACAACTATATGTTGAATACTGAATCATCTTAATGTCATAAGCTTGACAGATGTAGAGAAACTTGAATATTGATTCATGTTACTTGAACATTCATCGCGTCCCAGGTCCTCCATGCTTACAGATGAAACTCTCTGAAACTCCTTCTCCTTCTGAATTTCCATTTCCATATGGTAATGCAACTTTATTCTCAGCTTGTTAAATCTACATAACAAAAGATGTCAAGAAATCTTTCTTTTTTTTTTTCTCTCTTTACTGTCGGTGTTGAAAATGAAGAGTAAAGACCTTGAGAATGATTTCCCTTACATCAACCTTTGCTAACATCAGAGTAAACTGCTTGTTAGCCAGGATGGACTTAATTCTGCATTGTCAGTGATTACTAACCTGCTTTTTTGCTTGCATACAGTCAACTCATCAGCATTTCTCTTTTCATCTTTCAATATTCTGTGGAGGTAGGCTGCTAATTGTAACCCCTTTCTATTTGTAGGCGTGTTGTCACCCGTGGTGACCCTGACAAAGTGGAATCAGTGGCTGTGATTGATTCTCTCACTGTTCAGTCATTTGTCTCCCAAAGCTAAGAAATGCTCAGTTAATGCCACATGCCTGGATACATAAATCAAAAAATACTTTACTCAGCTGGAAAACTTTAAACAGGGAGTGAGTTAGTTTTATTTTCCTGCTCAGTCCTACTCTCACCCTGTTGACTGATGTCAGAAAGGCTGGTGTTTCATCAGTATAACAAATCACCTTCCTCATACAAGTGTGACGGCTGTCACTGACTGGTACAGCTGACTGGGCAATATGAGAGTGGTTTGTGGTGTGACTTGATGTCAGACTCAGGATGAAAATGAGCTGTGGGCTATAGGCTGTGGCCAATAATTCTTTGCCTCCCACCACACTGACTCATTGGAGTGATTTACATTAGGGGTTGGTCAGAAAGTATGTTGATAATAGATAATATGTATGGTTAGAGATTGAGATTATGTGGAAACATATATTTGTTAGGTAAGGTAGAGACTTTGTGCATATAATTGTGCATTGTTATTACATGCAATACCTTTAAGACCACCAAAGTTCTTATGGTCTTTAATCTGACCAGTGATGGGAATTGCAACACAGTGAACACATAACTATATTTGGAAATATATCAGTATAGAAAGTCCCTGCATTGACTTGATTTGGCGCAACAGCTTGTAGTACTTATGAAAGCTTATTCACCATAGCTAAAAGAAAAGAAAAAAACTTGTTTTGATTAACAAATGGGCAAATGCTGTTCTGTGTGTCTGGTGCTGGTCAGTGAGAGGTAATGTGCTACCCTATGTTGTTGTTATTAGGACATTTTAGGCTCATGGTCAGATAATGAACTGTCGGCACATAGTAGACTACAAATGATTTAGCATGATTATTTTCATCATACAGCTAAAATAAACTAAATGAAGCGGTTGCTCTCAGGTGTCATTTAGTGTGAATAAGCTAATTGACATGGTGGACACAAACCTATTACCTCAGTTTACAGTGTTCACTTCATAATTGCCTTTGAAATGTATTATAACTTCCCAGTCTGTTATTTATGATAGAGTTGAGTGTATGCATTATTGTGCAGCCTTTACAATTTACCATTAAAGTGTTGAGCTGGCACTCATGCAGAGATTATTATTGTAAGTAGGCTGCATTATGGAGGAGTAAATGCCAAAAGTAATATTAAAGGAATAACCAAGTGCTGTGACTTCCCTGCTGCTGAAGTTTTTTAAAGTTTTAGGTCGCCTGTTTTCCTCGATACACTGCTCTCCTTTTAGAAAACAAACTTAATCCGACAGAATCCGCTAGTGACAGTAGTTTTCCTCTCGCTTCACCTGAGCAGTTGAAGGAGTTATATTTTGTACACTGTACACGCTCGTTCACATACACACACATTACGTAGTCTACGCCTGGCCAGTTAGAACATGCTTCCAGATTTTTCGTTTCCCAGGAAACTCACTCGGCTTTGTCTCATGACAAGAGGAATTAAAGAAAGTGCTGTGAAGCATAGCCTGCATTAGTGTGTGTGTCTGTTTTTATTACCTGTGCATACCTCCTTTTTACATAGTTGATAATCTGCTCTCATGTCTGCAGGCTTTCAGAATGGATCAATTGGGATTCTGCCCTTTTAACATTTTGAGATGATTTGATCGGAGAAGGTAACAACACAGGTGCAACACAGGGCACAAGTTGGCCTAGTCACATAATTTATACTTTAAAGTAATCTTCCAACTAAGAATCTTTAATTTTCTTTACATGGATATACAATCTACACTGTTGCCAATTGATATAACACACTATTGACTGAACCAATGACAATCTATAAAACCATGTTCATTTACTGTTCTAAGCAGTGACCGAGTCTGTCCTACAGTGCACACAGGAAGTAAAAGGGTTTACCTTACAGAAAGCAGCAACAGTGGTTTGTTTAGATTAAACAGAAAGAGAGGTGGGTAGCATGAGCTACTGTACGATGGGTCTTTCCTGACTCAATTTTAAATGTTGCCAAGACTCTCTGTTCTCACTATAGTAATAGCATTCAACTGAGCTTTCAGTGCTGAGCCAGCTTTAACAGCTCTGATATAATGACTCTCATTGCTTGTTATAATGGGCTTTATCACTCATGTGTCACTAATCAACTCCCTCACAGGCATCTTCTGATGCCACATGGTTCAGCCAAGTCTCCATGGTGCTTCATTACTTGCTATCCATTGCACATCTCAATAAGCAATTCAGATCATTCAAACATGACATAGAGATCAGGAAAGGATTAAATGGAGACCCATTTGCAGGAGGCAAAATAGATTCCTCATGATGTTGAGTCTATTATATGGCTGTGAGTGTGACCAAGGCGTTCACATCTAATTTTACATTTATGCCTGCAAAATTCTAAAATGCAAACTTTTTAGCCTTTTGTAGACCAGATTCTTCTGATTCACTCCAATTTCTAGCTTTGACACCGCAGTTAAACCTTCTGTCACTGTGTCATGTAAAAGTCTACTTTCTCATGCGTATTTACCACTTTGTTGGGTCATTCTAACATGCTCTGCAGGACAGGATAAGTTAAATGTGGGAGAGAACACTTATGATCATGTTGTAGTAAATTTCTTTTGCCCATGCTCAATATACAGAAATCAGTAAAATATCAGGAACACCTGACAGTGGCCCTACAATAAACATTACCTTCTGAAGCTTACAATATCACCTCTTGTTTAGTTCTGTTGTTGGTTCAACTCTATAGTGATATGTGAACAAGGAGACCTCGCACTATAATGCAATCCAACAATACAATATACACTAAGGCTTAAAAAGTCACCAGTTGAATAAAGTTGAAATAAATGCAAAGTTGAATACATACCTCTCTGAGAAAGTCAGTAACTGGTAATAATTGTAAGCCTGTCATATGGGATTACATTACATTGATCAGGTATTACTGTCATTTTGTCCGCTTGGTATATTGCGATGGCATTTTGAAAGACATTGTGGTGGTTAAGTAAGGATCATCTGTTTTTCTTTGTGAACTATTCCTTTAAAGAGCTTTTCTTCCTCAGTAGTGGGTTGGCTTTCGGGCCCCATACTTCTCTGCTGCTTGGCCTCTCCCTCAGTTCCCTGGTCAGAAGGAGACACTGTTTTCTGCTGGGAAACTGCTGAAGTATTTCCTCCCCTGCAGACTGTTTTCCCTCACTGTGTCTTTTGATTGAAGGAAATGAAGCAGCAGAAAAGGAGATGACAACAGCTGTTTAAGGGTTTTTTTTCATACACACTCATATCTCCTCTTTCACCAAAGTTCAGCCACCTGGTAACAGACATGCAAATAATAGGAAAGTCTGCTTCTCCTTTGATCACTTCTTGATTTTACTTGTTAAATCTATTTCAGTCACAAAAGAGGCCACGTAGATGAGAGTAACTGTTTAAAGGCTTAACAAAGTAGATGTATTCATTAAAATCTAATGTGCAACAAAACGTGAGGAAGATGGTCGTTTCTTGTTTGTGCTCAGTGTTTTTACTATTTCAGGTTTCAGCTCTTGTTCCTTGGTTGTTGTGTCTGTAACATAGTGAGTCAATGTGACAGTACTGTGGTCAGAGGTGTCACATCCATGTTTGCAAAATACGACAGTTCAGCTGCAGAGTTGGATATAATTTATTTCGTTCACTTGTCAGTGTTGCATACAGTAACTCTCCATCTGTAGATGATTAATAATTCTTCTACACTGCTATTAAGAAAAAAATCTGGCACATTTGTCGTACATTTGTTATTTAAAGTTATATTAGAGACAGAAAACATGTTTTTCGTTGTCAGTTTCCAACTCATTTTACTGTTTGTTTCCTAGATAAGAATCAAGTGTAGAACATTACTGATGCTGTATTTAATTTAGCTTTGTGAATGCATTTATTCAAGATTTAATTGTCTCCACTAGGGTCGTACTTAGCTGATGACTTTCTGGGAAGACATCATGCTGATAAAACAGATTAATTGCAGGGCTTTTCATTCGGTATTTATACAGCCTGGAGAGGGGTTGGGGAATATTAACTACATTATAAAGTAAAAAATGGATGAGCCTTCCATTTCAAGGTGACAAATCTGTAGACTCTGTGCTTCTCTGCATAATTATGATAATATGCCACATCAAATAGTTCTAATTAAAGGGCCATTTGATGTTTAACTCAATTGACATATGATATGTTTGACTTTGAGGATACAAGTGGCTGCAACACTGCCAGCAAAAGAAGCTTTTGGAGGTAAACGTGTTGCAACATAGACCACAAGAACCACTTTGCTAACAATGTGGAGACACTGCTGTGAATACAGGTTTGAACATTATAATCTGTCAACAAGTGACAACATGACCGCTCATCATGTGAGGAGTTGTTTATCATACTCATTTTGTTACCTGACCTATTCTCAACCATGATTAAACGTTTGGGGCTCCCAGTAACAATGCTGACTTGATTTATCAAATTGAAGTATTATTTGTCATGTTTGTGCAGGAGAACAGGTCTAACAGGTGAAGGAAAATCACCAGAGAAACCATTTGTTGTACTGAATCTTGTGTACACATGCAAATAATTACCTAATGAGGTTCTTGTATGATGATTCATCACTGTGCCTATCCAATAGTGAATTTCATGGGAATTCATCCACCATTTCTGACGCATATTGTCATGAAACAAGACAAGTGGAAATTTTGACCTGTAGATGGAAATGTTTGGGTTTTTTTTTTTAAGACAGGATTGTTGTGCCAACAAACTGAACGACTAAGATCATCCCTAGAGACCCAGAGAACGATCTTTTATTTTTTATTTTTGCAAATTTCTAAATCCTGTGATCTCCATTCACCTGACAGTCATGATTTATTTAGAAGAATATATAGAATGTATATAGAATATCCAGACAAGCATATTAGCTATGCCAGTAGTCGAGCAGTGCCTGATCTGATCAGTGTGCAAAGCCCTCAGACTGCTATGTTGCTACTCGGTCAGGTTGGGCAATACAGTAGTACAGACGCCAAATAAGATAAGGAGGTTTTTGATAACACACTGGTGTGTAGTGTGCTTGACCAGTGGAAGGACATTAAAGTGATTCTTTGCATTCATCCAGTCTGTGCTTGGTTTTATTTGACAGTTGGTCTTGTATCAGTCAGTGGGTAAGAGATAGTATTAACCAGGGGTTATATTCACTCACTGTACTTAAAATGTTTTTGCTAAAAGAGCCTTCCCAGTGGGCATTTTATAACCTTAAATGAAGCAACACATAATCAATTCTGATGACGTTCCCTCTGGTGATGTGATATAGTCCAAACTTTATCATTGGGCATTGGGCATTTTTTGTCTGACTTAGGGAGAACTTTGATCATAATCACAACTGAGAAAGCTTTACTATGTTCTCCTTTTAGTGTTGTTCAGTTCTCCTTTTAGTGTTTTTTCCTATGCTTGGTACAAAAGCTGCTTATTTGGATACAGTACACCTCTGTTGTAAATTACAAAATATTTGTAGTTTGAGGGTATGACATAGGGTATGACCCTGAACACTCGTCATTTTAAGCCACAGAGTAGCATTGCACACTGCCTTTCAAAGACCCTTGTGGTCCTGCTGGGGTGGGCCAGGTTCATTATACCCGTGGGTCAGGCCCGCCCTTCACAGAGCAGTTTTACTAATAACAGGAAACATGGCCACTGCAGCAGATGCTAATGAGCAGTTGCCCAGAGCCTGAGACAGCCTGATTACAGCAGGAAGAGTGTAGTTAACATGCCGAATTGCTCTGAAACATGAGACGTGACTTAGCCATACGCTAGCTGTGCTTCACAATCTGCAAGGAAAGAGCAATATCATCAGTTAAAACATAGATTTGTGTTTATACACTTTTAATCATGTTTGTTTGTTTGTCAGCAGAGATTGTTAACCCTCGTCATTAATTATGCACAGTGTATGCTTTGATACAAGATTCACTTTCAGCCCCAGATTGAACTGAGGTGAGTGGTGTGCAGCTGCAGTAGCAGCACAACAGGCTCTGTCCTGTCCCTGGAGAGAGGGGTAAACTTGTGATAACAGTCAGCACTGCTGTAATATCATTACTGTTATTATAGCTGATTGCAGAGTCTCAGTGCTGAATCAGTAGTAGCTCAAAGGGAGGAATGAGATATAACTGATTATTCACACCCCATACAGCATGGTACTTCTTATCATGGTCACAACGACAGCATTTGACAGACATAGGAGGCGTGCTGGGTTTTTCAAAAGTATAATGCTGTTTGCTGCTCCTCCACATTAAGAGGGACTGGGGGCGGGGTCGGGTGCCATCCTGGTGCCTCCCTGTTTAGATGTGCGAAATTAAATCTAGATAAATGTTTCAAGTTCAATTTTAAAGGATGCAACTGAACTTTCACCAGCCTAAAATTTTCAAATAAAGCACTGAATGATGCAAAGACCTTCTGTTTTTTTAGAGACTCTGCACCACAGCATTAAGAGTGTGCTGCTTGCTGATTCAGTTGCAACGTTGACCATCACAGCAGCTGTTCAAAGCAACATGAATCTTTTTTTTTTTTTTTTTTGTACTATAAGATGAAGGGTTTTGCTAAAATGTGACTGTTACACTACATCCCTGTTATGCCTGTTGGCCTTTTCTTATCTGCTTACATGCTGCCTTTTGGCCCAGATATTTAGTGACACTGTGATGTATTCATGGTCACTGTAATTTAATGTGATGTTCAATAGATCGTTGGTTCAACAAAGCCCTTTCAGTTTGATTTTTCTTTTTTTTTTTTTTTTCCTTTTTCATATTGATGAAAGCTCCTAGCAGTCTCAGTTGTCAATGGAAACAGGAGGTGGGAAACAAGGTCTTAATTTGAGGCCGGGCTTCATTTCTAAAGCATGGTGGTTTTCAAGCCAGCATGAGTCTTCTATCATAGTGTCAGACATCTTACTCCTCACTTTTGGCTTTTGGGAGCATAGATTGTCAACGTTGGTATTTATACATTCAGTTTCTGTTCACAACAACCAGTAACTTGCATCAACATTCATACTAACAGTTCTTTTTTTTTATTTTCTTACAGTATCCTTCGTAGTCAGTGGGATGTTAGAGCTCTGGAAGCAGGACTGACTGAAGGAGCATGGTTAAACACCAACCCCTCCAAGTCTATGAGCGCCAGCTGTGTTTGTCATGTATCACTGGGATCTACGGTTGCCGCTGGAAACGCTATCAACGTTCCCATGATGACACCACCAAGGTGAGAGGAAGGTGGAAACTCCTTTTGTGGGTGTATTCAACCAATCAGAAATGCTGTACATCTGGCCATCAGTCATTAGCCCCTTTCACACATGCACTGCAACCCTGAAGTTATCCGGACATTATCCGGAGGAGCTGTATGTGAGAACACAAATGTCCGTATCAGTTGCACCGGACATTAAACGGACTTTACCCTGCCGGCTCCCTAGTACAAAGGCCGTCTAATGTCCGGTTGAGCCCATGTATGAATACAGCAGCTCATTTTCCGGAGAAGTCACAGCAAGCGAGTGGGCATGTTGACGTTTCTATCATGCGGCTGGCGCTGGATAAACACAGCAGGCCAGCTAAGCTGCATTGTTTGACTGGGCCTGAACGCTCCGCTGTGAAGCTAGCACTAATGGGAGAGAGGACTTTCTGTGATTTCTCATAAAATAAAAGCCGTTTTATTTCTGGTGAAAAGCTTAAAAACACCAAATTACAGCCGCAGGGTACTTTTTGCATCAGAGAATGAGACCTGACCGTTCCATTCTCTGTGTAATTCATCTTCTCAAGGTCATCTTCCACGATAATGGCACAGCAGTCCTGTGAGAGATCGATGCAGAATGAAAATTATTTTCAGCTTTTTTGATAGCATTCCTTTTTACGTGAATTTTATTGAGAGGTTGTCCTTGCTTATTTTTTCCATGAACATCTTCCAATGACCTACCAACTACATTTTTGACAAAAACATGTATATAAAAATGAAGACATTCAATTAAAGTACATAGCTCTTACATTAATGTGAATCTTTTCACAGCTCAGAATAACAAGACAGCTGTGTAGGAAGTGGAAAACGTTCAAAAGTACTCTGTTACCGAATGTACCACTGAGGGGAAAAAAAACCATTGGAGGCTGTAGCATTTTACAGTCTGTGGTTGACATCCATAGCAGTGTGCACTCACACCTCATGGTCTCCAGATACCCTACACACTGATCATGTTTGTCTCTTGACATTGATTTACAAAGAACAATTATCTTTGGTGAAAAATGTCCTTGCTGGCTTATTCAATAACCTTCAGCTTCATATGGCATTACAATACTCCACTGTTTCCAGTTGTCTGTCAGCTCCCACATCCATTTTTAATTAGTTAAATCAGATTTTGTAATAAATAGTACCCATTAAATGTCTTTTGTGAGTGGGTGTACTGTAGAGCCGCAAGCTTGGCAATTGTTTAGTGCTGAGACTAAACATTAAACAGAGTGTTCTGTATGCTGTATAGGGGATGCATTTATCTTAGTCTGGAAAGACAAACTTGGTATCCACATGATTTTAAAGCATTTAAATGTATACTTATAGATGGTTACGTGCTATGAGAAGCCGTTTTAATGATAATTTTACCATTTTCAACACATTTGTAGATAAACGCCCCTTTTTATAGAATTTAAAACCAAGATGTACTACCAGAACAGTTACATGTAACTCCCAACCAAAGAAGAATAATGTTTTTTTTTTTGTTTTTTTTTACCATTAGACACATACCAGAATAAGTATCGCAGCCTACACATGAGTCATTTGTCCTGACCTTTCCCTTTATCTCCTCTATTCAGTATTTAGCAAGGACACAGGTTATGTTGCTGCAACAAACTCAAACACACACCACATACCTATGTGCGTGTGTGCACTCTGATGCTAGTTTGGATAATTTATTTATGCCCTCATACCATACTGTAGACAAGCAGAAACCCAGGACACAGAAAACACATTCATGTCACTCAGCACACATCAAAGACAATATATGGCCTGTATTAAATCCACATTAGGTGTGTAAACAAACAAATAACACAGATATGGAAGGGTGGTTATACCTGATAGCTCTAGGATCATATAAAAAGCATTGCAGAACAAAATAAAGAGATATTGATTTTTTTTTTTTCCCCCTCCTGTTTGCAGGAAACTGGACACCGTGTAGCTCTGTTTCCTGTTGCAAGTGGTTGTCTTTCAGGCCAACTGATAGGATAGTGCCAAGTCAGCATACTTTGTTCACAGTGCTCATCCTTTGTTTTGACCATGGTGGTGAACAGCACTTGTCTTGACCCCAGTGTAAGAAGCGAACAGTCAGTTGCATGCTCTCTGCAGGCTGCAGTCCATTTTCATTTCAGTTGATTCAGGAAGAGGATATTTTTCCCCTCAACATTCTTGCATGTTTTCATTATGAGTGGAGAGAACTGAAAACAGAACCAGCCAAAATTATGCTGTCTACAATAATTGTAAATATAGACCACTACTAAGAGTGCCACCTTGTTTGGGTGCTGTCAAATTGTAGAGAAGAGAGAGAGGAAAGCTGTGTTAACTATTTATTCTTATGTTTATATTTTATTTGGTTTAATATAACTTTGGTCAATTTTAATTTTTGAGCATGTTTTTGTAGTTTGAACATCTGTGGTCTGAAGTCTATTTTTTGATGTTTGGTACATATTTGACAAGTTCAGCATAACAACAAATGGAAATGAAAAGTTTGGACTATTTACGGATTATTTTCTGTTCAGGCACTTATTTTGGCCAGACATACAGTACCAGTCAAATGTTTGGACACACTTTCTCATACAAATGAATGGGGTGGTGTTTCCAAACCTTTGACTGGAACTGTACATTTTAACTCATGTGAGATAGCTTTTAATGTTTCTTTTCTTATCCTTTCTTAGCTTTGAGTGCCTCAAACCCAAACAGCTTCCTTTTGCATTGAGAAATGCCTCCTAGTATAGGTCCAGGTAATGTCATATAGGACTGCATCTTTAACAATCCCAGTAAACAAACAGTGACTAATCAAGGGCAGGTATCGGCTACATGTAACCTGAGTGAATCACAGAAGCGTGAGAACTGAGAATCTCAAGTTGAAACAACTGTAGTCTCATTCACAAGTGGATCATGATATTACTCTTCTTTTTTTTTCCATCTTTGTTCACTGCAATGAGCTGTTCAGGTTGACTGAGAGTCTGACTGAAGCTGCTTCTGTCTGTGTTCAAGGTGCTTTGTAGGAAGACAGTCCACGTCACGCAGTGCAAGCTGATCTGGCCTCTCAGTAATAATTGAAAGTATTTCCATTTAGCCAGTCTTTACCATTCACTCACACAAAAGCTTCAAAAATAGAAGCAAAGCTGCTCTGCCTTCATTTGTCTTCGTAAGACAACACAATTGGCTAGCACTAGCAGTTACAGTTGTTTAATTCCACAAGTTATTCCATTTGCCTCATGAACCAAACTTTAAATTGTTAAGAGAAGACGAGATTGAATAAGCAGAATTCAAATCAAATAAATGTTGTAAAGATGTCGAGTTTGTTTTCCTTTTTTTTTTTTTCTTGGTTGGACTTAAAGGCCCAATATGTAACTAGACCTATGTTATATATTTTGTTGAGTTTTGTACTTGATTTATCCCAAATGTTTCCAGCAATGTTCAAACCCAGAGGAATCGGTAATTTTAATCAAGGTAACGGTCCCTTTCATTTGGTCGGCAGTCAGTGGCGTCATATACTCGCTGCACATGAGTCAGCGTTGTGGTTGTCTGCCAGATGCTGTCATAAATTGACTTTTTATCCAGTTTTAAGCCATATTTTTATGATACACTTTACACCTCTGTGAATAATTCTGCTCCAGGTTAAAACCTCGATTGAGAGACCCCACAGCAGCGGAAAATTACATATTGTGCGTTTTTTCTGTGATTTCAGTTTTTGGACTGGTGACTTCTATTAGTTTCTAAAGGACATAACCTTTTTTTTGGGGGGGGGGGGGCTTTTTTTCTCCTGCATTTGTGCGCCTGATCACATCCTTGTCCGTTCTTTTTCCCTCTGGCCGTCAGACTGAAAGGTCATAAACTTATATCAGATGTGAGGTGCCTCACAAGAAGATGAGGCTGAGGGTGTAATGGCTAATCATGTCTTTAAGGGTATTACATTACCTTTTTCTTAATATTACATTAGTAGTAGAATTTCAAACCCTTGAAATAAAGCCACATTGTTTTATTACATTAGCAGGTTTTGGTTTCCTCTGAATGCTTCTTGCTTTTGCTCACAGGGTGGGACCTGCAGTATCAGTTTGTTCGGCTTGCTGCTCCACTAACGTGCTGCTTTCACTACACATCCTGTGTAGAGAATGTGTTAAAAAAGCAATGAGTGTAGTTGTTCTGGATCATATTCTCTCGCCACACCTTCCCTTTTTCTAACTGCTATCACCGTCTGACTTGCCTGACTGAAGCTACAGGCAGTTATATTTACAGGCTGCATAAACCAAATCATATATCCACAATAAATCTGCAGTAGGTTATGTCTTGAAATACACGGACAAAGCCTTGTCCACTTGTGTGTGTGTGTGTGTGTATGTGTGTATGTGTGTGTGTGTGTGTGTGTGTGTTTGATGTTGGTTTTAGTTCTGTCCTCGCCCCACCCATAACGACAGGTCATCATTACAGTAAATATTTACTATCAGAGGACATGAGTCAAAAATCTATGAATCATTCAGAAATACTCTAAATGATTCATAGATTTTTAATGAGGGAGTTGTCCTGATGTAAAAACACTATGCTGTGAAAAAGGTCACTCCTTTTTTTGTATTTTGCCTATCCTACAGTGATGTTAACAACTAGAATAAAACTGGCATGTGTGATTTCTGCCAAAACGTCTTGATTGGCTTGTGTACCCAGTTATGACTTGTGATAATACCCAGTCCCTTTATATGAAATAACAAAAAAATCATGAACGTTGGAAATTAAAATGATTAATCTGTTGCTGAAAACCTACAGTATATTTTTAATGTTCAGTGATATTTGCTGATATGCCACCAACCACAATGTTTGAGTATTCAGAGATGTTCCTGAAGGTCTAGTTAAATAAAGTGGGTATATTTTTAGAGGAGATGGTCTCCTGAAGGGGATGACTGACCACATACTGTGGTGAAATGTCCAGTGCGTCTGTCATCTTTATTCTTCTATAATGTTTATCGCATTTGGCATTTGGAACAGAATATAGTCTTGCAGGGCAAAGTCTACATTGAGATTTGTTTTGCTCTGGAATATTTTCATTTCTTATTTTTAGGATATGATGTAAATTCAAAGATGCTTCATAAGTGAAAGAAAAAATGGATAATGAGTTCATAACACCTTTTTATTTGTCACCTCACCCCTATGTGTTATGAGCCTCAAAAGAAAAGCCTTTTGGCAGACAAAGATATAGTTGACACGTATTTTTTTTATTTTCCTGGAGTTTGTCAAATCGACCCTATTGTAATTATACAATAATATTAATTATATATAATTATAATTTCCAGCAGCCAGACGCTCTGTTCACTGTCCCATCAGATCAACTGATCAGTCACTAAACTGATTCACTTTGAAGTGTTCCACACATTATTCACCTGTGGTTTCTTTCTCTAAGCTCCTGTGAGCTCCTCTCTCTTCACCCGTCCACCTGTTACACCAGAGTGCTCCAGTAACTGAGATGGTATCTGAACAGAGTTTTTACTCTATCTGCTATAATTACAAATATAAGCTACTCCCTGGTGTGTGGCTGTTGAGGCTTGTAATGCTGAAGGTTGTGTGTTTATACTACACTGGATGTCACATGGAGACTCTGCTCATACCTATGCAGTCGGTGCGTATGGTCAGTGTGGCCCTCATGGACAGATGAAAGTTATTTCACGCAAAGTATAATTGAGCTTAATGTGAGTTGTGCCACATACATACATACATACATACATACATACATATTGTCAGTGTATGGTGTACCTTAAAGAGGTAACCCTAGGCAACCAGTAAATAAAATGTTTAGAATGATATTCCAACAACATCGCTACCGTTTCTGGACTAACTGGCTGGCTGGCAGGCACTGCCTGTAATCACATAACTCTAATCCTTAGTCCAGTTTTAGAGACCGTGTTGACCTTGCAGGAGGGGTAAATAATAACCACAAATACTGGAACAAAAGTGTGATCCCCTCTCAGCAGAGCAGTGATCAGATTTAGAGGGGTTTAAAAGGGACAAGCGATGCAGGGTCAGCCAGCCTGTGGCTGCTGACCTAAAACACTTGTTTGCTAGAATGGTAGCATCATTTCCTGATGAAATGTCTAAGAGCTACACACTAAATGATATATAAGCAACTCTTGTCTAATGAAACGGATGGACTGTTCTTTCTGTATTTTTTATTTTTATTTTAGTGAAGTGGGTAATATGTTTAAAATCTTAGAGAAAATGGAGGTTCAGCTCAGTATTTGGAAGTCATATTTTTCTACTCTAATGAGCATCTTCCTCGCATTTGCACGCATTTTTACACTGTGTGAATTGGTGGTATAGCTGCAAAGCAGTGCAGCACACCCTGTGTGAAATGCCAGGGACTTATCTGGATATGCTCAGGAATGTGACAAGGGACTGAGGTGTCAAGTCCAGTGAAGATAGAGGCAAAGAGAGAGGCATGTGAGGCTGTGCCTCAGCAGAAGCAGCACTGTCAGTGAAAGAATAACAGCTAAAGCAGCTCTGTCTTCTTTCCACCAAATGGAGCTGAAAAAAAATGAATTCCTTCGTTTACATGAGTTTAAAAGCTTATTCACACACTCGGACATGCTTGTGGTGTTTTTTTTCTGTCTGGATTCATCTTTGACAGCAAATTGATTTGGGACCATCCCACGCTTTTCTCTCTCCACAGTGTTGGCATGTTAGATGGCAGCACACTGAGTCAAGCTGGCTTACCCAGTTGATTGTGTTGTTTAATTGTGTGATGTCTATAGCAGAGGTCTGCGCTGCACCAGAAATAAAACCCTACTCTGCCTGTTCCTGTAAATCTCTACCATGGATGATTTGCCATGTGTACATGATATAGTTTTGATCATTTTCTGTCTATTTTGTTACAGGAAATTTCAGTATTTGTGAATTCTTTATATTAGGTACAAAGCTAAAAAACCTAAATAAATGCTAAATTGGTAAATAATAATAAATGAGTCTTTTCCAGCATCTCTCACTAGTTTGCCAATACAGGATATGCTATTTGTCTTCTCTCTGATGACTAATGTTGGCATATTTCAATATGTACTGCAACACCCATGAATTCAGAATCAGAAGCACACAATCTGCCCAGTACACAAAGTTATGACATTGGTGTAAAGATGCTTACAGCGTGTCGCAGGTACATGGTGATGTACTATACATGGTACAAGGACAAGTTATTCATGTAGTCCTCGCCTCTGCCAGCTCATACACAAACATGCTTAATTAGCTTTTCATGTCATTTCAGGTCACACTGTAGTCCTATAAAATAATGCTCTGATAGAAATGTGTGCAGTTGTTGTTATTATTATACTAGAAATCCACACGCTTGTCTGTGATTTATAGTGTGTACTGCTGTTAAAGAGGTCAGAGTAAAGTACAGATGGCTCGTATACTGTGGCTGTGTTTGTAGGTTTGAAATTTTTTAATAGAATAGATTTATGCAACTACACAGCAATACACAACCAGAATGACTAGTTTAGGTGTGTGAAAGTATTCATATTTTTTTTATCTCTGCCTTTGCCTTTATTTTTTTTTATCTTGCAAACCGGATATAAATCAGCATAGATAGCATTGCCGTTTGCTTTCTTTAAATAAATTTGCAGTGTGTGTGAATGTTTTGTCTTATGTGTACAGTATTTGAGTAAATCAGCAAGTATGTGTTTCTCTAATGCGTGCATATATTGTGTAATAAGAGAGGCTGCTGAGCATGAATAGTAACCATCATATGGTTATGACACTATAGTGTAGCCTAGATTCTGTTTGACATATTGAAGCATGCTTAGAGGGAAAAGGGAGAGCACGCGTATTGTTCAATCATTAGCAGTTGACCTCACAGGGAAAAGTGGAGCAAATGAATATCAGAAAACCTCTGCAACCATTATAGAATCACCATTACTGAGCGGCAACTTAATGCTACTGTCTCCTTTTATTTTTACCATGTTCTGTACATATGCTGCAGGGTTTCCCATACATTCATTTATTTGTGGCAGCCCACCACAATGTCAACATTGACCGCCACATATTGAATTTCTATTTTTTTTTTTTTCTATTTAAAATGGCTAAAATCTTATTTCATAGTAGAGCTGCACGCAGCGCATTGATTCGCTCAGCCCCCTTGCCCCTCTCACTCTCACACTCACTCACTCACTCTCTCACACACACACACACACACACATTGACAGCAGACCTTTCTGTGAATAGCCCGTCCTCTCCGTGCACACTCTGAATCAAAACATGATCATGCGTGGGAGGAAGGATTGTTGTTGGCTTTTCCCCGCAGAGCAGACGGCTGGCCGAATTCCTGAGTAGAATCAAACCAGAGTTCACGAATGGTTAGTATCATGAACACCTGCACAATTTTGTCCAAAACTGATGCATACATGTTAACTCTGATAAGTTAGTCTAAGGTTCTTAACACAGTAATGTCAAAATATAGCTGTACTGTCAAGGTTAGCACGCTGTAGATAGCTATTTGCAGCGGAGCACCTTATACACGGTATTATTTAATAATTAATTTAAGAAAGCCCCCACCCCGGTCAGCTACTGCCACAGACAGAATCTAATTCTGCTGTGCTGTAAACTGTTTTTTTTTTTTTTTAATCAATAAGCATATATAATAAATATATAATTGGCTTCTTCAATCATACTGGACTGGACCAGACCTGTGTAAGTCGATAAAAGTCAGGAAATACAAATTCAAGCAGAAGGCCACTGCTGAGAGCTGTAAGGTAAATTTCAATGCTGCACTCTTGTCTTGTATTGTATTTTTGAGTAAACAGCTCCTGTAAAGTGACAATGTGCACTTTTTACTTACTTAATGACTGCAGTGTTATGTCACTGTAACTGATTTCATCGTCTTTAACTATTACAGAAAAAGTTGTCTTCCATCTCTCTCTCTCTCCGCAACTGCTTTTCCCAGATGTTAAATCACTGACGCAGTGGTGACTCAGCATCAATAAATCAGTTTCACACCATTTTTGCTGTTTTCAGTAGTCCGTCTTTTTCATCATTTTGCCAGAGCAAACCCTCGGTGCAGCCCCATAGTAAATTAAACACTATTTGACTCTTTAGTCTCTACAAAGACCTGCTAATCCTTAGATATGTGTGTTTATAGTGTTTATAGCTCAGAGTTGTAGAGTTTAGAGAAAAATGCAAATGGTGGATTTTCGGGAATCCTTTTAAGTTTTAAAATGAGGGTTTAAATACTGCAATTAATTTTGCCTTGATCTGTTTGATTCTTCTATTTTTAGCCGTGGAATTTGTTTAACAAGGCTTAGACTATGACATACTGTATCTATGTCCATGACTTTCCTCCTTTCCAGTGTTTCTTGTTTAGGAAGTCAATTTGTTGACTGTTTTTAAAATAAAAATATTTAATCTTTACCATTGTGGCTGTCTGGACTACATTACTGTACAGCGCCCACAGAAAGGACCCTTGATGGTTTTCAAAAGTCACTCCAATATTAACTTTTTTTTAATCATGGCTTATCACATAATTTGATTTCAATTAAATCTAATTCAACAGCTCTGAATCTTGCCAAGGTGAACTTGTCCTCTTTGTCTTCTGTGATTTCTCCAAGGGGCAAACAGCATAAGGCTGTTCAGATTAATTATCAGAACAAAGCACAGGTGATTGTTAGGATGCACTGCTCTTCAACAGTCTTGATTCCCGGAGTTTGTGGTGTTCTGAAAGATTTCTATTGCCGCACTGTCAATCCATACCACTGGGTGCTGTGTCCAAATAAAATGCCTGCCACGCAGAATGGTAATGTGATGTCACCAGGGCAGGCCAAGTCATGTCAGTCTGGAAAAGCTCTGCTGCTGAGTGAGCTGGGAAGAGGGAACATCAGACCTAACATGGTGCTAAAATCAAATTATTCTTCAAAAGATGTTTTTTTTGTGTGTGTGTGTGTTTTTGAAGACTGTTACAGCTTAACATTTTTACTGTTTATGTACTTAGCTGCTCTTGTGCAGACAAAATCTGCAAACCAGACTCTTCAGTCATTTAAGTAAAACATACAATACAGCGGATACACTGTACTGTATGCTGGTAGACACACAAGATGTTCTCTTCACTCTTTTGATTTGTTCAGAGCAAAGAGAAAGGTGATGGTTACACTTGTCATTTGGATGCAGTTTTTGTCATGTGCATAAAAGTAATCATAAGAAATGGGACTTAAATTCATACTGCATACTGGAAATATGTACAGTATGTGATATATAATTGCTCTACTAAAGCAAATATAGCAGTGTGAGTTAATTATAAATAATAAATTACAATAGTTAGCATCAGATCTCAGAAATGACATTGGGATATAGTTGATTAGGTAATCTGATTAATTAAAGGGACCTCAGTGTTAACTTTTTGACCGCACCATCGCTGCTCTCCCAGGGGCGTCTCAGGTCACATCCATCATAATCCAGAGAGGATGTGGGGGAGAAGGGTTGAGAGAGCGGGGGGGATGAACAATGTACCCTCTCAGGAGCAAGGTCGGATCTCCCAGGTGTTTCCAGGTAGTCATTAAGGACCATGGGAACCAGGGTCTGTGCTTTCTCATCATTGAACAGAGCTGCCTGACAGACACACACACACACACACACACACACAGATGCCTCCCACAGAAACTCTGGTAGCCTTTTGTTACTAGGATTGATTTGCTGTGCTCTTTTGTTTACAAGACATATCCAAAATGTTGGTAAATGTGTGTGTGTGTGGTGTCAAATATATGTTTTTGCAGAGACGGTTAAAAAATAAAGATGCCGCCAAAATTATTTGGATTGTGCCCATATTATCTGATGTAAGAGGACCCTCTTACATAATGTTTGTATTACACTTTAGAGGCTATGCTCAAATATGAGATGAGATTGAATCAACATTCCAACAGGCTTGTTTCCCTTTTTTGTACAATCGATCACTGTCATGCCATAAAACCATGCCCAGAAATGAAATAGTACGTCTTTGTACCATCGTGATTTCCACATTAAGTCTGACCCAGGTCAGAATGGTGAAATGTGGGAAAGCTCTTAAAACAAGGCTGTCCAAATATGACCTTTCCACATTAAGTCTGACTAGGTTTTAGTTTGGAATCGTTTCAGGAATTGTTTTGTTTTTTTGTTTTTTGTTTTTTTAGCATTCAAACTTCGATATTTAACGTTCAAAAGCTTTTAGATTCGACAAAACATAGTGGGGTTGAGAACAGATATAAGCAGGTCAGACAGACTGTCTTACCTGTGTCTCATCAGCCGGTCGAGGCGATAATAATCTGATCCTGTGCACACTCAACAATGGTGCAGTCAAGCTGCTTTGCTTGGGTTGCTTAACTGAGTGTCTTTATCTTGACACACCTGTGCGCACATCCTGTATTCAAGGACATTTGGTAGCAACCAATGCTTATTTTCATTATGGATTGATCTGCCAGTATGATTAATTATTTAGTCTATAAAATGTCAGAAATTACAGTTTTGGTAGCTCAAGATGACATCTTCAAATTGATTTATTTGTCTGACCAGCACAACCTAAAGATAATCAATTTACAATGATTTAAAAAAAAAAAAAAAAAAAGGGAAAAGTAGCAAATCTTCACATTGTGGAAACAGTGAATGTTTGGCATTTTTGCTTTGCCTAATCAATGATCAACATTGTGGATTCATTTTCTGTCCTTCAACTAATCAAATAATTCATTTTGGCATTAAACAACATACTGATGTACTCTATCACTGCATTTACTGTTTATGCAAATGTGTGTGTTTGACCAAAATGCGTAGTCCTGGCCTTTCAGCGGACATTGTAGACACTTGACATCTATAATAACTATAATTACAGTTGACATTTTGATATGATGTGATTTTCTTTCCCCAGAAGGAGGTCTAAAGATGAGATTTTCTTAGAAAACGTGCATTGTGCGATTTGTCCAGATTACATAGAATTAAAGTCATTAAGCAAGTCTGACTACTTCTTTTACCTAACAATGTGATTGAAATATGTGTGTGGTTTTCCCACACCCAGTCGCTTCATGTGTTCAGTGGCGTCAGCTGAATAAATTCCTATCAGTCTTTAACCTAGAAACGCTCATTATTCTATCAACGTTGTGTGTTTGTGTGGGTTATCAGCACAGTCAAAGTGGGCCAACACTTCTGCTTCTCAGGTCTCTTAGGTGCACCGAGTACTCTTTAAATGATGAGCAATTTTCTTTGCTTTAAGAAAAGGTGAAAAGGTTCTCATTTCAGTCACAGCAAGAGTGTAGCTGTATTTAAGGTACGCTGAGAAAGACAGACGGTATGCTTTACTGCGTATCCTCCTGAGTGTGGCCCAGGGATGTTTTTGTGTCTGTCTTCATCTTAAGATGTTCCCATTTAATATTTGCCGCGGTGCAAAAGAGCATGACAGATGAGGACAGTAATTAGTCAGCTTGCATGTGAAGTTATTAAAAGTTATTCTTTGATAATGAGCAAAGTGTATAAGGGATTTACTCTCTGCATAGGTCAGCAGCCAGGTTGACTCCATGTGCTCAACGTAAGATAGGTTTGTAGAAGGTTTACTTCTAATGGGCAATGATAGCCTCTGAAGATATTTTGGTAAAGCTGAAGTTGTGCTTGTGAAGCCTTTTAAGCGTAATTGCTTTGTGCCCATAACAGTAAGATTCAGTAGATACAGTTTCAGTTTCCTGTATTTTGGCAGCATTCACAGACCTCCAAATTTCACTCAGTTTCTGCATTATTTGTCCCAACATGGAGCAGAGACTGTGTAATCTGTGTAATGTAGTCTTTGTTGTTTTTTTGTTTTTTTTGTAAACAAATATCTCTGATTCACAGAACGAATGATTTTTACTTGTATGTGTGTGCAGTGGGAGCTGCTGTGGTCCCTCATCCTCCTCTTTACCTTCTGTCTGCTGCTGGTCTGGTTCTACTTCTGGTGGGAGGCTCATAACGACTACAATGAGTTCAACTGGTGAGTACTCAACCAAACCGAGTGTTCTTGTGGGTTGTCTGGACAAACCAAGCGCCAGACGTCTGTCACCATATTGTTTGGGCTGTAAATAAACGCTATCCATGCTTGTCAGCTTGCTGATTTCCTAAATCATTGGTTTAATCTGTTTTAATCTGAGCAGGGACCACCCATCTCTCCACAGATTATACCATTACATAAGTGCGATGCCACGCCCAACATTTCCTATACTATATATATCACTCAGCCCTGTGCCATGTTTATTTGACCACTAGTTTATGTGACGACAAGTTTATGTGACTGAATAATTGAAAATATGGATGCCGAAACATTGATTTTGAGGTATTGTATTCACCAAAAATAAGGTTTAAAAAAAAAAAAAAAACCTGTAATCAGTTCAGCTGTTTTCACACAACCCCACACGCAAGATTTTTCATAAAGCACAAGTAACCCCATGATTAGCGCTGCCAAATTCAATATAGATACTCCAGCAAACTGAAATTAATACAACAGACTCACATTTTTCAAGGTGAAAACACAGAAATGAAACACCGCCAATAGGAACGCTGAAGTGATGTAAGCTGGCCAGCGACTGGTATAGCACTGTCACTTCTGTACGAGATACAACAACAAGATGGAGGAGGCCGAGATCGGAGCTGTGTGTCGCATGTCATGGGTTTCATTTTTAAAAATGGCGGTTGCATGTGCTGCATTGGCTCATGTGTTCGACCAATCAACGTACACCTACTTCCCTCAAGGTTCTTCTTGTGCTGGGAGAGTACCTACTCTGAAGTAGGAGCTAAAAGAAGTCCCTCAAAATGGCGTTCTAAGCACTACGATTGTTCCCAGTTCCTGCACTGTGGATATAATAAAAAGTGGATAGTTCCTCCAACAGTTCTTAGACCTATGAAAAACTTCCTCCGGTCCGAAAGTGCCTATTGTATTGAGGCACAAAGCATCCCGTCAGATCTTAAGACATTCTTTCCTAAACTTCCTACTTTAATATAATGATAAAATTTGATATTGTGTGGTGTTGTAAATCTTACATAATGTATGTTACAACATGTTCTTGTGCATGCTGTAATACAAAATGTTTTACTGCTTTGTCCCATATATCGCATACCCTTGTCTTTCTTTCCACCTACCTCTCCCCTCCCCCTCTCCTCTGGCTCTCAGAAACCTCTACAATGTCACCTTTCCCTCTTATCGTCTGTTGCCTTCTATTAACTCTTCTCACATTCCTTTCCCACTGTATTTTTTTCTCTGGTTTCTTTCTCTCAGCAAAGAACCACCCAGTCCAGTTTTATCGGCAGATCAGACAAGTGTTTTGTTTTTGTTTTGTTTTTTATCTTAAGATGAACAGACATTTGCCATTCTTTTTTTAATAGGAAGTGTATCAATGTCCTTCTTTTCTTCCTGCTTTTCTGGTTTCACAGATAATCACAGAGATGACATCCCTGCCATTGTGTGTTCTAGTGATTTAGCAGCAGGGAATGTCCCAGTCCATCTGCAGTATAAATTTATTCACAAAGGGCTTTGAGCATCAGCACTAAGTGACCCTGCTGTGGCTCTGTGCCCCTGGAATGACTGATAAGGCTTTGCTTGTAATTAGTGCTATTGGCCAAATGCACATGTGTACACTCACACACTTGTCTTTGCCTTGCAGCTGTGAACCTATTGAGCTTTTGAGCTTTACAGCTTAGAATGACATACTGTATTTGTGTTGCCACCTTCTTCCTGTACTTCCCGTTCCTCATACTGAGGCGCCCCCATAAGACAGAAACCAGCCATCAATAATTTGCCACGCTTCCATTAATATAGCAATAACATACTGTAATCTCTTTGGTTTGAATTCTCCCTGTGGCCCAACAGAAATATCTGCAGTTATTGGGGCTGCTGTCTTTGTTGTGTCTGTGGCTGGTTTATTGCAACAATAAAGCATTAAGATCAAGGGTACTTGATAGGTGTCTGCCGCTAAGTCAATGTAATAATAAAATGCCGCTCTTGTTCCCACAGGTTCCTTTACAACCGCTCTGGGGAGTGGAGTGATGGCACTGTTCCCATCCTGGCCACCACCGCTGCTGGCTTCACCTACATTGCATTTTTAATGGTCAGTCCTACATCAAGTATTCACCGAAGAGGTGCTAAACATCTCGTGCCTTGATTGTGTTGAAACTGATTTTGAATTGTCTGTATGCGTTGCCAAACAAAACTGTTTACATGGTGATGTTGAGCAAGTTGAGATCTGTGAGGCAGCACACTTGTTTTTGTAAGTTTTACCCTTATGTGTGTGTGTTTTGCTCTCTTTTCAGGTTTTAGCACTTTGCCACATTGCACTTGGCCAACAGTTGAATTTGCACTGGCTCCATAAGGTAATGTGCCAAATGTAGGATTGAGCAACTGCGTTGTGTGTGTGTGTGTGTGTGTGGTGAAAATTGGGAGGTAGAAGGCAGTGGGGGAGGTTTACATATACTGTACCTCTCTCTGTATTATAGTGTGTGTGTGTTGCTGGAGGTGTTTTACACATAACTGTATCTGTTTGCTTTGTGCCTGCATGTTTGCTTGTTTATGGCTGATCAGTTGAACTTGCCTTGAACTTATAGTTTGGATCGTGCTGTCCCAGGAGGGTTGTGAAAGCCCAGGTAATCACCTGAACTAGAATGTTATCAGCAACCCAAATACAGGGACCCAACACCATTTGGTGTGAAAAGGCCATGCAGGGCTATTCTGTTGTCTGTGTGTGCGTGTGCGTGTGTGAGTGTGTGTTTGCACGCGCGCCTAAAGTGACAGCCTGCTTTATTTTCTGTGTCTCTCTCTGTCTACACAGATAGGGGTGACTGCTGCTCTGCTCACCACCATTGTTGGAGTGATATCCATCAATCAAACATGGGGACAAGAGTGGGATGTCATCCCCATCTCCCTGCAGGTCAGCTGACTGATACACAGGAAAGCCCCAAAGCTACTGTTGATGGCTTGATATCACTGCTGTTGCCAAGTGTAAAGTGTGGAGGCAGCTTGTTATTTCCACATAACACCTTAGGCTTTGACCGCTGTATAAAATAGAGCTGTAATCAGTTTTCCTCCATGAGGAACAACCAACATCATCAACAATGTTTGAAAATGACAGAAAATCAAATTAGGTGCAGTATTTCTGTTCAATACTGCGAAAGTTCTCAGGTCTATTTTTAACCTGGTATCATACTGAAATTTATATATCAGAAACAGTATCAGTACCTGCAAACACAAGCACTTGTAACTGTGTTAAATATACATAATCTATATGTTGCTTTATATATGCTATAAAGTGCAATAAATATACAGATGTGACACTACACTGAATATCTATTGAAACTAGTACCTGTGAAATAACAGCTGAACAATATGTAAGGAGTTCTGAGAATCCAGGGATGAGTGATAGAAGTGGACGTGCAATTACACTGAAACGGATGCCATTAAAAAGCAACACCTACAAATTATAGATATTATCTCTGAATAGTGTTGCTAATCTCTTAACCCTAGAAAATGTCTGTAATTCCATGCCTCTGTCTTCTTTATCTTTGTTTCTTCTCTCATTTGCTCAATGTCATCTCTCTTTAACCCTGATTCTCTCTCCCTTATCAATGTCTCTATTTCTCTATATTCTCCTTTTTTTGTGTCCTGCGTTCATCCTCTCTACTCTGTCTCACATCTGTCCAGGCCACAGGTCCGTTCCTGCACATTGGGGCTCTTGCAGCGGTCACAGCGCTGTCTTGGATCGTGGCTGGACAGGTCGCCCGTTCAGAAAAAACAAGTAAGTTTACTTCTGCTAAGGCAGAATTGGAATAACTCTTACCTGATATAACTGTCTGCCACACACGCACGTGCACACACAGGAAGAGTGGTGAATGATTAACACTATGTAGACAGAGGCCAGGACCTCCACCCAGGGTGTCGGAGATAACGAACATTCCTACGGGGCTCATGTGATGTTTTCCAGCCAGGACACCTTGGATTGTTTTCTCCTCGAGTACAAGACTCTATCTGAGGATTAGCGGCTCTTTGTGTGTATTCACTACCATTGATGTCTGTTGAATAGAACTGAAAGTCAGTGTCATGTCTTCTGAAGAAATGATTGCAAAATAGTAATGGTTGTAGATGCAATCAGTCTGTCATGTAAATCATGACATTTTTACCCTTAATTAATCTGAAGATACAATTAGCTAAGAAAATTTTACTACGTCACATAATTGCCCCCATATTGGACGAGGCAGACAAGTTTGCACTGTGTGGAATATTTAAAATAAAAGGAACGCTTAGTCGTTAGCTACATTTTAGGTTCTGCTTTTGGTTCTGCTTGATGAGGTGCAAAGGTCTTTAGATTACTCCCACTTTAGCATCTGTGCTAGGGTGGAAAGAGAGGGTGCGTGTGCGTGTGCGCGTGCGTGTGGATGAAGCCTGTGAGTCTCCTGTGTGTAACAAGAGTTGTCTACTCAACCCCGCCCCAGAGCTGACCTTGAAATAAATACACTCCACCGTGTGTGTGTTTCTGTGTGCGCCCACACTCGCAGCCTTCGTCCCTCACTTACACTGAGGTGGTTGCATGGGAAAGCGTATCTCCTTGGCCCCTGAGGTCAGTGCTGTCGGCCACTGTGCATAGCTATAAACGGTACTGAGCATCACCCACATTCACAGCGACTACTTGCGTCACACATCTCTTTCCAAACTGAATGAGGGTCCTAGATCGCACAAAATTGTTCTCTGGTACAAAAGATGAAATATTTAATGTTGCCACTTTCACATGAATGTCAGTGCTGTGGCTTTAGCTAGTCTTTTATGACCATGTTGATGATGTTTACTTAGAGACAAAATAGTTTTAACTACGTCAGTCACAGTGTTAATAAAGCAAATATAAATCTGAATGGCAGGTATTTGCCAAAAAACATTTAATATGTATGAACATCAGATGGAAGGTTTGTAAGCAGTAAATATTTTTTTTTATGCTTAAAAGAATAGTTTGACATTTTGGGAAATACGCCAAGAGTTGAATGAGAAGATTGATACCAACCTCATGACTGTATTGAACTACAGCCAGCAGCCTTTTAGCTTAGATTAGCAGAAAGACTGGAAACAGGGGGAAACAGCTAGCCTGGCTCTGTCTAATGGTAACCAAACTCCCCATAACACATCTGTTTTTTCACAGATTAAACAAACATGGTATAGTACGTTAATTAGTGAGCTGTTGAGGTGCTAGTAGGCCGACTTTGGACAGAACCAGTCTAGTTGTTTCTCCCTGTTTGCAGTCTTTGTGCTAAGCTAAGCTAACCAACTGCTTATATCACGGATATGAACCATAACTATGTTATTGTGTCTTTCCCCAGAGTTCCAGGTGGTGGTCATGCTGCTGTATCTCAGTGTGTTACTGGGCCTTTACCTGGTGCCCCTGTACGTCAGCTCCCCATGCATCATGGACCCTAGCACCCTCAAACCACGCCCCAACGTTATTGGCCACCAGGGAGCCCCCATGGTGAGTCAGCTGATATCCATCGTCCAGTCAGAATGTGGGAATAAGTGACTGCTCTCTTCCAACAAACTGTATATGCTTTTACATCCTCATATACTTGTAGCTGCCTGATATTGGCCTCACGGGGGATCAAACCTGTAACCTCAACAGAAGGCAAAGTAAAAAGTGTGGTGCCTTTTATAGATATTTGTTGCCCTTGTTTTTCATTCATTTTTCTTCTCCTGCACTTCCCAGAGCTATTCTAGTTTATTCCACATACGTAGCCCAGTGAGAGCCCGGAGCACTCACTGCCTGATGCATTGCAGGGATACATTTTCTGCTGGATTCTGTGTAGTTCAGCCTGGTGAAAATAAAGACTTGGCAGCTTGAGTGCAGACCTCTTATGATCAGATTCAGTGCTTTTTTTGTCAGCTGTTTTCAGTTCTCTCACACATTGAATTTTAGACTCCACTGAAGTGTTTAAAAGATTATCTCAAGTATGCAGTGAAAGGCCACATTAAAATATAATTCATGCATGCCTAAACACATTGTAGCTTTATAGATTTGATTCATATGCTTAGATTAATTGCATTGCCTCTAAACGTTACCTGAAGAAGGATTTATATACTTGGCACAATATGCTCTTTGCATTATGCAACACTTGGAAGGAAAAGGAAGGTTATTCATAACATGCTCAAACACACACCCTGCTTTTCGTGGTATTTATGTTAAGTGATCGATCGTCACAGTGGAATCTAAAATTAGGTGTGGCTCTGTGAGGCTGTGAGAAACTCCCACTAGGGGAAAAAAATCACATGATTGGATTCAGTTTCCCAGAAGGACTATTGATTACAACATAATTCCTATGCTGTGGTTCCCAGTCATTTAACCTATTGGCTCGGTATTGATCATAACTTTGACTTAAAGAGTTAAAGAGCAATGCAGAGCCCTGCCCTTTTTCATTTGACTGCATCCCTCTGTGTTCAGAGCGAGGAGTCTATTTCCACATCACATACATGTCTGTGATGCACCGCAAATTTTATATTTATATTTATTTTTGACTTGGTAGTACAACCTACTAACCTGACGCACCAGATGGTTTGTTACGCAGAACCATGTGAGAAGTCTTCCTTGGAAACTGTTTGGAAAAGGGCAGGCGCTTTCAAAAAATACTTGAATAAAGTATCTATAAATAAAGTCATCTATTAGGTACAGGAGTACATTCAAGAAATGATGCTGTATGCGTCTTTTATACTGTATCTGTGTGTTTTCAGCTCGCTGCAGAGAACACACTATGGTCCTTCCAGCGAGCTCTGCAGATGAACGTCACTGGGTTGGAGGCTGACGTAGCTATCAGGTACACAAACACACACACACACACTTGCGCACACACAATTAATAAAGAAGACTGATGAAGCCAAACAAAACAGGGGTTATATATTCTCTAGATTTTTCCTCTCTGTTTGGTTTTCTTTCATTAGTAAAGAAAACACAGTTTTTTTCCAAAATATATTAATAGCAGAACTGGCACACACTGGGCCACATATTAAAGTTACCAATGAAAACATAAAATCATCAAATATAAATATCAGGCATGAAAATTTTAATTATCAAAATTATATCGCACTGCATGATGTTATTTATGATTTTAAAAACACTTATATAGTCTTAACAAATTGTTGTCTTCAGAGAGAAAAAGGCAAAGCAACAATATTATTTTAAAATGAGTAAGTAACTATGTCAACACATACTCAGAACACTTAACGACATCAGTAACATGACCGTAGCATTGAGCAGGCTAAAGTGATGCAACAGCAGATCACTAGATCAGCCGGCAGTAGATGGAGGCATGACATCATCAGCATAATGGGAGGTGACAGGCTGAGCTCAGAGACACTTGGAAGAAGAGAAAGGAAGTGGGGATGGTGGTTACTGTAGTGGCTGTCATGAACGATGGTTAGAGGGTGTATGTGTCTAGTCATGCATGTGCAGTGATGAAAGGGAGTTTCTTTGCGTGGTGCAGGGTGTGTGACTGGTGGTGTGCACATGTATAAGTGTTTGTTCAGGTTATTGCATATACACTCTTGTATCTTAATTAGTTGCAGACTCTTTTTCTGTATTAGCAACCTGTGTGTGTGTGTGTGTGTGTGTGTGTGTGCCCGGTCCTAATGCGGCAAAATGTAATTTCTGAGGTTCGGGTTAGGGGTAAGGTGTGAATTGAGGTTAGGTTAAGGTAAGGGTTAGGTATGAATGGTTAGGGTTAGGCTGTACAAAAGGATAGCTACGCAAACTTGTGTGTGTGTGTGTGTTTGTGGTCCGTTTTGCCTGTACAGTCCTAAGAGAGGTGAATGGGTGTGCGATTGGTGCACGCCGCTGACAGGTGAGCTCCTGACTGTGCTGAGTAATTAGACTTGATGACAGCCAGAGCGACAATGAGACTCCGCTCCTGCTGCAGACCAGACACACACACATTCATGTCCACACAGGAAAATCAAAGGAAGTCATTTGGTAGTCAAATGTTGAGCAGCAGAATTTTTACAAAACCTCACATGTGGGCCAAACTTGTCTTGTCTCCTTTGCTCTCCCCTTTGCTGCTGTTTGATGTGATTTCAAGAGTTTAGCCTCAAACCCACTACTGTCTCTTCTGCTCTTATCTGATGTCATTTTAAAAGCATTTACCCTGACGGCTTTAACATGTGAGAAAGAAGATAGTAGGTGATCCTTTTTTCTTATTCCTTTTTTTTGAGTAGAAACAGCAGCTCAGTTTGAATTATTATAAAAATCAAAGCAACAATTTGGGTAATTAGAGGAAAATCCCTCTACTGTATGTGATGTTAGTATGGTTTGTACAGATGAACACTGCTGCCCAACCATCAACACATGCATCACTTCTCATTAATGATCAATGCACTTATGTCAGTAAAGGGATAATCCATGATGGGGTAAATGGTGATGAAGCTGCTACACCAAAGACAATAAAAAAAAAAAAAAAAAACATCTGGCCAACCAGAATCAAGGATTCTATGTAACCATTGTATAATTCAGAAAATTAGTACATTATTCTAATTTTAATCAATTAATTCTTGGTCTCCAGTTGATTCTTTTTATCTATTATTAACATGTCCTTCTACACCATCTCTCCACTTTCTACCTTTCCTACTGGATTTGCACTGTCTGATCACTAGTGTGGACGGAGTGCCTTTCCTGATGCACGACCGCACCCTCCGGAGGACCACTGACATAGAGAAAATTTTCCCAGACAGACAGATGGATGACGCTTCATTCTTCAACTGGACAGATCTGCAGCAGCTCAACGCAGGGAAGTGGTTCCTCAAGGTAGGACTACAGAGATTTTGAAGCCATCACAGCTTTAACAGACAGTGCGTCGCACTGCAGTGATGTGTGATAAAGGTCACACTGAGTACATTTTACACTACTGTATTTGTCCTCACTCCTTGATCCTTCACGATGTCCTCTGGGTTCATCAGCATGAATGCCTTAGAGATCCTCTCCTGTATGCAGGCGGATCAGGGTCAACTAGTGCTTTAAGATATTTGGGTTTGTTTCAACCTGCTTGAAGTGCTAGACTAGTTGGCTACACTAGTCTAGCACTTATTCTTTTCTGCCTGGATGCAGATGATGCTGCAGAGTAGAGAAACACTGCATTGTTGTATTCTCATGTAATTGTATTAACATTTTGCTATTTCCTGTAGATTTTGAAACAGAATTAATGTTAATATTCTGTAACAAGGAGAATATATAATTTTGATGCAAGATGCAGTGACGTAGATTGATTGCTTCTGGTGCACTGTGCTACTTTGCTGTGTTCCACTTAATGCTTTTACAGTCAAATAGTTTTACTCTGTATATTTCCTGCAGTACTTGTTCATCCTAATGTGGGAAGTATTTCTACATGTAATTGTCTAAATGTATTCACTAACAGAGTAGTTTTGTTTCTAAAGAAATGTTTTAATCTTGTTTTGTCCTTGGCTGTGGAGCCTTAGCTGTGTCAGTATTTGTTTGACTCTGCATTACTTCCGCCACTCTCCCCCTCAGTCTATTTACATTGCGTGTACGCTCTTTGTGGCTAGATTGCATTCCAAGCAAAGTCTTAACTACTTCTGTGTGTAGTTATAACAATTCACTGTCGTAGTCGATTTCTACATGCCCACATATTTCAAATGATGAGGTGTTTTTTAGCCAGTAAAGTGAAGTGAAGCACATCATAGAAGCCCTAAATAAGGAGCATCTGATCTTCTTCTCCAGTGTGAGAGTGAGGGAGCAGCGAAGCAAGAAAAGATGTGGAGTAAAGACATGCCACAATTTGTATTTCCTGTAGGCGTTGTCCAAATGCTCTACACAACACTTATATGGATGTTTTTATTCAAAGTACCTATTAGGATTATGAATAAATGCAGGTTTTTCTACATGTTTCCAAAAACAGAATTGAGTTTCTAGCAGTTGGTGTGTGTTACTACTTTTCCATGTTAAATACCTCTGTGCTCTTTACGGCTCTGTCCCCGTGCTTCAGGACGACCCCTTCTGGACGGTGCACACCCTGTCCCCGCGAGAGAAGGATCTGATCGCCAACCAGAGTGTGTGCAGCCTGGAGCAGCTTCTAAAGCTGGCCTCCTATCACAACAGCACAGTGGTCTTCAGGCTGAGGAGACCTCCTCCAGAGCACCCCTGCCACCACAGCTGGATCAATGATACGCTGCAGGCTGTGCAGCAATCAGGGGTCCCTGAGAGCCTGGTAAGGGTCGTTAAGAATCAGCATCATATGTGGTCCTCACTGCAGCGTGAAGGCTGGCTATGTATTTTCTTAAACAGGATGTGTTAAGATGTGAATTGATGTAAATAGAGTTGCAAAGACTAGTTGATTAATTGATTAGTCGGTCAACAGAAAATTAATCTGCAACTATTTTGATTGTTTAATTGTTTGCCAAATATTTTCTGGTTCCAGCTTCTCAAATGTGACTTTTTGCTGTTTTTCCTTGTCATATATGATTGAATATCTTAACATTTTTTTTCACTTGTTTTTAACATTTCATAGACTTTTATAGACTCAATTAATTGAGAAAATAATCGGCAGAATAATTGATAATGAAAATTATTAGTTTGTCGATTTAGTTGTAGCCCTAAATATAAAAATTACTATTTAATTCTTCTTGCATTTACACTCTGCTATTCATAACTTGCTGTGTGTAGGTCATGTGGACTCCAGATGAGCACAGAGCTCAGGTGAGACAGCTGGCACCTGGTCTGATCCAGACCTCAGTGGAGAAACTGAGTCCTCAAAGCCTGGAAGAGTACGGCATCAGCAGGCTGCTGCTCAGATACAACCAGGCCAGCACAAAGGAAATCAGGTAGGAACACACACCTGACAAAGAAAAAAGCACACATACACATATCAGGTTGTCTCCCCTAACACATGGATTTATATTTAAAAACATGTCTGAATGTGCACGATTGCTTTCAGAAACTTCACCCACAGCGACATCAACGTCACCCTCTACACAGTCAACGAGCCCTGGTTGTACTCGGTGCTCTGGTGCAGCGAGGTGTCGTCTGTCTCCTCTGAGGCCCCACAAATCCTCAAAAAGGTGCCTTACCCCATCTGGCTCATGGTAAGGACCCACTGCATGAGCAATGTTTTCTTTTTCTTTTGGTTTTTGGATTTCTTTGTAGATAAAGTTAGATTATCTCTAGATGACTTTTCTGATCAGCCATAGTGACTGTATTACTACTTAAAATGATCGTGTTTTACATTAAAGTGCCTAACTCTGTATTGTTTTATATGCTACATCTGTGAAAGGCATATTTTGTACTATGTGCTCATTTTCAAAGCTATAAGGTCCCACTTTTACCTGTCTCCTTCCCTTCAGCTGCATCTCCTCTGCTTGACTGAACTGCATTTTAATAGGTGATATCACCAAGGGATCCTAGCTTTCATCCCAGCAACTCATCTAGTCTGTTTATTTCCTGCACTGAGCACAGTATCCTATTAGTTCTCCAGCATTCATCTGAAGTCCCAGCACAATAACGGACAGACAAGCATCATCGCTGTAGTGTATCCTGTAGTGTATGACTCAGTTTTCTAGTGCAGTCATCTCCTGAAACCTCTCAACTTGAGTAGCACCCACACTGTGCCTCTGTGGTGTCGTTTCACCCGCCTGGTGTCCCCGTCTGCCACCATATGGGGACTCTGCGTGACAACATGTGGACGTGACCCCGACCCCCTGCGGTGGTTCAGAGAGAGTTGAGGCTGGCGTGGCATCTGCAGTCCTGTCTGCTATATCCCAGTTTTTTACTGTTGTGTGTTAGAGTTGTGTTATTATATTAATTAATTATTATTTATTAATAATGCATTAAATTGTGAGTTTATTTACATGAGTATGCTACATATCATTTTAAGACACTTTGGATGTGGCTGCTCACGTAAAAGATTGTATTGTTGACATGTAGTGCCACCCAGTGGTGGAAGACAAAACTCAGACGTATCATGACTGTGTGTGTGTGTGTGTGTGTGTGTGTGTGTGTGTGTGTTTTTCCAGAGCCCAGATGAATACCGCCTGATGTGGGTGTCTGCAGACCTCGTCTCCTTTGCTGTAGTGATAGGAATATTCATTTTCCAGAAGTAAGTACAGTCACTCAGTGATGTAACAGTGGTCAAATCATTACAGTGAGTGCTTACACAAGGGTTAATGTTTTTCTGTCAGTGTGTGAAAGTAAACACTGCTCTTTTTTTTTAGTTTGTTTCCTGTATATTTCCCTTGTTGTGCTCTTTAACACTCCAACACACACGAGTGCATATTGCTAATTAATGGTACATTTATCATTTAATGTGTCACACTCTTGTTCTCAGTATCCCGTCAGTGACAGCTCATACATAAATCATGCTGCTTTATGCTGTAACGGTTTAATGATTCTGTCGTTATTGACTTTACGGGTATTTTTCTTATGTGGTTTTCGAAGGTGTTATGATGTAGTTTTGCTGTCCTCTCCCCTTGTACCTCCATGACCAGTGGTGACAGAGAGGATGTATTTTATATTAGCATGTCTTCTCTTAGCTAAAGTCTGTGAAGCCCCTCACACTCCTGCAGTATTTCTGTTCCTCTGTTGGAGAGTGTGGTTTTGTTCGCTTCTGTGACGACTCCAGAGACAGATGGCCTGTCTTCCTGCCATCTCCGGTATGGAGGGCAATGATCCTTTTTTTTTTTTTTTCTTCTTTCTATTTACGGTCCGGTGCGGCTTTGCTCTGCTTAGCCGAGCTCTTCAGTAGCTTCTGCTGGCTTCTAAACTGACCTCTCTTGTCTCTCGCCTTCTTTTGTCCTTTTTTTGTCCTTCCGCCTCTTCCTCGTCCTCTCTTCCTCTGCCTGATGTGCATGCTCTTCTCCTCTGCTGCATTCTGGCATCTTCTCTCAGCTATCACATGATCAGGTAACTGGGTCACCTCTTCTGACCCGCAGTCTCCTCTCCTTTCACCCTCTCTCTGTCTTTCACTGTCTGTATCCATCGTTTTTTCCAATCTTAATCTCTTTTTGCCATTCTTTCTCTATCTATTTTTCTTTGTCTGGCTCTTTCTATTACAACATCGATCTCCATCAGTTTTTTTTCTCTGTCTATCTAAACTTTGTCAGTCTCATTTCTCTGTATCTCACCTGAATCGTTGTACTGCACTGCTGCCACGTCTCCCTCTCTCCTCTAGAGGTAGGAGCTCACATCTTTATCTCTGTGGGCCAAAATGACTGTTTTCCACCCACACAGCACAACAGCATTAAGTCACCAATGAGATTTAAAATTTACTATCCATCTCATTTAGCAAAACAACTAAACGTCTAAAATGAACTACAGATATGCATTCATTAAGGGAAGTACCTCAGGATTGGCTTTTATTGATGCTGATGGACTCAAGTCTCCCCTGTTTGCATTTGTATGTCTAATGCTGCTGTGCATTAGTTGAGGTTCATTGTGATTAATGCTCTTCAATCCATTTAATTTAAATCAAGGCTGTCTTCATTAAAGCGAGGATGCCGTTTTCACATACAGGAAATGAATTCGTCTGCCTTGACTGATATACTAATCTAGGGACTAATCGGTGTATTTAAACTAAACACTGTCCTTAAGTTCCTCTCCAAACGTTTGACAGAATAGAGCAAAATGTTCTGTACTTGATTATATTTTGCTAATGGTTAATTCAGAGGGTTTGGGTCGGGTTAGAGGGAAAAAATAAAAAGAGCTCTATTCTATTAGTTCTACTGAAACGTAAATTAGATTTTTGCGCTGTTGCAAGTGTTCAGCAGACACTGTAATCATAATCTGACATATTTTGGCACCACTTTCTATGGTTAATACATCATTTACTAATGCTAGGAAAGCAGGTAATATGCTTTACTTTTGGGTTGCCAAGTTTTGAAAAATCCCTCTGACTGATTAGACCATATGACCTTACCTACTTATTAACTTTTTGTTACTATTAATAACATATTAAGCATTTAGAATTGTACTAAATTTTACCAAATAGAAAGGGTAAACACCTGCCAGAGGGATTTTTCAAAACCTCATCTCAAACCTCTGTACAGTCTACACTTTCATATGATAAGAAGCAGATGTGCTGTTTTGTGCCAGCCTGAACTCAGCTTAATATACTGAATAAATATGTTCAAACAAGTCGCCTTTAAACCAAACTCCAATTAAACTAATTGTACTCGTTAACACAGCCAGACGTGCGCACTGCCTTCAATAAAATGTCTCAACACACACAGCTCCATCGTTTCTTATAAAAATGAAAATATTATCCACCACAGTGAGAGTAGAGGCAGCAGTATTTCTTTATATCCTGCCTGTCTGGTGGTTTCTGACCTAACGTGTGACCCTCGCAGGTATCGGATGAGCGGCATGCGCAGCTACAACCCCGAACAGATCATGCTGAGCGCTGCGGTCAGGAGGTCGAGCAGAGACATCAACGTCATGAAGGAGAAACTGATCTTCTCTGGTAAGGCCCTCGCACTGACACCAGAGGGACTCGTACATGTTTGCCACTCTTGAATGTTTGTTGTTTTGTTTTTTTCCTGTTGTTGGATGTTTGAGCTCCTGAACTCCGAAACAAACTCTTCTCGCTGTACTTTACCTTAATTTTACTTTATTGTAACTTTATTTTACTAAGGAACGAGCCATTTTGAGTTTCAGGCGCCCAACTAGCATGTGACATCCCAGCATGCGTCTCTCTGAGTGTCTGTGAATGTTCTCGCTCCTCCTCCTCCTCCTCCTCCTCCTCCTCTTCCTCTTCCTCTCCTCCCTGTTGAAGGTCAACCCCAGTAGCGGCCTGCCTCCTCCATCCTTCGTGTGTGATGTGTCCATCCTGCCATCTTCTCCGCCATCAGTGACTTCTTCCCTTTTTTATTCCATGCATCCATTGCATCCCTCGTTACTTGCCACCTCTCTGCCCACTTTGCCCCTCTCCCCTTCATCCATCCATCCATCCATCCATGCATCCCCTCACCTCACCTCATCTCCCCCACAATCCTCCCACTGGACACAACGTCATGTGTAGGGGAGCTTATAGACGCCCCAGTCTGTCTAGGCAGCCTCTAGTGCTGGTGGTCAAAGGTGAGTCTGATAGCTATGACAAAGCAGAGAGTTAGCAGCTTTTATGAATCAATCATTTATAATTTTCTCATTCATTTTTCCACTCAATTATTCTTTAAACACTTTATTTCATTATCTGAATAAAAAAAAGTGCAATGCCATCACACCGTACTGACTTTTTTTTTGGTCTTTTGGCGCCCTCTAGAGGTGGGGAATGGAGTTGGCGGTGCTGATGAGCTGTATGGGGACACTGGCTACAACTACTACACCAATCAGGGCATCAGCCAGTGATTGGGACTCAGCCTGTGAGAATCTGCTGAAGCAAGACGGAGACGTCAACAGTCAGAGCATCCAGATAGCGTGAAGTCTGTCCTGCTGCTGAACTGACAGGCCGCTGTCTCTGACGGAGAGAACAACCACCCAGTTGCTTTGTGTACATTCTGTAAATAGTGTTTGTGTTTTGCTTGATAGATTACAAGCACTTTTTATTGATGGAAGTCATTCGCCAAATCTGTGGCCTCCTCTCACACATCTAAATGTCCCAGAGCCCCACCTCCACCCCCACCGCCCGCTTCTTTTTAAACATGAGTTTCCAGATTCTTTATTTTAAGCTAATTTTCCAAAGCAGATACTTCTTTTTAAGCACTGTAAATAATAATCTTCTCTTAGCAGCCAAATGCCTTTTTTTTTTTTTTTTTTTTTTTTTTAACTAGGCTTTATTCCAGCATGAGATAAAACGTTTAAATGCTCCTGCCTTCTGTCAGCACTCCACTGTGCTGTTGTTCATAATAGTACTAACATGAATATTTATATTTAAAGAGAAAAACAAAAAATGTATACAAGCTGTTTACAGAAGTCCTGCCTTCTCCTCCAAGTGAAATATTCACACGGTGTATGTAAGATAATTATTTTGATAGAGGCTGAATGCCCCCCCTGCTCTACTTCTGACCGGTGCATGTGACAGGTGTGATCATATCAACTGACTAGTGTGAGCTGTGCTCCCCAGTGCAACCAGAAGAACTTGTGAAAATGGTTGGGGGGGGTGATGATTTGTGCTATCTTTTTATGTTTCATGTGAATGCGTTTGGACTTTTTTCTTTTTTTTTTTTAAAGATGTGTACAGTGTATCGCGTGTATCTTGGCTGGGTGTATATTTTCTACCCTGTGTGCAGTGCTACAGTATGTTGAGTGTGTTATTGTACATAAAAGTTGAAAATAATGTGTGAGACGCTCCAGCAAACTAAAGAATGACATTTGAACGTGAGAGTTAACTAATAATAGCTACAGTCGGGGTCTTTACACAGCCTCTGAATTGCAGTCAAGTCTGTGCTGCTTTAGTGTTGACAAACAAAATGCAGCATGTTGGTTGCTGGTGTAAAACGGAGCGCTGAAAGGTCAATGAAGTGGGTGCTAACACCTAAATGTGAAAATAAAGCTCTAAGCTAATTGAAGGGACGCTACATGTATCACAACAGGGTCAAGAAACGGATTGCCTTTTGTGTTTATTTTCTTTCTTTGGGTATTACTGTGCCTCAGAAGTAAACATTAAAAAATCTTCTAATACAAGAGTTTCTACTAGTGTTTTGTTCTGTTTATTTATTGTTTTAATGTAAAGGCATCAAATTAGAGGACGCCATTATATAGGATATTCAAAAAGGTTTCCATGTTCAAGAAATTGAAACAATGTACGTACACGTGAACAGTCATGTTTGCCTGCATCAAACGTTTGAAAGGGTTAGGAAGAGGCTTCCAGGCTTATCAGGAGACTTTTTGGGTTCATTGTTCTGCTCAAGGACACTTCAACATGTGGACAGGAGGAGTCGGGGTCATGGCCCACAACATGGACCTTTTTCTCAAAATAAACCGACATCGGAGAAGTTGAGAAACAAATTTAATAGGCTGAAAAGCAGGTCAGAACAGTTTAACTTCCTTGTGGGGTTTTTTTTAAGGTGGCTAGACTCTGACAATGAGTAAAACTCGTGATACAAAAATAGATCCTGGTCTCATGGGGTTTTTTTTTTTTTCTCCCTGTTTCCACAGGGACTGAGAAGTAATTTGTACAGCATGAGAGGCAAACAGTGTAGCCTCACATTTGCTTCAGCTTTACTGAAGGCTCTATTACATCAATATCTCAGTTCCAACATAAGAAATACATCATTTAAAGAAAAAAAAAAGACAGTTGGCAAATGACACTTTCTTTCAGACATACAGAGGTCTGGGTTTTATGTTTTCTAAATAAGGTAGAGATTTTTGGAATAGAAATGGAAATCAACCATACTGGATGTACTATGACCAGCATTTGTCCACCAAAATAAGAGCAGGTGAACAAGTCTGTCAACCACAAAGCATACATCTGCTCCATAAAACATCCTAGATGTGACAGCAACACATTCCTCAATATCAAATACACAAGGCACATGGACGAAAATGCTTTGGCCCTTCTGTGAGACTTCCAGAGTCGACCAACTCAACCTACAGCAGCAAAACCAGGCTGCTTTTAACCTTTAATACGCTGCGCAAATATTTGAAGTGTGTGAGTCATTGCCATTAAAATGAAGCATGCACTATTGCACAAAAATGTGTGGTTGGCCAACAAGCAGAAGTCCTTAAAGTGCAACACTGAACATGCTTCCTCCTTCTGTCTGAGGCAAATAATCTGTAATCTAATGGAGGGATGATGCTAATGATTAAAGAGTTACAGTACTGTGTGAACATTAAGGCTTTCACCAACATGCACCTTCATCTGTTCTGCACCTCATCAGAATATCTTATTTATGAGGCGAGGAGTCTATATTGCAAAGCATTTGTTTTGAAATTAAGTGTGCATATCTTTACACTGAGGTCTCTCTCTGATCCAGTGACCTCCAGTGGACATAAAAATCACCTCAGTCACGTGGACCTGGACTAAGGTCTTCGCCTGAAACGCCATCTTGCAGCGGTTCACCTCTACACTTCAGTTTCAACACTACAGCAGCTTTCTGAAAAGGCACGAGCACAGTGTGTGTCAACCTTTGATAGAAAGATGTACAATACATTAAAGGCCTGCAAAACGCCTGCACACATACACACTCTCTCACACACACACACAGCCACACACACACACAGCCATACAGTTATCGGGAATAAATAAATAAATAGCTGAAGATGTACTGGCTAGTCTTTAAGTCCTCATAAAGAGTGGTTGTTCCCTGAATTGAACATCATTGAAGCATTGATACATGAGAGGATTTCACTTTCCATGAGGCGTCTCATTCACGTTTCATCATTATTTCACTGTTATTTCTCCTGAAGGTTCGAGCACAACAAAAGCAGCTGTCACTTTAAAAATGAAAACAGGGCTGTCCACCTCAGATTTTATCTCTTAAGTTGAAAAGGAATGTTTGAATGTGATTTTTTTTTTTTTGTTACCGCTGCCTTTCACAAACAAGGAAGCGTGTGATAACACTTAAAAGAGCCGTCTTTTGTCGTGCATGTTTCTCACCTCAGCAGATAATAAATGATGCACATTAGAGAAGCATGAAACAGTTAGAAATCAGTGGCAAGTCTCTGTGGCATCCTGTTGTTCTCAATAAATAAACTTGATCAAGATTAGCTGAAGTTTGTCTTGCGTAAGTGTCTGTTGGGGATTTCTATAGCGCTGACTTGTAATGGCCAGGAGCCGCCCATGATGCCAGCCTGAATGGCCACGCCTGTAACCACCGCCAGGTCAGGGTCCACTGATGTGTTGGGCTCCTTCCCAAAGTACTCGCTGATCAGCCTCCTGATGCGCGGTATCCTGGTGGACCCTCCGACCAGGACGATCTCATCCACGTCCTCTTTCTGTAAGTGGCCTTCAGCTAACACGGTCTCAACAGGAGCCAGGATCTTCTGGAAGAGGTCCTCGTTGAGCTCCTCGAACAGCTCGCGAGTAATCACAGCCTGGAAGAGAACTGGCGCTGGAGCGGAGCCCTCAGGCGACTCAGAGCTGTCGTGGGTATGGAGGTGCAGGGGCACCCTGATGGAGGCGCTGGGTTGGAGGGTGAGGTTGAGCTTGGCGGCCTCCACAACCTGGCGGAGGCGGTGGATGTCCTCTTTGAGAGTGAGCGGGATGCCAAACTCCTGTTGGACTCGCTTCATGGCGTACTGGAGCAACCTCTGGCTGAAGTCTTGACCTCCCAGCTTGTTGTTCCCTGCAGAAAAATACTTAAGATTAGTCCACTGTTCCCTTCAGCAACAAAAGTTTAGACAAAAACTGCAGCTAATAGACATTAAAAATGAACCAGATTATAATGTGATCCAGATATTACACACCTGTTCTTTCTGTCACGTAGACTTATAAACTACTATTAATTTCAACCATTGAATCCACTTCAATCAGGAAGAAGAAAGCACAGAATCAACAGAACGATATTTCTAAGCCTTTAACCGGGACATGAACCGGGACAACAAAAGGTAAAGCTCCATTTTCAGACAACAATGGGCTCATATCACGTCCCTTCTTATGTAACTAAAGTTGTGAAACACATTACCTGCCATGGCTCTGGTGAGGAACATGCCGCCCTGTTTGTTGAGCAGAGACACGTCCAGGGTTCCTCCCCCGAGATCGACCACCAGCACGTTGAACACGTCCACCTTGTGAAGGCCGTACGCCATGGCTGCAGCCGTGGGCTCGTTGATCACACGCAGGATCTCCAAGCCTGCAAGACAGTAACCAGGGAGTTAGTGTGCACAGTAAACCTGCTACGTCACTAATGCAGCGTGTGGAGCTTGTGTGTTTAATGTTTTTGAGGAAGAAAGACGTTAATGGAGGGAGTTTTTAAATCCAGCTAACTAGTGTGCACTTTTGCTCAGACATCCAACATCATCTTAAAACAATTAGCAAACTGACCGGCGAGGTTGGCGGCTCTGACTGTGTAGTTCCTCTGTCTCTCGTCGAACTCTGCAGGCACTGAGATGACGGCTCTCTGGATGGGCACGCCCAGTTGTTGCTCGGCCATCTTCCTCATCTTCAGCAGCAGCCTGGAGCCGATGAACTCTGGGCTCACCGTGAAGGTACGGTTGGTGGTGATTACAAACTCTGCACTTCCGTTGTTGTTAATCACCTGAAAGAGCGACAGAGAGGGAGAGTGTGAATGAGGAAGGAGAGATTACAAAAGTTAAAACCAAAAACGTCAGTGACACGTCAAAATTATTTTGTTAAAATTTTGAAAATTGATTAGTTCACTGATTCCCAAGCTGGGAATCTTGTGAAAGATTGTGGAGTAGCTCAGCTGATTTGAAAACAGTGAAAATTTGATTTAGTTTAAATAAATATATACACATATTTGGGTTTATGAGGAAAATAAACACACAAAAAGGATTAGAAATGGATCAGAAACTGATATTGCTGATATATGCAGCATACCAGCTGTTTGGTTTATAATACACTATAGTTGTATAATGTAATTGTACACAGATCGAAGTGTTTTTAATGTAATTAATGTATTTGTCAACAACTGTAACTCCTCCAGTGTGCATCAATAACTGGATGCTGATATATAAACAGATATATGACAATACAGTAACAGTACAGTACAATATGTCTTTGACATGGAATGCACAACTATTAAGATATTTATATTTCCAAAAGGTTTATTTAGAGAGGATTTTATTAGATATGCTCCTTGTTAATCTAGTCCAGATGTGACAGGTCTAAATATAGTGGTTTCTGGATCTGGTCTAATGTGGCCCTTTTTTAATTTTCTCCATCAGCAAAATAAAGGTTTCACAAATCTGAAAGTGGGTTTAAACAGCGTTAAGGCTTTTGTTACGATGTCTAACACTCTTTCACAAGTGTAAGTGGTGAAAAAACGGAGAATCAGCCGCTAAATATCATTATTACATGTTTCCCTTAACCCTCAATCGTAGGCCAGCGTCTCCCTCTTCCCCGGTGTGACCCACCTTGAACGGGTACCGGGCGCTCTCCTGCTCCAAGACCTCCGGCTCAAATATCTTCCCGATGAACCTCTTGGCATCGTAAATGGTGTTTTGGGGGTTGGTGTCGGCCAGGTCCACGGCTTCATGTCCGGCCAGCACCGCAGTGGTGGTGAAGGAGACTGTGCTGGGGATGCTCTTCCTCCCCTCTTCATCTGCCATCACCTCCACCTCTCCGCTGCCTGGGTGGAAGACTCCCACCGAGCAAAAAGTGGTGCCCAGGTCCAGGCCAATCACTTTCGGTTTGGGGGGCGGTAGGTACTGCTGGCCCAGATAACCAGCCAGAAACAAGGCCAGGATCACTGAACCTGTGACAACACGAGTATGACAGGTGGACCAGTCCGAACCGCTAAGTGTTAGTTCAGGTTAGCATCCCTTTACTGGCTAATAACTGTTAAAAATACATGTAGTTCAACTTACCAATCATAGATATTTCTCCCGCCATCCCCACACACTGTCGCGAAATCACCCAACACTCAAAAAAATCACAAAATGTCGGTAAAAATGCTCAAGTTTCGGTTAAATGATGCCCGGCTTCGGCAGCTGGTGACGCGAGATGGACTAGCAGTAAACTACACGTCAACATTGCTTGGCTACTTGTGGTGGATGCTGGGTAATGTAGTTTACGGAAGATACCGTCGACGCCACGGATGGTACAGAAGACGTTAGCTTTGTACTTCAGTTCCCATGAACGCTAGCGACATGCAACGTAAAACGACGTTTCGTGACGTACCGTGTTCTCAGCCAACCAGGCAGAGCCAGAGCAGTCGAGGTAAAAAAAAAAAAAAAGAAAAAAAGAAAAGAAAATTAAATCAGATTAAAATAAAAAATTGAATAGTATGAGGAAAAAATAAATGTAATGATTAAATTAAAATGAATGTAGATTTTTATAAATTAAAATTAAAATTCAATTAAAAATCATTGTTTTGTTTTAATTTATTTTTCAAATGTGTGTTTAGTTATATTTAATTCATAGTTATTTAGGCATCGATCACTTATATATCAGGCACTGTACTGGTAAAAAGAGAGAAAAAAAGAAAGAAATCATGCTTGTATTTCTTTAATTTCTTTTATTTACAAAAAGAGATGAATGCTGACTCTCACATGAGTGCACAAACAGGCTCTCTCTCTCTCTCTCTCTCACACACAAACACACACACACACACACACACACATATTCAGAAAATAAACATTTCCCTTAATATACACATTATTGGCAGGATTTGAATTTGCATGGTTCAAACCCAGACACTATATTTCATGAACATCACACTTTACCAACATCACTTCATTCATGGAAAAGAAAAATGATGACACTAGCTGTTGAACTGAGATCGGATGTGGTGAGAAAGGTCATAATGAGCTGTGATAAATAAAAGCGTTATATGCAAAAATACTGAGTGATGATTTAGAATGCAATAAATACAAGCGACATTTTATCAGTGAAATGTCACTTTTTTTCAGAAATCAAAACTTACAAGTTGATTATTATCTTGATAATGTGACAAATGGATAAGTTGACATTCAGAATATTGGTGGTTCATTAGTTACATGTTCTTCCTACATGCATTGCACTTGTTTCTACAGAGTTTCTACATTAGGAAAGTGTGTGGCTAGCCTGTCAAAATAAGGAATGTTCACATGACATTTGCGAAAATTAAAAGACAAATGTTGAAACAATTTCCATAAGGTTATTCCGAATGTCAAGGTATCTGTCTGACAAAATGAGCACATTAAGAATCCACAGCGTCTGTGAGCTGCTCTGCGTCTTCTTTGCTGTCTGAGCATTCGGATGGGATGAAGCAGCCCGAGTCTCTGGGACAGTCGCTGTCCTCTTCCTGTACACTGTGGGAGGATTTGTGCTCCTCCGCATCCCTGACATCATCACCTGCAGCCACAAAGCAAATGGAATTAAATCAAATGTCATAATATTACACGTTCGTGTTTCCAACCACACGAGATAAGTGATTCAGTCAGCGGAAACGAACCCATATTCAGATACTTTTGATGCCCTTTGACGTGTAATTTAATTTATGTTTGTGGTAGCAAAAGCGCTGCACATTATTTCCAATAATAAAGGTTGTAATAGCCTAAATTAAAGCGATAACAGGAAGTGTTGTTGGCCGAATGACCTGAATAATAAAATAAGTTCTGCAGGTGTGACCCAGCAAACAGCAGCTCAAAACATCTCTTCTTCTTTTCGATACCATGGCTCGATCATCATCTGTGACTTCCACTTCCTACTCTCGCAAAATAAAAAATATTCCACCATTCTTTCATTTTTCTACCTCGCTGATAGAAGCTGTTAATCTTCGTGTCCGGGTTGCCAAACCACTAACCTAATGGAGTTTAGCTTGATTAAATTACTGGCATCTCATGTGAGTCAACAAGCTTGGCAGGGTCACGCTGCAGCCGCTGCCATCTGTTTATTCACATTGTCACCCAAACAGAAAAATTACAATGACCTTTAATGTGACTTCTAGACATCTGCTTTAGTAAAAAAGCAGTAAAGCACAAACTGGCTGAACAAAACTAGCAAGTGTGTGTTGTTCCCTCTTCACACTGGGAAGTACTTTTATTTTCATGTGGGCCTATGAGATAATCAGCCTTCTGGTTCAAGACATCAGATTACTGGAACACCTTCTGCCCTCTTAAGCACTTTCTATCTGAGTAACAGGAAATCACTGAATAAGCCTCTCACAGCGTGCAGGATGAATTTCTATTCTGTGTGGCACAAATGTCTCAACTTCCACCCGCTATTTTACATTTTGAGGAATAAACACGTTTCTTTTCTTGTTTTCCAGTAATAAATTAACATTTCCAACCAAATCTGTCATTAGTTTTCATCGAATAAAGTTTATTTCTGAGAAAGGATTTCATCTTGGCTTATCTATTTCCTGTTTGTATGTCGCTAAAGCCATTAAAGCTACTTGAAAGTGATAAGTACTCCTTTTTGATTGGCTGACGATCACACTGCTAACACACGTGTGTCACATTTAATCACAATCAAACTAATTAGTCCCACATGGTGCCAGAAAGTTGTTACTGCTTGATTACAGCAAACACTTAATAAATACAATGTAATAATAAGTAAAATAATAAAATGAATGCTGGTTAAACTCAGTTTCAGGGTCCTAGTTTTGTGCATGCTGGCTCACTGTCACGCTGTCATGACTTACTGGGACACTTGAACAGAACAGCACCATCGAATAATGTTATTAGGAACATCTGTGCTTTTCCTACTATGACGAGTCAGGAAGGATAGTAGATACTCTCTATGTTCCTGACCTTCTGTGTAGCGGTATTCAGCAGCGGTGAGAAGCCTGTGTCTGTGCTCGGGGTCTTTGACGTTCAGCTCTATCAGGTGTTTCTCCTGGAGGTGCATCAGGTCTTCCACTGTCTGGTAGCCATTTAGCAGCAAGGCAGAGGCGTACTCCTGCAACAACAACAGTTCCTTCATCACAATCAACATACATTCACCTTTCATCTCTTTGGTGGCTATACATCGAGTTTCAGATGACGTGTACTACGAATATTTAGGTTTCAAACAGACCACAGAGAATTGATGTGCAGGTATTTCACGGTATATCTTTAAGGTTGAGCTGTTGAAGTATTTAGTATTGCTGAAACTGAAAATAACAGTCTTGCACATCATGTTTGTTTTAAGCTCAAGGTGCCAAACAGACCAGTAAGCAGAAAACATTTTCAAACGCTTTCCTGTTACAATCTTAGTTAAACACCCACTGATTTGTCATCAGTGAATCCGGTCCTCACCTCGAGCTTCAGACGCTCCAGTAACTCCAACAGTGTTTTAGGTCGAGGTCTTTTGGACAGCTTCTGTTGTCTGATTTTGGGAACTTCCTCTTCTTCCTCCTTCTCCACCAAAACATCTACGTAGATGAACTTAAAGTTGCCCACTTTGTTGTTTAGCATGCCTGTCCAGATGCCCATGGGAGGCTTACTGATGATGTTGATGATGTCCCCGACCTAGGACGCAAATTATAGAAAATATATAGAATCATGAACGGGATGACTTTCAAATCAGTATTATAGTTTATCGTTGCATCAGGGCTTTAGTTTTGACGGCCTTGTTGTTATTTTATAATAAAACACTGAATACATTCATACAGTGTTGTGTCTTACCTTCAGTTTGAGGGAATCGGTGTCGTACGGACTGGGGACGAAGTCTGTGTGGACGCGAGCTCTGCCACAGAACTGTCCCTGGTAGGAACCATCCTCCTCCAGCCTCAGACTGTCCCTCTGACCAGAACCATTGGACTCACTGGTCACACCACCTGCACCCACAAACGCAACACGGCACAGTATGATTACACCATGTATGCATGGATCTGGCGATTTACAAACTTTTTACTCTTTAAGTTTCTGGAGCTATATCACATGGAGAAACCTCAAAATAAAAGAAGCTATAAATATATATGTGTGTGTACATATAGCGTCAGCAGAGTCCTTACTAGACGAGCTCTGGCCGCTGTAAAGACTCTCTAAGGAGTTGCTGGGCTGTGCAGAGTCTTTCTCAGCTGGAGGGCCACTCTCTGTCTCTGCCTCTGGATCTTTGTCTGTCTCATCACCCTGGGAGAAAAAAAACAAAAAAACAAAAGAATGTACTGTTTTAATTGAGAGGCATGTCATGGAGTACAGAAAAAACACTGGTGTTATAATCATAATGGTGTCAATGAGAGCCTAGACGAAATGTACATAAAGTGTGAAAACTGTTAAACAGCTTCAGGTAGAGATGTAGGTTGTGAAAATGTGAAAAAACTAAAAGTTTTGTCTTATCTCTCCATCAGTAAAAGTGCATCAAGACACTTTTTGATTAAGATTAGAGTGGAGCGCTTTATGTTAATACAGTCAGAAACAGCGTCATATGTGAGGATGTGGGTTCAAAAGCGATAAAGATTCTTTAGAAAACCAGCAGTGGTTTGCAGTAACTGTGGCTGATTGTTGGTAAGTTTTCTGACATGCAGCAGCTGTCAGGGGGTTTTTGATCATTTGTGTACACACATTGTTGATACATGAACTAGAAATCTGTGGCCTCAAATGATTACATTTTGAGTAGAAATGGTCAGATTGCACGCTTCATATGAGAAAATAAGTGCAGGTGTGTGTGTGTGTGTGTGTGTGTATTTTCCAGTGACTCACTGTCTCCTCGCAGAAGGACTTGGCATGTTTTTTGCCCATTTTTCTGCGCATGGTCAGTGAAATTGCCTTCATCTTCTTCCCAAGTCCAGCTGATTTGTTTGGGTCCAAACTCTCACACTCCTCTGTGACCTGTACACAAGAAAAGTTTGTTTGTTTTGTTAGTTTTTCATCATTTTGGTGACACCTTTGTCTAAAATATATCACTTCATTTATGTTTTGCTCTCCAAACATTAAAGACATTACATTTAGATTTAATTTGCTCCATAAACACTAAATGCATCACTTCCTCTGCAGCTAAGGGATTTTCCCAAGATGTTTTCCAGTGTCATACTTTATAACACAACACACAGTATATAACAACACTGGTTGAAAATATTTATTTTCAGTCCTTTAACAACAGCCTAACTGTAGCATCTCTATTTCAATTACTTTACAAATGTTTTACTATCTTGCCACTATTATACAATAGGATGTTTTACCATTTCTCTAAAAATGAACACAAACAAACCATATTTGTCCCATTTTCCTCTGGTTTGGCTTGTGATGAGTGATGTCTGAGACCCTCAAACCTGCCGAAGCTTGTGGAGCGCTGTGAGGAAGATTCAAAGACAAAGACAAAGGATGTCGTTGAGACAACTGGCACAATTTGTGAAGCAAGATTTAACAGAATTACATAACATCAAATCATTATACTGGTGAGTTCTTGTCTCAAGGCTCAAAAATCCTTCAAAACTTGCAGCATCTTCACTCTAATGGTCAAGTTTTCCGATGGATTCAACTGTCTATATCTGCTATATATATCTGTCTGTTAAGTGAAGCTAAAGAGTTCCTGATTTTTCTGCTTACAGATAAAGGGAACTTCAGTCAAAAGCGAAATACAGACACATAAAGTATGTATATGTAGGTATACAGTTACAGTTAGAGTTACAGCTTAGTACTGAGATAATTGTGACAGTTTAAGGACGGGTTCACAATTTGAAACAATAGTCAGGTGCCCAAATTTTTTTTTTTTTTGCCATTTTTCTTCCCGTGTTTATACTGACCATTAGAAGATCCCTTCATAAAGCACTTACTATGTAAGTGATGGGAGCCAAAATCCACAGTCCTCCTTCTGTGTAAAAATTTTAAAAGTTTATCTGAAGCTAATATGAAGCTTCTGTCCAAATTTGTCAACAGGGAAACACTGTCTGAGGAAACAGAAAGAGGGAGTTTTATGCCAAAAAGGACTGTAAATGTGGCAGATATCCACTTGATATGACTAACTCGGGCTGCTGAATATTATGTAAGTGTCAGATAAACTTTTAAATGCATTTTTGCGCAAAATGACTGTTAGGACACACTGTGGATTTTGGCCCCTCATCACATCGAAATGAGAGCTTGTAAAATATGTGGTAAGTGTGTGGTCATGTTGTGAATCATGTAGTGGCAGCAGAAAGAATATGTGTCTCCATACAGTTGCACAGTTTGCTAACTTGTCAGTGTTCGAAATGAATGAACAATTGCATAAATAAGACGGTCGTGTCGTCTCGTGACACACAACGCTACAAAGCACTCGTACTGCTGGCTCTCCTCTTGCTTGCCCCACCCCACCACCCCACCCCACCCCTCCCCCCTTTAATTTTTCATAAAACTAAAAGTCATTATAATCTCTCCCAAACCCCCATCATCTCCACAGCAGAGCACCAAAATAATTATATAAATGAATAATCCCTGGAAATCCTGGTTAAATATGAGCTCCATGGTCCTAGACAGCCCTCTGTGGATTGATTTAATGCAGCGTCGACTACTCTGACAGACACATTTTACTCCACTGTCCACAAACCCTTCAAATGTAGCAGGACAGTTGAAGGGTTTAACATTTAAAGCTACATTCTTCAACCTAATTTAAGTTTTTGTGTTACTGTGTTGTTTGTGTTTTATTGTCATTGCTGTTTGTCTGTTCTACATTGTGAAAATTAATTTGGAAAATACATTGTACTGTATAGCAGTCTAGGAGTCTTCAATCATTATTTTACAAAATGAGATTCCTCCTTGCACCATTTAATAATAACAACGTTTGTTAAATATTGTTATGCAGTAACTTCAGGTACAACCAATACAAATTTGCACAGAAGCTCTTCAGTCTCTCTTGTTTCTTGAGGACATTTTTGAAGTGACTGTGTCAAAGCTGACATTCGAACACATCCCTTCCAACAAAATGTCATGTTCATATAATCAGATTTTTGTTTTGATTTTCACCTACCTTGGGTTTGCTGTTCTTTGCTCTATCTGACACACTGGAGGCTGTCCTCTGTAACATTTTCAGTTTTGTTACTGTCAATTCTCAGTGCTCTCTGCTCTTCTCTGTTTCTCCTGTCCACTCTCTTGACAAGTGTTAACGAATAGTGAGACTCTGTGTCTGATGCGCTGACTGGTCTGACCCACTTCCTTACAACACAGGATGTGAGGCAATTGACATTGTGTCGCTGTCTTGAAAGGGAAAAGTACAAGTGCTTAAGTGTGCATTTTGTGGCCCGCTCGACAGAAACATCACTTACAGGAAGAGCTGCATTTCAGTTTTATAATTGTTGTGTTTGTTATTCAAGATATTTGATTCTGTGAGGATGAGGATGAACTTATGTCATAGCGGATACTGTGTCGCATTGCTCAGAGTTGGGCTGTAGTGATACCAACAGGAGTATAAGTCAATCAAATAACCACTAGTATGACTCATATTGTGTCAGTAGTCTTACATTCATATATGAACAAACTGACAATATAATTATTATATGTGCCCATAAGCTTACAAGCTTATTTTCATTTAATGGCTAAAATAGAGAGAAATGATGTAATTATGTAAAAAAAAAAAATGTATTATGTAAATCAATTCTAAGTTCAATATTCCGCAAAATTTCCTTCTTGTAGCAATGAGGAAGTTGATTTTGGTAAATGATGCTGGAGTATTCATTCTTATGCCTTTTTTGCCTTTTTTATGCCATTTCTTAATGCAGGGTGAATGAGGAAGTGCTGACGTAGAGGAACAGCTGGAAAGTAGCAACTTTGTTGTGTTGAAATGCTTTCCGCTTCATCTCTGCTCTAAGTATGGAAGTGAATATATGTCACTTTGTGTCTGCTGACAGACTGCACTTTTAGGTCTGTACGAGAGAAACTTGACTGTCAAAGACATGATGGTGTCTGCTGTAGAGAATCAGAAAATAACCACCGGTCACCTTCTCACAAAAGCCAGCCCTCCACAGTAAATCTGGGAGTGTGAGGCGGTAGCTCACGCAGGATCCGAACATCGCTCTGATGTTGCCATATGGGGATTTGCCACGGTGTTTACATTGCGAGGGGTTTTCAATTGGTCAGTAGAAAAGGGAATTCTACAGACAAAACCATTTCCCTAATCCCACTGCTTGCAATCATCTGTGAACTCCTGTCAATCCAGATTATTACTTCAGAGGCTCCTGACTCTTTGGAGAGGCAATTGTTCATCTGAAGAGTTTTACTACAAAATAACATATTTACCAATTTGAAAAATGACACCTGCTCTATTGTAATACTTTTTATAACTAAGTGTTAGGCATGGTTTTCTGAATTTGCTGCTATGTATTTTTTAGTTAAATTGTTTTCAACAGTTTTCAAAAGCATTCTGAGGATGGAAGTGAGCTTTTCTCCTAAAAAGCAACATAATATTTACTCTATATATGTGTCATGTAATAGCATCATAAGGATGAAGACAGAGATTCTTAACCTTTACATCTTCTCTGGCTACACTCTTAAGAGGCTTCCTGTCCTTCATGTCGATGAAATGACATTTTATCTCTAAGAACCAATGACACTGTAGATCCATAGGGATCTTGTAATCTTTATTCCAGATCATCCTTCTCATCGTGGACAATTTCCTCTAAAGTCATGTTAAGCTATGACAACTGCTTTGTGTCACACAGGGCGCACACTGCACGTGCTCACAGGGTTTCAGCAAGGGTCTTACATGCTTTGAGAGATGTCAAGTGCACACGAAGGCATTGACCTTTAAGGTCAATCTGCACTATTGTGTGGTATTAGTACTGAGGGACCACCTCGCTGTATCAAACAGCAATTGATGTAGGAAAGCCTTCAGAACACTTGGCTGCACATCATGTGTTTGATTGACCTGCCAAAATATCCACGGGATCGAAGAGGTTAAACCTCGTATTATATCACAGCTGTTGGATATTGTAAACCTAAAGAGACTCATACAAACGAGGGCATCAAAAAGGCAAGAGAAGCTGAGGTTCCCTTAAGCAAAGCACTTCATTGGAGCTGCATAGAAGCCAATACTGTAGTTGCACTAAGCACCTCTGAAGAGTAAATGTGCATAATTCAATAAGACCAATGCATCAGAGTAGCTAAAACCATGACTCAGAACATGCCCAGATCTCCTTCCTGGGCTAATGGCTTCAAAAACATATATCCACCAGCAGAAACTTACCTCTGGTTCTGACAGATCCACATCAGTGACAGACCGCGGAACCTTCGGGGGAATCTGGGGTTTACAGTCTCGTTTCAAGCTGTCATCCTGGGCTGTTGCCTCTTGCTGTCTTCCCTCCCACTCTTTCCCATGGGGCGTGGCAAAGTCATGGGAGTACACGCGGTACTCTGTGAGCGGCCTGCGGCAGGTGTGCTGGATGGTCCCCCAGGCGGGACTGCTCTCACCTGGGTTGCTCCAGCGCTGGTGGTGCGTGTGGGTAGGCGTTGCTCCGCCAGGGAGGCTGACCATGTCAGCGCAGCGGCCTGGGGTGGTGTTCTCCTGAGCGGGGAGGGTAGAAGACTTGCCCAGGTAGGGCCTCCTGTCTGACCTGTATGGCAAATCCACATAGTGAGGTCCCACGGGTGGGCTCATAGCTCCTGGAGGGGAGTGCACTGAGACAGAAGACAGAATGGAAGAAAGTAAATGAAAAGTGACATTTAAAAGAGATTGGAGATGTTGATGGTCTCCTCATTTGTGTTGTGTTTTGGTGCTTCAAAGCAGTTCATCACTGCAGTGGGGAGTGATTCATAGTTCTGCATATGCTCTTCATGCTAACACCACCGCAAAAGTACACATGCACGCAAGGTAATACTGTCTCTTTACACATTTCCTTCATGAAAGAGCAGTAACAAAGACAGCGAAGAGACTCTTTTCACAGGAAAAGGCTCTGCTAGATGATGGAGACCATTTTAAACCTCAAAGCCGCACCGGAAAAAGAGTGTAATAAGTAGCGAAACAGACCAATCAGTTCTTGTAGCGTCTTCTTTGCCTTTGTAAACCCTATGTGTAGTTAAATGTTTGAGGAGGCACTTGTTTGCTACAAAGCAGCAGTCTACATACAGTATGTAGTTATGGAGACGCTGCAGATGCCTAATGTCATGGTGTTGCAACACCTACTTAAGCAGAAGTATAATTTAGAATCTATGAAGTCATGACCTGGAGTTGCTACATTTCTATGAAAATTCGGTCATAGCATGGCCTTTGAGTCATATGTTAGGAAGGTCAGAAAGGACAGTTTCTGGGGAAGGAATAGGAGGCAGTAACCTTGTCTTCTTGTTGATGTGGAAAGCTGTTTCACCTGTGGAGTTGTGAGTTTTCTTTGACCCCTCCTTCCTGCTCTTTGCACCCAGTTTCTTTCCAGTCTTCTGGTTTCTTTTGACGGCAGGTTTAGACTCTGTCGCCACTCCGTTGCAATGGACGCTCTGAAATGATGCACAGAGAGACAATATATGTATGTGCTTTAAGTCCTAAATGTGACAACTCTTCTGGTTGTCACTGGAAAAGTAACAGTCACTGACCCGTTATGACACACTCGCACGACTTGGCTCAGTTTTTTGGTGGTTATTAGTAAAAAGGGTCCAGTAACATGGACCAAATCCCATTTGGGTTAGACAGTTACTCTGGATGTTTTAGCAGCACAGACACATTGTGACTGCTGCTGATCCACTGCTGGCAAGCTCTGCTTTGTTTGCTTCTCACTATGATGAGCATTAGTCAGAGTGGGCACCGGGTGACCTGGCACAAGGCCTCTAAACCCTCCCCACCCCAAACACACACGCACACACACACACACTCAGTCCTCCTCTTGTTTTCACATCTCTCTCTGCCATGTGGCCCAGAGATTACAGCGAGAAGTACCACTCTTTGGACCATCTGCACTGTATTAAAACCCAATCAGCATTTGAGTTATTGAGTGATTGTGCCATTTAGGCCACCAGAGGCTCTCTGGATGTCACACGCAGGTGGCTTTTTTTAAAGCCATGACCGCACTTGTGGTGTCATGGCAGTCAGTACAGTCAATCATGTAATTTAGCAGTGCAGAGTTTAAAGGAAGGTGACTCACATTATAGGAAGACAGGTTCATGCTCGGCCACTCACCTGGTCTTTGTGGTTGCTGTTTGACCCGTCCGGGTTTGGCTTCCATCCCTCATAACTACCAACCTGTAAACCAAACATATCAAGCTGTGCCACTTTGTTCTTAATTATATCTCAAGGTTACTCACATCACATGTATGAAAATATCTGTTGAAGGAGATTTTGTAATAAGTGAAACAAGCTGAGAGGACAGCAGGGTTTATAAGAGCATCCTCACCTGGCTTGGTGGCGGTTTCTCCTTTTTCTTAGTGCCAGAATGATGAGCTCCTTTTCCCCCTTTGGTGTCTGTTCTGTGCTTAGTCCTCTTCAGCTCTAGAAGGGCACAAAGTATAATTATATATGTTTCATCATGTTAGTTATCAGGTGAGTTGTGTGGCTGTTCTGTGTCTAATTAAACAATGCATTGTTTCTCCAACTTAAAGGGCTGTCACTGCTTTGTGTTTAACATAATATACAATTATCGCAGGCCTGTGTAACATTACTAAATACTAAGTAGTTTGGGGTGCAGTTTTGGTGGCAAAACCCTGTTTCCAGACGTCATGCTGAGAGTCCAAATGAACGTTGGCATATAGATGAGCTTAACCTATTTATTTCCTATTTACCTTCATTGTGATTGTTGGTGATGTGGACTAAATCTTCTCGGCTCTTGGCGGGCTGCCAGACTGCAGTATTACAGCCGGGGTTATCTGCCGTGGAGGGAGACAAATCAGAAATGTTGAGGATTTTAGTCGGGGTGAACGGAGGCCACGGCGGCACATCACACTGAATGAAAGTGTTATTTGCGTCACGGACAGGAAGCCTGGTAAGTAATTGTAGCTTTTAATCTAAATAATAGACAATGATATATTCTTAGCAGCTTTCAAAAGGTCAATTATTTCTCTGCAGTCTCCCTGAGGGTTCATGATAATGCATGAGATACATCAGATACACTCAAACAATAATGAACACAATGGCTTTCTTGCTTCCATCAAACCTCTTAACACATGAAAATATGCTAGCACTCACCTAATGCTTCATTTTCTGATGCAGATTTAGATACGTGTGTTCTGAAAGTAAAATGAACAGAGACAGAAATATTATGAACTTGCCTGTAATTAGTACAACACACACTACAACAATCACACTGATAAGGTTGATTTTTAGTCACCGAACACACAACAAAAACAACAAAACACGATTAAGACATAAAAAGACGACCGTGAAGCACAGAAATCACAGAACATGAAGGTGAAAAACTAAGAAAGATCGTAAGAAAGTAGATTTATATTGTTCAGCCGTGCACTCTGTTTAAGCACAATCTAGTCTTTCTGTGGACTCAGAGACCACAGTGTGACCATAGAGTCATGTTTCTTTCAAAGTAAAGCCAGGGGAGTAAAGGTGTTGAGGAGGCTGGGGACTCTAAGTAGGGGGGCCCTGAATCCTCTTAGTCCAACTAGCCCAAAGCTATAATCTGCCTTCTGCTGGCCCAACAGGCTGCAGGGCCTTTCTTCTAAAAAAAAACATCCACTACCACTTACACTGAATAACATATATATATATATATATGGCTTTTTTGCAATTGTTTCTAATGGGATGTCAATCCCTCTTCTTAAAAAGCATTGTATTGAGCAGACAGATGAGCTGAGGTAAGGATGAGGAGAGGAGCACTGCTGAGCCGGTCTGCTCTGCTGCAGGAAGGATTTACAGCATTAACCCCCAGTGAAAATAAACAGGGAGCCTTTCAAGCCATATTATTACTCTAAGGGGAAAAGCCCTTTCACTGTTTCTGCTGCGGTTTGCATGCACATGCAACAAAAGAAATAGAAAGACAGCTATATACAATAGACACAAGCCTGACTGCCTGGCAGGATTATAATGTTTTTTAATACAATTTTACTGTCTGTTGAACATGATTAATGTAGGAACAAGTAACAAAAATACAAAATAGATTTACCTGAGAGATAGCTGCACCCATTGTCATTTGGTGCAGCTAACACCATGTTTGCATGTTTGTGTCTATCTCTGATGAACTCACCTTCTTTTCTTTTTATGAGAGTTGGTCCCCTGCATCGGAGCCATTTCCTGAAGGAAAAGAAAGCATTTTCAGCCAGATGTTAGTGTTAAACAATCTGTACTGAATAAGTGATTTTCTGTCACATCCGAACGGATTTTCTACATTGTCGTGTTCTTTAGCAGACTCATGTAGAGATTCAGTGTTATGACATGTGACATTTAATTTACATGACAAGCTTGAATTAAAAAAAAAAAAAAAACAGAATAGCAGCTGTCAACTGGCTCTGGTCATCATTATGATTTCATAATCAGCTTTATCTTAAAGGTACAATCTGGTCCCAATTCCTCCGAGAAGTGACCCCACTCAATCTGGTCATGTTTGTTCACAGGGCTCCACCACTCACAATCTGTACAACATGAATGTGTGTGGACATGTTCGAGAGTATCAGTTGCTCCTCTCACCATAGAAATGGATCTTCCGGAGCCTCGCCACTTTGTATTGTCGTCCAGCAGGACGGCCGGGCTGCAGGAGCGGCTGCAGGAACGGCTGCATGAGCGGCTGGAGGAGCGGCTGGGAACAGGCTGTGGTGGGCCGTCGCTCTGCACCGCCTCGTACAGGCTGTCCATAGACCCCTCCTGATCCCATGTGGACAGACAGACAGCTGTCAGACAGTTGAAATTTGGCAGCAGGCATGATTTATGAATGGATTTCATCTTCTCTGCGTGATTAAGATTAAGATTAAGATGAAGTGCATAGTGTGCAGAAATCAAGCAGGTTATAGGTGCACGATGAAACCTCACACTCCTGCATCTACAGAATTAGGTAAAAAAAACAGTCTCTAGGGGCCCAAATTCATAACAGTGCCCATAAATCTTAATATCACAGTAAACAGACACAAAGCATCAAAATTAGAGTTATGAGAATTTGATATGACAGTAGGGATGTGCTGCTAATGCTGCTCCAAAGCTCTTTTAAATTTGCTTGTCAACCATAGATGTAGGGAAGGGCTGAATTTCCTCAGAACAGATTTCAGTGTGGATTAATATTTGTTTGGCTCGCTTGGATTCCTTCTAGGAACATATAACCAATTTCTCTCATGATGATGTCTTATCTGTGTACTGGACAGGACGAGGCCTATATCTAGAGTGATTTTAAATGTATAAGATCAGGCTTTTTCTGGTTTGAACTCTCATAATGTGTCCAAATGATTAAAATATACAGTGTATGTATTATCTTTTTTTGAGTGAGTTTATGTTTATCTCACTTGTTTGCTCTTGTGTGTTTTATCCATCGTGCCAGTTAATATCCCATACCAAATTACATGTATTTAAAATGAGTTATGTTGGAAATCATTACACACGTGATGTGGAATAACAGCAGCGGAGAAGACAATCAGTGCAATCGCTTCTCAAGCCTCTGTTTACTGCAGGAAGATGTTTTAAAGTTAATAATCCTGATTATTGGTCAACATCCCCAACATCTGTCCAAAGACAAGTTTCTGTAGACATGCCTTTGAGCCCCACGTGTAGCACGACAGCTGCAGCAGCATCTGATGGACCATATGTGTGTGTGTGTGTGTGTGTGTGTGTGTGTGTGTGTGTGTGTGTGTGTGTGCTTTCCCCTGCAGCATCACTTCCATCAATATATCAAGTAAATATATAGTTTACAGAATAAATAGTACACATATAGTACACTTTGATACATTTCTCATGTACTGCAGGTAAATCCCCATAAATCAGACGAGTTAGAGAAGTATTTTTAAGTTTTGACACAATTTAGAAATATATTGTGTAAAAGGTACAACTCCACATCAAAAGAATATCTGTTGTTCAAACAGTTATTGGTCTGACTGCCTATAAACAAAAAGTAACAGTTGTCCCACTAGAGTTACAGTCATCTGTCTTTAGGATCATGTGTAGCCTATTTAGAGGCTAACACACTTTGATAACAACACTTTATGGTTAATACAGCATGTTATGTTTTACATTTATTCCATACAATCTTCCTTGGAGCCAAGCTCACATTTGCGTCACAAGTTTTCCTGAATTTCTTCCTCAGCTACTCACACACAACTTAAAGGTATAAATCCAGGAAGCAAAGTGTGTCTCTTACCAGTGAAAAGCAGAAAAGGTTCATGTTGGACCAGAAGTATCCTGTTCACGCTGGCACGTCTGATGGAAGTGAGAACGAGCGAGCTGAGTGACAGCCAGCGACTGAGAGAAACAACAGCTCAGTGTGAGCCCAGCCCGGGTTGCCTGCTGTCTTCTCAGATTAATACCACAGTGAAATCCCTCCACTAATCCAATAGATGGACCACCATTACTCTACCAGCTAAAGAAGAGCTCACTCTTGACAACAAGCCCACCATTGGTGGAGCAACAGATTCAGTCTTTGTTTTGAACCTTTTTTTTTTTTTTTTGCAGGAAAGCTTTGACCAGCAGCCATGCTCCTTTTCACCTTCAGTCAGTGGTGAAAGAAGTATTAAGATACTGTACTTTACTTAAGTAAAAATAAATTGTCCTGCATTCAAAATCCTGTGAAGTAAAAGTATTTTGATTTGATTTATTTGACATATCAAAAACACACACACATATATATATATATATATATATATATATATATATACACAATGTCATACCCTGCAGCAAGTACAGTACAGAAATATTATTGGCATATTTTTTTAAATATATCAAAAGTAAAAATGATCAAATTTATCAAAAAATGTCCCATGTGAGTGATATATTATTATATATGACATCATTGAATTGTTAATACTTATGCATTAATGCAGAAGCAGGGTTATACTACTGTAGCTGGTGAAACTAGTTTGAAGTACTTTATATACTATTCACTATACTGATTTAACTACTTTACATACTGGTAGTTTAATCCAGTTGTTCCCTCCAGGGGGTCACAACATATCTGAGTGGTTTGTGAGATGATTAAAGGGGCAGGATCAAATAAAAAAAATGAAGTTCTGCCACAAAAAGTAATTTTTTGGACTTTACCACAATTTTTTCCTATTGTTTACACCCTTAGCTTTAGCGGGTCTAATTTGACCGGTACTTGAATTCATTAACAAGCACTGAAGAAAAAAACATTAATTATCATCCAGTAAAATGTTTTATCTGCTAAGTGACTTATTATTTATCCATAACCATAATATATATATATACTTACTTTGATATTTTATGTACCTTAGATCCACATTTAACTCACAATGTACAAGTTGTTTTTAGTTTAAAATAGGCACGATTTATCTATTTTATTGCTTATGATGAACAGAACAGGCGAATATATTATCAGTCCATGAGAGGATCTGATAAACAAAATAATTCCCAAAATAACATGTTTCAATTAAATTATGAGCAATTATTGTTACATCTGTTGTGTTATGATATGTGCATATGCAGTCAAAATTGACTGCATATACTTCCCTATGAAAAAAGGAGAAAAGTCAATTTAATTTCCAAAAACAACAAAACAACATTTGTGTGTGTGTGTGTGTGTGTGTGTGTGTGTGTGTGTAATGAAGCCTTGTTTTGATCAGAAAAAATTAAAAGTATGTTTCACACATCTAAAACGGGTCAAATTTGAGCCGAACACAATAGGAGGGTTAAACTAAAAAGTAACCAATGAATATATCTGGTAAATAACTGTAGTGGATTTCCTTGACATGTAGAAGTAGAAAGTTGCATAAAATGGAAATACTCAAGTGGAGTATAAGTACTTCAAAATCATACTTAAAGGACAGGTTCATTTTTCAAGTGATGGGGGCCAAAATCCACTGTGCTCATTTTGAGAAAAAAAGTATTTAAAAGTTTATCTAAAGATAATATGAAGCTTCAGCCGCTGAGTCAAGTGTGATTTTAAGGTACTTGTGCTCCACCTGAGTACTTTCATTCCATAAATATTTATGAATTTATTATTTTTGCTTTGATACATATATTTTAATGGCCTTCTGTCAGATTCACTATTCAAAATAGTAACATTATACAACTTAACATTACCATATAGCCATTTTATACTGTACATCCCCGCACTACCAGGACAAAACAAAACATTTTAAAACTCAATAAAAATTTCCAACATGGTTCTGTTTAGAGGAGTGACAACAATCACAGGAAAAGCTTTTATAATATACGAAAAATGCACTTCCGAGAATATGTTTGGGGCTTTATTTACAGTACGACAGCCATATACTGATGCAGACAGTCGTCATGTCGAAGTTAAACAAACAAGCTCACTGAGCTTGGGGCAGGCTACTCTCACATTCTCAGCCACAGCTCTTTCCTGTGTGGGCAACAAAGCTGCGAAAATACTTTTCCCCCTTGCTCTAAATGTGGCTTTGTGCAACTACAGCTTCTTCAGAGCTCAAAATTACATTTCTAGATGATGGAAAGTTGTTCTATTTATCTTATCTGTATCTGTATCTTTTGGGGATATTTCACGTACAGTATTAACCAATTCACACATAAAGTGTAAAGGTTACACTCTAGCTGGTTATTAATCCACCAATCATCTGCCTCTGGTGTCTGATCTGCTCTAATAGAAACAGCTGGAGAGATTAACACTTATGACCTATATTTTCATGCTGACATGACAGACAGTATGACATGCATATAATAAGTGGAATTATGTGTGCGGTGTTGAAAAGTATTTTGAATCCATCCTGTTTATTCAACTTGGGTCACTGTTGATATATTCTTACGTTTATGTCAGTGATCTGGTGTGAATGCCTTTCTGTCACCTGAGCAACAGGAAACATATTCATGTTTTTAAATTGAATGTGAGTCCTGCAAATGAATTAACCAAATAATCACTTTTCCACTGACTTCAGACCACTTTGCATGGTTTAAGAGTAAACCATTGGTGCAGCTGTGTGGTGAAACAGGGATTAAATGAAAGATTGAACATCCCTTCACCATCAAGTCAAGTGGGAATATCTTTTACAATCTGGATGAAACTTGCCTTTACGCTTTTTTTCTCTCACTCATTAGCAAGTCTGAGGATGATTGATCACATTGGTCCCACTTATAATCCATCCTGGCCCCTTAGACCCACATGGGTTGACACACTAGGGCTGATGCACAAATTCTTACCCCACTTAAGGTTTAAATGCTAGTCCACTCCATAATCCATAACCAATGTAGGGCCCACATGGGTATAACAGCTAAGATAACTGGCCTATAGTCATTTATTAACTGGTTTAATTTACCCCTTGATGGCTGTTGGTCCAGTTTAAAGTTACCCTGTAGAGTGTTTCTCACTAAAAATGTATTGTGTGTCATTTAGGCCTTAATGCATTTTTCTTCATAAAATATTTGGCAATCAGATTTTTTGAATATTTTGAAACCTGCATTGATTACATCACTGTTTATATTGGCCAACAGTCTTCTCCTTCAGCCTCTTTTGTGGCTGCATGCTGTGTTTCCTGTTGCATCACTGGCAACAACTGTTGATCAATGAAACCGTCAGCACGAACATGTATTGTGTCAGCAGCATACACAATGTGCGTGCTAGTAGAAGACAAGATCCAAACAAAACAAGGATCCACTGATCAAAACATTGCTCTGTAGTGGCACTAGTGGTGAAAAACATTTTTGGGGTACTTTTAAAGTCTCTGGCTCAGTTGGTTTAGCCCACGGGAGGCACATTGATTGTGTAAAATATGGAAATGCTCTAAAATTTGAGAACTTTTTAAATCTTCATTTTCCCAACTCACAAAAAAACAGCTGAAACAAATGAATATCAATTAAAAGATTTATTATTTGATTTGATGAGTTTGAAACAGATGCCTGTCCAACTTTGCATGGCAGCAGTGACAGACAGCGACCCACATAGCAGTAGGCTGCTGCAGTGACCCACTAAGTGACATCAGGAAGGGATTAAGTGTGTGACTGTGTGCATGTGTGCGTGTTTGTAAGTGTGGTTGCACTGCTTCCAGCGCTGTTTCATAAAAATTTAAAAAAAATTAAAAAATCATAACTGTGTGTTGCGCAGTTAGAGAAGGCTATGAGATGATGAATGAGGCAGAATATTTGGATTTGGCACAGGTCTCCTTTGCAGCAGATTGTGAAAAGGTCTTCAGCATAAAAATCCTCACAAGTTCGAGACATTTTGTTACCTGTTGAAATACGACTACAACAATATGCAATGACTGAACCATCCCAGTGTCAAACACACATATTTAAACACAGACATGAAAGAAAACAAAGTAAAAGCATGAAGTCCTACATACTGTTGTCAGTGGTTTTGCAGTACTGGGCTGATGGCAGATGCCGTCATCCTCACCTTCAAAGGTGTAGCATCTGAGTGTGAACACTGACGACTGTGTCTGTCAGTTGTTGAACACTGACGACTGTGTCTGTCAGTTGTTGAACTTGAAGTTATAACCTCATAATTTAGTTTGACATTTTGGCCAGCAGTACTGTAGGAATACTGGATCATTATCAATGACAGGTTTTCCCTCCTCTCATTGAAGAAACAATGTCTGTCCACAGGTGTAATGCCTCAGTGATCAAATCAAATAGTTTAATTATAGTTAGAGACTTATGAAAGTATATTTTATCCAATTTTGATATTTGCTTTAATAAAAAATAATACAAAATCTCAATATAAACCAAAGTTTACTCACCTTGAGTGCTACACAGCAGCAGCAGCAGTGTGAGAAGCAGGACCTTCATGTTGTCGGGTGGTAAGTGGACAATTCTATATTCGCAAAAGAAAAGAAAAAACGTTCTTTTGCCAATGAACAAGGTGAAGCGATCAAGGCCTGATTTAGCCCCAGTACGTCTAACCAGTGAGACAACATCCCTCCCATAACAGCACAATGTTAGTTTTGTTAGTTTTTCTTGTTTTTTTTTTAGCTGCTCTGCCTTACAGTCAAGCAGCCACAATGACAATGCTCAGGTTTTGCAGGTAATGTTTACCATTTTCACCATCTCATAGTTAGTGTGATAGCATGCTGATATTTGCTAACTAGGACTAAACACAAAGTTCAGCTGAGGCTGATGGGAAAGTCATCGGCTTTGCAAATAAAACAAGGTATTGGACACATTAAAATTTTGAGCTGATGATTACACTTAAACATCTGGAGTTACAATTAATCCTTAGAGTAACATAATCTGTCTGTACCAAATTACATGGCAATCCATCCAATAGTTGTCTAAACACACTGTCTAAACCACAAATGTCAACCGCATGGTGGCAGTAGAGGACAAGTCAAGAGATCACCAAAATCTGTAGGACTCTGGATTCTTCCTCCAGGGTCCACGTCCAGGGTCTGTCCTTTAAACAGATGTCTATTTTATTTTATTTATACTTTTTAAAAACATATCTTTTTACCAGCATTATTATCATAATGAGGTAATGTAATTTCATTTATTAATCAATTATTACCTGTTTCATATAACCAACTTTTTACCAGTGAAAAAAATCTAACAGAGTTGTAAAAGTTAAAAAAAAATATATATAGTGAGAATGTGAAAATGTAGTTTCAAAACATAAAATGCAAAATAATCCTAAAGGCTGTTAAAATTATCATCAATAATGAAAATAACATTTATAGGTTTGATAAAAATACATCATAAGGTTCACCAGATAGTGTCACAACTATAGAAATGTAGTCCATCTATATATCATGACATAACATTAAAATACTGTATTTACTGTATTTATTTACAAAACATGTCACTCAAAATCTAATAACAGATTTAGTGTCAAACATATCAAGTATGAAAAATTGTAACATACACCACTCACTCAAATGTGTTTTATTTGCTGCATTCATACCTTAAAAAAAAGAAAACATCAGCATCAGATACACTGTAAAACTTCCTCTACAGCTGTACAAACCCTCCAGCTTGTTGCTGAAGGTGACGACAGCATGAAAGCTCAGTTGTCCTTTAGTGACATCTATAGGCAACAATGTGGAAGTGCAAGACAGTGTGTGCATGAGGATTTAGATTTAAAGTAACACATCAAGAAACAAATGTTCTGTTTAATTATGGAGAAATAAAAACATACGAGCACCCATGTAGAGACTGTGAGGTTTAGTTTGTGAATCATACGTTGATGAGCATTTTCACTTCCTTATACTACTTCCTTATATATTATCAAGTTTTAGATTTTAGATATTGTGTTTTTACCGCCCTCAAAGCTGCCTTTGGTTCTATTTGAGCTTTTATGGTTGTCAAGTTTGTGGTGAGGGTAGTCAAATTAAAACTCACCAAGCAGGTGCAATTGCGAGGTCTGTGGATTTGGTAAACAGCTTCTGCATTTTTTTTAAAAATGTATTTTTCAATGCTGTCAGCACCACAAACATATTCTGTTCTGTGGGTCACCACCTGAATGAGCCCTATAGAGCAATGATGATAAATCATGTTGAGCTAGAAGGCAATGCTGAGCGAGTTCCTAGTTGCTGTCACAGCAGGAGATGCTGTATCTTTACTACCATTTCAATACTGGTCTGAGTCGTATTAAACCTGAATAGGTTTGAAAATAAATTAAGGAAGGTAACATGCTGAGTAGATAATAGATAATTTTTTCCTCACACTGCCCCCTCTTCCTTAAAGGAAATGTTTAACAAAGAACAGGATTTACTTGTTGTCACAGTTCATTTCTAGAAAAAAAGTCTTTGTGAGAAATAAAACTAGAAATTCAAGTATCTCATAAGGACACTATGTGATGTCTGTTTGCAGGTGACATTTCCTGCAAGCCCAGTAATGTCCCTAATGCTGTCCACATGATGAGCACTCGGCACCGGCACAGCGTCAAGAGTTCAGCTCAACACAACTTCATCATCATCCTGTATCATTTATACAATTTATAAACAAGAACTGTTAAAGTCTTGCTGAAGCAAAAGCTAATAAACAAGCTATCACGCTGCAATGCTGCCACTGATCATGTGTTGACAGCCTAAGGCTTTGTTGTGTTTGAACATGTATGTGTTGATTCGGAAGGAGTGCTTTGTTGACAGCTTTGAGCGTTTACAACTACTTCAACCAGCCAGCTGTAAAACACACATGGGAACTGTGGACCAATGTTTTCTACTGCGGCACTGCAACAGCACTACAACTCTTCTTGTGTGTTAGTAGTATTGTAATAAACAATAAAGTCAATCATAACACACACCACGTCATGTCTCTTATTAAAACTTTAATTTGCACATTTACTCAGATGACAGGAGGTGCTTTTTTCTTTATCAATTAATAAATAAATTAAAAGCTGACTGCACAAAAAACACAATGATGAACCACTCTGAAACCTGGCACTTAAAGGTTGATTTATGTATGAGGTATTTTCCCTTCATTGGAATTTTTAGTCATTGCAAAAACAAGCATTAAACACTGTATAAAAATAAAATAAAATAAAAACTGTGAAATACTAAACTTTCTGTGCAGAGTCATGTTCTCCTTGTAACAGTGTGGGTTTTGTCTGTGCACTCTGGTTTACTGTGTATTTGGTCTGTCTATGTCTATGCCTCCCACAACTCTGAACAGGGTAAGTGGATATAGAAAAAAAACATCCCTTGTTAGGTAGAGCGGAGCAGGTGGACCCAAATATCTGAAGCAGGAAGTCTGGGTTAACAAAGAAAGTTGATAGCCACCGTTGTGATACCAATTATCTCTGATTACGACACCCTAAACCTTCAAACACACAAGCGAAACCAACATAAGGAACAACAAAAATCTGACAGACCGACACTGTCGAATCATTTTAGCATGTTTACATATTTACAGAACATCCACCTTCTGTCCACCTACAGATTCCCCTTCAATCTATCCATAATTATTGATAAAGGACAGATCAATAAACACAAAGGGCATCTATGTCAATGTAAGATCACAACACGGGATTAATAAGTATCTGTCCTTCTTCCACTCAGTCCAGACTTAACATCACAGGGAAAAAAGCTGAGGGTCTCTGGTGGACTGGGGGATAATGGTAGCTAAGGAGCATAGAACCAAACTGGGACAGAACCATAACATCCCTAGAGTTACAAAAAACTAGACTAGCATCTTATCCCTGTGGCCTCTAATAGTGCAACCTGTATTTTGTAAAAAAAAATAAAGAAGTAGATAAAATAAACAAATCAGTGATATGTGGCGTAATGCCTCAAACACTGTATGATATCTGTACAGAAACAGTTCTGTTTAAATCTGATTTTTACAGTATTAGAACACACAGTGTTTTCAGTATAGACCCCGTAATCCCTCGTCAGTGTCAAGATTTTAACTTAACTTGACCTTTACACAATATGTCACCATGATCATATGGAAAGTCTGTATTTACTCAGAAATCTGCAAATTTGATTTTTAGTTAAAACAGTTTTGCCAAAACATTTTAGATCTGATCAGGTGGCACATCAAGTAATGAAACAGCTGTAAAGGGAAAAATGTTTGGTCAAATTCATTTTCTAACAATTAACAAAAAAACTGCATGTCCTATCTTGATTCTTCCTATCTTGCAAATTTATAACAATGTCTTCCACATGCAATATTTAACAACATAACACATTTTTGTCTATTCTAAAAAACTTCCTTATATTAATTGTATATATATTAATATTAATTGTATGTATATTAATAATTATATGACATAAGCTTCACTAAAAGGGGTTTGCACACACGAACATCAGTTTCAGACAATGACCATGTTGCTAAAACGTACGAATTTTATGGGTAACCCTTGTATAAAGTTATTGGAATATTTGTTCAAGATTCTTTTCAATTATAATTTTGAACAAGCTATGACAAAAGAGGTTTTTTTTACCGTAATGCCTTGCCTTACAAGCTCCACAACAGTACAGCCTTAACTATACTAGTATTTGTTGTTTTTATATAACGTTATTCTATGCATATACAGACGGGTGACAAATTAAGGGAAAAACCAACATCAAGTGTCTTAGTAATGTGTTGGGCCTCCATGTGCTGCAAGAACAGCTTCAATGCACGTTGGCATTGATCCTACAGTCTCTGAACTCTACTGGACGGATGAACATCCTTCTTCCAAAAGATATTCCCTCATTTGGTGTTGTAATGATGATGATGATGGTGGAGAGCGCTGTCTAACACGTCAGTCCAATATCTCCCATAGCTGTTCAACTGGGTTGAGATCTGGTGACTGCAGGGAAGGGTCACTGCTAATCAATACAATACAATACAATATGATTCACATCATTTTCATACTCATCAAACCATTCAGTGACCCCTTGTGCCCTATGGAAATGTTTCATCATAGGATAAAGGTGATCACTCAGAACAACCTTGTATTGATTAGCAGTGACCCTTCCCTCTAAGTGGACCCAAACCATGCCAGCAAAATGCCCCCTACAGCATAACAGAGCCATCAGATCCCCTCACTGTAGGGGTCAAGCATTCAGATCTGTACCGGTTTTTCCTTTAATTTGTCACCTGTCTGTATATTTATATTATTATACTATTACGAAAAGGGGCATGTTACAAACTCATCTCTCAGAGTAAAAGACTAAACTGTCATATTCTCCTGCTCCATCGCGCCATTTCTGGCTTCCACACTGTTGTCTTCGGATGGTGACTTCATCGTTCTGTGGAACAGAGACAAATTGTGCTTTTTGCAGATAAGCCATATGTCATAACAGAACAGTAGCCAAGAACAGTTAAAGATTTGCTAAAATTCTACATTTGTTAAAATGGACCCACATAATGTTTCAGTCACCTTGCTACAACATGGGCTTTTTTTTTTATAAATGTATAAAATATAGAAAAACTACAAATTAATCTTCACTAATCTTCTCACTGCTTCACAACTGCAACACCAAAGGCCAAATATCTTTCTTCTACAGTTTCCAGACTGTTGTCCATCACACCACCACTTTTACAGTTTCAGTTCACTAAAATCTCTCTCAGCAGTGTCCTCCAAGCTGCCAAAATACAGATAACAGAACAGACAGGGTGATTTTTTTTGAAGTTGATTAGCAGACTTTTTCGCCTCGGGTTTCACCTCTCAGGCTGAGAGGGAGACTGCAGACACTACTCAGGGCTACTTATGCACAGCCACATCCTGTAAACTGGATTTTGAGTAGGGTTATTTAATTAATAATGCAGCCATTTACGTAGCATTTGAATGAAAAGAAGGATAACACATTTCATCACAATATGTTAATTGGTAGATCGATAGAAATGTGTATAAATGCAGGAAATAGCATTCTTCTTTTGGTTAAAGGACCTCTCACTCCATTGTGACGCACTGTGATGTGTGTTTATATAAACATAGGAAAAAAGGAAAATCCGTAGCTATACTTGTGTGTATCATACCTGCATCCTTCAAACTTCCTCTGTCGATACGAGGTGCCCTTCTTCATAAGGTAGAGAAGGACCATGTCACAGAAGAAAGCTCCCTGTTAAATCAAGTTTTATCCGATGATGTAACTGTGACAAAATACAAAACAACCTGTGCAGTTCTCTAAAACTAAATTATGAATGGTACTTACAGCACCCATTAAAGCCAGTCCCGAAGCTACGTTGATGGCTGTTGGGATGATGCTGAACTTCCCGGCCTACAAACAACGGCAGAAATGCAAGATCATTACTTTTAAAACACAAAAATCATTAAATACACATTGAATTATAAGGTTATGTCTGTCTTTTATTCATTAAACATGTCTTCAAATGTCTTAATGTTGATTTTTTGTAACAGAACCTAGAAATGTATGTAACAGTCTTGCAAGATGGTACTGTATGACAAAATAGGAGGTAATGAGACAATAATTACAATACATTGTAGTCTTTTTATCTCAATGTTGCAGGTAAACCAAGATCCAACAAGCTTTCGTCAGTTTGTTATCACTAAAATTGTAAAACATCATAATGCTTTGACAGAGTATTTCATCTCTTTCATCCAACACCCTGAAAAACAATTTTCCATACCTTTCCATGCACCATGATGTTAAATCGGACACCATAAACTTTGTATAGAGAACGATAGCTCTCACCAGCAGCATTTTTATAATACCGAGTGTGTCTGTTGAAAAAAAAAAAGGGACAATATGAAGGCATGAGAGTACAACTACTTTTAAAAGTATTATATGACAATACAGATTTATTTTTTTCTTCCATTAAATCAAATGTTAATTGTAAATAAAGATAACTACATTGTTGAAGAGAATGTAAATGTCTGTACAACATAGGCAGCATATAACTGAGGTGCACCTGAAGTTAAATCCCATTGCGATGCTCTTGTTGGAGACACTGACGTCAAGCCGAGTAAAGTGGTATTGTGGATGGCAGCTGGAGTAGCCTTTGTCAAGGTCACAATCCCACTGTATCATTATGGCAATGGAGCCACCCTGGATGACAGAAAACAATGTGATCACCTGTGGCATCTATACCATGTAAATGACCATTCAAAACGGGATTCTTGTGGTGCTCTCGCAGCATTTTCTACAGTTTTGTCTCAATACTCATCATGATTCTGAACATAAAGGATAAGTATAATGTAAATGATAGAAAAATAAAATCCATGAACCTGAGAAATTGTCTATTGCTCAATGCTTCACCATTCATTCTGGGGTAATTATAAGCAAGTTGTGTGGTGCAAGTGTCAAAAAAAGGTAAAATTAACTGTCTTTTCTGTGTAAAATCTACTAGGACTGATTTCTGTGTAAAGTTTAGCTCCTGATATACTGTCATAATTAGTGAACTGTTTAAAGTAACACAGCATATACTTTAACTCTGGACTGTATCTCGTAGTTGAAAAGAGTACTAACAAATGTGGCCATGTCCTGGAAGTTGAAACTTGCTCGTCTGGTGATGTCTCCCAGGCGAAAGATGGGGCAGTAGGGGTCGAGCTCTTCACTGTATCGGCATTTCTTCAAATAGGATTCATCAGTTGTTTCCAGAACGTTGGACCTCAGAGTTAAGAAAAGCACAGCAGTACATAGTGTGCTCACTGTTTCCTGTTTTCCTAACTGTTTCCTGATCAGTTTTATTAACACATTAATAAATGAGCACAGTTTTATGAACACATTAAAAGAAGACTTACTTTGAAAATTTAAATTTAGGAAATTGTATGAAATTCTTGATGTAGATGGTGAAGTTTTCAGCGTTCGTCAACAGAGGCCTTCTGTAAAAAAAAAATAAAATAAAAAACATGAGGATTTTAATTCATTGAAGAAGTTGGTCGTTAGGAGCCGCAGATTTAAATTTTTATTCTACTCATTGACTACGTTTACATCCACACTAATATTCCACTATTATTCTGAATATGACAATATTCCGAATTTGAAAATTCCGTTTGGATATTCCGAATTAGGCTTCATTCCGAATGTGGCATTTTCCAATTAAAACATGTGGGATATGCCAATGTTATTCAGGTTTAAGGAGCATTCTTTGGACATGTACACAGCACATTCAGAATATGCGTCTCAATTGGGGTTTTTACCGCAGTTTGTGACACACGGCTTCTTGCCTGTTTACGGTGTAGCTCTGTGTGTTGTAAACAAACCAACAAGCCAACAGTTTGCAAGGCGGGGATAGAGATGCATGCCCAAAAAAAAGCCCACATTTCTGGTCTGAAGGAGAAACACACCTACTTTTAAAGTGTGTTTGCACGGTTGAACAAGTCCACCACCAGTGCGGAACTTTGAAAAACATCCTATTTTCATTGAAGTATGCACGGCTACATGTAAACAGGAGTATTAGTGGAATATTCATCTTCAGTAACCAATGTACACAGCTTAGTAGAAATATTGTCCTTTTTCTGAATAAGGGCTGGAATATTTTCTGCATGTAAACGTAGTCATTTTTGTATGTTATTGACATGTTTGTCTTGGTGTTTGACTTCTTATATGAGGTTAACAAGAGTAAGAGTCTAGCCATGCTAGCTAACTGCTAGTACTTTGAGCTAACTGCTAATTTCAGCATGCTAACATGCTCATAGCATAATGACAACGTTAACATGCTCATGTTAAGGATGTTCACCATTTTAGTTTAACAAGTTAGCATGCTAACATTTGCTTGCATTAAACACAGCATAGCCTACAATTGAGCTGAGAGAAATTAAAATGTTGACCTAATGATATTTACTAATTCATGGTAAAAAAAAAAAAAAGAGAGAGAGAGAAAAAAAACAACACCTTACGAAAGATTGTTTTCTGCCACTATGCAATTTTAACATATTTCCAACAGAGTTCCCACTTCAGGATATTTTAAAACCAAGAAATCTTGGTTGAGAATAGTTTTTATGGTGAGAATATTTATATATTAGGTTTTATATTTGTAAAACTTTCCTTGAGCTGAGAAAAGCGATTTAAAAACCTGTGACGTCATCACAATGTAAAGTCTGTGGGCCGAGCGGGAGGGGCCAGCGGGGGGAAACACCACTGCGCATATTCAGCAGGCCACAAAATGCAGATGCAAACCTGGAAGCTAGAAACTTTTCTGGCGTATGTACCAGGTGAGCAATTCTTATTGGATTGAAGGGGCACCATTTTCGGTCCGGTATCCAGCTCTTATAATACATCCATGATTAGAATAGAGAAAGAGTAATCAATAGCTTCATTTTTTTAATGCCTGCAAAAGTTTTCATGCAGCTGCATTGCTCCTTACTGTGGTTTGAATTTTCTTTCAATGGGACACCAGCCGAAGATTTCACAGGTACCAGTAGAGTTTTCATCCTTTCTTAAGCATCGGCCACTCTTGACTCCTTAAGAAAAAACAGTGGAACAAAACATGCCTTATAAGTCATGTCCTTCTTTTTACCGTGTGTTACTCTACTGTTTTGTATCGTATATGTTGCACTCATTTTAATTTATTTGGAAAAGACTCTGACACCAACAAATAATTTAACCTTCCTGAATTTAGATGCAAATCATCTTTTAGAATGGCACTAAGCCAATCAACTTATTGGCGATTTGAAATCAGTGATTTCCTACCGTGACCCGCCACCACTATCTTTCCAACTTCACAGTCCTTGTCGTCTCGACAGTGTCCATCCAGCACTTTGGGACTCTGGGAACAAACACCATCCAAAAAGACAGATGTTCAAGAAGCACTTTAACCATAACTAACCATTTTTCTCAAGTCGCAAACAAAACATCTTGATTTATTTTTTTTTTTTAACATAGCGCTTGATTCAGGAAGTAAATGCATTGTGATCTCAAGACCTCTTGTTGCAGGAGTCACACTGTGAGACGCAAAGATCTGGGTTGTATTCACAAAGAGTTTCCCTTTTAAGTAAGAGTTATTCACTAGAGGACTCCCAAGATAAGAGAAGTGATGGCGTTGACCTCATTGCTATGGATGACATCATGAAATTCAATTTAATTTGATTTAATCTTTGACTTAGTTTCTCATAAGTTAGTTTCTCCCTTTTCATAACACACGAGAAACTTGAAAACACTGTTTTAGTGAAATTTGACTGCGCCTGGCTGGAACATGAGAGTTAAGGCTCTCACTCAATTGTGGAAGCCGTTAGAAGCAGGGGCACTGCCATAGGTGAGAGCCAAAATGTTTACAAGAGCAGTGTTTTATGACTGTGTAGTACTTGTGCTGTACAGCTTTGCTATTCTTCTTGGCTGCAGGCAGGAAGGCAAGAACTGAGAGTGGTTAAGTTTACATACCAGGAACCCTCTGGACTTTTGCAGCTGAGGGAAATGATGAATAGTACCGACACACACAGAAAGAAGAAGGGGGTGTCAGCTTTTGTTAAAAGTCTTTTGTTATGATGAAGTGCAGGGAGGAAAATGCAGATCAGTGGTCTATGGCTATTATGGCTGTACCAACATGGGAGTCATTTGTTGTCTTACTGGAGAAGTCAGGAGAGGGACTACAGGTCAGCCACAGTCAATCTCACTGTTTGTTTCTCTATTCATCGTAGATTTCTAAATTATAGTGACTTTATGGGGTTGCTGGCTTCCTTTACTCAAAACAAATGCATCTCAATTACATGACAAATACTAATTGTATACAGTATACTAATTTTTATAGTATACAGCTATACTGGTTATAATGCAGTACGTGCACCATCTCACGGCAATAAAGCTGTGACTTTAGAATGTGACCGCCAATTAAACTTTAACTTTAATTAAATAAAAGTGTCAGTAAATGTTTTTAGCAGTCATGTTTTGTTTTGTTTTTTACAGATATTCAACATGTTAATTTTTTGTTGCCTGAAATCTTTACGAAGCTGTCAAACCACCACTTGCAATTTATTATGAAAAAAATAATTTATTAAAAAAGTAATAATGAATGTATTTTTTCTGCATTTTTTGCTATAAGCAGCTGTGAGCACTGTACCACATTCATTTCTTTTGTATCAACAGCACATTCAAGAATCAAGTGTTGTTTAGTTTGCATACTGACTGTTTTAGGTGTACTTAGTTTTTTTTTCACTTTTCCAGTGTGACCACACTAAATACTCAAACTCTGCTAAGAGTTAGTGTTTGGTATGGAAGTGGGACACAGCCACCATCCCACTGATAGATGATTGATTGATTGATTTTTGTTAAATTTATATAAAATATGAGTCTTATCCGTTCTAGCATTTTAAAATTGGCATAAGCAACCATCTGTAGAGAGAGATAACAGAGACACAATCAGATAAGATTATTTCAGTTTAGAGACATTTTCAGCTCACTTCACACTACCACATGGGTCATTACAGCTCTTCTCTACAATCAGTCATACATGGTCTACTGTATCTTTGAAACATGGCTGGCTGGAATAGTTTCCAGATGATCAGATGTCAGACGGCGGAGAGTAAATAAAGCAACTTTAAAATAAACAGTTAGGCTCGGACAGCTCGAAACTGTGAGCCGAGAGGAGTTTTGTAGAAAGTACATGGTGTCTAAACAGCACATCATGTCTTACAGCTATAGCTGAAAACTCACAGGTTTCCTTGTGTCCAACAGAATAAAACATGCATCCTGATAACAATCATAGCAACTGTGTTTTAGTAGACAGACGCGATGGTGGCACTTTAATGAGAAGAATTAGTGAAAACATCAGAGCATGAGAGGAAACACTGATATTGTCAGTCATATTGAAGGCTGAAAACACAACCTCATACTTACCCAGAGGAGCAAGCAAAGTACGTCCCGTAAACAATTACTGAGTGATTTCTCCAAACCTTTCAAGTGTGTTATTATGGATATGATGGCCACCACTAAATCTGCACTGACTATTGAAAGTATAAGAAGGCTTATGGAGCTTTGATTTAGCTGAGCAAAGAAAAATAACTCACTCAGATAAAATGAACAGGGGATTTAACACTAATTTATCTGTCAGGGGTTCATCTGTAAAGCCTTTCTTGGAGTGTTAAAACAGATTTTGAGATGAATAGAAAATGATATGTACACTAACACACTCACTACTACTGTTTTCAAATATCAAAATAATGTCTAGCAAATTGGATGTAAAATATTATTCACCAGCCAGAATAAAAAGATGAAGATTCCCTGAAATATGACCAACACGCTCACTTCAAAAACATTAAGTTCTCTCTCAGTTGACAGCTGTCACTGAAAGTGTGTGTGGGGGCAATTTTCTGGGCGTTCAGTTTTCTCATGGAAATATACTGGCACAGTAGTCAAACATACAGTCAATGGTTTACACCCAAATCAAGTCTTACCTCAGCACAGTGTCCCAGCTTCTGGTTTGGCGTCTCTAAGAAATTGGTTACAATGAAAAGAACGGCTTCACCCTAAATGTAGAGAAAACATTATATATTGGTCTTTACATTCACTCTCATTCATTCTCTCACTCTTGTCCAGCGGACATCCTCAAGTGAGTTCCCGCCTCAGGCCATCACCTGACCCTGCTGCTGCCTACAGACCAGTGTGTGCTCAATATGAGTATATTGTATATACCTGCACCCCCGTTCACTGGATCATCTATGTTGCTTGGTTGCCTGCCTGTATCCTGTAGCCAGATTTATGCTGATTCAAAACTATCTGATGTTGTCTAACTATGTTTGACCTGCTTGGCCTGCTTCCTCATTCAAGATCTGACTCCCTGTAAGCCTGTTGATTGATCTTTTAGTTTGACATTTTGGGAAAAACACCTACCAGCACCTTTAAAGCTCACTAAACAACACATTACATCTTGGTTGTTTCATCCATACAAAAACTGAAGTGTAAAAACAAGTTAAAGGATAGGTTCATAATTTTTCAAACCTTTCTTAAAACAACAGTCAGACTCCTATATAAACACTGAAAGAGGTTTTCCTCACTGTAATCAGTCCTCCCGTTCATACTGGCTGAGGGACTTTGACACTAAAAAGACTGTAACAATGAAAGAGATCTACTTGATTTGACTAATTTGGACGACTGAAGCTTCATATTAGCTTCAGATAAACTTTGAAATACATTTTTGCGGAAAAGGAGGATTTACATTATAAGTGCATTATGAAGGGATCTTCTAATAGTCAGTGTGAACAGGAAGAATGATTACAGTAAGAAAAACCTGTTTTAGTGTTCATTTGGGCACCTGTGGAGGAAAACTGCAGGAACTAATATGCCAACATCGCCCAATTCAGGAGAAATTCAGAGACTGCTGAAATGTAAACTGGGGCATTGGTTGGGGTCATGTGGAAGGAACTGGTGATGCAGCCTGGCCACAAGACCATGGAGTGCCCATCCTTTTTATGGCTAACCTCAAGATGGCTGTTTTTTTTGCAGTGGAAGCCGAGTGCACTGAGCTAAAGACTCAGGGGGGGGACACACACACACACACACACGCACTTACACTCGATGATACAGAAATGCTAATAGTTCAGAAAATTATTCCCCCAGCAGAATTACCAATTACCAGAGAGATTTTGCTAAACAACATGTAACCAGTGGGATAAACCGCATGCCAATTCAAGATTTACACTACACTGCTTATGTCAAACACACACCAGGACCAGATTAAAGATTTGCGAAACAGTGGTTCAGAGAAGGAAGAGAGTCAGGTTTGCTAATTGGTGCCTGTCTGTCTTGGGGAAATGGATTTTATTCTATTGTCTGTGAGAAAATGATGAGGTAAAAAGATTTCTGAAATCCTCTGTTGATCCACACGTGTCTCTAACAAAACCATAAACAAAAAGTGGAAGGATGTTGGTTCATAGGTGACATATTGCAATAACATTTATGATTGGACAGATGAGGGAAAAGGGCATACCCTCGACAAACACACACAGTGGATCATTCGGTTGTACATTTGTGGGATTGCATGCAGTGCATCAACTCTCACAAAGAGGCCAAAATTATGTAAACAAAGCCAGCCTCTCTCAACTTCAGTGGGTAAAACAGGAAGTAACCTTCCCAGGCCACATCATTTCCCATTAGGGTAAGAAATTGTCAGATGACAGAATCCAAGCCATCTTGAAAATTCCAAAACCAATTACCAAAAAGCAAATGGTGGCATTTTTGGGCATGATGGGCAACTATGGGCAGTGGATCCCTGACTATACCCAGATCGCACAGTCTCTGCAGAGCATGACATGACCATGGACTGAGACCTACAGATGCTCTGACCTGGACTGAGTAAGGACAGGTTTGTGAAACTCAAAACTGACTGTAGCCACTACACTGGGCCTCCCTGACCCTCATCAACCTTTTACACAGACTGTATGTAAAAAAAAAAAAAAAAAGTATGTCCTCTGTGTTGCTGCAAAAGCACTGGCGTAACAACTGTTGCTTACTTCTCCTCCAGATTAGATGCAGTTGAAGCAGGTTTGCCACACTGTCTGAAAGCAGTGGCAGCTGCATCACTAGCCCTATTAGCCTCAAGAGGATCAGTGGGATATCAAAACCTAATCTTGTGGTTCCTCACGTAGTCTCATGCATCCTGTTGGAGCAGAAAACTAACCATTTGATTGCTGCCAGAATGATGCATTACCATAATGTGTCATTGAACCTTCCAAATGTCACAATAACTCGTTGCACTATTCTTAACCCTGCTACACTTCTCCCAACAGAGGGGGATGGCGAAACACAAGTCAAAAGGTCACCATTTATATAGACAGCAGGTATGCTTTTGGGGTTGTACATGATTTTGGGACATTGTAGAGAGTTGATGAGTGTAGAACATCATCTGGCAAACAAATAGTGCATGCATCACTAGTTTCAAATCTATTTCAGGCCGTATTCAGACCAAATTAGGCAGTGCGGCAAAAACACCAGTCCTCCCATTCATTTGAATGTGGGTAGTGCGTTTAGGCTGTGGGGGTTTTGGCCATAGCGGCTTTTGGAGAACCACAACCCAACGTCTGCGGTGGCCAATGACAGCTAGCGATCATGCTGATCAGAGCTAAACCCTGCCATGAGGGAGTACAAAGACGTTACTAGGAGGGGAGGGGAGGACTTTTCTCTTTGTTTGATAACATTAAAAGTAAAGTTAGACGAGAGGAAGAGAGAGAGAGAGAGAGAGCTGAGAGCACCAGTGAGTGTGAGAGAGAGAGAGAGAGAGAGAGAAGTAGAAGTGAGAAAGCTGGTGAATCAGATTAACAAAACATTACTGATTGTTTCACAGTGGTTACGTTCTAGAGCACACCCACACCCCCACACACCTTTCCACTACCAAAGGAAGTGACTGTGTGCAAGTAAGGCACACACCTAAGCACACGATTCAATGTTAGGGGAAATGTTAAGTGCAGATGCAGCAGCGAAAGCATAAATTCCAATCCAAACTGTGATGCAAGCATCTAACATTTCTTCTCCTGTAACCCCTTCTGTCTCCTTAGCAGAACTGGTTGAAGCCCAGCAGAATGCTCCCACAAAAGAGTGAAAACTGTACCAAAATGTTTGTTTTCTTATCTTGCAAGATTGACACGTGGGAAGAATGACCATGTGTCAACAGAGGGAATGGTGGAGACTGCCAACAGATATCGGTACACACAAAAATGTTGTCCAAAAAGAAAAAGTGCCTAGTGTGCCATTGATAAAATGTCAGATTACCCAGGGATTGATCTACAGCAAACAAGGATACGTGGAGACACATGTGAACTCATCACCTGACAACCCGCAAAACCTAAAAACTCTCAGGCCCGGTAGACGGTACCATCCACATAACTGAACTTAACCCTCCTATTTTGTTCGGGTCAAATTTTAGATGTGTGAAATGTACTTCACACTTTTTTCTTTTTCTTTAATGCCTATAAAAACAAATGTAAAAGTTAGATCAAAGTTAGGTCAAATTTGACACGGTAGTAATTATGGGTTGTTTATGCAGAGAACTGCTAACCCCCACCCCCCCGCACACAAACACATCCCCTGTTCCCCAGCTGTATACCAGCATATAGGCAGTTTTCTCACGCTTTTTTTTTTACATTTCACCACCCACCTGGCACAACATGCACACATACACACACACACACACACACACATTGTGCTAGGTCACTTTTGGGGACATTACATAGACTTACATTAATTTCCTGGAGACCTACTGCAACCCTAACCATAACCTTAACCTTAGATAAATTGTGTCTATTTTATACAAAAAATAATTTGTACATTGTAAGTTAGATGTGGTTTAAGGTACATAAAATATCAAGGTAAGTATATATATTATGTTTATGGATGAATAATAAGTCACTTAGCAGATAAAACATTTTACTGGATGATAATATAATGATAATAGTGTTTTTTTTCAGTGCTTGTTAATGAATTCAAACACAGGCCAAATTTGATTAGCAAGAAAGCAAATTCCCAAAATGTCAAACTATTCCTTTAACACATCTACTCATATCTGAGTGTCCGTATTTGGTTAACAAAACAAAAGAAAAGTTTTTTTAATGTCCTCATGTACCCTCTCTTATCTGTATGTCTTTGACCCAGTCTTACTTAAAATAACATTGCTTGCTAAAAATTAAATGACTGAAATGAAATGACTGTTAGTCTAAAAACACCACTTATTCCGCTGGGATATATGAGAAAACATCTGACATGAGTATGTAACCAGTAGGTGCCACAATGAGGATCTTTTTACCTGTGGTGGGATGACATAGTCCTCCGGCCCCCACACCAGCAGACCAGACTCAGTGGTGTTTGTCACTGAAACTCCCTTCAGTTTAGTTATGACAGAACTCTGGATGGCCTCATCTGTCTCCTGGTAGCCTTTCTTGCTTATGAAAACCCACCTGTGAGTGAAAGCAACTCTCAGAATAAACAGCTTGAACCTTAACAACACCAACCAGCATGTTAAAAAAAAGTATTATGGTACTGTTTGGTGTAGGACTAAAATATATAGTATTATAGAAACACTACACTGTACAACTTGGATTCGTTAAGTGTTTTTATCTTTTATTTTATTTCTCACACTTATATATCCTGTATATATGCCTGTTTCTTTCACTTCTATTACATAAAGCACTGTGTGACTTCTGCTCGGGAAATGTGCTGCATAAATAACACATACTTTCTTACTGACTAGATTAGGCCAACTAGCCTTCTTATTTGGGCTCTGCTGCAGGCCACATGAGTACACTGAACATTAGGGGGAAAAAACCTGTGACAGAGGTTATAGCATGTAGTTTTAGGTGCTGAATTTACCTATTTTTTTATTGTAAATTATAGGTTAGTAGCAGTTAGCAGGTTACCTGGTCCTGTCCCTTATTCTTTATAGGTTTTTAGCCCATTCACTTTAGGTATAGTATAGTATATTATTACAGTAATATATGAGCTACCAATTTGTTTATATACAATCTCTAGGCTATATTAATAGGCTATTATGATAATCTGCAAGGGTTAAGTCATTTAGACCAACATATGGAATGAGGTTATAATACTCAGTAATTCACTTACCCTATAATGTAACCGATGATAGATAACTGAATAAGTCTGTACAAAACCCCAACTCTCTTATTTTTGGCGACGATGTATTTCTCCGTTTTGTAGTCGAATAAAGAGGAGAAAAGTCCTTTCAGGTTCCCAGCCATCATGCATCTGCCTGCAAACAGGGTAACACAGCGAGAGAGTTTCAGCGCAGCAGCTCAGAGTGAACAACCTCCACACGGGTGTCAGCAACCCCCTCCCTCTCCACAACCTTCATCACCAGCGTCAAGTCAGCATCAGTAACAAGCGCGAGATCCGGTAACAGCTTTCAAAATAATACAATAACCGGCCTACTTAAAAATAAAATCAGAGGGACATCCGGTATTGTCTGTAATAATAATAATAATAATAATAATAATAATACATTTTTATTTATAGAGCCCTTCTCAAGGTACTCAAAGATGCTTACATACATAAGTTAAAAGGATCAAAAATAAAGTAAAAACAAAACACTAAAAGCACACAACATTATTCACACATTAAAAGCAGTTCTAAAAAGGTGGGTTTTGATTAGTGTTTTGAACACAGACAGATCGGTGCAGTCACAGATGTGTTTGGGGAGAGCCTTCCAGAAGGAGGAGGCAGCTACAGGAGAACGCTCTGTCGTCACTGGTCCGGTGCTTCGTCCTGAATGGTGGAGACAGGAAGTTGGCGTCAGAGGAGCAGATGCTGTGGGAAGGAGTGCAGGGGTGGAGCAGGTCGGTGAGGTAGGAGGGGGCCTGGTTATGGAGGGTTTTGTGAGTGAAGAGGAGGACTTTGAAGTGAATCTTTTGTGAGGTGGGGAGCCAGTGGAAGTTTGGGGTGATGTGGTCACAAGAGCGGGAGCAATCCCTCCCTTATCTGCTTTTGATGTAAGTGATGGAGGACTAAAAATGTCTGTTTTGTGCAAAAATGTATTTAAAAGTGTATCTGAAGTTAATATGAGGCTTCAGCAGTCTGACTTAATCAAATCAAGTAGATATTTTCCACAGTTACAGTCTTTTTAATAGAAAATTCCCTCATTTCCCTCACACAGTGTTTCCCTGTTGAACTGGAGGTACAGTAAGAATTTTGTACTAAAAAGATTATTGCTTTGGAAGATATATCCACTTGATGTGACTAATTTAGACAGCTGAAGCCTCCTAGTAGCTTTAGATAAACTTACAGTGAGCAAAATCTGTTTCAGTGATTATTTGGGCACCTGACCATTTCTTGAAAAACTGTATACCTATCCTTTAATGTTTTTTTCATTATTATCTGAACCAAACTAAATATGTTCCTCAAAAGTTTTAACCCTCCTATTGTGTTTTGGTCCCATTTTCAAGTTTAGATGTCTGAAACATACTTTTAATTTAAATTTAAAGTTTTCATTACATCCTCTACATCCTCTGCAACCATCATGAATAACAAAAATTACAACAAAACAAAAATAATAGTAATAAAATCCTATTAAAAAATAGCATAATAATAATGTGTAATAATATCAAAATTACAGTATAGTACAGTACAGTATAGTACAGTTTCATGCCAGGAAAGCTTGAATTCAGTTGCAGAGTGGCATGCAGAAAATATCATCCCACACATCCTGTCTTTCACTCAACTGCCTGCCTGAAAAAAACACACACACACACACATACAGTATATACTTCTCCTGTTCCTGTTCAGCTGTATATCAGTATATAGGCTGGGGTTTTCCCATGCTTTATTTCTCCCACTCACCACACACACACTCATACACATACACACCAATGCGATTTTTTTAATGCATTAAGAAAATATAAACAAGTTATTTGGGAATTATTTTGTTCATCAGATCATCTCATGGACTTATTTGCCTGTTCTGTTCATCATAAGCAATAAAATAGATAAATTGTGCCTATTTTATACTAAAAATAATTTGTACATTGCAAGTTAAATGTGGTTAATTATCAGCAGACTGTATTTGTCAAGTGTATTGGTAATGACCTTTCAAAGTATTATATTATTAGAAATATTTAGGTAGAGCTGATTTTAATGGAACAACATTCACACCACCATCTTACACCGCAGCACTGGAAAGGGACTGTTAGGAGCATGAATATTTCTATTTATTCAGAATTCCTTTTTAAGTGTATTTAGTTTTCCACATTGCCTAATAAAGCCCATACTTTATATTTACCTAATATAAAATCTAGATTTAAAATGTGCTTGTTTTGCTTCAGTTATAGCCTAGTTGACAATCAACTTTGGCAGTTGCCTTTCTCCAGGAAGCATCAACAAATTTCAACAGGAAGTGGTCTGGACTCGACAGTTGTTTCAGGCCATTTATATCATTCATTCACATGCTCATCGTGTAAAAGATAATTATCTATCACAGAGCATTTGAAGTTGATCACACAGTTTAACACAGTTATCTGGCACATTTGGCTGTTGTTCATGGAAACCAAAAGAAATTTCCATATACATCTAAATGAACTGTGATGGTCTTGTGGTTTTTGTCCCATGATGCTTAGAGGGGTTAACATACAGCACAACCACATCTCTGTTCACACTGTACAACTGAAAATGACTGCTGAGAGGTGGTTTTACCCTCTAGCCCTGTGCTTCTTGTGTGTGTCTTCATATCGTAAGTCCTTTTTTTTTAAAGTAGACAGTGAATATATTTATATTTCCATATAAAAATTAATTGTATGGTTTCTTTTTTTCATTATTCAGTCACTTTAAGTACATTTTGAGTTCTTGTGCTTGGATATTATAATGTACAAAGGCCTACTGAAAGATTTGCAAGTCGAGATATTTCTACTGTGTATAGTGGACGATGATATTGTTAGTATTATATGTAAATTCTTGTATATACTACTGATGTCATATTCATTATTTATGTTTTACATTTAAACCATTAATTAATTCAACCAATCATATTTGTAAATTTTATATTTTCTAAGAATCTGTAGGTATATTATAGCTGCTAAAAATGTGTTATATCACTTTTTTTCTTTATCGGTTCCAGTATGATTCTAATCGATGTCTGTAATACGATAATTCACAGTTGTCTTTAATTTTATAGCCTTTTCTGTTATCCACTTTCATTTAATATGTTTAATATTTAATATATTATCAACCCTGACGGTTCATTTAAAGGTGTCGAGACAAACGTTTTGAATTTCTACAATAAAAAGGAAGAAATGTTTCATTCATTTGGTTATTTGAGCATGAGACAAGTGACCTGAACTTGAAACTTGTATTTCACTCTTCCTGTTCAGCTGAGTACTTCATGGAGCATTGTGAGACACAGAAACTCAGCGCCCCACTTGGCTCCTCAGTGCTTCTCCCATGCAACTTAAAAATTCCCCTCAACTGGGTGTCATGGGTCCAAACTCCTGAGGTGCACCTGGTCAGTCTCAATTCTGAAGGGCGTATTAAGTTCCTGGACCACAGGAATGGCCGGGTGAAAGTTTTCCCCAATCAGGGCTCTGAGGGGAACTACTCCATCTACATTGATGAGCTTCAAAACTCTGACCTGGGGTCTTATCGCTGTAAGCAGGGACACGACTGTCTTGAAGTGGAATTGGTTGTTGATACGGGTAAGGGGATTTCTGTTCTTAGGTAACGTTTTTTTCAATACTGAGCTGCACAGACATGTGGTCTCTTTCTTTCCGTGGTCACAAGCCTTGTTGGTAAACCCATGAGAAAGGATAAGTGAATGAGTTTGAGTTTCCTGTCAAATACATCTTTGTGAAACCCCAACTTATTCAGCAGGTGAACTGAGCAAAGAGAAGAAGCTACTTATTTACATCTGTGTTGGCGTTGCTGCTTTAATCCTGCTGAGTGCTGGTGGCTACTGCTGCATGAAATGCATAAGTGAGTATCTGCACTTGTACTCAGTCTGACACTCTCAGTCCACACTGTTGGTTGAGTCATTGGATGGATGGATGAATGAACAATTTTATAAAATCTCTGTTTGCCCTATTTCAGTGCTCTGTAATGACGGACATCATGACTATGTGAACAATCTTGTTGGTGCAGGTAAGCAATAATTTCACCAATACATCCATCTACTGCTACTCAAAGCACAGTTGTTTTTACTCTAACCCTTCCCATCTAGTTATAGCATACATGGATGTATGTTTTACATTTCCATGTGTGTGATCTATTGAGGGACTATGAATGATAAACACTTATTTTTCATTTAATATTTATTTGCCCATTGATCAGCAGAGTTAGCGGAGTAGTTTCATCTGTTGCCTCTGGCCTGATGTAAATCCATCCATAATTTTCTCATCCTGTTAGTCCATGCTGTATTTCTGTGATTTTGCTTTCTTGTTATATTCTGTACACACAACATCTATTGCATGTCTGTCCATCCTGGTAGAGGGATCCCTCCTCTAGTACTCCCCCCTTCCATTTTTCACCGTTAAAGGGTTTGTTTGTTTTTTTCATGCTTTACCGTGTTATCGATCTTCTCATTTAACTCCTTACAAGAAAGCAAATACTATTGCTATTAAGTGTCAAAATATTCTTTTAAGTTGCTTTTTGTAATGTCCCCCTACAGGTGCCAGTGCTCCACCTGAGGAACCAGGCAGAGGGCCAGTAGATTGGCAGCAGCAAGGTCATTAAAACACAAACACGCACACACCCTCTCAACTGTATACAGTACATGCAATATATAAATGGTTATGTTTTTTTGCGTCACTGTTACAATGCGTGTCATTTTCCTACAGGAGCAGACCATGACAATCCTGTTTACGGTGCGTTCACACAGCTTCCTTTCTTCCCATGTCATCTTTCAAGTCACTTTGTTAAAAAGCAAAAGTCATTATATCCCGCCTGAAACATAATAAATGACTGTGTCAATATTTTCAAGTTAATCTTTTTTTTTGATATATTAGAAAATTATGACCATGACCCAACCTACGTACAGGAAGATCCCACCAGGAATAATTGTATCCTACCAGGATTTGTGCATTATGTGGACGCGGTTCAACCTACTGAAAGCGCCAGTGGGATTTATCCAGACTTGAACCAGGGTAACTTTGAAAGGGCGGAAAGCCGGAGAACAAAACAGAGATTTCATAGAGGTGCTTCATAATCAGTATAATCACTGCACTTTGTATAATTTGGACTCTAAGGACGAACTGGAGTAACTCAGTCTTTTCTTATCTCTCCAGAACTCATCAGCAGATTACGGCAAGCAAGTTCCAGTCGACACTATTATGGTAATATAACCACCTTTTATTCTAGTACATCATTTCAATGCTGTCAGAGATTTTACTTCATTTTTTATGACACAGTAAACCAGGAGGAAATCAGCAGTCAGCAAGCCGCGTCGTCTCAGGTGGAGAGGCAGCACAGAGGTAATTTCATTTTGATTTGATTGTCCTCAGCTATTAGTCTATCTCCCTAATGATATGTATCAGAATAATATCTTTGCGTTGTACAAATTAATCTGCCTCCTGCAAGAAATACTTTTTAATTAATCACTAAAGCATTCTGTGTTTAGTTTCGTTGCAGGTCGAACCGAAGAAAGTGAGTGCTAATGTCATCTGTGGGCATGTACAGGATGAAATAATGCTGTGTACTGAACTGCTCTCCCATTTCTCCGTTGTCTCCCTCTTAGATCATGAATACAAAAACCCAATTTACAACAGGACAGACCACCTCAACCACCTGAACGAAGGACAGTTCAAATATTTTCAGTATCAACATCATCAACATTGACAACTTTAGTTGCTCATGATACACTTTTACATTGATTGGTTTAAACTGGATTCACGTTTTATTGTATTTGTCTGCTGTGTCGTCATCGAAATGCTTTTCACAGTCTGCACATGTGTGAAGAAATGAGTGACTTCCGCTCTTGTTGATTTGCCATCAAATAAACGTCTTCTTATCAACCAGCGAGTATCGTTCTTACAGCTGTGTCTGACAAGTCAAATGGGGGTCTGTCCAAAAGTTTAATCATGACATTCAAAGCTGTGATAGGAGATTATGCTTATGTTAAAGCTCAGTGTGTAACTGTGTTGATGGTTTGAGGTGTTTTATGCACCCGCATGTTTCTGGGGGAAACCCACACAGATATAGATTAACACACAAACTCTGCACAGATGACACATCCGCTGAAAAGCTGAAAAGACACTGCTAGCTCAGTGGTTTGCTTTGAGTTGTTAGCTTGTTTTAACTCTTGTCTGGCCAATTAAGCCAAATGAGAACCAGCTGGTCCACCTGTGACACCTACAGAGTCTCAACAACCAAAGATGAACACCTACAGATACATCTTTTTGGTGACATTTATTTCGTTATCACTGCTCCTTTTGAAATGTGAAACCCATGCAATCCCAAATCAATTTCAAGCAACACTTTATAAAGTTATGAATAATAATACATTGATTTGCCATGATGGGTTCATGTCTGTTCACATACCAAAGGCACAGTTTGCTGATCTTCCTCTCACCATTTATGTTCAAGGTAGGTCACAAACTATATTTATCTGTATATGTCGTACCTGGATCAATGATGGCACGAGGCTTTGATGTTTTTGTCATGCTCTTTGTGTCCAAATTTACAGATGAACACGGTGGATTTTACCAAGCCATTGCTATAGCAAAACAGTGCCAGTACTTCCTTGGAGAAACTGACACCTTTATTATCTTCACAGTTGCCTTTCATGGCTGTTTTGTGAGAAGACAAGTAAGCTAAACAACCTCTTGAATTTGTCTGTCTGTTCCTGTTTAATGCAGATGTATACACTTTTCATATTCTAATCTTTCCATACCATTTTTGTTCATTAGAAATATGTCACAAGTTTGTTTGTTGTCATCATGGCACTTGCAGACAGAGGAAGAGTTGAAATTGTCAAGTCAATACCTCTCATCTGTGAAAGGAAAATTAAAGGTATTAATTCAGAGTGTGCATATAAATATCATGACTTTATGCTTGATATGATCATCAGAATTGTGCGTATTATTAATTCTCAGTGTGTTTTCTACAGAGGAAAACAAAAATGATTATCCACCAGTATCAAGAAAAATTTTCTGCAACAAGGATGGGTTCAACATCACCATTCCCCAGAATGAGACAGTCCCACCTCTGAACCTGGACGCAGTCTGGATCCCCTCCAGTGAACATCACAATTGTAAACCACAAAAAAGATCCACTGACGCCGTCACTTTCAGCTTCCCATTCACTGATTGTGGCACTCAGTCCACGGTAACTGTGATGAATTACCTACCAGTCTTTAGATAGGCCAGGTGGTGTTTTTGTGACTAAATAGAAGGAGTTTTGGTTGTGTCTTGCAGGTAGCAGATGGGATTATAACCTACTGGGTCAACATTGAGGTGAAACATCCGCAGAAAGGCTCTATATTTCGTGACACTCCTTTCCAGTAAGAAAAAGAAAGTGTTCCACTTGTGTTTTGAAAGTAATGGACACCAATTTCAATTTTCTTTTTATTTTCAGCCTTACTGTGCACTGCAGCTTCACACTGGCCCAAATGACTCAACTGGGCATCCAGTTTCAGGGAGAAAAATCAAAACAACCATCAACACTGAAGAGCGAAGGAGTACTGAGGGCTGAAATGAGGTTTGCCAAAGGTCATTTCCATCATTCCCATATGTACAGTATATACACAGATTTACCTTTTTTTTAAAATTTATTTCTTTATATGTTTTTATTCAACAAAATCTCTTCAAAGTAGAAGGTACCATCAGGCATTGTTAACATGCCTGACATGAAAATTAATTAATGACTTGAAGGGCCAGAGTCACACCCTCTTTTTGCCAACTTTGTATATTATTTATTTTTTCCAATCTTTCATCTCCAGATTCCACTTACAGGTCTTTCTATTCCTCTCGTGGCCCTCCAATAGTAACTGAGCTTGGCCAGTCCGTGTATGTGGAGGTGTTTGTCCTCAAACATCAGGACAAAGATTTGGTGCTGCTGCTGCAGGACTGCTGGGCCACACCGACTGAAAACCCACACGATCCACAAAGATGGAACCTGCTTGTTAAAGGGTGAATACACTAGAATTAACTTGTAGATTTCTGCAGATATTCTTCACCTGAGAGAAAAAAATGTCAACTGAAGCTTATGTTTGAATCCAATCCAGGTGTCCTTTCACTGGTGATAGTCATGGGACTGTTGTGTTGCCAGTTGTCTCCAGTAGGGGGCTCAAGTATCCCTCTCTCCACAAATGGTTTGTGGTCAAGCTGTTCTCATTTGTGAAGCTCCCAACAGCTGAAGCCCTGGTGAGAGAAGTAGAAGGAAATAGAAAAAAGTATCATTAGTATTTATTTACCCTGAATGATTTCCTTCAGATCAGAGTGCAGACACCTGTGAGTGTTATGTGATCCAACAGGTATATTTCCACTGTGATATAGAGATCTGTAAAGGAGAAGCTTGCTCACAGTCCTGCAGCAATGGTAAGCCTGCAGCCTATCGATCCTTTTTTAAGTCACTCTTATCTAATGATTCTATCTTGGGTTATTGATTTACCCATTTGCTTGCACGTAACACTATGAAATATTAACTCTTTTTTTCATGTCTTTCAGGAAGTCGTAAATCAAGAAGAATCACATCAAGGCCAGGACAGAGGCTCTATTACAGTGTGGTCTCTGGTGGACCTCTTCTTTATCTTCTGTAATTAACTAGAAAAAAACTGCAGCTATTTCATTTCTGTAATGTTTGGAGGCGCCAAGATTGGAAACAGTTAAAGCTAAGAACTGTCCATGATTTCAAATGAAAATAAATCTGTTCCCTATAATAGCCACAATTAGTCACCCTTTACATCATTTTCATTCAGTCAACTCAACTCATTTGCTCATTTTAATAACCTTGAAAACCTTCATCGAAGTGAGCTGTGCACCTGTAGCCCTGTTCCAACAAGAGTCCTATTCTAAGAAGAATAGGTTTTCTGATGTTCTTTCCCCATTTATCTTTAACAGTCCATGTTCATGTTCCAGATGTCAGTCTGATTTGGGTTTTACTCATCAAAGTTATCCAGATAACTTGTTAACCTAGTTCTGTTTAGGTCTCAGCAGTCACAGGTCAGGGCAAAGGCAGCTTCCTGCAGAAAGGGGTTTCACTATATACACAACTACTAAAATAAGTATTTTTTGGGGTAAAATGTACAATGACAACTGATGTTTTTGACGATTATCAATATTGAACATATTTGATTAACCCTTGTTTAAATCTGCTGCTGGGCCTCATTTTAATGGATAAAATAAATGAAGTTCTCTCTTCAATGTTTTGAACAAATGAATAGATAAACATGGCTAGCAGAAAAGCTGCATGTTTTTAACAGGAGGATTTATAAAATCCCCCTTTAAACCACCATTTCCTGTGGATTTAAAAAAAAAAAAGATTATAGGATATATTGCAGAGGTCACTTTAAGATGCAGCAATATCATTTTGGTCTTCAGTGTTTCATGATTAAACAGGGGGAAAGGCTTGCAGTATTCAACATAAATACAAGTAAACAGAGTCAGAGAAATGTCCTTCAAAATTTTGCATAGCATTTACCCTAAGTGTCTAAATATGTTGTGCCTTACGTGGTTCAGAAAAGGAAAATTTACTGGCTCTTGTTTGTTTTAGATAGTTGTGCAAAATGTACGAAAGTACGTATTGATGATGTGATGTACCTCTGCTTTAATACATCTATGGATAATGAATACATTAATGAAATTGTCTTTAATTAGTTGATCAATAGTTAAATTTCACATGCATAAATATTTAGGGACTAAACTCTGAAAACTGTCAATATTCGGATTTAATTTGATTAAATTCAACTATTAAATTCATTAAATTGACTTTTTGTCCTCTATTTATTTGATTATTTAGTATTGCCACATTTTCCTCTCCATAAAGTTTGATTTCTTAAAAAAGAGTAGCAAGACTATAGTGGCGGAGTTTAGGTCACGTGCCACAACTCGACCAATAGAAACGCAGAATGGGTTAGTTTGCGGAAGTTATAGAGCGAGCGTGTCGTCTACTAAACGGATACGAGTAAAATAGAGAGAAAACATCTTCTGTGAAGTATAATACTGTCTGTGGACACAGACAATAACTACGACATTTTCTGCATGATAAACGTTAGTATTTCTTCTGTCTGCTCCGCTCCTCGCTCTGATATCTGCTGGGTCAGGTATGTCCAAATCAACGAGATGGGACCCAAAAGAAAACGAGTCGAAACACCTGCCTATCTATCAACACAAAGCCAGACTGATTCAGGCTGTCAAAGACACCACTTTCCTGGTTGTCACCGGTGAGACCGGCAGCGGGAAAACCACACAACTCCCACAGTATCTGTATCAAGCAGGTAGGCAGTCATTATGATGTTATGTGCATGATAATATACTGTGAAGTTAACATTACTGCTTATTACAGTGAATTACACCAACTAATAATCTGCCTGGTAAAATAAATTCTGCAATTAAAAAGATGACTGGACTATTTTTGTATTGGTTAAATTAACACAGCAGCCCTGACAGGTGAATTTATGAGATGTAACCTGTGGGTTGAAAATGTGAATCATTTTGGAGTGGTGACTGTTTTCCTTTTGTGGGCAGGTTTATGTAAAGATGGCAAAATTGGCATCACCCAGCCCCGCCGGGTGGCTGCTATCACAGTGGCCCAGAGGGTCGCTCAGGAGATGCAGTGCACTCTGGGCAGAGAGGTTGGCTACCAAGTACGCTTTGATGACTGCACATCACAGGTGAGAGACAAAGACAGCTCAGCTAGGGATTATTTTCATTATCGATTGAAGGACGGGTTCACAATTTTTCAAGTCTGTCTTAAAACAACAGTCCATATGAACACTGAAAGAGGTTTTCCTCACTGTAATCATTCCTCCTGTTCCTGTACAGTGTGTCCACACAGTCATTTTGTGCAAAAATGCATTTAAAAGTTTGTCTGAAGCTTATATGAGGCTTCAGCAGTCTGAGTTAGTCATATCCAGTGGATATCTGCCACATTTACAGTCTTTTTAGCATCAAATTCCCTCTTTGTGTTTCCTCCGACTGTTTTCCTGTTGAGTTGCGGTGGAAGTTTAGTAACAAAAAGAGGGACTTTGGCATTAAAAGAACTGGACAATATGGACAAAATCAAATGTCACAATATTTTTGACCAAATACCTTGATATCGATATTGTGACAATATTGTACGGACTATCTGTGCTTTCACAAAATATTTACACAATGAGATTTTTGATAAATAATCATCAGTAATGTGGATATAATGACTCAGTTGGTAAAGGCAAATAATAGAACAGCTAGAACAGTCTAGTGAGTTCAGAAAATTACATCACTTTACTGTAATGCAGCCTTTAAAACCAGGAAGACAACACTTATGCCATATCACGATATCCAAAATCGTCTAGTCTCATATCACGACATTGATATAATATTGATATATCGCCCAGCCCTAGTTGAAAGACATCTACTTGATTTGAATTATTTGGATGACTGAAGCTTCATATTAGCTTCAGATAAACTTTTAAATACATTTTTGCACAGAAGGAGGACTGTGGATTTTGGCCCCCATCACTTCAATTGTAAGTGCAATATGAAGGGATGTTCTAATGGCCAGTATGAACAGGAGGAAAGATTACAGCAAGAAAAAGCTGCTTCAATGTTCATTTCAGTACCTGACTATTGTTGTAAGACAGACTTGAAAAATTGTGAACCTGTCAGTTTTTTTCTTGATTAATCAATTAGTCATTTGGTCTACAAAATGTCAGAAAATGGGGGGAAAAAAATGTCAATCACTGTTTCCCAAAGCCCAAGATGCAACCTATAATGTCTTGTTTTCTTAAAAAATTACTCAAACCGATGAATCGACTATCAAAATAGTTGGCAATTAATTTACTGGCGACTGACTAATCGATCTAAACTCAACACCCTGCAGAAAATACAATATCTTTCATGTAAATATTTGATAATATGAAGATATTGTGTTTGAACCAGGACACGGTGGTGAAGTACATGACAGACGGATGTTTGCTCAGAGAGATCCTGGCAGACCCTGGACTTTCTCAGTACAGTGTCGTAATCTTGGATGAAGTCCACGAACGAAGCCTCAACACAGTAAGTTAATATGTTTTATTTGGCTCAATTTGATCATTTCTGCACCTCACTGGTGTATGCATACAGTTTGTCAGCTTACAAAATCAACAATAAGTTCTTTCTGTTCATCTGTCAACACACACATTGAGTGACCGTTTGTATTTGTTGCAGGATATTCTCCTCGGTTTACTGAAGAAAGTCTTCTCCAACCCTGCTAAAGCCACAAAAGGCCGATCTTTCCCACTGAGGGTGGTGGTGATGTCCGCCACCTTGGAAACTGACAAACTTTCAGCCTTTCTCGGCGACTGTCCCGTCTTCGCTATTCCTGGGAGGACTTTTCCTGTCACCTGCACGTTTGGCTCAGCTGTAGGACCTAAAGACACAGAGAGCACCGGTTATGTGAAAGAGGTACTGAGTTTAAGTCTGGAGAAAGTTTGTTGTTCTTTATGGTTAAGGCTGTAAGAAAATCCATAATATAGTTTAGATATGATGTTGTAGCTTGATGCATTTATTAAATTTTACGTTTTTTTTTTGCTCCACAGGTTGTGAAAGTAGCCCTTGATGTGCACACCAGTGAAATGGCTGGGGATATTCTTGTCTTTTTAACAGGTAAGACACAATTATCGAGCTCTGAGATGAGAGTATATGTTAAATCTGATGAATTCTGCCACATTAATTCCTCCATGTTTGACAGGTCAGTCAGAGATTGAGCGCGCCTGCGACTTGCTGTATGAAAAAGCTGAGTCTATAGACTACCGCTATGATGTGCAGGACCAGACAGTGGAGGGCCTTCTTATTTTGCCCCTTTATGGATCCATGCCCACTGGTAAACACACACAGCAGCTGTTTAGTGTAAAGTACATAAAAATTTAAATAAAGTCAGTGTCGCCTTTCTTCACGATAACATCGTGATGTCATCTTTTTTTGGTGTCGTCATAGATCAGCAGAGGCAGATCTTTCAGCCGCCGCCTCCAGGAATAAGGAAGTGTGTGGTGGCTACTAACATTGCGGCAACATCTCTCACCATCAATGGCATAAAGTGAGTGCGCTGCTTTTATCAGGTACGCAGCCATCAAATAAACGGGTGATGTTAAGTCAATGTCATTAAAATCTTACACTTTCATTTCCAGGTATATCATAGACAGCGGGTTTGTGAAACAACTCAACCACAACTCACGGGTTGGCATGGATATTTTGGAGGTGGTGCCTATTTCAAAGTGAGTCTTGAGAAAAGTAACTTGTCATTTCAAACCTGCAAATAGCTTTGTTTAAGTAACTTCCGTGCTAACGGCCATGCTATGAGGAAAGATTGCCAACTGAGATTTGGATTGGATTTTTGGGGGGATTTTCCGTGATTAGGAGCGAGGCTCAGCAGAGAGCAGGCCGAGCTGGAAGAACCTCAGCCGGGAAATGTTTTCGGATCTACAATAAGGAATTCTGGGAGAAATGCATGCCTGAATATACAGTTCCGGAGATCCAGAGGACAAGTCTGACCGCAGTGATACTCACACTCAAGTGCCTGGGCGTTCACGATGTCATCAGGTACGCTGTTACCCATCCTGTCTGTTTGTAATTCTGTGCTTTGTTATAGTTCACAATTCATTTATTATGAAGAGTTAATTTCTTTTAAGGTTCCCTTATCTGGACTGTCCAGAGGAGAGGTTCATCCTAGAAGCACTAAAACAGCTCTATCAGTTCGATGCCATTGACAGGTGAGTGGTTGTACCTGTGAGCTTGAATCAAGTTTTTGGTTTTCCGAGCACAAAAGTAGTTGGTTTGTGTAGTTCTTGCTGAAATTTCATGACCTTCACCTGTCTGGTATTTGGGTTGTAGGAGAGGTCGAGTGACCAACCTGGGGGAGCTGATGGTGGAGTTCCCTCTGCACCCAGGCCTCACCAGGGCCGTGCTCAAAGCCGCCTCGCTCGGCTGCCAGGACCTCCTGCTCCCTGTGGCCGCCATGCTGTCTGTAGAGAACATCTTCATCCGGCCAGGTCAGCAATTGAACTTTAAAGGACCAGTGTGTAGGATTTAGTGGAATCTAGTGGTGAGGTTGCAGATTGCGACCAGCTGAATACTGACCAGCTGAATCCACTTCCAAGCGTGTAGGACAACCTACGGTGGCTGTGAAACTCAAGAAAAATGCGAAAGGCCCTCTCTAGAGCCAGTATTTGGTTTTTTGTCCGTTCTGGGCTACTGTAGAAACATGGCGGTGCAAGATGGTGGCCTCCATGGAAGAGGACCCGCTCCCTATGTAAATATAAAGGGCTCATTCTAAGGTAACAAAAACACAATTCTTATTTTCAGGTAATTATACACTAATTAAAACATACTTATGAATATGATATTCCATTTCTGCCAAGTCCGTTCTGCTAGATGCCACTAAATTCTACACACTGCAACTTTAAAGCAGAACAAAAAGCATGTGCGATGAGGGAAAAAAAAAATTAGATTACAAAAAAAGAAGACATTTCTGTTATCTATAATATTTACAGTAAGAAAGATACTAAATGTGTCCCTGAAATTTAGAGATTCAAGAACTTCTGTTTGATTTATTGATGTATTTATTTCATGTGTGAATAGAGTAGGTATGTGTGTCTGACCTCTTGCTTCCCCACAGGCCACCCTGAGAAGCAGAAAGAGGCAGATAAGAAGCACAGAGCGCTGGCTGCCAAGAGCGGCGGCATGAATGACTTCGCCACACTTCTGAGTGTGTTTCAGTCGTGTAAATCCAGGTATTTAACTGAGTACTTCTGCAAGATTAATCTGCATTCTTTCTTTTTGTTTGTACGAAGAAATGTCAGCGATGTCATGTGATGATATTATCACAGCTATTTTGAATGTTTTGCTCTTGTATTCTGCAGCGATAGACCCTCGGCGTGGTGTAAAGATAACTGGGTCCACTGGAGGGCGCTGAAGTCTGCCTTCAGTGTGGAGACTCAGCTGCGAGAGATCCTCCTCCGCCTCCAACAGGTACAGGAGTTTACAGAACTAATTTTGCTATCACTGCAGCACGTTGTGTATCCATGCTCTGTTAAATACTCCATATTACTGTAAACACAACTATAATCTCACTACTCACATTAATGATACAATAATAGACTTTATCTTTAATAATTGTAATGAACCTTGTAGATTAGATCTCTATTCTGTCATTTATGTAAATTTAGCATTCTGTTTATCAACATTCTGCTGTGCTAATTGAGTGCGATTATTAATTTTTGTTCATTCCTGCATCCTCATTCCTTCCAGAAGAGAGATTTCCCTGTAGAAACATTTGATGGCAATAAGAGTGAACTCTTCAGACGATGCCTGTGCACAGGATACTTTACCAACGTTGCAAGAAGGTATCATCAAGATTAATTATGAAATTATCTATATTTGAGTCTCAAATTCCTTTTAATCTCTTTAGAAATGTGAGATTTATACTTGTTTTGAATAATTGTTAGTTAATTTTTTGTCACAGGTCTGTTGGAAAGGTATTTTGCACAATGGATGGCCATGGATCTATGGTTCACATTCATCCATCATCAGCGGTAAATGTATTTTTCAGTTCATTTAAAAAGATCTCTATTAAAAGTCAGTTTTCATAGAAGACACATCGCCTTTGGATGCTGTACATCCAAACTGCTTCCTCCTTTGACCTGTATTCCTTGTTGCTCCCAGCTGTTTGACCAGGAGGCAGAGCTGAACTGGATCATCTTCCATGATGTGCTGGTGACCTCGCGGGTGTATGTCCGGACAGCGTGTCCTATTCGATATGAGTGGGTGAAGGACCTATTACCAAAACTCCATGAGGTGGACGTTTATGAACTGAGCAGTGTGGCAAGAGAAGAAGTGACGGATGAAGAGATGATAAAATGGGAGACGAAGGAGGCGGCCAAAAGACAACCAGGTTCTCAGAATTAGTCATCAAGTATTGTGGAAACTGTGACTTTGTACAGTTTTTTGTTAGATCCATGTGTCAAATATTGCTAAAGTCTTAAAGGATAAAATAGCAGGCCTTAGAAAAAGTGTTAAAAGAAGTTAAAACATGCTTAGGCTCTGCTTTATAACAAACTAATAGATAACTTTGCTCTTTTTTTACTTTTTTTAGAGGTTTCCACTGAGGACGTCTTGAAGAAGCTGGAGAAGCGAAACAACGAAGCCACAGTCAGTGACGCTCGCGCTCGCTACCTGCAACGAAAGCAACAAAGACAACAGAGTAAAGCTGTCTGACAGAACCACACCTTTGAGTACATATCACAAATGGACATTTTTGGAAATGACATCTGAATAATAAACATTTTGTTACATTCATAATATTGCTTCTCTCTTCATTCATCCTTCCACTGTAGACACAATTATGTAATAGCTGGTTGCATGGGTCACCTAAAGAAATGCTTGGTGCTTTATTCCTTCACAGGAACAGGACTGGAAGAAATTGTTGGTTTATAGAGGAGGTGGGAGCACTGTTTAGGAAGGAAGACGCATTTTTAGCTATTTTTGCACTGCCTAACTGTAAATTAATCCGTAGTCCAGCTCTATGCAGTCGGGGTGAGGTTAAGGTTATAGTATAGTACTTGATGTACTTTCACACCGACTGTTCAGGTGCAGTGGACCCTCTGGTCTCGTACGTCATTTCCTTTTTGTGTGCGTCTGAGGGGCTGCTGTACTGTCTGGCTGGGACGGAGGGCTTCCACGCGAAGCAGCAGGAGACTAACCATAACCATAAAGAGGCGGTTTCATACGTCCAGGATTTGACAGTTATTTGTAGTCCTATTCTGCATATTTATCCATCAAGTTGGAGCTCAGTGGACTTTATTCTCTCCCTGGCTCACACACGCTTCAGTGAACCACTGCAGCAGCAACAAACCGAGCACGCCGCTGCTGCCGCCGCCGCCGCCTTTGCCGCTGCCGCTGCCGCCGCCACTGTTTTTGTGAGAGGAGAAAACAAGCTCGGCGAGCAGTCCCCCAAAGCTGTGTGATCATTGACAGAGTTCAATACACACTAGCTTCAAGTGATAACTGTTGGGAGCTTTGTGCGGCGTACCTCTGAGCCTCTTCAAGGACCGACAGCTGGGGGATATCTTTTTGTTGTCGCTGAAGCTGAGGTAAGAAAAGCCGGGGCAATGAGGAGAACTAGCGCAAGTGGCTAACTGACGTGCTAACTAGCTGTTAGCTCGAAAGCTATTTTGGCTATCTGCCTTGTTTGATCGTAATGCGGTCATGGTCAGTGTCCTCGGTGCTGTCTGACGCGGTACTTGGCCAAAACTGCTCATCAGCTATGGTTGAAGTGTCGTAGCAAGTTGTTCACAGTCAAACTGAGATAGAAAAGCTAACTACCTGTCTTGGACTTGGAAGGTATCGTTTGTTGACTTTGCCTCTGTTAGCCTAGCTCCCACACTGAAGGGATGAGGATGTGTTAATATTATGTTCATGTTTACGTTTGTTGCCGTCTTGGGTGCCGTTTGTAATTTTTGAGACGTGAATTAAACTGCATAATTTACCCGGGTAGCTGTAAAGAATTGATATTTATTGTCTCTTTGTTGTTTCCTTAAGTGGTGCTGCATGTAAACCGGGCTGTCTTAACGCTTCATTAGTTAGATATTAACTGCTGTTGATGTCCTGTTATGTCCGTTGAAGTTGTAACGTACGTTAGGTTCGGTGGGAAGTTGTTATGCTTGGTATGTATTGTCTCTTAAAGCAGCCACTGAAGTTAGTAGGTGTTGTACAGCCGTGGATGCACCACTCCTGGTCATAAAAAAGTCTGAAGTCGAGGGAAGCCTTATCTTTTTTTTTTATCTTTGTAAATAAAGTAGTTCAAACCGTTTTTGTGACTTGGTGACTATATGCACTGTAATATCCAAACCCATCACTTTCACTGAAATTCTGGTAAACCTATTATCTAACATAAGCTGCTGATTCAGGGCTGACCCTGATCACCAAGGCCTCTCCACAAACATTCAGCATGAGCTGTGGTACAGTAGACTTATTACATTTGACAATACAGAGCATTTGCTGCCATTTTGCTAATTGTTAAACACACGTGACATGTTTGATATTTGATTTCTACCTGGCATCACTAGAAATACAAGATCTAACATTTATATCATGACACTGAAACAGGGAGTGTTGTCTGGAGTTCAAATATCTACTCTTTCCCATTCTGGCTGTCACTGTAGTAAGAGTCAGATGGTCAGATATGAGGTGGTGAGCAGATGTGCAGATTTCAGCAGTTTTCTTTGTTGTGGAGTTGTGTTTCAAGGCAACACAGTGAAGGTGAGGAATGTATTCCAGCGCAGTGCGGTGGTGACAACTCGGTAGGCTTCAGTAGCAATTCACAGAAAGTTTCCTTTGTTATGAGAAATCAGTTTCACTTTATGTCTTCACCTCCACCTCCCTGGCTGTAGTTTAACTTCCTTTAGGCCCCATTCCCTTTCACATTTACTTTTCTACAGCCAAAAAGGCAAGTGTGTGTGTGTGTGTGCGTGCAAAAAAACAGTATTACCTAAGGCTATGTTTTTGTTTTAAGCGAGTGAAGTCATGCAGCAGTTTTGCTCATAGCTCTACGTGTCAGTGGAGGTTTTTATTTTCTCATGTATTCACTTGACATTCAGTAATTTTTGTGTTGTTTCTCTCAATGAATGTTGATGGTCCCATGATCACTTGGTGAAGCTACACCAGGCTGCGATGAGCATTGTTTTCACATTTTATTGACAACATGAGACTCATCGTGTGTCCTGCATCAACATTATTTTTCTCTGTTCTCTTCCTCTAGGCATTACATTGTACATGTATTTTATTTGAGCCACTGTCAGGCACTTGACCAGTAGAAGCAGTTTGCACGATTTCCACCAGCTTGTCTGCAGCCCCCTCCCAACCCAGACAGTCTTCTGCCCCAGCATGAATGAAGTCAGTGTTGTGAGAGAAGGATGGCTCCACAAGAGAGGTAAGGGGCCCCTTGTGTTCACCGTCCATCATCTGAGTCTACATTAAAGTCCATCTCAAAATCTCTTTTCAATTATTTAATACACACCCATGTAGGCTTGTAAGGTGGCTGCTAAAGGTTTGTAGTTTACTCATTGATGGACAGTGGCTGTACTCAGCTGATGTTAGTCATTTACAGTGGTGACAATACTGTGACGCAGAGTAGTGTATTTAGTAATATTAAAGCCAAACACACCAATATTTAGTCAAACATTCACCCTCAGTTGGCTCACGAATCTCCGCCTGTCTTCTTTTCCAGGTGAATACATTAAAACATGGAGGCCTCGTTACTTCATCTTAAAGAGCGACGGCTCCTTTATCGGCTACAAAGAGAAACCTGAGGTGTCCAGTGATCATAGCCTCCCACCACTCAACAACTTCTCCGTCGCAGGTCAGTTTTCCGTTCCAGCTGGCGAACGCAGAGATGGTTTTGGTGTTCATGCTTTCAGCTCCTCAGTCTTAGCTGATGTGTCTCTGCTTTGCAGAATGCCAGCTGATGAAGACGGAGCGCCCCAGGCCCAACACATTCGTCATCCGTTGCCTGCAGTGGACCTCAGTTATCGAGCGCACCTTCCACGTAGACAGCAATGAGGAGAGGTAAAAGATGGTTTATTCTAAGGGTTTCATTTTCTCTCTCTGAGGTTGAGCGCAGCCCGTAGTTGGCTTTTAAATGACCTCGCCCAGTATTTCTTCTGTCCACATCATTGCTTTCAGGATATTTGTGAAAAGTTGTCTATTCACACTGAAACACTAAAACAATAAGAAAACCTCTAAATGTCTTCTTCCTGCTCAAAGTTAACAAGAGTCCCACCAGAGTAAAGCTCTGTTCTGTCGCCTCCTGCTCTTCGTTATCACTTACAGTATGGTGTTTCAATATAGCAAAACACAATATTTAGTTGTTCTCGCTGACATGCTTTTCTTTTTGTTTTGTCAGACAACTGAACAAGTTTATAATAGTGAATTGATGTCAGTCAAATCAGGTATCACGTGATTCATAAATTAAGGCACCTTAAACATAAATGCAGGTTAAAGAGCGAACATCTTTTTTATTATGATCAGTTATTTGGCATTTAAAGTAAGTGAAAAAAACTAAAAGTTGCCACACAGTACTGACCACGTCTAGCTGTTTCCTTTATCCAAACTAACACACAGACTGTTTTCAAATGTATCCACTGTGGAAAGCATTTTTGGACATTAAAAACACTGGCTTAACAGAAGGCCAAAATGAAAAAGACAAAATGGGTTTTCAGATTTAGCGAGCTTAGTATGGACATAGTCCTAGACCCTTAGCCTTGAGTCTCCACTGTAGATTAAAATGGATTTGACAGTGTTTATAATGTCGAGGGGGGGAAATGTGTATGCAATTTTGTTTAACACTTTATGATATCGAAATAATACCAATGAAAATTGTATTTTAAAAGAAGTACATCTTATTTTGTCTAGAGCTTTTTATTTAAAGTAAGGGCAGTAAGACACAAGGAAAAACATGCTCACAAATGAATCACAGAGGGCCTAAATGGGCCATTTTTTTATTACAGGCAGTGAAATCCATTTTAGTTTGTAAGAGAAGGAAAGACCATCATGTTCAAAATAGAATTCAGTGCCAGATTAGACCTGATTATTCACCCTTAACCCAAGCAATCGTCACTGGGTTTTGTTTACATCAGCTCTGCCAAGCACCAAATCCCAGCAGCCCCAAGATAAATAGTACACAGATTATCCTCTACCTTCCAAACTTAGTTTGCTCAACTCCTTTTTTCCTTTAAGATGGCACAACCTCTGTGTCATCTGTCTGAATATAAGAAATTCATTAAAATATGTCATTGCTAACAACAAATTTATATCTTAAGGCAAAACTTGTGCCATTTCATATTCTTAGAGAATCGATTTAGAGTAATTTAGACATGGCGGTGGCTAGATTCGATAAGGTTAATGTGTGTTTTCTTCTGGGTCAGGGAGGAATGGATGCGATCGATCCAGGCTGTAGCGAATAGCCTGAAGAGTCAGCAGCAGGATGAGGAGCCCATGGAGATCAAATTTGGCTCACCAAGTGACAGCAGCGGCACAGAGGAGATGGAGATTGCTGTGTCCAAATCCCGTACAAAAGTGGTCAGTATTTGCACAAGCAGTGGCTGGCAGCTGAGTGCTTGCTGTGTTTGTCAAGCTAAGCTCATCTTTATTGAGCAAGTTGTTCAAACTTTAAGCTTCTTTCTCAAAGCTTTTTTTGGTAAAAAAGGTAACAACCTTAAAGTGAGGAGAGGATAGCATTATATTATTTAACAGCAATTTTCTATTTTGTCTTGTGGAGACTAGTGATCATGTCTGACATAGAGCAGAGAGCGTAAGCAGATGTATGCATTTTTGTCATGGTGTATCTTTGGCCATTATCCCGACAGACCATGAGTGATTTTGACTACCTGAAGCTGCTGGGCAAAGGGACATTTGGTAAAGTGATCCTGGTGAAGGAGAAGGCCACAGGGATGTACTACGCCATGAAAATTCTCCGCAAAGAAGTCATCATTGCTAAAGTTAGTGCTCATCTCATTAAAATATATTTTAAATTGTTTTGGAACAGCATTAATATCTATTCTCTATGTGATATTGTTCTCATTGCATGTACTGAACGTGTGTTTATGTGTGTATTCCTTTAGGATGAGGTGGCACACACAGTTACAGAGAGCAGAGTTCTCCAAAATACGCGGCATCCCTTTCTAACGGTCAGTCACCATTGCCTCATTTTGTGTTTTCCAACATTAAGGGGTCATTTAATCAGTATATGCAGTGACACACTTTTGTTCTCTTCCTACGCAGACACTAAAATATGCATTTCAAACACACGACCGGCTATGCTTTGTGATGGAGTATGCAAATGGAGGAGAAGTAAGTTTTTTTTTTTTTCCTCTTTTTTTCATCTGACCTACATTCATGTTTGTTGTGTTGATGACATTCTGAAAGATGGCTCATTGTAGTAAAACACTGCAACGCTTTGTACAGATTTAAGTTTTGAAATCCAACCTGATCAGATTGAGTGGTGGGCTGAATGAAATCAACTTCAATCAATCAATCGACTTAATTGTTGCATCCATACATTGTAGAAATTGGTTTGGTTACTGCATGTACTGTGCAGGCTGTCATTCCAATATTCAGATTAAAAAGCTGTTTTCTAAATGCTTGTATACGTGCACCCAGAAATGTTTAAATGCACACATTAAAAAATTACCATAAACAATGAGATGACAGATTTTTATGAAATGAAATATCTCTAGACATCTCTACACACACAGAGGAATTACTCTGTCCCTAATTCCCGTGTCTACTTTTTTTATTCTTTTGCAGCTCTTCTTTCATTTATCCCGGGACCGAGTGTTCACAGAAGACAGGGCGAGATTCTATGGTGCAGAAATAGTGTCGGCACTGGAGTACCTACACTCACGCAATGTAGTTTACAGGGATTTAAAGGTGAGGCGTCATCTTGCTCTGACAGTAGAGTATTAATTTAAGAGATAACTTTTGTGCAATGACAGTGCTGATGATTGCATTATAAAAATCTTACAAATAAAAAAAGATCTCTCTCTTATCTTCTCGATAAAGAACATTTATTACTCAACACTTTCACTAGCTTCTCAGATACATTGTGCAGTCCTACTCTTTGAGTTTCAGTCATGTAGTCATGGTTGCTCATCGAGTAATTCTCTTTCTCTGCTCAGCTGGAGAACCTCATGTTAGACAAGGACGGCCACATAAAGATAACAGACTTTGGGCTGTGTAAAGAGGGGATCACAGACGGTGCCACCATGAAAACCTTCTGTGGAACTCCAGAGTACCTGGCACCTGAGGTAACATCAATGTTTTGTGACTACAGGGTTAGATGAGCACATGATGGGAACTAATTACTACTAGTACTAACTACTTTAATGTTGACTTGTGTGGGATGTCTGGTAGGAAATCTTTAGAACAACTGTCAACGCTATTGTTGGACATTATGTGAAAACCAGTAGAGCTGATTGTGATATTGGTGGTGATTTTTATCTGTAAATTGCACCGTGAAATTTGTGATGTAAAATGTCTCCAGAGAGCTTTTTGTCTTGACTTGCTAAATGTTTTGATTTGGTGCAACAATGTAAAATGGTTAATTGATAGTCCTGCACACCTGTCATGTGTTAATTTCTCACTCAACTCTCCCCATCACTACCATGCAGGTGCTAGAAGACAATGACTACGGACGAGCAGTGGACTGGTGGGGCCTGGGCGTGGTCATGTACGAGATGATGTGCGGACGGTTGCCCTTCTACAACCAGGACCACGAGCGTCTCTTTGAGCTCATCCTCATGGAGGAGATCCGCTTCCCCAAGAACCTGGCTCCTGAGGCCAAGGCCCTGCTGGCCGGCCTGCTCAAAAAGGATCCCAAACAAAGGTATGCCTGTGTTTAGGAATAACTTAAAGCTAACTAGTGATTAAGTAACAAGACTAAAAGTTTACAGCCATGCTAGCGGCTGTAGACACAGCAGCTCTATGAGCTAAATACTTACACTAGCATCACAACATGCTCACAATAACAGTGCTAACATGCTGATGTTTAGCAGGTATAATGTTTACCACGTTCACCATCTTAGTTGAGCATCTGATCATGATAACATTTGCTAGTTTGAAACAGTAAGTACAGCTGAGGGATGATGTCGGTAGCAATGCACCGATTGCAATTTTCTTGGCCGATTCTGATTTTCTGTTTTGTTTTTTTTTTGGCTGGACCGACCACAGACAAGCCCTATAACCATGGCTGTCTGTGAATGAGTGACTTAGTGAGTGACTTAGTGAGTGATGGACTTACACCATTGGTCGGCTAGCCATGCTGGAGTTTCCTCATTGGCTGTTGCTCTTTCAAAATGAATCGGCGCGAGATGATGGAAGCGGAGGACAGCAGCGCAACGCAGAGTGACTGTGTTTCCTGCTCTGAGCTCATGTTAAATGCAGCAAAGTCGGCTAAACTCCTGTTTAAACAGATGTGTACCAGTGTCTCTGCATCTCCTCCTCTACCATTAGTGTGATTGGCTCTCCAGCTGACAGCGCTGTCAGCAGCCGGCAGGAGAGACGCTCCGCGGTGTGTTTAGATTTTATAACTGAACTAATACCAGGATGCAAACTTTTTATTTCTCTGACATTTTCACATCATAAACGATGAACAACAGCATTAACACACGAGTTTTGCAGGTAAAACATGCGACTCATGTAGCTGTTATATCAGGTTAGTGTGGGGCAGCTGCTCTGCAGGTGCGCTTGATTTGACTGTAACAGCAGTAACTGGGCCGAGATATGCCTCCTGAATTTGCACCCAAAATGCAATTTCCACCGTAGCCTCGATGATCATCGACTGGGAAAGAGGCAGGAAAGAGGCAGAAAAAAGGCGCATAGAGGCATGAGGGAGAACACACAGTTAAAGCATCCCAAATAACCATCACTCTGACAAAACACTCAGTGCGTGAATGAGTGAAAACGAGTGTATGAGATAATGAGAAAGAGGTTAAATTAAATATAATATTAACAAAAACGGCAGCAGTTTTAAGAGCAGAGCCACAGCTCAGTTGATTTTCAATAAAACATTAATGTCAGACTTTTCAATCAAGATAGAATCGCCTGGTTTCAGGTAAACTGCGTGTAAACAGCTGAACATGTCCCGGCGTATAAACTCCGTGTTACATATATGCTATTTTGGGCTGGACCAACTCATCATCTGTCCCGGGAGCAGACCCGGGATGGTCCGGGTGTAGCCTGTGTTTATACCACCGTCTGAATCCCTGCCTGTTGGGGGTCATGATGAAGGTATGCGACATGCTGCCGGTAAATAAAACAGGTAAATTAATGTTTAAACACGTTAGAAACTGCAGCAATCGCACTGTAACGTTACCAGTCAACGGGAGTCTCTGCTGTAGTTCATATCATTACATTTTTGTGTGTGTGGGTAGCTGTGACGTTACTGTCTGTGCCACTATGTGTGTGACGTGAACCATCGTGCGGCTACACGTGTAAATTTGCCTGGATATATGAGACTGATCGGGGCAGGTAATATGCGACCCTGCCATGAAATGCACCCCCCTCGCGGGATAGAGGTTATATAGTAGGTAGACCACATTAAATTATCAGAACAGCTGATATTCTGGATCAGAAGCTTATTGTTTTCATTCTATATGAGTAGCCTATATACAGCACATACTTTTGAACCTATAAAGCTAGGATATTTTATTTATGTGAAATACCTTCAACTTGCTCAAATAAATAAATAAAATATAAATATGTATTATGCATATTATGGCACAACACCTGTTACTGGTCATGGCTGGTAAGCTGAAAACTGTCTGTTTTCGATCGGCCAATTGATCAGCGCATCTCTATTTGGTCATAACGTTTTGACCTGATGGTGCTAGAGCAAAAGTCAGAGGATCACCAAAGACAGCAGGCTTCATCCTCTGGGAACCGTTAATGTCTGCACAGAATTTCATGGCAATCGTCCATCCAATAGTCTGCTCCAGACTGGTGGACCGTCTGACCGACAGACAGGCCGACCGACATTGCCATCCCCAGAGCCATGCCCCTAGCATGGCTAATAAAAAATTGAGATAGCAGAATAATTGGGGTAAAAATGAGCACACTATAATCTAACAGTAGTTTCCATTATAGTATTGTATCATTGTTTTGCAAGACTGTAAGTTACAGTAAAGATATTTGTCACAAATATATCATTAAAAATTAAAGCATATGTTTTTTATTAAATCTTGAAATTGTAACTGACAAGTTTTTTTTTTTTTAACACTCAGTAGGCACCAACTTACTGCAGCCATATATAACAAATTACTGTATCATGTAGCCTTTCAAAATATGAATTAATTGCAGTGGTACTGTTTGTGTTATTCTAAGCCTATAGCCTATAGCCAGCTTATATTTTTGAGACTGACATCTTTATTTGAGAGTTTTGAAAATATTTTAATATCAGCCAATATTAATTTCTTTTGGTAACAAATTGGTCACATTTGGTCACAAATAACAATTGTGACTAAGATATAGTTGAAAATTAAACTTGTCAGTTGGAGAAACTATGTAATGGAAACACTGTTTCTGAAGTACATTTTTGGCATTTCTGCCCTGCAATTTATTGTTAGATATTGACGGACATACACACTGATACTGTATCTGTGATGAGCTAAAATCTTCTGAAATATCAGCCATGCCAGTTTATCAGTCAGGCTTTACTTGTCGTATTAAATAATCTCCAACTGATATTTTTAAATTAAGAAGTTTGCACTGAAAAGATGTTTTTTTATGGCATACACAGCAACAAAACCAAAAACTAATCTAGAAAAACATCTAAAACTGTGAGTGGTAAAATCTATTAATATCAAGGTAAACAACACACTATTCATTTAAGATAAAAGAAATGATTCCTATTTATGTTTTGTTTCACCGTGCAAACATATCCATTCAACTGAATGTGTGACTCCTTGACATGCAGCAGTACAGCTTGAGAAAAACATGGTTTTCCTGGGATTTTGCACCTCATCCGTTGTGCTTGATTAGTTTTCTGAAACCTTCTCTCTCATCTTCCACAGTGCTCGGGGGCACCATGTCTTCAGCAAACTACATTATTTAAGCTCTTGCTCCTTTTTTGATTAGTTTTGGTATAGGGTAATGGCCGTAGACAAGGACATAATTGATTGTTGTTTTGGTCAAGCCCCAGTGTTTCAGGTAACAGTCGAAGAAGTGCTAATTTTAGCACATTGAGCACCGCATGCAGGCTTACCAACACATGCACCTATAAGTAGTAAGGAAATGAAGAATAAATTTGTCTAGAAAAATTGTTAAAAAACAAGTCATAAGAGAACAACACAGAATAAGTGCTTGTACATTTCTAATGATGGTGTTTACACTATTATCTGTATAAAAAAAAAGGTAGCTGAGTGGGTGGTGATAGTGTTGTTGTTTTTGTTCACAGGCTCGGAGGCGGACCGGACGATGCCAAAGACGTAATGAGCCACAAGTTCTTCACCTCCATCAACTGGCAGGATGTCATTGAAAAAAAGGTGAGGTACCGGGGGGGGAGAAAGGTAATGATTTGACATTTAAAACAAGATGTTCTGAATGTAAAATGACCGGTGTCCTTCGTCTCCTCCTCAGCTCGTTCCACCCTTCAAGCCCCAGGTAACATCAGAGACGGACACGCGTTACTTCGATGACGAGTTCACAGCACAAACCATTACAATAACTCCTCCAGACAAGTGTAAGTAGATCTGCTTCTGTGCATCTTTCATTTGTGTTTAACAACTAGATTTATGTGTTAATAAGCTTCTCTCTCTCTCTCTCTCTCTCTCTCTCTCTCTCTCTCTACAGATGACAGTTTAGATGCAGAGGATTCAGATCAGCGTACGCACTTCCCTCAGTTCTCGTACTCTGCCAGCGTACGGGAATGATCGCTCAGACTTTTGAACAAGCAGGCAGGCTAACACACGATCCCAATCCCACATACACACTTGCACTGCTGGGGAATTTCGAATGACACAAACAAAAACTGGCACAAGACACATTTTCATTTTGGTCTTTAATTCACTCACACACACACAGACACGCACACACATATACTGGCAAATCGGATAAGCCATGGATCATAGAGTATGAAACGAACACACAGGCCGCGAATGACTGACCTCAGCAGGTTTGTGTGGACAGACTGGCAGCTTTGTCTCTGTACGTCCTCTCAGGGTTCGCTTCAGGCTTCCCTGCAGGACCTCTGCTGCACTACACTGGGCACCACATCAGAGCCTTGACACTTTGAAACCAGGTTATGCCAGCAAGTACCACCTCTTTACCAGCTGTACCCATGCTACACACACTCTTGCATACAAAACCCACCCATGCATAGACTGCATATATATACACAAACGTACTTGATAGAATTTTAAAAAAAATATAATCAAAATTAGGAAAATGGAAAAGATTTGGGGGGGGGGGGACAAAATTTTATTTCATCGATTGTTACGGTTTTAAATGTAAAGCCATATTTCTGCATTTTTTTGTGTTTTTTTTTTTTTTTTTTTCATTTTCATTTTTTTAACAAGTGCTCTTTCTGGAACTTGCTGTTACAAATCAAGTGTGGGACCGTTCCTACAGTCGGGGGGGGGGAAGGGGAAAGAGGGGAAAGGGGAGGTTGCCATTTCTGTGTTTGCACTGCACGTGTGTGTATGCGAATGGAGTGGATGTTTGAATGTATGCGAGTGTGCATATGAGCGCAAGAGAATGTATGAACAACCGTTTTTGATTCTCAACCATCCATTTGTGTCTGTTTTTATGCATGTTTTTAAGAACTCTGAACTATTGCTGGAATATCGACAAGAGAGGACACTACACGGCACACTCAATGGCCTTCTTTAAAGGGAACAAGCGTGTAATTTATGGTGAGCTGTGACCATCTTGGCGCTAAATTGACTCAGTCAGGATTAGAAACTGGGATGTCTTGCATGGCTTACCTTTTGCTTTAAAAGCTGCATTAATTGAACTCAAAGCGATGCAGCGGTCCATGTTGCTGTGTCCTGCAAGTATTTTCTGACTGACCGACCAACAAAGTTTTCATTAAGGCCAGTTGCTCAGCGTGTTAAAGACGGTAAGAATGGAAGGAAGGAGGAGAATAGAGACTAGACACTTGACCACAGCCTTTTCTCCAGCCCATCTACAGAGACCAATGTAGACGAACACAGCCATTCGCTGTCCTCAGTCCAGTAATTGTCACTCCCTAGCTGAAGAGTTAGGCACCAATCTTTTGTTCATTTTCTATTTGTAATATCAGTGTAAGTTTTTAAAATATTTTTAAAATAAGCTTTTTGAATGTTCCCATATTTAAAAGAAATGAATTCAATCGTTGTTATAATGAGGCCAAAAAATTGACTGACTTGGTGGACGTTTAACACTTCAAAATGATTCCACGTTTGATGTTTTTCGAGTTATTGGTTTGTGCTTTCTTTCATGCTGTGTCTAAGCACTTAAATCTACGTAGTTGTATGTCTGCAGGTTTACAATCCAACTGAACGCCACATGAGCTGGTCGACCAACCTTCAACCTGCAGAAAGGGGGAACTAATCAATACCAGCTGATGTATTGTTTAGTTGAAATAAAAACCTGCATACTTTGAGTCCAACACTCTGGACAGTATATTGAGAAGTGCTCATATTGACGCAGGCATATTATATTCCACATTGCTGGAAGACATGTTGGTTGCTCTTTGAGCTTCACTAAAGGAACATCAAGACCTTTTTGTTTGTCATTGTTTTGTTTTTGTTTGTTGATTTTTCTCCTCTTTTTGTCCATCTATTTCTCAAAATTTGGAAGACACAATGTCTTGTTTAGTATACATTATATAAAATATATATATTAAAAGTTTTTAAACTGCTTTCTTTTTTGATTAAGTTCTTCTAAGGGGGTTTCTAATAGAGGACTGCTTATTTAGCTTAGACTGTATTTATCAGTAATTTGGTTTTGAATAGGCAGTTGATTTCTGGTTGGATCTATTACTTTCTTTAGGCAACTGATTCACTGTTTATAATTAACATAATTAAGCATACATACATATAGTTTGATTCTTTTTAAAACAAGAAAAATGGTCCCTAAACCTAAGTAATTATATTAACAAAGCTGTCTACATTTTGCAGGCTGTTCTTTCAAAAGTTGATGCTATTTTCCAGATAATACCTAAACACAGTAACTGTTTAAAAGATCTAGCAAAAATCATCAGTTAGCATTCTCTGGGGATAATCCTCATGCCACGTATTAATTTGCTTTTATTTAAGTTTGTGTGAGTGAAAGAGCGCCAGAGGCTGACTGCGAGATGTTTGAGTGAAAGTGGTGATAAAGACACAGAAAAGCAGCAGGTTTCGACTCTCATCGTTGGGCAGCAGGCGGCTCCAGTTCCTGCGGATGATAATGTGATCAAATGGCTTTGATTTACAGTTCACAACTCCAGCACCTCTTCTCACTGGCTCAGGCACAGCCATCATACTCTAGCCTAGTGTCCTGCTTTGGAAACGGCAGGGCCGGATATCAGAACCACTGCACTGATGGACTCCACTGTGGATTTGCCTTCATTGCTATCATGGCCATAAGGGGGTGCTGCTGAACTTTTTTTAATATTGGTTGTGAAGCCATACACTGAACCTCGCTGCTGGCCACGCTTTAAGCAATGCTTCACAGCTAAACATGCAAGTTAGTAGCCCTGACCTCTCCTGTAGGCATACACAGGCACAAGAAGTGCCTCTTCACTATTGTGTAAATACCAAAAAAAAAAAAAAAAAGCTTGATGGGGAATGCAGCATTCGTAGAAGGGGAGGCCTGCAGCTTTGTAGTATTTGATTTGCAGCTTTACTATGGTTACCTTGCTTCTCTGTATATTTGAATGTGATCAACAGTCACGAATGTCACACCTGATGCTGGTGTAACAAGAATTTTCTTTTTTGCTTGTTGCTGTTAGTTGAGGCTCAGAGGGCAATGAAAAAAAGCAATCTTAAAGGGGGGCGGGCGATGTCCTGGTAGACAGTTTCAACCCCCCTTTGCAAGACTTTACAATGTAACGGGTGATACCTGCTACAATATGGTAGCTTATAACATTTGCAACTATAATGTGCCAGTAAACATTTTTACTGAAAAAAGCTGTGTGTGTGTGTGTTTTTTAAATTTTTTATTGTATTTTTACAGCGCACCCTGTTCACCTGTACAGTCTAACTATAATTGAACACATTTACATGGTGAGTAAGCCTGGTTCTGATAATATTTAGCACACTATCCTCAAATTGGACTATTGTAGGCCAGAAACACAACAAAATAAATTAGAGGATTTGCTCTTATTTCTCTTTATTTCTCCATCAGAAATTCCAGCACTGTGGGGAAAGGCTTTGAAACAACATTAAGGCAATTATGTAGGGAGATAAAATTTTCCAAAAATGAATTTTAGCAGTTAAATTCATATAGAAATATGGGGGAAATACATATTTTTTTGTTGTACAGTAAAAATGTCTTGGGGTGGGTGGGGTTGCACTCAGGGGGCTCAGTATTTCCAAAACTCTGGCTGTGATCCTGATTATGACACATTGTCAGAGAGCTCTTGGGGATAGTTTTTGAGGGTCTTGTCAGTAGTGTTTTATTTATTGCATAATATTGAAAAGTATTTGCATCATTCCATCATTCCGAGGAAAAAACACCCACCACCCCAAAAACAAACTTTTGATTTATTGCAGGGATAAAGGATTATGTTTGACTGTACAGATGGATTGCATGAAACTTCCAAGAGCCAATTAACGTCACACCAAAGCAACACACAGATGGGAGGTTTTTGTTTGAGATGTTTAAATATTTCCGATGTAAAGGGTGCATGGAAAGCTATTTCACACAATTGAAGCCTAAAAAAAATCAACTCAATAGCCTACTCTGAAACATTTTAAACGCGGTTCATTTTTTAAGCATCGACCGGAAGTTCTCCTGCCTACCTTGACGCTGATGTCCCGACCCCAATTAGTGCGGCCCACCTGTCTTTATTAGCGGCTGTACGGGCGGCATGGCGGCTCTCTCTGCTCCAGGCCTCCGCCGACACCCGTGGATAAGTAGCTGCAGCGGCCCGGCACGGGAACTCTGTCTCCGGCTGTGATCATGGCCAGGACCGGTTTCTGCGACTCCAAGCCTCTGCTGGACTTACACAAGAAGGTGAGCGTCTGTTCAGTGGGCTCAATAGACCACTGAAACTCTACCAATTAATTGCTGTTAGCATTTCCATATGAGCAGCAAGTTTCAGTCTTTATAGGTGCTTTAACTGCAGATGTACAGTTAAAGCTAGGTTGGTTAAAAAAAAAAAAAATCTCTTTATTAAAGATGACGTTCATTTATTTATTTCCCAAATAAATGGATGGCAGAGAATGTTCATTGAGCAACATGGTGGGAAAATTTACAGAAAGTAATTAATTAAACCTTAATCTCATAATTACATCATTCTCTGGGTTATAGCTTTTACACTTCAGTCCAAGTCTTGTTAAACTATTATTTTTAAGTGCTTTGTTTTGGATTTCTGTGCTGTTTCTTAAATTGTTCCATTTCTGCTTTGCCAGGAAAGTAATTGAGTTCACCTGCTGCCCCAGGTGTGAAGGGAGTCCCTGATTGGGCCTCGATCAACCACTATTTGAGCGCATTTACTTAGGAGTGAACTGTATTGTCAAAGAAAACTAGAATCCAACAGAGAATGAACAGCAGCCACACAGTCAGTGGTATCAAAAAAAGCAGGCTGTTTTGTCCTGATTGCTGTAATGAAAATGGGCAGGCCAGCATTTTAAAATGCCTCTGATGGAATCTGTTTCTGTGGGGGGGGGGACTTTTTGTTGTCCTTCCAGGCGGATGAGAGGCGAGCCCCCTTGAGAACTTGGGCTAATGCCTGTGGGCCTAAAGATCGCTGGCAGCCTGTAGAAGTAGACGAGTCCAGGATGGCCCCTGTCAAAATGGAGCCAGAGCGCAGATGGGTACGCATACTGTCCTGCTTCTCACCTTCTCCCAACACGTACATACATGCATTTTTCATCATAGCTCTTAACTTCATTTTCTTGCATATTAATAGTTTTAATGACTGAGTGGTTGGATGAATACTGTCAAGATGTGAAGGCCCTGAGCTATGAGTATTTGCGTGCAAATGAGACGTGCCCATTGCATTGATGCTTAAGGTGTTGTCTGTCTGCAGGAAAGAAGGTTATCAGCGCAAACAAGTGAAAGCATCATCATGGGCTTCCACGAGGACAGTCGGACATGCTCAGCTGGCAGCGTGATCAATACCAAAGGTCTTCTTCCCGTACCAGAAAGTCCACAGTTCAAAATAAAGATGTTAGAATAACAATAAATGAAAACTGTTGTGAAATATAAGCAAAGTCAGATAAAAGTGATAAATAATTTGCTTGCATGTTATTTCTTCATGTCCTCCTTTCCCTCCTGTGTAGCAGATGGGTGTCTGGAGGACCCTGTGCTTCTCTACCCTCACGGGCTGCAGGGTCTTCAGAGCCTACAGGCACTGGTGCCCAGCTTGCTGCGCCATGAGGTGGAGACGGCACTGGAGAAACTGGACCTCATATGGGACCGGACGTACGCCTGGGAGATGTTCTTGGACATGATGGTGAGACATCAGGAACAGGGGTCTCTAAATGGTTTCTTATATATATCGGAGTATGGTTTGCTTATTTTCTCTTTGAGGAACATTGTACCTAAAATGTGCTTTATACAGATTATTGTTATTGTTATTTAGTGTGTGTGCGCCGCCTGTTTGTGTTTTCACCCTGCAGAGAACTCAAACCCAAAACTCTTTTCCAAACGCTGACCTTCCCTGGCATTTCACTGATGCCACCCGGGCTATCCTGGTAGACTGGCTCATTCAAGTTCATGTGAGTTTTTTTTTTTTTTTTTTTTGTTTGTTTTTCTCCTTCCTCAAAACAAAGCTTGTCTAAATATTTTATTTTAAGATCATATGATTATCAGGACCTGTCAAAAGCTGGCAACATCGTAGCAAAAGGATGGCTCTCACTATTTGTCTTGAGATGGATGGCCTGTCAGGAAAATTTAAAAACATCTATGTTAACTTGAGAATAAGACTACATTTTTTTGTTGATTCTCTGCTTCATGCCTCCCAAATGTGAGTATGTTTTGGTCTGTTTTTGTTTTTTCTTTGGAACAATCAATTAATTGAGAAAATAATTATAATTAAAACAGGTTAATGGATTATGAAAATAATTGTTGTTGTAACCCTTATTAGATGAGAAGATTGTTACCACACTCAAAATTGCAGAAAGCAAATAAATGTATTTCCCAAAATGTTAAATTACCCTTTAAACTTGGATCAAGATAAAGACTTTTTTTTTTTCTCCTCAGTGGTTTTAAATGTGTTGTGCTCTGTTTATTTCCTGCCAGGAGATGATGCATTTCCAGGAGGAGACTCTCTATCTGGCCATACACCTCCTCAACCGCTCCATGCGTCAGATCAAGGTGACCACAGTCAACCTGCAGCTCCTTGGCATGGTTTGCCTCTTCCTTGCTGCAAAGAAGGAAGAGTGTCTCCTTCCTGAGGTACGCTGGCTCAACCCGCCCCAGCTCCAAAGCTACAGTATGTTAAACTTGCACGTGGTCGTTAATAAACCAGGATTGGTTTGTTGCTGCTGGTTGTTGCTGCTGGTTGAGTAGAGCAAGGGGGTTTTATTTAATTTATTTATTTTTAACATTTAAATATGTAACAGGTAACAACCAAATCTGTCTTTTGTTATAAACTAAAACATTTACCAAAGATGTTTCCTTTTGTGATTCCAGGTGTCTGGACTCTGTTACTTAATGGACCACACCTACACCAAGCATCAGCTGCTGCGAATGGAGCGCAAAGTCCTCTGTGGGCTCAAGTTTGATTTGTCCTACTGTCCCCCTCTGCACTTCCTCCTCCTCCTTGCCTCGATTGCCCGCTGCAGTGCTAAGGTGGGTTGAAACCTTAGCACCTTTTTTTTTTTTTTTTTTTTTCTTTCTCTCCCCCTCAACCTTTTTTACTAGAAGCATCCTCAGCACAAGTGTCAGTGAGGTTATCTTTCATTATGTAGAGGTCTGAAGTGTCATCTGTGCCACCAGGTGGTGTGGATGGCTCGCTATCTCCTGGAGCTGTCTCTCCTGGAGGGCCAGTGTGTGGTGTTCCTGCCTGTGCAGCTGGCAGGAGCGGCCCTCTGCTTGGCCCGCCAAGTCCTGCAGGAGCCTCCGACACCAGAGGGGGAGGCTGCCTGGTGTCTGGCCTCCAGCATCCATGTCGGCAGGTGTGTAACCTGACTGATAAAAAGCACTCCCCTTATCCAACCATCCTGTATTAGTGACTGCTTCTTATCCACAATGTCCTTTTACTAAAAGCCCTTGGCATCATCAGCACTGTAGTCAGAGCTCTGGCTTCTTGATGCTCCTTACTTCTCCTCTGCAAAGCTTTACTGTCAAAGTGTTCTTTGTCACCATCCTCGCTGTCAGTTTGATCTCTGTGTGCTTTGTTTTTAGTGAGACTGCCCTGCTGAGGATCATGCACATCCTGGCCAACGCTGCAACCAAGGCCCACACCCGAGAGACCAGTGCTACTTTTATTAAATTCTCCTCCCCAGAAACCATGCATGTCAGCAGACATCCTGGTCTAAAGAACCCCTCTGGTCTACTCAGCGTATGCACTTGACATAGTTGACTCACAGGAAGAAAATGATACCCCAAAGCTTCAAGGTAGTGATACTTGGCTTGTATCACTTGAGGACTTCACTCCTGTGTGCCACAAGCTTCTGGCCAAGGCGATATATATTTGGCTACGGATCCTGAAGAGTTTCCATGGCAATGGGTGAGGAAGAAGAGTGAAAGATTTGATGCCAAACATTGCTAGACAAAGAATTGCATGCACTTTGTATGCGGTTTAGCCAGCAGAGTGGCACACCTGTTTTATGATCTTATCTTGCAGCCAGTTTAGAAAATATTTCAATTGTATTGATGTGTCCTTGTCTTGTCATTTGTGGAGAGGATGTGGGCTGTCTATCAAGTTTAAGAAGTTTTAATGTAAAATAAAGTGTCTGCTGCAAAGTACTGAGTTACAGCTATGTTTATTTTGCACAAACATGCATTTGGACAGTAATAACTGTGCTCAGACAACCCAAGTTCAGCAGTTCCTACATGACAGCAGAACGACCTTCTGACTGCATTGTTGGCAACTCCTGTTTACATGCTGAAGCATGCCAACACAGCTGATAGTCTGAAAAGCCAAAGGACAAACTGTAGAGAATGTGAGACAGCTGAGGATTATTTCCCTTTTTTATGAAGATGTAAAGAAACAAATGCACATTTTCACACACTGCATGTTGCAATTTTCTAATAGAGCTATCACTTGACACACAGCAACAGCTTGACTGCTCCATGAGGTTTCAGGTTACCTGTGTGCAAATCTGTGGTTACTGGTCAACAGCTGCTTGGAATGAGATCCAATAACGTTATGAGACACTGATCACGTCTAGTTAGTTCTTATGCACATTATTCAGTCAGCCAGCTGTGTTTTTTGTTGTTGTTTTTTTGTTTTTTTTAATGCAACCATCATTCCTGTCTTGTAGTACTTTGTCTCGCTGCACACTTTGGTTTTCAACTGTATCGCAGCTACATGTGCGCTAATCTCTGATTGGCTGTCGTAGTTGTCTGATGGTCCAACGGGCGTGCAGCTCGTAGAGAGAGCTCGTGGTAGTGTGCCTGGTAGGCGGTCCGTGGGTTCAGTTAAGGTAACGCAGACATTTATCAACATGTTAATTTGCGCCATCGCGAGCTACTTTGCGTCTGTCTTTTTCGTTTTTCCTACATACAGGATCGAATGACATTATGTGTCGATATTAAATATGCTTTTTCACTTTATCGTTTAAAACATTGCGTCTTCACGTCAAATGGCGGCGCCAAGCTAGCTAGGATCAGCCACCGGAATTTTTCAAAACAAAAGCGTGAAAGTTGCTGCTGGTGGATAGACGTGTCGGTAAGTACTGACTAAGGAGAATGATATCAAGGTGACGACTCTGGGTTGTGCTGAACACTGAAGGAGTATTTGGTATTATTCATAAAACCTTTTATATTTTGTCTATAGTTGTGAGCTTTGTTTTGACATCAAGCGGATATGCTTATATTGTATTCAGACGAGCTTGACAGACAAATTATCTATGGGCAACTCTCAACCCGTTTTCACTGTAGTTTTATCAGACCACATATTTGGCAAAGAGAGGAAAATGTATCATTTTATTATATATTTTTATTATCATTCCGACAGATAATTTCTGGCACCGGGCAACTTTAGCGTTGCCCGGCGCCATAAAACTGAGCATAAAGGGGAAAGCGACCGTTAATTGAAAATAATTGGCTGTTTTATATTCGGAGGTAAGTTTTCCACTTTAGTTAGTGGAGATATATTAATCTATTGTTGCATGATAGTATTGCCAAATGTCTACTTCCTGTCCAAGCTCTCACGTTTTCATATTTTTTTTCATTTTTCAAATAGCTGTCGGTCTGATAACCGCGCAAAAAGTCGCTCAAATTTCGACCTTATTGTTATTTATGTGGTTTTTGTATGCGTTAACGACCATTGTGAGAGGAAGTATAAAGAGGGCCGGATTCAAAGTTGAGTGTTACATAATAGGGGGGAGGAGGAAGGATGGGGGGGAGGTTGTGGTTGTTTCAGCTGAGAGCGACTTGTGCTACCTTCACGGACTTAGTGCCTCCCAAAAATATCGGAAGCACGGGTTAAGAAATGCCACACAAGTGTTAAATACCACCAGGATACATAGAATTTTACATGAAACGGGAGACATGGTGTTTATCAAAGGTGGACAGCATTAATTAATAGTGTATCATAAAAGTCAATATATTAATAGCACTGTACGACATTTGCTGCAGAGTGGATTTCCTTGCAGCAGACCTAGGTGCAAGGCTGCATTGTTGATTTTTGTGTCCTTGGAGAAACTTATCTACCCATCTCCTCTTGGATACAAAGAGAGCACAGAAAGTATCTAATGTTATTCAGGATCAACTGCAAGAGGTGATCTAGCTGATTATTTCCCCAGCTGGTTCAGTCACCTCTGCACTACATGTACTTCTCTTTTTGGATTTGTACTTTGACCATCATGGAGTCATGCCATCCAGCTCCTTGTGGATTACACAGAAAGTAATTTTCTTTTCTTTTCTTTCTTTCTTTTTTTTTTTTTTAATTTTAGGAGGAAAAAAAGAGCAGAGCAATGTAAAACCATTACCAGCTGTGGGCCTGACTCTCTTTAGAAATTCTTGTCCCGCAGGTTTTCTGCTGTCCCACAGTGAGGACAAAAAGCAATAAAATATAAAACAATACAGGCAGATAATAAAAAGTTAACAAGTTAGGTGAACAATTCTTCATATATATGGGCTGAAATTTTATACAGATACAGTATACAGATAAGTTACACAGAATTCAGAGGGAACAATAAGGTTGATTATTGAGACGTTAGTGGTTGGGGCATTTTTATTTTAAATAGCTACAAGTCCAAACTCTTTCTACTCTGCAGAGTTTCCTCTGTCCTGTCAAGTACGAGTTGTCAGTTTTGCTGTTTAACTGAAATGTCTGTAGTGACATTATTGCACACATGAAAGCATTTCCATATTTACTGAACACACCCTCTCTAATCATTAAAGGAATGACATTTGTACAATAAGTTAGTGGTTGCCTGATTGGACAGGTAAACCTATTATTATGCACAGACAGGAGTTTCAGTGTTACTGCGTTCAGGGACTTGATGGTTGCTTCTTCACGGAGGTGAACCTTTTAGTTCCTAAGATACACCTGGCATACGCTTTCATGCTGGTCAATTCAAAGGGTCAGTTCACCCTTTTTTCCTTCTCTTATCTCCATTTTATTTGCCCAGGTTTGGAGATTTCTGTTTCTGGGATTTTTGCCTCAATGTCAATACTGTGACTCCTTTGTTAGTCAGGTTAAAAAATAGGGTTCTCTGCAATTTATTATTATTCATTTCTGTGCTGAAATATGAAGGAAAGCCTGAAATACTGGAGACACCCGCAGAAACTACTGCTGTACACGAAGAATAGAGTACAAACCCAAAACTATGGCACGTGCGCTCACGAGCCACTGTTGCATTCACAGTTGTTGGATATGAACACAAACGAGACACAGGAGGTTTTACTGTGAGTGATACACATCCAGTGTGTTTTGGAGTTGGTTTAACACTGAATATTGAGGGAAACAAATTAGCTTTCTTTCAGGTTTGGGGGGAATCTGATGTCGTGTCATTTACATATATTGGGGGGGGGACATGACCCCTTGTCCCCAGCGGCAATTACGTGCTTGACAAATACCACTAAGAACTGTATAATTAAGAAAATTTAATGATTCGGGTTGTGAAAGTACTACACGATGATGTTCCTAGAAAGTTTAAGATGAATTTTATAAGCTCTATTGTAGAGTCTAGCTATTGGTTCAGTAAGTTCTGAGTAAGTAAGAGACCAAATTGGGAGACAGTAGGACATTTTTGAAAGTATGACAGCATGAAGATGGCATGAAGATGTGTATTAGAAGTGTAAGTTATGGCCTGATCTGACTGTAAACATACATTTTCTTTTTCAACTCTTTTATTTGACTGTGGATATGCTCTTTAAATGTGAGGTGGGTGTTGAAATAAACACCAAGGTATATAAAATTCTGCAAGGCTGTGGTTGGCCAGAACTATGGGATGAGACATAGACAAAGGTTTTCTAGGGGAATGGAAATATAAAAATTCATTTTTTTTGTTTGTTTTGTTTTTTACATTTATAGTCAAGTGATGTTCCTGGAACCAGTTATATAAGGAATTAAAATCAGAAGAGAATTTAGTGTTTATTACATCAAGGTTTTTGGTCAGAAAAAAAAAATTACAGTATCATCTGCATATAAAAGGCAGGTGGAATGGTCACAGATAGTAGGCAAGTCATTAATGTACAGGAGAAAAAGTAAGGGACCAAGAATACTACCCTGAGGTACCCCAATATCACAGATAGAGGGGGAAGAAGTTACTTGACTAATTTTAACTACCTGAGGTCTGTTTGATAAATAGGAAGAGAACAATTTGAAAACAGAGGGAGAAAATTGAAAAGAGTTTAATTTACGGAGTAATATTTAATGGCTTACAGTGTCTAATGCCTTATGTAGGTCAATAAATATTGCTCCTGTGACATCACCTTGGTTAAGGGAAGTGCAGATCTGCTTAGTAAAGAATAAAAAAGCTGATGTAGTTGATCAGTTAGAGTGGAAACCATACTGAGACTCACTGAGAAAATGATTTATTTCAAGATATTCTGTTACTTGATCAGTGAGGGTTTATTTGAGTATCTTCGAAATAACTGGTAAATGGAAATTGTCTATAATTTGAAACTATGATTGGGTCATCAGATTTTAAAACTGTAACTATTTGAGCAAATTTCCAATAAGATGGAAAAACTGATCTAAACTGATCTGAGTCTAATACAGAGATTGATAAGATGAAGAAAAAGAGGAATAAAACTATCTAATTGTCTTAATAAACTGCATATTAAGTCAATAAGTATCTGTGGAATGGGAATTACTAAGTGAATTCAAAATAGTTATTACCTCGTTTTGCGTTAGCTCAGTGAACGAGAACAAATGGCATGGGATATGGGAACAGGAAAAATTAGGACTAGTATTAAAAGTATTGGCCAAATCTTTCACTGAAGAAATAAAGTAATCATTAAAAATAAATGCTATTTTCTCAGCTTGGCTTACTAAAACACCATGGTGACAAATTTGAATATCGGGGTTTCTTTTATCTGTTTTGTCTCCAGTAATTGTCATCATCACAGAAGAAAGTAATTTATTAAAAACTCACCAAATCCACTGTTTGCACAACACAATGCACTTACAATTTCTTTAACTGGAAGTACAAGCTGGATGCAACATAGGATCAATGTATGAAATGTTCACATTTAATAAGGCTTTTCCTTCAATTCTCAGGCAGCTCTTACAGAATAATGGAAAACACATTCAAGATTGACATGCAGGCACATGTATGTAAAACTGAATAAATATAGAATAAATGAATGTTTAACCAAAGCCTTAACAATCCTGTGAAAACATGAATTTACTTTCTGCTACATGTCTGTGCCTGTCAGTGTGCAAAACAGCATTTTAATTTGGTACACAGAGTTATATGTCTCTGTGGACCCACAACAACATGATTCTTGCATTTCATTGGTTGCCATGTAAATACACAGTTGGCACGCAGATGTACACATGCACAAAAACTTATACACATGGGCTTATTTGTATTTGTATTTTTGTCTCCAGTTATTTGTCACTTTTCAAATAGATACAATTCATACATACTTATCTAAAGGGGCTTCAAGGACAGCCTGATAAACTACATGCACCTCAAATTAACACTTTGATACTAAAAATGTGAAATTGAACATTTTTGTTGAGATTCACAGGTTGGTGTTAATAGAGGGTATGCACATGATGTCACCATATGCGTAAGTTGCCACGGTTACATCCCCAAAGTCAAACACATAACAGTCAGCATATGCCATTGTGCATTCATGTGGGAAAAAAACACTGCTAAAACAGCAAAAAGCTGCTGACTGAGCAACTGGCTGCACAAAAAGATTAAGAAAGAATTCACACAAATGTTTTTACCCAATATTGAACAGTACTTGATACTTTTTAAGGGGCTATGTAACGCTAACAGCACTCTAACAGCAAACTGTGTGCCGCTGGAAAAAGGGATGTCAGTGCTGTGGTTATTATTGTCTTCTAAGGCATTTCAGTGGTGGTGCACTCCAAATGTACATTCATTGCTTCAAATGACACCAGTATCTAACAATATGTCACTTTTTAAATAGTTATAAGTCATTGACTATATTGATTAGTATATTTTTACTGTTTTGCATCTAAAAGAATAATACAAAAAAATCATCAGGGTTTCTATTCCAGCATGCAGTGGGAGGTAGGCAGGGTACAACCTGGGCAGAGTTAGTGTAATAAATTGTATGTTTTTATGCTGGCATTTTTTGGCATTCAGAGGCCTGTCATGTATTTTCCCATTAGGGTCCACTATGCCGAAGGAAAAGTCTTGCTTGAGCGAGCACAGTCCTTGTGCTACATCCAGCAAGAATGCTAAAGATAAGAGCAACAGTTCAACTCTGCTGGCAATACGTGATACTAAAGACACAGATGACTCCAGTGGAAGGGGCTCTCGCTGCAGTTCAGAAAAAGACTCTGGCTACTCTGGTGAGTAAATGTGGCACTATCCTGCTGTATTGTTCTCAATTTGATTTAAAAATGTCTATATTGTCTACTCAGTATGGATGTGAACACCCTCAAAAGCCTTAAAGCTGAGAGTCAGCACTTTAACCCCATAAGTAATTGTTTCATCCAGTGCTAATTGTGTCATTGTCCCAGTACTTACGAACTACATTGTACAATATGACCTTTATATGACTCAATCTAATACAAGGCTCAGTATTGGATAATACTTTGCTGCAAAGGTGTGTGTGCAGAATTCTTGTTTTTGTAGGTGAAACCCCATATCAGTGAGAGAGAGAATGTAAAAGAAGAAGCAGCAGCGACATTTTTAGCAACCACATGCTGTTCATTTCTCTCTGGCAAGATCTATTGATGTACAGGGTCAGTCGCCTTCATGCAAAAATATCACTCTTCTCTTCCTTCCCACGTTTTTACAGACAACAGCTCCGACTGGCAGCAAACAGATGTGGAGGACCAGCAGGGCAACAGAAGCCAGTCCAGAGAGCGTGCAGAAACTTCACAGTCTGGCCAAAACCAAGAACATGGGCAAGGGAACCCCGGGAATCCTACCCTGATGCCAACAGGCCGTGAGCTCCCACCTATCTACATCATCACGAACATGGTACTTAAACAGGTAACATGGGTGTAGACACAGACAGTTAGGTTAGGGATGCACATTATTCCTCTGCTTATTATGATTCTCTCAAAATGTAGTATGTAGTTTATGTAGAAATTAGGTGTCCTTGAGGCAGTAATGCACTGGAACCCCTGCAAAACAGGAATGAGGGACTGAAAATAAGGGATAAAATGACTGAACAGACAATGTTTTAAATCAAGCAGAGTTGCAAAGTGAAGCTGGTGAGCCACAAAATGAAAGAGAGAGAAATGTCAGGCAAAGGTCAGGGTGACTGACTTGTTCAGTGAGAATGGAATACTCTGACCTGACCTTTGGCTTCTTTGAAGCACCTCAGTTATTTTTGTTGGAGTGTTGATTTTTGCATCCATATGTGGCAGAGTGGTATTTCAATACTTAAAAGGAACAGTTTCCATGTTGAATCTGCCAGACACAGGGAGAAACATGAATTCATTTTGTATTCCTTTATAATCAACATTTACTCATATCCCTCCTTCCAAAACTGCCCTTTGTGTCCTTGTTTTCTCTTCATCTCGTACTTAATATCTTTGTTCTCCCTGTCCCATCAGCCGGCCATGATCCAGAAGAGAGGTCAGTTGCCCTGGAGAAATAGAAGCAGAGAGACTGCTGGTTCTGGTGGGACCCATATGATCCTGTTCCAGCAGCCCACCTTGATGCCGGCCACCATCCAGCTCCACAAGGCCTCGTCCCGGAAGACAAACATCAAAGGGAAGAAAATAAGTGGCACTTACTTACCCATTCTCAACTCCTACCCCCGCATTGCACCACACCCCGGCAAGATGCCGCCTGATAAGTCTTCATCGAACGATGACTCCCAGAATCTCAGCAAGAGGGTGTGCACAAAACACGAGAACGATCACACACATGTGGCTGGGAGTCTACTTGATCAGCACCTTTATAAGCAACCCAAATTAGCAGTCCAGACCTCTGGACAGACATGTTCCTCTTCAACCAGAGATAGTCTATCCTTCTCCAGTCCCACGGCTGCCTCCTCGAAACAGATTACCACATCGGTGTCCAGTCTGTGCACCGCCTCCTCCTTTCTCGTAACCAGAGGACTTCACAGAAACGGCAACACCAGTACTCGCCACCGTCGTTTCCTCAACACGGTAGAAATCCTCAAACAATCAGGTCTTTTGGACATTACAGTGCGCACTAAGGAGCTGCTGCGCCAGAGCAATGCCACAGAGCAGGACATTGCCCAGCTGCGCCAGCACACCGAGCTACTGTGCCAGGCTGCCTGCAACTCCAGCTACAACCTGAATGATATCGCAGCCTGGGAAAATCTACATAGAGCCATGACAGAGTCCGGCAGCTACCCCAACCTAAAAATCCTGCAGAATTTACAAATCCCATCTCGTCCAGATTCTGCCAGCATACCAGAGGGTATTGCAACAGGAGATGCCAACAGGCCACTAGCTGCAGAGGATTCAGGCACGCTGCAGTCTCCCCTTCTCACTACTATAGGCGACCCAAGGCAGAACTGTCCTGTTCCACAGCAGTCTCACATGGAGCAACGCAGGGAGATCGAGGCCAGTAAAGAATCCTCAGAGAAAGTGACCTTTATGCCTCCTGACAGTTCTACCAATTAGTTCAATCTGTAGTGCCTTCAGATGGAGAGCGAGTACTCAGGGGTAGCCAGCAGAGAACCAGAAAACTGTGAGTTATTTTTGAATATTACCTGTGATTTTAATGGTTTATCTCTGGTCAATGAAAGTTCAGTACATGTTTCCCCAGGAGGCTTACACACAGGTGCCACTTAATGTTAACGACAGGCTTCTCTCCGTTGCCTCTGCACCTGACACTGGACGGCTCTCAGGCCATCCACCAAGAGCAGGGTACTGCTCTTCGCTACCCTGAGCAGCAAGCTGGTCCAGCACCACCTCTATCGGATATAAAAAAGATCTTCATACACACTGGCACTGATGATACTCCCCGGCAGCAATCTGAAGTGCTCAAACAAGGTTTCTTTAGACTTTCTAAGCTCCCTGAACTCAATGGGAAAGATGTTTTCATCTCTGGCCCCATTCCCACTCTAGGCCGCGGAGTGGGGCGCTTCACCAGACTCCTTCAGCTCCATTCCTGGCTCCAGCTTCACAGCAGGGTGCAGAACATTGGTTTTATTAACAAATTTAATCTCTTCAGGGAGCAAGCTACACTTTGGGCGGTTTACATCCAAACTGACTGGGTTCTCATATGTTGTTTGCCAATATTCTTCACAACACTCTAATTAGCCCAGCTGTGTGACTGTCATCATACTCCACTATGCTTGTCACAAACTCTTCTTCCCTCACAGTACATGACTCTGCAACCAGCGCAGACACTGTTCCTTAGTCTAGCTCCCCCTACCGGTCCACCATCATAGTAAATAAGAATCATACTCAGGCTAAAAACCAGGTTGTTCCACCCTCTGTCTCGTATGATAGCTCCCCCTGTTGGCCTCCAGTTTCTCATATCCCTGTTATCAGGAACTCCAGATCCAGTTTTTCTGCTTCAACTCGCCAGTCTAGGGGTGGTCATAATAAGAGATCACTGCACTATATTACCTTTTTGCCTGCTCCCCAACTCCCTGTTCTGTCACCTGCCCCTCTAAAATGTGGCCTGTTAAATGCCGGTTCCCTTTCCACTAAGAACTTTATCTGCAATGATTTTACAACTGCTAATTGCCTGGACTTTTTTATGGCTACTGGGATGTTGCTCACTCCTAATGATACTGTCCCCTTAAATGAGGCTACCCCTGTTAACTTTTCTCATTTTCATCTCTCCTGGCATTCAGGTCAGGGTGGTGGCACTGCTGTCATCCACAGAAATAGTTTATAAGTTGTATTTTCTGTCTTTTGGTTCTTTTTTTTTTTGGTGCCTTTTTTTCTTTTAACTCCTTTGAATTTCTAAGTTTTTTTAAATTTTCTGGTCCAGTTCCTCTTCCTTCCACTTTTATACAGACCTCCTAAGCTAAATGGTTTTATTCATGAATTTTCCAAGCTCCCCTCTCTTGTTATACCCAAATATGTTAGAGTAGTCATTCTTGGTGACTTCAATATCCATGTATGTTGTCCTTCTAAACCTCTGTCCTGTGATTTCCTGGATCTTATTGAGTCTTTTAGTTTAAACCAAATTGTTAAAGGTGTCAGACATTCTAAAGGCCATACCTTAGATCTGGTCTTCACTAGTGGTTTTCTCCCCATAAATGTGAACCTCATTGACTTTTATGTCTCAGATCATAAAGCTATTGTTTTTAATGTTCCTTTATCTCCTCCCACTGGTAAGCCTTGTGCAACTGTCCTGTCACGTGTTCTTAATGCTGATTCTGCCAGTGAATTCCGTGAAGCTTTCTCCAATACCTTAACCTTGAAATCTTTTATGCACCAACATTGCCCATCAGGGCATCAGTTCTGGCTAATTCTCTCAACAATATCTACCTCTCTATCCTTGACCACGTTGTTCCTCTCAAAATCAGAAAGAAAAAGCATAATCCTTCTCCATGGGTCAGAGAACACACTTAGGCCCTCAAGAGACAACGCAGAAAAGCTGAACGTATATATGGAAGCCTAATAGGTTACAAGTCTCTCTTGACATCCTAAGAAGTCACATGGTCAACTGTCAGACTGCTGTTAAAGAGACAAGATTAGCCTATTTCTCCAGTTTGATTTCCAGAAATTCCCATAATTCCAAAGTCTTATTTAAGGTTATTGATTCTGTTGTGAGCGGTTCCTTCTTCTCTAATACTTAACTTAGCTCTGAATTAGCAGAGGAATTTCTGAATTATTTTGTGAAAAAGGTGGAGAATATTAGGACTCTGATTGTTTTATACATGTGTCCTCCCCTCAAACTGTGCAGTGCTGACTCAATTTCAGCCAATTTCCCTGTCTTAGAAACCATTCCCTCTAAACTCTTAAAAGACTACCCACTGTCAGTTCCTGCATCTTATCAATTATTAATTGCTCCTTGGCCACTGGTATTTTTCCTTCTTATTTTAAACATGCAATTGTGCAACCCATGTTAAAGAAACCTAATCTTGACCTGCTCAACCTCAGCAATAACCAACTTATTTCTAAAATATCTTTTTTATCTAAGGTGTTGGAGAAAGTTATTGCTTCTCAACTGATTGCTTATATGAGTGTTAACAGCATTTTTGATAATCAGTCTGGTTTTAGAGCTCTACACAGTACTGAGACAGGCTTGGTTAAGGTGACTTACTCCTTGCTGCAGATAAAGGTGAAATCTCCATTCTGGTCCTGCTAGACTTGAGTGTGGTCTTTAATACAGTAGACCGCTCCATCCTTCTACAGTGTCTTGAAACTTGGGTTGGTCTAAAAGGGTCTGCTCACATCTTACTATGCTCCTATCAGTCTAATAGAACCTTTTCCATTGCTGGAAATTCCCCATCTTCTGTTTCCCATTTCACTCATGGCGTTCCTCAAGGGTCAGTCTTGGGTCCGTTACTGTTTACATGCTGCCCTTGGGTCAGGTCATTAATAAACATGATGTACATATATGTCCCATTACAATCCACTAATCATAGCAGCCTAACCCAACTTACCACCTGGCTTTCTGATATCAGTTGCTGGATTTCTCAAAACTTCCTCAAACTTAACAATGACATAATGGAAATCATCTTGTTTGCCACACCCAATAGTTTTAATCAGATAGTGTGCAATCTTGGAGCCCTATCACATAGCATTAAGCCAATTTGAAGAAATTTGGGTGTTTTATTTGATTCTATCCTTTGTTTTGATGACCAAGTAAAGAAGGTTGTTCATGTTTCTTTCAACTTAGGTTCATTTCAAAAATTGGATCCTTCTTATTGTTTGAGGATTTACACAGGGTTGTCCATGCCTTTATTTTTTTCTTGTCTAGATTTCTGTAATGCCCTCTACACAAGTACTATTCAGGCTTCCCTCTATCACCTTCAATTGGTTCAAAATGCTGCTGCTAGGATTATCACCGGTTCAAAAAAACAGGACTTTGTAACTCCAATTTTGGCCTTCCTGTATTGGCTTCCCATTCATCTTCGTATTAATTTTAAAACTTTATTGTTGACCTTCAAGGCTTTACATGACCAGATCTACTAACCCCTTATGAGCCTGGGCGCACTCTTAGATTGGCTGATAGTGGCTTTCTGGTCATTCCCAGAGCCCGACTGGTGTTTAAGGGCTATCAGGCTTTTGCAGTCCGGGCCCCCAAACTCTGGAACAATTTACCTGCTGAGATTAGGTTTGCTAAATCTATTACTGCCTTTAAATCTCTTCTTAATTCTTTTTATCTGTGTGAATTTTATTTTATTTCATTGTTTTTATTTATATTTTTGTCTTATTGTATTTTATCCTTTTGTGAAGCACTTTAACATTTTTAAGAAAGGTGCTATATAAATAAAGTTTATTATCATCATTATTATTATTATGCAGTGATGAACCACAGCTACAGTATATTTTATCAGTTCAGTCTGTCTTTTTTATGTCATCTCAGACCAACTTCATTCAGGGAAATGATTAATAAATCTCCTGGTAGATAAATGTTGAGAAATGGTTTCTAATAACCTGCTTCACCCATATAAAGGCTTACAGAAAAATGGCACCTTAAGGAAGCCAGTAGCACTCGAGGCACAAGTGGGAGTTTAACATCTCAGAGATGATCTCTCTGTAACATCACAGACTGCACTACACTGGACTGCTGTGAAGCCTTTCACCCAAATGCTCTTCAACAAAGCCTTAAAAACTCTTTTTTCTGTGGATATTTTTTCCATAACCAGGGTACATCATCATACAGGTTATCGTGCTGTTTTAAACTTTTTATTCAGTTCACAAATAATGAAAAAAAAATGAAAGCAAATCAAACACAGACTGTATCAATTCAACACAGATAATCAGTTACCATTACCATTTACTATCATGCTGCAGTTCTGTTGTCTGTTTTCACTTCTTCTTGTTTTCTTGTTTTACACCTCTACTTGGTGGTGTTATATGGTCATCTGTTTTATTCATAGATGGAGCGCAGTTTTCACTGAGTCTGAGAGTTTGACAGTATAAACATATGTTGATTGAGTGATTTTATGCATGTGGTATGTGTATGGTTTGCATTTATTTGTGCTTGTGCTCATGACAGACAGCACTGCCAACAATACACACATTTCTGAAATTCAGTGTTTTATAGTGTGTATTTTTCACAATTTTCAAGTATTTAAATAAAGCTGTGTATGAAAAATAGACTTTTTCAGTGTATATGATTTTTTATTTTCCAAACTGAGTCTCATATTATGGTAGTCTCTACAATGAGTTTATATAACCTTGAATTAGTCCAGCTGCTACCATGGAAACTGAAAAAGACACCAAGGTTGTGATGCACATGTGAGAAGTACATGTATGTGCTTGACTGTCTTCTGCACCTGCGAGCCATGAGAGTAGTTTCAGTTTCCATGGTGACAGAGAAACCTCTCTCTACACTTTGTGTAGCCTTTGAAATAAAGGAGTCATTTTGTAATGAAAAGAAAATTATAATAAGTGCACTGTTGTCAGGAAGACTGTAGTAAGAAGAAGGAATGTTTTTTTTCCTTTAATGTATTTCCAGTTTATGTCTACAACTGGAATTTCAACAGCATTTTTGCACAGATCTGTTGAATTTTACATATCTTTCAACGTACAATTTCCATGGCAATTGTTTTTCACTCTAAATTGTAGATAAAAATAGGAATTGGATGGTGATTATGATGTGACTAAAAATGATTATCAAATCTTTGCAAAAATATATAGTTAGTTCTGATTTATATGTGAATGGGAGATGTTTTGATAACCATTTCGACAACACTGGCAGTGATATCACATTTTTTTCTTTACAAGTGCAGCATCCATGATTAGTATATGATATAGTTAAAATAAATAAGTCCAGGTTTTTTTTGACCACCGGATTTTAGATTTGCATGAGGAAAAGCAGAGCAGCATATTCCATTCAATAAAACCAGCACACTTAGTGCCAAATCTTGGACACAAATGCAGTTTCATAAAGTATCAACTGGTGGTGAAGCTTTCCAGGTCTTCCCCTCTGATGTGCTGCAGCTCAGCCTCTCTCTTTCGGGTCAATGAGCAGTCTGTGTCAGGCCGGCACAGGCGATGGAAACGCTAACAAATAGAGAGAAATATTTACCAATAACACTGAATAAACTGAAGACCTTTCTCATGTTGTTTTGAGGTGGTTGCATAATATGTGTTGTTGTGGTGAAACAGCATTAAAGGGGACCTATTATGCTAATTTCCAGCTCTATATTTTTATTTTTGGACTCCACTAGAGTAGCTCTGCATGATTCACAGTTTAAAAAAAACTTCTTGTTTATCTTATACTGGCCCTTTATGCAGCATCTGTCTCTAACAGGCAGTCTCTTTAAGACCCCTCCTAGAGGCTACTCTGTTCTGATTGGCCAGCTTTACAGAAGCCTGCTGAGGGGCAGCCGTGTCATGTTGAGTCACCGCTGATGCAAAAGCTTTTAAATGACTAAATAACAGGACACTTTTTATTGTGAAGAATTTACAGAAAATGAAATGTGTTCCTCACCGAATTTGCAGAGCTTCGTTAGCGGCGCTAAAAACAGGTCAATACAACAACATATGGAGATGTTTGGAGCTCTTTGTTCAGCAGATCAGTTAGAAATAAGGCAGGGAGGAATAGTACAAGCAGAAACAGCCACAGTGATGATGATGTTTGATGAAGAGCTGCAGACGACAAGCACACCTCCAACAGGTAAACTACTTATTTTACTTTGCCCTGCTGTGTAATGGAAAAACACTCACAGTGTGCCAGCTCGACTGGAGTCATGGCTCAGTGTGACTACCCCCAAAACAATGGAAAAATGCCATATTGTTAGTGGGGTGGAGCAATGAACTCACAGAGATTACTTCTACATACATTTACCTCATTATTTGACACTTTGGCCACGTTTAATATGAACATTCAATATTGTAACATTATATATATATATATATAAATAAGGAAAGCATAATAGTTCCCCTTTAATGCAATAATCACTATCAGTGGTAGTGTAATGTTGGTAATGTGTAACAACTAAAACTCCTCTTGTTGACGGGCAGTGAGACGTGACTTATCTGAAATCTTTTCTGACATTTCGCATTAAACCTGAGTTATCGTGTGGGAGTATACGGGTATGGTGATGAAAATCTGTTTGACCACAGACCATTGCTGTTTTGCTCTGCATTGGCACATACTCACATTCCATGTATTAGTTAATGTTTTGCACATGGTTGATTTCAAGGGAAAGTGAATCATGAATGAATCATTTTGTGAGGTCCTGCAGTGAAGCTGGATTATTATGAAACCTTGTCATTACTTAGGACCATGTAAAAATTTGATTAGAATAGGAAAATGTGTTTTATATTATGACAGATATACCAAGCCATTTCCTGAGTTCATTTGCACAATCAGTTACACAGTTGTCCCACCTGACTGAGGGTGCCGGTTCCAGTGCTCAGCTTATAAAGCGCCCATCCTGGCACAAGCAGGATGGAGGAGAGAGCCAGTACCCAGCCCAACACGTATGCCCAGGCTGGGTACACGTACCAGCGATTAAAGGTCAGAGGCTGGTACTTCACAAGAGAACATATAAAAGAGCCCTGAAAAAACAAGAGGACATTTTTTGTAGATGATCTTGGATTTTGTATGCATGTGTTACTGTCTCCAGGTGTTGTTTGTATTGTGATACCGAGGCTCAAACATTGAAACAGTGAAAGCCCAACTCACCAGTGAGACCAATGGAGTGAGGTAGAGCCAGCAGATTTTGAAGAACAAGTTGACATGCATACCTGTCATGTCCTCTATGATGCCATATAGCCGGTCTGCCCCTGGATAGGAAATGAGGTTGGATAAATACTATATAATGTTTGTGAAAAACTTGGTGTAATTTGAAGGGGAACTAGTATTGTGGGGCCCTGGGTTAGCTTTGTCAAGTCTGAGAAAATAACCCTGATGATGTCATTAGGGTGATGTCATCAGGGTTATCTCGGCTGGACACAAAGACTGTTCAAGACTACAAATAACAGAAAGCCTGCATTACAACCTGTAGATGTGTGTTACCAGACAGGGACAAAAAATGATATTGGATGCATTATGGCAAATGAAGGATCAAGCATTTTTGTTTAAGTTGACTCATTCTAGGAAGTAAAAGTCAGAATATCTCAGCCTCTGCTGCTTTGATTTTCATCATTCTTTTTTAAAATCTGTCTCTTGTGAGTCCCCCGATTTTATGTCGGTCCAACACTAAATAACTGGAGTACCTTTTAAAACAGCATACCCACCAAATATCCATCCCATCGCCAGGGATTCAAACACGCAGAGAAAGAGGATGCAGGCGCCATTACAAGCATAGTAGTCAAACAACTGGAACACATACATCCCTCCCTGGGGACAACAGCAGAGACATTCATGTGCCATGGGTTTACTTAATTTTACTGTAGATGTCAACCTCAGATGTATGAAAGCCTATTCCTGCCCATTACAATATGTCAACTATTACATTTTAATAAGAAAAATGTCATCATAACCTGAAAGTATCTTCTTATAATGAGAAATCTTTAAATTAAAAAAGGTCATATAAACATTTTTTGGCAGCAATACACAGCCATACTGACATAATGAATAATAAATTTAATATAACCCTCCATACTGACCTCAGTGATCATGACAAGCTGAGAGAAAAAGCATGTGAGGCAGAAGAGGAGGAGGAAACGTTCCCGTCTGCCTGCCCTGCGCATCACTGTGGGAAACATATCTATGATGGATGTCATCACCACTTCCATTGCGACAAACTGCACAGAGAGAAGACAAGACAGAATAAGTACATTTCCAAATGTAAATGTGTGTCTCCAAATGGAGTTCGTGCACATCTTACTTGTGTGTCCAGGCCCAAGAGAATGAGCATGACAAAGAAACAGATGGACCACAGTTGAGGCAGGGGCATCATGGCTACAGCCTGAGGGTATGCAATGAACGCCAGGCCTGGACCTGGAGAACAAGAGAGTGAGAATGGATGCTAGACGGGGTCACCTTATATCTGCTTTTAATTTACACAATGAAGGAGCAAGTATGGAAGAGGAGAAACACAACAGTACAACACAGCCCTAACCCTAAGGAAAAACTTTATTTCTATGATTATTTATAGTTTTTAGTCACACTTTTTGGTAGGAGGAAGATTAAAGAGGAAGTGTGGGACAAAAACAGGGGAATAAGTGAATACAATTAACATATCTCAAGACCTCCTGACAATCAACTAGAGAACTGTACTAATGCTGGCGAGCTGGAAACCCTGAGCATGAAGGCCCTGAACACCAAGCATAGCTCCATGATCACACCCAAAGCGATACCAGGGTGTCCCAGTGCATACCAGAGCAGGAATGCATGCAATGCAACTGCTGTGTCAACCAACTGTGTGCCTGCTCACACTGATTTGAGGCGGAGGAAGTGTTGCCATGCTTGTCTGAGGTCGTCCTCAAGATGGCAGCAAAGATTTTACCCATCATGAACTAGCCAGCCTACTCGCATGATGCTTGGGAGTGTAGGATGTTTGCATCCTAGTGAAACACCATTGTTTAATGAAGGTCATGTGGTCACAAAATGTCAAACAAAATGCAAAATATGAGCTTGAGACCTTGGAAATTGTAGTTTGACAAAAGAATTCTTGGCACAAGGTCCACTTACTGAACATTTTTTCATCACTTTCTAATTTCTCTCACAATATTGCTTTATAATTCTCCCCAAAATGATCCTGCTCACTCCAAAGGAACACTAGCCCTAACTTTAGTTACCAACTGTTACTCTCCTCAACCTCACACCGGAGGCCTAATCTGCCAGGCCAAAACATGTTACCATACTGTAAGAAGTTGCCAGAAGTGATGTGATGTTTTGTATCACTGGGCCCAGAAAGACATCAGTTGAATCTTTCTGAATATCTCTGGTTACCTGACTCAGCCACTTCTGCGATGGGAACGCCCTGCTCATGAGCCATGAATCCCAGCACAGAGAAGACAGCAAAGCCAGCTACCACACTGGTGCCACTGTTCAGCAAACACAGCCACAGACAGTCTCTACAAAACACAAAAACACAGCATGTATAATTCATTTTTACATCATTTTTTAATGTGTTATTTTAATGTTAATAGCTGTTGTCTTTAGGTGCATCTGTCAGAAAAGCCTCAAACATCAAGCCGAGTCACACGCTGACAAATACTTACTTATAGCAGTTGTTGTTGTAAGTGTTGTAGCTGCCGAGTACAGCTAAGGAGCCCACACCCACGCTGTAGGAGAAGAAGATCTGAGCCCCAGCCTCCATCCACACCTGCTCCAACAGAGCAACAGTGAGTGCATTTTGTACACCTACAGTATATAAACAGTATATCATCAGTCTGCTACCTGAGGGTCTGTGAGTCGTGAGGGTTCGGGCAGAAGATAAAACACCACTCCTTGTAGAGCCCCAGGAAGAGAGAGTCCACGAATCAAAAGAATTAACAACATCACATAGGGGAAGGTAGCAGTGAAATACACCACCTGGGGGGAAAGGTGACTGTTCAGGTATTTGAAATGTGTACTGTATACACAGCTAGTGCAGATTTAGGGCTTATAGGCTATACCTTTCCTGTAGACTTGACCCCTTTCCAGACACAAAAGTAGCAGGTGACCCACATAGTGATAAGGCACAACAGCATCTCCCACCTGATGCTGCCTATTTCCTCAATCCCCCCCGAGATAGCCAGCACCCGATGACTACATGGACAAAAAGATAAACAAGAATAAAATGTTTTATGAGACTTGTTTTTCTTACATGAAATGCCAAGTAAAATGTTTTTTTTTTTAAATTAGACTAAGTTTTAAATTAAATTTAGAGGAACATGTTAATATACACAAACATACTCCCAGAACTCTGTGGCAGCAGAAGTTGTGTGGGTCTGGTTGGTCCATCTGAAGGTGTTATTTCTTGTTGAAAAGTCTACACAGTCTTCTGATAGGTGACGGGAAAAAAAGAGAAATGTTGTCTTTGGGTGTTTTGCCATGTTGGTGACATGCAAAACTTTTATGCATGCTACAATTATTGGCAAAAAGTCATAATGTGCTTTGTTCTGTGGTTTTGTTCCATCGTCTCATAATTAGGAAATGTTTCTCAATGGTTTAAAGGTCCATTTTCTTTCATTCTTAACCATAAAATGTGGTTTAGACTTTCTTCAGGGAAAATATTTTGACGTCACAATAGAAAAAGCACAGGTTTAAATGAAAAGGTTACTCATTTGCGTGTTTCAAAACATTAAACCCTTATCAAAATTCACTGCAACTGCTGTATGAACTCTGTGCATTTTACCTGTGTTCCAGTAGTTGTTGCAGCTGGACCAGGGGAGCTGGGAACTGAAGGAGAACACCAGGTAAAGCAAAGCCCAGGACAAAATAATGATGTAGGCCATGCAGCTGTAGAGGAGGATCAGCTGCCCGCCATAGCCGATACCTGCGGGGCCAGGTTAGGTACTTTCAGTTATACAGAAACATTACAAAAAGCTTAGTTCCTCCATTTACCCAAATTGCTTTTTTTTCCCAGATAGTGGGAAATAGTTCCATAATGAAACTAAAAGTAACTCCTGCAGCTAACCCATCATAATTTAGAGATTAAACTGTTACGTTATATTTTTTTTCTGTTTGTCCAGCTTTGTGTGGTTTGTGAAGTTTTTGCATTACTCTGAAAGGGTCCTGAACATTATACCTTCTGCCAGTGGGCATAGCTTCCTCCAGCAGGTGATGGCCCCCTCCTGGGTGTACTGGCCCATGGCGGTCTCCAGCAGGAACAGGGGTACGGCACAGGTCACCACAAATACCAGATATGGCACCAGGAATGCACCTGAATGTACAAATTACATAACAAGGCATATCTGTATTACAGTTTTTGGGGCACAAGTAGTGATGCTCATATTTGCTTACCCCCTCCGTTTTTGTAGCACAGGTAAGGAAACCTCCACACGTTGCCCAGGCCGACGACATTTCCCGCTACAGCCAGGAGGAACTCCACCTTACTGCCCCAGTGCCCTCTCTCCTCTACCTCGGCTTGCTTGTCATTTGTTGCACATTTTTGACTCAACATACTCAAAAGCTCAGTCTGAACCCAGTCTTCCTCTAAACCTCTATGCATTGTGTCCAGGTTTTTCAAGTGTTTATATTCACTGTTAAATCTGTGTCATTTAATGTGCAACTGCCTGCACAGTTAATCAGTTGTCAGTGGAAAAATAAATTATCTCCAGTCTGAGGAAGAACTGCAATTTCTACATTAACAACTGATTAGAAAAGTCCAAATTTCTTGTTTCCAAAACTGATATTTATAAATTAAACAAATGCAAAGTATTGGTTTAAATATTGGAAATCCTCTTTTCAACTTGGAATCAAATGCCTTTTATAAAAAAAACTGCAAAACATTGAGTAAGACATTCAGCAGTCTTGTGGTATAACACCAATACTCATCATGAGTGAGTCAAACATTTATGTAGGCTGTAGGTTGTGACATATACAACAGGCCTGAACTAATCCTCAACTGTGTCTGACAGTCTGTATATACATAGTCATTCAGAAAGTATTCAGACCCCTTCACTTTTTTCACATTTTGTTATGTTGCGGTCTTATGCTAAAATTGTTTAAATTCATTTTTTCCCTCATCAATCTACACTCAATACCCCATAATGACAAAGTGAAGACAAAATGTTAGAATTTTTTGCAAATTAATTAAAAAGGAAAAACTGAAATAATCCATTGACATAAGTATTTCTCCATTTCTCTTGATCATCTTTGAGATGTTTCTACACCTTGATTGAAGTCCACCTGTGGTAAATTCAATTGATTGGACATGATTTGGAAAGGAACATATCTGTCTATATAATGTCTCACAGCTGACAAAGCATATCAGAGCAAAAACCAAGCCATGAGGTCGAAGGAACAGCCTGCAGAGCTCAGAGACAGGATTGTGTCGAGGCACAGATCTGAGGAAGGCTACAAAAAATATCTGCTGCATTGAAGGTTCCCAAGAGCACAGTGGCCTCCATAATTCTTAAATGGAAGAAGTTTGGTTCTGAGATCCTGTGTGGTTTGTTGTGGGTAATCAAGCTGTAGAGATTGAGCATTTACAGTGATTTCCAGCATATTTTCCCCGGTGTCCAAATTCTTCACTCCATGGCAGTAATGTAATGTGTGAGGTCAGATGTTCAGAGCACTGGAAGTTGCAACAGCAAAAAATTCAAGTGACTTACACTAACATTAAAATGATTAATGGCTTTATTTGTTGCACTTTCTTTAAGAATTACAGTAGCAAACACATTAAAGCAATTAAAGACATATTTGCATTAAGTGTGCTTATTTTGAACTGCACATCTGTTTTTCAAAAACTTTTCTGACAGATACACATTTCTGTATTTTCTTTGCATAGCATTTTGTCCTGGCTGCATGAGTCCAGTGATCAACACATAGATAAGCTTGACCTGCAAAACATTTGTAATCACATCGACCTAAAGCAGAGGAGACAGCAGGCCCAGCATTATCAAAAAGAAACCTGTGAGTGTAATCTGTCCAGCTCCACTGGTTTCTGTACTCCTGTCTCTAAGCTGCCTCTGCTCACCAGATGTTAGATGGCATCGTTTCATGTTTCCAGCTGCGTCCCACACCAGCAGCTCAGCCTGAGCAAAGCAGCAGCTGGATGTGTACCTCACCCACAGTGGCTGAGATGAGTCCAGTACCCATTCAGACACATTCAAAGGGGGGTCTCCTTTCTCTAATCTGGCCTTGTGGTGGTGATGGTGGTGATGGTAGCCTCCACTGGTTGTCTCCTTCCACTGTGCCTGGTGCTGGTTGGAGCCAGGCTGGGTCTCTTCCAGGCTGTCCCCTGTGGGTGGGGGGTTGAGGAATAAAGTCAGAGTGCCTTCACCTTTCTGTAGCTGGAGGGCAGCGAGGCCAGAGCGCCCCCTATCTGACACGGCCAGAGATGTACTCCAGTTAGACTCATTGCAAGTGGGAGAGCAGGAGGACTGCAGTCGTGCAGCAGAGCAGGATGGAGGGGACGTGTCAGGATCCTGCAGGAGACAGAGGAAGTGATGTCAGTGCCATGCATGGAAGAAAATCAGAGTGTGAGATTAATCAATGAGCTGCGAGAGAGATTTATACATAAATAAAAATCTCCCGTTTGTTTTCAGTAAATACTCACGGGGGGAACCACAGTCAAGTAGGCCACTGCATAATTTGAGTCAGGAGACTCGTGAGCACGCACGGTGAGAGTCAGGGTGACAGTCGCTCCTGCCTGAGCTGTGGCAGGAGTGTGGAGGTGCACCTGACCACGGAAAGACCCTTGTTCAGCAACGTGGAACCTGAGGGACAGAAACTCAAAGTTGCCTATATTTCCACAATAAGCTTTATTTTTTTTCTGTCATCACATACATATTTTTTGGTTGGTAAATGTCATAAAACAGAAACTGACTATATTACTTTTCCTGAATATCATTTTTTCTTTCCTAAAATAGCCTTCATATTACAGTAAAATAATCAGCAACTATTCTGATAATCAAATAATTGTTTTAGTCATGTTTTTAAGGAAAAATGAAAAAAATTTGCTGGTTTCAGCTTTTCAAATGTGAGAATTTTAAATTTGATGTGTCATACATGACAATAAAACTTAATATCTTTGGGTTTTGGACTGTTGATCAGACAAAACAAGACACTTGAAGACATCACCTTGGGCTCTTAAGAAATTAGAACGGGCATTTTTCACTATTTTTGGGGCATTTTATTTTCGGCCAAAATGATAAATCGAGAAAATAATCAGTGTAGATCATTCGATAATGAAAATAATTGTTAGTTGCAGTCCTAAAGAAAGGTGTCCTTCTCTTCACTCCAGGGCTGAGGATAGATTTTTTGCTGTACCTGTGAGGTCCTCTTGTATGAAGATATGCACAGTCATCATCAGCAGTCAAATTGAAGAGCCGGGCTGGGCCGTGGTTCAGGATGTCAAAGTCCACCATTGTGCTATGACCAGGTACCAGGCGGGGGACAGATAACACCTGAAGATATAAAGACACACAAATTATGTAAGATTACCACAAGTCTTGTGTATTTGAGGTACATCAGTGTGAAATTGTATGAGTCTATCATTTTAGAAAATCCACCAACACAGTTGTATGAAAGTTGGTCAAGTAGCTGTAATTTGACATTATGAGCTCTCTCTTAAAGCAGTTAGTCATTAAATTTGTCTGCTGTTTGGTGTTGGGCTGGAAGGGTACAGTGGGTTTACCGCAGCTTGCATGCTGAAAACAGGAAATGACAGAACCAAAACAGTAAAGTTGCGGGACGTAAAATCAAAACAAGGAGCTAAAACGCTCAATAGAGCTGAGAGAAACTGCAAAATTAGGTGATAATTCTCTGTGGTTTTGTCACTACGAGTGATCCCTTTCACATTATATACAGTCAATATTGACTGGTGCAGCTTTTAATTTATGCTACATTATTTAGGAATGCTTATACAGTATAATTCTACAATGATCAATGAAGAATATTCTGTCCAACATTACGTTGGAAGGCAGCCTCCCTCACTATTGGGTTACCTGTATCTGAACGTGAGTGGGCTGCACCATCTCTGTGGAAACCCTCTCCAGCTTGTTTGCTCTGCTGTCTCGGCCTGTGAGTCGAACACAGAAGGGAACTCTGGGAACAGAGTCCACCCAGCCAACCAGCTCCTCCACAGAGTAGGATGATGAAGAGGAGGAGGAGGTGGAATTCAGCCACACCTGCTTGAGGCTCTCCCCTTCAGCTCCCAGTAGTGTCACGTGACTGAAAGAGGCCTCCTCGTCTGGAGCCAGACCTGTCACAGCCAGCACCAGAAAGGCAGAGACGCCTGGGAAATCAAGAAAGCAGCATGTTAAATGGCAGAGACTCCACATTCCTTGGTGGCACTGATTAATCACTAACTATATTAGAAAGAAAGAAAAAAAACCTCCTCACCTGCAACAGGACTACCCTCCACTCTGGCCAGACCTGGGTGTGTATCATTGGTTACAGTGGCAAAGTAATACAGGAAATCTACGCTGCTGTCACCTGGGGGTGCAGTTCAAAAGTGCAGTTACAGTACATAATAACTAATGCACCTGTAATTTGGATCTGATTGATGTCTAATATGTTTTTTCTTTTACCTATTACATTGAATGTGATGGGTCCGTCACACTTGGTTAACAGTTTCCACTGGCCTGGCTGGATAGGAGCAAGCAGGCGGATGCGGTACAGACCCTCGAAGCGCTTCAACTCTGCCAGAGGGCCTTGCTCGCTCAGCAGAGACTGGCTTTGCCCTGAAAAGGAGTGCAAGATGGGCTTATTATATTATTAAGTGCAAAGGAGAGTTGTGGTATTGGAAGAATGTTTGCGATTGTTCAACTAAAAAGTGGACACACAGCAATCCCCAGATGGAAAAACATACTGCCGCGATATAGCCTCCATCACTAGCTTACATACAGTAGATTGTACCTCTGTCTGTGTTAATAGACTTATTTTGAAACGTGTGTGCAGGATGTGGCTCTACAGTTACCTGAAGGACCTATAAGGGTACACTCTATCAGGACACCAGTGACGTGTAGGGTGACGTTTTTTATGGAGCTGTCAACTCTGAAGGAATGGGAGGACGTCAACTCTTGGTCACTCTCCACATGGAGGAGGGTCACCTGGGGAGGGAAGGAGAAAAAGTTGTTGTGCTCAGCATATCGGAAAACAATAAATGCACATGTACACACTTCTAAGAAAAAGCCAAAACGTTAGGCTAGGCTAGGCTGTTGTGTTTTATTATCTGAATTTAATTGACAATTATTTGCCATTAACCATTAAAGGATCTTGCTGCTGTACCTTGTCAGCAGCTGTGTTATCCTCCACTATGGTAGAGACATCGTGGATCTCAGAGTTGGTGGTGAATATTGTCAGTCCTCCTGATAGGGAAGACAGGGAAGAGTAGAGAGAGAAACGGTCCAGAGACAAAGCTTCCCTACTCCTCCTCTTTCTCCTCTTCCTCCCCTTCCGTCTGCTCTCTGTCGTGTAGCTGGGGTCGTCAGTTAGGAGAAATGTCACCTGTGGGAAAATCAGCCCAGAATGTGAGCGATTGTAGAGCTAACATGAAACATGATAAAAATACAATGTGTTTGATTGCAGTCCTCTTGCTGTCACAGCTACGTAAAAGTAAAAATAAAGGACACACAAAGGGGGGTGTTTTAATATCTGCTGTTCATCTTACAAAGAGACTCATATTCATAAATGACAACTGCATGTGTACATTACCGAAGACAATGTGGATTTTAATTAAAGAAGTAATTCTCTTAAACTTACCTTGCACTGTTTCTCAAGTGTGAGGGCCTTCACCGCATCAAACAAATGGGCATCTTTAGGGGAAGCATCAGTGAACACAAAGATCTCTGACAGTGGTGGACTGTGAGTGAGTGCCAGCTGAAAACACACAGCAAGATGGGAAATTAGCTGCCACGTGTGCTTGCATGCATACGTTCTCATACTGTACACACACCTGATCACTTTGAGTGTTAATAAAAAAAAACAGCATCTAAATTTACCTGAATGGCAGAGAGGCACATCTCTGGTTCATCTCCTCCTCCCAGCGCCATCAGGTTCTCCAGGTGCTTCATGAACTGGTTTGGGTCTTCAGTCTCATACACTGGTCCCACCCCTGCATAGAACAGTGGACTACAAATGTTAGATGGTGAGCAAGCGATAACAACAATTAGCGATTAGAATGCTAACCATTAAATTTACCTTCTGACAGCTTTGGAGGTTCATTTAATTGCTAAGACAAAATTCAGAAGGCCTTACATCATATGTGAGGGAACAGTTCAGCAACTTGGGAAATACTCTTATTCACATTCTTGCTGAGCAGTAAGTCAAGCCAAGTCAAGTTTATTTGTAGAGCACACAGTATCATATAGAAGCCACTCAAAGTGCTTTATAGAATGATAAAACAGTAAAATGGTAAAATTAAAAGTAAAATTTGGACACAGGCAGACATTATACACACACTTACACACACACACACACATGCATGCACACAGACCTAGTTAAAAGCTAAACAAAACAAAAATGTCTTTAGTTTGGAGCCGTTAATGGGTTTAGCAGGGAGGCCGGTAAAAAGGGCTTTACAGTAATGTAGTGTGCTGGTGACAAAGGCATGGACACGTGTTTCTGAATCTGCTTTGAGACATTTCTGAGTTGATGTTTTGGGTGATTTTGCTAATGTGTGAATTCATTGTAAATCAACATCAATAGTGACTCCCAGGTTTTTATCTTGGTCAGGGATGGCAAAGGACTCCAAGTAGATGCAGACCTGTTGCCACTGTGCCTTTGCACCGAACACTATGATATATGTTTTGTCTCTGTTCAGCTGCAGAAAGTTTATATGATTAGATGACAAAACTGATAACACGCTTATGTTTGTGAGGTAAATATGAAGCTATAGTCAGCAGCCAGTTAGCTTAATTTAGCACAGAGACTTGGGAGGAAACAGGGAAGAAGCCTGACTGGTTCTGTGCAAAAATAACAAAATCTATCTACCAGCACCTCTAAAGCCCACTAGTTAACAGGTTAACAGGTTATCTTGCTTGTTTAATCAGTAAAAAAACAAAAAAACAACAAAGTGTAAAAATGACATTGCGATTTTATGGATTATGTGCTGGATTATTTTTTGGCCAGGTTAGATAACATCCTTCCATTCCCACTGTTTGTGCTAAGCTAAGCTAACTAGCTGTTGGCTCCAGGAATGAAAGAAAATGAAGTGTATAACCCAAACCGTTACTTTAAGATAGACCAGATGGCACAACAGTATGTGGCTACTCAAACACGACCCCATCACCCATATGACTGTTGAAAATGGTATTCCAAAACTGTGGGAATAACTATGCTGCTTTAACAGCCTCCACTCCTTTAGGAATGCTTTCCACAGAATTTTGTAACCGCAGGGATTTGTTCCCACTCAGCCACAAAAGAATTAGTGAGTCACCATACCAGCTCATCCCAAAGGTTTTTGATGAGGTTGAGGTCAGGGCTCTGTTCAGACCAGTCAAGTTCTTCTACAACATTCATTTTTGTGCACGGGAGCATTGACATCTTGAAACAAGAAAGGGTCATATCTGTACACAACAGTTAGTCATCATAAAGACAAGTCAGACCATATGACCCTGGGTTTTTGATCTTATGCCAATCAATCTATCAATCACCATAAAAAATATATTATCATCATTGATAATCAACATTAAAGAAAAAAACATGTGACCAAAGAAATATCTATTAGTAAAACATAAAAAAGCTAATGCATTCGTTACATAATAACAAATCAATAAAAGTGATTTAGATCTTGTCTTCAGGCAGATATCTCCAGCTCTACTGTATATCTGACTGAAAATATCTCGAAGGGCTCCTGTTTTCATTCAAGACCGTGACAGACAAATATCCGCACCCTCACCTGGGTCATGGAAGGGCACAAGCAGAAAGGTGCCAGCCTGGCCGGGGCTGTTGGCTCGGCTCTGGATGATGGAGTGGGCCCGGAGGCGAGCAGCGGTGATCTCATCGAACATGCTGCCCGTGGTGTCAATGACAAACACCAATGCAGGGACCTGCCGCACACTGAAAAGTCTGCCGAAATGTTTGAGGAAATTAGGACATACTAAATGCACTTAACAGTTGAGATTTGCAACACGATATATTTGGGAAGCTGTGGGTCTATAGCTGTGGGTAAATATTATTCAGCGCTTTCTATTCAGGCAAAATGCAACCAATGTAACTGTGGTGAAACCTACTTGAGGAAGGTTTTGTGGCCCACTGTGTCTCTGAGGTCTCTCAGTACAGTCAGGGTGGCCTCAGTAGCCAGAGTGGCAGCTTCCACATGGAGGTAATGATGAGGGGAGAAGAAAGGTGAGGTGCTGTCCTTGTTGATGCCCCCTTTGGCCTCCATATAGCGGCTGCTGTCGAGAATACCTCCATGACTACATTTTCCTGAAAAAGAAATAGCATCTTCAAAGCGCAACAGAACCCAAATTTGAGTTTGAAAAGTAAGAAGCCCGGTCCCAATGCATTTAGTTGCTCCTTTGGTTTTTTGGCAAGACTGCTGCTATTGGTGGCTGAAGTTGCACTGACATACCCTGAGGTTTTGGAGGAAAAGTGCTGAAGTAGCCAGTGGTGAGCAGCTGGGAGTCTTGCTCTGCCTTTGTCAGTCCTGGCAGGAGGTTGTTTCGGCAGGTGTCGCTGAAGCACTCCATACATGTAGGAGTGTCTTCTGTGGACAGAAAGGACAATGGTTTACTTTATCACTGTCAGTGAGGCCCATTAAAGCTCCAAACTTCTACTGTAGCAGTAAGCCCTTTTCAAAACACTGATACTCTGCTCTTATCTTTGTTTGGGTTTTGGGATTGAAGGTCTTTTTTTTCCCTAAGTCTTGGTTCATGTTGCTGTTTGAGATAAAAATGGGATCTAATGAGTGGGCCGGTTTCAAATCACTCCTCATGTTCAAGGTCATGTACTATGGCACTGTGAGGTAATGGGTAATATTTTCAGTTTCACCATAATAGATAAATAATACACCTTATACTGGCCACATTGTGTTAGAAGATTTGTTCTCATGCCATGCAACATGTTAACTGACTGGGCACAAACACTGCCATGGAACAAAAATATACCACAGCAGAGCAGCATAATAAAGCACTATGCATCCATATTTACAACAGATGGTCTGTATTATTGGTCAGGGTGGCTTTGTACTTTGAAAACATTGAAAACAAAACATGGTTAAGATATGACATGTTAGATGTTCCTGTATACAGTCATGATGACAATCTGAATTCTTGCAATGTTGGATTTTAGCAATCAGCCAATAAGTAGTTGTACATTTGGAAACTAGGAAAGGTGTCACCAATGGGCCTAATTTTTAAATCTTGGATACATATTTACATTGCTGGCTCTTATTTTGTGCAAATTTTGAAGCATCATGCTTTAACAACTTTTTGAAGTGATAGTTATCATTGCAAACTAAAAATGAATGAATATAAAGATTCAGATAGATTTGATTTAGGATATTTTACAGTGTAAGTAAAATATAACAGTGAAGCTCAACAGTGAATACTGGTTCCACCACCAAGCTAGACCACGAGTGTTACGGTTACTCTTTCCTTCTTCTCCTGTATTTACAATGAAACTTTTCAGACCTACCTGCACACCTGTTTTCCACTGGTCATTATCCTCATATAGAGGACTGTATATAGTCCAGATTGTTTATGTTGCTAGGTGTGGTTGTACAACCAGCCAGATTGTTGCCTGTTCTCTGTCTGACATTGTGTGTTTTTACCTTTGTTTACCTGCTTTAAGTGCCTTTCCACTGACAAACCACTCAACTAGTTAGTTAAGTCTTGCCTCAGCCTGCCCTGCCTGTTTGTCTGCATTTGCACCTGCTGCTATACTCAATGGTGACAAATGTATTACTATAGCAAGAATATAGGGAAAAACCTTACAGCTGTATTGTACGTGTGTTGATTTTGATCATCATGATACACTGCAATAGATAAAAATGACTGAAACACACTACAATAAAGACAACCTATCAAGAAAAAGGGAGTCTACAAACTATAAAAAGAATATATATGAGCATTTGACTCTAAATGTGGTAGTATACAGCGATACTAATTCGCATATCATGAACTTATGTACAGCAACTGTTGAAAAATGCCCCAAGTTCTATCTACAATATCAAATTCTTGATCTTGATTCTTTTGCCTAAGTATATTTTCCAATATCTCTACAAGTTTGGGCAAATGCATACAAAATCACATAAAACTAACCTGGTAGCACTAACCTGCTACCATTGTTAAACATTACATGAGATCAAACTGTTCATATGTGCAAAACTTAAACTGTAGTAATTAAATTTCTTATAAAATCATTCAAGACCATATCATCACACTATGATTCTGCTGAAAGTCAATATTACCTTGAGCCACAGGGATGGCAGGCTCCTCTGGCTGCAGCAGGTGCAGGTATATGGAGCGTTGGCCCATCTCCACCCAGTTACTGTGGCTGTAGAAGTCCTGGCATAAGACGGAGCATTAACTTACATCATTGCCTTAACACACTTAATTCAGTCTTGTGCATAGCAGTCATTTCAGCATGTCATTTCAACATTTCAAGTGCTGCTGCTGTGTACCTGCAGGGAGTGAAATAGCTGACCCAAGCTGTAACGGGCACTTTGGTACTCATTGGCCCGCACTGAGAGGAGAGTCTGAGCCCAGAACTGCCGCAGCAGCTCCATGGCACTGTCCACACGCTCTGAATCAAAGTGGTACACCGGGTTGGACCTGGTGGAACTCAGGAAGTCCATGGCCGCGTTAGACTTCACCACTTCGCCCACAGCTCTCCAGAAGCCACGGCCCAGTCTGGTCTGAGAGGAAAATGGTATGATTTTTACCATGAACAAACAAATAGAGCAGTTCCTTTATATTTAACAACAAGGATCGTTGTAACTGTTCAGCTTGTAATAAAGCTCCCATTAAACCCTTTGTGGAAAATATATCAGCTTTCTTCACTTCTTCACTATTGACCTTCAATCAATTTTGTAAACCAAAAGTAGGTCTTTTATATTATTTTTTTGTTATCCCGTAGAGTAAAAATCCTGGGGCCTACATCAGCTTACCTGTTCATCTGCATGGCTTCCCTGGTGTTTTTTAGTGCCCCTCAGAGTCTCCAGGGTGACATTGAGAATGGCCTGCTCTGTGATGTACTGGTGTGTGTGCGAGTTCCAGGACAGCGTTAACACTCGTGACCAAAAGTTTGGGAGGAAGCCCATGCATGGTAAAGCCAGGAGGAGAAGGTAAGCGAGTATAAACCAGTGCATCTGCCTCCAACTCCCTTCCCAAATTCTTCCTCTGCCCGCCTCTGACATCATGTCCTGGAGATAAGGTTGATGCTTCAGATCCTGCCCATATAAAATAAAACAAAACCAATATTTTTGATGGCATTTAATAAGTATCGCAGAATGCCCTACTTCAATGTAACAGTTCAGATTTACCTTTCGTAGGAATATTTGAAAATGTATCATGCCAACACACCACTGACACATTATCACCTTGTAAAGTTGATGTGGCTAACGTGCTAGCAAATAAGACTAGAGCAAACAGTTGCTTATTTTCACATATCCAGCAGACATGTTTTGTTTTTGTTTTTGTTTTTCTAAGCTGTCTGCTGCTGCTGCTGCTGCTGTTGCTGCTGCTGCTGCTGCTGGAAACAACACTGATGAGAGTGCTGAAAGTGAAGTTGCAGGCTGGAAAACAATGAGCTAAAAGATGCTAAAACACTCCAAAGAGCAGAATCGGGTGATAATTCTCTGTGTTCATCACTACAAGTAACACCTGTTACATTACACAGAGTAATTCAATCCATTGTGCACAAAAATATTAATTTGGGCAGCTTTAATCACATTTTTAAGCTTTTTAAATAAATTTTGAACTATTATTGTTGCCTTTCCTGACACAAAACTGTTGTTAGTTCAGGCATTAAAACCCATTAAATCCAACTGACTACCATTACCAAAAGAGTTGTTTAATGATTCTGTAGAAAAGGCTCAGGCAGTACACATACTGAGCCAATTAATCACCATAGCAACCCAGCACAGGCAGGCTCCAGAAATTCCCTTTACCACACAGTCTCAGACTGTTCAGTTAATAGTAGCTATAGAGGCATGTTAATAGAAGCATGTGGTTATGTTGAGGTTAATTAATTAGTTGTGTTAAGTTAGTCCCTCATTGCATGTTTGTTACTTGGTGGTTTTTAATGCATTTATCATCAGCTATGGCAAGACAGCCTTGTTAAGTTTAATAATTAAGCTATGTGGAAATTGCTAGCCTTGATGTTGCACACCCAGTGTTTGAAGAGAGTTAGTTGTTTTTTGTCAAGTCATCAAGTAGTTTTTTTTGTATAGCTTTATTTTTATTTGTATTTATTGTGTATTTCCTGTTTAACCACATTAGTAAGGATTACTCTCCTATTTTAGACTACACACCCACTAGCATGAATCCCTCCACCCCCTGCATGGTGACCCAGATGGATAAGACTGAAGGACTATAACAGATTGTGCCTTAAACCTTCACTTAAGTTTTATAAACAAAAGTTCAGTCTCTGTGTCCTGACCTGACACTCCATATTGGTGAACAATCCTGATCTGAAAATCGTTGTCCGCTTGCTAAATGGATAGATATAAATTGACCCAACCCCTATGGCCCAGTAATGTTTTGTGCTAATTTGATCAGTTTGCGCCAGTCATCCATGTGTCCCTTTCTGTCATCACCCACTCCTTAACACCCCCCCTCCCCAAACTTCCTCTTGCATTTTTCTCAGCTTTGTCTGTACAGAGGGTCCTATTGTTCTTAGTCATCTTTATTCAGATACAATACTTCAGCTTTGTTCTCATAGTCTGTGCTTTCACAAGGGAGAGACTGAAACAAAGCTCAAAGCCTATAAACAACTGTTCCCTCTGCTTCCATTCAGCCAAATCCATTTTAATTGATTGCCATGGTTTCTTAAATTGAGAGCACAGAGACTCCCTCATTCACTTATTCTGCAGGAGTGATGCAATATCTGATACAAGTGCACTAATTAAAAGTTTTATTTTTGTATTTTAACACACATGTATACTGTGGTTCACCTAAAGCAACTGCTAATCTTCATATTTTGCATAGTTGGCACATCCACAAACGAATGAATCTCAGAACAGTATGTTAATATTGGGTGAGCTTAGCTTCACACCAGACTTCCTTCATTGCTACCGTGCAATAATATCATTTAGGAGTGTGCAAATATTTTTTATGCCTAAGGCTTTATTGCACAAATCAGTACATTCTATATCATATTTTTTAAATTATGGTTTGTATATTACCAGGAAACTACAAACATTTCATTAAAGCTGTACTTATAATTTAAGAATTTCTGTACACTCACCTCAGTTCATCCTCTTAGACTCTCTCTTCAGACACCGCAGCATTTAGCAGAGAGGCTGTAGAAGTGCAGAGGAACACCACACACGTACGTTTATATAGATCACAGCATTCTTGTCACAAAATTATTGAGTCTTCACATTTGTCTGTCCTTGGGCTTCTTGTCTCTGACCAGCTCCAATAAGAAAAATAAGATATAAGTGGAAGAAGGATTTTGTTGAGCTTGGATGAGAGGCTGGTTGACGCTGAGTGGTTAAACCATGAGGCAGAAGACATCTCGTTTTAGCTCCCCTACAGCCTTGCACCCCTCCTTGCCCCCCATTATTGCACGGTGCATTGATTCACCACAATAGAGCCGCATATATTACCAGCCAGGGTGTCCAACTTAGGCCTTCCCAACCCCCCTGCCCTCTATCTATCACTCTCTCTTTTCCTCACAAAACCAAAAAAAACAATTGCAAACACCACAACCCCTTCCTCTCCCCCTAGTTACCCCCATTTCTAATGGCAGTGTAAAGAAGGGCATCAGTTGCTAGCCAACGCAATAGGGACAGTGTTGAACTTCAGTTTGTTGGACTGAACATTGTAAAAGGAGATGAAGTGAATGATTGGGGTATTTTTCAGCTTTGGTCTTGTTGTTTCAGTGATTTGGGTCTGACATGTTTCTCAACTACCTTATAAGAGATAAAGTGTAGCTGTCCAGACCAAAATATTTCATCCTCTAAGTTAAGGAGTGAAAGAGAGATACTAATTTAAATAGTTGTAGATGTACAATTGTGTCTACAATACAGTATGTCTTGTTGTAATCTCCAAGCAAACCACCAAAAAAAACAACAGTCTTTCTGGTTTTTGTATTCATGTGATGAGCAATACTGAAAATGGAAGTAGATCAGTGGGAAGTTTGACTTCAAAGGAAGGGAAAAATAATTAATTTAGTTTTCAGGAATTCAAGAAACTGAAAACTCATCTCAACACCTCCACATTTAAGCCACTTAATCTTTTAGCAGATTGTTGATGGTTGTCTACTTCCAGTTGTTTCTTATTTTAATAATTAAATATATATAACCAACCTTCTGTCCTGCACTCTTTCTCACTGCACTTGTACTTGGTCAGCTACTTGAGGATTTGTACCACGGCTCTTTCTGAGTCACTGTCCTCTAACACTTCATTGTCCTCGCTTGTAAGTCACTTTGGACGAAAGCGTCTGCCAAATGAAAAATGTAAGCGTAGACTTTATCCGATGCATGTAACACCAGCTATGCGTTTAGTTGTAGAAGGAAAAGTCTGTAGGAGGACTACTCTGCTAAACTGTTGCTTACTGAAAGCCGGCTGCAGGTGAGGTTAGCATGTGTTTCCTGTTCACCTGCGGTACAACCACACTGTTTCTTACAGCGCTGATACTACCTCAACCTCAGTTTGCTGCAGCTTCTAGGTCCAAATGACCCAGTTTCCCCACTAACAGATGCCTGTCACATCAACCACATATATAACAGGTACTCTTTCTACCTGACCATATCCTCATTCAGAAGACGTGTTTGTGCCAGAAATCTGTCTGTATTCTTTTTAGTCTCATAAGAACAGTTAGAGTTAGAGTAACAGTGTAGGGGCATTATACTTTAGGCATTTTATTTTTCTGTCCTCACTCTGTGATGAATATCAACACAGTTCAGAATGCTTACAGGTTGTCCGTGAAACTCAAACCTCAGACAATAGGAAATCAGACAATGGGAAAAACATGACATTTGACTTTTGAGGCATAGATAGACAGAAAAGCTCAAATAAAACTGAAATGTCAGGAATCTGACACACTCTCAGACCAAAACAAATTATTTGGGGAAAAAATTGACATTACAATGGAAGCACCAACCTACAAGGTTAATCTACAAGGGACTACCTTGTAGGTCAAAACATTGCATTAATAACATTTTTGGGAACTTGCAATTTTCAGTGCAGACAACCTCTCCGTTAACTTTGGATGCTGTTTTTGTCCTGCACCTAGCTAGGGTCAGACGTGCACACCACTCACCTTTTTTGATAATTTTCATGAGTGACTAGGCCTTTATTGATAGTATATATGTAGCTATTATGGTGGCTGGGTCCACAGGACACAAATTTCACTTCTGAGTGCCAAGAGATTTACAACAAGACTAGGTCAAAACCTAGTATACAGCTGGACAGTGTATGGCCAATGAGTGAAATTGTGGCCAGTTTATTACAGGGATAGTCAGTGGTAGTGTCTATAATGTGAATTCCTGGATATTAAATGTTCATCTGCAACTTCTTTCTGTAGTTGTCCCAGTAATATTTGCTGGTGAAATGTACTGAAGAAGCATATCACATGATATGGTTAAGCTACGTTTGAGCCAAAAAAAAAAGGTTAAATGCAGTTGCAAGAACAATACTTTCCACTCATATCTTGGGATGTTTGATTTATCTTTCAAGAGAACTGATTTTACTTCTAATTATAATTAATTAGAAGTTATGATAATTATGATTTTACTTCTAATTATAATTAGAAGTAAAATCTGTTTCATCTGTTTCACTCTGCGGACGTCTCGTTTTTCACTCTGTATTGAGTGTTGGTTATTTGGGGTGCTTTAACTGTGCGCTCTCCCTCATGCTTCTATGCACTTTTTTTCCTGCCTCTTTCCCGTTTAAGGAGGCTGCGGTGGAAATTGTAAATGAAAGTTTTGACAGCATTTTGGAGCCATTCAGGAGGCTTATCACCGCCCGGTGCAGTTGAAGTGAAATCAAGCGCACCTCCAGAGCAGCCGCTCCACACTAACCTGATATAACAGCCTTGAGTCGCATGTTTTACCTGCAAGGCTCGTATTTTAACGCTGCTGTTCATTGTTTGTGGTGTGAACACGTCAGAGAAATAAAAAGTTTGCATCCTGGTATTAGTTCAGTTATAAAATTGTCAGCCGGAGAGCCAATCAGAATGAAGCTGCCGTGACAGCGGGGTAGGGGTTCACCGGGGGGGACACACTGTAGTGCTCGTTCAAGTCTCTAGTTATTGGATCCAGAAACGAATTCTACTCTATTCCAGTGAATGACCCTATAAAAATCAAAACAGCTGGATAACATCAACAGAGCTGGAAGTTTCCATGACGAAAGAAGCTGTTGAGATTGAAGCAGCGTCAGAAATTAAGATTGAGAAGCAGGAGATCAACTCCGGTTGTTCATATTATCTTTTAACAAGTCCCAGCACTGATATAACAAAGTGGACTATTGTAGCCTTCTGCTTTCTCTAGAAACACTCGGAAAAGAATGAAAGCCAGGAAGTTTTATAAGGGCAAAGCTGGTGAAATAATCTGCAAAACTGCGTCACTTCTAAACCTACAAATCAAAGATAGAGAGTAGCGATGGTTCACTTTATTTAAACTTTACTAAAATGTTCAAAGTAGCAGTTTATGTTCGTTTTATTTATTGTCAGGCTGCAGCTAGTGAGAAGTAGACTCCCAGTAGCCGGCTGGCGCAAGTGCGCAGACTTGGGACAGGCTCAGTGGCAGCCAGATTACTGGAAAAACCCGACCCTACACTTTAACCGAGTGTCAACATTAGGTAGTAGGCGTAGTTTCGGTTTGACTAAACACATACCCAACCAGAAAACCTCCTCATTCTTCTCGGGACACAGTCACAGTGACATCTTTTTTTTCGCAGAGGTAGGCATTTGGTACTTAGTTTTCATGATTGGAGTTAGTTGAACAATGTTTATTGACTGTATAGCATAGTGAAAAGGTCAGGATGTCTGCTGGTGTGTATGTGAAACCTAATATACCAGGTCAACTATTCTGCTTTTATACAGATTTTTTTGAGTCTTTCTGCCCTCCAACATTTACAAATTTTATCTTTTTGTTTTAATATTAGAAATTGGACAAACACATCCGCAGGTTTGTAAATTACATAATATAGAGGTTACAGATTGTATTTTGTAGATTAGTGTCTTATTAGTTATAATATCTATTTGTGTAATCCCCCCTACCTATCTAATGAACTATCATATTGTACTTGTATGCAGCTAATTAGACTTACAGGAAATGGAAACATAGACACACAGTTTTATAAGAAGGAAATCTCCAATCGTTGCTTTGCAGTGTCATATTATACAGAGTTTAATTCCCTTTACCTTTGTTTTTACAGCTGTAAGACTACTTGTTAAACAGGCATGATGGTGAACTGCTGTGGTCTGCTTACTGCCAATAAGGAACCAGGTACAGAGCTGATGCAAAACATATCTAATATATGTAAATGATGTTTTACTCACTCAGAAAGTGGATTTCCTCCTTTACCTTCATTGTTTTCACAACCGTAAAATCTCATGGAGAACTGACCAGTTCACTTCTCATTATATTGATCGATTGCTCAACCACATTATCTTGCAGTAATAGAATTATTAGTAAAATTATTTTCTATGTTAACCTGTGTTTATATTTTTTGTATGTTTTGTTTTGTTTTGTATCCAATAACTAAACAATGATAAGTTTAATTTTGTGTAAATAAATATATCTGGTAAAAAATACCAAAATTTGGCTCCTATAACTTGTGATAACTATGACATAGACTAAGCAATTCATTGATTAAAAGTGAAAATAATTGATAAATTTGTCATTTAAATAATCCTTATTTATGGCCTTACTATTAATTTCTGTACACATGCATGAATTACTGTGGTGGATTATATTGGCTTGTGTGTGCTGATATTTGCCCATGCAAGTGTGTGTGTTTGGGCCTCAGGAGGAGCTTTTCCAGAGTTCTTTAAAATGTAATATAAAAAGTACACATTCATGCTTGAGGGAAAGGATAAAATCCAACAATTCAGGAGCTTTAATTACAATCAGCAATCATAGCTTCATCCACAGAAAAGACAACAGTTGTCACACAGTCTTTGTGTTGTTTCTCTCTGTTTCTCATCAGTTCCTCTGAAGAGCATTGAAGTGGAGCTGGAGGTGAGGGACCATGTGGCTACAGTGGTCTCCACTCTGCTCTACGAGAACAAGGAGGACAAACCGCTAGAGGCTGTTTTTGTCTTCCCTCTGCCTGGAGATGCTGCTGTCTGTCATTTCAGCGCTAAGATCGGACAGACACAGATTGTAGCTGAGGTGAAGGAGAAACAGGAGGTGAGCTGGACAGTAAAGACGTACTCACTATAAGACAGTAAGAAGAAAAGACAGTAAACACACCAAACGTTACTCACGCGCGTCATCTGTGCTGCAGGCTCGTGAGGAGTATGATGATGCATTGAGCTCCGGTCAGCAGGCCTTCCTATTGGAGGAGAGTGAGCAGAGCCCAGATATATTCTCTCTGAGTGTTGGCAGTCTGCCTCCAGGAGAGAGCGCCTCCATCAGGCTGGAGTACGTCACTGAGCTGGCTGTGCAGGCTGATGACGGGCTGAGGTTTTGTCTGCCTGCTGTGCTCAACCCTCGCTACCAACCTCAGGGTAGGAAAACCAGCTGACACTTTCTGCTTATACACACCACACCTGTCCATACACAGTCATATACCTCATGGCTACAAAACACTCGCACTGCAAAAGCTGCTTTTAGAACAATGTGATGCACATTTCATGCATGCCTGGTAACTTTAGTTTGAAATATGGTAGTAATGTATTCACACTAACTTTCAGTGTTTCCATCCAAACGTCAATTGGGCCTTCTCTGAAATGGAGGTTAAGGACATTTTCAAGGAAATATTCATATTTTAGATATACAGATATTGATGTTGTCCAGAAGATGAATCCTGATGTCTCTGGTGATTCTCTGACACTTCCTTGAGCATCAGTGGCAAGTCAAAATGTTTCCAATACTTTGGTTTATGACCAAATTCTTGCAAAACTAATGACATTTCAATTAGGCTCAGCTTTACTTCAGGTTTGTTAGCAAATGTTAGCATGCTAACATAAACACACTATACTGTGATGGTCAGTAGTGAACACATTCTACATGTCCACCAGCATGTTAACAGGTATAATAAGCATTGCCACTATTATCATGTCAGTATGCTACAGTTGCACCGTTGTGTCTAAGTACTGCCTACCAAGCTGTTAGCATGGCTGTAGACTCTTAGTCTTCAATTAGTTCATTTTACTGGAAGCTATTATTTGGATTATATATTTTCTTCCCACTACTGTCTCACTGCTGCTTACATGTAACACAATGCCCATTTGATTATAGCATTTCTAACCTGTTCACAGGAAGTGGAAATAGAGGAAGTAGTGAAGGTGGCAGCGTCCAGGTGACGTCTGTTCCAGCCTCTCTGGTGCCCTACAGTCTGTCTTTCTCTGCCCGGGTGTCCTCTCCTCGTCCAGTCTCTAAAGTAGAGTCCAACTGTTCTCTGGACCCTCTCCAGTACCTCAACACAGAGCAAACTCAGGCCACGGTATGTAGAGTGCTCTGCTGTGTGTGATTGTTCCTCATTACTGAGAACAAGACATCACTCATGTATATATTTATATTTATGTGTGTGTTTTGTGAACTGCAGGTCAAGTTGGCTGCAGGACACAAGTTCGACAGGGATGTTGAACTGTTGATTTATTACAAAGACGCCCACCAGCCCACTGCTGTGGTGGAGGCAGGACAGGCCTCTGCCAAGCCTGGTGAGTGCAAATTAGAGAACTTGTTACTCTGCAAATCAAAATTTCATTCTTCTCATCATTAAACTGATGAGTTACATGTGTTGTAATAAATGATAAAAAGCAGATTTGTGGTCATTTTTCTGTCTCTTTCCTGTGTTTCAGGCACTCTGATGGGTGATACAGTGGTGATGCTGAGCCTGTACCCTGAGTTCCCCCAGGCTGTGATGTCTTCAGTCGCCTCATGTGGAGAGTTTGTGTTCTTGATCGATCGATCTGGAAGTATGGATTGTCCTATGCATAACAGCAACCAGCAAGAGACCCGCATTGGCAGTGCCAGGGTATTCATTATGTGTTAACTCTGTCATAAAATCATTCATAGTGTCCCTCTGACACAGCAGCCTTCACTATCTTTTCTTTCCTCCTTCAAGGATACTCTACTGCTCCTGCTAAAGAGTTTACCAATGGGCTGCTACTTCAACATCTACAGTTTCGGGTCCAGATATGAACACATCTTCCCGTAAATCACTCCCTCATTTCACTCAGTCCACAAAAAATGTGTTTCAGTCTTTGGTATCAGTGTTTGTACAAGTATGTGTGCATTGGTGTTCATGTATTTGTGTGATGGCAGTACGAGTGTGGAATACAGTGAGAAGACAATGGAAGAGGCTCTGAAGAAAGTTGAGAAGATGGGCGCTAATCTGGGAGGAACAGAGATCCTGAGGCCCCTCAAACACATTTACAGCCAGCCCTGCATTCCCAGTCAACCAAGACAAGTAATACACACACACACATACACACACACACACGCACACAAACACACACACACACACACAGTATTTCTTGCCAGTAACACCATACCATTAAATTATCAACTCAGTACTTCTTAAACTGTTCTGTTTTGTGACTTTACAAGTACAATCCTGAACTAACAGCTTTGTTGTAAATTCATACTCACCACACCTTGTTCTTCACACTTTACCATTAAAACCACTTGTGTTACTGAAACAGCAACCTGCCACTGCTCTCAGATAATTATGTGGATGACTTTCAGCAGATGTTGTGTGTGTCTGGGTGTGATGTTATTTAACCTACAGTTATTATGTAAACTCTCCGCCCCAGGTGTTTGTCTTTACTGACGGTGAGGTGGGGAACACCAAAGAAATTATAAATCTGGTGAAGAAGAACTCAGGCTCACACAGGTGAAACCACAAAAACACTCTCACACAATTCCCACAATATGTCCCTGTTCCTAGTGCTGTAAAAATGAAACTACTTCATTGCAGGTGTTTCTCTTTTGGGATCGGGGAAGGAGCCAGCTCTGCTCTTATCAATGGGTTGGCCAAGGAAGGAGGAGGTCACGCTCAGTTCATCACAGGAACTGACAGGATGCAACCAAAAGTAAGAAAACATTAAACAAAATGAAACTGTCAAATTAAACACTAAAACAGCAAATGTGTATTTGAATGTACGCCAGGGCTCTAGGTGGATAAGTAAGTAAATGGTCATCTTTTTTCCTTTTTTTTTTTTTTGGTCAGGTGATGCAGTCGCTGCGATTTGCTCTGCAGCCAGCTGTAGTGGACATCTCAGTCACGTGGGATTTACCAAAGGCAGTGTCTGTCACTGTCCTCTCTCCTCCAATCACAGCAATTTTCCAGGGTCAAAGGTCGCTGATTTATGCCCAGCTCACTGGACAGGTAGCAGCACCATGTCATAGAGAAATACCTCTCTGGTCTGGTCTGTTTTTTTTTTTTTTTAGCATTCAGCTATATGAACTATATATACATATATACTTTGATACTCAGCAGATTACTGTATACATATTTTTGTTTCATTAGGTATGTGATTACAGTAATAGATATAATCTCTAACACTGTAATGCTCTGTCAGAGTCCAGAGGCAGCAGAGGGCTGTGTGACAGTGAAGTACAGCCTGGCAGGTCATCCCTCTCAGAACCAGCTCCGCTTCAGTCTCAAACCTGCAGATGACACTGGGTAAAACAGGCTTTGGTCATACAGCACTGTTATACTTTGGGGACAACAGTAAAAAATAAAAGAATATTGCGCTGATGCATGGATATAAGTGTCAGCTCAGTGTCTGTGAAAAAGCAGCAGATCTGGAGCTTTTCATTTTCCTTTTTGCATACTGTTTTGACAAGTGTAGACAACTGTTCAGAACTGAGTATCTACACCACAAAATCAATATGATATAATAAAGTAAAATAACAACAACACATTAAACATCTTTTTAGATAAAACATATATATATTTTATGCTCTTTATCTACAATTTTAACATGTTTTTTGCAGTCATTGACACACGACTACTGATAAATTGAGTGTTTTTCTTTCTCCAGGAATCAAAGTTACCATGGAAACTTTAAATCTCTGAATACTTGCAAAACTCTAATGTCAGTATACTGAGATGTCTGATGTTTTAGACCTGATACATGATTAGCTAGACTGTAGATCTCTTTTATTTTACTGATACACATGAAGCATCACTTCATGTTCAACTCCTCTCTCTTGTCTGCAGACTAACAGTCCACAGGTTGGGTGCTCGGACTCTGATTCGCTCCCTGGAGATGGAAGAGAGAGAGCACAGAGGACAGCAAGATGGAGGAGTGAAGCAGAAGGTGGTGGAGCTCAGTGTCCAATCAGGAGTGAGCAGTTCCTTCACCGCCTTCATTGCTGTCAATAAAGGCGACGGGGAGGCGATTCAAGGGCCTCTGTTGCGCAGAAATGTTCCAGCACCCAGTGAGTGTTTCCAAGAAATGCTTCAACAGTATGGAAATCATAATTCATCATTTACAAATCACTCTTATTATATTGTATGTAATACTTTTAACTTCTTGTTGTGTCATCGCAATAAACTCAGAAACCAGTATTTTATTAGTTGATATTTTTTGTGAAGTAATTCTCATGTAATATTTTTTATTTTTTATTTTTTGTCTTAAGTGATGGGGATGGTGAAGATGTTTGGCTATAGAATGCCAGCGAATGGTCTGTCATATTCTTCAGTGCCATGTGCTGCTCCACTCATGGGAGGTGGTAAGTAAAACGCTGAATGGGATTTGCACACACATCTGTGTATTTCTATGAATAGTAGATCACTGGAATCACTGAGCAAAATATAAAATACAATTTTGTGGCAAGTGTGGTGAAACTGTTACATGTGTTTCCACTGCACATCAGCTTGTTTGAAGAATTTTCTAGATTAGTCATTTCCACACACTAAAGAGCCATACCATTGCACTGGCTGACACACCTGCATGGCTCATATGTGTATTATATATAATAAAAATAATAATAGAGTTTTTTTTGTTGACCAAGAAAATCTGTGACACAGAGGAATAAGTTGCACCAGGCTGTGGTTACTCTGCTCTCCCAACAGCTGCCTGCAGCAATTCATTGTTCTCCAATATAAAGAAGATAACAGGTGGCTCCTGGAAGCAAAACAAAATGTCTAAGATGCACTGTACGATTGAGGGTTCTCTCCCCCGCCGAGCTCCAGGTACCCGGGATGCTGGTTGTAAGCACAAAGCTGCCACATTGCATTATTTACGTCAAGGCAGATATTACATCGTTCATAGTTAATCTATTTAACTGTTTGTTCTGTGCTCTGAAAGCTGCCACATCATACTGGTACAACAGACTTTATTTATTATAAAAAAATAAAAAATAAAAAGGTGTGTACAATGTTTAATCATCAGGTCAGGAACAGAGTTAATAATACTCAGTTCACAACTTTTTATTCTCACTGTAAAGCCTATAAACCAGTAAATCACAATTTTATTTAGCACTCATCTGAATCATTTTGTAAAAAACTTCTGATTACTTTCAGAAGTTATAATAAAGGCTCAAGTAACCTCAGCCTGTTTAAGACAGGTGCACACTCAGCTCGATGATAAATTCTCAGGCTTTCTTATACTAGAAGTCTCCATTTTTTGGGAATGTGTTGCGAGTATTGCAAACACTATATTTTCTGTTCAGATTTATTATGTAATTATTGTATCTTTATATATTTCAGTCAGATGACTCATGTTTGAAATGTTTATTTACAGCAAGCAGAAGTTTGGCTCTGACCTCATCACTCCCCGCAGATATGTTTGCACAGAGATATTGGGGAATGATGAGTAAATATTGTCCTCCCTAACCGGAGCTTGCAGGTGGATGCTGGGGTGGTGGTTGGGCTGAATGAGCAGGCAGCAATACTGTGGTGCTGAGCAGCAGCGGCACTGGCTTGGCAGAGGGAGAGATGGGAAATTTAGCAGTTTAGATAGATCACCAAATTGCGTTTGGTAGATTATATGGAGAGTGAGGCATGTCGTGTGTATGTAGCAGTACAGCTCGAGTTGACTGAATTGCCTTGTGTTTCTTTTTGTTATTAAGTAGAGTTGTGTTTATATCAAACTGTGCCCTGGTTTCTTGTACAGTGGTTTGTGTATTGCAATTAATTTCCATGCATTTACTTTTGTTACTTCTCATTTTCTTTTAAAGTGATGGGCAATCGTGATCTAGATTTTGATATCGATGATGCTGAAGAAAGCTATGGTAAGTAACAATTTTAAGAGGCAACAGACACAACTGTTAAAAATTATTGGATGTATTGGCATGGAATTTAGTACACTCATTCATAAATTGTAATCACTGTCGAGCAACATCATCAAGGTCAAAATTCCTACAAAACTAAAGACATTCCCATCAGTCACTGCTGTACTTTAGCGTGCTAACATGCTACACTGAGATGCTGAACATGGTAGACACTGAACTTGCATGCAGATATTAGCATTTAGCTCAAAGCACCGCTATGCCTATAGATACAACCTTAGAGCAGCTAGCATGGCTGTAGACTTTTTAGGGCCCGAGCACAAAAGTGCCAAAGTTCTGATGTGCATGAAATTCAGTGGGTTCATTGCTCTCATCATTCTCGACATAATACATATTATTTTCAAATTTTTTTGCCGAACAGGAAGTCAGCCATTTTGGATTTTGTGCATCAATTTTCATTTTATGAACACGTTTCAGGCCTGAAAACTAACAAAACTTTGCACATATGTTCCAACTAATAAATGCTTCAATTAGTATCAAATCGGGCTTGGCTGTGGCATTTCAGCTCTCTAGCGCCCCCTAATTACTTTTAATATTTTTGAGGTGCCTATGCATGCTCGAAAACTCACAAAACTGTGCACATGTATCAGAAGTGGTGTAACTTGATATCTGATATGGGTCCAGGGTTCGGTTGTGGCAAAATGGTTCGAGGGCGCCCCTTAGAAAATTTCAAAACGAAAGTCCCCACCTTTAATTTTGACCTAGATTTACAAAATTTGGTAGGCAGATGTTCCATCTCCAGACTTAAAAAAAGACCTCTTGGAGCCATACCCAATGTCCAAGAGGAAGTCAGCCATTTTGAATCTATTGTTCATCTTTTTCGCAAAGTGAAGCCATTGACAGGCATTGTATTTTAACAAACTCCTCCCAGAGATTTAACCCAAGCGACTACTTAGTAGGTCACATCTAAAGACCTTTGCGATGCTAAATTGTGTAGCTTTTTATATTTCATGGAACACCCTTGGCGTGGCCTGCCGGTGAATTTTGCCTAAAACATGTTTAGGGCATTAAACAGGAAGTTGTAGTAACTCCACTTTACATTGTCCAAATATGCCCCAAATTTCTCATGTTTGATAAGAGTCCAGGCCTGAACGCATCTACATGTCAATATTTTGTCATAGTCATAGCACCACCTACTGGCAACAGGAAGTCAGACTTATGTGACAAACATCTGCCACTGATCATTGACAAACATGTGACATTTACATGAAATTTACATAGTGTGGTCTACATGTTATACAGCAACATGACATATAATTAGTGGGTGTTCTGTAGCGCCACATAGTGGACACAGAAAGTGATCGTTATCTCTTACAAGCAATGTCCAACATTCATGAAAATGTATATCCATGTCAGTTTCCCTCTGGTAAATGTATTGCTGCATTAATATTTCACTTATGTAGTACTGTTGCCTACATGCAACAGGATTTGAGGCCTAAATGACACATAGTTCATCAAATGTATACACATTTTCTAATAAGTCATATCCAGCACCACGTACTGCACACCAGAAATAATATTTTGCCCATTGAAACAGTGTCCGATAATCCTGAAAATTCAGAGCCGTGTAAATGGATCTAAAGTAGCGATACCACAGCTGCTGCTCCATCCGACGTGCGCAAGGTGCGAGGGCACGTTCATCGCTGCTTGCAGCTTTAATTTAGTCTTGTTTTGCCTCTATCTGGCTTTCTGTCAGCTGTCACAATTGCACAACTGCACAATTATCAAAGTTAAGACAGAAATAACTTGCTGACTGGAACAAACTGGAATGTTTCATGTTTAATTTTCAATAATTATGAAAAAAGGTTTCTAATTGGAAGCAGTGACATGATTTGAAAAAAATAAAGTGACGTATTGCTTGACAACACTGTGACTCACATTTTTAAGTTCAGTAATTTACTCAAATACTCTTAGCTGAAACATATCTACACAAAAATGGAAAAAGAAATCACACTTCATATACATACCATTAGGTAATAATCCACAAGGATTATATTATTTTACACTTGCTTTGATTTTCTCCTTCCACGAAGACAACTCGCCCAGTCAGCCACACAGAGACCCTTTGCTGCAGTTGGTGTCCCTCCAGAAGGCGTCTGGCTGTTGGGAGCTTGAGCCAGCTTTGGCTGCTGCACTGGGAAAGACCAACAAGGAGGTGGAAAACCCAAAGCCTGCATCGGTGGGTCATTGTAAAAAAAAATAGCACAAATTAATGATGGGTTTATATACCAACAAAGGCAGGACGATTGTTTAAAGCCATACAGCAACATTTTCCCTTAAGATATGATTTTCTTCCTCTCATGCCTGTTCCGTGTTTTTTTCTTTGATTTGGTGAATTAGGTGAAAAAGGAAGTGTGGGCCACCATTCTGGCTCTGATCTGGCTTCATGGCTTCAAGTCGGATGTTCGGGATGAGTGGGAGCTTCTGGCTATGAAGGCTGTGTCGTGGCTCCGTGCTCAGAAAGGTAATAACCATAATAATAAGTGCTGATCTGATGTTTTTAACTGTGTGTGCTGGTTATAATCAGCTGCTACATTCAGTCTGTTGATGACTTTTTTTTTTTGTGTTTGTTTTTTTTTTCAGCACCATGTGTGACAGAGTGTGTGGAAGCTGGAAATGCACTGTTGGGTTGCAAGGTGCAGAAAGATTCCCTGGGGATTTGAGGTTTTCATTAAACTGGCTTCTCCTTCAAGATTGGTACACAGGAGCAGATTTACTCCATCCTGCGTTTACTTCATCAACATGTTTATGATATTTTGTGCCTTAGTATATTTGCACTGTGCTTCATCCATCCAGGATCAGTCATGTAACAAGACAGAGTTGTTTTTCTGTCGCTGGCCTTTAATGTTGCATTGTATCGGAAACTGTTTTACTCTACAAAATTAAAGTTGAATCTTTGGACCTGAAACGTCTTCGTGCATATAAGCTCAAACAAGATAACAACACATTTCTCCATCCAGCAGCTCAAAACTGTCTGAGAAATGGTGGTTGGCACATACAGAAGGGATACATGCACTTTACTGGTCACTGTATATACTGACTGTACACGAATTCTCATAGATTTATTACAATGCAAAGCTGCATACAGCCACACTGCACAAGTGTGTAACATTTGATACAATTGTACCCACAGGGGGCACTACTGTAATATTATAACATGATATTTCTACAATTCTGTTGACCTTAATAAAATGAAACTTGCTACACAAGTTCTCCATGAGAATGTGCACGACATATTGAAGCGTTGCACCAATAACCCCACCTTGTGGCCATTAATGAAACACCACCATACTACTTATTAACTGCCATATCTCTTAAATTTAATATTCCATGCTAATCAAATTCAGCAAAGTTGTACAGATGGGCTGAACAAGTCTGTAGCATTTGATACAATTTCACCTGTAGGTGGCGCTACAATATTTTTTTAAAAATTGCTGCTGGAGCAGCAGCGGATTTGGTGCTCCATAGTGAGTATCAACAGCAGTGTATGTGGATTTGACTGAAAGTAAAACACTAAACACTCAGAGCAACAGAGTGGCTCACTGATGTGTCTGTGTGGGGTTTTTTTTTTTGGGGGGGGGGGGGGGGGGGATAATAAGATACACATACAATAACTGTTACTACTGTAGGATGAGTTTATTTTTGATATTTGGTCTATCCATGGGATTTTTTGACAACAATAAAAAGTCACATTCAGTGACAAATAAGAGTCAAGTCAGACAGCTCACAGCAGAGGCCATGTGAAAAACCACTACAAACTAACAAATATTAAATAAAGAAAAAACAAAATAAAACCAATGTATTTAATACATTTAATCAAAGGTTGAATACAAGTGACGCACCTGAAAAGTGGACTAAGGAAAAAGGCAATTAGCTAGAATAAACTTGACATGTTTATTATTCTTTTTTCTACTTCCTGTATAGTCATACCCATTTATTTGTTTTGTAATTCGGTTCATTTGGTAATGATGGACTTTTCTGGTAGCACAAACAGTGAATGTGCTCATCATCTCTACTTCACTGGAACAAAGTAAAACAGCTTTAATGGCTTATGGAAAGATAAATAATAAATAAATAAATTCTATACAAACTTCTATTATCACAGTTACAGTACATGTATATCATTGAACCTGATATTACATTCAAATGACCATTTAGAAGTTACACCTTCTATCAGTCATACTTTTATATTGGCCAGTGTTGGCAGTCAGGTCAGGTAACGTGAGGACGCACACTTCACTAAAAAAAGCTTACAGGATGAAACCCTCTATAGTCACAAGATCACCTTAGCTTAGGGATTGTTCATGCAGATGTAAAGCAAGAAAAACTTATGATGGTGGACCACCCATGGCAGCCATTGAGGATGAAAGTCACTGACTTTGGCTTAGCCTTTCAGGTCTACAGCACAGAGGAATATGATATATCAGGCTTTGGATACACACACAGTAGATTTGTTGACAATAAGAAAATCGCCAGCCTTATCCATTAACAAAAGTGTTTTTGTTTTTTTTCACTTGCCATCCACGTACAAAATTATTCCATGCTTTTCATCACTGATTTTTATACCTTTAATATTTGGGTGTAATCTTATTCAGTACTGATGGCAAAAAGAAGCACACTTGACATACTCCTCTCTAAATACTGAAAGGCTGAGATTTAATCAAATTCAATAAGTACAACCATGATACCTGATCCAAGGCTTTTTTGTGCGTCTCTAAAGCTAAAACCATATTCTCTCTACTCTGGAAGCAGTTCCTTTTCTTTTTGCAAGAATAGATGTACGCAATCTATGGTCATTTTGCACAATAGGTCTATAAGAGTTACAGTCAACACCCTCTCTACACTTTTTATGTATAACACTGATCAGTGATTCTCACCAGGTGTAAGGTAGCTCCCCAGATTCAAACACATAAGCAAATGCTCTTACTAGTGACGGGGTCATTTGCTCTGAGGAAGCCTCATAAAATTCACTGATATACTTGTTTGAACCAAGGCTTTTGTCGTGGCTTATTGTCCTGTCTACATTTACTGTATTGTCTTTGGCAACTTAAAGTTTAATGTTCTGGAGAAAGGAGTGCAGTCAGGGTTTGTTTCTGACTCAGGAGAGGCCATTTGAATGAAAATCTCAAATCGCCAGAGCATCTTTCTGCACCTCGCACCCCAACAGTACATTTCCAGCTTCCACACACTCTGTCACACCTGGTGCTAAAAAAAAAAAAAACACAGAAAAGCCATCAGCATATAATACATACTGTTAGACTGAATGTAGCAGCTGATTATAACCAGCACACACTCTTAAAACATCAGATCAGCACTTATTATTATGGTTATTACCTTTCTGAGCACGGAGCCACGACACAGCCTTCATAGCCAGAAGCTCCCACTCAACCCGAACATCCGACTTGAAGCCATGAAGCCAGATCAGAGCCAGAATGGTGGCCCACACATCCTTGTTCACCTAATTCACCAAATCCAAGAAAAACAGATGTAAAGATCAACAGTATCAGTGCAGACTGAAGACCAAGTTGCATTCTTACTGTCTATCTGACAATGACCCACCGATGCAAGTTTTGGCTTTTCCAGCTCCTCGCTGGTCTTTCCCAGTGCAGCAGCCAGAGCTGGATGTAGCACCCAGCAGCCAGACGCCTCCTGCAGGGACACCAACTGCAGCAAAGGGTCTCTGGATGGCTGCTTGGGCTCAAAGGATGCATCCTCGTTTAAATCTGTTCAGAAACATAATGTGAGATCCATGTATGTCCCTCTGAATGTGCAGCTTCTTTAAAAGACATACAGGTTTAACGAGATTGAGAAAAAATGTGTTTGCTTACCATTGCTCTGAGGTGACTCCCTCCAACCACCCTTAAAGAAGACGCCAACTCTGCTGAAAACTGTTGAGACAAAAGAGATTTCAAGCAAGTCATCAGGATCTATTTATTTATTTATTTCACATTTATTTATCACATTACTGGCAAACTGTCTAACATGTTTAGTCCATGCCACATCCAAAATAACTTGCAAGATTTGTGTTGTAGCCATCTATGTTATGTTTTTTTGTAATAAAAACCTAACAAAATTTGCTTAATTAATTAGACAAATATATTACAACATTTCTATGCAATCTGATTACATGCAGCACCAACCACATGTACAAGTACATGGAATCAGTTTCGCAGGTATTTGGTCATGAACCAAAGTATTGCAAAGAAATTTTGACCTGATGATGTTTCCCCTTCTCTGCACAAACAAAATGACATGGTGTTAGTTCAGAAACAGCACCGAAGTCATGCTAGCATTGGTTCATTCATGCTTCACAATCACTGGCTCTCTTCATTAAGGGAAACATTTGTTAAAGGATTGTTTGTGCTGTTTTATTAAAGGAGCCTCCTTTAATAAATCGTGATTTGTCAATGTGGACATTTTTTTTTACAGTGTAGATTTAAAAAATTAGATTGATCTGTTGAAATACCTTCTATTACCGCTACAAGAAATCTAAGAAGATTAGAAGAACTTTTACCTGATCTCAGTTTTTTCTTTACAGACTTCCCTGAAAAAAGTAATATATACATTAAATAAGGTACAACATTAATATGATCAATATTTTTCATAATGACAATGTATCAAATGCAATGTGTAATGTCAAAGGCGTCCCTCGTAGTGCTGAAAGAGAATTCAGGTGTTAATTCCTATAGCACTCGACTCTGCAGCTCCCCCTGGCTTTTTGGAGCTTTATAGCAAGTTTCGCTCATTCTTTAGCTGTCAAGCCCCCAACTTTACTGTTTAGATTCTCTCTCATTTTTGGTGAAAACAGCTGGCTGTTATAAAAGCCCTAAAAGCACACTGTACACTACCTGCTCAGCACCAAACGGCAAACAGACACAGTGAGCGACTAGCTGGTGAACACGGTGGAGCATTTAGCAGCTAAAGAGCTGGATATTTCCCTCAGGAGTTGGGAGAGATTAAACTGCTGGAGGTGGAAAGCAACTGTTTGTAACAAGTAACAATATATAAGCTTAAAAGGTGATGATAATGTGTGTCATCGTGCGTTCACAACACCCGACACTAGTAATGCCACAAAATATCTAAGAACATTTGTGGCATTCATCAATTTTCTCATACATCGAAATTTTGCTTAGGTATAAATGGAATTTACGAGTGGTCCAGACCTGTCGTACGAGTCGTGAATAGATTATCTCCAAATTTCTTTATAGGGGAGAAACACTTGAAGATGAATTTGGAGTTTAAATATGATACTGAAATTAACAAAAATTAAAGGTATACTATGCAGGATTTTCCTAAAAAAACAAAAATAATCCCTCTCAATCATCACTTATGACCCACTATAAGTGTGTGGCAGTGTATGTATCTACAGAGACTCTGCCGTCTGCCTGTATTTTCTTATTTTCTTATTATTTGCTGTGTTCAGGATGTTTCTGGGCGTCAACCTTTGGGCGGTGGGTGTGTAGCCCCCAGCCAATAACAGCGCACAGGCTCTGAGGTCAGGACTCGTAGCGTAGCGACCAGGTTACATCTGTTTTTTTTTTTTTTTATGTGCTTCAGTGCTTCCTCTGCTTCTCTTCACTCTGTGCAGAGTGCTGCTGTGTGCTGCTCCTCTGCTGTCCGTTTGACCGAGCAGAGAGGCCAGGTTTGGTTACTTACCATGGCTCTGAAATGAGGCACCAAACTTGCGGGACCAGCCAAAGCCGCCAAAAACTGTTGATAGGGAGATTTCAAGTAATTGATCAGGATATCTTTTTTCCTTGTTTCTTTGTAACATAACGTTGATTTTGTTTCATGTTTATCTGTACTGTAACACATGGATTCATACATTAGTTGCATGCGAGGTTCACATGAATAACTAAATATCATTCTTACCAGAGAAATGTATTGTTTAGTTGTATTATTATTGTATTATATTGTCGCACAAGTATTATATTGTTGTTTGTGTTGTATTCAGAAATAAAACTAGAAATAAAAACACACAGATGTTCAAACAACAACAAAAAAAACAATTCAGCTTTTACTACTTACCTGAACCACATGGATCATCCTCACACAAACCCGTCAGACAAAAATTACGCAAACTGCATCCTTTTAAATTTAAAAAAGAGAGAGTAGAACATTAAATCCAGGTTTATCTTGCACGAGAATTAGTAGACAAAAACTATAAATAAAAAATAAAATAAAAAAAAATAAAATAAAAGCTGTTGGTGACAAATATGATTTTTTTTATTTGCTCTTAGAATAACACTGACCTAACACTGGAACATCTCTGAGCAACAGAGGTCCTTGAATCGCCTCCCCGTCGCCTTTATTGACAGCAATGAAAGCGGTGAAGGAACTGCTCACTCCTGACTGGACACTGAGCTCCACCACCTTCTGCTTCACTTCTCCATCTTGCTCTTCTCCATCCTCTCTCTCCTCTATCTCGAGGGAGCGAATCACAGTCCGAGCACCCAACCTGTGGACTGTTAGTCTGCAGACAAGAGAGAGGAGTTAGGACAGGTGGAGCTTACCTTACATTTCTATCAATGCACAATGGAGATCCATGTCGAGTCAATGAGATCTTTGCAGATAATATTTCCCGACCAACTCAGATTTTGACATTCAAGTGCATCAATATCACAGCAACATCGGCAATCGTTCCACCCTGCCACATTATAAACACAGAACAAACCCTACTGTTACAGTTAGATTTTATTTATGTCAAGAGCTCCCTCAGCTATAATCAACAAAGTCATGATATAGGGACTCTACGCTGTTCTCCATGAGTGTGAGGAACTCACCGAATTCCACATGCCGGTACAATATCCTTTCAATAAATAGGATCATATTTATGAATGATTTCACCCATTTCTATTGGAAACTCACTACCCAGTTCATAACCCTTCTATTGTCCAACCAAACCCTGTTTTACCCAGTGTCCTCTGCAGGTTTGAGACTGAAGCGGAGCTGGTTCTGAGAGGGATGACCTGCCAGGCTGTACTTCACTGTCACACAGCCCTCTGCTGCCTCTGGACTCTGGACAGTGATAGAAAACATGTTATCAATGTGATGACAAACCTGATGAATCTTTCAGTTTGTTGAGAGGCAAATCCAGCCTTAGATATAAAATAGGTATTTCAATATAAGACAGTGCTGCTACCTGTCCAATGAGCTGGGCATAAATCAGTGACCTTTGACCCTGGAAAATTGCTGTGATTGGTGGAGAGAGGACAGTGACAGACACTGCCTTTGGTAAATCCCACGTGACTGAGATGTCCACCACAGCTGGCTGCAGAGAAAATCGCAGCGACTGCATCACCTGATGTTGAAGGGAGTTTTTTCTTACTAAACATACTCACATTTGTAATTATGGCTTCAATTATGGATACAAATGAATAAAAAATGTTCATGTCTTACTTTTGGTTGCATCCTGTCAGTTCCTGTGATGAACTGAGCGTGACCTCCTCCTTCCTTGGCCAACCCATTGATAAGAGCAGAGCTGGCTCCTTCCCCGATCCCAAAAGAGAAACACCTGCAATGAAGTAGTTTTTAACACAGAGAATTCAGACGTGGGACATATTCTGGGAATTGTGTGGGTGATTGTTGTGTTTTGTGTTATTATGGTTTCACCTGTGGGAGCCTGAGTTCTTCCTCACCAGATTTATAATTTCTTTTGTGTCGTCCACCTCTCCGTCAGTGAAGACAAACACCTAGGGTGGAAAGTTCACATACAAGTCACATAACATCACACTATGAAACATGTGCTATAAGTCATCCACGGCATTCTGAGAGCAGTGTCAGGTTGCTGTTTCACTTCATGTGCTCCATTAAAACACTGGAACCAGTGAACAGCAGAAACAGGCAGCAGTTTTAATAAAAGATGTCAGCAAGCGTCAGTGAGTGAAACGAACACAGCTGAAAACAAACTGTTGCATCTGCTTCAGCAACATTTTCTAGATGTACCGCACTGTCCAAATCCTGTCCAAACATTTCTCTGTCCACAGACATCATCAGGAAACTGTACAAACTACACCAGACTATACACAGGGAAGAGCTGTGATGTAGGTTATATCTCTTAATGCAGACCTATTCAGCTGTCAAATGTCCCAATTTACTCACTTCATTGTAGACTTATGAATTTGGTTTAAATGGTTAAATATGTACTGTGTGCTGTATTATGTGGGAATAAGTAAACAAAAATTAAATTTAAAAACTGAGTGGCAGATATTACTAATTAAAGACTTTGTTCTGGATCAGGGGTAAAAAAGGTGATTGGGACATCATAAGGGCTCTATTTTGATGGCACAAGCACAGTGAACAGTGAAAACATTTGGGTTACGGTGCAAGACTTCAGAGTACACATGCTATTTTTGTCCATTTGGTTCAGGCCATTGAGACCCAGAGGATGGATGAATAGGTACTAGTAGGAGCGTGTTATATTAATTGTCTGTTTATATTTTAGCATTATTCCATAAAAGTTGTGCATTTCCATCAAGGATTTAGCTTGCTGTTGTCGCCATATTACCAGGTGACAGCAGAAGGAAACAGACATGATACTGAGACATCTATTCTCAGCACAACATCTAACTAACTCCCCTGCACTACTACACTTGAATTAAGCTCACAGTTAACTCTGTTTGTGTCTCTCCTCCCACCTTTACAGCATTAGTGCTGGGCTAGACACATAAATACCAAACAGACAAGCAAAGCAAATTTGAAGATCAGGAAAACACCAAATTATCAGAGCGTCATAGTTCTGTGTGTGTGTATGTGTGTGTGTGTGTGTGTGTGTGTATTACTTGTCTTGGTTGACTGGGAATGCAGGGCTGGCTGTAAATGTGTTTGAGGGGCTCCAGGATCTCTGTTCCTCCCAGATCAGCGCCCATCTTCTCAACTTTCTTCAGAGCCTCTTCCATTGTCTTCTCACTGTACTCCACACTTTTACTGCCATCACAAACACACAAATGGGGGAGGTCGGATGGTTGTGTAGCGCTACCAACTTCCACACCTCAATTTGAAATTCATATCCAGTCTTTTTTATAGCATAACTGCAATATATTTCCCTAAAGTTCCTCTTGTCTTAACTGCACTGTAGCTGCCATCACCACATTTTGTAGGAATAATTGATTTTGAAATGTTACAATTTCATTTAGCAGACACTTTTATCCAAAACGACATACACATGAGAGTTAATACAACACAAGCAAAGATCTATTCAGGAGAGAATGCAAGTGAGTCTGGCTAGCAACTTAGGACCCTGTTGGGACTGAATGTTAAAAAAGTTACACACCAAATTGCAAACAGTGACATCAAAGACTGAAACACATTTTTTGTGGACTGAGTGAAATGAGGGAGTGATTTACGGGAAGATGTGTTCATAGCTGGACCCGAAACTGTAGATGTTGAAGTAGCAGCCCATTGGTAAACTCTTCAGCAGGAGCAGTAGAGTATCCTTGAAGGAGGAAAGAAAAGATAGTGAAGGCTGCTGTGTCAGAGGGACACTATGAATGATTTTATGACAGAGTTAACACATAATGAATACCCTGGCACTGCCAATGCGGGTCTCTTGCTGGTTGCTGTTATGCATAGGATCATCCATACTTCCAGATCGATCGATCAAGAACACAAACTCTCCACATGAGGCGACTGAAGACATCACAGCCTGGGGGAACTCAGGGTACAGGCTCAGCATCACCACTGGATCACCCATCAGAGTGCCTGAAACACAGGAAAGAGACAGAAAAATGACCACAAATCTGCTTTTTATCATTTATTACAACACATGTAACTCATCAGTTTAATGATGAGAAGAATGAAATTTTGATTTGCAGAGTAACAAGTTCTCTAATTTGCACTCACCAGACTTGGCAGAGGCCTGTCCTGCCTCCACCACAGCAGTGGGCTGGTGGGCGTCTTTGTAATAAATCAACAGTTCAACATCCCTGTCGAACTTGTGTCCTGCAGCCAACTTGACCTGCAGTTCACAAAACACACTCATAAATATAAATATATACATGAGTGATGTCTTGTTCTCAGTAATGAGGAACAATCACACACAGCAGACACAGCAGAGCACTCTACATACCGTGGCCTGAGTTTGCTCTGTGTTGAGGTACTGGAGAGGGTCCAGAGAACAGTTGGACTCTACTTTAGAGACTGGACGAGGAGAGGACACCCGGGCAGAGAAAGACAGACTGTAGGGCACCAGAGAGGCTGGAACAGACGTCACCTGGACGCTGCCACCTTCACTACCTGGGAGCAAGATCAGACAAGTTTGAAATGTTGCAATCAAAGAGGCATTACAAAATGACATTACTTAAGTCATTGGTTAAAGCACTGGATGACACAGGGTTATTGCATACAAAACCTTTGCAAAGGAAAGAACATGTACATCCCCAAAACATTTTACAGCTGCTGGAATTTGAAAGACCAGCAATGAATAGGAACACATAGTAATGTAAAATGAAGCTTTTCCTCCAGTAAATATTTCAATCTCTTATTTGAATCTATGGACAATAATACTTAATGCAGTGACTTTATTCATTATATTACTCAGTGAGCCCAGAAAGTTTATTTTTCATATGTCTTTCAATAATGATGTACGGCTGTTCCTACTTATTTGGGAGAATAACATTAATATTACTGTTATGGAAATTGTTACTCTTATGTTTTATTGTCTTAAGATTATGTGCATTGTCTTATATTAGGCCTATACTGTCTTATTGCTGATAACACTGGAGCAGATAGAGTTATGAATGGACAAAGGGCAACTGTGTATTAATTAAAAGACAACTGTTAGAGTGACAAATATGGGATGATTGTGACGCATGTGGCTGTATGTACAAATACTGACACTGAACTTCATACAGTATCTCTTCAGCCTAACAAACTGAGAGACCCACATTTGCAAATGTGAACTGGTTGTTGCAATAAAACTCTGAAAGACAACTTGTTCTCTGTGAATTCATCTTCAAATTTCCACGACAATTACAAAGAGTGTCCCAGTGTGTTTTGAAAATCCTCCACACATTTTCGCAATCATATTAGGGCACTTAGCCAATTGACTTATCTACATTGAAATTTTTGAAATTTTGCAATATTGGAAGTGTGGCTATTGGGGAATACTCAACCTCTTTATGAAACAAATGTAAGTTAGTAAAAAACTAAGTTAAAAAAAAATCTGCCCTTCTCCCCTCTCACTTTAATCACAAGTCAAGTTAAACAGAGAGTCAGCATCAACACACTGCATCCATCGCAGCCTTCTTACAAACATTTTACAAAGCTCGGAATCTGAAAACGTTTTTGTCAGTCACAATGTGAGGGCCATCTTTCTACAGATTCAGAAAAGCACAAAATGTGCATCATTTTTTTAGGCAACTTTTGCAAGTTAAACATGATTGTTATGGAAAGTCAAGTTGAAATCTCACTTTCTCTCGTATTTTCCTGCCAGCTGTAACTTGTTTGGTTCTATGTTCATTCCTCAGTCCAACTAGCAGGATGGAGATTATTGGAAGACTATTTACAGCCTATAGCAGATGTTTTGAGACTGTTTACTGTCAGTGTATTAGACAACAGTTCTTTTCATTGGTGTACTTTTCGGCACGTTGGAATGAAACTCTTTGCACGGACAGGTGTGGTGTGTATAAGCAGAAAGTGTTAGCTGGTACCTTCAGGTTGGTAGCGAGGGTTGAGCACAGCAGGCATACAAAACCTCAGCCCGTCATCAGCCTGCACAGCCAGCTCAGTGACATACTCCAGCCTGATGGAGGCGCTCTCTCCTGGAGGCAGACTGCCAACACTCAGAGAGAATATATCTGGGCTCTGCTCACTCTCCTCCAATAGGAAGGCCTGCTGACCGGAGCTCAATGCATCATCATACTCCTCACGAGCCTGCAGCACAGATGACGCGTGTGAGTAACGTTTGGTGTGTTTACTGTCTTTTCAGATTCATTATGGTGAGTACGTCTTTACTGTCCAGCTCACCTCCTGTTTCTCCTTCACCTCAGCTACAATCTGTGTCTGTCCGATCTTAGCGCTGAAATGACAGACAGCAGCATCTCCAGGCAGAGGGAAGACAAAAACAGCCTCCAGCGGTTTGTCCTCCTTGTTCTCGTAGAGCAGAGTGGAGACCACTGTAGCCACATGGTCCCTCACCTCCAGCTCCACTTCGATGCTCTTCAGAGGAACTGATGAGAAACAGAGAGAAACAACACAAAGACTGTGTGACAACTGTTGTCTTTTCTGTGGGTGAAGCTATGATAGCTGATTGTAATTAAGGCTCCTGAATTGTTGGATTTTATCCTTTCCCTCAAGCATGAATGTGTACTTTTTATATTACATTTTAAAGATCTCTGGAAAAGCTCCTCCTGAGGCCCAAACACACACACTTGCATGGGCAAATATCAGCACACACAAGCCAATATAATCCACCACAGTAATTCATGCATGTGTACAGAAATTAATAGTAAGGCCATAAATAAGGATTATTTAAATGACAAATTTATCAATTATTTTCACTTTTAATGAATGAATTGCTTAGTCTATGTCATAGTTATCACAAGTTATAGGAAGTATTTTTTACCAGATATATTTATTTACTATATGGTTACACAAAATTAAACTTATCATTGTTTAGTTATTGGATACAAAACAAAACAAAACATACAAAAAATATAAACACAGGTTAACATAGAAAATAATTTTACTAATAATTCTATTACTGCAAGATAATGTGGTTGAGCAACCGATCAATATAATGAGAAGTGAACTGCTCAGTTCTCTATGAGATTTTACGGTTGTAAAACAATGAAGGTAAAGGAGGAAATCCACTTTTTGAATGAGTAAAACATCATTTACATATATTAGATATGTTTTGCATCAGCTCTGTACCTGGTTCCTTATTGGCAGTAAGCAGACCACAGCAGTTCACCATCATGCCTGTTTAACAAGTAGTCGTTGCAGCTGTAAAAACAAAGGTAAAGGGAATTAAACTCTGTATAACATGACACTGCAAAGCAACGATTGGAGATTTCCTTCTTATAAAACTGTGTGTCTATCTTTCCATTTCCTGTAAGTCTAATTAGCTGCATACAAGTACAATATGATAGTTCTTTAGATAGATAGATTAGATAGTTTAAATAAGCAGTATGGCATGTTTGAGCTCAGCTGGAATTGGGGGGGGGGGGGGGGGGGGATCACACAAATAGATATTATAACTAATAAGACAGTAATCTACAAAATACAATCTGTAACCTCTATATTATGTAATTTACAAACCTGCAGGTGTGTTTGTCCAATTTCTAATATTAAAACAAAAAGATAACATTTGTAAATGTTGGAGGGCAGAAAGACTCAAAAAAAAAAAAAAAAGCAGAATAGTTGACCTGGTATATTAGGTTTAACATACACACCAGCAGACATCCTGACCTTTTCACTATGCTATACAGTCAATAAACAGTGAGTGTCCCGAGAAGAATGAGGAGGTTTTCTGGTTGGGTATGTGTTTAGTCAAACCGAAACTACGCCTACTACCTAATGTTGACACGCCAGTCATTCACTGGAATAGAGTAGAATTTGTTTCTGGATCCAATAACTAGAGACTTGAACGAGCACTACAGTGTGTCCCCCCCGGTGAACCCCTACCCCGCTGTCATGGCAGCTTCATTCTGATTGGCTCTCCGGCTGACAGCGCTGTCAGCAGCCGGCAGGAGAGACGCTCCGCGGTGCGTTTGGATTTTATAACTGAACTAATACCAGGACGCAAACTTTTTATTTCTCTGACGTGTTCACACCGCAAGCAATGAACAGCAGCGTTAAAATACGAGCCTTGCAGGTAAAACATGCGACTCAAGGCTGTTATATCAGGTTAGTGTGGAGCGGCTGCTCTGGAGGTGCACTTGATTTCACTGGCTGGTGACTCGGATGAACTTGTCCTCAGAAGCAGAGGTGACTCTTGGTCTTCCTTTCCTGGGTCGGTCCTCATGTGTGCCAGTTTCGTTGTAGCGCTTGATGGTTTTTGCGACTCCACTTGGGGACATATTTAAAGTTTTTGCAGTTTTCCGGACTGACTGACCTTCATTTCTTAAAGTAATGATGGACACTCGTTTTTCTTTAGTTAGCTGATTGGTTCTTGCCATAATATGAATTTTAACATTTGTCCAATAGGGCTGCCGGCTGTGTAGTAACCTGACTTCTACACAACACAACTGATGGTCCATTGATAAAGCAAGAAATTCCACTAATTAACCCTGATAGGGCACACCTATTAAGTGAAAACCATTTCAGGTGACTACCTCTTGAAGCTCATCGAGAGAATGCCAAGAGTGTGCAAAGCAGTAATCAGAGCAAAGGGTGGCTATTTTGAAGAAACTAGAATATAAAACATGTTTTCAGTTATTTCACCTTTTTTTGTTAAGTACATAACTCCACATGTGTTCATTCATAGTTTTGATGCCTTCAGTGAGAATCGACAATGTAAATAGTCATGAAAATAAAGAAAACACATTGAATGAGAAGGTGTGTTCAGACTTTTGACCTGTACTGTATATTCACCTGTTGAGCAAACATAACACATAAAATGCGAAGAAAGGAAATATGTATGCTTACTGTACATCGTACAATAGGTGTTACTTTACTTGAAATAAATGAATTTATTCATTTATTTAAAAAGAAACCGAAACAGACCCCTTTAAGGTCTATGTGTGCACGTGCCTGGTAGGTTACTTTCACTTTTAATACTTTCAGTAAATTAAGCCGATAATATTTAGTATTTTTTTTAAGAAGGATCTTAAACTTTTACTACTGTAAAGGATCTGGGTAGTTCTTCCACCACTCTACTGATAACTGACTGATAATTAACACAATAATACAACTGATTTAGCTGCATATGCGTCATCTTGGACAACTTAACAACAGAAAAACAAAAAACACGCGTACCTCTGAGGATAAATGATTATCAGTCCGGGATAGTTTTAACGCAGTTTCCTCCTGTAACGCTGGATGTCATGTGAGAGAAGAGTTTGTAGGATTATAAAAGAGGAACAGTTCAATATCTTGCTGTCCACAGACCCGCAAAGTCACGCCTACGGGGGTACACCCGATTTAACAACCGGGGCATCCGATGGGTGGGCTTGTTTTCCCACACTTTGATTGGAAAAACAGATGTGATATTTTTAGTATAAAATGCATGTAAAGTATTGAAAGACCATTGTGGAGAAACTTTTTTTTAATGAGATCTAAAAATACCTAATAATTTGTGTCTGTTAAGATCTTTCAACAAAATAGTTAAAATACCTAATTATAAATTCTTAAAAGTACACATACTTCTTCGCCCTCACTGAAACATCCAGAATCTATGAATATGCAAATATATATATATAAATATATATATATATATATATATGTTTTTATTTCAAAGGTTTAACTGCTGGACACAAGATGTCTCCTACTCCACTGAAAGGTTCATTCTCAGTGTTTGTGTGAGTCTTTCCTCTACGGTGAAAACAGCCTTCAGGTCAGCACAGTGAAGCTCAAACAGCCCAGTAAAGTAATGAAAAAATAAGCACACATTTTTGAGTTGAGGGGAATTTAGGTCCAAAGATTCAACTTTATTTTTCTGGAACAAGAAACCGTTTCTGAAATAAAGCAATATTAAAGCACTGAGACAGCACTGGATGGAGAAATGTGTTGTTATCTTGTTTGAGCTTATATGCACGAAGACGTTTCAGGTCCAAAGATTCAACTTCAATTTTCTAGAGTAACACAGTTTCCGATACAATGCAACATTAAAGGCCAGCGACAGAAAAGCAACTCTGTCTTGTTACATGACTGATCCTGGACGGATGAAGCACAGTGCAAATATACTAAGGCACAAAATATCATAAACATGTTGATGAAGTAAACGCAGGATGGAGTAAATCTGCTCCTGTGTACCAATCTTGAAGGAGAAGCCAGTTTAATGAAAACCTCAAATCCCCAGGGAATCTTTCTGCACCTTGCAACCCAACAGTGCATTTCCAGCTTCCACACACTCTGTCACACATGGTGCTGAAAAACAAACAAACACAAAAAACAGAACAAACCATCAACAGACTGAATGTAGCAGCTGATTATAACCAGCACACACAGTTAAAAACATCAGATCAGCACTTATTATTATGGTTATTACCTTTCTGAGCACGGAGCCACGACACAGCCTTCATAGCCAGAAGCTCCCACTCATCCCGAACATCCGACTTGAAACCATGAAGCCAGATCAGAGCCAGAATGGTGGCCCACACTTCTTTGTTCACCTTTATCACCAAATCAAAGAATAAAAGACAACAGAGAAAAACAAAATCAAGGAAAACAAAGACAGCAAAGCGTTTCAAAGGAAAATGTGACTGCACGGATGTCAGATCTCAGATATGGTCAGCGCCTTTCATAAACAGGTGGTTTAAAAACACCACAAGAGGGCACCATAAACAATTTCTAAATCTGGTCGCATTTCTTTGATTATTACTGAGCAGCCATAACATCACTGTCTCTGACTTATCTTCATTCAGAACACAGCAGCTAAGATTTGTTCTGGTGTTATTGCAGTTTGACCACAATCACACTGTTTACCACACCAAGGAATGACTCTGTAAATTATGATCTCTTCGAATTCTGCTACAGACTCATTTCCATAGATTGTTTTTAATGGAATGAAGCAATCAGTGGAGCTTTTTTTTTTTTAAAAGATATGAAGAAATCTGTTTTTAAATGATTGTTATTTTCTTCTCTTATTTTTTGACAATGACCCACCACTGAGGGTTTGGGGTTTTCCACCTCCTCACTGGTCTTTCCCAGTGCAGCAGCCAGAGTTGGTTCAAGCTCCCAACAGCCAGATGCCTTCTGGAGGGACACCAACTGCAGCAAAGGGTCTCTGCCATGCTGCTTGGGCACAATGGCTTCAGCCTCGACATCGATGGAGCCTGAGGGCAACAAGAAGAGTCTTCAGAACTGAAAACAAAATCCTCAAGATAAAACATTTTGGGTAGTTAAAGTAATGCGTTTAAGGTGCAGTAACTAATGTGCATAAAAGCACAATGTCTTTTTCACATGTTGTCAAGTTGAGAAAAGTGGAGTTGAGTTATTCCTCCTGTTTGACACAGGAGAGCTGTGGACTGACAGCTATATGTTGCAGTTATATCTGAGATATTATTATTCATGTATTTATTTATATAAGTTGTTAAAGAGTACGACAGACAAAATAAATGTCTGTGCCATCCAGAGATAATAGGCCTTTGATGATGATGAACAAAAGGTAGTAGAAATCAACGTAAACAGAAAAGTAGTAGAGTTGAATCTAAATAGGATAGTTTTTGAATATTTTACTGAACATCATCCTAACAGAACATGCTAATAAACTCTGGAGGATTCTCCAAACATTTTGTCTACTCTATTAAGTGTGTGCATCACTGAAACAAAACCTACTTTTTCAAAGCTCTGAACCAAGTTCCTGGACTTTTGTGCTAATTTCTGGTCCTCCAAACCTTACAGAACTACTTGCCAACATCCTGATCAACAGGATTGCAGATACTTATTCCACAGAGCCATCTTTTTTTCCCCCCATAATTTTAACCTTTTTTTTCCACCGTTGTGCTTCTCTATACTTTCTTGCTGCCATAGGCAACTTACACTTTATCCTGAGTGGAGCAGCATAATCCGAACACTTCACAGACAAATGCTGCGGCTTGGCACTCATGTCTTTAAGAAGAAAAAAAATAATTTGAGGTCAAGACAATTTTACATGAGAAAAACAAGAAATATCAACTAATAAAATACTAGTTTCTGAGTTTATTGCAATGACACACAACAAGTAGTTAAAAGTATTACGCAAGATATTTAAGATGTTCAAATATTCAAGTGCAACTTATTACAAACACACACAGGTATGTGAACAGGTGATTACACACAAATACACTGAGAGGAAGTGCTTTTATCTCATGCAATAATAAGAGTGATTAGTAGATTTGTGAATGATGATTTCCATAATTTTTAAGCATTACATAATTGTGCTTCTCTACACTACCTTGCTGCCCTAGGCAACTGCATATGTTACCTATACCCAGGACTGCTAAGGACTGCTAAAGCCTACAAGAGGCAATACAACTCCTACATACAGTAGTAGTACAGTAAAAGCTGCAAAAATTAAAGAGCATTTCTGCCACAAAAAATGTATTTTATATTTTGCTCTGTGTTTTTATCTATATACTGTATTCGTAGAAATACACAGGATATGTGTTCATCCCATTCAGCTCTTTACTTACAATTTGCCTTCAGTGGAGCACCCGAACCACAAGCAAAATGACGTATAGACTGACTTTGTTGTATCGACCTCTTGCCTTTAAGAAGAAAAAAAAGGTTTAAGGATATTCACGTTGTTGTAGAAATACACAGATGTCTGTTCAAATTCAGCGTTTCACTTACGTCTTTTCATCGCATAACATTGCAACTCTTAAGATGAAAAAAAGGAAAAATGAGGTCAAGAAAATAATACATGAGAATTACTTCACAAAGAAATATCAACTAATAAAATACTGGTTTCTGAGTTTATTGCAATGACACAACAAGTGGTTTAAAGAATTATTAGCATAAAATAGACAAGATATTCAAAATGTGAAAAAAGTTAAAAACTTATTACAAACACATACAGGTATGTAAACAGATGATCACACACAAATACACTGTGAGCGCAGAGGAAAAACTTTTATCTCATGCAATAATAAGAGTGATTTGTAAATGATGAATTATGATTTCCATACTGTTGAAGCATTTCTTGGAAACACTCACTGGGTGCTGGAACATTTCTGCGCAACAGAGGCCCTTGAATCGCCTCCCCGTCGCCTTTATTGACAGCAATGAAGGCGGTGAAGGAACTGCTCACTCCTGATTGGACACTGAGCTCCACCACCTTCTGCTTCACTCCTCCATCTTGCTGTCCTCTGTGCTCTCTCTCTTCCATCTCCAGGGAGCGAATCAGAGTCCGAGCACCCAACCTGTGGACTGTTAGTCTGCAGACAAGAGAGAGGAGTTGAACATGAAGTGATGCTTCATGTGTATGAGTAAAATAAAAGAGATCTACAGTCTAGCTAATCATGTATCAGGTCTAAAACATCAGACATCTCAGTATACTGATATTAGAGTTTTGCAAGTATTCAGAGATTTAAAGTTTCCATGGTAACTTTGATTCCTGGAGAAAGAAAAACACTTTATCAATTTATCAGTAGTCGTGTGTCAATGACTGCAAAAAACATGTTAAAATTGTAGATAAAGAGCATAAAATATATATATGTTTTATCTAAAAAGATGTTTAATGTGTTGTTGTTATTTTACTTTATTATATCATATTGATTTTGTGGTGTAGATACTCAGTTCTGAACAGTTGTCTACACTTTTGTCAAAACAGTATGCAAAAAGGAAAATGAAAAGCTCCAGATCTGCTGCTTTTTCACAGACACTGAGCTGACACTTATATCCATGCATCAGCGCAATATTCTTTTATTTTTTACTGTTGTCCCCAAAGTATAACAGTGCTGTATGACCAAAGCCTGTTTTACCCAGTGTCCTCTGCAGGTTTGAGACTGAAGCAGAGCTGGTTCTGAGAGGGATGACCTGCCAGGCTGTACTTCACTGTCACACAGCCCTCTGCTGCCTCTGGACTCTGACAGAGCATTACAGTGTTAGAGATTATATCTATTACTGTAATCACATACCTAATGAAACAAAAATATGTATACAGTAATCTGCTGAGTATCAAAGTATATATGTATATATAGTTCATATAGCTGAATGCTAAAAAAAAAAAAAAAAAACAGACCAGACCAGAGAGGTATTTCTCTATGACATGGTGCTGCTACCTGTCCAGTGAGCTGGGCATAAATCAGCGACCTTTGACCCTGGAAAATTGCTGTGATTGGAGGAGAGAGGACAGTGACAGACACTGCCTTTGGTAAATCCCACGTGACTGAGATGTCCACCACAGCTGGCTGCAGAGCAAATCGCAGCGACTGCATCACCTGACCAAAAAAAAAAAAAAGGAAAAAAGATGACCATTTACTTACTTATCCACCTAGAGCCCTGGCGTACATTCAAATACACATTTGCTGTTTTAGTGTTTAATTTGACAGTTTCATTTTGTTTAATGTTTTCTTACTTTTGGTTGCATCCTGTCAGTTCCTGTGATGAACTGAGCGTGACCTCCTCCTTCCTTGGCCAACCCATTGATAAGAGCAGAGCTGGCTCCTTCCCCGATCCCAAAAGAGAAACACCTGCAATGAAGTAGTTTCATTTTTACAGCACTAGGAACAGGGACATATTGTGGGAATTGTGTGAGAGTGTTTTTGTGGTTTCACCTGTGTGAGCCTGAGTTCTTCTTCACCACATTTATAATTTCTTTGGTGTTCCCCACCTCACCGTCAGTAAAGACAAACACCTGGGGCGGAGAGTTTACATAATAACTGTAGGTTAAATAACATCACACCCAGACACACACAACATCTGCTGAAAGTCATCCACATAATTATCTGAGAGCAGTGGCAGGTTGCTGTTCAGTAACACAAGTGGTTTTAATGGTAAAGTGTGAAGAACAAGGTGTGGTGAGTATGAATTTACAACAAAGCTGTTAGTTCAGGATTGTACTTGTAAAGTCACAAAACAGAACAGTTTAAGAAGTACTGAGTTGATAATTTAATGGTATGGTGTTACTGGCAAGAGATACTGTGTGTGTGTGTGTGTGTGTGTGTGTGTGTGTGTGTGTGTGTGTGTGTGTATTACTTGTCTTGGTTGACTGGGAATGCAGGGCTGGCTGTAAATGTGTTTGAGGGGCCTCAGGATCTCTGTTCCTCCCAGATTAGCGCCCATCTTCTCAACTTTCTTCAGAGCCTCTTCCATTGTCTTCTCACTGTATTCCACACTCGTACTGCCATCACACAAATACATGAACACCAATGCACACATACTTGTACAAACACTGATACCAAAGACTGAAACACATTTTTTGTGGACTGAGTGAAATGAGGGAGTGATTTACGGGAAGATGTGTTCATAGCTGGACCCGAAACTGTAGATGTTGAAGTAGCAGCCCATTGGTAAACTCTTCAGCAGGAGCAGTAGAGTATCCTTGAAGGAGGAAAGAAAAGATAGTGAAGGCTGCTGTGTCAGAGGGACACTATGAATGATTCTATGACAGAGTTAACACATAATGAATACCCTGGCACTGCCAATGCGGGTCTCTTGCTGGTTGCTGTTATGCATAGGATAATCCATACTTCCAGATCGATCGATCAAGAACACAAACTCTCCACATGAGGCGACTGAAGACATCACAACCTGGGGGAACTCAGGGTACAGGCTCAGCATCACCACTGGATCACCCATCAGAGTGCCTGAAACACAGGAAAGAGACAGAAAAATGACCACAAATCTGCTTTTTATCATTTATTACAACACATGTAACTCATCAGTTTAATGATGAGAAGAATGAAATTTTGATTTGCAGAGTAACAAGTTCTCTAATTTGCACTCACCAGGCTTGGCAGAGGCCTGTCCTGCCTCCACCACAGCAGTGGGCTGGTGGGCGTCTTTGTAATAAATCAACAGTTCAACATCCCTGTCGAACTTGTGTCCTGCAGCCAACTTGACCTGCAGTTCACAAAACACACTCATAAATATAAATATATACATGAGTGATGTCTTGTTCTCAGTAATGAGGAACAAGAGCACTCTACATACCGTGGCCTGAGTTTGCTCTGTGTTGAGGTACTGGAGAGGGTCCAGAGAACAGTTGGACTCTACTTTAGAGACTGGACGAGGAGAGGACACCCGGGCAGAGAAAGACAGACTATAGGGCACCAGAGAGGCTGGAACAGACGTCACCTGGACGCTGCCACCTTCACTACTTCCTCTATTTCCACTTCCTGTGAACAGGTTAGAAATGCTATAATCAAATGGGCATTGCGTTACATGTAAGCAGCAGTGAGACAGTAGTGGGAAGAAAATATATAATCCAAATAATAGCTTCCAGTAAAATGAACTAATTGAAGACTAAGAGTCTACAGCCATGCTAACAGCTTGGTAGGCAGTACTTAGACACAACGGTGCAACTGTAGCATACTGACATGATAATAGTGGCAATGCTTATTATACCTGTTAACATGCTGGTGAACATGTAGAATGTGTTCAATACTGACCATCACAGTATAGTGTGTTTATGTTAGCATGCTAACATTTGCTAACAAACCTGAAGTAAAGCTGAGCCTAATTGAAATGTCATTAGTTTTGCAAGAATTTGGTCATAAACCAAAGTATTGGAAACATTTTGACTTGCCACTGATGCTCAAGGAAGTGTCAGAGGATCACCAGAGACATCAGGATTCATCTTCTGGACACCATCAATATCTGTATATCTAAAATATGAATATTTCCTTGAAAATGTCCTTAACCTCCATTTCAGACAAGGCCCAATTGATGTTTGGATGGAAACACTGAAAGTTAGTGTGAATACATTACTACCATATTTCAAACTAAAGTTACCAGGCATGCATGAAATGTGCATCACATTGTTCTAAAAGCAGCTTTTGCAGTGCGAGTGTTTTGTAGCCATGAGGTATATGACTGTGTATGGACAGGTTTGGTGTGTATAAGCAGAAAGTGTTAGCTGGTACCTTCAGGTTGGTAGCGAGGGTTGAGCACAGCAGGCAGGCAAAACCTCAGCCCGTCATCAGCCTGCACAGCCAGCTCAGTGACATACTCCAGCCTGATGGAGGCGCTCTCTCCTGGAGGCAGACTGCCAACACTCAGAGAGAATATATCTGGGCTCTGCTCACTCTCCTCCAATAGGAAGGCCTGCTGACCGGAGCTCAATGCATCATCATACTCCTCACGAGCCTGCAGCACAGATGACGCGCGTGAGTAATGTTTGGTGTGTTTACTGTCTTTTCAGATTCATTATAGTGAGTACGTCTTTACTGTCCAGCTCACCTCCTGTTTCTCCTTCACCTCAGCTACAATCTGTGTCTGTCCCATCTTAGCGCTGAAATGACAGACAGCAGCATCTCCAGGCAGAGGGAAGACAAAAACAGCCTCTAGCGGTTTGTCCTCCTTGTTCTCGTAGAGCAGAGTGGAGACCACTGTAGCCACATGGTCCCTCACCTCCAGCTCCACTTCGATGCTCTTCAGAGGAACTGATGAGAAACAGAGAGAAACAACACAAAGACTGTGTGACAACTGTTGTACAGTTGTACCTTCTTGTTAGCCAAACTGACAGTTAAAATGCGTCAGTTTGTGCAGGAACCATTATATACCTGATAGCCTTTACAGCCAACAAGCTTACATGAGTACAAAAAAAAAGGTTATGTTGGAAATCATATATTTCTGTGTTGATGTTTTTTTTTTTTGTAACAGCTCTGTACCTGGTTCCTTCTGGGCAGTTAGCAGACCAAAGCAGTTCATCTTTGCACCTGTGCAACAATTAACAAAGACATATGAAGACTTAATGCTGCAGTGATCAATAATGACAATACTGTATATTATAGACATTGATCAGCAATTAAAATGACCAATAAATAAATAAATAAAAATAATTTCACCATTATTCATCTTTTTTTAAACTTTGATTTTTTAGAGAGCTGCTGAAGAAGAAATGTATCAGTATCTGACGTAACAGACCAAAACAGAAACCAGCTGAATGTATCTGCGGAAAGCAACTGACCTGCTTATTAGCCGTGATTTTATGCTATTACAATATTACTTAATTTCGTATGACGATTACACCACTACACAAATAGCTGTATTAAGGTTTTCCAGCTGTCTCATGGTTCAATCTGCTAAAAGTGCGTCATCTTGAACTGCGTAAATAAACAGAGAAGAAATGCCTACCTTTGAGGATGAATGTTTATAATGTCTACGGCAATTTACTGGAGTTACTTACCAGTTAGTTACCAGTAAATGTGGAGTCAAACCTGTAAGTTCAAAGCCAGGAAGAGTTTACATACAGATACGGTCACGCTTTCGGGTGTAGGCTCGATATGCTCGGAAGAGAGCACCGGGTGGGTGGAGCTTGAGTTCATGTGAATTCCCGAAGCTTTATGCTCGCGCAACAGATGTCTGACTCCTAAAGATTTTCTTTTTTTTAGCAGCTGCTTCAATTTCATCTGTTTAAAAGGAGAACAAATAAAGTTTTCCAGCCCACACAAAAATGCCTGACAGTTGTTGGCAGCAGTTCTCTATTCCTCCTTTCTTCCTCTTTGCTAACACACACACGTTAACACACCTGCACTCTATGATCACAATATAATTTCCCTGACAAGATGAGTGTTTTATATGCGTGTGTGATATATCTTTTTTAAATATATTTACATATTATTGTATTACTTATTGCATATTTTAGTTTATTTTGATAAAGTTGGCTGCTCTTTAATATAGAAAGACTGCATACATTCATTATTATCTACATACACTTAAGTTTGTTCTATCTGAGACACTCTTTATAAGGGATTTATAAACATTAATTGATTCAATAAAGTATTTACAAATGCTTTATAGATCATTTGTAAGACATTAATAAGAATAACGTTTGGGTTGCCAGGTTGTGTAAAATTCCCCTCCAGCATGAAGATGGACTGCACTTTATTAATGCTTTATTAACATTTATAATAGCAGGTGACTGACAAAGTTCAGCTGATTTTTAGTTTATTAAAACATTAGGAAACCTGATGGCTTATTAGAAAGTGAGAAATTGGAGGGGTCTGCCTGGTGAACTGAGCTAAAAAGACAAAGAAATGTTGATGCTGGAGATAAGTCAACTAATAAGTTTATTAGTTAACCATTAATAAAGCTATTAATGCTAATTAATGCTTATAGAGGCTTTATAAATGGTGGCTTATCAGAAAGTGGTAACCAAAAAGGTCATTTAAAAACATTTTAAGTTGTGTAATCTTGAAGTGTCCAAACTGTCATAGACTGACATCACACACCTAGTACACCATGTACAAGGTGTAGCTGACAGATAGTAGTCAAATGAGTGCAAGCCACTTACCCACAACTTTTACATATCACAAAAATGTTATCAAATACAAAGAAATCATGGCAACAGTAACATAGTTGAGTTAAGGTCTCCAAAAGATGTACATCATCACCATCTAGTGGGAGAGAACAGGAATGAACACACTTTACAGTAAATTGATGCCATGTTAGTTCCCCAATCCTCAGAATGAGTCCCATAATAATACACAGGGTTTCTGTGACGCCTGTATAGTATTCCTCTGAAATGTAGAACGGGATTATTATAGTTCATTGTATTGAAAAGCACCAAGAGAAGTTGACTCTGATCACAGCAGAGATGTTAAAGATGGATCTCTAACCAGGAATATTTTTTTTTAAAGCTGATACAGGGTTTTGTGCTTTAGTGATGCCTTCCTGAGTTGTTTTAAATTTTGGATAGCACATTTTTGGTGTATTAAGAAAAGTCAGGGTGTGAGCTCAGAGCAACACAGTTATCAGCCACAGAAGTCTACTGTACAGCCTTACAGTGGACTGGATTTTCTTGGAGGTAAATGGTTTTTACTTGTAAGAGCAACATTAATGCTAAAACCTCAAACAGACAAGTTGAAATTTTCAGAGTTCAGCATTTAATTGGCATTAACCCATAGAGACGGTCCATCCACTAGTCAGTGATCCACTAGAGGGCGTATATGGATTCATTCAGTGGTTCACAGTTTGTGATTGTTTTACACTAATACACACCAAAGTATTGTTCCTTTACAGCACATTTAATGTTAAGCTTTAATGGTATAATGATTTAAATTGTAATTTTTATAAACTGTTAATTTCATAGGCAGTAAATTCAGGCTTTTTTTTAATGTCAATTATTTTTCTCCTTCAGCTTGCTGTGGCAGATACATCACGTGGGACTGTCTGTCAGCCGTCTGTCACTTTTCCAGAGTTAAAGGTCACTGCTCTCGCTCACTGGAGAGTCTGGCCCAGCCTCTTTTGTTGGAAAATAAAGTTGTAACTGACAGTACTATTCTTCAAACTGGTGTCTCATGGTGGATGATTTCAATGAATGTTGTTGAGTGTGAAGAATATTTTTGAACAGTGTTTTTGAATAGAAATGGCTCCAATTTAACCCTGTACACCCTCTTGTTGAAATATTTCCATTCTCGTATGTTTTGGGTCACTTTAGAAAAAGTCTTAAAATTTCAGACTAAAGGGATGGTGTTTAGGGTGTTTTTACTGTTCTCAAATGTTTAAAAAAAAGTGTCTTTTCTACTCAGGCTACTTAAATGGAAAACCAGAATACTTAGAATAAGATGCAGGAAAATGCCAGGTACTGTGATGTCTTAAAGCGAGCACTCATCATCTTCCTACTAACAAAAGGACATTTTATTTCTGTGCCACTTCACCCTCTCTCTCTCTCTCTTTGTGCATACATTTGGCCCACATGTTTATTTATACTGCTTTTTTTTGTGGCTCCACAACCTTTAACATTAGCACGCCCTTTTTACACAGCAGACCGTCGTCCTGTGCTGCTATGACACACGCTCCTGCCCTCTACATGCCTGTGATCCAGGCTTTCATCTGATGAGTTATTACAGTCGGAATATGTGTAACTGACCTTGACAAGGACTCAAGATTCAGAGCCTGTAGAGACATTCAATCATACCTCTCACCCATCCTTTCAGTGACACAAGATATGATATTATGCCTCCTTGAGATTAATAATTTAAACTGAGAAAACTTGAGAGAAATGGTCCTTATCTACCTTGAAGTATTAGTGCTGCAGAGTCCATCCATCGTTAATTGTCTTTGAATCATCTAACTGTGTGCACACAAGATCAATATTTTATATTATTTACTCATGGCCAGGCTTTAAAATAGTTTTTTGATTAAAAAGAAGGTGCAAACATACTGCAGGTGTTAGATAAATGCATTTGACTGAGATGTTTTAGCTGAAGAGCGGCGAAAAAATCGAATGTTCCCCAAAAACAAACACACACAATTGCAACAAAATATTTTGTACACACGTGAAACAGTAACAATGCACTGCATCAGTTGCTTCAGGGCTTGTGTCAGGGCAGCTCTTGGCAAAGACTGTCCAAACATGTAGTATAATCTAGATTGGTGATGGAATATTTGCTTTAATATGATATGATGATGATAATCAGTGCTTGTCACTGGAGGAGCAGGGAGTCTGTCTGTGGTATAACGTGTTTTGAAAGAAATATCTGTGATCAGATTATAAGAGTGCATTTAAGGTGTATGTAAAACAATGAGAATAATAATAATAATAATAATAATAATTAATTAATTTTAAAGTGTTACTTCACTAATTTTACTTATCACGAGGAGTCCTTCTTAGCATGTGAAAACAGTTGCATGATGCTCTCTGTGTCTCTGAAGGAGCTTTGTCAAATCTGAGAAAATAACCCTGATGATTTCATAGTGATGTCGTCAGGGGTTATCTCAACCTTGGCATAGACTTTGTTAAAAACTGGAGGTGTGGCGTTTAAATGACAGTTGCTTTTACAAAAGATGCTATCAAGTTGCTGCTTCAGTTTTGGCCGGTCAGTTTTAAATCTGTCTCCGACATGCCCCCCAACTTCATGGATGTACAATACTGAATCGCTGGTGTACCCCTTTAATAAAATCCTGAATAAATAAAGGTTTCATGGTTGAATAGTCATTCCAACACATTATACATGTAAAGGAAATTCACATTATTCGCGTCCTGGCGATATAAAAAAACACTCAACACATTAAAATCCCACAAAATATGGGGATAAAATACAGAAAATACCCAATTATAATAATAATAATAATAATAAATGATATAATATTCATATCATATGTTCTCAGTTAAAACCTTGATGTTTCAAAGATAATAAATGATAGAGGGACTTTTGGAATCAGAGCTCTAAATCACTGGGGTTCCTCTGGTTTAATAAAATGTTTTGTAAAAGGTTTTGGATGGATAAGGGGATACACAATTTTGCGTGATGGTTTATTTATAAAGTTATCAGTTTATTGGTTGACATTAAACAAAGACATGTTTAGCAGAAGTTAAGTGCATGCAACCTATGTATTGTTTTGTGTGTCACAAGTCAAGCAATTGTGGCCCATTGAAAAAGGCTCAGGGGTGGTTTGTACGTACCTTGCGAGGCAGCCGGATTGGTCGGATCACAACATCACGACATGACGTGAGAATCCATCTTGTCAGGCTTCAAGTTATGTGCTTGTGTCTGAATCACAGGTGGTTTGGACCAATCAGTGTCCTATGAGGATTCTCACATGATCGCGTGATCTCGCGAATCCAGCTGCCTCGCAAAGTAAGACGGTGATAGACAGATGGTTCATCCAATCAGCTGCCAAGTAGTTTTTGAAGGTGCCTGCCCTTTCTCAAACACTTTCCAAGGACGACTTCTCAGATGGTTCTGGGTAACAAACTATCTGGCGCATCAGGTTAGGTTTGTTCACAGGGAGGGTGGAATTGAATTTCTTCAGACATAATAGGATCTGTAACCTCTGGCTTGCATTCAGCATGAAGCAACAGGGACAGATTTAGGTCTGTAGGGGGGCTTGTTACTATGGCAGACAGCATGCGACAGCGTCACAAACCACTGCCAACCCAGACTCCTCCAATTTAGATCATATAAATCCTCCTCTTAACTACACAGGTAATGCATCATTTGGAAGTTGTTCATCTTCACGGTGAGGTTTTGCACTCCATATTCAAAAACGTTCAACCGCACGCAGCATGTTGTGTGTTCAATTCTTTGGAGATGCTTTTAAATTTGACTTAAAAGCGCACATTTCTTACTTTGAAATGACACAGGGAACTATAAACAGCAAGCTGCTTCACTATTTTTAGTGTCGGCGCGTCTCTGTTTGCATCAATCGTACAGTGTCGGTTACAATGGGCCATTACATCCAATCTTATCTGAACCTTTGGCAGAAATCCAACCGACACTTTCTAAACTGGTTTCCAAGGCAACCCCGACCAGCAGGACCAATTAGAACTGACAAAGGATCCCCGAGGACTACACTGCCTGGAGATTAGAGGAAAAGAAGACACATCCTCAAAACAAACACAACAAATGAACGGAGGGCGCTATGATCTGCGGATGTGTGTGTGTGTGACGAGACACAGGGACAGCGGCTTTGCATGAGCATGCACCTGTGGGCTCAGTTGTGTCTGTATCGGTCTATCCATTAGGGAGAATAGATTTAATAAAACCTGCTGTCTCTCCTTCCCTCCCTCTGTTTCTCCCTTTGTAGGACTGTGCGTGTCCATGTGTGCTGTTAGAGCCACAGGCTTGAAACCAGATCAATAAGAAATAGTTTAGAGTGGCTGATGTTTCTTTTTTCTGTCTAGGTCATCACTGGAACACTGTGGCCTCTGAGCCGCACATCAATCACATGTTGTGTGTGTGTGTGTCTGTGTGTGTACATGATTGATCTGATAGCCTTTGTACTTCAACAGGGGATCTACTTTATTGAATAACTGACACCTATGATCCCTTTGTGTTTGTTGGTTATTGTGTATGTGTGTGCATGTCAACCCCTTTTTCCTCTGTGAGTTAAAATGTTTCTCAAATATAAAAATCACTGACCTCTACTGTGAACCCTTTTAGCACACTCCTGTGTGAGGTGAGACCAGGGTTTCATTCACGGTAACGGTCACACTGCACAACAAAGCACAGTAAATATATATTTTAGTTAAGACGACAATCTAACTTTTTAATGTCTCTTTTACTGTATAAAAACATTATCATTATTACTTGCAGTGAATATATCGCATTTTTAAAATTGTTTTTAAAGTATTCCACACTGAATAGACACTTTTTGGCCTCCTCTACATAAACTTGGGTACCACCCCATAGATGCATTTCTCCTGCTTATGGTGACACCTGTATGTCCACTATTGGGCACAGCCCTTGCCTCCTTGCCAGTTTGGTAATGTGATTGGCCACAAACTATATGATCATATACCCAGCCCATCTATGTGTGAATACCCCATTGGCTGACAAGTGTGTGATTGGTTGTCTTTTATATTTTTTTGTTTCAAAACTAAAACTAACTAGACAGTATCTAAATAATGATAGAGGAAAAACCAAAGCTAAACTCCAGCTATTAAAGGTAACTAGCTTAGCGCTAACGCCATCTCAGTTTTCAATGCAGTGGAATTCATGTGATTTGGTGTGGTTACCTTTAACTCACAGGTTTACATGTATTTTTTAAATGTCGTTATTTTACTGATTTTAATACGAATATTAATAGCAGATGGACACACAGATACCAGCAAAACAGAGACAGAGACAGAGTCCCTAATTGAAAAAAAGTAAAAAATGGACAAGACAGCTGAAGATTATCCAAAAGTAGAGTGTTGTATCTGCATTTTTTAGGTGTTGTGATTGATGTCATTGATTTCTTTAGGTAAGATAATCAGCCACAAATGACATTATAACCTTTGTATCTGTTTGCTGCCCAGCATGAAAACTTCAAACCCTTTTTTCTCAACTGCTCTCTGCTATGATAGGGCAGATTACGCAGCATGTCAAAATAATAATTTCAAATTTTCTTTTTCTATTTGTTCACAGCAAATAAATTTGAACTATGTATCTGTTTCTGACCTGTGACGAGGTCAATGCTGTTGACAGTATTGATGACTCGAGTGCTCATCTTGCCCTGGGTCACCGTCTTTTAACTTTCCCGTGCCCTCACCCCTCCCTCCCTCTCCTTCCTAATTAATTTCCTTTCCCACTGACTCTCTCCTTTGATCCTTTAGTCTGTCCTTTCTGTCTTTGCCAAAAGACATTTCAGCCCTTTTCTCCCTCTTTCAGCCGCCCGACTTTCTCTCTCATCTTTCTACTCTCTTTTGCTCCCTCTGTCTTAAAAGGCTTTAAATGAGTTTAGGCGTAGCCCTCTCCATGGTAACACCATCTCCAATTCTTACACACACACACACACACACATTTTCTCGCTTTCTCTCATCTCATAATTCTGCCCTACCCTGTGTTTTATCTCTGTACCCTCCCTCTCCCTTTACCCTCTCTCTCTCTCTCTCTCTCTTTCTCTCTCTCTCTCTCACACACACACATTCACTCAACCTCTCCTGCTCCTGGCAGCTGGTCTACTGCTAATGCTGCACCATCCACGGACTGCGAGATGTTCACCCCAGCTTGTAAAGGATCTGCAGGGGAGCCGAGGTAAGGCTTTACTACCCGTTTTTCCTCTGGAGCAGAGACACAGCAGAGATGTTACTGCTGCTGTAGGCTACTGACAACAGCTGGGAGCCAAATGAGTGATGGGAAGAGTGTGAGTGTGCGTGTATGCTGATTTGTGTGAGAACTCTCCAGCTGGAGTAGAGAGGCTGTGTGAGTTGCAGGTTAGGTCTGACACTTGTGATCTGCATACACACACAATCAAGTGAAGTGGGAATCTGTTTCCAGGGTTTTTTTTTTTAAAATCCTCTCAGTATTTTCTTAAACTTGAGGAAATTGCTGTCTGTGGTGTGTGTAGTCATGTGCGCGCATCTGTGTGTGCATGCTGCGAGAGAGCCTTGGCGGCACGCAAATTGTCTTTCGAGTAATGCTGCAACAATGCAGCAATGTCTGGTTATTGCTACATTCTCTGATGGTTTATGACACCACGTTGTGTTGATACGTGTGTGTGCGCGCGTGTGTGTGTGCGTGCGTGTGTGTCGGCATGTGTGTGTGTGTGTGTGTGTGAGTGATTGGGGGCATGAAGTTAGGTTTCTGCACATATGAGTGGGTGGATAAGAAGAGTGTGTCTTAATATTTTCATCAGTTCAACTGAAAACACTGCTTTCATGCCACTAAGGGAAATTGAAAGATATGATACCATTCATAGACATAAAAGCAAGATTAATTTTTAATATGTATTATTGTTAGTAGCATTATTATGAGAAGAAGAAGAAGATGAAAATGAAGAATATGTGCATATGTGTATGTGAGATGTAAATGGTCTGAAATGTGTGAGCCGACGGGTAAATGTTGTCATGCATGCATACATTTTCCAGCGTATGTGTGTGTGTGCTCGTGGGCACTCATTCATGTTGAAGTGCATATACAGTACATGGTGAGTGTGTGTAATATGTGTAAGCAAAAGTCTTCCTTGAGGGGATGTGGTATGCAGTACAGAGGGAGATGTTATTTGATTCATGAGTCTGTTTCCCCAGAGGAAAGATCTCTGAGTGCGATAATAGCATATTAATATCTTTCAGGACATCTAGCAAAAGATGAATGTTTTCATTAAGTAAACAGTTAACACAGGAAAGTAACAGTCTACTAGCGTCATCCAACAAAATGTGACGTACTTCAAATGTTCCTGCAGAAAAGTGTTAATGAGGTGCAATCAGGTATTCTATTGTATTCTACTCTCCGCAGATTTTAAAGTGAGACTGTGTAACTTTAAAAAAAAAATCAACACTTTCTTCCACCTACTAATAAAAATTTACAAGCAAAAAAACAAAAAAATACACCTTTGCCCACCTGAATACACTGAGAAGTTTTGCCAGTACAGCTTGGTTTGGTCTAGCTAATGTTAGTTAATGTTAACAAAGTTTAGATAGATATAGCTGGACATTACTGAGTCAGTTCACCAACTTTATGACTCTTTTCTACTTGCAATACTTTTACACTACATTTTACCATTTGACATTATCCTTTAATTGCCACTATGGCCACAATTACGCCATAAATGTAAACATAGTAGGTGCTGTTTGGCAAAGTTACACATAAAGGCCGCTTTAAGAAGTTCCCTCACTCCTACGCACTCTTAAATATTTCTTAAAACAACTTCCACCTTTAGTATCCCGCCATATATAGTCAGTAACTAATAGATTGTTTGTGAAAATGTAGCTTTTTTAGGGGGGTGGGGGGTTTGCACATAAACTGACAAACAAGAAGTTTAAAATCCTTTTTTTTTTCAATCATGATCAGCTGTGGAAAGATGTGCTTCTCATGGAGCTATGCCTTCAGCTGGAAACCACCAAGTATGAATTGGTGACTGCTGACTGCAGAGAATTTATTTAAGCTGTTGATCTTGTAAATCGTTCTCATATTAACCAGAAAGGCAAAAAGAGATTCTTGACACAGCAGTCCCAGACTGAGAGGCTTGACAAATCGCAGTCCTGCAGTGTCGAGTGGATGGCTGGCACTGTCGGCAGCTCCGTCTGCTGCTGAAAATAGATGGTGGCTAATCTGTACCTCTCAGGTGGAGAGAATTCAGCATTTGTCCCAGTTACTTAAATCTGCGCGAACATGTGCACAGATATGAAAATGCACATACAGTACTGTCATCAAGTATACAGTGATTTATGCTGCCAGTGTAAAAGCTGCTTCTTCAAGACATTGGATAAATCTGACCTTCACATACAATATATAATAAACTTGATAATTAATTAGTATTGCATTTATGTTTATATCTGATCTACTCTATTTTCTTATCATTACATGTGCCTACACTCTCTTTCTCACTGCTTTTGTAGCTTTTGTGACTTGAGAAGTGTGCTTGAGCGATGAAAAAAGTGAAATACCACTCACAAGCCCTCCTATCTCCTCTCCTCTATTTACCTCTCCTATCCTCAATTCCTTCTTCCCTTCTTTCCTCTCTCCTCGTCCCTAACCACCTTTCAGTAATCCACCCTCGATATGTCAACACTTCTCACTTCCTATCTTCCCCTCCTTCTTCTCGTCCTCTTACACCTTCCTCTGTCACATATGCTCCTCTGGGGTTTAATTTATAAAACAGCACAATACTAAATCTACGTGCGCACAAAAAGCCGAAAATGGCGTACGCCAAAAAAACCAATCAGATTTATAAAAAAAAAAACGTACGCACGCACGAACGCGCGCATGTTTCCCGTCATAAATCACAGCCCACCTGGAAATGTGCGCACGTGGATCAGCTTAACCATAAATGGTCAATGCAAAAGCTTTCATGAATAGTGATCTACATGTGTTTCTTTCGCCGGACCAATCAGTCTCGCTCGTCACTTGCGCTCGGGTAGCTGCAGAGGAAGGATGAAACAGCCGTGAACAGACTTTAACTCTTATTTTCCCCCGTTTTCTGACTTCTTAAAGTTATGTGTAAGCCAAAACAACCATATACAACGTCAATAAACATTCCTGTGGATTGTAAAGTCAGACATCTCTGGTTAAGTTATTACACCCTGAAGCGGGCCAGGTCCTAGTTAACCAGTTTTAAGTAGTTTTTACACCACACACTCAATATCTACAATGGAAAAAAACACGGTATTCATTTATATTTACTCCAAAATCCAGCATACAGGTGTTTCTCTAATTTCCATTTCTATCGGGGAAAAGCAAGCCAGACTTTCCTAAATCTTGCCACCTGCCACATCCTGACATCATTTATTTCAGTAGCTGCTCTGCTGCTCCTCAACTGACCCCCTCTGCGCTCCGGGTGAGACAGCGCTGATGAAATGTTAAGCGGTCCGTGATTTAGTGCTTGAGTTGGCTGATATCTTTTCAAATTGAAAGATGCGTATGGAATAGTTATGGCTCACTAGCACGAGCACCAATAACACTGCTTGTTTGAATGTTTATGTGTTAAGTGGATCTATAATTAACATATGAAGTGAAATTAAATATGTGAGAGGAATCATGAAACAATCTGGCTTCAATTCATCACCTCACCATCTGCGTCGCCAATTTCCCCTGTCTCCAAAATGTACGTACAGGTGCGCACATTCTCCCGTCAGGTTTGTTTTTATAGATCACAACCTTCGTGTGGGAAGTGGTGTGGCCTCACGCCTCTTTCAAGCCCCGTTTTGCGCGTACGCAACGGTTCTAAATGAGACCCCTGGTCAGTCATCGTATGTCATCCCCTCTTGTAGATGATTACACAAATCTTGCCAAACTTGTTGCTCTTCACCTCCTTCCTTATTTGGCACTAATTGATTCCAAACCTGTCTGCTCTTTCTTTCACCCCTCCCTTTATTCCCTCACCTACTTTGGTGATGAGATCAATGTAAACTTTGATACAGTGACACACACACGCAGCCTCAGAGGGCTTTTGCTTTAAACTTCCGCCGCTTGTGTTTGTATTTTGTGTGATCCCATTAAGTGGAAAATGAGACGGTGCGAGGAAAATGCCATGTTTTCAGAGTGCACCTGATTAAATTGTTTTTGTGTGGGCTGAGCATTTGCAGTTGCCCCTGTGGGTGTTTCTCATTGTGTTCGCAGGATCTTGAGTCTGTGTGTTGCTCTTTATAGCCTGCCGGAGCTGCAGTGAAGGGGAAGTATTAAATGGATGTTTTTTTCTGTGATCAATGTCGTTTGGAAGAGTGAACAGCGGGGGAGAGGACGGCTGAAGGCGCTGTGGGTGGAGGCGCAGTGTGTGTGTGCGCCCATGCAACTGTCATAGCTTTTGTGAACGTGCACACGTGTCACCACGTGTGAGTTCGTGTCTGTGTGCACAAGTGGATTCAGTATTCTGTAGGCCTACAATATATCTATCTGCTGCTGTCTGCGATTGTGTGTGTGTCTGTGCACGCGCATGTGTGTGTATGTGATCTGGTAGAGTGGGTGTATGGGTGGGCTTGCTGTCACTTGCAGTAACATTCACCAACAGAGAGAAGAACTAAAGAGGGGATATAAAGGGAAAAAAAAGAATGCAAACAAGAGGAAGGTTTAGTGAAGAAAAATGATAAATGGGAACATATAAGAAGGATAGAATGAAGCTAAATGAATGCAAAATATGTATATTGTTAATTTAGTCATATAGGATGTCTAAATTGTAGAATTCACTGTATACATAAATCTTAGCAGAGTGGCTAAATAGGCCTGTGTTGATGATGATAGTGATGTTGCTGGAACGCCCAGGAAGGACGTCCAGCTGAAGGCCAGGTAACGTCCCAGACGTAGGCACAACTTTCACTTTGGAACAATTTTTTCATCATTTTGAGATGTCTTGAAGGACAACAACATTGAGACGTTGAACATCATTCAACGTCTCAATGTTGGCTGGGTATTTGTATTGTTGTGCACTTTCTTGTACTCAGGAAAGATTAAAAACAGTTGAAGCATAAATTGATTAGATGAGGATTGCGTTTTCCATCTGTTCAGTGAAACAATTCATTTGTCCTTTTCAGTTTAATTACATCTGTTTCTGGTGGAATGTAACTAAGTAATTTATTTAAGTAATGTACATTTTTTAGGTACCTTATTTGAGTATTTCCATTGTCTGCTACTTTATACTTCAAATCCACTTCATTCCAGGGACAAATATTGTGCTTTTTACTCCACTGCAATTATGCAACACCTATAATTATTTGTTACATTACAGATTAAGATTTTACATGCAAAACATACTGTATATTATTTTAAGATATATGATGCATTGCTGTGGATTTCACCAGTTCCAACAGTAACTTATTATCCAATAATACATTTTTCTAATAATACCTACTTTTACTTGCATTCATTCATGGCTTTTACTTGTAATGGAGTATTCCTGCAGTGGTGGTACTGCTACTTTTACTTAAGTAAAAGTTATAAATTCTTCTTCCACTGCTGCAAAATTTGTGGACTAAGATGTTGTTACAAGTGTCATATCAATGTATTGTATAGTCGTATTGTTTTATGAACGGTGAAATGATACAGGAGCCTTAAATATGGATGTTATAAAAGTCACTGTACACACAGAGAAGAGCTTCCGCGTGCACTTTAACTTGTATATGTGTGCTATTTTGTTTTATCATGTTTGGAGCAGCAGATGGAGGATGTGTCCTCTGTCTAGACAGCTGTGTTTTCAAACTAGTATGAATAACTCTGGTTGCAAATGTTTAATTACTCCTATTATCACATCTTAATTATGTCATTATCTCAAGATATCACATGTTTTCATATAATAACAATTGAATTATCTCTTAATCGTCATATAACAAAGCATGTTTCCTTTAATACATAAAATGTATGTACACACAGTGGTTACAATTGTGTGATTACTTGGGTACAGTAAAAAAATATGATAAAATAACTCTGCTGTGACTGTGAGTTGCAATTGTGAGACACACACACACACACACACACACACACACACCAGCCAAAAACTGGTTATGTAATGAGATCATGACTGTAATTTAATTTGAATCAAATGTGTGATCATATTTAACAACAAAATACACCAGCTGAAATCAAGGTTTGTGCAAACATCCTCCAAATGCTGAGCTTGAGCTAAAGTCAACTGAAACATTTCCCCTAATTATGCAGCCAACAGGTGAGCAGATTAAAGGAGATGTGAAGGCATATGGAATATTGCTTGGCATTCGGTGTTTGGTGCGTCTGCGCATGTGTCTGTGTGCAATGTGAGTACCTGTGTGTGCGTTATAATAGATGAGGATGGATGTGGTTGAGACGGGAGCCATTAAAGCAGAGCATCTCTGTCTCTAAATCAGCAGCCCTCCTGGAAAACCTCATATGACTAAGTAACCTATTAGAGACTCAGGAGGGAGGGAGAGATAGTTAGATGAAGGAAAAGAGACAGGTCTCTCACGTCTGTCTGGGCGTATGTCACCCCCTGGGAGTCAATCTAATGACTAAATACCTTATTACAATGTGGGGAGAGAGATGGAAGAGGGGAGCGGCAGCGAGGAAGGAACAAAAGTAATAAAGATGGAGAATGTCACGTCTCTCGTGGAGTCTCACTGCCATTAGATGACGGGGAGTAAGTTATTGAGGGTGAGATGAGGGACTGAAATGAGATAAACAAAACTTGATTGATAAAAGAAAGAAAAAGTTAAGATAGAAGAAACGGAAAGAAAAAGCGAATGAAAAAGGTTTGCGAAATGTTCCCTGAGACTTACATATATCCTGTAAGCGCGACAACGTGTTCATTTCACACATCATTATCTAACCTCATTGTCTACTGGCATACACTTCACTGCTTTGTGCTGGTTGCATAAAATAAAGTGCAAAACAGTAAAATGCTTTTGCAGAAGATTATTTTTTAAAGGCTCAGTTCACTCACAAACCCCCCCTGTGTGTGTGTCCTTTTTTGATACCTCTAGTTTAAAATGATTTTAGTGAACTGAACCTTTAATCTAAGAGAGCTCTGCAATAAATTCAGTCTTTGGGAAAATGAAAATGGTTGCTCTTTGCTGTATTGCTTCTTGATAATACTTCAAGTGATGCGCATGATGCAGAAACAAGGACTGATATTAGACGACTAGAAAAACAAATAGCAGCTCAGTCAGCCTTTTAGTTTACATATTTAGACTTGATGTTTAACAGTTTAATTTTCCTTTAGCACAGCTTTTTTCTCTTTCTTTCTTCCTCTCACACCCACACATACACATCTGTGTATGTGCAAAGACACAGAGTCTTTCACATACACAGTGCTTCACACCTTCCTCGGAGGCTGTATAGCTTCTCTCAGTTGTTTCAGCAGTAACATATGAAACTCAAATTATGTTGTTAAAATCATTAAAATGACATCTACTCCAGAATCTATGAATATGCAAATATTTTTCATTTCAAAGGTTTAACTACTGTTTCCTACTTTACTGTAAAGTCCATTCTCAGTGTTTGTGAACTGAAGGCTTCAAGTTTCCACATCACATTTGTGTAAGTTGAATATTGGACCACGATTGGCTCCAAACTGGTTGTAATGTCACAAAAGATTGTCTCAGCTTGTCTGTAAGCACAGAGAAACTTTCCCCCTGTCAGCAGATGAATGTGAAAGTAGCCTTCTAGTGTCAAAGTTTACACACACATCATTCTGCACAATGATGCTCACACAACAAGTATAGCATGTTTTTGATATTCATGTTGTTTGATAGTTAAAATGTTGTTGGTACTGTTTCCTTAGAACACATACTGACATCACCCAACTGGTTGCTGAAGGGCCATGTGATCCAACCCACTTACCAACATTTCTGTGGTAACAGAAAATGTGGCGTGAATGAAATGTTAGTTTCACATTTTAGAAAAATAAATGTTGCTGCGCTGTATTTGAAACAGAGAGGAGGCATGACAGCAAGAGCCTAGAGACTATTTCCAGACTGAGTAATTTGTTTTGCACAAAAGAAAAGTAGCATCAGCAGAGAAATGGTGCAACATGTGTAGAGTATATAGTATATGGGCATTAGCAGGTTAAATAAATAGATGTATGTGTACATGCATCATGAGGTCATATAACATTTAACAAGGACAGCATGAAACACAATCTGTAATTCTGTGTGTGGAGTTCATGCTTGACATACCAACTAAATTATGTTATCAAGATAGTGATGAGTGGCCTTTCATGATCGTGGCTGATGCTGTATTGTTTGGGTCCAGTGAGAAAAATGATTTCACCCAAACAAGGTTGAGACATTTATAATCGCTGATCAATACAGCAATCATGATTATGGGTTTCCAATCTTGGAAATCCCCAGGGTTTTCTGCTGATTGATATGGAGGCTGTGTAAGTGCTAAAATGAACAACAAAGTGCCTCAATATAAAAAAAACAATAACAGAGTCAATGAAATTAATGATGCCTTTGTCCAGTTTTCTAAAAGTGCTTTATTTCTCATACCATGGTCATTTACCAAAAATTATTTACCTTGAGCAATCTCCCTATAAAGTTCAAATGGCGGGTTAGCAAGGAGTTGCCTATTTACACATCCAGCAGATACAGAGCAACATTAGCATTCATTCATCATACTCAACTATTTGCTGTGGCTGGAAACAATATCCCAGTGAGAATGAACCAAAACAGTGAAGCTGGGGAACGTAAAACCAAAACAGTGAGCTGAAAGATGCTAAAACGCTTAGCTGAAAGGAACTACGGAGTCATGTGATAATTATCTGTAGGTTGATCGCTGAGAGACACCATTCACATTACACACAGTCATTTGATCCATTGACTTTACCATCAGCTAGTTATATTTGGTGGGTTTAACCATAGGGTAAAATATCATGAGCTAGTGGTATATAGCAGCACAAACTAAATTCAACACAACACCTAATATTCATTTATGTCTGGTAAGAAAATCTATGTTTTCCCATGTGAATGTAAGCTAACTGAGCAAACCCCCCCCCCCCCAAAAAATTGCAAGATATAGTCGAGGAGTTCTACACTATTCTGAAACACTCTCTCTTTTATTCTGTCTTTCTTTTTTCTTTCTTTCCTTTTCATGGAAGTTGCTGTTGAAGTTGTATCTCGATCTTGTCACACATGTTCTCTCTAAACCACTAGAGGGAGGGTAAGGTCTGCATTCAAAGTTGTCACTGTCAGTTATGGATTTGGATTTTGTTGCTTTCTTGCGTGCTGTATGCTGTATTGTACACTCTCTTCTGTGTGTGTGTGTGTATGTGTGTGCGCACAGAAACCCGGACACACACACACACCACTTCATGCCACTGGAGCGTTTTATTGCTTTTAATCATTGCAATCTCACCATGATAGAGATATGGACTGAGAGCACATCCAGTCATCTACTCGCCAGCCAACAAAGAAGGAAAAGGGAGTCAGAGCGCCGTGATAATATTACATTGTGAAAGCTTTTGACGATAGAAGTGCTCGTTTGGTTTCTTGGACAGAGTGAGCACTTTTTGAGGTGATTGTACTATAAATCATATCAAAGAAGAAAGACCACAAGTGTTCAGGTTTCACATGAAAATGAAAACTTCACATGGAAATTATTCTATTTTTAGTTTCTTTTATTGTGTGGTATTATATTTAATGTTTGCCTTTGGACTATAATTTACAAAGGCTGGAAAAAATGACAGGAACACCCAATAATAATATAACCCAATACAAAAGCCATAATAAGTAAGTAAGTATGCAGTAAATACTACATTTGTCAGAGCTCTTTAGTGATCTTAGTTCACCAAAGTTAGTTCACAGACTATAGTTTGTGACGGTGTTGTATTAGTTTCAAGGCACGATTCTCGATTGTGCAAAGCAGGCAACTGCCCTGGGTCCCCGGTTCACTGCATATCAGTTGTTTTTGTTAATTTGATTAATTGCAAATTTATTAGGAACTTTGCACTACTAAATTACATTTAAAACACATCCTTTCCTTTCTTTTGTATATTTCCAAATGAAGTTTAATTAAATTATGAGAAAACCTGGAGCCAGGTAGCATTATTCCAGCATCTTACTTATTTATTTTATATTATTTACCACAGGAACCATGTACAATAATAAACATAAATGTTGCCATTTTATGAACTTTGCATAAAGCTCATTTTTATAGTACTGTGTACTATCTGGTCTCTGGATATATGATGAAGCTGCTGTTTGCACTGTACTTGATTTGTACTTGGAGGCAACGTGGGACATACAAGTACTGTACTTGAGTACAAATTTGAAGTACTTTTTCTTTACTTCAGTATTTCCAATTTATTCTACTTAATCCCTCCAGTCCACTACATTTCAGAGTGAAATATTGTACTTTCTACTCCACTGTATTCATTTAGAACAGCTATTACTGATTTCACCTATAAAACATGAAATATGATGAAAGATCCTTTCTCTGTGTTTTGAGTTATGTGGCTGATTAGACCTGCTTCAGGTTAGAGCTCTGCAAAGCTACCTATGCTGGGAATTATGTGAGGTATTGTAGTAATAAGAATGATAAAGTTGCAACTTGTCTCAATGAAACTAATAAGAAGGCCCCTGAATTCCCTAAACATAAAAAATGTACTTGTGTGCACATTATTATCTTGTGAAGACTTTGGGGGCTCTATCATTTAACACTTTGAAAGGGGCTGTTTTGCATAATGAGTACTACTTTTGAAATTTTAAGCACTTTTTGCTGGTAATACTTACAGTATGTACTTTTACTCAAATAGAATTTTACATGCAGGACTTTTATGTGTAACAGAGTGCATTGTGCTCCTTATGCTTACATACATAAAGGATGTGAATACTTCTAAACCATTACTTGCCAAATTAATAAAGTATAACCTGTGGTTTCCTGAAGCATAACTGTTTTTTTAAACCTTCTTCGGTTCTCACAGTAGATTAGCTGTGAGAACATTAACTCTGAAAGTCAGACCTGTCAACTGGAGTGAGCAGGAAGGGTGTCAGGAAGGACACTCCCTTTGGTCACAACATGTTAGATTACCACGTATATACTGGCTGTTCCCTTTTACTTTCACAGAGTACACTACTGAACACTGTGTAACAAAATGAGTCCACTCTGACTCTGCCAGCAAACACCTGGCATATTTTCCATGCAACAGCAGACTCCTGCAAGATTAATAGATTTCATATGCAATACATGATCCACATCAAGATTGTCTTGAAACATGATCCCCGTGTTATTTAAACTGTATTACATTACGGCCGTTGTGTGCAGTGGGTGCTTTGCAATTGTTATACTCTCTATCTTTGCTCATTCAGTGCATGTTACTGTGTGAGTGTGAACTGTGGCCACTTATGATGCCTGCAAGGGACACACAACACAGGAAGTTACCACATTTTGTGGTGGTGGGCATACAGCAGATGTTGTGATGATAAAGGTGATTCAATAATCCAAATACTGTAGCACCTGCATAATCTGGGCTGTCTGTGTGCCAGTGTGAGAGTGTGTGGGAAATAAACCCAGAAGGTCAGATGGGAGATTGTGGCCCCTCCCCACCTTGCTCCTCCCCCCTGGTGAAATGTGTGTACCTCAGTGTACCTGTATGTGTCAGTGTGTCAGAGAGTGAGAGACAGAGAGTGTGTGTGTTTGTGTTTAACAGCCTGTGAGAGCCAAAGAGCAAGCGGCGTTTCAGGAAAGTAGTTGACTGGTCAAAGTGGCCAAGTGGAAGACGACAGCTCTGGGGAGCCAAGTGGAGAAGGAAAAGAAGAAGAAGAAGGAGAGAACGAGACAAAAGAGTAGAGAAAAAAAAAGGGGGGGGCAAATAGAGACGAGACCAGAGAGAGTGAGGGAGAGAGGGGAGGGAGTGAGATTGGGTCAGAGAGAGACAGACAAAGTGCAAGTATACACAGTATATATAGAGAGAGAGACTGACAGCAGAGCATACATTTCCCAGAGGACAAAGCCTGAGAACGAGAGAGACTGCTGAGAAGTTCAGTCTGACAAAATGCCGAGGAGGAGAAGCGTGTCATTTGGTGGATTTGGATGGTATGTTTCCTTTTCATTGGATGCTTTTATGTGTGTGTGTGTGTGTGTCTCAGTCTGCATGATATAGATGCACATGGTCATGATTGTGCACATTATAATAATGTTTGTATTAGTGAGTTTGTGCATTGTGCTCTGTAATCTACTGAAATCTGTATGTGCTGGTGTTAGGGGTGTGTGTGTGTGTGTGCAGAAACGTAAACCTGTTTCTGAAAAAGGAAGGATGGGTGGGGGACTCACGCTGCTCCTCTGTGTCACACCTCTAACACTTTGCCCTCTGTTCGTCAGCCTCTGCTATTCTGCGTGTGTGTGTGTGTGTGGATGTACAGTTTCACTCTGTGCTGTCTCCGTTCAGCAGGGATTGCAATCAAGAGGCGGCTTTGTGTCTGCCTGCTGTGTGTGTGTTTGTGTTGTTGTTGCCGCTGTCCCTGTTATGGGACACACACTGTGGACACGGCTCTTACCGCTCATGTTCTCTTGCTCTATTGGCCAAGAAGAGTTCCCATGATGCAGCGCTGAAGAAGCTGCCAGGGATCCCATTTACTGCTGGATGCGCTGACACACTCAGATGGAGTGTTTTTGTGCTAGCTCCCCTGCTGGTTGTCGTTCTGACACTGAAGCACTTAACCTTCCTAGATGAGCTGAGGCAGCGCATTATGCCAGACAGGCTGAAATAACCTGAAACAGACAGAGATGAGGAGCAGCTCTTTACATCTAATAGGGTTAATTAGCGACTGTTGGGTATTACAGTGATGAAAACAAAACAATCAGATATTTTTTTTAGATAAATAGGCGACTTCTTAACAGCTCAGCTCAGCAACATAATGATGATAATAAGATAAACTGTCTTACAGCAGAAAATCTCCACTGAGTCATTTTGCTTATTATTCTATAATAAAATCTTCTTTTAAGAGAACAAAATGTTCAAACTTTTCAAGAATTATCAAGAATCATAGTGTCATTTTATAGTCCTGAAACAAGTGAAGTTGCACTCGAAGCACATGCGTTTATTAATGGCAGAATTCTCTCAGGCAAAATATGAGATTCAAATAATTGCAGTATTTCAGTTCTGCTGGCAAACTAATCAACATATCAACAAGAGTAAAGGCATGGATGGCTCTAGTGGATTACCTTTTAATCATAAATTGTAGACTTTAACTGATTTTGTAAGCGTCAGAGATCAGACAATAGTTGGTCTGGGACAGTATGCATCCCTCTTCTTAACACTGCGCCCAATAATCTTAAATGAAAAGAAAATACCCTAAACCATAGCATGTTGTTTTCACACTAGCTGTTTGAGGATGGAGATGTTGGCTGGTGGGTCTATACACTTGATCCAGTACAAGACATCTCAACAACTTCCAGCCAGATAGTCTTAAATTTTCTTTTTTTATTCATGGTCCAGATACATAATCATTTTACTGACACCTCCTGACCTAGGGCTACCATCAGTTCAAATTTTCTCATTGGTTCTCACCTTGGTCCATAATGTAATATCTTTAAACCTGCAATAACTGATTTTGGCCACTTGGGGCAGCGGAAACAAGTTGTGAACACAACATAGACATGTAACGTGAACGTGGTGATCTTGTTAGCAAACTGTTGCTTATTTACACATTAAGAAGTAACGGAGCAACATTATCATTCAATCAAGTTTCTGGCTTCCTGACAAATGTAAGTCCAATATTTACTGTCTTTTAGCTCTGTTTTTGGTCTCTACCAACCCCTGAGGGAAATTTTTGGCTCTTTAGTTGCTAAAAGCTCCACTATGTTCACGAGCTAACTTAGTTGCTAACTGTTTGTTTGCAGCTAGCTTAGTGTACAGTGGGTTTTTGAGCGTTTTTTCTGAAAACTGCTGCCAAAAACAGCATGAGAGCGGTGACAGTGAACCAGAGCGGCAAAGCAGCGGGACAGAGAATCAGTCAGTAAGTCATGTCAGTGAGTGAGCATGCAACACTAGAGAGATTGTTTACAACTGTGCGTTTCCTGCTTTGACACCACAACTGGTCTGTGAGTACGGAAGCCGAGAATGGCCGTGTTGGCAATATATTTTTTAATGCTGTTATCTTGAGATCACGAGTTCATTTTTCTCGCGATCTCAAGAAAACAAAAGGACGATTTCTCGAGATAACGAGATAACTTATCACGAGAATTATGACGGGTGGAGCTCATTGTCATTTGTTCATTCCTGTCTTCTCCTCTCCGTGTCTCTCATTAAGTCTAATAAAATGAAAATGCTTGACAGGTATTGTTTAGTACATGAAACATCCCATCATATTATGACCAGGAGTTAATCAACCTGCCATTTGGCCATGACACAGATGTCATTAATGAAGGTGCTGTTTATAATAATGGGTACTCCTTGATCTGACATTTTCAGCTCAGATCAGTTGCTACAGTTGTCAAGACACCATCTATACATGCTGGCATGGCACTCCTGATCTCTGATATTCATTATAAGTAATAAGAGGAAACAACCTTTTGTTTTCTCGTATTTGATTATCTTGTAATCTCGCGATAACAAAGCTTGTTTTTTTGAGATAACAAAATAATTAACTCATGATCTTGAGATAACTGCATTAAAAAAACTACAACTATGGCCGCTCTCAGCTTCTGTAATTTGACTTTCCATCTGAAGCTTATCATTCTAATTCAGTCTCATTGTGATATTTAAACTGGTTCAAAAAGTGGGTGCATTCAGATGCAGATCTGTTGGAGCACCTGCTTAAAGATACATAGTAATAATATTATAAGTGAATGTAATACCAAATGTAGAGCTGACTGAGGTGGCAGGCAAATAATGAACTATCCTGATCATCTGTGATACTTTTTGGACTACATGACTACAGTACATTACATTACAAGACTATAGTATGTACATGTAATGCTATAGTACACCTGCAGTGTTAAAATGTATTGTTAAATCTTGTTCCATCTGGAGAAAAGATTTTGTCCCCATAATGTAGCCTGTTTCCTCCCCATATTTGTCCATGTTTGAGTTTTCCTAGCGCTGCAACTATTTTGATAATGGATTCATCGCTTTGAGTAATTTGTAAAGAAAAAAAACTAAAATTCACTTGTTTCAGCTTCTTAAATGTGTATATTTCTTCGGTTTCTTCAGTGTTCTGTGACAGTAAATTGAATATTTTTGAATTGTGGACTGTTGTTTGGGACAAAACAAGACATTTTAGGTTGCACCTTGGGCTTTGGGGCAACAGTGATCGTCATGTTTCACCATCTGTTATTTTTCTGATATTTTATAGACCGTACCAGACTAATCGATTAATTGAGGAAATAATCTATAGATTAATCGACAATGAAAATAATGTTGTTACTTGCAGCTCTAATTTTGCCCCCATATTTATTACCATACATACACACACACACAGTCTATTATGGCTTTCCCGTCATCTCTAAAACGAGTAAATGAAGCTTACACATAATAGTGTGATCTGTTTAATGATTCAGCCTTTAGGTGGGTGGCGTGTCTTCTCAGCTGCTTGGAGATAAATCATGTGAGAGCAATACAGCTCCATTACGAAATGAAAGAGGCCAACATTTGCCGCGGTGCAAGATCAGATACCATCGATGCAGAAAGGTGTCACTGTGGCAGAGCAGCAAATGAAATGTGAAGTACCCACAGGGAACTGCCACATTAGAATAATTTAATTTTGTATTTAGCTGTAGTTCAAGAATACATTATGCAAGCTTTAGCATAAACTACAGTGGTTGCCGCGGTTGCAAAACTTGTTCTACTTTATCAAGAAGCCATTATCCTGAAATTTGAATATCCAGTTTGTAACATGACAATAAGAATAACACTACAGATACTCCGGCGTGTCCGCTGTCTGCTATTTGCCTCTGTTGACGTCGCTGTAATACATACTGTTGTTGATATCATTCAAAAACCCTGGAAAACATTCAAATTATATTTAAATCACTCAGGTTGGGTTCTGGCACAGTAAAAATATTGAGCACTGTGTGTTTGTATGTGTGTCTGGTATTGAGTGTGTGTCTTTGCATTAAATAGATTGGGCTCCGTTCCACACAGTTCAATCTCCAAATAAATCGGATTAAAGAATTAATGTCATAACATCTCCCCTGGAGAGCTGGAAAACAAGCACTGAACACGTGCACACACACACACACACACACACACACATGCATGTACACACAGTTGCAAATGAGGTAAAAATAAGCCGTGAATTCAGCCCTCAAGATATTTGTACTGTACTGTATCAAAAGCCTCAAATGACAATTGAACTGAAAGGTTGTTAACATTAAATGTTCTGATTTTCCATGTTTTTAGTGTGAACAGTATGTAGTGAAGCATGAATAAAGCCCTTATAAACACTGGCCTCTCGTAACCGGTCTGAGCAGCTCGTAGAAAAGAAACGTTGTTAAATCAATCATCATAAAGTGTGCTCTGCTCACTGCCAGTGACTTTACAGTGACACTGATTTGCACTGTGCACCGTCTGAGCTTCATACTTTGTATGAAATCAAGTTACTGTATGGAAATGAGCACATTTATTTCTGGCCTTCATGACCCGGTTAGCTTGGTTTCACCAAGCACAAAATACACGAGGAAATAGATGTAGAGTATTTTGCACACCCTGTAGTTCATGCAGGTTTGTGATTCATGTTGCAGTCTATAGTATGTTAAAGCTCCACATCAATTAAGGTTTCCCCCTTTTCACATTAAAGTTAATGTCAGTGACAGAAGAAGCAATCACACATTTAATGAACATTTCCTTTAAATGCCAGAGCACCCAGGGGACCCATTACATCATGCAGAGATGAAGTCATAAATATATCTCACTCCTCACCCTCTGAGTTCATGTCCGTGTTACTGTAAAACAAGAGCACTTACAGCAAAGAATTTAATTGCTGCTTTTGAGATATTTGATTCAGAGATGTGATCAATAATATTTCTCTCTGTGTTTTTGTCTCTCTCTCTTTCCTCCTCCTCTTCCTCCTCCTCCTCCTCCTCCTCCTCCTCCTCCAGGATTGACAAGTCCACCTTGTCTGCACTAAAAGCACGGTAAGTTCTTCTTCAAATCCTAGTTAGCAGCTTCTCCCTGTTTCTAAATTTACCAAATTGATCTCAATATCAAGTTAATATTCCAATCTTAAAATCAAACCAGGCAATTATTTGTGCAAATGTGCTCAAAGCGCTGCAGCGTATCATTTCACAAATGAAGTCTGAGACTGTGGCTTCGGCCACATTAACTTAAAAGCTATTTTCCGCTTGCACCCTATTTCCACTCATTTTCCATCTTACTGATTGATCTCGGCTGAAACCTCAACAATCAATTTGCTGTAGAGCTACAGACATTTTACTTGAGCAGAACACAAATACAGACATCTAGAAATCAATACACACTTCTGCACAGTCCGCACTCAAAGCATGTTTTTTAAAACTCAGTGCCCAAGTGAAAATTACCTTTATCTTAGAGTTTTGATGCTATCTCGGTCCACTGCTTTCTTCCCTGTTTACTCTGTACCTGCCTACATGTGCCGCTGTGTGAGGAATGTGATTGAAATCACGTTCTTTCCCGGCCCCTGGGCAAGGCACTCAACTCCTTACTGCTCCAGTGGAGATGGTCAGATTGAGACTGTGTTTGCATTGTGTGAAAGCAGGCTGATGTATGAATACAAAGCAGAGTGGCGTTCTTATCCAAACTATTCCCTGGATGGCTCTACTGAATAGTTTGTTTTTTAGTGTGACACGTTTTTCAAGCCTCAAGGCAGCGGGAATAAGAGTAAATCATTTCCAACAACCGTCTGCTTCCTTTAATGAGATTAAATCTCACTGAGATCCATTACAAGGTATCACAGTGGCTCAGTGGTTAGTACCATCACAACAAGAAGCTCCTCAATTGAGACCCCATCCGGGTTTTTTCTCTGTTAGTTTTTCTGGTTTATCAGTCAAAGACATACATGTTAGGCATTAGAAGTAGGTCTGTGGCCATTGCTATATGGCTCCTAATTTGTAAGGACGGGTGCAGAGGATGGATTTTCCCACAGGCAACAATATTATATAATTATTTCATACACAGTTGCTGCAGGATAATACAATATGTTGCTTTCAACACAAGTCAGATTTGATTGGTTGTATTTTCAACACATGATCTATCATAACCACAGTACCGCTGTCTAATAGCTGCTCTATGTTGCCCTGTCTTACTCCACCACCAGCTTTGTCTATGTTTGATTTATTGGACAGATGCCATCATCCATCGTCTCCCTCATGGCTGTCTGTGTTTTGGAAACAAGAACTGACAGTGTTCAACAGCACCTTTATAGTTCATAGCTGTAGCAGGAGAAACAGTAGAAATGTCGACGGATGTTGATGTGCAAATCATATTTAGTTACAACCATTTGAGGTATAAATAACAGAAATTTTGTTCATTCTGGATTGGAGCGGTGAGCAAATGTGAATATCATTTGCACAGTCGTCTACTTGCTCTGAGGATATAACATGTGAGGAGCTTCTCTTTGTTGAAACAAACCAACGGCAAGCCCCGCTAATGGAGGTTGCCGTAGTGATGAGAAGTGAAGGGTTTCTGAGTGTGTGTGTGTGTGTGTGTGTGCGTGTGTGTTTGTGTGTGTCTATTTATGTGAACTCTATCAGTATCTAGACCCCAAACCCAACTCTGTTCAAGCACATACACACATGCGCTCTGCACCACAACGCTTTCTGCTTTCTGTTGTTTTGAGTTTACCTATTAAATCTACATCTCACACCTGCTACATTTGGCATCCCTCTGGCTGCCCATAGCTGTCATTACGGCGCCACCTGTTGAAACACTGCACTGGACTGTTGACTTTGTTAGAGGACTCCTTCAAGAATTGACGACATTTAAAGACATGTAGCTGTGACTTGAAGCAGTCTTCTGTTACTCTGTTTGTTAGTCAGTTTCAAATTTGTCTTTAGACTTAAAACTGTGCATGAACCGTTAAATGATACTTCAACAGCTGCAGAATAATTAAAGATAATTGGTAACAGGGCTTTGTTCTGAGAGAATCAATTAAGCACTGAGCTGGTAGCAGCTCATTGTGAATTACAAGCTTGTTTTAAGTCTTGCAGTAATTGTCTTAGATTTGTATAAGAGGACTAATCATAGCTTAGCACGAGTTTCAGATGAAGCTGTAAAACGTTTGCATCAATTTAACATGTTTTTTGTGAGAAAAGCACGTTAGACACTGGTTATTCTTCAAAGCTGCAGCATTTTTATACGTCTTAAAACATGTTTGGAGGGGGATGTGTGATGAGAAAGAGAAACTTGGTGGCTGAAGTTGTTGAGTCATTGGTCAATGTCAAACGCTCTTGTGCATGAATATGCGATTGAGACACAGGATTAAAATGCTGGATAGGGGCTCCAAAGGTCACAATGATAAAACACTAAACATGCAGGTTTGTAGTGAGCAATTTCTCAGGCATAAAGCATTAGCCCGTTAAAAAAAAAAAAAAAAAAAAAAATCAAGTTAACCTGAATCATGTCAAATATACCGACACTCGGCTGTTATCTCCTGTGTTCTCTCGCACGCCAACAGACACACAACACATCCAGTGTCTCTCTCTCAGCCAGGTGTCATTAGACCGTCTGCTCTGGAGAGGCTCTGAATATGAATGAGTGAGTCGTGACTCCTGCTTGAGCTGTTGCTCAGCGCACAAACTGAATAGGAGCGACTTGTGTGTGCACACGTGCCTGTGTGCGTGCGTGCTTTTGATCCAGCTGTTAGATGTAAGAAAAAAAGTGCAGAAACCTGCTCCATTGAGTTGAGAGAAAGAATAATTAAAATGGCAGTCTGCAAGGTGGAAAGGATAAAGGTGTCTATACAGTATGTGTCTGATTCATATAATAATGGATATCATGTATTTATACTATATAAAAACTTAATTAAGGGGTTTTATCAACATTTTAATATACAGTAATCCATTTAGAGCTTCTTCATGCTCTTGAACATAGAATACCAATTACTCCATTTTAATATTCAAAGTCACTCTTCACTTTCCATTCATCATTTACACTTCATTTGTTTAACTGGGGTCTCTTATTTGCTGCATAGCTGTTGTTGTAAGTTGGTCTGTTAAACTTCTGCAATGAAAAATGTGCAAGAAGGAGCATGCAGGAGAAGAAATCCACAGGGGGAAAGAGAAGAGGGTTGAAAAAGGAGGGAGGCGGAAGGCCAAGGGAACAAAAACATCAGATAGATGGTTCACTTCAAAGTTTGCGGCTGCAGGCCAGCAGGTGGGAGGATTTTATTTTGTTCTCTGCTCCCTTTTCTGCCCTGCCAGCCCTCAGTTCACAGTGTTTTTTTTTTATATTCCCCTCTCTCTTCTCTCTCTCTCTTCTCTCTCTCTCTCTATGTCTCACTTGATCTCTAACTTTCTCCCCCCTCTCCCTCCCCTGTCATTAATCCCCTGCTGTTCCTCTGCTCATGGTTACTACAAAGAGATCTCTCCACCTTCACCGTACACACAACCCCTCATTAATAACTGCATAATCAAACCTGTGTGTGTGTGTCTGTGTGTGTGAGCAAACACATGCATCTGTTTGCGGGTTTTGTCTTGAAGTGGTGGTGAGAGTGAATGAATATTATAAGTGGAGGATAGAGGAGAGAGAGGACGAAACACAGAGACAGGGGGGAGAGGTTGCGCCTGATCAGCTTCTTACTACCGTGTGACGATGCCCCGCAAACTGTGGTGAGTAACTGCTGTCGGATTTATGTGGATTTTTACACTATCTGCATACTTAACCATTGCATGATTACATTTTTTCTTTTATCGGTTCCTGCTTTGTTACATTAAACCTGTGATTGATTTGTAGATCAGTTCCAAACTGAGATATCCATCATGTAAGGACGTGTTGGCATCATGAGCTACTACTTAAATTATGGATCATTTTAGGCTCATGCTCACTAATATTTTTTCTTCACAATATTTACTGATCAACTCTAAGCATCCTCCGAAAAGGATTTACTGTGCATCAGTTAATGACTACGTAAGCTATTAGTCTGAAGTAAGCTCATTTTATTGATTGTTATTGATACATGAATAGGTTTGGGAACACAGACCGCAGAATGTCGCAGCAACAGGTTATAAGAAGTCTTGTAACATGTTTAAAGACATATTGTGTCTTTACTGACATTTAATAACATTTAATAGCAAGATTGTATGTATGTACACAGTAGCTGCTATGACTAAACCTCTAATTTTGCTCCTATAAGACAGAGAGATGTAGAGCTGCAAACGATTAGTCAATTAATTGATTAGTCAATCGAACAGAAAATTAATCACCAACTATTTCGGTAATTGATTAATATTTTTGAGTAATTTTTTGAAATGCTAAAATTATCTTTAAGCTTTATAAATGTGAATATGTTTCCTTTATGATAGAAAACTGTATGTCTTTGGGTTGTGTACTGTTGGTCGGGACAAAACAAGATATTTTAGGTTGCATTTTGGGCTTTGGGAAACAGTGATCGACATTATTCATCATTTTATTGACTGAACGACTAATCGATTAATCAAGAAAATAATGAACAGATTCATTGATAATGAAAACAATCATTAGTTGCAGCTCTTGAGTGACCTATCCGTTCCATTTTATTTGATATATTATATGATTATATTTACTGATTATCCAATTTCTCTAAGAGGTGATAATGTTTTATAGAGCTATCTTTTGTTCTTGGTGGGTTTTGACTTATTGCGTCTGTCTCAGTGTTCGTATTGTTGAGTCGTATTGTGAGAATGAATGTTAGTTGTCATGCGTGCCATTTCCTTTGTATTATTGTGAATACATCTATGTCGACCCCAGGAAGTAGTAGTAGTAGTAGTGCTGTTACAGTAGCTAACGGGCATCCAAAAAAAATGATGCTGATTTCATAGTTCATTTTGGTCAGTGTATAAACTGAAGTGGAACTAAATTGTAATCCTTATTGTGATATATACAGTACATGGCAGACAGATGAGAGGAGAGGGTGTTAGTGAAGTAAGAAAGTATAGCAGAGTAAAGTGGACTACAGTAAAGCCAAATTGAATAGAATTGAGAAGTGTGTTGCATCATTAATATGATGTAATATTAGTAATGCGTTTGATGACCCTCCTGTGTCACCGTCTAGTTCCCTGTTTTTCTTATAAAAGCTGCTGGTTTCCAGTGTGCCACCTTATTGTCTTTATGTTTTGTGTCATTTGTAAGAGGGCTTTAGGTAGATTTAGGTCGTGTAAGCACCACAACAAATTACTCACTGTGTTTCTCAGACTGAACCACAGATTTCCAGTCTGGCCAACTGTCAGCCTGCCTCATCATCCCCGCACGCATGTGTCTCTGTGTGCGTGTGAGCGAGACTGTATGCCAACTGCTGCTAATTAGACGTTGATACTTGTCATACGTTATTTCCATCCTCCTCAACCCCTCCTCTGTTGTCTTCCTCTCTCCTCGTTACCTCAGCTATTCTCTGCTCAGTTCAGCAGAGCAGCTGCTTACATCTGAGAGCGTCGAGCGCCGGCTCAGACACACTGCGCGCAGCGTCACCTGTGGCCTTCTCCGCTCTGCTTTTCAAGAATAATGTGATACACGTTGCTGGATAGTGCTGTTTTGAAATGTAATGTAGCATTTAATGTACCTTTTTACTATACATTGAGTCTTAAAATCATTTTTAGGACTGCGTCATTGTCCGTATTTATTCCCTTTTGCATGTATGTATAAGAGAATGAATGAATAATGCTATCGTCCTCCTGAAATAGATTGTTGTGGAGACTGACAGGCAGGATAAGGTGACAGGAATGAGGCTGAGATTGAACAAGGGCCCAAGAGAAAATAGGGTTTATGAAAAAATATGACGAAAGAGGCCTTTTTAGAAGGGATAGAGGACAGTAGTAAGAGGAAGTGCCTTCTTAAAAAAAAAAAAAAAAAAAAAAGTCCTCGACCCCCCTCCTCTTATCGTTGTCTAGCCTAGTTTTCGGGGCCAGGTGTAAATGTTATCTGTCTGCCAGCATCATGGAAAAGAGCAAATGGGCTGCTGCTATTTCTGGAGCCTGGCATTTACACTATCTCCTGGTGCACCCTCTATATTGCAGGCAACGATGGTGAGTTGTGACCACCAAACAAACACGAGACTAAATGTGTGCTGGTATCATATTTACTCTCAGTGATGGCTTATTAAAGCCCAAGGCTTTGCCCTATAGTACAGGGAGAAGAAGAAATAATTAGTCACAGGGAGGCTGTATGCAACCTTAATGAGCTGGCACCTTTATTGTGGTTTGCTTATTTGAAGCAATTGTTGATGTAGTGTACACAGTTACAGTCTGTTACCCAACCTAATACAAGCCTGCAGGCAGCAGCAGAGAGAAAGAAGGACAGAAATTCAGTCAGCTTCTATCTAAAAGACAAGTGCTCAGGGTGAATATGATGCTTGGCTGGGGTTAATTTGGGAACCAGTGGTCAGTGTGACCTTAAAAACACACAGACCAAACTATCTGGTGGGTCTGAGTCACTCCTCGTACCTCAGTTTCAGTTCACGTTTTAAAAACAATGCAGTCTTAAGCGTTGTGTGCGCCTTTGTTCGCCTCTGTCTCTGCATGGCTTGCCTGCATGGGTGTGTTAAGGATAGAGAAACCGAAGTGATGAGTTTGCAGAGGTAATGGTGGCAGTACATATAGGAAGTGGTAAAACTCCACCCTTCCTCAAGAGCTCAGGGGTGGATGTTGCACTTCCTCTCCTCTCACATGTCCAATTCCAACAAAGATACACTTCACAATATAATATTATTATATTATTTATTATTTTAACACTTTAAACAAATGCTTTGGTTGCATCTGTTTTTAAATGGAAGTTATAACTGATTACAGCATTGTAAGTATTTATGTTAATATATGGTTCTCTATATCAGCCTTGCCTGAATTAATTGAGGTTAAAATCTTCGTTTCTGGTCATTGATTTACTCATTGCTTGGTTTCTTGCACCAAAATATGATTTAGTCCTCCAGTGGAATAGTGCAGTCCACACATTTCCACCTGTGTCTGCTGTGACCACAAGAGGGAGCTGACTGCATGTGTCGGTGTCAAAGCGACTCACTGTAGGGATGGCAGCTGAAGTAAAGAAACATGATCACTAGGGGGAACTGTTTCTCTGTTTTCATGCTTGCAGAATCCGTGTCAATCTCTGTCCCACCTGTTAACATGTCTACCTGTTGAAGCTCATATGTGGAGCAGCTCTGCATGAAACTAGTTTACATTCCTGTTTTTAAATGGTCAACTACTTAAACCAGGAGAAAAGAGATACAAGTTAATCAGTTGAGATGACACATAAAGGACAATTAGAAGTTTTTATTTTAATTATGTCTATCTTTACTACTAAAAAGTAATTTTATGACACATAACCAGGGGTAATAAAACAACCACACATCACCTGACATACAGTAATCCAGCAGTGTGTCTGTAGGTTACCTCTGCAAGACAAGCGCATCATGTTTTTTTCAGCCTCACTGTATGTAGCGGCCTATAGGGAGCCAAGGCTGTTGCCATGGCAGCAAGAACTGATGATCACCTAAGGGATGGTCCAGTATGGTTCATTACCATGGCGATAGGCCCTAGTTGTCTCGACTTGCAGCCAGACTGCCTTGCCAGTACATCAAAACATGGCCAGTGGAAAGATAATCTGACTTTTGCTACTGCAATTGCTAGTGGTTGCCCGTAGCGACCACAGTACCCCCCCACCCCCCCTATGGATCTTCAGATTGTGTGCGTGTCCAAGGGAACATGTGGGGCTGAGTTACATAGGGGACAGTATAAGATGACTGGTAACATGACAGCTACAGTACGTTGTGTCTTGTCTAATGAGCCAGAACTCTACACTGACTGTAGAGGACTTTAGATTTCATTCATGCCCATGCATGCTTTTATTAAAAGGGATTAACAAGATGCCTAGAGGTTTATGGTGAGGGGAGACAGCTTCATTAAAGGATGATCTGGCTGGCTGATGCCCAAGCAGGGACAGGAGCTTCTACTCAGGACAAGGTTAAATCTGATTTAACTGTTGAGGTGTATCAGAGCAGGCGAGGATGGGACAGTATATTTTACATATATTAGTTGTTAAATTGAGGAAAATGAGACTACAACTCTCAATAGCAAATGGGAAAAAATACAGTATTGGTAAAGAGGTGGGAAAATGTTATATTATATATCACCCAAAGTCACATGACAAGGTATCAATCTCATCTCTTTGTGCTCGGTAAAGAAATGGGAGCAGGATGTGTTTAGCTTATTCTAGCACTAAAGACAGATGCAAGGATAAACAGTAGGCTCCATCAAAACAGAAAAAACTACTGCTTTGTCTTTTTAACGACTCACCAAATAATTGTCAAACCTGGCAACAATGAGGGCAGCCCCTCTGACATGCTCTGAGCAGTCTCTGTGGACACCTGTTGTTGGTCAATAAATAGCTCCAGCGCTAACTGCCCCTAAAATCACACTGCCTCCTTTTCTGTCACACACAAATTAAACCTGCATTTACTGTTGTTGTTGTTGTTGTTCTTTTGGCCACTTGAGCCCAGCGGAAACAAGGTGGGAACACAACACTGACAAATCAAATTTTAAGTTCTGGCAAGCTTGTTAGCAAACAGTTGCCTATTTAGAGACCCAGCAGATACAGAGCAGCACGTGTTTCTGTCCATCCGATGATTTAAGTGTCTCTGCTCTGTTGTGCTCTCCAGCAGCTCCTGAGGAAAATACAGTATCTGCTCTGTTAGCAGCTAAATATTCCACTATTTTCACCAGCTAGAACTAAGAAACACATAGTTACTTGATCCATAGTTAATATGAATATATTAGGTATAGCAATACATTAGATACACACATCTGACCTCAAATGTAACACACATTTTAAGGATGTTGGAAGCCGAATTGTTTTATTTCTAGCAGAGCTAGGCTAGCTGTAGGGCTGCAACTAACAGTTATTTTCATTATTGATCAATCTGCTGATTATTTTCTCGATTTCTCGTGACAGTCCAAAACCATTCAGATATTCAGTTCACTATATGACAAAGAAAAAAAAAAGTAAATTGTCACATTTGAGAAGCTGGAACCACAAAATGTTTGCTTTTTGCTTGAACAATTACCGAAACAATGATTTGATTGCCGGTTAATTTTCTGTCTATTGACTGATCGACTAACTAATTCATCGTCACGGCTCTAGTTTGTTGTGTCACCTGCTTCTAGACTTTCAGACGTTCAGCTATCACTTCTATCTATCACATCTAACTCAAACCAAACAAGGAAGTTTCCCAAAATGTGTAACTGTTCCTTTAACATTTAACTGTTCCTTTAATCTGATCTCTACATCTGAAATATATGGAATCTCCCATTTACTTGTTGCTATATGTTCTTTTATGTAATTTTGTAGCTTCAGGTGTCATTTTCCTTTCTGGGCTCGTAAAATCTGTTCAGCAGTCAACAGATGAAAATTAGCCTGAGGGCTGAATGTCTCTGTTGACCAGTGGAGATGTCCCTGACACATAACCTTATTAACTACTAACATACAGAAAACTCATTTTTCATTTTTCTCTCTCTCTAAAATACGTATTGGCACTATTATCACTGTGTGTGTGCTCTGCTTCTTAAGCGAGAGTCTTGTTACTCTAAAGTCCCCCAGACAACCAGCTGCCTCTTTGCTTTCGACAAATATTTACTTCTTGCCGTCTCCCTGATGCTACACACACACTCACACACTCAGACACACAGAGTAGCTGATAATCGCACCATCTGGTCTGAGTGCTGGCTGTTAAGGGCTCATAAAACAGACCCTCACCTATTTAGAGGCAGAGGGCTCCCAGAGCGGCAGGCTGTGGGGAACGTGTAAACAGCACGCACATGTTGGCTTCTGCACACATACACATGCACAGTCGCACGCACGCCCCGCTCGCCCACATGCACATCCATATCCACGGGAGACGTAGGAGGTGAGAGGATCAGAGGATGTACCTGTCCTTGTTCTGTGGATTTCTTCATCTCCGCCACCCTCACTGACTCTCTCTGAGGATAAAGATATACAGAGATTGATTCTGCAAACCGATAATGCCATAAGCAACATGTCAGTGTTGTTTTTTTTTTTTATTCAAAGCTTCATTATTCATCACAGTGAAGGGGTTAAAAGTCCCATTATTGTTCCACCTATTACTGGGTTGTTTGCTACACTGCTCACAGAAAGCTTACGTTGCTCAATATATTATTTATACTAAACTACTCAAAAACTATGAGGGCATATTACATCAAAGATAAGTGTCCCCATCCTTAAAAATAAACAAGGAGGGAATTCAAATAAAATCAAAGTTTAGATTTATTATTCAGAGTCATGAGAAGCTTTCTAGCAAGAGAAAGTGAACTTTTCTGCTATTTTTCAAACTAATTTAGAGGATGATGACTAATTATGATGAAGACAAATTGGGAAATTATTTATTTTAGATATTTCAAATACAACCTGACATTTAGCGGGCAGCTGGTAACAGAAGTTTGATGTCTTCTCTTATTGACAGCTGTAATATCATCACAGTCGATTGAAGAAGTAATATAGGATATTAATAGTCAATTATTTTCTTGATACTAATACTCTTACTTGATACAGAAAAAAACTGCTTTGTTGGTGTGTGTTGTGTGCCTCTCTTCTCCGTCTCCTCAGTCTCACAGTGTTGCCGTTAGAAACCAAGTAAGAGGATGCTGTAAGTTATTCTCTGCGATTGCTGCTGTTACTGTTTTGTACACAAACACTTGACATAAGCTGGCGGCAAATAACAGCCTGTCGCCTTAGCATCTGAAAGAACGGAGGGTGATGCTGTAGAGAGGGTAGAAAATGAGAGAGAGGAGAGTGAAGGGATGACGAGAGGCTCTGCGTGGTCCAGCAGGAGAGAAAGAGGGATCAAGGGTGATAGAAGAAAGCAAGGAGACAATAATAGACCACAGGAGACAGCTCCTGTGCTGAGATTGGATGAGCAGAGAGGAGAGGAGCAAGTTAGACCTTCCTCTTTGGTGCTGCTAGCCTCCCTGTCCACCCCACACAGCAGAGAAGCTCTTACCATCTGAAAAGAGAGGAGAGAGTCAAGTTGGGAGAGGAAAATAAGAAAGGGGGGGGGGGGGTAAGGCATGGAGGAATAGAAAAGTCTCTCTCTTGGGAAAAATGAGCCGAGAGGCAGAGAAAGAGGGCAGAGAAAAGAGGACAAAGAGGGAGGAATGGGAGGTTATGAAAGAAAATTCTTTCTTTTTTTTTTTTTTGCTATTGTAAAGTTTGACCTCTGTGTATAAAAGTGTGTTTGTGAGACAGAGAGAGAAACATAGCCATTGCCTTCTCTGTGACCCTATTAGGTCACTTTCAACCATCAATGTGAAAGCTGTTGACAGATGGTGAAGCGCTTCGTCACTGATGTCCTTGTCCTTCCTTTGATTCAGAAGCCATTTCATAGATTTTCTATCAAACTATCCTTTATTTTTCTTTCACCCTCCATCTGTCTTTTAGTCTGTGTCTCTGTCTTGGAGCCTTGCCTTGCTCTTAGTCACTGTCATAAGTGGACTTAAGGGAAAAACAATCTATATTAAAGCTACATTTGTCTCATGTTCAGCCCTGTTTTTTATATCCATACACACGCGCAATTTCCCTCTCAGTGTATCCATTTTGTACATACATCAGAGGCAGGGAACGAGGTCTCGCTCCAGCAGAGCTCAGCTCAAACCCAATTTTCTTTCAAAGGAATAATTCATCTCCATGTGAGCAACCTGCAGATACAGCCTCAGCTTGTACTTGCCTGTTTGGCCCGCACATTGTTGCTAGCAGCTAAAATGGTAATGGCTTGTGTTGATAGATCATGGCAATTTACCCCCGGTCACTACAAAATTTAATTATATGCTACAGAAGATGGAAATCTAAAGTGAGATATGTGCCATATTACGAAAGTGACAGCTGTTTATGCAAATTGATTAATAGAAAAAAAATCTTTTTGTAACTGACTGTTTGCAAAGCTCCTACCCCCTTAGTTACAGTTGCTATCCCTGTCGAGCTTTCCGTTCTTGTACAATGATGACAGATTTATCACTTTAAATTCTTATTAATTTCTGAAACAGTTCACTCTTTAGTTATGACAGAGGTAGACAAAAGCAGCTTCTCATCTCTGTATGACATTTATGCCGGCTACAATAGCAACAGCCGAACAGATTTATCAGCTGTAGCTAGCTAGCACAAGCTAGCTAATTAACGTTAACTTCATGAGTTGGTTGAAAATGCTGCTCCAGCTGACTTTTTAATGTTTCTGCGGACTTGTTTTAAAACAAGGACTAAAAGAGTCTTAAATGTGCTTGATGGTTATACATGATTTTGTGCTAAAAGACTGAGGCTAAAGTTAACCTGCAAAACCCCAATATCCTCAACAGCTGACGATCCATGTAGAAGACACTGAATTAAAGAAACATGCAGCATCAATTTTTGTTTCACCATTTCCACTCCGCTTCTCTCTTCCTACTCCGTTCCGCTGTTAGCTATCCAGGGCCAGCATCCAGAGGGTGGATAAACATAACCTGAAAAAACTAATATAGTCAGCTAATGAAATGCTCCTTGGCCTTGGAAGTAATGCTGAGTTACTACTGTAGTTAGCCGAACACGAGCAGATAAACAGACTTTTTAATTGATTTCTTACACTTTTGCTCTTGTGCTCTTTAGATGCAGAGTATCGCTCTTACTACAGCCCCCTGCACATTGCTTCGACATGCAGAAATCTAAAGTGTGTCTATAAGCTTTGCTAAGCTATTTTTGGACAATTGCTTTTGGTGTTACAGTAACACAGACTTAGGTGGAATTAAGTGATGGGCAGCACTACAGACTGTAATGTGTATCTACATTGGTGGTAACTCCTCAGTATGACTTCTTTCTTCTTCCTTATGCCCCCTCAAACTCTAAATGTGTGTGTGTGTGTGTTTGTGTGTGTGTGTGTGTCTCAGGGTAAGCCAGCTGTCAGTTGACACCCTAGTCAACCAAGCAAACTGAGAAAGCAGGAAATTGATTTACCTTTGTGATGTAACACCTGACATCGCGGCCCCACAGGAAGGAGGAAGACAACAAAGTGATGAGAGAGTGGGAGAAACATGGACTCGTATAAAGTACAAAAGACCTGAACGGAAATTAGGGGAGAGTCATTAAAAGTAAGAGGTGGACTTCTGTGTGCGCGTTTCTGCACCCATGCACACATTAAGTATACTTTTTTTTTCTGTTGTGACATCAGCGAAACATTTCTAGGAGCTTATGTTTTTTATACTTCGACCTGTCAGAAATCCATTTACAGTGATTTCAGCGATCAGCAACAAAAATGACAAAACCAGGGCACACGTATTTTTGCAGGACCATTTATTTGCGTGCGAGTATGTGAACGAGAGACAAAATATAGCCCAGAACCATTTTGACGACGCATGACAAGCAAAGATAAACAATAATGCGGCAAATAGCCCAGAGTGTGTGAAAATAATTGCCTGATGACATTTCTGTGGTGAAATGACAGCAGTGAGCAGAAGGCCAGTCAAGGCGAGTGTGCTTGCTGATTAACAAAGGACTGTCGGTGATTTGACACTGCAATCAGCGCACACAAAAGGAACAGATATACTTTATCACCTATTCATCATCACCCTGCATCACTCACGTCTCATTTCTCTCCTCCAACTCTTGCCTCTGATCTCTCACTTCCATTTTCTCTCCTTCTCCCACTCATTCTCTCGACTGTTTGCTGTGTGTCTCTCATTTCCTCGCTCAGTCTCACTTTCTTTTCTCACATTATTTTTAGGATTGGACCAGATTTGATTTTCTTGGTCTTTATGAATGAACTGTTTCAGTTTATATCTTTGTCTCTTTTCATTTCTTTTATGTATTTTATTAATATTTTCAAGCGTTTTTTACCTGCTGCTAATAAAGGAGTCAACTGTTTTTTGCTAATAAACTGGAAAGACCTGCAGTCACACATCTTGTGCTGACAGTTTCTAATGATCTGAAAAAGACATCCTCTCAGCCCTGTGACAGACTGGCATCCTGTGCAGGGTGTACTCTGCCTCTCCCCAGATGCATGCTGGGATAGGCTCCAGCCTCCGAGACCCTGAACAGGATAGGATAAGCGGTCTAGAAAACAGATGGACAGAAGGATGGATGGAAACACATCCTCTCCCTCCTCCCTTAACTCCATTTCCTCACTCTCAGATTTTTATATGACTAGACAGGTATACGCTGGTCTTTCAGTACACAGCTGTTTCTGATTCACTTATGTCAAAGCAGTGATTTTCCAAGAAGGGATGGGTGACTACATGATGAGGTTTGGGGTTCAGGGTCAATTGGGCATTGATTTTTGTTTTCTTTTTGTTTTTCTCAGACAAAAAAAGGCAATTTCCTTTAAAGTAAATGAATAAAGTAACAATAAGGCAGTTTGGATGGGAGGTTTTCTAACATGCATGATGACCATTCACCTACGTTTAATTTATAGCTCACACGTTGATTTTGTTCCATTTCATTTCACTGTCACCACTAGGGGATTAATTGGGAATTTGCATCTTGCATCCTGCATGAATTCTGTACTTTCTCCCTGATGCTGACTGTCTCCGGTCATGGTACTGCACGCCAACTTTCTGGGTTGTCTGTGTCACCGTCTATCTGGAGACCAGACACCAATAGCCCTGCTGATGGATCATCCATCAGACACCACTTTGGACGCTCTGGGGGCAAGAGAGCAGTTCCTAATAGCTGTCTGGGCTGTCGTGCTGTGAGTGTGTGTGTGTGTGTGTGTGTGTGTGTGTGTGTTACCCATATTGCAGCTCAGCATTGTGTGTATGTTTCTGTGTTTACTGCTATTATCACTCAAGGCCATCAGTGCCCCAGGTGAACATTTGAACCTGCTGTCATCAAACAGCCTCTGAGAAAGTTCAGTTGTGCAGACGATCTGTCTCCGTCCCCTCCGCTGAGACCGTGACAAACACTGTTCATACGCCGCATCACCGTTCACTGACTCATCTCTCAGAATATTTGTCCCCTCAATATCACTCAAGTCAAAACATTTCCTGCACTCCTAAATGCTCAGTTGGAGAAGAAATTGTGAGCCAAGTTGCTGCTTTAATACAAACAAGAGCCAACCCATCCAATTCAAGTCCTGCAATATTAATTGGTCACACCACTTGAGGCATTCAAGCTCAAATTAAAGTAATAACAGTAATTTCGTATAAATTACTTTTGCTACACTCTTATTTCCCATATAAACATGACTGCTGTGATAAATCGTGCTGTCTTTTGTTGATTAAAGCTTTTACAGTTATTGCTTGAAACACCAGGTGGGCGAAGCATGTTATTTTCTTCAGCAGCAGCAGTGATTAAAAAAAAACAAGATTAAAAAAAAAAACAGGCAGGGTACATATTAGGACAAGCAACAACAGCTAACAGGGTAGACAAGACAAAGAAAAGAGAAATATAAACTTAAAGAATGGGATGGATTTGACTAATTCAGACTACTGAAGCCTCATATTAACTTCAGATAAACTTTTTAATACATTTTTGCACTGTGGATTTTGTCCTCCATCACTTACATTGGAAACGCATTAGGAAGGGATCTTTTACTGGTCAGTATGAACAGGAGGAATGATTACTGACTACTGTTTCAAGACAGACTTGAAAAAATATGAAGCTATCCTTTCATTAATAGACCACAGCAGACATTTTGATTTGACATAGCCAGAAAAGCACAGGTGTAACAAATATCAGTAATGACGGCTCGGTTCAGTGAAGTGGCCCAGTAGTCGTAAGAAATGTCACTGATTACACCTGTGCTTTTCCTGCTTTAATGTATCATAATGCCAGCAATGAAATAAAAAAGTCCAAGGATGACCTCAATGTCCTCTTCACACTTATAAACACATAAAATTCATCATGAAAACAGTCGGGACTGAGTCAGTTTGTTCCAGGCTTCTCGGCCATATGAAGCGCAGATTTCTCTTTAGGTTTAGTACAGTGTGATACAACAGCTGAGTTTTAATGAGCTCATATTCTATCTGCCACCCAATCTCACTATTTAAGGTTTGGCCTTTTATGTGTGTGTGTGTGTGTGTGTGTTGACCGTCAAACATTTCTCTCCCTCTGCTCCTTCTCTCTCCCTCTCCTCTCCTCCTTCTCCATCTGTCGCCTCTTGACAAACACACGGTGTCTTGTTTGGCCGACTCAGCAAGGCCCCCAGCTCTGTGGGCTACATGTCACAAACACACACACGCACACACACTCCAGCATCTCTCATGCATTGTTGTGTGTAGAATAACGGCAATAGCAGCGATGGAAAGTGTAAGAAGGGGTTTATATTAGGTAAAAGAATGAGACGGTGAGATGCATCATGCGACAGAGAACAGAACTTGTGTAAAACGTAATTATTCAGTGATGTGTAATTTAGCTTTGCCAATAATATAACTTTGACAACCATGCCGATAAAGCTTATTTGAAGCAGAGGAAGACACAGGATCACAATAAAATATAAAACGGCAATGCTCAGTAATGCTAGACGAGAGAGTGCACTGCAGTGCACTCGAGGCTGTTAGCAGGTTTGTCCTGTGTGCCCTGAAATTGTGCCAGAGTATTAGCATCATCCGGAGAGACGTGGAGAGAAGAGCCAACAGAACTGAGGAGGATAAGACACAGAGAGCAGAGGAGGAGGCTGATGAGATGAGCAAACAAGCAAAATGCTGTTAATTATGGGCAGAGAGGAAACGAGAAACAGGCACAAGCAGACACGCGAGTGAGATGTCTGAATACTGTTAATTATTTGGGTTCAGCATGCATACAGGGCGAGACTTGGCACCAGCTCATTATTAATGCCATATTTCAGTGCCTGTCACAGAGAGGCAAGCGACACGCTGATCTCTAGAAATCCATCAGTTTATTAAAGGGATAAAAGTGATGTGGAAATGATTGCTCTTAACAAATGCTGCAATGCAGTAGTGCTCTCTGTTGCTTCATTCCCTGGTAAATAGAAGTTATTGGGTTGAGAGATTTTGGGAATGTTTCGTGTGTACGAGACAAAGTTTTGTGTTGTGAAATCAAATGTGAACGCTCACTGGATATGATGCCTACTGATGTCATGTGTGCTTTGGTTTCCTGTGTTTGTCATGGTGGAAAAAAGTCCATAGAAATGAATCAAACTGCTACTACAGCATAATCTTTATCTCTATTCTCCATCTGAATGTTGCAAAAACTGGCTTCACTCCAATTTTGGGGAGGGCGATACTTTACTTTCTACAATAAATGGTGGAAATTTAGGCACCTGAGTTTTTTAGTCTTTTTTTAGTCATTTAAATATTTATTAGTTTAAGTTTAGTTTAAGTTTAGTTTTAGTGAACACAGTCTAGTTTCACAATCATCATTTTTGTTCATGCAGTTTTAATTATTATATAATGTAGGTGTTCTGACAGCTGTCACCATCCTTGTTGTGCACAGTTACTGTGGTTACGTGTTTTATTCTGGTCTATTGCAAGGTTAGCAGTAAAGGCAGTGTTTCCGTTTATACCAGACTGTGATGGTTCTCACATGTTTCTTTGCTCTGCAGCGAGATTATAAAAATGTAATGCAGTTCATCATAGTTGTATTTTTGTTTTTGTTTTTCAAAGGTTACATGTTATTTAGTTTTTGTCATTGAAAAAAAGTTTGTGAATGAATATTTTTTTGTCATAGTTTTTGTTGATTTGATTTTGTTGAAGTACCTCTGACTTACAGTAAGTTTAAATTCAGTTCATCTGTACGTGCTGCTTCATTTACTCTCGGTGTTTACATTACCCAAGATGATACGGCCTTGTAAGATGTTAGAAGTGATGACATGATCTGTTGCGCTTTAAACACACACACACACACACACTCACACAGCAACACACACATGCTCACACATCCACACACCACAGTCAGAAAGTAATTCACGGTCAGACAGTAATTACAATAGTTGTGGTAATGCGGGGTGGTGCGACATGTTGACGCGCTCGTCATGTAGTATAGTCATCGTCCTTTCCCACCGAACAACATCATGTATGTATCGCACACACTTGACTGACTCCTGTGTATATGTGTACCTGTACACAGTGGGTCAGGTTAAGTGCTGCCATTGACAAGGTTTGAAGAGAAATAACACTTCACAGAAAAGCCTTGAGAGAGAGACAAGGAAGGAGAAAATGAAGGAGAGCTTGTGTTAGGTGCTGCTGTAACAGCAAAACATATACAGTCCAACTGCATGACCAAATTTTAGTCATATTGCACATTTTGCTTGTGTTCATTTGTCTATTTTTCATTCTTGTATCATGTTTTTTTTGTTCATCTATGTTATTCCATGTATCTGGATAATTTTTTTCCCACCCGTCCACAACTCAGCTGCTCTAAAACAACAACAACAAAACAACAATGCCCAGAGAAACCTTCCTCGAGAGAGGACATTGGGAGAGACACCCCACCCCCACCCCCCCTCAGATGTCGGGGGTGCTATTGGAGCTCTATGTTGGAAAAAGGCAAAGTCAGGCCCCTAAAAACAACACAGCCATAAGCGAAACATTATCCTTGATGGAATTTAAGACCTTTCAGGCTCTCAGGCTTTCTTTGGCCAGTAGACAAAACTTGTCAGTGACTATATTGTCTCTCATTAGGAACTTTGAAATTTGAACAGGAATCCACTGGCATTAAATATCACTTGCAATATCATAATGGAACATATCACATTATTACACAGCATAAGTTACCACTTTTACTGCATCTACATCTACATGTGTTAGAAATCCTCCATTCATGTAAGTGTAAATTAAAGAGTACACAGATGAGTGTAATGCATTGACTTGTATTCACTTATGTACTGTACCTATAATAGTCTATGTTTTCTCATTGTATTATTGTTTAGTAAAGACCCTAATGTAAGCTTTACCATCAATTGCCACCAATTCTAGTTGTGTACACTGTCCACCACTGAACTGAGCTTGATGCTTCCCATGCTACTTAACATGATATACACCCCTGTATGTTGACACATGTTTGTCTGTGTGTGTGTGTGTGACGTTAATTTCAGTGTCTCAGTACAGTGTTGGAGTAATAACTCACTTCTCTAACCTTTCCAGAGAGGACCAGAAAGCACGCTGCAATAAACTTATCTTAAGTAATAATCCACCACCTTTTTTTCGCTGCTCTGTCACTGATATGGTACAACAGTGATTCATGAAGCATTTACATTCGCTGTTTTAAAAAACAGCTGTCAAGTAGGTCTGGGAAAATCTTCTATCACGCAAGTTGATGATTCATTTTATGTTCCCTGCAGAGGAAATGGGTAGTTAGCATGAGCGCCTACAGCTGCTACGGCTGGGCAGACAAATAAGAGCGCCACCCAGAGACACTCAAATCTTATTAGCAGAGAAACCAAGACACAAACTGACAGCTTAATGAGCAGAGGAAGCAAAGTGTGCTGAAAAGAAAAATGACGTGTCTGAGACTTAAAATCAAAGTTGCTTTCTCCTTTTCTATTTATTAGTCAAAGTTTATATATTATTATTTTAGACCAGTGCCTACATGAATGTAATGTATACTGAATGCAGAATTGCTCTCTTTCTGTCTGTTGGTCAGTGGTTCGGTCCACCACTTTTGTTGGGACTGAAATATGTCAACAACTATTGGATGGATCGGTCCAGAGGATGAATCCTAATGACTTTGATGACCTCCTGTCCTTTCTTCTAGCGCCAACAGCAGGTTAACATTTGTGGTTTTGATATATATCCTGACAACTATTAGATGGGTTACCATGAAATTTGGTTCATGTATTCAGCTGTACTTTGCGTTTAATGTACTTTGCGCCACAGCGTTACCGCCTCACGCTGTAGATGCTTGCGTGGCTGTAGCTGTCTAGTTACTATGGATGCTAAAAAAATTGAGGAAAAAAAACGAGAATGTTATAGATGAAAAAGATTTGATCAAATGACACCAAACCAGAACAGACACTGACTTGGTTTGTGCTTAAGAATCTGTAGAGTCTTAAAGTAAACAAAGAAAACTTATGTTAACGTCTCTTTAGTTTACCCCACCTGTTCTCATTAATGTAATATATGGTGATTGAGGGTTGTACTTCACACTCGCACTGTAATACTAATTTAAGCCAAATGAGCTAACTGGATCTACAAAAGGTCACTGCTGACCTGACTGTACACACACAGTTGAAAATTATACTGTAATTACACATGGGTGCAACAGAAAGAGGAACAGTTCATGATTGTATATAAATGATATATAAGTTATAGTTAAGTATATATATCATTTTTTCATTTCCTGTAAATTCTACACAATAAAAGTCTCCCATTATTTAACACAACTCTGATATGGCTGCCCCTCAGCAGGTCTCCAGAAAACTGGCCAATCAGAACAAAGTGGGCTATTTGGGACGGGGGCCTTAAAGAGACAGGAGCTAAGACTGCCTGTTAGAGACAGAGGCTGAACTGAGTGGCTGCCAGTATAAGATAAATAAAGAGTTTTTTGAACTGTGAATCATGCCAAACTACTCTAGTGGAGTCCCAGAATAAAAATATAGTGCTGGAAATGAGCATAATCGGTCCCCTTTAAGGTTTGTGTGTGCACATTTGTTTGTGGATGTACCTAAATATGTGTGATTATACTTCCATATGTATGTGTATGCATAAATGTGTGTCACTGTCTTTATACAGTAGCCTGTACTGTATTTTTTTAAAAATAAGGGTCTGATTCCAGATACTGAATGGTGGAAAGGATCAGTATGTTATGTACATGGGAGGAGAACACACAGAGAAGGGAGCTAAAAAAGGAGGTGTGATACGACGTGAGACTAAATGGCAGATAGGCGTGGATGGGAGGATTCGACTCTAATTTGATTAAGATAACCAGTTATAGATTACTGATTGTCTAAATAGAAGGTGATCAGTGATAACATATTCAAATCTAGATTACTTTCCTCCAAAATCTGCTGACAGAGCAGCTTGACCAGGAATTTGTTTCGTTTTGTGTTTGCGCAGTTTTATCAGTAATTTCGTCATCGTAAAATTGTGAAATACTGGCGTGGTATTGCATTGTAAATTCTTGCCTCCTGCAAATACATCTTTCCAAAAATTCATAATGTAGATTTTTTTCTCCAGAAGTTATCTTTTATCTGGTTACTGTTTTCCCTGCAGAACAGTTTCTGACATTTGTAATTGCATTTCTGCAATCTCCTATAGTTTACTCTGTAACCCTGTTGATAAGAGAAAGGCAGAGTGGATGAGGAAGAGGCAGAGAAATGTAAGGTGGAAAAATAGCAGAGATTAATGGAAAAAGAACAACGAGAGAGAGAGAGAGAGACAGATGGTGTATGGTGAGAGATAGTATGGTACAGATAGGCAGCTACAAGAAGGAAAGTGGTGCTGAGACAAAGGAGAGGTCAGCGCCTCTGACATAACAGGAAAAGTGTGAAAGACAGCTTAATATGCTTTATGAGAAAAAATGTAAATGGTGGCCTTCCACTTAACCTAAGTCCCCAATTCTTTATGGCATTGAGCGTTAGGGGCTTTACAAAGTGAGGATTTGATAGGCGGGACAAAAATATAATTGGATCCTTTCAGTTATAGAGCACGAGCATCCTCAATGAAAGACACTTTCCGCATGTACTTAATGTGATTGAACAGCAGCAGAAAATCTCACTAAACTGTTATCCAGCACCAACCAAGAGACAAATCCCTTTCACCAGCTCGTCCTGACAAACAGAGCCGCAGTACATGAGGACTAACCAGGCTATAAGAAAACTGCCGCATATTAGAATGAAAGAGCCAAAACAAACCAAGAAACAACACAAAGTAAATAACGTTGATGATTGGTACATTAAATACACACTAGAAAGCAGGTAAAAAAAAAGCTTTGACTACTGTGTGTATACACTCAGTGCACACAGCTTTGCTTTATGAAAGGGACTGACAGTCACATAGAAACTCGGCTCCATCAAACCGCATTATGTCTGAAAAACTGACACTTGAAAGTGACCACATCAAACAAGCGCAAATGCAACATGTGAAATTGCCCTTCCCAAAGCACAGACTGTGTACATCTGCTGTGCTTCGACTTGATGAAAGATAGGAATAGATTACCTTTCCCGTTTATTTTGCTTCCAGGGCTCATCATTTGATTTATATGATAACATGACATTTCAGAGTTAATCTCTTATGGCATGCTTGCCATTTCCAGTCAAACTTTGTTGCTTTTTCATTAACATTAACTTGTTCGTGCCTGGACCACTGGTAGTTACTGCATTGTAACTACCACACACACACACACACACACACACATATATAAATTCACATTCAGACACACATGAAATGGACAACTGATAAGGCCAACATGGTAAAAACAAGTGTCCTGGTGAGTTGTCTGCCTATTTCTATGCCAACATAGAACACAGTGGATTGAGAAAGTGGTTGAATGGGAGAGGAGAGACAGAGAGCGAGAGAGTGTGTGTGTGTGTGTGTGTGTGTTGGGGGAGGAGTAGTTACTCAGCAGCAGTTGTGAAGGTCATTTTCTCCAGCAGGCTTGCAGTTGGGTCAAGCATTTTGTGTGTAAGGGTGCACAAATGCATGTTTTAGTGTATGATGACTGCATGTACGGGACATTAAGGACTGACATATCCTGCGTAGTATAAGGCCATTTCAGAGTTCAGTATGTAATTTATGTTTGTATGTATGTACGTATCCTGTAATAGAATGAGCTGTAAAGAGAGGTGACGTTGGTAGAGTGGCATCTGTTTGTTTGGGAGACACTTGAGAAGCTGTGAAGTGACAGGAGAGGCTGCTTGGCACCATTGAGGCAGACACAAGTGTGTGTGTGTGCGTGTGTGTGTGTGTGTGTGTGTGTGTGCAGGAAAGAGAAACAGAGAGAGAGAGAGAGAGAGAGTTTGTAACAGTACATGCAGAGATTTACAACTAAAACACAACCACCACTGGCTCACTGAAAATGTAAAAGCAGCCCAGTGTTATTTTTTCAGGTTGGGCTGTGATTGACTAGTTGCGCTGCTGCAACGCACTACAAAAGATACAAAAGAAAGGGAATAATTTGGTGGTTGGTGGGTGTTTTATAAGATAATTCCAGTACTTTCTAGGCTCCATATGTTTGAATCAGACTGCTTTTAGGACTCTCCCCTAGAGGGCTTTGAAACAGCGTTCCTGACCTTCATATTGGTCACAAAAATTACAGAAAATATAAATGAACAGTAGCTGAATAAATAAAATATGGAAAAACCCAAATAATAAAAAAACAGAGGCTATCTTTTTGTCTTCTTTTCAAAATTATATGGTGGTGGTGGGAAGGAACATAAAAAAGAAAACTGCAAAAGAAGGCAGGAAGCTGCCTTTGAGAAATAAGTTGCATCATTGTGTTTCAGCTGTAAATGTCTGCATACACAGTACCTTTTGTTTTATGTACCTCCACCCTTTGGTACACTTTGTGAAATTACACCATATCTGCTCAAATGTTTGTGTGGCCTCAGTACTGTATGTTGATTCAAGCTCAGGGGCGTACTTGTACACCTAGGTGTATCACACAGGACCAATGTCACACCTGTGGGTGTGTGCGAGTGTGAGTGAGTGAGAGAAAGAGGGGAGGGTTGAAAGAGAGTGAGCAAGTGTTGTGTGTCAGAGAGTGAATAGATACAGGTGTCTCATTTCCCCCCTCTTGATGACGCACAACGGGACCCTAGTGAAATGACAGAGTCTGTAGGTGTGTGTGTGTGTGTGTGTGTGTTTGTAAATGTACTTTGTATGTTTTTTTTGTTTTGTTTTTTACAGTTGATCTCGAGGGTACATTTAGTCGTCTGGTTGAGTTCTGAGCTTGTTTGTTTGCCTCCACACACGAGAATCCTCAGGTGGTTTTGAGTGAGCGGGGCCATGATCGCAGATTGTGTCAATCAAAAATAACAAACTGCACTTTTTTTGGAAGCAAACTCACGAGGGGGCAGTTTATTATCACTATTCACTTTATTATATGGCCTGTAAAATGGATTCAGCCTTTGGGGTCCTTCAGGCAGATCTTTTGGCAACTGTCCCGTTGCTATGGCGCTGATGACACACAGGAAGAGCAATGCACGAGGTGGTTAATTGTTGTGTTTGTTGCTGTTGTTTCCCGGGCTTAATCTATTCCCTGGCTGCTGTTGGACAATTACTGAAGCATCTCATCTACTCAGATGTCTTTGTCTCTTGTCTTGAATGAAACATTTCTCTAATTATCTTCTTCAGAAGGAGTCTGAGACTCTCCATTTCGGCTATCGAACAACATTCACCCCTTTATTATTGTCACCACTCTCACCCGGACAATCTGCACCTGATGTGCGCAACATGATTCATTGTGTCTTTTTCTGCTGCGTCAGGCTTTTATATTAGTTTTATGTCCATGTCCTTGTCTGTCTAGACACTTTTATCTTTGCTCTCATAATTCTCATGGCTATTTTTACCTTGAATCGAAGGTTTATGTTTTATGTTGGGCCTGTTTCATGGTCCGGGGAAATAAATAAAACCTATTCAAACATCAACTCATTTGAGAAATGAGGAAATCAATGCAGAAAAGCCTGACTGTAAAGCTATTAAATGAGATGGATAAAAGGTAACAAATCAGAGCATCATTACACTTCCAGTAGCGCACAAAGGTGGCACAGTTACTGGTCATCTTTTCATGAGTGAAAATACAATTCATGTCCTGCACGATGCATCGATTTAAAACTTTAATGTCTTATTTAAATGTTTCCAATACATTGCTGAATAAAAGAAGCAAGCATGTCAGTAACATAATGAACAAATTAATCAACAAAAGGATAAAAAAAAATGGAAGAAAAGGATGACAATACTATGTTGAAAAAGATGTTTAATGCAACTAGCCTGTCAATTAGCCAGTCATGCATTCACTTAGTCATTTAGCTCACTAACAAACAAGACAGGAAGAAGAACAGGTGGCTCAAGATGGAAACAGAACATGTTCGATCAATATATTCAGGGAACATGACTGCTTCAGCTCTGTTTACTGAACTGTGAGACAATTGAAAAGGAAATCGGCTCTGGCTGGAGCTGGAGAGGAAAACAAGCATGGAAGACTGCATATTTGTGTGACGCATTCAGACAATTTATTAGCAGGAGGAATAAAAATAGAATTAAATTAAAGAAAAGATGTGGGAATACAGGATAATATGAGGCAAAGAACAAGACATTCACTGTGAAAAAATGTGTTATGTACTTACGTGTGTGTCTGTGTATAAAAGAGAGCATGTAAAATATGTTAAAATTCTCATTTCTTCAAGCGATTTCATTTAATCTCCTTTCATTTTGTGAGGTTACATTTCAATTCCAATGTCCTTGGCAACAGCACAGCAGGCAATAGACTGATAAGCCTGTTCAAATTGAGATTTCACACGGAGGGATAGTTTGTATGTGTGTGTGTGTGTGTGTGTGTGTGTGCGTGTGTGTGAGAGAGAGGGAAAGTGTGTGTGTTTGTGTGTGACGAGGGGTGGGTTTGTGTGCATGTGCCGAGAAATGAAATCATAAAATCAAGCATAGATGGAACAAGGGAGATTAATATAAAATTATTAACAAGGTAGAAACAAGGGCAGGGAGAGATAGAGGGAGCCGTACAGTAGTGCATGGAGGAGGAGGAGGAGGAGGAGGAGGAGGAGGCAGTCCTTGCACAAACTCCAGCCTATCAGATGGAGGAGGGCGGGGCTCAGAGGACGGGAAGGAGGGAGCAGAGCAGCAGCAGACACAGAAGGAGAAGAAGCAGAGCATGTTAGAGAAGGAGGGAGATGTGGGAAGGTAGAGTTAGGTAGATAGAAGAGATGCAGTGTCACAGCATATGTGTGTCTACGAGGCTGTCTCTTCATCCTCTCGTCACTGATCATGATGTGTTACGGAGCAACGATGCACAGATTCATTGCAGGAGCAGGGGATGCAGATAGAAGTTCACCTTGAGCCGGAGTCAAGTGCTAACAGTGCCACTTTGGACCTTTGGGATTACAACAAATGCATATTGATCCAAACGACCAAGAGAATCAAATATTCAATTGGATCTGACAACCTTTTAAACTGAAGTTGGCCCCTGAGTCATTAACTTTTGGATTTCTGGTCTAGACTTATACCAGAGGGTCTGACTGGAGAGGTTGAAACCTGGTCTGGCACAAACTTGCCAGCTGCCGGTACAGATATTTACATTAAGACTGTGACAACCAAAGCTCACGCTGGAACCCCGCAAGGCCACGACCAAGCAGGTCCTGCAGCCCAGGAACCCTGGACCCAGCCTGACCTTGGACCGGTTGTCACCTGAACCCCTCCTGGCACCGGCAGAAACGCCCAGCATGTCTCAGGCAGGAGGACGGTTCCACAACAAAAAGGCCGGCATTCGGGCCGCAGTGATCCTGATTGGACTCCTGCACAAGTCTCGCAAAGCCAAGGAGAAGGAGAGGGAGAGGGAGAAAGAGGAGAGTGAAGGGTGGGTGAAGTTTGTACTGTTTTGTCGTCTTGATGAGGCAGGCGTGCTGTGTAGCTAATGTATGGTTCGGCTGGCAGCCTGCTGCCACAGGGACAAGCAGACAGTCTGCAGTGCGGCGTTGAGCCGGGGAAAACTTTAATGGTTTGTAATGTCTTTGTTATTCCAGAGGTGTGGGGCGCTTTGTGCTCTTTACAGTTCAGTGAGTTTGCATCTGCAGTTTTATTAGGTCCTTTTATTAGAGTGTGTGTATTGTGTGTTGGTGTGTGTGTGTGTGTGTGTGTGTCTTGTTGACCACACTTATGTGTATCTGGGTCAGTGAAAAATACAGACGGGAAAGAGAGGGAAAGGTATTGAGGAGTTTAGGTGAACAGAGGTGAGTTCTGAGTGCTTTTGAAGAGCAAATGACAGGGATTGAGAGAATGAAAGACAGGAGCAAAGTTGTGGTGTAGAGAGAGAGAAACATGGAAAAAAAAGAGGAAATGTAAAGTGTTAAAGGAGAGAGCTGTCGAGAATGGAAAGGAAAAGGTGCAGGGCAAAGGTCGTCCACGCTTCTATTCATGTCTTATGTACAGTTTTTGCTGTATATAGAAGCATGTATAGGCACTTGTTGATGCCTCTGATATAAGTGGTCCATTCCTTTAGTAAGAGGGTAGTGCGAACACACTCAAAGGTTGGGTGAACGGGCTGAGAGTTCAGTAGGTGAGCTGCAAAGGGTACTACAGCAAAGAATACCGTACATTGCTGCCCACTAATCTGCTGTTGACAGCAGCTATATATTACAGCAGGTCTTAAATTAATTCATGATGGATTATGAAAGCTTTGAATGATGCAACAAAACCAGTATTTCTTTAAGTCAAACTCATGCGGGCTATATATGTGAATGAGCCTGTCAGATTTGTATAACAAAAGGAATACAGGATTGTGCACCTTGAAAGACATTTTCACACCAACACAGAAAGGGATTTTCCCTGCATGCTGTGTCGTGTCCAGATCAACTTACTACTAATACTACCTTAGATGAGTGCTGTCAATAAGATCCCTGGGAATATCCCACCTGGTGACAAACAGTGTATGAGAATGGCAGGGTCGAGACTGCCAACACTTGCCCCCACTAACCCCCTCCCCCCCTTGACAGACCTGTTTTGGCCGAGCTAACATTAGCAGCCATGCATGTATAGTTAAACAGGAATCTGAGGTTGCGGACTGAGTTTGCCTGTTCAGTGTTATTGTTAGGAAGAACATACAGTGAGGTCTGGGTTGGGTTTTTTAATGTGTATGTGTGCGAGTGAACATCTCATGTGCAGCACTGAACGCGCTTTGCTACTCTGTTCTAATAGCCTGGACCAAAATAGGCTGATTCAAAATAGACTGTAACTCACTTTACAAATGCTGATAAGTTTATCTGACCTCTGGGTTTTGTGTGTGTGTGTGTGTGTGTGTGTATAATTTAGTTTCACATAGAGTAAAATTAACCCCAGGAGGCAAGGCTGGATTAGCAACCGCACAAAATCGGGTGACTGCCCCAGACCTCCTGGGGCCCCCTAAAAGCAGCAGGTTCATTGTGTGGCAATTGGTTTCTGCTGATTTCATTAATTATAATTTTGTCTGAGAATACACGCCACATAAACAAAATATCAACTGAAATAATAAAGACCCTAAGTTAACATCTGTGATATTACCTAATCTTGAAGCCTTGGTTTGTATAAGCAACCAAACTTTTATTATTTTAAGTTGATAATATGCTATTCCAGTGTACAATAACTGGTTAGTTTCTGTGGCTCTGGGCAAAATATGTACTTGACAGCAGCAGCAGGATACATAAATAGTGACCGTTCGGAAGGGGGTGTCAACGGTGCCCAAACAGCTCATTTTTGCCCCAGGGCCCTCTAGTGGATTTATCTGCCCATGTCTGGAGGCTACAATCTATTAATACTGCATTGTCACACAGATACACACAAAGACTAAAAAGATTTTTTTTTTTTTTTTTTGAAAGGAAAACCTTTTGCTTACATGGTTTTTACATGCTTGCCATTGATTTATATTCTCGACTCTGAGTGTTATTACGTCACGTCAGATGACAACAGTACAATCATGTCTGGACAGCAGAAATAGTCTGAGGCATTGCTACAACAACTGTTGCACTGCTGTCCTTTCTATTGCTGCGGCTGTGTCACATGATGACCCGGGCGCAATTTATGACCAATTTAAGGTGGTGTTGTTATCTGCACTCCTTTCAGACCTTTACCGCTACTATTTTTCTCAGCTGTAGGCCGTCCATTGTGGCAGGATATTACATGTTCTTGAAGCAGGCTCATTCTGACAATGAATACAAGGAAAAGTCAGTTACAGACTGACTGTAACCATTAGAGCCAAACATGTATTACTAAATAATGAAAGGGAAGGCTTTGCATATACTGCTAGAAAAAAAGAGTGCTTTATTATGTTTTCACACCATATCACTTTGCAGCAGAGAATTGCAGTTGTGATTTTCACTGTTTGTCCAGTTTTCTGCCTTCACACAAATACAGGCAACACACACATGCTCACACGCAAACATATAAGCATGCAATCTCGCTCTTTGCCTATATTTTCTGTGTATTCCTCTCACTCTGCTTATCTCTGTGCTGATAGAGCCATAATGTATATTGGCCCTCCATTAAGTGGGACAGCATGAGGTCTGCTGCTTGTATCTGAATGTTTATATTACCCTCCATGCATTAATGTCCTCCACAGCTCATTTATCTCCAGCTGCAGACAATATGTTTTGTCTGTGTGTGTGTGTGTTGGTGTATGCATTTTTTTGCCCCATCATATGTGCGTGTAACCAAGTGTGTATGAGTTTAGATCGTGTTAAAGACAGTTCTTAAAGAAGACCTGCCGATGTTGTTGTGGTTATGACCACATTTTCCTGTCGGTCTGTGGTTGTGTGGTGCAATCGGTAGTTATGAGTGAGAGAGAGAGAGAGAGAGTGTGTGTCTGTGTGTGTGTGCTTAAGGGAAGAAAAGAGAGAGACAAACTCATTTATGATGCCAGTGTGGTTTTTAGACCCCAATCCATAACCACAGCATGGGGCTTCCTGTTCACACACTGTGTAGTCCAAAGATTTAAGGGTTTTGATACCACAACTAAAATCATGTACGACATGCTGTGTTACAGTGTATTTTGAGTAGCCATGACACGTAATAGAAGTGCACTGCAATGTCAAAGTAATTTTGAGACAAAACATGCATCTGTTTTGCATATTGCAATATTTAATTAGCATTTTTATGACCACACTGGCCCGGCGGTATCTCCTGTTCATTATGAGGTGTTACAGGAAAAATGCTTGATGACCTTCACTTTATGTTGGAGGTTTGAGGCTTACAAAGACTGAATTAAAGGGGACATATTATGCATATTTTCAGGTATATATTTTTATTCTGGGGCTCTACTGGAATATCTTTGTATTATTTACAGTTTTTTAAAAAAACTCCTTATTTATTTTATATTGGCCCTTTACACAGCCTCTCAGTTCAGCCTCTGAAACAGGCCGTTTTAGCTCCTGTCTCTTTAAGGTCCCCCTCCTGATGAGCCTACTTTGTTCTGATTGGTTAGCTTCCAGCAGTTCAGGAGGCTATGTCAACAAACCATGAAACAAACAGTAGCAGTAGGATTTCACTACTTTTTCTTGTTCTTTACATCACACATAATGTCAACTTCTCAAATACATCCGTACATGTTTGAGCATACGTTAACCTCAAGTTTTGGAACTTTGACCATGTTTAGCATAGATATCCGACATCATTACAGTATATAAATAACAGAAAACCAGAGAAAGCATGATGTGTCCCCTTTAAGAAAAATGTCCAAATGTACAGTAGAGATGAACTGCTAACTTCAACTGTAAACTAAACCAAGATACTGTAAGCTACTGTACCAATAACTATAATGAGAGACATCCAGCAGCTGCTTCATAATGAAAGCCTCAGTCAATTCTCTTTGCTGCAAGGCTTTACAGGAAATGACTGTTGCCGGTTCATTTATAGCATATGAATACTGCGGTACGTCGTTTAATTCAATATTGCCTATTAAATTCATTTATGAGGATACATACTGTTCTTTGTGCTGTTTTTCCTTCCTGTCATATTGTAGGCTTTTTGATCTAGGACGTTTGTGGATACCTATTTTAAATGATCCAAAAAAATCCCCTTAGTGTATTTTAATTAGGGGTTAGTCTGACTCATTTCTGTAAACATAGCAGTCCTTTATTAGCTCCTTTATTAGCATGTCATCTAGTTGTCAGGGTCATTTGTTTTTTCAGCAGTGAGTAGCTCAAGGCAAATATTTTGAAGGGGAATACCGTTGAAAGGCCGTCTGATCAGAATCAAAAGCAAGGACTTAGGAAATAGACTTCCACCAGCAAAGCATTTGTTTGAAGAGAACCTTGATTTTAACATAATAGACAGAATTTTAAACATGCTTATTTGAAGACAGGTTTGATAGCCTACCACTAAATATAAGGCAGCAGCCAGTTAGCTTAGCTTAGGATAAACGACTAGGAAAAGCGGGAAGTGGCAAGCATGACTCTATAACGTGTTAATTTGTGAGCTTTAGGTGTATTGATAGATGAATTTTCTTTCTTTCGGACAGAGCAAGGCTAGCTGTTTCCCCCTGCTTCCAGTCTTTATGCTAAGCTAAGCTAACAGGTCTGCTGACTCTTAGCTTCATATTGAACAGAAAAAATATGAGAGTGGTGTTGATCTTCTCATCTAACTCTCTGCAAAAAAAAAAGCGAATAATCATATTTCCCAAAATATTAACCTATTCTTTTGACCAACAATCTAATTTCGAATCAAATCCTTCTTTGGATCCTCACAAGGTCTTTCTCACCTCCTCTATATCATTTATAAGAACAACTGTCAAAGTAATGATGTGAACAGACATACAATAAATGTGCTGATGATGCAGTTATTAGTCACCCACATGGATGGGCTGGAGTAAGATCACCAGCCTGTGAAGGAGGACTTTGTGTCATGGTGTGACAAGGCTTTCAACCTGCTAAGTGTAACAAAAACTAAGGACAAGAGTACTGATTTTAAAAAGTTGTCCTCTACTGCCACAATGACTGTTATTAAGGGCGAGGAATCGAAGCTGGTTGGAAGGAAAAGCAACTGTGCTTTAAGATCAATGAAAATTCTCAAAAAGTGAAGCATTATCTTCAAGAAAAATGAACTCTTTTAATGTTTTTCCAGCTACAGTACAATGACTGTATTATAGACATTTTACAGAAACAGCCTTATCTTTATTTACTGTTGTCTGGCATCTTTACACAGCCAGAGAGAAAAGGCTTAATGTGGCAAGACACTGCTGGGGTGAGTCAGACCCCGCTCAGGGACATTTACAGCAGATCCATCCTAGACTGTCCTGACCATCCAGCACAACAGTTTGAGCCTTTGTCTTCAGGTCAACTCTACAGAGGAGAAACAGCCAGAAGGTCTTCGTATCAGTGGCCATGAATTTGTAAAACATTATAGATGATCTCTCTTGGCCTCTTTTTGCGCTGTGCATTTTCCACATACATTTTGTACTCTATGTTCCTACGGTTTTGTTTGGTTGTCCCAGTTGTCTGATTTGTTTTGTTTGGTGTTTTAAACCCTGTCTGCACATAACATTTCCCTTTGGATTAGAAAGATTTATTTGATTTGACAGTTATGCAAGTATCTCAACAGTTGTGGTCCCTTAAGAGAAAATCTCATCAAACACTACTTAGTGGTCCCTCTGTTTGAGGGTCCTTGATATGGAGATGTTCCTGTCACAGAGCATAACAGCAGAAATGTAAATGGTTAGGCACAAATTGAGGCGCACACTTACTTACCAACATTACTTTTTAAACGAGCTCACACAATAATTGTGAAGCTGCATCTCGTTTCTAAATTGACCAGCTCAGCAGTCGCCATGTGGTTGTCGCAATGTTTGGGACCGAACAACTGACAGAATAAATTACACTAGCAGCTGGTCATAGCTAGAAACCATGAGGAATAACCTGCCAGCGAAACTGCAGCCGGCCAGGCAGCGGTCCAGAAGAGGGAAATGACACAGACACCCAATCATACAACACAGCATCTCTACTTTTTACTTTCAGTTTTTACTGATTCAATAAAACAAATAGGCAAGCTAAAACTGACTAACACACACACACACACAAAAAAAAGATGCACAACTGATATTTTGTGTGTATCTGACCGGCATACTTGTCAAGCTTTCCGCTCTCACACGGCACACATGCAGTTTACAATGATAACAGTGGCAGATTTACCGCTCCAAATTCTTATTATAGAAATTTTTGAAACAGTTGGTCCTTGATGGCACACAAGCAGGATCTAACAGTTGACTAATATAAAACAACTGTCACTGGCAGATTTGTGTTAGCCGTAGCTGGCTAGCTAATCAAGCTAGCTCCATGAGTTTGTCGCCATCTCTGACTTTTTACTTTTTTTTTTTATAAAAGGTTTTGGAAAGGCTAAATAAAAAGACCCTCCCCACGCGTACTACAGCTGATGTTTTAAGTGCTTTCATGTTGCTTTTCTTGACCACCTTACACACTTTTTCCTCGTTGTGTAGTCCCTTCCCTCCTCTAGCTGTCGAACCCTCCCCCTCCTCCTGCTGTTGAACACAACCACTTTTTATTCACTGACTCACTTGTATTTCCATTCCTCCGTCTCCCCCTGTTTTTCCTCTCTACCCTCAATTACTCCCTCTTTTAAACTCTGTCTTGTTCCACTTGTGCGTTTCACTCCTTTTGTGATTAGCAGCTGCGGGGGGGACCATGAGCGGGCTCACGCACACACATACACACACAGCGTACGCACATTTGATTGCACTTCAACTCACATGTCTCTTTGCTGTCTGTTTGTACAAACACGTGTGTTTGTGTGCGTGTGTGTTTGTTAATGACAGTCAGCCTTGTCTCATGGTGTAACGGATGAGATAGTATTGTCTCTAACAAGTGTCCAGAGACCCACCCAAGACAGCCCTATTTACCCAGCTCTGCACTGGGGATTGAGAGCGCTATTTTTAGTCTGTAGAGATTAATTTATTCTCTCTCTCTCTCTCTCTCTCTACCCCGTACCTCACTCTGCGGCCTTCTCTCTTTCAGCAATCTGTCTGACATCCATTCATTCTGCGCCTTTCCCTTTCTGTCTCCATATTGCTCTCCTTTTCTCCTCCTCTTCTCTCTCCTCTTCTGCTCTGGTGTGGTTATCGGCTAGTCTGAAGTATTTAATGTCATCTGACAGATGCTTAATTCTATTTTTCCTTTGACTCAAGTCAGTGAGACTGGGTGAGATTGGGCAATGATAAAGAGGAAGTGGCTCCCCGAAAATGAAAAGGATTAGATAGGATTTATGGCATTTCCAGTGAAATGACAGTGAGAGTGGTGATGCCAGGCAACTATGTTTTCCACTGCAATGCAGTACTGTGCCAAAGGACAAAGAAAAAAAAAACCTCTGCTCACTCAGATCAAATGTGTTTAATCCAAACCTGATTCAGACCCTTAGATCAAATGAACCAAAAGAGAGTAATGTTCACTTTTTACGCAATATGTTAAAATGCTTGTTCACACTTTATTAGCACAGTACGGTGCTGAGAATTGAATAAAAATGCCCACTCATTTTTTGTCATTTGCCAAAGCTCTTGACACACTAGAAGTGGCTCTTCGAGTTTGCAAATGACAAAAAATGAAAGAGAGACTGGCGCGTTTTACCAGGAGAACAGTTTTTGAATGACATCGGCGTGTGCATGCGTAGAATAGATATTCTGAAAGCAGGAAGCGATTGAAAAGAGCATTTAGATGACACCTTTTCATCTTTTAAACACATTTGAAACACTTACATCTCTTGATCTCTTCAGGTGTTTACACTACTTTTTAAAATTCAGACTGAGCTATTTTTTTAAGCGTTTACTCGATCAAAGGGCTTCATGTGAACGCGCCAGCTACAGTCACCTAACATTCCAATGACCATCTAAATACAGTGTGATTAACTGCATAATGCACAACATGATTCAGCCCTTGGCCTTTATCAGTTTCTCCCAGCTGCTGAGAAGTACACGTAAATGTCTATCAGAGGTCTCTTGGCACTGTTTGTGCAGCCAGACAGAAAACAACACTGACATTTCAAAGGTAAGACAAAAGCTGCAGTCCGTAACCTTTTACTAGCTTGTTGTGTTTCCCTTTGGTGTTTAGATGTAAATTCAGCGTCACAGATGTTCTGTGAGGGTGTCAGAGAAGCCTGTGTGTGATCTTTAAAGTCGGTGTTCAAGTCAATAATTTGGCTGCAGTTCTTGGTAAGCATTTCACAGAGCACAGTTAGATGTTACAGTGAGCTACTGGAGTATCGTCCAGGGTAACAAACTTTTTGGAGTATAATTAACCTGGTTTCTTTGGGAGGAACAGAATGACACACATACTCATAGTTTCCTTGGGCGGGACTGTGTGTGTCAAATGTGTGCCTGGAGAGGGCGAGGCCTTCACTGGTGTCGGTGCAGTCTAACACTTGGATTAATTACAGAAATAATTGAGCGAGGAGAGGAGAGGAGAGGACGGGGGAGGACGTGGGCACAGAAGGAAGGTAATAAAGCGAAGCAAGACGGCAGGTTGAAAGAGACAAATAGGAAGAAATTGAGAAGAATTGGAAAAGATGAAGGATTACCGAGAGAGGAGGATGACTGTAGCCCAGACAATCCTGCCAGCTGATTCATACTTTTATTCCCTAAGTACTCAGCTTGACAGAGGCACAGATTGAGTCTTTCAAGTTGTGTGGGTGACATAAATGTTTGGGGGACTGCATGCTAGGAAAATTAAGTGATGAAACTTTCCTCAGAAATTCTCTAGGTTTATTTTACTTTAAGATTCAACGCAGCCAATCTTTTTGTGATCAAAAGACAAAAGCACATCACATCACATCAGAAATTCCTTAGATTTAACAGATTTACCTTTTGTTCCCTGGTGTGTGCAAACTGGAAAAACCTATTGTATGCAGTGAAAATGTAAAAAAACAACGTTCAGCTGATATAACAATAAACTGAAAACCTTGTGAAATGGAAAATGAAATACCACTTTATATATAATGTATAACTGTACTGACTGTAGTTATGGGTTGGTCACAAAACTATACATTCATATAGAGTGATTATTTTTGTGTCTTGGAGTTAATAATTAACTGATTGCAAGATATAAAGTACATTTTTCTTTACTTAAAAAGGCAATAAAATAACATGAACGTGGCAGAGAACACACAAGCAACTTCGAGGTTTTGTGTGGTCGCACTTACAGTTTGTGCACGTACACATTTTTCAGGCTGTCACATTAAGAAGTGATAATGAAGTGACGTGAATAATGAAGTGTGTGTTCAGGTGTGTGCCAGTTTTTCTTTGTGCATACATTTTTGTATAATGTGTTCAAATAGGAATTAAATTAAATTTGTTTCACCTGCAACAAAAGCCACACACACACACACACACACACACACACAAAATCACTTTTCGGTGCTTCAGTCTATCAGCAGAATGGCTAAATGAAAAGGTTATTTACTTCTACTTGCTAGTTGTGTAGTTGAAGGACCTTTTTTTGTCCAAATATATATATATTAATTTATGAAAAAGCAGTGATGGCTCTTTGCAGTGGAGATCTGTGGCTCTTCTGCTCCTCCTCATCCCCTCACTATCTGTCTACATGCCTTCCTCTTATTGTTAATGAGTGTTTCAGGTTGTCTGGCTGGACACTCTTATCTCCTGTCTGCTGTCATCTTCGTATCTATTCATATCACAGTAAGAGAGAAAGGGCCAGGCCTGACATTCCCACAGGAAACAGCCTGTGACTTGGAGTGCAGTTGCCTCTTAATTATTGCTCTTCTGACCTCTCCACATATCTGCACATATCTTGGATGCCTGAGCTCTCCTGTTAGACAGCTGACTGACTCATACAGTACATCAGTTTCTTACTTCCATGTGGAGCAGACTTTGTAATGACAAACTGATAGCACTATGTAAATTGCTGTTTCAAGGGCATTGGAAGACATGATAACAGCACTTTGATTTGATTGATCCTACATTATAACAGATGAATTTTGGTTATAGTTTTGCCTACAATCAATGGGATTAGATTTGTTTCATAATAATTGAATAATTGAGCAAAATCTCCCAAAATCAAAAAAAAGTAAATTAAAAAAACATTGAAACCAAAAATGACCTCAGTGCAAAACTTACAATAAAACTATATTTCATTACAATATTCTTTCGCTGTCACTTTATTCAGTTTCACTGCTGAACCTTTAAGTTTTGATTCTGAATTTTTCAGCTCTGACACAAAGCTCTGGTGTAGGCAGGTCTTACAGGGCTGTGTCCCCATTGGCCAGTTACATTTGGAGGACAGCGCAATGGTCCGGAAGTGAAACAAGTGGTAGGAAAATTCAAAATTCAGTAGTGAAACTGGAAAAAGTGACAGCAAAAGAGCATCCCGATCAGTGAAAGGAATTTGGAGAATATTGATGTCAAATGTTGCGCTCATGTATAGTTTTACTGTAAGTTTAGCCTTTGAGGTCATTTCTTGGTTTCAAATTATTATTATTCCTTTCATTTAAAATTTTAGTTTGATTCTTTGGAGATTTTGTTCAATTGTGTAATCCCATAACAATCACTCTAGTAGCTCTGTGAGTGATGCTCTGAGCTAAATGCTAACATCAGCATGCTAATATATTCACAATACCATCTTAGTTTAGCGCGTTTGCCAGTTAGCACTAAACACAAAGTACAGGTGAAGGTAATGTCATTTGTTTTCCAGGTTTGGTCATAAACCAAGTGTTGGACAAATTGAAATTACACCAAAGTTATTGCAATTAATCCTGAGAGGAACATGAATGTCTGTACTATATTTCATTGCAATCCATGAAATTGTTCTCCTTTGGGGACCAGAAATGTTGAGATATTTTAGTCTGGACTGACCTTAACCATAGCACTACCATGGCTGAAACATTTAGCCATGTATGTACATGTATGAGCTTGAAAAATGGCAAATGAATAAACATGCAACTACGTAAATCCAAATGGAAAGTTTGCTAATTTGACAATGTTAAAATGATTTGCACCCATATTCCTGTACAATCACCTTTGTGGCATTGAAAGTACATCCCGGCTGTTTCCTGCTTTAGGGAGGGATTTGTTCATGTTTGCAAATCTAAATGGAAGACTCAGTTAGCACCATTGATTAAATACCTTCAATACTCACCATACCTTCTGTTTATACTCTCTCAAAGTGCTTATCAGAGCTGTAACGGCCACATCTAATATGTAATATTGCCCAGGATTCTGCTGTGTGATTTATTCTCAGTCTACTTTAATATACATCAGGGCTGATGGTTCCTACCTACCACAGCACAGCAGGCTGTCCCCATCCCTCCACGCTTTCTATCTCTTTTCAGCTCTTGTCTTTCTCCTTTTCTCTGTCTCCAATTACTGTTTTATTAACTTCATTAGGGAAGCCATCAGTTGTGTAATTGGCCAATCGGCATGAGGATCAGGCTCCTTATCAAGTTTCATAACAAATATGAAGCCCAACTGGAAACAGGAGTGCACAGTAAGCCCCTGGGATATAGGCTTCATACCCGTGACCCTCAATTCACCCTCTCCTCACTCTTTCTCTTTGGCTCTGTCATTCGTTCTTTATTTTTATCCTCCCCGTCCCCTAATTTCTATCTCCTTTTCCTGTGATCCGTCTATCATGCAGGGATGGGCACTGTCCATCACACACACACACACACACACACACACACACACACACACACGCACTTTCTATCACTCTTTTCCTGTCTATCTCTGTGTCCGCTAACCTTATCTCAGGGGTGTAATCAATACATAAAATAACTGAGATGTATTACAATCTCTCCCTCCCTCACACACATACACGCACATTACCGGCATCATTAGATAAACATGATGACTGTGTAAATGTAATTACTGTTGAATCAACCATAATTAGTGCCAGCCAAATGCAAGCAGGTTTAACATGCTGCTGTACAAGAAAGGTACATCTAGTACTAGTTTGGATGTAGATTTGGAGCAAGATCTGCGCTATTTTTGCCCAGCAGGTTTACAACCAATCGTAGCTCCAGGTGACAGAGTTACACTTTGTTCATTCAGTCGAGGAAATTCACCCAACAACAGCAATTTCCTAAAATCCTTTAAAGAGCATGTTTATTGTTGTGGATGAATGAATTTTTCAGTGGTGACTTCACTGTTCTTGGCAGAGCAGCCAGAGTCGGACAAATCCGCACAGCTGCCACATGTTCCACGCTGTCACTTTTTACTGTGTACTGAAATAATATAATTGTGGGGCAGCCGCTGCACTTTGGCTCACCGGGAAATTATTACCATGCTTTATTTGTGCCGGCTGGGAGCCAAAGGTTTGAATGCACTTTGACCATATAATTTCATTTCACAGTCTGGCTTGCTTACTTCCCCAAAGCCGACAATGAAGGCATCAACAGAACATAAATAATAGAAATATTTAATGAAAAGTCACCCCTGATCACGGAGAGCCAAGACTGATTACTCTGAGCCCATCTTATGAAGTGTTGTTTACAGCCCACTTTTTCTCTACGTAGGCACAGTGGTGCTTTGAGCTAAGTGCTAACATCGGCATGCTAACATGCTCAAAGTGACAATGTTAACATGCTAATGTTTAGCACGTACACCATCTTAGGTTAGCGAGTTAGCAAGCTAACATTTGCTAATCGGCACTGTGCAAAAAGTGCAGGTCAGGTTGATGGTAAAGTCATTAAAATTTGCAGCTATTAGATCATAAGCCATAGTATCGGACATATAAAAAAATGACCTGATGATGGCACTAGATAAAAGGTTAAGGGTGATTACAATTCATTCTGAGGGGGACATGGATTTCTGTACCAAATTTCATGGTAATCCATCCCCCAGTTGACGAGACATTTGACTAAAAACCAGAGATGTGAACCTCATGGTGGTGCTAGAGGACAGGTCAGTAAGATTGGGGAACATGAATGTTGTTTTCTAATCCATCCAAAAGTTGTTGAGATAAATAGTTTGGACCACAGTGCAGGACCGACGACTGTAGATGTTGGCAGCATGGCTAAAAAGACATTAACATTAACAACACGATACCCTACTGTGTTACTCTACTTTGTATCCTTGTCTCCCATCGGTTCCCCTTTCATCATCATTTGTCTTACTCAAACCACTTTCCTTACCGCAAATCCACATCAAAAGTGCGATGTGAGAGGCATGTAAGCACTAATGAAGTGTTCAAATGAAGCAGTCCGATCAATCCACACCGACTTTGACCAAAAATAGTTTTCAAGTGGGCTCCATGGGGAGTATAGCTACAGGAAGAAAACAGGGAGTATTTAATTTACTGATTCATTGATTTTATTCACTATTGGCACTAAAGGCGTATTCCTGCCGCCCACTATGGCAAAACATTGGACCATGATTCCTCATTTACAGGTACAGTTAATAAGTTCACAGCATAGAAACAACAGGAGATTTGTGTTATTAAAATGACTCCCTATGGAGATTACATCACATGTGCAAGTCTCAGTGTGGACTGATATACATGATAACGTAGAAGTATATCTTCATGAGAGGGGCGAAAAAACGCTTCAGAAGGGCTTGTGTGGATTGCCCTGTAGAGACTGCACATTCTCATCTAACCCTCTTTCCATACTTCCCCTCCCCGACTCACTTTCTCCATGACCTATTCTTCCCAAATTGTGTCTTTGCTCACTCCCTCCCTTCCTGGGTGGGAGTCAGTAGCTGTGACGTAGCTGTTGTTTCATCACCACCACAGAGAGAGCCCAGACGGCAAGGACAGCAGCTCCTCGTCTTTCCCTCCCCTTCTCACGGACAAACACACACACACAATTTTCCTCTGCAAAAAGCATCTCTATGTGCAGGTGTGAGTGAGTGTGTAAGTCAGTGAGATTGGTGTCGTCCTGTAGAGACACACTGCGGGGATCCGCCCCTGGGGACAGTAGTCTGAACAAGCATTTGCTTTTCACAGGTCAGTGGTCGAAAACACACGCTGTCCTCTTTACCTCAGGCTGACGAGTACAAAGAGAAAGAACAATGAACAATGTCCAGCGTTGTAAACTCTCAGTCTGTTTTGGTGTGTGACGTTCATTCCAACATTGTCCACCCTTAACCACTGTGAGCTAACATGCTGCAGCATTACATACACAGGGGGACACAGTGGTGCATTGTGTGAATGCTGAGCCTGTGGAAAGAACTGGCCAAGGAATGAAACAGGATTTGGGTTTGGTCTGAAGTGGCTAATGAAGACTCCAGTGTGCTTTGGCTGTGACTTTTCACCTTTGTTTGGGAGTCTGTGAGCCTCATTTTAAGACTTTAACAGTCACAGATTAAAAGTGTTACTTTTTAAATTCAACAGAGACGGAGGTAGGAACTCTTACTGAGAATGAAGCCATCATTTTGTGTATGTACACCATACCAGAGCTTTTTTCTTACCACTCACGGCTCCACTACATCAGCTGCCTCAAGCTCAGATTTCACATTTTTACACTGTGTGTGATTGAATGCTTTTCTGCTCACAACCACTTGACACAGAGAATAGAGATTGAGCTATTATGGTTCCAGCTAATGAAAGGAAAGAAGAGGCATATTAATTTTACATAAACACTCAATTAAAACTCTCATCTTGCTCGTCCATCTACTAAATCTGAAGTGATCAATTACAGCTGACACTCACGTAGAAACCCAGATAGCAAAATGAATCCACACATTGTAGCAGATTCATTTTGCAATTTAAACATTTCAGACAATGTTTACATGCAGAAAAAGGACAAAAAGGCTCTCACGTGATATTGTAAAGCGATGAGCTATAGGTTATAAATGACTGCCAATTTAAATCCAACAAGCACTACTGGAGTAGAGGCAGAGATAAATGTATACTGGTGTCTGTGGTTTGAAGTGCTCTCTGCAGCTCCGTAGCAGGGCTAGAGAGGGATTACTGCACCTGTGCTCCCTTTTCTCTTTTATGTGCTCATAAACTTTTTAGATCCTGATCATATATATTCAGCATGAGAGGTGTCCATCACCAATCATCATATCTGAAGTAGCTACTTTAGAAAACTACTGGATTTGATCAGAATAGATGACAGGTTTCTGGGGTCAAGATAATCCTCCTGCTGTCTCACCCTGACAGCTAAATGTTTAACATCTGGCATCATTAATGTGCACTCATGCCTCTGAGTAAAAAATGTAAAAAAAAAAGGAGAAGAGGATTCGAGCCCCAAAGGACTTCTCAAGTCTCCTTGACAGCCCCAGAGACTCCAGAGAGTATATTAAAACAGCAGAGATCCATCTGATACTTCACTGCTTATTTTTTAACAGTCTCTCTGGTTCAGTTTGAAACCTTGGATTGTAGAAATTTTAAATGTTAAAGAAACTGACTGCATTGTAATTGTATGACTCCTTGTTTAAACTGTTATAGGCCAACCAGATATATGAACTGCTAGACTGACAGCACTGAATAAAGCTTATAGTAAATAAATTCTCACGACTCACCTGCTGCTGAAGATTGTTTTATAGGATGCGAACCTGTTGCCATAATACTGATGATATTTTGAGTGAAATCCAGATCCGTCTGCTGTTTGATGTTATGTTTTTGCGGTTCATTTTAGTTCAGTTCCAGCCATGTTTTCAGTTTAGCAGTTTGATAGCTGTCCAGTTAGCTGCTTATTTAGCTGGTGAGTTAGCTTTACATTTAGCTGGCCAAATTAGGGCTGATAAATTAGCACCTTCAAAATTACATCTACGAATGCAATACTGTAAATGTGTATCTTTTATGTGTTTTTAATAGTTTGTGTTTTCTTTGTTGGTCTTTAATATACAACAGTGTTGTTTTAGAGCTTACTAGGCCATGGCTACACAGACAGTACTTGTTAGCAGTTGATTTTAGCTTCTTCAGGGGAACTGTTGATAAAAATGATTGTGTTATTCTTTAAATTTGTCATTGTTTCCCCCGTTGCCTCTTTTGCTCAGGTCTAGTTCCTCCCATTTTAGGTGTAAGGAAGACATGTAAGCAAAGACAAAATGAGGAAACACACATTTTGTAAAAAGGAGACACTCACAGCAGTTACACACAGCTTGATAGTCAATGAGTGATTAAATATGTATGTTATTTAATAGATTGACTGGTTCAAACCGATGGAAAAGCAGAAAGCGGTCACTCTTATCATGCTAGCACATGCCTGCTTGCATAACTCGAAAGGAATTTTGTGAATTTTGGCAAAAATAATGACTGAATAATGTGAATAATGTTTTAGAGTGGAAATGGTGGTTATACCATGTCCGTTTATCTACAAACATAAAGGAGGGGTAGACAGTGTATCAGCCTAATCAAATTACAGTCAAAGTGCCCCGCACTTTAAACAAATGAGGAAGTGTGACCTTTAATCAAATGTGCAACACTTTTGTGGTCATAACCATTAATAAATCAACCTTGTTTCTTCTTTGTTTTGTCCTCTTCTCTCCAGGAAACAGGAGCTGTTGAACATCTCCAATGTCCCTCTGGGAGAATGCCCCCCCTCACCACCCCGCACTGCACCCCCCAGCATGAAGGTAGGACACACACACACGCACATTCATTTGCATGTGCACACATATGGTTGGCTGTTCATATGTACATGTTCAGATAGACATTGATTTACTGACTTTTCAATTTCATTTTGCCCTTTAGACCTTCAGGCCTATTAGAAAATCTATTGATTCTGATGATCCTCATTAAGAAATCGCTTCAGCAAGCAAAGCAGTTCAGCCACAAGGTGTCACAAGAAGTAAAAGTTCACAACATGACATGTTGCATAACTACACTGAAAGCAAAGCGAGGTCTTTATAAATTATGTATAGTTTTATGTCACAACATATATAATGTAATCCATGGTACTATTTTCTTGTCCACTCTATACTTAATTTATACTCTGACCGCCTGCATTTTCAATAAAATGACAATTTTAAAGATTCAATTTACATCCATCTAAATATCTATGTAGATATTGGATTAATGAAATACACACTCCACAGTTGGGCACTTTAGTTTTGTGCTATTTTGTAAAGCGTGTAAACTCAAGGTCATCAAGGCAATAGGACAACCTCTATTCAAGTAAGACTCTCCTTAATTTACTTCCAGTATTGCTTTTAAGAGAAAGTAAACCCGGTGATGTCATTGTATAAATTGAACCCCACTCTTCCCACTTTTGCTGACTCCAGACTTGGGGTAATGTAATACTTTTCTTCATTCGCTTGATGTTTGTTGAGTTGCTTCTGAAAACAGAGGAAATAAAAGCCCAGAGCTCATGCAGGAACTGAACTGTGCTCTAAATATACTTCAAATTTTGACTTTAAATTTCTTCTCAAGACTGTTGAACTCATTACTCTGCTTTTATTCTTTATGAACGTGAGCTGAGAACTAACTTGGACATTGTGGCCTGTTCTGTGTCACAGGAGGGGTTGTCTGCCCAGGCCCATAAGTTATTTCTCAAGGTCTTTATCTCGCTCGTTTTCATATTCCCTCATTACACTGCTTTTACTTGTAGATCTGCTGCGAGTCTTGGAGTCTTTGGGGTGACTCTCCTGATGCCAAAATAGGTTATGTTATAAAAAGGAAATGCAATTGAATTATCCTGTGATGAAGATTGATTCATGACCCACTACTGAAGGAAAAGGTTACTTTAATGCTTTATTCTTAGGCTAATGGAATCCTGACCAGAAATTGCCAAGTTCAATCAAACTGCTGTCAAAGGAAAGTTTAGTCAAAGCTGTGACTCTGCAAATTGAAAAAAAAAAAAAAAATAGAGCAAAAGCAAGTTGAATATGAATCCCAATTAAATCCATCAGACGATAGAAGAGATTTCTCAGGTGTTTTTGTCACACTGATTGATATGGTGACATATTATTGCATTGCACATATAGAGATCTCTGAAGATATTTTTCCATTTTTCTTCAAACATGATAAAAGAGAGGTATGTATTGCAGCGAGGCAGATTACCTGAGTGATATACAAGAAATAGATGATGGCTCCTGCGAGAGGGAGCCGCGCTCTGCAGTATGTCACCTTGAACTAAGCCATCATTATTGAATCTGCTGAAGAGATAGCACCGAGTGGAGGAGAGGAATGGGAAGGATAAAGTTTGCTCACAGTCGGAACGACAGAAAGAACTGATGACTGATGACTGAAAATACGGTCAGGCCGTGGCAGGAAAAAAAGAAAGACCACAATACATGAGAGGAATATAACTCAAGCCAGAAGAGATTCATTTTCTTCTTGATGTGTGGTTGATTTCTGGTAATTATCAATCTGCAACCCACAATTTCGCTGCAAGCCAGAGTGGTCTAATGGTCAGATATTCATCATCAATGTCACGCTGGTAAAGAAGTTATAAAACTAATCATTTCCTACAATCACAGTTGACACCAAATCCGTCCACGAGATTGTACAACTTTGGCTGCAATGTATATGAGAGAAAAAACATGTGTGAACAAACCACAGATTATTCCGAGGCATAAAAATTAAACATATAAGTAACACACTTCACTGACTTAATTGCAAAAACATTTATCCTGCAGATTTATAAGCACAAATATAATATGTTTTGGTGTAATCATGGTGTCTGAAATGGAAACCTCAAACCTCAGAGTTAAACCATGGGCAAATCCATGCAACAAAAATGATATTTTATAATTTAGTGACAGCTCTAATGTCAAGCTATCCCCTCCTCAGCTGTGCCGGATAATGCACTGCTCATTAATACAAAAAAAAAAATCACATCTAATTGCACAGACTACATGTCGTTGCTACACAACGTAGTTATTGGCCTTGCCCTTCTAATACAGTGGCTATAAACATGAGTCTGCTGGGTGGACACACTGGTATGGAAATAGGGAATTTGTGCACCTGGCACACATACGTCCTGGCACATTACTGGAGCTATTGTGCTCTGCAGCTGTTTAGCGTATGTTCTTGAATTTATGTATGCAGACGGAACATCATTTCATGAATAGAAAGATAAAGCAAATAAAGAACCATTTTAAATGGTTAGGACAGCTGTTTAGGGTCAGAGATCAGGTAACTGGTGGTTAAACATATACGGTTATGTTAAGGTTAGGAAATAAAAGTTCCTTTGTGTCTGTCAAATCCACATTTAGTCACACATTTCTTTCTGTTTTACACCCTCTAGTGACTCACACTGTGTATGATGTTAACAGTCAACTTTCAAAGACGTTGCAGCTGAGACAGAAAGACTTGAAACAGCCTTAGAGAATCAGTGTGTGTTTTGTGGAGACACATGCACACTGGAATGACCTGTTCTGTTCTGACAAACGATTTAGTTTGCAGCCTGACTTGACTTTCCTGTTTAAGCTTTAGGCGTTAAATGGCAAAATAGAGACTAAAAGCATGAGAGAGGGAAGTCCTTTTCTAAATAGAGATGGGAGGTAAGAATAAGAGGAAGACAGCGACAGAGAGGGCTCACATGTTTAAGCTGCTGTTGCTGTTGTTAAGGTAAGTCTACATTTAGACTTAACCAGATAGTCTGTTACTGGAAATAATTCAGATTAGATTAGTTCAGATTAGTTTGTGGTTTGGCTTAGTGTGTAAATTGCGGCATTTCCCTTTTTGCAATGAAGCTCCACAAGATATCAGCTTTTGAAATGAACAAATGTATCGAGACCAGCTGTCTAGTGAACTTTCGTTTGAAAAAGCTTGCAGGTGAACAAACACATTTAGAAGTCAGTGATACTCAATTAATTGATTGTCCTGTTTTACAGCTAATATGATCCTATCATGCTATCAATGATATGCTTTATACCTAGAGGAGTTAAAGATCAGATAAAAGCATTTGGCACGTTCAGTAGTCAGACACAACTACTCGAGAATTTTATTTCAAAACATGTTACATCTAGTTTAGGAGGATTCACATAACAGTAGAAACACTGCTGTAGACTCTGCACCTCTGAAACATCTACAGTTTCATGTCTTATTTATAGTGGATTTACTCCCACGTGTATTTCACCACAATATGTCATAACCCAGAGACAAAGCCAAAACAGTATTGACTGAAGTATCAAATACAGATGTGTGTCAGTGCAAATATCAACCAGTGTGCCATGATCTGACAGAGCTCTGCTTTAACAATGCTAAAAGGGTGTTGTGTCTTATGGCACTGATAGCTGACAGGGCAGGGCTGTCTTTCTCAGGTCCATCCCTTTATCCACCCTTCACCTTAGACCCAGAGGAAGAGTTGTGTTGTGGAAAAAAGTCTGTGGATATAGACTCGGGTCATGCTAGGAGGCAATACTAACTTTGGCTGAGGTACAGTTGTTTCTGAAATAAGCTTCTATCATATCACACACAGAACTGAACTGGAAACAGCGAGTGACTTTTGTGGATATAATAGGAAGAGCATGATGCTGATGGCGCTCATTTCTTGTCTGTTTGTCATAGTTGGATTAAATTAAAAAAAGAAAGGAACAGAACTATTGGAGTGGCTTAACTCGTTTTAATTACTGTTTTTCACATTACATTCTGAAATATTCCTTTAATCCTGAAGCTAACATGATAAGACATGGAGGCTGCTGTCCCTGTCTGTGACATGGCATCATCGCTGTCAATGTGCGGCTGATTATGTTCATGACTTCACATGAATATGTGTGAATTCTAGCAGCCAGTGAGTCTGTCAGTCATGTAGGCAGCCGGTCTAATCTGCCTGCAGTCTGTGGTAGCCCCAGCGGGTTGCCATGGGTGATGAGAGATGCAGATGTTGTTGCTGGGTTAGAGAGACAGTCTTCTAAACTGCCACGGTCAACAAGTCTGTGAGAAAAAAACCCCTCCAAAAAACGATGAAAAATGATCTGAAGCGATTTTTGTTAGAAAAACATCTATTAGCCCTTCTCTTCTCTTTCTCCTGTTACAGTTACTTTTACACACAGACACACACACACACATCATGAAAACGTGCAGTTGGCAGAGAGCGCATGTTGACTGCTAAGGCTGCTATCTAACAGATATAGACAGCTGTGCTTTCTGGTGTTGACTCTGCAGGTCCAGCCACGGCGCTGTATCAGCTTACAATACCTTTAACTGGTTAATATTAACTCCTTGATAAGCTCTGTGTGTGTGGCTCTGTCGGCAGGGCAGAGGGAACGATAGATTTATAGATTTTCAAATACCTGCGAGTACTGTAACTAGCCTAGAGAGTAACATTAGCTTTTATTAGTGCTGTCAAAATGTAGTAATGTACAGGTTGTTACTGCTGGAATACAGTCATTCAAACAGCTGTAAAACGCCCTTTAAATACTTCCCAGACCTTCCTAGTTAAGGAGCTACAGTTCATTGGTAGGGCATTTAGTTCCTGGTTTCCTCCTGCTTTGTATTTTATGGTGGTTGAAATTTGGTTGAATGTGCAGCACCCTACACTACTGTAATTGTGTGTGAGTAGCTTTAGCTGTCAAAGTCATTTAAAGTAGGTTATACAGTAGTTTTTTTTTTTTTTTTCAATTTGACTTTGTGATTCAACAGCAGCCATCTAAAGAGGAAGCATGGCGCTGCTGCCGTGGAATGCTTTTGTTAATTTCTTCCTCCAAGCCAGACTTTTTAAGAACAGGAAATTTCATTTAGTGCCATGAATTGACATCTTCTTTGAGTGAGTGTGTACAGCCTATAACCGCCCTGCACACATTATTGCGATTGCACATCACATACGTGCGCCAAAATCTGAGCACAAGACACGAAGCATGCAGACCATTATCACCCTCACGGCATGTTTATGTGACAAGGTGGAGACCCCGGGGACGAGGATGTGTGAACGCACTTAAGGATGCGTGTGTTCGTGTGAGCGTGTGTCAATGTGTGTGTGTGTGTGTGTGTGTGTGTGTTTCTGAGGAAGTGGTTGCTTATCAGTATGTACGCATGTGGGTGTGAGAGGTTGTTGGGAAAGTATCTCAACTGCCCGGCCCTCTTGACACGGCTATGTTTATGCTGCTGAAGAGAGTCGAACACAGCAGGCTGGTCAGCGAGATCTGCTGCTGTCAACACTAATGTTACCAATGTACTGTAAGAAATTTAAATTCAGACATTTGGGTTTTTGTGTTGACTGAACAGTATTTGGTGTCAGTAGATTTGGAGGCCCTGTAAGTCAAAGTTTAGCATTGTTACACCCTGTTTGACATATATTGTGTTCTTCTTTTGTCTCTGTTTCAGTCTGCCGAGTTCTTCGACATGCTGGAGAGAATGCAGGTATGAAACACTTTTTTATGATTTTCTTTTTTCTTTCTTCTTTTCTCTGCCATATATTCCTCGCCCTAATTCCACCATGTCTCTGTTCTCTCCTTTCTGTTTCTCCTCTCCTCTCTGACTGAATTTTTGAGCAATAGTTGCAAATGTGCAGTAGCAGCATGTCCATATAGAACATGAATTAACGTCATGAGATAGTGTCTATCCTCTCTCTTTTTCTCTGACCACCACCAGGATTAACACATACATGAATGAGACAGACGTTGATGATTTAATCAGTGTAGGTCAGCCCGCTGGGTTCAGTCTGTTGCTTAGATTGGATAATAGGCATGCTGGGGGCAGAGAAGAATAGTACTGGAATCAACTGAACTGGCATACAACTATTTTCTCATTCTCTGTATGGAGTTCATTGATTTTTTTTTCTCTTTCTTCTGAACAAAGTCTGTGTCTCTCTCTGTATGCGGCCACTTTGTGCCCTCCACGGGCCCCCCGAGAGCACAGCTTTGAGTAGTCTGAGAACAGATAGGGATGTAAAAAGGGAGAAGAGGAGAAAGGAGGTGGGAGGAGAAATGAAAGGCACATTTTTTTTAAAAAAAAGCGACGAGGGAACAAGTGGCCAAAGGAAGATCCAAAGAGAGATAAAAGAGCTTTTTGTAGTTCTTTTTGTGGGAAAAAGGATTCATGGTTCACAATGATCTCGATCACGATCTTCAAGATGCATGAACTGGTCTAGTCACTGGAAATATTCATAAGTTAAGAATAGAGTAACCCTTCTTATACACAGCTGAACAGACTCACACTCCAGTAGGTGTGAAGTCACCAGACACTGAAAGGAATGAGTGTAGAGAAAAAGAAAGTAGTTTTAATGCAGCAACCCACAAAAACAGCTCATTAGATTACCTAAAAATGAAAGAGAAAGCTCTCCAGACAAAACCCTTAAAGGGTAAGTTTGGCCATATTCTATACATTTCTTATTATCAACAAATTCATGCCTTGACAATTCCAAATTCAATATTAAATTTGTCCCACCAAGTATTGCCTGTGTAGCCAAAGTTATGCAAGTCATGAGGATGTTGGTTTGAATGGTGTACAAATTGCAGGACTTTGACATTGTAGACCAGGTTTGTATCCTGTGCCCCATGTGGTTAGGTTTAGGTTAGGAAATGACAGTGAAAGTTAGGAAAAGACTGAGGACTGTGGTTTTGTTTAAACTTTAACTAAGTAAAAACTTTATGTCTTGTGCTTTGAGCCACTGTTGACTTTTTACAGTTTTTAACCAGATCACTGTTGGTGCCTAAACACGACTGTGAAACACAATGCTGTGGTTGATACATTGTCAGTAAACATTTTGCGACTTAGCCAATATGTTCATTAACCACATGTCCTCATTACCTTGTTAAAAAATATAAATATGCAGCATTACGTTTTTTCCAAAATGTATTTGCTGTTGCAAATTGGTAGTAAACACAATTCCTAGGTCACAGGGTTAGAATGTGGGCACTGTAGTTTATTTTAGGGCTTTTCACACTGTACTTAGCCGAGGGATAAAATCATTCTTAGAACCTTCTTAAGCCCCAGGCTAAGGGAGCTGTTAGCCCCAGGCTAAGGGAGCTGTTAGACCCAGGCTAAAGGAGCTGTTAGCCCCAGGCTAAGGGAGCTGTTAGCCCCAGGCTAAGGGAGCTGTTAGACCCAGGCTAAGGGAGCTGTTAGCCCCAGGCTAAGGGAGCTGTTAGCCCCAGGCTAAGGGAGCTGTTAGCCCCAGGCTAAGGGAGCTGTTAGACCCAGGCTAAGGGAGCTGTTAGCCCCAGGCTAAGGGAGCTGTTAGACCCAGGCTAAAGGAGCTGTTAGCCCCAGGCTAAGGGAGCTGTTAGACCCAGGCTAAGGGAGCTGTTAGACCCAGGCTAAGGGAGCTGTTAGCCCCAGGCTAAGGGAGCTGTTAGACCCAGGCTAAGAAGGCTTTCACACTGGCACAATCCTGGCACATGCCAAAGTGGACTGACCCCAACTTTAGCCTAGGGCTTGCTAGCCCTGCGCCAGAGCAGCCCCAAGTTTCCGGGGTTATCCCCTGGAAATTGACTAAACACGGGGCTAAAAGGTGCCAGTGTGAAACGGGGCTAAAGTAAACAATGGAGTAGTCACGTGTCATTCTAGAATGTAAACAGTTGCGTGTTCCAACGGATATTTAACCCAGAGCTAGTACAAGTGCAGTGTAAATCGTATAACCGTGGGCTTAGGTTAACCCTGGGTTAACAATGTGTGTGTGAAAAGGGGCTAAGTTATCCCAGGGTCAATATGCAGTGTGAAAAGCCCTTTTGAGTTGATCCCATACGGTACACCATTCTGGTGCAATACTCACTAGAGCACCAAATGTGTATTTACTTGTGTTTGACTGATGTCTACTAAAAACTACAGTGCCCAGCTGTTTCAGGAAATTTATTAGCGTCTATTTTTTAATTAATGAGACTACATTTTTGTGACCCAATTTTAAGAGATGTTTGTCTTCAGCATAGGAGTGAAGTAGGAAACTCTTTAGATGGCATTTAGATTTTGGTTTTTGTTTAGGTTTTGTTCTTTTCATCTGATTAGTTGACAATAAGAAAAATATAGAAAGCGCCAGCCTCATCCTTTAATTTTGAATAATAATTTTCCCTCTAATGACCCAGAAGTTAAGGTGAGAGGGGCTGGGAGATGCAGCAGGACAGGCTGACCGAAGACATCAGAACAGTTATTTGGAAAGTGTGACAGGTAGATAACAAGTCAGTCAATGCAGCCGGATGATCAAAGAGTCTTATGTACACACATTGAAACTGTGACCCTCATCCGTCTTTTCTGCGTCTCAGCTCGCATCGACCCGCTCTCTTGAGCTCTGCAACCTATAACTCAACATTTGGAACCCTTTCGTGTTCAAAGTGTGCTTCAGTACTGTAATCTGGATGATACTGATGAAGGTCACCTATCTGAGCCCCATCTCTTCTTTTTCATCCTCTCCTACCTTCAGCCACCTCTCCCCCCTCCCTCTTCCTTTGTCTTGTCTTCATCTCTCTCTTATGACTGAAAATTGAAGCCTCTTAAGAGCGCCTTTGTGATCAGTCTCGTATTGTTGACAATGACTCCCCTGTGACTGTAACAGCTGCTGCGTCAGTATGCACCATTGCAGACTAGACTGAGATATGTGCCTGTGTGTGTGTTTGCCTGATTCTTGTTATGGTTGTTGTGTGTGTGTGTGTGTGTGTGTTGTGTGTTTTTAGAAGTCCACATACATGGGTTTATTTCCTTACATCTGTTTTCAGTCATGCAGACAAGCTGTTCCATTGGGTCCGTACTGTAATTGGCCAATTTTCTCTGTGTCTACCAGATTAGTATTTCATATCTGCATATACTGCATATACAAAACACTGCAGACTGAAAGGCCTCAGTGCTGCTGTTGTAATACTGTAACAAATGAGAAAAGGAACACTTATCATGTCTGGAAGCTGGAGAGAGAGAGAGAGGATGACTAAGTGTCTGTATTACCTGTCTGTGTGTGTGCTCGTGTGTGAAGGAAAGTGAATTAGCATGTATGACTCACCCATTTGTCATCTGGCAACAGAGAAAATGAGGTCTGAAAACAAGAGCGCTGTGTGGCAGGACAGTGTGTGAAGCCGCAAAAAATGAACAGATCTTGCTTTTTGACCCTTGTGCTTTTCTGTCCTCATGCTGCATACGGACACTTATTAGGTCCCCAAAGCTGAAGAGACCAAAAAATGGAAGGTGTGGCCAGACACACACTCATATACATCTCATCAGTTTGTGTCACGGTGTCCGTCGATTCTCTGCATGTTTTCCTCCATCACTTCTTCATCGTGCCTCCTGATTTCCTCTGTGATTGTTCGTGTCTCATCTGTCAGCCTTAGAGAGATTCTTGACACCCTTGTGAGCACTTTTCACAATTTTCTCAGGGCTTTTTAAAGTACAAAATCAATAGCCTCCTGATCTGATTGATTATAAGTTGAATGAACTCCAACTGTCAATTGATCCTCTCTGGCCTGTCAGTATCCTGACTCCCGCTGCTGCAGAATATAAATGACTGGCTGTCCGTAGCGCTTTTCTCTCAGTGCTGCAGATGGGCCTCAGCAGTATTTAGAGGTCGTACACCGCTACGCTAGCAGACTGCCAGAGCAACTAGAGGCTCGTAACAGTTCTTAACCCCGGGGGCTACTGAATCAAAAACAGACCTGTCTCAAGGCTCTGACATCATCGAGGGGTGACATGCCCTCATTGATGTTTGTTGATGACCATGCATTTCAGGTTGTTGCATCATCACCTGAGAATCCATTTGGCATAACACGTCATGTCACCCTGTGTGCCTGTGTTTGTGGCGTTGCTTGCAGCTGTAGCGTTGTGGTGAAAGTTCAATCACTGTATGTTAAAATGGATATTTTTAATGGTGTGTGTGCCCTCTTTTTTTACAGGATGACTATATCCCCTACCCACGGATAGAAGATGTGAGTCATCTCACTCACATAATACACTCAAATCACACATTTGCACCTTTCTCATGTGTAACCACTAGCTAGGAGTGTTTCCAACAATAGAAAATACATTTAAAGGTGAAGCACATTGCTCTTTTATCATTTGAACTGTGCATTTCCCAGAGCTACTATACTTTTTTTTCACATTTTTGCCTCCCTCCTGCCACCCTATCTAAGGTCCTGGAGAAAGGTAGTCCATACCCCCAGGTAATCCTGCCACAATTTGGGGGCTACTGGATTGAGGATGTGGAAGCTCCAGCTGGGACCCCGTCCTCCTCAGAGTCCAGTTTCTGTGAGGAGGAGGATGGAGGAGAGGGCATGAGTCCCGGTGGGGGGCACAGCTACCGCCTGGAGTGTAACAGCACAGCCCGCGCCTACCGCAAACACTTCCTAGGCAAGGTGAGTGTGTGTGTGTGCATGTATTAAGGTCAGTTTCACTGTGTATATAATAGGGAAAGTCTGTTATTGTGTTTGACCAAAAATCTCTCTCTCCCCCCTTCATCCAGGAACACATGAACTACTACTGCACTGGCAGCAGCATAGGCAACCTCATCATGTCTCTGAAACACGAGGAGGGTGAGGGACAGGAGTTCCTACGCATCATGCTTAGGTATTGTGAGCATCCAGTGCACTTAGTATCTTAATTTCATGCATTCAGGTATAACGTGATAAACAAAATATTAACACAAAGTCCTTCTCTAGCTTGTCTCCTCTCCTGTTATCTTCATTTGCTTTTTCCTCTTCTTGTCATCTTCTTCCTATTAGCGGCCATGCCACAAATTTTGGATTTCTATCCTTTACCAGTCCCATACAAACAATAATAAAGCAGCTTTTCAACCTACCTGGATGCTGCCTTTGTTTGGGTCTTACTCCTCCCTCCTCCCTCCTCTTTTAGTTGCAGCTCTGTATGCTCTTTGTCATGATTGACTCTGATATGTTTGAACAGATTTGTGGCGCTGTCGTGGACAGCTTCCCTGCCATTATCACAGTTGGTGACATTTTCATTAACAGGCGAGAAAAACAATCAAGTAATGCTATGTTTGCGCTTTGTTGTTGTGGAGGCTGCAGAGGGGACTGTGGCCAGGTGATAGCTAATCTCTTCTTTGACATTTATAATGCTAATAATACAGATACTGCTCCTCTGAAAATTGCCACTAAAACAGTATCGCTTCAATTGGTATCAAACTGCCCGTCACGAGTTGCTGTCTTTTTTTTCTCTTTCTTTTTAACTCTGTGAGAAATGCTGTTGCCTAAAACATTAATGTTGAGAAATCTATTTGATGGAACAAATCTCCCAACAAGCCCTCAAGCAGAGCCTCTCTTTATATCTTGTTGCAGGTCGAGGACCAAAACAGTCCATGATAGGATCTCTTTATCAGGCATCAACCAGCTGCCCAGTGTACCTCAGATTGCAAAGGTAAGCTACAGCTCAAGGTGTGAATATAGGCTTGCCACATGCATTTTCTACACTCTCTAAAAACACACAGCATAATGAAAACATGCACTGTATAGTAGCTGTAGGGCCAGGTTTGACCTATACAGCAGGCTGGCTCACTCACTCATGAAAGAAAGATGGAGGGAGAATGATATATTTTCAGCAGCTTACTGATCCCACACTTTTATCAGCTCATAAAAAACAGTACTTGAGGATTTTTACCTTGACGTGCGATTCAGTGATCCAGTCAAGAGATATTTACTAATTACAAACCAAGTAGGTATATTTACCAAATTATAATGACTTTTAGATATTTAAATGCACAAAGATTCCCACATCTGTGGCTACAAAAATATACTCTGTATATAAACTCTGTTTAACTAAACTAAACTCTTACTGTGGATGCACTGTACTTCTGGAATTGATGATGAGATTGCTCTCTTTGAGTATCTGTCAAATTCAGTGACTCTCTTTTTCTCTCAGCTTCTGTGTGACGATGCCACAGGCCTGAAGTTCAACCCAGTCCTCTACCCTCGGGTGAGTTTATTCAAAAGTCTCACATCACGACCTCATCATCGCCCGTCTGTTCCCGGCTCATGTAGCCAGTTATACATTTAGTCATTCAAGCTGACTTGAGTTACCTTCTACCTACATCTCCTTCTGTTATGTAGCACTAATGCTACATTTAATAATAACTTTATAGTAACCTTCATCAGTGACTGTCCATGAATTCTGCTTCAAATCCATAAATGTTCAGTGCCATTTACTTCATATACGGGGCATTACATTTGCCAGCATCGCCCCACCTGTCCCTACACCAACCCTCTCTTATTCTTAACTTAAAAAAAGTGCATAACTTTTGTCACATTTTACCCCTCATAAAGCACCCCTACCTCTCTAACACCTGCCCTGTTCAGTGAGTATATTACTCAGAAACAAACGATGATACAACAAGTTTCTGAAATGGAAGCGATGGATCGGTTTCTCCTCCTGTGAGCCCAGTGGAGGGGTGTGATGGAGTATGCTTTCAGTCCTTGCCTCAGGGAAGGAAACAAACCATCTGTGTCTCAGTCTGCAAGAGGCTGCGACAAGATCACTGCCCTCGCTGGGGGCTGTGACAGTTTCCCGCATGTCAGCCTTGCGTAACAAGGGCCCAGTAAACCTGCCCTGGAGACACGTTGGCTAGGAGGAAAACATGTTTTTCAAACTACTACTACAGCAAGTAGTTAAGGAGCGAGTAAGACCTAATTGGTTTTGTTCATGCACAGGGATCTCAGTTGATAGTGGCTTATGACGAACATGAGGTGAACAACACCTTTAAATTTGGAGTCGTCTACCAGAAGTTTGGACAGGTGAGCGATTATATTGATCTTCTGTGTTGATCTAAAATTGAGCCTGCCTTCTGATCTCATACACTGTTCTGCTCCTTGTATTCTCATGTTCCATATTGTTTTTCGCTCCTCTTCCTCTCAGACGTCAGAGGAAGAGTTGTTTGGGAACAATGAAGAGACCCCAGCCTTCAAGGAGTTTCTCAGTATCCTGGGCGGCAATATTGAACTTCAGGACTTTAAAGGGTGAGAAACCGGAGTAGAATGCAAATGAATAAGAGAAAAGAAGCAGAGTAAAGTTTGATAAACATGAAGAAAGAAGGCAGAATTCCTAACAAAATCAAATAACGTGAAAATAAGGAAAAGAGAAAAGGGGTGCAGAAGGATCAAAAGAAAGATGCCATTGGAGTGCATTGCAGTAGAGCAGCGGTTTAATTACTATAACCTTCAAGCGAATTTGTCCTGCTGTTTTGGCCTCAGCGTGCAATCGGGATAAACTGCTTAGTGAATCATATCCAAGAAAAGAAAGTGCCACATAGACAGGAAATCAGACCCGTGTGTATTGTATTGTCTTGCAATTACACTCATGACTATTACTGTTCCCGTACCTGAGACTCTTTTAATTGCAGCTGATAGATTACGGCAAACCGCACAATATTTTGAGCGGCATCGAAAGGGATGATAAAACTGACATATGCATTTAAAATACATGAATTAAAACCTTATCTTGTTACTGAAGGGAGGAGGCCACACAGTGAAGGTGACTGGTGTGCTTTGATATTGTGACAGGTTCCGCGGTGGGCTGGATGTGTCCCACGGACAGACAGGCTCTGAATCTGTCTACACTGTCTTCAGACAGAGAGAGATTATGTTCCACGTGTCAACCAAGCTTCCCTTCACCGAGGGAGACGTCCAGCAGGTACAGGGCTTTAATCCTGGTTTTATTATTATTACACTGAAGGCACGATGGATTTAGCGGCTGAGGGAGGATGCTTTGGCTCAAAAATACCAATATTGAACTGGTCAGGTGTAGTTGATAATGTCTTTTGCTGTTCTAGTTGCTAAATAGCTTTTTTCATAAACTGTTGCTAAAACTGCTTCAATGTTATATCAAAAGCTGGAAAGTTATTTGTTGTGAAGCCGCTAAAATCCTCCTTAGAAACAAATAAATCCCTTTTGCATTTCATGGCTTATGTGTGATAGAAGACTTATACACTGTGCTTTTCTTTTAAAAGTTTCCTCTGCTACAGAAGCAAAAAAAAAAAATGTGTTTAATAACTAATAAATGTTGTGCTCTTGTGCCTCTTCAGCTCCAGAGGAAAAGGCACATAGGAAATGACATCGTGGCAGCAGTCTTCCAAGAAGAGTCCACACCGTTTGTCCCAGACATGATCGCCTCCAACTTCCTGCATGCCTATGTGCTGGTGCAGGTGGAGAACCCGTGTACAGAGCACACAACATACAAGGTACAAACCAGACCAGACTGTGGAAATGCCACTGCTCCTCTGTAATAACTGTAAATGAGTAAATCTGCAGATATTTCCACTTTTTTCACCATACATTTGTTCACTTCAATAGCTTGTTAGTTTTCATAATCTTGCAGCTCTTTGTATTGTATTTTATATATTTATAAGATATTTTATCTTGTCTATACTTCTCAGTATATTTCTGTATATCTGGTATATAATTAACCTCAAACAAGCTACAAATAGGTTTTAAAACTGCTATTTGCGCTTGTTAGCTGGGCACCGGGCAGAAAACAAACTGCGCACATATAAATAACTGGAAAAGCAGAGACACAACAAAGTTAATGATGACTCACTCGTGATGACAAAGTGTTCCCAAGTTTCCTTCAGATTTTGTCTCATGTTCTCAGCTTGAAACCTCCTCTTGAAACCCTCCTGATAATAAATGCTAATAATGTGTGACTATTATTTGTTTCTTTATGCAAACAGGTGTCTGTTACAGCGAGGGAGGATGTACCTCCTTTTGGACCCCCTCTCCCAAACCCAGCTGTGTTTAAGAAGGTGAGATATAGAGTTGCGGGAAGGAGACAGGGAAAAATGCATCTTTGAGTTTTAGCAGTAACTCAAGTCAAACTTAACTCTGCTTTTTGACTTTAACAATGACTCATGACTTCACTTGGACTTGATATGCTCCCCGAGCCCCAAGATTAAGAATTATGTTATAAATGATGCGCAGAGAATCCATTTATTTATGGGGATATACTTTGTCTCAATCCAACGGGAGCCAGTCAGGAGGGAAGGGAAGCAGACAGAGACAGAAGATGATACCTTGGATTACCACTCGGACTATTCTGTCAACAAAAACCTGCAACGTGCAAAACGCTCGGCCCAGAAATGACAAATGATTGCAATTGTATTAAAGGAATAACATGCCAAGACGCACCTGATCATTTGCTTTTAAAGGAATAGTTCAACATTTTGGGAAATATGCTCATTCACTTTAGTTAGATGAGCAGATTGATACCACTCATATCTATAAAGTGAACATTTGGCACATAATCCCTAATTATGTGCAAATTTGACTTGTTTGTCTTGTCTTGGGACTTAACTCCAGACTTCATAGCCAAGACTTGAAAACAATAACTTTGTCCCACCTCTGGCAGTACAGTATTTATAGTTGTAGGTATTAAAACATGCTCTACAGTAACAGTTTACCGTTTGATTACACATTCAAAAAACTCTCCTCCTCATCTTTCAGTGTAACATTAGCCAAAGGGAGTTGGCTTTTTTCAGATAGTGTCACAAAGAGGAAATTGATCCTGTATTGATCCCATAAAACTGCAGTACTCAGTACAACATTCAGGTACTTATTGAAACATGATTTTTAGCATATAAGCACAAATAAAGAAGAATTGAGGCAGATGAGAATTTAAACCAGTGAGGTTGATACTTGTGATCAGACACTTTTTTTTTGTATTAGTGTGCTTCAATACTGTAATCTGCAGTGTGCTGATGAAGGTCACCTTTTCCTTTCCTTGTCTCTGCCCCTCTTGTTCATCATCTAACTCTCTGTCTCTTTCTCTCTTTCTCTAGGGTCCTGAGTTTCGAGACTTCCTGCTGACAAAGCTGATCAATGCCGAAAACGCCTGTTACAAATCTGACAAATTCGCCAAACTAGAGGTGACACACACGTGCACACGTGCCCTCAAACACCACAGCATGCCTTCCATCACCGCTCAGCTTCTTCCACTATCATCACCATCAAGATGCTTTCATGCGTGACTTTTATGTGTGTGAACTCATTCCAGGGGCGAACGCGAGCTGCACTGCTGGACAACCTCCACGATGAGCTACACAGACAGAGTCAGGCCACGCTGGGCGTGGGCCAGGCAGGAGAGGAGGACAAGCTGGAGAACGGGGGGCACGGGGGTCTGCTGGAGTCCTTCAAGGTGAACATGACCCTGGATAGTATAAAGTGGCATCATCTTCTCTCACCTGTGTGACATTTATTCAAGCACAGAGGTTTTCCTGCTGTAGGTCAACTAAATGTCACAGGTTTGCAAGATGACTTCAGATGCTCAACCATCGGTATCGCTGTTGCTGCTGCTTTTCTCTATGCTTAAATACTTTGACCTTATACTCTGAGTGCATGTATGTGTGTGTGGGCATATGCATTTACTGTACGAGAATGTAAAAATGGATACAAATGTTCTGTGCTCATGTATTTATGTGGCACTTTTGCCTTTAAATGCCCCTTATTTTCATTCTTTATCCTTTCCTTCTGTTTTCTCTCATTCGCCTCACTATATCCTTCTCATCACTCACTCTTTTGTCCACAACTAAAGGCTAATCGATGTTAATAGGACCGTTAGAATATGTATTTCCATCTGTGTGTGTGTGTGTGTGTGTGTGTGTGAGTGAAAGAGAGAGAGATGAATCTGTGACTAATGTGGCTGTCACTTTTCGCAGGCATTATGGACAGCTACTTTGCACTTTCTGCAGTCAGTCCCAGGGGGCGCCGTTCTCATTGCTGCTCTGGCAGTTGCTGTGTATTACCTGTCTGCATCACTGTAAATACAGCTGCGGATCATCACATCATTAATAAACTTTTTTAATATGATGTTGTTTTTGTGTTTATGCTTTCAAAAAATAAGAACGTTATCTGCAGCATATAGCAAAACATATTAAGATGTTATAGTAACTGTAACTTATTTATTACATTTTTTTAAAATAAGCATTTCTGATTCTTGTTATCAATGAACCAAACTATAGAAGTCATTAAAATCATGCACATTAGTACGACACATGTTCATTCATCAGCTCCACCTTCTTTGGTTCTTTCTTGGAAAATTGTGCCCTCTGGTGGCTGTACTGTGCAATAGCATCTATAATCCTATTTATAATTTATAAGAAGAACATGAATGCACCATTTGAGCTTATTAAACCCCATTTTCATCTTTCCCTTCCTCTTCCATATTTTACTTTCATCACCCCTCCCCTTTCTGTCCTTCTACGTATATTTTCCCTGTCACCAACTTTTCCCTCACTCTGTTTGTCCTCTCCTCCTCCCACTCGTCCACTCATTCCCTGTTTCCTCTCCCTCCTCCAGAGAGCCATGCGTGTCAGAAGTCACTCCATGGAGACCATGGTGGGGTCTCACCGCCACAGGAGCCCCGGCGTAGGAGGTGGGGTCCCAGCCAGCCTGAGCGGAGGAGGACTGCCACAGAGCGCCAGCGAGTGCACAAAGAGCACCTTCACTGTGAGTGGAGGGCTGGGAAAGATGGATATTTAGAGCATCATCAGTCATGATGGTCGCTGCATCATGGAACGTGTCCTGTTTTTTACCAGCTTGATCTGTGTGGTTAGAAAAAATGGTTTTAAAGGTTAAAAAAGTAAAATTACACCTGCAGAGAGAGCTTTTTCTGTCGACTAGTGCATCATGCCATTAGAAATGAACAGTAATTTAATCTAAATTAATTGTTAAACTCCCTCCTTTAATCTTCTTCATCTTCTCCAGCCTCCAGTGTTGTCAGCCAAGTCTCCCTTAAAGAGTCCAGTGAAACGGCGCTCAGGACTCTTCCCTCGTCTCCACTCCAGCACAGAAACCCCAGACAAACACACACGCAGGTTGGCGATCAGGTCTTACACTTCAAACACCAACATTGTCTGTGTTTCCATGCAGGTAGATTGAGTCCAGGAAGTCTTTACATTGTTGCTGTCACTAATGTGTGTGGGTTTTTTTTGTCTGCAGTGACCAAAAGCTTGCCGAGATCTGCACACTTTCCCAAGAAGTGAGGTCAGAGACATCATCCAATCCCAGCTCACCTGAGATCTGCCCCAACAAAGAGAGGTGAGACATACATTTTCTCTTCTAAACTCTCTAGAGGCCAATTGAGGAAAGTTGGTCTTTGGTCAGATGTGTGATCAAAAGATAATCATTTTAGATTAAATTTGTCATTGGGAATGAATGTTCCTTCCCCGTTCTTCTACGTAAAATCTTATTTCCAGCTTCTCTTCATCTCTGTTTGCTCCTGTTCTCCTCCTCAGGCCGTTTATCAAGCTGAAGGAGTGCAGCAGCGGCCGACCGAACATCTCTCGCTCTTCATCCAGCACCAGCAGCTTCAGCAGCACCACAGGAGAAACAGAAGCGCTGGAAGAACTGGAGACAGTGAGTACGACACACACACACTGTGTCTCAACACTGTTAATGAGAAGAAATTGTGTCATAAAATGACAACTCGTCCTATTTACTGTGTTGGAGAAACATTCTTAAAGGACTGTGAGGAAGTTAGACTGGAGTGTCAAAGCTATCACGGTGGGATTAGTGTGTAATTACCAAGAGCTGTCTAATAGAGAGTGTTGAATGTCAGCAGAATGATTATAATGATTACAGCTCGTCTCACTCACTGTGTATTAGATGACACTGCTTGTCAGTCTTGTTTTATCTTATGTGAGAAATGTGTCAAATCGTTCCTACTCTCAGCATTTTACTTGGGATCGGTTGCACAGATGGGGTGTGTTGTTAAAATTGTCATGTTCATCACTGAAGGTCAGTGATCACTTCATGGGAAAATAGATAAAATAGATAAAAACAAATCTTTGATATTCTGGGAAAAGCCTCAGTTTATGCTTTTCTTCTTTAATAATTAAAGTAAACAGAGTTATGATGCCTTTACCCTCTCTTTCTACTCAACTTCCTGCCGGACACTGAGTGCCTCTGACTTTACTGCCAGGAAGTCAACCTCAGCAGAATACAATTTCCTTCAGTGAGCCTCTTCAATTCTCTTCCTCCTCTGCCTTTTCCTCCGTATCAACTTTTTCTATCTCTGGACTCTCTCCTTCCACCAGGCCACCCACCCCTCCATAGCTTCCTCTTCTGCCTTTAGTCCTTCCCTCAGTGTCGACAGCCAGGGATCAGGTACCCCCGTCATCATGTGCCGTAGTCCCACAGGTAAACCACGCAGATTTACATAAAATCTCACAGCTGCCAGAGATGACAGGTTTTTGTCCTCTAATGAGCATTTCCCTCATTTCTTCCTTCTGTATTCTGCAGATGGTAAAAATAAGACGTCACCGAGGTCAAACTTGAAGTTCCGATTTGACAAAATGAGCCACTCATCCACAACTGTAAGTCTTGTAAGGCCTGGCCAGTCAGCCTATTTTACTACTTTTTAAAATAGAAACTGGTGCCATTTGAATAAGCAGAATTAATTCAGCATTGCTGGGAGCAATAAGAAAAAGTTTGTGACGCCTCTCTGATACATTGTTAATCTTACGGACATCTTATCATCTCGTGATCACTGTAATGACATTGAGCTGGTGTTGGGTAAACACTTTCCTCTAACTGGTCTCCCTGTTCGTTTTGCTCTCTTTCAGTCCGAGTAGCTTTGTGGAATGGAAAAAAAAACAAGACTTGCACAAACAAAGGGACAGCGCAGGCTGACGGAGCTGCAAACAAAAAAATAAAATTAAATAAAAAAAAAATAACCACAACATCAAGACAAAATCACTGTAGAACCACTTTCCTAAAGCCAAGGATAATCTGACAAGATTCCCAACTGCACCTGAGTCACCACACACTATAAACTAACTGAAAATACTGTGAGTGTATAGTGAGGAGAAGCAGCTGAAATGTTGGTTTGGGCTTCTTTTTAACCAGCCTTTAGCTACAGAAATTAGTCAATACTTTGCCGATATTACAAATTGCTGCCTATCAGTTGTCAATTGTTCACATCACATGAAAAGTCCTTGGCATGGCTGTAATACTGTGAGTGTTAGGCTGAGCTCTACTCTGCCTAAGCTTTTTCTCAAGCATCTTGTTTAATAGAGAGATACGGTAACCTAGAAGAATGGTAACATGAGACTATATGGCCGAACTGTTACTCTTTATCTAGTGCACTGCTGAGTGCTCAGTGGAGAGGATGTCTTCACAAAAATCAATTGTCAGACATCTGGATGTTCTCCTTTGCCTTTGCCCTCGAATGGTACGTCTGGCAACAGTTCCCCTTTTGCCTGAAACAGTACGCAGACACACACAGACTAACACAGATGCACAGAAACATAATGTAGTAGCAAAGCCTCGGAGGTGACAGCGGCGGGAGTCTCAACTCTCCACTGAAGGATCTGAACTTGTCCTTTGCATATAAAGAGTTGCTTTTCTAGGGAACATCTTTAATTTTCAGACTGTTTTTGTAACCTTGCTAGCTGCTGCGTTGTGTCTACTGCACTATAAACACGACATTGCTGAGTGTCAGTCGATACATATGATAGCATTTCTGTATCTGTAAGGGTAACTTTGAATCCCTGAACTCAAGTGCTTGGTTAGTGGAAAAATAGCGCACAGGGGGCAGAGTAGGAGACACTGCCGACACATTTTGCCATAAGCTTATTTTAGCCAAAGCTGCGCCTTACAATCTATCAAAAGCCCTCTCTCTCTCTCTCTCTTTCTCTCTCTCTCTCTCTCACTATGTGAGAGGACGAGACTCTTCTGGATCTGGTTACAGCACAGTTGTGGGTAGCCGGTCAACACCCACATTTGCTGAAAATAGACGTTGCACTTACTGACAACATTTCACCTTCTGATACCTCCCATTGAAACTTGCTAGCTTTGTGTACCTGTGTTTATGATGGGTGGAACTTTTGAGCAGGAAGTCTCCAGGTGATGACGACGACTTGAAAAAGACACTTCAGGTTAAACAAACCTTCGAAACCAACTTTGGCAAAAACACTTTGAATGTGAACTTGGAGCTTTTCTTTTGTAATTTTAATTGTATGCTTTGTTGGTTGTTATTACCACAGTCTCTTAGAAGTCAGTTGCAAAGTCAGTCGCTTACAAGCACAACAAGGATAATAGGCCTACTCTAGTCTTCAACTGTACTATAACATTAGCCTCGAGCTGCACAAACTAGAGTTATCAGGGTGAAACGTGAAGGAGCAAATCAAGAAATAGCTTAAAGACACACAGATGTGTTTCCTATGTGACCAAACAACCAAACTAGTCTTCGGAAGAAAGTCTATCTAACTGTTGCTGAGAGGATGGCTTAACAGTGTGTGAAGTTCTGTCACAAACTCAAAACCCAGAGGGTTTAAAGGCTCAGTTCACCCAAATTACAAATAACCCACTTTGTAATTTAGGTGACCTTTTAAGACTCCAGAAAGCTGTTAAGTTTCTCTCCACACAGGAAGTACCTATAATATAAGAGGAAGCAGATGTGTTGAGTAACACACGCAGGCCAGTGATTACCTCAAGTGAGGGAAGCAGGGACAGAAATACGGACAGAAACAGTGAGTTCAGACGTCATTTAGTTTGTAGCAGGTATGGCCTAAACACCCTGCAGCCTTCTTTCTGTTAATATGCTTAATTTATTAAATGATAACTTCTTTTGCATTGATGTCATGTAAAAATGTAACTGCAGAGTATGCTAATTAATAAGGTAACATGATTAAAAGGAATATATTAATTTAAAAGATGTCTAAATATGTATATGTATATTTCGTTATGTCGTGCCATTGAGAATTTATTCTAAAATAAAATGTTGTATTTTGTGTCATTTACGTGTCTTCTCATTTTTGCAACTTCACACAACACTTACAGCTCAACACAGGAGTATTTTAATACTCTTTGTATATGAATATATCATATAAGAAGAGTTTTTAAACATTATAGACAGTTTGTTTCACATTTTAAAAAGCGCAATACAATTGAACATGAGTCATACCTTAAAATAAAGTCTGTTTTCCCTCTATGGCAACTTTAGAGTGATTCAGACTGTAGACTAATCCTGCAACATTTCCTCATTATCTGCTCCACTTGGGGTCCGTCATGCTTCATACATACTTGGTGGGATTTTGGCACTTGTTTCTTCCTCTTTGTAACACTCACAATTTCCATGTCATAGTCTCAAGAGAGTTCATAGAAAAACCTTTTTTTTTTTTAACGCCTCAATAACTTTTCACAATACGCAGGGGAAGTCATGCGTTCGGCTCAGAAAGGACATGAAAGTGTCATATTAGACAAAATGAAATAATAGTTTAAGATGCAACCCTGCATGAGTTCCCAGGCTCCATGAGTCCATGACGTCTTTGAATCCGTCAAATATCAAACATAATTTTCTCCTGCGCTTTGCTTTATCAAGAAAACTTGAGCGATGAGTAGACAGTGGACTGGGCAGGCTCTCTGGTGGCTTGCTGTTGGCTCAGTGCATCCTTGGAAATGTCTGCATACACCACCTGTAACATGAATGGGAAAAAAAAAAAAAAGAGTCAAATGCACCAAGTGAAAGACATGTAAGGCTAACCAGGGGAAATGCACAATGTTCAGGGCATCCTGTGTGAAAACAGGACATTCACCCACCTCAGTCTTCTGCTGGGTCTTGGGAGGAGCTGTAAAATAGGCAACACAGTGAATAGAAAAGTTCTGACAACGCCTCTGTTCAACAGTGTTGCAAGCTACAAAGTGAGACTACCTTTGTGAGAGGAAGTGCTACGTTTCTGTGGTACCAGGCTTCGTGGTGGGGGCTGTGGAGCCAGCCGTGGTTCTGCTCTGTACTCAGCTGTGGGCTGTACTGCATATGTAAACCGTGTCCTGGGAAGTGGCTGAGGCTTAGTAACCTCTGAACTCAGACAACGAGCCAATAACAGAATGATGGGAAGACAAAGAAAAGCTCCAGCGCAGACCAAAATCCTGTGCAACACGTTCCTTTGAGATGGGACAGCTGGGGGAGGACAAAGAAGTAATGTGCACAGATACAGTACAATTAGAGACTTTCATCTGAAAATCAGTGTATGCGTTTGTTCTTTATGGTTGGCAATTTTTATTTATTCTTTTTAATTATTTTTCAACAAAATTTTCCAGAATTGCTGCTTTTGCATCGCAAGTACAGACACATACATGCTTGTAGGGCTGCAAATAAACAATTTTTTTTAAATCGATTAATCTGCTGATTATTTTCTCGATTAATCACTTGGTCGATAAAATGTCAGGAAATAGTGCAAAATTACAGTTAAGATTTCCCAGAGTCAAAGGTGACATCTTGTTTTGTCCCGACCAACGGTCCAAAACCTAAAGATATTCAGTTTACTATCACGTATGACAAAGAAAAGGATGAAATCATCACATTTGAGAAGTTGAAAACAGCTCATTTTTGGCATTTTTGCTTAAAAAATTACTGAAATGATTATTTGTTTATCAAAATAGTTGCCGATTAAGTTTCTGTCAATGGACTAATCGATTAATCGACTCATCGTTGCAGCTTTCCATGCTTGCACTCACAGCCAGTTCACACTGATACACATGTGTACTTGTGTAAATGCTTCCACATACCTGCAGTGACGTTCAGGTGCGTCAAATGCCCCTGATCAGTTTCCCCTTGACCCCATGTGACCTTGCATCCATAGGAACCTTCGTCTAACTCGTTGACACTCAGGAATGTCAGAAGCATTTGGGTCTCATTAGCTGAGAGCTCCACATTGGTTACCTGGTGCCTGGCACCCTCTTTGACGGCTCGTAACGTTTCATCTGTTGAATTCCTCCACATCCACTCTCCTTCCCAGGTGTGTCCACAGTGCTGGACCTTACAGGACAGGGACATACTGCCCCCTGCTGGTGCATAAATTGTCTCACGTCTTGCCAGGACAGCCTCCAAGCATTCTTCAGCATGGAAACCTAAAATACAGAAGTTTATTTTAGCTGCGTATAGTGCAACGAAACCGTATGGGGAGAAACCGCATCTTCTCATGTTTGTACAATGGTATGTTTTTAATGTAAAGTGTTTTGATGATGCCATTTAATGTCTTTTTCAAATGACCAGATTGCATCATTTGATCCATCTGACAATTTTCTCAATGCAAATGCTGCTAATTATTTTGGGTTGTTTTTGTTGTTTTGTTGTTTAATCCACATTCTTTGGACAAACTGTTTGACATAAATGGATTTTCATGTACAATACAATAGAATAGACAAGTGTACCTACATTATAAGAGACATACAGTTTAAAAAAACATTATAAATACAAATTAAATACAACACAGGAACAGGATTGCAATCAAACATCATCGAGAAATTACATTTTTTGAAGATCTTGAAGGCAACACCTTCACTACAGCTGTTGTATGTCAACAACGGTGGATTCGAAAGCATAAACAACAAGAGTACAATCTTAATTTAGTTGGCTAGCAGGATATACTGTGTTTTATGTGTGAGATTACCTTGGTTTATAATGAGAATTTGAATAAAAATGTCAAATTTGCCTGAGCTAAAACATGTTACTTACCAGAAGGAAGAAAGCAGAGACAGCTGATGGCAACCAGGAGATGGTGATACATGTCTGACCGTGACGGTTCTGCCTGAGTTTCACTACAGGTCGGGTTTACTTTATCTGTACATGTCGGGAAAAGTTGTAAGACGTGTTGCAAGACATGGTTTCCTTTAAAAACTCGACTCCTTATAAGAATTGTTGGCAGTCGTCGGGAGTCCCAACAGCCCGTTTCTTTCTCTCACTTTCTTTTCCTATTTTCAATAAATTGGCAGGCTTTCCTTTATCCTGCTGCTGCTCGTATCCTGATGGAGGTAAGGAAGGAAGTGACATTCATCAGCCACCACCACCCCTCCACACACACACACACACACACACACACACACACACACACACACACACACACACACACACACACACACACAGAGCAAGGCTCACGTAGTAAACTACAGGAAGGCAAAGACATGTGGGGAATATAAACTTTCTTACAGGAAAGGGGGCCAATTTCAAGGAAAAGCAACTGAATGGGTGCTGACAATGTTCAGTTATTTTTTCAGTGATTTCTCTGTTTTGTACATACAGTTTGTAATGTATTGATGTAGGTTAGAAATGAAAACACTCTTTAACTGAGCAAGTAGAACTAAGCTTTAAGGATTAAGCATATTACTGTGACAAAACGTAAACATTTTCTTGACTTTCCACACCCTGTAACTTTCACAGCTGCAAACAAGCAAGCTGATTTCCTTTAGCAAGTTCACCTTCAAAATGAAAGCTGCTTGTCACTTTGAAGAGAACAACATATTATTAGTGATGAGCAGTTATGGTGCAATGAAACACATCATTTTATTGGTAATTAGTGGAGGTGTGTCGTTTCTACATTTTTGACAGTGTCACACTGGACCTTTGAATTAGGCTACGAGCAAGACTTTATTTTGTAAACGATGACCGGACGTTGTATGGGCAATTACTGTGTTACAATTGACTTTAGGCGCGCTCGTTAATCCATCGCTCCGTCCCTCCTCACTCACATGGTGGGTGGGAATAACAGAGAAGAGAGAATAAGCATGGTGGGGGGGCTCCGGAAAATTATATAATATAAAACTGCTGGAGAGTCCTGTTAATAGATTTAGCTCTTTTCATCATTAGGTCATTAGTTCATCATTCATGATGGAGGCTGAAAATGGATGTCTTTAGGATAATTGTTTCTCACCATACAAAGGTTATTCAAGTCTTTTTCTTTAATGGGAATCAATGTTGGCTACAAACTCTAAAGCAAAAGTTTTTTAACAACAGAAGTCTTTGACTGAGTTAATTTTATCCCAAAAGAGTAGAACATAATCGTATGGTTGCTTTCCAAGGATAGAGACCCCCCAGTGTTTTCTTTCAGTGAACTTTACTTCAATAATGTTTGTTAGATGTAAAACATAGAGGGACCAGAGGGTGTGTAAGTAATTCTATAAATCAACAAATAAATATCTGTTGCAAAGTCTTTAACAACTTTTTTGTTCAAAGTGAAAACCTGTATATTGTTGACATCATTAACAAAAACAGAAAATAAAGGGTTTATTTCTATTTAACTTCAATTTATGGATTTTACTCTAAGCAAATCATGGGCTCAGTAAACTAAAATAACAGGTGTGCTTATTAGTAGAATTTGTAAAAAAACAAAAACAAAAAAAAAACAACAACAACAACAAAACAATAACAAACAAACAACAACAAAAAATCATATTTGCACTTATGGAAGACTTCAGAGTATTATTCATTATCACGACCTCCGCCCAGCCGCCACGTCAAAGACCGCCCGGGAGTCATACAAACGAGCGCACCCTGTTATCACACTGACTGATTGTCGGCGAATGAGATAAACAAAGAGCCGGTGACTTTTCAGGAAAACAGACAACGCTCGTCAAGCTCCTCGGAAACATGGACACTGGTAGGTTGGGTGGCACTTTGCGCTGCTTCAGTCCCGGTGTTTGGTGTCTCCGGTCGGCAGAGCGCGGTCTGTATCTGACGGCTGGAGGATGACAGCTGACGGAGCTAACAGGCTAAAGTTAGCATTCATTGCGTTAGCATTGCATGCCTGCCTGGCTGCTAGCATGACTTTACCGTCGTTTTCTCTCTGCCGGGTTGACACTTCGTCAACGTGGTATCGATATCCGGACTTTTTGAAAAGCAGGCAGCTAACGCACCTTTTTACTCGTCGGATAAAAGCTGCTGTCAGCCAAAGGAACTGGAAATGTTAGCCTGGGTAGCTAAGCTCATCGAGGAGGGAGCTGGAAATGCGAGAAACTGTCAAAACTATTTCAAGTGATTAACTCGAGGGGGTATTTCCTTTTGAGCTGAAATGTTAACACTTGTAGTCAAGTTTCAGCACGCTTTACTAGATTTTAACAGTGCTGTCTAAGTTCACCTTTAGCCAGCTAAGATTGTTTCGATTAAACTTAAATAACTTCATGTTTAATAACACTTTTTTTTTGTTTTATTTGGTTGGAAGAAGTTTTGGCTTTGGTCAGACGATCTTACATAGAGGAAATACTTCCATTTTATTTCCAATGTACACATTTTAAAAAAGGACCTTGATACTTAGTGTCATTATATTCTGATCCTTGGACTGTGTCAGCTAGTGTCTACTCAGTCTCCACTGTTGGGCTTCATGCCAGCTGTGTTTCAGCCCTTTGCACAGTGATGGACATTATAAAATGTTTAACTAATATAAAGCCAGTTGTGTAACCACTTGTGTGTAAATGTGCAAGCCACCCTGAGTACCTGTGCTTGGCCCCTTTCCATAGAAAACCCCTGTGATATTTGCCCTCACCATTCATGCCCTCACTTGTTAAATAACAGCCTGACCAACTAACTAACTCAGCCTGCGTTTAAGCTCAGCGTTTCCAACATATTTTCCTTGACATACGCTCTTCTTAGGTTGTGTTCGTGTAGAGTTTCTTAGATAACTCTTACTATTTTTCCCTTCATTATCTTGCCATACTCATCTGGTCATGTCAAGACGACAATCTATGCGGGCCTGCTTCTGCTTGTCCTCTGATCATATGGACATGACCGTTAATGAAGTTTGACACTGTCCTTATCAACGGCGGTCAGTGCATTTCAGCTTCGTGTCAATGGAAAATAACAGCATGCAGCTGAGAGAGAGGGGTCGAACTCTAGGCAGCATGCATGACTAGGCAATGTCCCTCTCAACGTTTAATTGCTCTGCACTATTATTTGACGGAATTACAAACTACACACCAGTGCCAGTTTGATTCTGTCAAAGTGTGTGTGTACCCCTCCTTCCCCAGTCCAGTGGGACCAGACAAGCTTTCCAGTGTGTTCCCTCTCACAGATGGAGCCAGATGAGCGATACTCCGATCAGCCCTCGGCTCCCCAGGGCCACTTATAGTATTACTAGAAACTGAGCATCCTTGATTTCTTCCTTGTTTGCTACAACTTGTTTCTCTCCTTCCCAAGCATGTCTTCATCAGAGCTCTAATCTTAATTGTGTTTCATATCCTTAACAGACTATTATCCACTGTAATCTCTGCATGGACGGTGGAAAAAAACAATGCACCAGACAGTTGTAGTATTCAATAAAGGATGTGCTGTTGGTTTATAACTATTGATCTGGCATTTCCAGGCATTATTGTGACATCTGAGTGCATGAGTGCTCATAAATCAGATCTTAAGTGGGCAGTGTTTATGCCTAAAGTGCACAGATGGGTTATGGATATTGGGACAGTAGGAAATTCTTCCTCTTAGTTATAGTCAGCAGTCGGACTCTGTCCAGGTGTGAAAGTCAAGGTACAAGGTAACTTTATTTATGCTTATCTTCCCTCCATATTCTCACCATTCACTCTTTACCTCCCTCTTTCTGCTCCTCAAGGTCTGAGTCAGGAGAAAGTAGCCACCTTTCTGAAGCGGCTGCGGGCCGAGCCACGCTACCTGCTGGCCCAGAATGTGTCAACATGCATCGACCCGTTGGAGGCTTGTCTGCACCGGCAGACTGTCCAGGATACTGTGCACATCTTCCAGCACTCTATCCCCACAGAGGGCAAGCCCATCACCAACCAGAAAAACTCAGGTAGGACATCATGTAGTACAGTAATATTGATAATTACAAGCATACCTTTTAAAAGAAATGCATACTTTTAGCAGTGTCCAGTCCTTTGGGTCAACACACACAGTTGATATTTAGCACACACTGGAAAGTCAATGCATTTCTGAAGTAAATGGCTTAGAACTGGCATTTATAGTAAGTCTACTTTTTAATACTATTTTTTTTCAGCATTTGTTGGCAGAGTGAGGCAAAAGTGATTTGTGGTCGTGACTGTCCTGGACAGATTTGAGCAACGGTGCTGCAGCTGCCTTAAGCATATACCAACTAGACCTCACTCCCAGTTTGCACATTTTTGACAGCTTTATTTTTTTTTTATCACAGTCAAAGTTTGGATTGCATGAAGTTGGGAAGTCTCTTAACTTGTATAAACCAAATCAGATGCCTGATAGATTGTAAATTTCTCACTGAAATCACCATATAGCTATTTTTAAAAAAAAGAAATCCCTCTGTGTTGCAATAAAATCTGCCATTGACAACACATTATATAATCTAGGGTTCTGTTTTCTAGCTGAGACATTGTTTTGCTATGCAGACCCCAGTGCCTCAGAACCACGATGACTGGTGCATCACTCATCATGTGTTGGTGGATATACTGTAGGCTACTAAGTTTAGTCTTAAGTCTCTAAAATAGACTAAAAAAGAAAAAAGTCTAGAGATGGAAGAATCTTGAAGACAACCCATACTGACCATGTTTAAAGCGGACCATAGATTTGTAACTGATAAATACACGTATCCTCCCTTCCAGACAATCATTGTTTTTCTTATATCTCAGCATGGTCTGAAATAAACTTGCAGAGACATGAAACTTCAGATTGGTCCATCCAACTCCTGCATCAATCTAAAAACCTGCTGCAAGCTTTGTAAGACAGCAGGTTTAATCGCCTCCTTATGATCACAATGTGATAACAGCGTGATTATTAAGCCATGGTACAACAACTAAACGAAGAGCACAAGAATCACTACTGATGCATGTGCAAAAACACATCACTGTAAATCTTCTCTAACCTGCACATTTCTCTTCCTTTTTATCACCAGGGAGATGTTGGATCTTCTCGTGCCTCAACGTCATGCGACTTCCCTTCATGAAGAAGTTTAACATAGAGGAGTTTGAGTTTAGTCAGTCCTATCTCTTTTTCTGGGACAAGGTAAGACACGTGTTTCACTCATAGACTGTAAAAAAAAAATAATGGAACTATCCGCTTTGTTTCACTGCTCAGAGGCTCAGACTACTTTATATTTGACTATTAGTTATTAGTGCTTCGGCTTCTAGTATTCTGGTAAATGGTTGTTTTTGTTGTTTTGCAGTCAGGACTGTGTGTGTGTGTGTGTGTGTGTGTGTGTGTGTGTGTGTGTGTGTGTGTGTGTGTGTGTGTGTGTGTGTGTGTGTGTGTGTGTGTGTGTGTGTGTGTGTGTGTGTGTGTGTGTGTGTGTGTGTGTGTGTGTGTGTGTGTGTGTGTGTGTGTGTGTGTGTGTGTGTGTGTGTGTGTGTGTGTGTGTGTGTGTGTGTGTGTGTGTGTGTGTGTGTGTGTGTGTGTGTGTGTGTGTGTGTGTGTGTGTGTGTGTGTGTGTGTGTGTGTGTGTGTGTGTGTGTGTGTGTGTGTGTGTGTGTGTGTGTACGCATGTGCATTGCTACTACTATACAGTCATTGTCTAACTAAAACCCTCTTTTGTTTGTTGTAGTCAATGCTCTTCCAGGGCCGACGTCACAGTGACACTCCGCTAAATGCTTTCGTGTCTCTATCTCTCTGGCCTCATGTTTTTTCATCTTTAGATGGGTTGTGGTTTCACTGAATACGCCAGTCAGGCACTAAAATTGATTGTAATATTGGTTCTAAGTAAGGAAGCGGTAAATGTCGAGCTCTAAGAATATCCCCGTCCCCCTCTGAGCCAGTGCATTATTACATTACATCAGAGGTGTTTTGGAGCAAGTCCAAGTCAAGTCTTTCGTCACCACTCTTCATGAGCAAACTGCAATTCTTTCAGGCCGCTCAGTGCTGACACAACATTTGAAGATTTTGCTTACAAAGCTGTGTTAATAGTGTTCCTTAAGATAGCTGCACTTTTACTTCATAAGCCAAATAATTAATGGCTTTGCAAGGCCCACCTGACCCGGTCTTATTTATTTTTGATTGTTCTAGGATTTTAAAAGGTAAAACAGTGACTCTTGAATGTTTTTGGTTTCATGTTTTCCTCAAGTCCTTATTTTGTGACTTAAGTCTAAATCCACTTCTTGAGTTAGATTATTATTATCATTATTAGATGGTACAGCAGCGCTCTCAGCTCTTTATTTACGCATCATGTCTTTGTCCCGTTTGTTGTCTTTTCTGCAGGTTGAGCGTTGCTACTACTTCCTCCAGGCCTGTGTGGAGACGGCGCAGAGGAAGGAGCCAGTGGACGGACGCCTGGTCCAGTTCCTGCTCTCCAATCCAACCAATGACGGAGGACAGTGGGACATGCTGGTCAACCTTATTGGTTAGTTCTGATCACAGTCACAGTAATAAGAAGGTCATGTAGAATAATTGGATAATATGTGTCATTTGTGTAATTCCAAAGGTATTTGTGTAATGTTTCAAGTTTGGAAAATGGAACTGTACTATACTATAAATATGTAAATCTTCAAACAACATAAAAACTTTGCTTCCATGACTGGATTAAAAATATCGTTTTATACTGTCATCTCTTCAGAAAAGTACGGCGTCATTCCAAAGAAATGCTTTCCAGAGTCACACAGCTCAGAGGCCTCACGCAGAATGAATGACATCCTCAATCATAAGGTGGGTTCACAACTAATGCAGTCAAGCTCACATAAGGCTCCCATCAATAAGTCATGTAATCGATGAAGTGCTGACTGGTGTTTCTGTCTCGCTGTGCATTACAGCTGAGAGAATACTGCGTAAGACTGAGGAACATGGTGGCCAGTGACGCTACTGAAGCTGAACTCTCTGATGCTATGGACACCATGATAGAGGAGGTGAGAGCACATACACCCCGTTTCCTGTAAAATATTTCCACTGCAGGAACATTCCTAGGGAACCTAGAACCTTTTGAGGAACTTGGGAACTTCGGTTTTGACTGGAGGAACGAGGGACTGAAGTTAGTTCCTCTAAGATAATTCCATGTTCCAAAAACAAAAAAAATCCCTGCTGAGTTTGCAGAGCTGACCGTTGCAGATTGGTCAAACACAACACTATGGCAACTACAGCTGTACCACTCCATTTGCAAAAAAAGGAAGCAAAGCACTGGGGTCACTAGTATCAATATTACAGCGAGGAAGGGACATTTCTTGTTTTTTGTCGGGGCGATGATGAGAGAACAAAGCAAATGAATGAGAGAAATAAAATATACCCATAAAACACTCAGCAGATAATTGCTACTTTAAAAACTGCTTTTTCCTCCTCCGTATGTCTCCTTTTCATCTGTTCATCACATCCAGTCATCAGTCGCTTTCCTGTAAATCCAAACAACATGATAAGTCTGTGTTGTTTCCTTGTGTCTGTGTAAACTGCATTTCAAATACTGTCATCATTTCAGTGGAAACGATAACAGGAATGTGCAAAAGGGACTTTTAGTTCCTAGTTGAGTTCTTCTGATTCTATAGTTTCTGGAACTTTTTAGTCAAAAAAGTGGAATATATTATCTAATATGTGGATAATAGAGACTCAGTCCTTTCCTTGTTAACATCACCTACAGCATGTGCTGCAGTAAATCGTGGTCTATTTAGATAACTATGTGATATGATGATAGGGCATTCATTTTGACACACTGGTACATGCAGACTTGTGTGTGGATACGTTTTGAATAAATGACAGTAAAACATTTTATAGCTTACACATTGCTTAAGTTTGTGACATTGTTCCACTGTCACCAGAAGAGGGGGCTGTCAAATAATACTTAACTGAGAGTAGAAACCTACCTCAGAGCAGTAAAAGCATGTCATCAGCGTTAGGATAAGGTGAGGGTGATGGACTGGAGGTTCAGGTTAAAACTGTACTGTAGTGATGCTTTATTGATTTAAAACATCTGGTGACATCTGGTAGGTAAGTGTCAGCGTTTCAAGAAGTTTTCTTGGTCATTAAAAATCTGTAGAAATTCGTAATTCTTTTAGTGTTACTTGGGTTTTATACACACACCATTAGGATGTTATTAAACAGGTACATTAAAGGCACAGGTGGCTCTAGTACAGAGACGCCAACAACTTGTGTTTTAACCTTTTAAGTACTGGCACATGTGGTACAGGGAGATAAGAATCTTGTTCATGTTTTTCTTTTTTCCATATTATAGTTATTTTTAATTTTTTTTTACACAGCAGCAAACGTATCTTATGGGCTAATGTTACATATCAATGAATATTTTTTTTTTAATGATACATTGTCGGGTACACACTCTTGACAATACACTGCTAACAGTGTGAGATGCTTTAATCCACCTATTTATTTGTGCGCATGTAGATTTGTGTGTCTCGTGTGCACACGTCGTTTCTGGACTACTGTGTGTGTGTGTGTGTGTGTGTGTGTGTGTGTAAAACAACACATTAAAAAAATCACATGCACACTGCACCAGATGTCACAAGATAGTAATCTTGTTTATGGAAAAGTCTAATACAAAGCATCTGACACTGGACAGTGACGGTAAATTCACCTTTAAAACAAAAATAAAAGGTGAACAACAAACAGTGGCACGTGTTATGTGTATTTGTGTGTGCAGACTGTAGGTGTGTTCATATGAGGCTTTATTCACACTTCCTGGGTGTGTGTATGCGAGTGTGAATGTACAGTATGTGGGGCCAGTCAATCAGTCTCCCATTGAGATGATTGCATACAGTACGGGGGTCTGGTTAAGCAGCCTTTGTTGTCAGCTGTTTGGTTGTATTGTGCTGCTGGCTGGTTGCTTGTTCAAACAGTCGCCTGTATCTCATAGCGCTCCCATGGACGCCCCGCCCATCAACTCGGACACGCACACACACACACACACACACACACACACACGTATGTTGTGCAACAGTAAAGACTGCTCCCGCTGCACTGCACGTTAGGGCGGGTGGCTGAGGGTTGTCGGTGTGTTTGTTTGTCCACCTGGAAGTGGTTTGTTTTGTGAAACACCACTCTGTCACGGCCAGTGGTGATAGAGGATTCGGTCATGTCAAAAGAACAACCAGAGTGAAGAGAGACAAATTGTTCAAGGACGGTGTCACACGTGCGTTTGACAAGCATAGTTCTGAAAATCTCAGTACAAAAAGGGAGAAGTTTCACCTGCTTATTGACATCAAATCCCACTTATGGAAAACTGCACATCAAATTAAGGTTTTGGTCTAACCTTTTCACACTTTTGACCCTGTTATGACCCCAGCAGTAAGAGAGTTGTCAGGTTTTAATATGCATTTGAATAGGGCATAATTTGTATTCTGTTTTTAAAAGTAAGATCCAGTGGAACATTATACAAAAGATACATATTTCAAAGCTATTCATGGTTTAAAATGCACAATATGTCTGTGGACTCAGTCTGGACTTTGTATTTTAAAATGAGCTAAAATATGTTAGAAATAATGAATTATTACAGCAGTAATTATATGATATATCTGTAATAATTAATTACAGATATATCAGGTACATATTGTGATTGATTTGATATTAGAAGCACACAAGTGTGAATTTTTCTTATGCACTAAGCATCACAATTGCATTAAATATCTGTAATTAGACTCAACTGATGACATCTAGATATGCTTTAATATTGCGTTGAATTGTAAAATAATAGTATCTTACTACTAATAAACTATTATCAATAGTTTTATAATTTTTATAATTGATTAATGGTCATTTGTTAAGTAAAACATATGCTGGTCCCAGTTTCCTAAAAGCAAAAGGATCAGTGTGCTTTTCATTGTAAACTGGATATCTTTTGACAATTTGTCAGTTAAAATCAGCAATTTGAAAATTTGTTTGTCACAACTGAACAAACGGTTGATAATGAAAATATTCCCTAATTGTATGCAGTATCACCAGACCCCCATCTACTCTACTCTACTGTAATGCAGACTTGACAGATGAAAAGGATGTTATGATATGGTAGATATCATAGCATCTTAACGTTTACAGCTTCCCTCCACCACATTAACACACTACATCAGTTTTAAAAGCACATCATCAAATTCATCAACATTACCATTCAAAAACACATGTATAAGGCACCGCCAGAGCTCTTTATTTTAAACTGTTACACTGACAAAGCTGTGTGGTCCCAAACCATCAACATGACAAGTCGTTCTGGTCTAGAGTCTGATTCACCTCCAGCATCAACAGCACTGTTGGTGAACAGTTAACAGATTATTAGCTCTGCAAATTAGGATTGATGTTAGAAACTTGTCTAATCCAGATGAGTGATATTTTATTACTGATGGCAGCATCTGTTATGAACACACACAGGCCGGGCTAAAAGCTTGTCAGCCAGGTGTTGCGTTTGTTATGACATTGCAGTATTATAACTTTTTTTTTTTTTTTTTTTTTTTTTAAGCAGAGCACGTTTAGGAATTATTTATGTAGTTTGGCTTTACAAACTGTGTGCGCAACCGCTTCATTGCTGTCCATGTGTGCATGCAAGACTGTGTGTTTGTGGACACGGCGCTGCTTGTGTGTGTGTGTAGGCTTACGTAGCTCTTGGACTCTTACGTGTGGGTATAGTAGTGTTTTCTCCTAATGTTCACGTGGGTTTGCATCTATGCGAGCACATGTGTTTCTCAGGATCAAAGTGCCGTGTCAGTCCTACTTTGGTGTGTGTGGAGGTGATGCTGTCCACCCTCCCTACGTGGCGGCTGTGATTGTGCCCTGGTCTTCATCACGCCGGCCCTACACACACACACACACACACCCATGACAAGCAACCGGGGTCAGCGTCTCTGCTTCCACTTACTGTACGCGGGGTGCGCTTGATTTAAATGGATCCCTTTGCGTGTCAAGAATCTATTCTTTTTGTTAACACCGGTCAGGCACATTAGTTAAAACCAAGCACATCACATTTATCTAAAAACTTTTGCAATAGCAGCTTGCACCTGCAGTAACAATAGACAAACTAGTCCAGTGCACGATGACAGTGAGTCTTTATAGAGGCTGTTAGGATGACAGTATCCATACGCTGCATTATTGAGGCAGAGAGGATTAGTTTAAGTTTCAAAGCCAGTCTCTCTCTTTCATGCTGTATCTGGTGTGTTTCCCTGCTCCTCCACTCTCACTTACATAGACAAGTAGGCAACACATGCACACACATACACACAAAAAAAAGGGACGTTCCCTGCTAACTGTACATGCACATACAGTACTTTACACAAACGCACACGTACACAGATGGTATCCCTCATGCCACAACTGTACCCCCACCGTGCTCCATTGCGTCATGGAATCAGAAACACCATGTGCGGCTCTGCTCTCGGCTCTGAGCGCACGGAGTGATTCTTAAGACGAGCCTAATTTATGAGACAGCCATCAACTCGCAGAGAGACTTTCTTGCTGCAGCGTAGAGGCTAAGCGCCGCCGGCTATTGGCTCAGCTGATGTGTTCTTCAGCGTGTGTGACTTCCTGTATATGTGTCGCTGTCAGGGGCCGCAACGATAGCCCTGCCAGTTGTCCACTCAGATTTCTTGAATTTCTTTGCACCATTGTTAGAATTTTAACAATGACCACATGTGTTGTATGTTTACAAGACATGGAAGTTTAATCAAAACCTAGCTCATTTTTATCCAAACTGTTTGCATGGTGTCATTTGCTTACACTCACAAGTCCAGCTTCTAGACAATAGTTATAAATTCACTTCAGAGTAGCAATGAGGCATGTTTTGTCTCAGTTTGGCACCAACTGGGTGAGAGCCAGCTTCAAACTCTAATTAAGTCTCAAGTACCTTGCTCATATTATTTATTTATTTATTTTAGTGTTAAAATGATTTATATTAAAAGTTCAAATTTGTTCATATGCTTTTTTTTTTTATAGTTTTTTCACCAAAAGTTATTTTTATACATCTAATGCTCTAATTTAATCATCACATTTATACAATAAATGTAGAAAATATAAGGGGCATTTACTCCACTAATTAAGAAGATTAATTAAAAGCCATTTGCATGAGAAAATGCGTAAATTTCGCAGTCGCTTTCTTCGTGGAAGGCTTTTCCTGTGCAGCAGCTTCATGAAGTGTCAAGTTAATCCAAAATTTAGAAGTAGGTATAAATTTAAATTCAGACATATTCTGTCACTTTTTTGTTTTACACCTGTGAACAGATACTGCAAAGAGCTTTTATTTTAGGCTGAAACTGTCCACAAAAAAATCAATTTACAGAAAGCAGCAATTTTCCCATGTTATGCTGTTTGTGGAGCATATAGATAGTCCGGGGAAGAAGCTGAAGGGGGACATTGAACGTTGGAGTGCCTTGCTCAAAGATACCTTGACTGTAGGTTTTTTTTTTTCTTTAGGAAGGTACAAATGTTTTTTGTTTACCTTCCCATATCCAGGTACTGTATACTGTATTCCATTGGCTTGGCCTTCTTACTGTATGTGTTAGTCTCACTCCTAACTCCAGGTGATTTGTTTGTTTGGGTTGCGTAAAACAAATAAACCTGCAGAGGGATGCCAGCCGGTCAACACTGGAACACAGATGCTATCAAACATTAGCCGCGGTTAGCTCCAATAGCGTGCATTCAGTCAGCTTATTGTTTACAGCAAGACACGCAAACTTGCTGTGTCACAGAATTGAGACAGACCTGAGGTGGACCTTCTGCTAGAGACTGATGAGCTGTAGAAAAAACTGCCTGTTAACAAAACCCATCAGAATCACTTACACTGTAACAGCTGGATCCTGAAACCTGGTGGGAGTTCAAATGTTTAGAATATTAGGATGTGAATGTGATGGCCTTTGAAGTTATAATCCAAACATGAGTTAAATAGATTTTATGAATACCGCCTGTGGTTGTGAGGAAGGAATTGAAGTCTGCCGTGAGGACAATAGGTCCAAATGATCAGTATTCATCGAAAAATAATTTTATTGACACTGGAGGAGTGTTGAATTTAAAAAAATATATATTTTGTCGAGCAAATTTAATGCAAACTGGGAAGATCATGTAATTAATTTATCTGAGGAGTATTACATTCAGATACGTTTACCAAATAAAACCAGCAAAAAGACCATTTTATCTGTTGAGTGTGCAGTGGTCATTTTTATTTTTATTATTTTAATCTCCCTCTCACATTTTCCTCTCTGTCACTCATGTACATCGGTCATCAAGGCTGCAGGTGTTTCAATATTGATCCTCCTCTGCTGTCACTGTGGCTGTTTATCCTCTGACTGAGGTCTCTCTGTCCGCCTTTTACTTCGCACCTACTTTATTTGCCTTACCAGGGGAGGATGAGCGGGCTCAGGGATGAACTGGCATTAAGAAGGAATGCTTACAGTATGTCTCAGGGTATCTGAAAGAAGAACTGTAAAGTGAGTGGAAAGGTTTAAAGTTACAGGGATTGCAGAGTTATTCTTGGAAGGAGGAGACAAAAAAAAAAAAGAGGAATGAAGAGAGGGCGGAGGTCAAGGGGTTACAGGGATGTCTTGTCAAGGTGTTGAGGGCATCTGGGCAAACACAGACCAGACAAGGGGATGGACACCTTGGCTTGCAGTCTTACCCACAGTGCAGTCTAAACAAAGTAGTTGAATCAGGAGGAAGGTGGTTTTAGGGAGGGAGGGGTTGAGGGGTTGAACAGATTCCTTTTGTTGACTCGCCGCATGTGTGTATTTTTGTGTGCGTCTGTACTTTTGTGACTTTTACGCATTTCTGTGATGACGAAGGGGATTGTTTGTTTGTACAAACCAAGCCTGAAGTTACTGTATGCATACTGAATTTTGTGTGTTTGTCTCTGTGTGAGAATAGTGGGCTCAGAGGACTCTGTGTCTACTAATCCGAAAGCAAGAATGCCATCTTTATTTAGGCGCATTTAATATGTGTTGACTAAGCATTGGAAACTGCTGCCATGGCCGCTATATTTCTCTAGGAGCCCTTTGCTGATGCAGGCCGGGCCAAAAATAATCCATCTGTTACTTCTATATTCAGCTAGGGTTTAATTTGTCTGGATATCAATAGAAAGTCAATAAAAAATAAGTCTATTGTAGATTTGTCCTTCGTGACATCCGCAGTCGAAGCAGTGAGAGTGTGATGTATCACCACGCACTCAGAACAGCACTCTACACTGTAGAGCCACTGTCTACATGCGTCTGCCTTTTGTCAAATCAGTGTATCACTATCTAGTCCCACTTCTTTTATCTACCACCAACAATGGACTGCGCTGCACCTTTTTAATCGTATCTGATAGGAAAAGCCTCTGCTGAGTCCTGGGAGAGGAGAGCAGAGGATGGGAGAGGTGAAAAGCATCAGGGGGGAAATTCCTGAGATAGCTATATCAGAGGTTAGAAGTGCCAGATTGACAGACGGCCCAGTCCAAACAACCCGATTTAGCCCACAGGAACTCGGTCTGAGCTTTAGCACCGCAGGAAGACACACATGGAGGGGGAGGGGGGGGGGTACAAATGGGGAAATGGAGGGAAAAGATGGAGGGGAGGGAAAGCACTGTATAGAGAGAAAAGAGGGAAAATGTAGGGAAAGTTGGATGGAATGAGAGAGGCCCAGAGGCAGTGGTCGATTATGCAGGGACAGACCTGGGGTTGTCCTGCCCTGTGAACATTAAATATGAGTGTAACGCAGATTTGTTTGGCTTGAAAGCCAAAATTTGTAACATTTGCATTTTAAATCAGAGTGCAGAGTTTGTAAGGAAGTTGTGTGTGTGCTGTGCAGGTGTTCCGGGTGGCCAGCGTTTGTCTAGGCAGCCCTCCGGAGACCATCTGTTGGGAGTACAGGGACAAGGACAAGAACTTCCATCGCATGGGACCTCTCACCCCCCAGGAGTTCTACAGGGAGCATGTCAAACCCCTATACAACATTCAGGACAAAGTATGTGGGCCCTTATAGATCTGCCATATTATTACCTCTATTTTTACCTGTACAGTGTCTGAACTTGTATGGTAACTCTCTTTATCCCCAGATCTGCCTTGTGAACGACCCTCGACCCCAGAACCCTTACGGGAAGCTGTACAGTGTTGAGTTCCTGGGTAACATGGTTGCGGGGCGCAACACTCTGTACAACAATCAGCCCATCCAGCTGCTTAAAAAGGCTGCAGCTGAGTCCATCAAGGAAGGAGAGGTAAGTCAGGATTAACATGAGTAACTGTGGACGCAAGCGTGTGAACTTCAAATCTGAACATGGTTACTGTTTTTCTCCTAGGCGGTGTGGTTTGGTTGTGATGTCGGGAAACATTTCCATGGCAAGCTGGGCATTAATGACATGAATGTGTGAGTATAATTCAGAGGCACCCAGTGTGTGCAGTTAGATGCTGGAAATGATTTGACTGAAATGGGTGTGAAAATCCTAAAAAATGTGTTAAAGGAATACTTCCATATGGTTTGTCAGATTTTTTGCATATTTCACAGTGATTGATCATTTTGGCATTATGCAGCTGCAGAAAAATTGGCCCAGATATTAGAACCAATGAATCTAGCATTACTAGTATTGCTTTAGTTTAGCTGGGTCATAAATAAATGACCTCATTTCTACTTTGAGGAGAAAGCAACCGTGAACGCATCATCCTGTACACTGAATATCAAAGGTACCCTGTGGAGTTTTCTTGTAAACTTGTTTACATTCATTGTTTCTCACCAAAACGCATGATGTACTGTATATCCTCGATGCCGAGTTCACACTACACGATTGTAGCCCTGATTTTCCACTCGCCAACAGATCGCCAACAAAAGCCTCAGATCAGAGGCAAATCGGTATTTGCTTGGCGCTCGCAAATCAATGCTCGATCGCTATGCGTGAACTGTTCAAAGACACGATCCGAGAAAGTAGGCCAAATCCTGTAGTGTGAAAAGTGTTGACAGTCGTGACTGGCAATGAGGGCGGCGACGAGCTACAGCCGATGAGAGCGCAACACGAGGGAAACCTGGGGGAGGAGTCATAACACCTGCAACACGACAACGTCAACAAGCATGGCTACAAGAAAAGTGCTGCGGTCTCCTTGGACCAAAGACCTGGAGGAAAATTTAGAAAAAAGAAATTTAAACAACTTTGATCGCTCGTTTCCTGCCGACATCCATTTTTGGAAGAAAAAATCCTGTTTCCTTCCTCATAAAACATTTGCAAAGCATATTTTTGGATCTTTTGAAACCTTTAATGTTTACATCCATGTTTGCTAGATAAAGTCTTCTTCTTTCCTGGTGTGTTGCTATGTTTCTTGGTGCATTATACCAAGAAACATTAGAAGACATGGACCATAGCTCCATAGCGCTACAAAAACTCCACATGGTACCTTTTTTAAGTGTTTTTTTCCAATATCAGATGCATGTGATCCACAGTACAACACTTTTATTGGCTAGTTTCTCCAAACAGATCAGACGCTGAACCTCACAAAGCTAAAATGTTTGATAATGCTGAACACCATCAACCCCAAAACCCATCTAAGCCTATAATAACTATCTAAAAATCAGTATTTTCAGTGCATGTTGTATCCCAGGCTTGTTTGTGCCGCGTCTATAGCAGGGTTCACGTAACAAGCCTAGACCTCATCTGCCTCCATGAGGTGTCAGTCTCTCCACAGGGGAAAAGTTGCTCATCTTTGCCCTTCAGGTGCTGCAGCATCTGTGTCTGAGTCGCTGGCGCCAGGCTTAAATTTGCCCACTGAACCAAACCAGCGTGGTGCCAAATGTCTGGTATCATCACTTCCAGACAGATCTTTTCTTGTGCTAGTAGATTATAATTGGAATGAGGCTGAGGCTAAATGGAGCCTCATTTCTACAGTCAGGCTCAAGAAAGAAATAGAAAGCTGTCTTTTGGCTCATGCAGAATATCAGACTTACACAGGTTTTGCTTTTGGCTTTTTATGGTCATCGCTGGTCTTCCCCTGCCTCTACCAAAAATTTGAACCTTATCCTAGGATTGTTGGGATATAATATGGACAATTACCCATCGAGTCATCAAAACAATGTTGTATTTGCCTTTTCTCTTGAAATAATCAGTATGTAGGTGAAATCAGTGGCAGAGTTTGATATCAGAGGAGGTATTGTAATGTGATTTTTGTGTCTACATGTGTGCGTGCAGGTTCAACCATGAGCTCGTGTTTGGAGTTTCAGTGAAGAACCTTTCTAAGGCAGAGAGACTGATATACGGAGACTCTCTCATGACCCACGCTATGATCCTCACTGCCGTCACAGACAAGGTACGCACACACAAATATACAGGTGTAAACTGATGCAACTATGCAGCACATACACACACACACACACAGACTGACAAGAATACACACGTGCAGAGTTTCCCAGGGTTTATTGCATCAAAGTCTTGCTGCGTGTTTACGCTGCTTTAATCGGTTGCAGTTTTTCATAGTGCTGTCAGTTTCCCCCCTTGTAAGTAACCCCAGCTGTCAGGACACTTTTCTTTCCTCTGGTCTCTGCTTCTCACTCTTATCTCTCCATCATCTGCTCTCTCTCTCTCTGTCAGGATGGGAAAGAAGGCTATGAGAAGTGGCGGGTGGAAAACTCCTGGGGCGATGACCGTGGGAACAAAGGTAACCTGAGAGGCACTTTACACATTATTACACTATTCCTGTTTTTTGCCCTTGGATTTCATCTGCGATGAATTACCAGGAAAGAAAAACTGATTTTAGTTCAGATTTAAGGGATATTTCCACATCAGGACAACTTGGATATGTTAGTCAGGTGAATGTCAAGTCACAGAGAAGAAGGCTGAATTGTATTGTATGATGCAGCTTCCTCCTGCCACCTAAGCTGGTTGTAAACATCTAAAATTTCTTTCACCTGGATCTAGTCCTAACAACATATATGTACTTTTGCACCAAAGTCTTCCTGTGTCCCCATCTCTCTTTCACATTTTTCTCACACCACAGTGTCTCATTATAAACCATCATCTTCCTGTTTGCATCTATTGAATTAACAGGATTAGACTGGATGTTCCCCTGTATTGCTGCTTTATGAACTCATAATTGGCCATGTCCTGTTTCATGAAGACACACAGAGACACAAATACACAGGCACAGCGGTTCTGTTGTGTTTTTTGAGCTCAGTGCCTCTGGGTCTAGTTGTATAAACGTGGTTATAGAGCTAAATCTTAGACTGGTGTATAACTCCATAGATAAAATACTTGTACAAAACTTTTGAACCTGACAGTTTAATTTTAGTGGTCAGCTTATTTAGTTGTTTTTTTGTTTTGTTGTTGTTGCCAGCTTTCTGGAACCCCTGACAAGGGGCAGCCATATCAGAGTCGTGTTAAGTTACTGCCGATGAAAACCCAACATTTCCTGCTTTACTGATTCAGATTAAAAGCTTTTAAATGCCTAAATAACGGGAGACGTTTATTGTGAAGAATTTACAGGAAATGTAAATTCCTGTAAAGCATCATAGTCAGTGTTGGACTGGTTACCAGTACTGTAAGTCATTTTGACGAGATGTTTGTCACTGAGTAAGTAAGGTCAGTCTGTCTGCATGCAACAGGCTCCTACATCACAGCAGGTACTCCGCAGCAGTGCCCAGACTTGTTATTCCCTCTATCCTTTCATCTCTGTTTCTCCTCTTCCTCTGACGCCTTCTCCTCTCTCCTCTCCATCTCTGGGCTTCAACATTCCACTGCAAATTATAGGAGAGTATTTCAGGTCAGTCATGCATCGTCTGGCAACACACACATACAGTACAGTATATACACACACAGAGACACACACACACATACTCACAATATTTTCTTGAACCCACAAACCGTAGTGACTGTTGGGAAAACATGTGAAAACCCCTCAGTCAAATCAAATGTATTTCACGCATATCTTATTCCATAAACACCAGCAGATGGGGAAGGCCAGGGCCTCCAGCCTGTCCGCAGCCAAATTAATAAAGTTTTTGAGAACAAAAGTTTGAGAGAAGTGGAGGACACTTGGGAATCTGGGGGCTTTGTTTGTTGACAAAGGCTGAGGGTAAAAAGAGAAGACAGAGTCAGGAGAGAGCTGAAATAGAAATGGAGACACAGTACAGGTAGAATCAGTTAGAAAAAAGGAAAAACAAATGCAAGTAGATGAAGAGATGATTTTGGAAAGATGATAAAGGAGAAATTGGAAGAAGAGCGGTTATAGCGTAGGAGTGGAGGGAGCGAGTGGAGTGTGTTTTTAAGGTTTGCAAAAGCTTAATGTCTCCCTTTAGGCCTTTTTAATATTCTCCCTAACCCTGAAGAAGTCTCTTGAGAGGTTTAACTTTCTGTTTCCTCCATCTTTAAGCCGCTGTTATGACTCTGCTCACTCCACAGCTCATATTTGTACACTGTTTTTTGGCAAATGTTTGGCAATACACTCGGGTTTTTATTCTCAATTAGACAGGATGTTAGCCTGAGGTGGACTCCGTCACGAGTTCTGTTTGAGCTCTGACTGAGTTTGACAATGCAGAGAGAGAAACTATTATTTCCTACTGATATGATAAGTTGTTAAGTAAATACAAGGAAATGAAGTCGTTGTGGATGGAAGGATTTCCTTAGTGAACACAACAGAGTCTTGGGAAGAGAAGCTTCATTAGCTTTTAAGTATGCTTCTAATCTGCTGTCATTATTTTGCACCCAAACCACAATTATCTGTCCCTTCACCTAATTTGATAGTCCTGTTTTTGTTTCCCCTGAAATGAAAAATGTTTTTTCTGAGGTCTTACTACAACTCTGTGGGTGTACTGTTCCCCATCTATTCTTAAATACCAAATTAAAAATGTATGCATTTTCACTTATTTTTCTTTTCTGCAAAATGTCAAAACTATTTCACAAATGTGCTCTAATAGATCCAGCCAACATCCTCTCAATCTAAATCATATAGCTCAAACCAAGTTAATGTAGAGTCCAACCTCAAAACCCCCTTTTTTTGTAGTCGTTCTTATTGGATTTTATGGATTTGTGTCTTCGTCTTTATATGGCTCAAACATTGTTCACTTCTCGTATTTTAGACAGATATTTCAGATCTTCATGGTCTGTGACTCGGTCATAGTCCTGTTGTGGATTTCTGCTGTTGGAAAGCAAGATGGCTGCTCCACAGTCTTGTAGCTTACAGTTCATCCATCCGCTCTGAGAGAGGACAGTCAGCCTATCCCTCAAAACAAATAATGACACCCAACATTCTCACACACACACACTTCTCCATGCCACCCAACACGCGGGTTCCAGGAAACCCACATCAACACACACACGGATACCGCAGTGAGAACCAGGCAACATGCCATCTAAGATCTGCGTACTTGGAAGAACACACATACACAACACCATCCCTGATACATTGTTTTGAACTGTGTCACGTTTTTGCGGTTACCCTGACGTCTTCGATAAGTCAACTTGACAGTGGGAGGGATGCTCTCGTTTGCTCAACTCCGAACACGTGAGGAAGGGAAAAGAATAGACGGAATGAGAGATGGCATCAGGGGAACAGAAGAGTAAAATAAATCGAATTCGCTCTAAGATCCGGTCGCTAAACCCGAAGCATAACAACCTCCTCCAGCTCTCATCCAGCTTCCCATATGTGTCAGTTCAGTCCTGGATTTGAGCTGCTTTGGTTTCACATAGTTTTCAGTCTTGTAATTTACGTAAAAGAAACACGCACAGACATCTTTAATTTTAATTAATCATTTCACCATGGGGGCTACATCGTCATCCAAAGAGAGATTAGGTTATCCCAACATGTCTCCTGTCAGTGAAAGTTCAAGGCACGCTTTCATAACCACGCCACATTTGACCACGTTGACCTTGTATTACTACACACACACAGAGGGAGAGAGAGGCAGACATTGTTTAATTTTATCAGGGTGGGCGTGCAGAGGTGATAGCAGAAGTGTTGAATGCATACTACACTGTAGGGTGGGGGAGTGTGAACCATTAGGGATGGGGTTCCTTCTCCTCCTTCACCCCTTCTGTCTGTTGAAACAACAGAGTTTGGTGATAAAGGGCACTTAAAAGCAATTAAAACGTGCGTGCATGGTCAAATTATGTTTGACCACTTTGTTAAATAATTGTTAGCAGTACTCCCTATGCCTCCCCTTCAGTGAAAGAGGTGTAATGATAAATTAGTGACATGTTTTCTTAAATCAAGTGTTTTTTTTCCATGAGAATGTGTTGTGATTCTGCTGACTGACAGATTGACTTTGGCCAACGGCTCCTTTTTGTGAGTGTAAAACTGAGTAACAAAGAGACTCACATGTCCAAAACTGTTTAGTTGGGTGTTTTTTCTTTATCAAACTCCATTTTAATACAATTATAAAAGTGCTCAAAGTATGTAAGAATTAGGGGAGACAATGCATGTTTAAGTGCCAATGAATGTTTTATTAATTATATCAACAAAATGAATTGTTTTACAAAAGGATAAGCGTAGGTTGTGAATCAAAGCTGCACCAGCAGTGTAGGAAGTGTATGGAAGAGTGAAATATGTGTGTGTGTGTTACTGTGAAACAAAAACCTGAACAGGCCAGAAGAGAGAGGCAGACACCTGGAGCAGGCCCAACTTATATAAGCCTGGAAGAAGCCCGAGAGTTGTCACCACTGTAGACTCATGAGCATGTATGTACTAAGAGAGCTGGATATGACACCACCAGCGAGCCTTGCTGCTTATTTGTCCCAGTGGCCAGCTGCAATACGGCAACTAAGAAATCCCCTGTGGCTGAAAAAGCACTTTCCCCATATTAAAAAGACGTCTGTAAAACTGTTGACAAGACACCGTCAACTATAGCATATATTATAGCATGAAGGTTATTTGTTAAAGTTTCTCAAATCGTAGAAAAGCTTTTTTTTTTTTTTGTTGTTGTTGTTTTTTGATTTTGTACATGATGTCATTCTAGTGTAGTTCTGAGGGAACTGACTACACAGCCTTTCCTAAAGCTACTGTGAACTCATCCAGAGTCACAGATGAGAAGATCAACACCACTCTCATGCCTGTACGGTAATAAATATGAAGCTGGAGCCAGGAGACACTTAGCTTAGCTTAGCATAAAAACTGGAAAAGGGGGGAAACAGCTAGCCTGGTTTTGTCTAAATGTAACAAAATCTGCCTGCCAGCACCGGTTAAGTTCATTGACTAAAACGCAACTCATTTATATAATCTGCACACAAACTGCAATATAAAAATGACCAATTGTGGTTTCAGAGTTGTGTACTGGAACTATTTCTTAGCCTGACCAGTGACTTCCTCTCCATCTTCTAGCAGTAGTTTCATATTTACAGTACAGACATGAGAGTGCTGTTGATCTTCTCATCTAACTCTCAGCAAATAAGCATATTTCCCAACAAGTCAAACTATTCCTTTAATATATAGACTGTCATTGGGTTGATTCCCATTTCAGTTTGTGGTTTTAATTTATGTCTCGTTCATGTGTGGTGTACAGATGTGTCACTTATCATTCGAAATAAGCTTCCCGTCATCCTACAAGAAGCTTATTCAGGTGACAAAACACTAAAACCACCAAATTCTGATCCAGCGTTTACCTACATGGTGCAAGGTTACGCTTGTCTTGAATTTGATTGATTGCAGGGGTGTGGAGTATATACAAATTTACACAGCTGATTGGTTGTCTTCCATATCTGTCTCTGTAGGTTACCTCATCATGACGGACGACTGGTTCTCCGAGTATGTGTATGAGGTGGTGGTAGACAAGCGGTTCCTCTCCCCTGATGTCCTGGAGGTGATGCAGCAGGAGCCCATTGTTCTTCCAGCTTGGGACCCGATGGGAGCCCTGGCGTAACTACAGGAATCCAGGTTTTAGCCCCAACCTCTGGTCTATTTGACTCCGCCCTATTCCTCGGCTGCTTTTACCTCTCCAATGTTTCCCCCACACCTCCTTCCAAAACAGCCTGTTCTTCTAGACAAAATAATAAAGATTTTGTTTTCTTTTTTACTGGACTGTGTGTGTGTTTTTGTCTATCTTTTATTTCTTCCAAAAAGCGGAAACACTACCACAACTTTTGTCTGTTTATTTCTGGGACAGTTTATTGCATCTTAAACAACCTTTTCATTTTCAGACAAGGCGGCGAGGATTTAACATTGTAGCTACGATCTGAGCTGTGGACATAGGTTGACAAATACTTACACACCTGTGTGGTCCACTATATTTCTATATTTTTTTGCTCTTTCACCAAGCTAACCTCACGGGCAGGAGCAGAACAGCAGCGTGATGTGATTCAGACTTCTAAGAATAACACTTCAAGAATTTCCAATTACACACAATCTCTCCATCACTTCCTTTCTTTGCAAACAGCACAAAGTCAACCAGACTAGCAGAGTAGGTGTGCATGCATACACGTATTTGTTTTCATATCTTCTGTCTGTATCCTCCCGATTGGATATCTAGGAATGCTAAAAGCAGGAAAGGGTCATACATCAACAATACTCGCTCATTTCTATACAGAACAGTTACATTGTGGTGGTGCCAGGTGAAAATCCTAGCGCTTCCTGCGCAGACTCTGCAATTATTCCTCGCTGAAGTTCCATCTCATGCTGCTTTAAAAACGCTCCTGTCAAGGTAAGGTTTGACCTCTCTGCAGTGTGGATGTGATATCTGAAGGTGGATGGGAGGCCATACAGTCTTTGTGATATCTCAATCTTTCCTGTCCTGTCATGGAGATGAATTAGCATTAGAATAATCTAATCTAATCTGCTGGAGGTTAACCCTACTGTATTAACTTCTACATCCTCCTACCCATCAACCTTCATTTTTTAAAACTTCTTTTCTCAACTTTTCCTCAACTTATTACATCTTCTGTCCTATCCTGTGCCTGGCACTCAATTTTCTTTGCCTTTATCTGCAGCTTACCTTCTCTCTCTCTCTCTCTATATATATATATATATATATACACACACTCTTCTATGTTCTACCAGTTTTCCTCCATCTATCTGATCCACATGTCTAAAAAATGTCTGCAGATGGATTTGTGCTACTCTTCTCAGTGGATACAAACTACATCCAGATATTTTGACATGTCTTATACAGACAGTTAAGTAGTTTTTGAAAAATACATCTGCTACAGAAGATAGATGGATAGTGCTGTTAAATTTAACTGTTGACTGTTAGGAAGTTGATCATTAACACACCCAACAATTTCATTCCCAGAATTTTTTTTATCTCAGGAAGGGTATTTTCTTATCTGGGTTTGATTTAGAGGAGAGTGTACATTGTAAATCTCAGCTGGCAAATCCCTGGGTTCACAATATGTTCAAGAAGAAATGGGAAATGATTTCTTATTGTAGTATTTCACCTTCATAAATTTGTGGTCTAAATTGTGTAGATTCATTAATTTACAGGTTTATATAAAAGTTATTACACAAACCACAATTCCAATGGACATTAAAAGGCTGCACAAACAGTTACACTTACTGTTACTACTGGTTTTGAGAGAAAGAAATTTAAATGTAAACCAGATGTGCTGAATAAACAGAGCAGGTAAAACATTACAAATATGTGATCTTTAATTGGATAAAAATTATACTAGGTGTGATATAAAAGACCTGGAGCTTATTTACCCTAAATTCAGATGATTGGCAGTGTGAGCGGCCAGTGCACAGCTTGACCTCCAAGCAATTAGTCACCTCAGAATGAAAAGAAACTATGAACACGTGTTCAGGCCTCGATGTGAACCTTAGGATAAGACTGTGTTTTCCCATTTTAAACATTCTTTTCTTATTTACATATAATTTTTAGGGTTATTTCAAGACTCAGTCCCATGTTATGTTTTCTCTCTCCTACACAGACTACTATTCTTTTTGACTTGGTCCACACATGGTAAAGATCTGCATTAACTGAATTCAAAACATAGGCTACAAATAACATCTATTTTTTGTTTGTCTTTTGGAATAGCATTTCTTTCCCATCTGAGGCTGGCAGCCAGTACTGGAATGTATCTAAGTATATTTAATCAAGTGCTTAAGTAATTTTGGATGCTTGTACTTCACTTGGATTGTTATCTACTCCACATGTCAAAGGGAGATGCACTTTTCACTCCACTACATTTATTTGACAGCTACTTTGCAGATTTGACATAGGTACATATATAATTAGTTCATTGTTAAACTGTACCAACTGTACAGTAAAAGTCGAGTAGCCTATTACTAATCTAGTAGCCTGTAATAAGTAAAACAAAAGTAACAAGCATTTTTTTCTAAGTGAGTACTTTGACCTTTGATACTGTATTTTGCTGATGATAATAATACTTAAATATTTATTCCACCACAGCTCATTAATTGCAGCAAACTTTCAAATGAAAGTTTAGTTACTTACTAACTTACTGTATAACTCACCCGTGAAACAATTGCAATTGGTCAATAAATCTTTTTTGTTGGTAACGACACAAGCTGATGGTTATTCAAGGGTAATGCAACACTGAGCGTCACTTTCCGCAGCTGTAACAGGTGTGCGCGTTTAACCTAATTAGCTGCGGACAACAGTCAGCCAATCAGGACGGAGGAAGCTACAGTACAATTAAACAGCTTATGCTATATCTCCTGAAAATCAGTTACACAGCAGAGGGAGCACTCAACTCCAGTGATTCCTGATGATAAATCAAGGTTAGTATGTCCCCAGCACATTATATCTAACATTATTATTAACTCTGTATAAAATCACAGGGTAGACTTTTATTGTGAGGCAACTAGTTTACAGGAAATGCATTGTATTTTTCACTGAGATTAGCAGCATAAAAAAAACCTAACATATAAATACAATATTCCAAGTATAGTGCTTGTGCAATATCTTACGTTTCTGCTTGTAGGCCCAACTATTAAAAAGTGAAAAGTAGAAGCAGAAATAGCCACAATGTGCTGACTGAAAGAGCTGCCGGCTGCATATTGTACTTTCTACTCCACCACATTTATCTGACAGCTTTAGTTACTTTTCAGATGAAGATTTGACACAATGGATAATATAACAAGCTTTTAAAATACAACACATTGTTAAAGATGAAACCAGTGGTTTCCAACCTTTTTGGCTGTTGACGTCTTACATAAAGCAGTGTGTAGTCAGGTCACATTTCAGATGTCTATGAGTTATTAACAGCTCCACCAAATAGTGATTTTTCCCCTCTAAACTTCTCACATGGTTTCATTTCAATAAATGTTCAACATTTTACCAAAAATCAAAGATTAGAGAAAAAGCTCAAAAACTGAAAACAGAAAACTTTGTTTTTTCTTCTTTTCTCTCCCATTAATCATCTCACAACCCCTCAAATTTATCTGGTGACCCTTTGAAGGGGCCCGACCCCTATGTTGGGAACCCCTGGACTAAATCTAACTGTATATAAAGTAGTTGAAACTAGCTCCACCTCCAGCAGCTACAACAGTAACATGCTGCTTACACACTGATGCTTCAGTATTAATAATCTAATGATGTCATATATAATAATATATCAGTCAGAGGTACCAAACCACTACTTTTACTGCAATACTTTAAGTACATCAAGCTAATAATACTTATGTAATGTTACTTAAGTAGGATTTTTCATGCAGAACTTTTACCTGTAATGGAGTTTATTTACATTGCTGTAATGGCACTTTTACCTACTAGGATCTGAATACTTCTTCCACTGCTAGCACACCTCCCACACGTCACAACAACTTATAATGTCACAAAATCTGATGGCTCTTGCTCTTGGCAGTGTCCCAACCCCTATCACTGACCTGTTGCCTGAGATCCACTGCAGTCAGTATGATTTTTAACCAGTATAGGCTGACAGTTTTAAAGGAACTACGTCCCCACGTGTTGCTCCTCGTGAAGGCAAACTGCTTATTATGGATATGTTTTAAGATATGGAATGCAGAACAAAGCAGGATTGTGAACTTCTGAACTTGTCCACCTCGACTTACGTACAAGTCCTGACGTCAAAAACGAGTCTCATGATAGTTTCCATGTCCAGCTGTTAGTGGTTGACAGGATGAATTAGCCCACTGTTGAACCATACAGGACTGTTCATCACACACCTGGTCTCACTATTCCAGTCCATTTTTTTTCTCTCTCTTCTTCCTCTTTTCAGTTGTGTTTGTGTGTGTGTGTGTGTGTGTGTATGTGCGTGCCTCAGTCTGGATTTGTGTGTGTTGCAATGAGGATTAACCTAGTACTTCAGCTGATGCTGATTGGAATGACGTTCAACACAGGCTGGCTTTTAACAAGAAGGAGAGACTGGACGCCGTGTGTGTGTGTGAGTGGCTGAGACAGAAAGAAAGAGGACGCAGTGATTATTATTTAATGTCAACATGACGGAGAATGTGTTGTCTGTCTGTACCTAGGCTGCCCTCATTTATATGTCTTACATCTCTCTCCTCTTCTCTTCTCTCTCAAACAGACACACACATTGAAGACTAAGTAGACTGACTGTATTACTGTACCTGGCAGGGTGCCTTTTGGCCCAGTAGGTTACAGGTGGCTGTAAATGGGTTAGTTAGACCAGGACACAGACAGGCTGGGACTTAAATAATCTCTCTTTCACACACTTGTTAATGTTTCACCTTGCTGATCTTCTACATTATGTGACTTGTTTCTATGTTCCTCACTTATTCCTGTTTGGCCCTCTTATAAATATGCATCAAGGAGTCTTGGATTAGAGGCAAGGATCCTTTGCTAAAGCTCAGTGTGTGTGTGTGTGTGTGCGCGTGCGCGTGTGTGTTTGGGTGACAGCATGTGTGTGAGTGTGTGCGTGCATGCTCGAGTATGTGTGTTTGTGTCTTAAGCCAGGCAGAGCGGAATACGGCCCGCTGTAAACCCAGGCATGTGTGATTTGTGTGATTGGGTTTAGACTGCGCTGATAGGCAATGTCTTGGACACTGGATGACCAGACGCTCCATGGACAATGCAGGCTGTCCTGCTAAAAATATCAAGGTAAGACCACACTGCCGGTCTTTTTACAGCACCTAATTTCATTACCAGCAGGTTCATCTACACAGATACACAATTACTGTTTACTCCAATCAATTTTCAGTTATAAAAGTATAGTGATAGCTGTCTCTGGAGGATGTGTGTGCAAGCCACTACCACACTCCTTACTAGGTGAGAGGTGGTGGGTTTTTTTTTTTCAGTGTTAGCTTTCGGTGCGAGTGTGGTTTAATTTCTTTTTGAGGCCTCTCATATCAGTCATTCATCCCCATCTGTATTATTTCCATAACATCTAGGGATTTTGAACTGGACTTGCTATAATCTGTCAGATTTGGGTAACAAATTAACTTCCAGATTTGGGGATTAGTTATTGAATTAGGGATATTTCATGATTTAACATATAACTTGGAATGTGTGACATGCACAAATATACGACCAAATCTAAATTTCTGGTATTATACACAGAATCTCGACTATTGTTTGGTTTTATATCTATCTAGTTTGACCGAATGAAGAATTGTGTGCAGTTATAACTTCTCAAATGCTGTGTTCGTATTATCTGGCACTGCTTCACAGGTCAGTTCCTACTGTTCACTTGAGCCCACAAAATGTGGGCATGAAGCCATTCTGTTTTTAAGAAATCCCCAAATAATTAACACAACACAAGCCATAACTCTCAACCACCAACGGGTCATTTCTCGGACACTTTTTAAAATGGAACCTCAGTACTGGACTCTGGAAATCTGCTGGGGAAAGGAAATATTGAGACTTGCAGATAGTGAGGTTTTGTAATCCTATTAGATATCTGGGGGTTATTTACAGTAGATAGCCTATACCCTAATAATCATTTGTCAGATAATTAATGAGGTGATAATGTTTGCAGCTGAAGGCTGCCTCGACAATATCTTTCCACTACAACATTTCCAATGCTACATGAGTACACCATTTGTTTTTGCATTGTAATGCCAAATGCATTTCAACATCATCTGACACCAAAGAACAATTACATATTTCCTTCTTGCCTTCTCACGCCCTGTTTTTATTTGATTGTTATTGACAGTTTTTCAGCCTCGGGCCATTTTATGTCTTATTGCCTGGCTTGCTTTATAAGAATTGTGGTGTTTGCGTCAAGGAAGAAGTTTTGGAAAATGTGGATTAGCGGCCCGATCAAGAAACTGAGATTTGTGTCAGTGACTTCTGAACTTCAGACTGCTTTTTGTATCTTAAAAGTTATTGCTGCTGACCATCACAGTATAATTATGTATTGTTTACTGTATGTGCTGCCCATGAGTGTCCTGCTCTACCTGTAGTATTTGAACCCTTGTCGTCAAGGCGCACAGATAGAGCTTGTAATCTGTGCTTGGACGCCCTATGGGTTGTCTTTATTTTTAGTGGCTGCACGTCACTGTAGCGAAGCTGGAGGATGCAGGTCCATCCCAAGCTTGGCCCAGGGAGGGTTTATATCAGAAATTAACAGAAAAGAGGTCAAGCCCCAAAGGTGTGCTGGTGCCCTTGTTTTGGCAGGTAGTTGTGTGTCTTCGGCAGCCCAAAAAAAAACCTTTTTTTCTTTATGACAACCAGTTTTTTAAAAGATTTTTTTGGCATTTTGCCTTTATTAGATAGATGACAGTAGATGGTGAGGAAGAGACAGAGGTGGATGACATGCAACAAAGGTCCCCAGCTATCAAACTGGGGATGTTGTGACCATAGTATTGTAAGCACCTTAACAATTGGGCTACCAGACACCCCATGAAAACCACTTTTTAATGAAAACTGGCACATACAGAAAGCCATATACTGCCATCAAGGGAAAGGCAGGTTGAAATGTGCACTTTCAACACCTTATATGTATAAACAAACATCTTTTTTTGCATCCAGATGATATTAAAGCATATAGTTTAGTTGTTTGTGGTCAAATCATTTGGGGACCGCATTTTATCCAAAACATATTTTCTGTTTCATCTCCTACAAAGCTGATTTAATCTCCATGTTATGTAAAGGAAGCGTATTTTTGATGCCTTTGTCATGGTCCATTAACAGAATATTGTCCATTTGATCAAGACATGCAATTTAATTTGGCGAGATGCAAAGACAGTAAGTCAGTTGTATCTTCATCACGTTCAGTACTGCTCAGTATACAGTCATCACTGCATGTACAGATTTCAACAATCTCTCGAGTGTGACTACACCAATAAACAAAACCATTCAGCTGTGAGTTGATGAAGTTGACTTAGTTAGATATTGCTTCTGTCAAACTTTGGCCACTTGGTTTGAGAACGATAAAACTTTTTTTTTCTTCAAATTATGAGGTTTAATGACAATGATAATAAAGTCAAAATTACAGTAAAAAACCCCACACCATAGGACAGGACTTCCTCCACATTTGGTGAATGTAGAATAAAAGAAAAAGAAGCACCTGCTAAGAAGTTATGGCTTCGTGTGTGACTCCTGATAATAGATCCTTTTCATGTCAAACATTTAGACTTGTCAAAGCAGGAAAAGCACAGGTGTAAATAATAACACATTAACGGCGGCTCTATTGCATTACTTCTCTAAGTAAACCATGTCAGTGAGCATGCACTAAATGGAATGCAGCCGTCATTAATGTCATTAATTTCACCTGTGCTTTTTCTGCTTTGACAAGTCAAACTGTGTGCTGTGAAAAGAGTTTATTGCTCGAAACCAATAGTGAACAGAAAACATTTGATAAAGAGGATTTAGAGAGTCCTTGATTTACTTGAGTCATTAAACAGTCACAGTAATTAACTAATCAGTTTCTTATAGAAAGGTGTGGATGGTTTAAACATTCCTGCATGTTCTGTCAGTAACACTCACATCATTTATTTCACTGAAGACACAAACGAGAATGTGACAATATTACCAGAAAGCTGTCATTAATCATAATCTGAATTGCGTGGTGGCGAGAGAAGTCCTCATTGCGCTTGTCGGGAAATGTATTCTGCTTAATGCATCTTTGCTTGGGTCCCAGATTACTGCTTGTCACTATAGGATTATTTGAATTGCAATTTCACCTTGTGAGCTCAAACACTGAGGAGATTAGAGGTGCAGACTAGGATGAAGGGATATGTTCCTCAGAGGTGTCTACATGCAGAAGAATCAATGTTGTACACTGACTTTGCAAAGTAAGAAAATAGGTCAGATGGTGATTGGACTGGAAAAATAATGACAAAAACCTGAGACAAAGCAAAGCGGGGGTGAGTACAACAAAAACTAAAGTAATGACGGTAAACAGCAACTATACAACAAGGGACAGCTGAACGGGATGCAGAAAGTCCTACGTTGTACTTTCTCTCTCCCTGGTATTTGCATAAACATGTGTTTGAGTCAGTCTGTTGGTTGTGACAACGACATGGTTGATGGTGACTACTGTCTAAGATCAACCCTCATACTAGAAATTATGTTTAAATAGTGCTAATTTGTTTTCCAGTAACCTTGTGGTGACAAATTGCTGCCTGGACTTTGTTTTTTTCAAGTGATTAAGGTGCTATATTTTGAAATTTGCCACATACATTAATTAACATTTGCTCATTATTTGAATGTTACATAATCTGGGCAGCATTATATTTGCTGCTGCTTTAAAATTAGCTTTACATAAAGATCATTTCTAGGAGGCAGGGTTGCTGAGATAAACCAACAGTATTACACAGTCACAATAGCAGCCAAAGGGGCATAATTCAGTAATGCCCACATTAACATTTCTCACATTTTCCAACTTCTTGTGCAACCACAACACGGGAAATGGAAGTAAATCTTGACTTCAGGACAGGTTACTGTGCATGTCTTGACAATTTGCCACAAACTGTGTTTGCATTTCTACTTATCAGAAGTGTTTTTTCTTTTCTCCTGGGAGTAGTTTCCTTCAAGTACTACAAGACTAGTTAAGTGTTGTTTGTGCAGATGTGGCAGCACTGTGGTGCTCACGCTAGCAACCTAACGCACCAAACGGTTTTCTCCTCCTATTTCTGTCGGCACTGTTTATTTTTCAATTAGCCGGGGGTTCTAGTTGGCGTGATGTCAGGTGGGCATGGGGAACTATAGCCCACACTTGTGGCGCACAGAAGAAAACATACGAAACAAAAATAAGGATTTCATAAATGATTTTCTCAGGTTGGTATCTTTCTCTCTGCTGCTCTTATATGTGTTCATGCGTGTTTGTGTTGATGATAGAGAGTGCTACTTTGCTTTTTGTGTGCAAGCAAATGTTTTAGTGAGTTTGTGTGAGTGTATGTTAGTGGCACACGGCATCTGCATGAGTGTTCTGAGTGAAAGCACATTACTACTGAATCAAACTGGCACAATCAAGAAAGTAAATTTCCCCCACAGATATCCATCTGCGTAATTTTAGGAGAGGAAGTTTAATATATTGTATATTGTACAATATATAATATTGTATATAATATATAATATTGTATTGTATAAACTCAGCATAAATCATATGGTTTTGTCATTTGAAGATATAATATTTGAAATGATATTGGACAGCTGGTAATAAATATTGTAATACTTTCCTTGACATGTTCCAGCAAAATCAGAGGGCAGGTTCAGCTACAGTGCATCACTGTCTGCCACAATCTGTTCGGCTCTTGCTCAAGGACACTTCAGCAGGGCAGATGTTTGTTGACAGAGGGGCTTGAACCTGAATTCTCCAGTTGAATGATGGTCTTTCTTAACATCAAACCAGCTGCCCTCAAGAGCCTGATTCCGAGAAAGGATAGAAACATTTTAATCCACACTTCAAGCTTGAGGCCCGTTTCACCAAATTTGCGACACGCAGGCTGCGACTTGCAACATGAGATAATTTCCTCTTGTGTTAATTTTTCACGTTTAACTAGTCACAAGAAACACCAGACTTGCGACCCGTGCACGGGCATGCGAGAGGACTGTAGGACTCACAAATTCATCTGCAATTTGCGAGTATCACAGGGCACAGCCACCATTTGCAGCCTGCATGTAAGTAGTGCTCGCAAATCTCTTTTGTGAAACGGACCCCTGGTCTTTTCTGCCTGATTTTTTTTTTCTCTTAAAGCAGTGAAGTTAAATTAGTAAATTTAATAAAAAGAAAAGTAACAATATTTTGACCAGGCATGCCTCAAAAGCTGGCCTAAGAAAAAATGTTCTTCTCTCCTTTGTTGTCTTCTTATTTGACAGTCATCAAATTTATTGTTTTCATACATTTAATTATTTGTCTGTGGAAACACTTCTGATAGCAACAGACAGACAAACAGATGTTTTTTTAGACAATTTAGCATCTCAATTTCAAAGTCTGTCAACTACAGAGCACTTTTATTTTTCAACTATAAATGTGGGATCCTTATCAAAAATGTTTTTAACATTAATATCAATCTGTATATCATTATCAGACTTTTTTTAAACTCTCAGATCTTTGGAAATGATTCTTATACTGACAGTTAGATAGATGGAGATAGAGATTAAAATCTAACAGAGAAGGAAAGTTGGCTAATAGAGATGGAAGTCTTCAACTGTCCAGAGTCCAAACTATTCAGGAAACCCCCTGAGAGTTGCCAGAGCAGAGTCTGATAAGCACATTATTTTTACTCAACCATTCCTGACGTCTGTACCCCAGACTACAGGGTGTTGGTCTGTGTTTAAAAACAGCTAGGCTACAAAATCTGGCACAGAGCCCGTAGCTTTATAAGTTGTTTTAGGGTAAAAGATACACTGAGCAGGCACCCTTTGGGATCTCATGGGGATTTCAGAAGCGAAAGCTCATGAGCTGATATATTGTTCATCATGGGGGTCTTTCAAATTCCTGCATGAAATATGGTTTAATTACTCACGCAACATTTTACAATAAGGATTACTCTAACTCAACCATGTGATTGCAGATATAGCTTGTGCAACATTAGTATGCGTGAGAAAGTGTTTTTGCATGTGTGTGCATGTGTCTGTCTGGACTTCTGTCTGTCTGTCGTGCACATGACGTATTAACTGAAGATAAAATCCAACACAGACATGTAAGAGATTTGTGGACTGCTTAAAGTTTTTTTTCTGTCCTTTTTTTTGCATTCCTTGACTTTCTTAAAGCTGAATACTGACTGTTGAAAAAAAACAAAAAAAAAAGATTATTCAGGCACTTAGACTCTTGACCTTGTAGTAACGTAGCAAGTGCAGCATGTGAAGTGCACGGACAGTAGCTGTGTTTTATCACCAAAGCTCTGTAGCCAATTTCACTGTGAACACAGCTACAGTAGTAATAACAGTAGTAATAATAATATCCTTACACATCTAAATGAAATGCAGACATAGGAATATGTCCAAATAAACTGCTGGTCTGAAGAAACAGAACAGGACTCAAAAATGATGGGAAACAGGGGTCAAAGCAGCAGAAGTCTAATCTCTCCATGGCAGGTGTGCACAGTCATGACACGAGGAAAGAACTTGAAAAGTAGAGGATAAAAAAAATGGGAGGATTGACTGAAGATTGAAGGATGAGAGCAATGTGAACGCATAATGAGTTAAGGAGAAACAGGGCTTGTGTGTGTGTGTGTGTGTGTGTGTGTGCGCCTGCACAAGACAAGCAATATCAAGTAGCGCCATGACATAGAGCCCCCACATCGCCACAGAACCACTCAAGGATAGGACTTCCCATGACTGCAGTGTGTGTGTGTGTGTGTGTTTGAGAGAGCTCTGCCATGACCGTAGTGTGTGTGCAAAAAAAAAAAACTGAACAGTCAGTTATTGTCGTTTGCTGATTGCTGTATTGTCACTATACATATCTAATCAAACTTCAAAGTGTGCATGTCTGAGCTCGCATTGCTTTTATCCAGTATCTTCTGTCTGAACGCATGCATCTCTGTATATGTCTGCGCGCCTGTGCGTCTCTGAGCGTGGCATGTGTGTAAGCGTGTGTGTGTGTGTGTGTGGTGAGAGAGGGACAACAAGGGAGGGAGAAAGAGAGAGAGAGAGGGAGAGAGAGAGAGAGAAATGAGAGAGGTTTGAGAGCTCAATGGGCAAACACGGTGTCCTGATGTGCTAGTGCACGCTGTTTCTCTGGCAAGTTTTCGCAACACCACGGGATTCTTGAAGTTTGGGGTAGAAGTTGCTGCTGCTGCTGTTTCAGCTGCCACAGGTTATACTTGTCATCCTTTACTATCTCAAAAGGTAACGTATGGATGCATGTGAACTGATATAAAATACTACTGGTGTCTGCACCTTTATATTTGTTCCTAATTTTGATTTATTTTCATCAAAATTGGCTTAAGTGTTTAGTAAGGTAACAAAAGGCTCAAAAGAGCGTCTATATTTTTAATTTGGGTTGGTTTATAGCGGCACATTGGTATTTTTTCTCACATTTTCTTTCAGCCTATCTTTTTTGAAACTTTGATGTTATCATCGAACTCTCCCTTTCTTTATTAAAGTCTACTCAGTGGAACAGTAAAAGAGAAAAATATCATTATTTATTTACAGTAAAGACTTCAGGCTTTAAAGTGTGTACCGCAGTATTATTCTGTTGTGTTGGTCTTTTAATAATGGCTTACTTAACTTCACTTTATGAACTGCCTATGTAACGTTTAAAAAAAATTTTCCCCCCCGGCTGTGATTAAGTGTGTCTGCACATGCAGGTCAGATTTAATATTTCTCCAAGTCATTTATCAAATTTTTTTTCTTGACCTTCCATCGTGAGGCAGCGTGACAGCGGATACATTGAGAGCTCGGATGGATAACTGTTTAAACTGTTGTAGAGAAGATAACATTTTTCAGTTTCTTCAAATTTTTTTGTTAGATTAAATACATATTTCGCTTTATCCTCACGTTTCTTTTTTTAGTCGTGGCTGGTTAAGTAGCAATTGTCAACTTTCCCTCATGTTTAGGCTTCTAAAGCATCTTAAACTGTACTTGTCAGAGAAGAAGGAGTGCACTGTACTTTCAGACTGTAATCATGAGGATTAAGATGGAAATGAAGTCATTGTTGTGGTTAAAAGCTTATGATTGCTTTCAACAGGAATTAAAAGTGTGTTTTTTCTGGGGGGAAAAAAAAAACAAGTGTTTGTGTTGAACGGAAGGCGAGCCAGCGTTTCTCTTGACAGGGTCTTGGTTGAGTGGTAGTCAGATGTTAGCGCGGAGTGAATGTCGTGCCATGTAAAACTGCCTGACAGTCGTTCTTAATTAAGATAATGGCATTCCACGTAAATTGAGTCTTTCTACATTCTGGCATTCATTACTAATTGAGCTAACACTATAAACAATCTAATCCGTTTTTTAAATGGCACTCTCAATTTGACCCGGCACTCATGTGACAGCATTTTGGGCTGTATATTGTGTATTTGTGAATCACCTCTTGAAAATTGAACGACTATACTCTAAAGTGTAATTTGTTGTCAATGTAAAAGATATATTTCATGTACACTTTGATATACAGTCGGTTCTTTGTTTAAATTTACTATACAGTATGTAAAAAATAATTATGGGCATTTAATTCAGAATTTTTTTTATTCCTGTCCATATCATTTAAATTGACTGAAATAATATTAATAATAGTATTTGAAATAACAATTATGTCTAATTTTGTCCTAGTTAAAGGGAAAAAGTAAAAAGTAAAATCTGGTTTTTAAACCCTGAGTAAAACAGAAAAATAATCTATAATTGTTACTACTACTAATCTGTGTCCGTTAAGTGCTTTTCACAACACAATAACCAAGGGCAAATCTGTTGAGCAAATAATTTTTTTCTCTCTTGTGTTTCTTGCCTTCAAAAATGCTGCAGGGGCTTGTGTATAGTCTCTAATTTCTCCCCATTATATGGCTTTGATCAGATAAGCATCGAAGCAGGTTATGCAATTGAGACATAGCGTGAAATGAGATAGTAAATCGGCATGTCCCAGCACAATCCCCTCAATTTGTACACTTCTTTTTTGGACATTCAAGTATACTTTACATCTTATTTAATGTCTGTTTTTCTCACCCAATTTATAATAAACTGTAGGTAAAACATATGAGACAAGACCTGACGTTTGGGCTCGGCCACATTTCCTTGTCTGAACACTTACGGCATATAGAAACACAGGAAAAAACGAATTTTATAAGGTCACTGAAAAGTAATTTAAAGCTGACTAACACTTTGTCTGTCTGTTGTTTGTGTTGCAGAGTGTCTCAGACAACAAGCAGTTTGTGGAGAAGATCCAAAATTCATGAACTCTTCTGGTGGCCACATCCTGTTCAAACAGATCTCTCATCTCATATACTGTCCTCTGTGTGTCCTAGCAGGCTCCTCTTATTCCTTCTTGCTCAACACACTCATTTCAGTCCTCTCCCACATACACACACCTCCCCTCATTCTGGCCTCATTTAGCTGTGGCCTCCTGTTCTCCGTCTCCTTTACCTGTCCAAGAAGGACTGCACTCCACTGCGCTATTCCCTCGCTCTCCTAACCCTTCTGTTCCCCTCATGGGCACCATATCAAACAGCAGCGCCACATTCCCTTCATCATCACTGAGAACCTCTCTCCGCCCCTAACCGCCTTGCCAACACCAACATCCACAAGACCTAATGGAGACAAAAGATATGATGATGACGAGCATGTTGACAATGGACAAAGGGGAGAACGAGGGAGAGAGGGACAAAGGGAGAGAGGAGGTGGGGGGAGGCGAGGAGGGGACACAGCAAGAAAATGGTAGACTAATGCTGTCTGACGGTCTCGCAGATAGAGGACCCAAGAGTCTGACCTCCAGCTCTGGCCAGCAGGTGTCCAATGGCTTCACTACATCCACCCCTCAGAGCCCCAGGGAAGGACCAGGGACTGCGGCTTGCTCTGGGGGTACGGCCTCCGGACAAGGAGGTGGCACTGGGTCCTCTGTGCCCCTGGGAGGCCTCAGGACTCTGGTGGTCCAACAAACCAGCTTGGAGAGGCCCAGAGAAACCTGGAGCAAGAAGATGGACTTCTTGCTCTCTGTTATTGGCTACGCCGTGGACTTGGGAAATGTTTGGCGTTTCCCCTACATCTGCTACCAAAATGGAGGAGGTGAGAAGGCAAAAGATATTATCTCCCTCTCAATAGAGAGATAAGGAGTGGGACGGGTGGGAGATGAGGGTAGAGATGAGAGATCCCATGCTGGAGTAAAAAGGATTTCAGGGATTAGAAAGAAGAAAATGGTCTTTTATGGTTTGAATTGCACTGCAGCATTTTCCATCATTAAAGATGGAGTTCGATAGAGAGTATCTCTCATATGTCATCATTTCTGCATTGTGGCACGTGATTTTGCTCATTTCTTGCACAATCTAAGTTACAAGCAGCTATGATTACTCTGTTTTCTCAAAGTCTGTGTAGTCTGCCTGTGTTCTGTTACTACATGATCTTCACCTAGCAGCAAACAGGGCCTCCCTTCCCACTTTTATTGAATTTGCAATAATAAAATCTTTGCAATTTCCTGTGTTCTGTGTGTGTTTCACAGAGCGAGGTAGAGATGGGAACTGGGAGACACTTGATAGAGGCAACAGTATTAATTGTGGTTTTTATGAGAACGCCTTCAGTCTCTTTCTCCTTGCTTAATAACCTGTCTCCCAGGCAGCTGCTCAATCAACCCTTATCTTTGCTTTCATGTCACAAAGAGACGCACGCATGCACGCACGCACGCGCGCGTGTACACACCGACCCACCCGCACGCACATAAAGTTGATAATCAGATAGAAAGAAAGAAAGACAGAAAGAAAGAGAGAGAGATGTGTAACTCTGCACATTAGGCTGGAGAGTCCAAGGATCTGGCTGCCATCCTGCTGCTGATCTGTTTCTCAGTGTTTGGCCTTTAATTCTCCTTTCATCATTTTTGTACGTTTCATATCACAGAGTATAAATAAGAGCTCCTTCCTCCCTTTACAAAAGCAAAGCCAACATTGCAGTGGTCCTAATTTGTCATTGCAGAGTTAAAACAAAATTTCCACGCAGCACTTTAAATACAGAGTGATATGAACGCATTGGAACGCACGCACTGTTGTTTTTGAATGGAGTAGGGTTATTTAAATGATGAGGTGCTCACAATATTTAATGATTTTTACAGAGTGCTCTTTAATGTTCTTCTGTTCACTATGAGTTATTGCGAGGCCTACTGAGATTACAGATGGAGTGTGAACGAGTAGCATTTCTCATGAGTGTAATTGACTTTTTACCGCTCTTACATAACTCTTTCTCTTTCTTTCAATCATTCACCTCTCACCCCCCCCCCCCCTCTTTCTTCCTCCCCTAATCCATCCCTTCCTTTCCCCTTACTCACTTCTTACCTCCAAATTACCTCTGTCCCCATGTCTCTGCCCAGGTGCCTTTTTGCTGCCCTACCTGTTGATGGCGGTGTTTGGAGGTGTGCCTCTCTTCTACATGGAGCTGGCTCTCGGCCAGTTCCACCGCAGCGGCTGCATCTCCATCTGGAAACACATCTGTCCCATCTTCAAAGGTAACCGAGGGAATGGAGAGAGAACAAAAGAGAGGGAGAAATCAGTTAATAGGAATAGCTTGGATTTTAAAAAAATGGGGGGGGGGGGGGGGGGGGGCATTAGAGAAAATTGGCAGTAAGGGAAAAACAGAGAAGACGAAGAAGGACAGTGTCAAGCCATCAGCTTGCTCACGGGACAACAGTCTGAGGGACAGCTCATTTAACCTCCTCACCCCCCCTCAGTACAGTTGCTTTGAAGAGCATCCCTAGCTTCTTGTACATCTAGTGAGATACACTAACTCTCTGTTATGGAAATTGTCACATTTCTACGCCAAATGCCAGATGCTCAGAAATTTGATAGTATGTAAATATTCGGAAATGTCACCCAATTACCCAATAGGAACTTGAATTGGCTTAAAAACCCCACTGATGTCTGGTGGAGTGAGGTGGAGACTGGTGTCTTTTAATAAAATATACATACTACATACATTTTCTTAACTCTTGTATTTTTGTGATCTTTTCCACTCATCCAGGCATAGGCTTTGCCATCTGCATCATAGCCCTCTACATCGCCTTCTACTACAACACTATCATGGCCTGGGCCTTGTACTACCTATTATCATCGTTCCGGTCCACCCTACCCTGGACCACTTGCACCAACAACTGGAACACAGCCAACTGCAACCGCTACATGTCCACCGACCACAATGTGTCATGGACCAACTCCTCTACCTCCCCCCGCCGAGGAGTTCTATACGTAAGTGCATGTAAGTCAGATGTAGAGGTGTAGGGGGAGCGCTACACAGGAGGGAGATGTCGAGTGAAGGAGGGAGGATGGCTTCCAGAGAACGATTACAGGGTTGGTTCTGGTGTTTAAGAGCCCTGGCAGATTTACCACCATCCCTCACACTGATTGTGAAGGCATTGCAGCATTTTGGCCTAAGAATCACGATATTGTGCCAATGTATGATCTGATAATCATCATTCTTTTAGTGATGTAGGTGTAACATACTAAAAGAAGTACAACTCACAGATAATATTAAATGTGCTACCAAATTCAAAGCTGAAAAATTGTACCAGTGGGATAGTCTACAATATATCTGTTACTGTCCTAGTGCAGAAAATCAGTATCAATAAAAGTATTATTAAAGGAAACGATAAAAGCAATAAATCTTTATCCAACATTCACTTCTGTTCACTGGGGAACAATTTTGTTTAAATAGATATTACTATAAAAACTGGAAAATCAGGCGACTCTAAATGAACTTGCCAGAATATGAATTACCCTTTCCATGAGTTCAAGGAGCAGGTGGAGGATGAGAGAGGCCAGAGATAAGGAGGGAGGGAGAAATAGCTGCGGTTGCAACAGAGAAAAAACTAAAACTCATTACAGCATATTATTCTGAGTATTAAGAAATATTTAGCGTGCAGCTTATGCAGTGACTAACTGAGACAGCCAGGTTGTAAAAAATGGGGGTAGTTAATACAGTCAAGTAGGGTTTTTTTTTTATAATTATTGTTACTGTAATTTAAAACCATAGTTATGTCATAACAATGTCTTCTTTATTCTTGACTGTTTTGGGACTCTAAAGTCAACTCTAAAGGCTCAGTCTTATCATCTGCTCGCTAGAGCGTGTCTGTGTCTTCCCACTGAGAAAGATTTGGGGTTTATCCATAGTTGACTTTTCCTAATACAAGTTTAAAAGTAACAAATTCCACAAGTCAGTCTGGCGCCAGAATTTCCTGTTTTCAACATAAATCACATCTCTGTTTTATCGTCCAAGCTCTGTGTGCTTAACCTGTGACCAGATGTTAACCTCGCTGTCATTTTAGCCTCCCTCTTTTTTGCCTCGAATTGCTTTTTTTTTTTTCTTTTTACTTTAGCTTATGTAAACGTTGCTTATTGACAATAAACAATGACAGTAATTGCTATAGGCCTAAAGTCAGTCAAGGCCCTCTTGTATCGTTTGGTCTGGTCTCTCCATCTTTTTGCCTTAGATGAACCTTTAAATCTCCTTCTTTGTATGTTGCACCCTTTGTCCTCTACTTTCCTACCACCCCTTCTCTCTTTTATATCCCTACTTTCTCTTATCTCCTCTGTCACTTATTATTCTATGCATTCTTTCCCTTTCCTCTCCTCTTCCTTTACTTTGTGATATCTCTTCTACATTTCCTTGATTCCCACAACTTTCCCTACCCCCTGTCCGCTACTTTTCTTTGCTTTCATGAAATTTCACCCTGTCATCATTGTCTGTTCCTTGTCTTTCCTCTTTGCATCCCCCTCGACCTCACCTCTCAACCCCAACATCCCTCCTGCCTGGTCTCCTCTCTCCAGTCGGCAGGTGTTGCAGGTCCACCTCTCCCCAGGTCTGCACCAGCTGGGCTCTGTCAGCTGGCAGTTGGCCCTCTGCCTGCTCTTCATCTTCACCATCGTCTACTTTAGCATCTGGAAGGGAGTCAAGACGTCTGGAAAGGTAACTGAAGGGGCGCCTGCATGGCTGATGGGGGTGTCAGTTAGAGTGGATGGATGGATGGATTGATGGAGGCAGAGAGAACAGTTGTTCTGCTTTCATCCATCACCCTCATTATCATTCATCATCATGGACAGAAAAGTTGGTTAGAGAGGAAGTCTCAAAGTTAAAAGGTTTGTGGTTCAAAACACCAAACCCTAAAAGACCAGGCAGTCCTTGAAGACCAATATTGGAAACCAGCTTTTTTATGGTCTTTTTTCCCTCCACAGTTCTGGCCCATACATTCTGTTTAATGTTGAATACTGTCAGATAAGGGACAGAGCAGTGAAAGGAGAGAAAGGATCAGTACGATGCCTTTATACTTCATAGTACAGTACCCTAGCTAGTGTTGGTGACACATCATCCTAACTTTGTCCTCTTCCATCTGTGGTGGTCTTTACAACCCCATCTGTAGCTCTTCTGTTAAAACAGTTTGCACAATTAGCTGTATGGCTGTAGTTTAAAAAATGATGTACAGAGGCATCCTGGTAGCCAAGAGGTTAAGACTTTTGTTTGATTTCCAAAAATAACCTAAAATAATAATAATAATCTACAGCAGTTAATATATATAATAAAAATATAATATAAATGTAATGTCAATGTACATTTCCACTGTGGTATTCTCAATGATAAATTCATGTAACATTGTCATGTTGTATATTTATACACAATTCAAAAATATGCAGTACCAGATAAATCCCCTTGTGCAAAAGATGTTTTGTATGTTTTCAGCAGCAGCGAGTGTTCCTGTAACTTTACAGAAAGTGATTATTGAGCCTGAACACTATGACTGAGCAAGACTTCATCAACAGAAATGTGAATCATTTATTTTTTCTGCATTAGGTAGTTTGGGTGACTGCCACATTTCCCTATCTGGTCCTCTTGGTGTTGCTCATCCGTGGGGCCACTCTGCCGGGGGCCTGGAGGGGCGTGGTCTTCTATCTCAAACCTGATTGGGAGAAACTTCTCAGCACTACAGTAAGTCAGCTGGTAAAATCTAGCGAAACATTCTTTGATTCCTCCTTGTTTGAAATGTTCATATTGCTCTTATTTTTACACAAACTTCTTGCCTTAACATTAACTTGTCTTTTCTCCAATCCTGCTCTTTTTCTCTTTTCCCTGTCATTCGCCATTCAAACTTCCTTCCTTCCACACCTTCCAAGGTATGGATTGATGCAGCAGCTCAGATCTTCTTCTCTCTGGGTCCGGGCTTTGGCGTGCTCCTTGCCTTTGCCAGCTACAACCCGTTTCACAACAACTGCTACAAGTGAGATATTTTAACACGCTTATGCTCCCGCAAACATTCCAGTAATCCTGACAAACAAGTCTAAAATTTTATTCCCTTCACTCCCTTTCAGAGATGCTTTAGTCACCAGCTCTGTGAACTGTCTGACCAGCTTTCTGTCTGGTTTTGTCATCTTTACCGTGCTGGGCTATATGGCTGAGATGAGGCAGCAGGATGTGGATGCTGTGGCCAAGGATGCTGGTAGGACACCACACCAGCAATTCTTTACTCAGTCTCATGTTGTTGGAAAAAAATACCAGATTGAAGTGACAGAGCGATCTACAAAAATACATTTGAGAGAATGAATGCAACACCAAAACCTTTTTCAACCTGCCTCTCTCTCTTTCTCTCCAGGTCCCAGTCTGCTGTTCATCATTTATGCAGAAGCCATAGCAAACATGCCTGCTGCCACCTTCTTTGCTATCATCTTCTTCCTCATGATCATCATGTTGGGTCTGGATAGCACGGTGAGTTTACTCATTGCAGTACAAAAGTTACAACATCCAAGTCAACGTTCTGTTTGATGAACGTTTTATGTATCCACACATACCCCGCTCTCCTTGTTGTAATCTACCTGATTCTGTTGTTGCCCAGTGCCCAGCTCTTGTGTGCACTCTCAAACCTAGAAACAGAGGTTTCATATTTGCCTTGCAAATGCCTTGTTCTGTTTGACTTGTGTTTGCTTGTTTTACGCGCCGTGTTGGGTGTTATTTGTCCTCGCTGTTCCGTTTTGGATAACAGTCCACGAAAAAACAATGTGATACGACTTTCATATCACTGTTGTGTTGTGATCTTGTCTTCATAAGCCTGTGTTTATCTGCTCTGCGGCAGCCAGCTGGAGAGACCTCTAAGGCTCTTATCATGTACTGATAATCAGTGTCGAATCTGCATCGGAGTTGCTATATGCTCCTTCGTTTTTATGACTGAGGATATTACTGAAAAACGAGTCGGTGTACAAGGATTCATGGTGTACCAGCTAAACTTTTCTCATTTTTTTCTGATTCTCTGAAGACTGTGATACACAAGTATGTTTTTTTTCTTCAGGGTTGTACGGATTGCTGAAAGAGTGTCATCCTACTACTAGATTGATAAGATCTGACAGCTGATTAGCAACATCTTGATAACATTTATATCTGAGAAATCATACATACAGTAGCCGTCTATGTCGCCAAGATAAACAGTTTTTCCACAGCCTTAATGCTGCCCTTCTTCGTCTTCTGATGAGTTCTTCTCCGCTCATATCTTTCTCCCTCTCCCCCTTTATGCATTTATCTCTGCAGTTTGCAGGGTTGGAGGGGGTGATCACAGCTATGCTGGATGAGTTTCCTCATATTCTGGCCAAGAGACGAGAATGGTTTGTCTTCGGCCTCGTGTGTGTCTGCTACCTCGGGGCTCTCTCCACACTCACATATGTAAGTTAAAAAAAATCATTATTATATACAGGTTACTATCAAAATGTCAATATTATTCTCAATCCTCACACCTATCAGTAAAGTCTATAGACTATTTTTTGTTGATTTTTTTAAGATTTAAAAATAGCTCTAATCCACTGTATTGTACCAATGTCTCACATCCTCAGTTTCCATTCAAATATATTATAAGCCAATGAAAAAGCTGGTATTGTTAAAAGTATTTAAGACTTAACTGTTTTATTTTAGGTAATGTAATGAACTGCAGCTAATAATTAGCTGAAATCAGATTAGCGCAGTCTCAGTAATCCGTTTATATCCAACCCTCACTAAGTAAGGTAGTGACTAATGCGTCTCTGCTTCATAAAACAACATATTAGCCTAATCATTGTCTTAGACTTTGTAGAGGAAGCCCTCTTGCATGAGAACAATTAGTAAATACCTTTTCAGAAATTCCTCCTCTCTCTTTCCCCCCCTGTCTCAGGGAGGAGCATTTGTGGTGAAGCTGTTTGAAGAGTACGCCACAGGCCCTGCAGTCATCACTGTGGTCCTGCTCGAAGTCATCGCTGTTTCCTGGTTCTACGGTAAGTTTGAGGAGTGATTGTAATTGTAATGATGATGGTGATCATTCGTGACCTTATTGACAGCAATGGTGGTAGCGATGATGACGGGAAAGCGTGACAAATTGTGATTGTGTGTGTGTTCCAGGTACCAAACGTTTCTGTAATGACATCCAGCTCATGCTTGGTTTCTACCCGGGTTGTTTCTGGAGGGTCTGCTGGGTTGCCATCTGCCCCTGCTTTCTCCTGGTGAGGCTCATGTACACAAACACACACACAAGTCATGCAAACACACTTAAAAAGGGTGCTAAGTTGTGTCAAAAGCTGGTAGAAGCACCTGAAGTTACAGTTGATACAGTTGAAGATGCAGAACTTGGAGCAGCTGTCGTTTGCTTAAATGAAGCGACGCCTGCGAGCTAGTTCAGGCAGCCCAACTCGAGCTGCCACTCCACTCACATGCCATACTCCTCCCCTCACTGTAACATATATCTAACGTTTCCTTATAATAATGGCCGTGTATTTCAGTGGTCAGCGCTCTGCTCACACTTTGCTGCATACCTGCTGCCACACCGCTCACATGCTCGCTGCTATGGCTGGTGTTGCCGCTGCCACTCATACGGCATTTCAATAACCCAGCCTCCACCCCCAGCCTCCACCTGTAGGCTCTGAGTCTATCTCCCCCTAGAGGGGAAGTTAGTATCGTCGCTCCCCACTCCCTGCTGTGTGAGATCAAAGTTTCCTTGTGGGGAGCGATGAGGTCATAGACAGTAAACACTGATGCATACATACATACATATTCTACATTTAAATAAAGATCTACTCCTCCTGAGTTGGCTGACTGAACTTACTTAACTTTCAGGACAGTTGTTGCGTATTTATCCTGATGTTTGATTCTTTGTTTCCATTCCCCAGTTCATCATCATCAGTTTCCTGGCCTTCCCTCCAGAGGTCAAGTTGTTTCACTACCAGTACCCGCCATGGACCACCGTCCTGGGCTACTGCATTGGGGTGTCCTCATTCATCTGTGTGCCTGCGTATATGGTCTACCACTTGCTCAATGCCAAGGGCACATTCAAACAGGTACAGTGTTTCCTTTATTCCACTTTCAGTTTCTCTCCCTTTCTTTATTCACATTAGAGAATAGCTACGTCTATTTTCTGTATGGTGCCACATCTTCTTGTGTTCTGTCCTTCTCCTTCTCACCTATATCCTCCCCTGATCTTTGTTCTTCTCTCATTGACACTTCACCAATGACATGGATTGCCTCTGTTTCTATTGTCCTCCCACCGTGTCACATGCACTGTCAGGGTCTACCCTCTCCTGTGAACACATGACTGGAGATCATCAGGATCAAAGGAACAAGGAGGAAGCACAGGCCAGAGATTAGTGAGAAAAGAAATCCATGACAACTACCAGGCCCCACAGTTCTTACACATACACACGCTCACTCACGTATATATGTAGGGCGTCACCTGACGACGCACACACACTTACCAACGTGCACACCCAAATCTACACAGGCCACTCAAATAGACACATTGATCACTCACTCATATAAACTCACACACACACACACATTCTGCAACGTATATGTGGGCTGTCACGCTGCCAGATCGGAGGATAAAAGCTAAAGAACTAAAGGAGACCATACCATCAGCAGCGCTTTAGCATCACAACACAACGCCTGACAAACTAAAGCTCGTCAAATCAGCATCATTGGTAAAACTTCTCCAAACTTATTCAAGAGACAGATTTTAGTTGTCTGTATCTTACATTTTGTTGCTTTCTGAGCTATGCATTTATTAGTGGTGTATTTGCTCTTGCGTGCCCCTTTAACTTACATAATAAATACAAATACAAAGCCTCTTCTTCTCATCATCATCATTATTATCTTGTTAAGCCCTGTGTTCGAGCTGACAGAAGGGAGGAGGACATCAAAGAGGCTGGTAGACAGGCCTTTGTTGGCGTTTGTCCAATATTGACAATGCTGCCAGGGCACACAATGACACTGACACACCGACTTTTGTGTTTTTGTGTGCATATACCGTACGTGTGAACATGTAACTTACGGGGACAGACGAGACCGAGCGAGGTCAAAATGTTGAAGTGTCTCTTTGTAACAGAACTGGGGCTGCGTGTTTGTTTTCTTCCTCATCCTGCAGCAAACAATGTTTCGATCAAGTCAGGTGTGTTGGAGACGGTACCCATAATCAATTTAAATAACATGACTGAAACGATGCATACTGTCCTTGAATGTTTGATTTAATTTTATAACAATCTTCACAGGGATTACAGGTCCTGTCTCTAATATACGTAACTTTAATAATTTTAAAGGCACAAACATATTTTGACCTTTATTGTAATTTATTCCTTGTCAGTTTCCAGTGAAAGTGGTATATTTATGTCTCTTATGTCTCTTCTCTTCCCCTCTGTGTGTCTCTTTCTCTGTATTCACAGCGTCTGCTAAAGAGTATCACTCCAGAGCCCAGCAGTAACCAACACAGAGACTTCATTGTCACCAACGCAGTCTGACCAAACCCTGACCAAAGGAAGGTTCCACTCTAGCTACCTAGAGCGCCCTCTTCTGGTCACACTGCAAAACTACAGGACAAGGGGGCTACCTTTCACCGCCTTTGCCTCTTTTCATACATCTCCTCACACACTACACTTGTTCATCTTTCTCACACCAAAATCTCGAAAATAGAGGTGGAGTTAGGTGGAGCCAGGCCGCAGTAGTTTAGTTTAGCTTGGTTTTAGTTCGTTTCCCGATGTTGGTTCAGTTTTGCAGAAGTTTTTCTGGTGCAAAACCCAGAGTGTAGTTTTAGTATCCACATCTACTTTCTTTTTTTCCACTAAAAAGTGGCACCTAAGTTATTTAGTAACCACCCCTTTCTTCAGGTTATACAGTCGTACAAATATTTTATACAATTATATAAAGTATGATACAATCAGTGTTCATGTAGACAATATAACACGCTTTCAAACAGGATATACTGCACATTGTAATGATTTCAGTTGGGGAAGACCCAGATAGAACTTTCAATCCACACATAATTTTTATGGTTGTATTTTCATATTATGCTGTTAAGTTATGCATTCTGATATGTAGCAAAATTCAGGTATCTTTTTACATCTGTTACTGAAGCCAAATATATTGTATCTGTTCTGTTTATATTTCTAAAGATGTTTCAGTATCGTGGTTGTGTTATGCTAGGTGTTGACTGACAGCCTGTGTTTATTTGGTGGCATCTTGGATGGAGGACGGATTTGCAATGAGTTCCCTTACACTGTGAAGCATTGTCTGGTAGTGACATGAATGTGTATGTGTGTGACTGTGTGTGTGTGGGTGTAAAACAAAGACTGTTATAATGTCCAGTAAAAAAAAAAAATGGATCACAGACAGAACCAACCATGTGTATTCATTCTATAACTGCAATATAAGATGTGTATTTATTTCATAATGTATCATTGCTGTCATTTTGACCTTCCACACTTCGATATGACGTACTATTATGTTACATAGTACTGATGGTCTTTGTTTAATTGCAGTGACATTCTGCACTCTGTGGATCATGTTGCATAACTATCAGTAATAGAAACCAAATATGGATCAGAGCTAATAACATTTCCAATGTCATAGTCTGAAAGTCAGTGTTACTGCTCTTTACTTTCTACCAAAAATTGGTGTGTTTGTGTGTGTATGCACACATGCCTGTGTGTGTGTGTGTGTGTGTGGGAGAGAGAGAGAGAGAGTGTATGTATCTGTGTGTGTGTATGAGCAGGAGTTAAAATATGGCGAGTACTGTACATCTACATGTGTATTTACTAGTCAGTCTGGTATTGGTGTAATCTATCATATGAATACCTGTCTCCTCCCCTTATGGATGTGTGAATGTGTGTGTGTTTAGTACTCGTGTGTCAGTGTGTGTGTGTGTGTGTGTGTGCACCTTGTTTAGTATGTTGGTGCACGTACAGTATGAGTGTCAGTATGGGTAGTTGATCAAAAAGGTTTAGAGGTATTCAGCCCCTTTATGTGTGCATGCCGTGATGTGTGTGTATACTGTACTTCAAACGCGTGTGTGCGTGTGTGTGTGTCTGTGATGTGATCTGTCGTCTTGTTAACTGCCAAAATATCCTATGAAGGAAGTAAACTCTCTCTTGCCTCTCTCTCTCTCTCTCTCTCTCTCTCGTACCTCTCAAGCTTATGTAAGATCTATGTATGTCAATAAAAGACTGTATTGAGAAATACACCTGTATAGATTAAAGATATATAAATATATGGGAAATAACAGATAATAAAGATATATGGAAATAAATAATAACCTCTAGCATCTGTTGGGTGATTCTTTTATTCATGTGTTGGTCTCATGTTGTACAGTATTTGATACTTGTTTGAAAACTCTCAAACAAATAAATTGACTCTATTATATTTATTCAACATACTCAACATACTTATCCAGTCAGCAACATGAACTCACACATATAATGAATATTGAGAATATACTTGTGGGCCATGTAACACATCCAAAAACAGACATGGGATAGTGTAAAGACGGAAAATTGTTTAATATAAAATTTAAACAGGTTTTTACACTTCACACACGTAATATACTTTTTACTGGGAAAACATATAACAGTAAAAGTTTGATAGTTGTGTATCCAGTGGCAGCCCTTTAAAGGGTCAGTTCATCTGATGTCTTCCTTACCTCCTGTAGTATCTGCTCATGCAAATATTCATACATTGTTGCTTTTTTTATATTTGAAAGCCAGAAAATAAATTGAAACTATCAAAATAGTAGATGCCACAACTGCTAAGTGAAAATACTGTGCCTTTTTTGTGATTCGAGTGAACTAAACTTTAAAATCTCTGGCCTTTTATGCCACTCTCTGCCCGGACAGACCCAAGCAAAACTGTTTTGCGTCTGGGTGATCTGAATCTATTACAATGTGTAGAGATCAATGCTTCTATCAAGAAACTACCAAGCTAAACAGCAGCAGATGAGCTTCTTGTCCGAGTAGCAACGCTGTGGCACGTTGGCACTGTAATTCATCAGAGCTGCTTGTGAGGTTGCCCCGTGTGTCACTGTTTACTGTTACTGTGTTTATAGAGAGTAACAACTCTATTAGCATCCTCAGTGACCGTATAATAAGCTGCCAGTTCAAATTTGGCATACAACTCATATGAAACAGGACAACATCTGGCATGCCGTGTTTTATCTGTGATAAACACGTGAAAACTATTACACTACACTCATTTATGGAAAAGCGTGGCGCAACAACGTGCAGCGAGTCCCATCGTGATCAAAGGCTTCATCATCTGTTGCTCTGAGCCTCTTTAAACGCTGGCTGTCCCAACCTGTCAGGACAATCATTGTTTCTCTGTCAATCTGTGTGCGCGTCTGTGTGTACACACTGTACGAGCACAGCACGATGGTTCCTTGTCATCACTGATTAATCCTACAATTGAAATCTGCAATCAGCAAACATTCTTGTGTTCACATGCAGACACACACACACACACACACACGCATACTCAAGAACGAGAGGGGAAAGCCGAGTGCATCTTCAGCTCACCCTCATCTGAGCAGCATCATCTACAACAGATGTGCAGTTATACACCATGTAGCCACTGAGTACAGCGTATCCTGAACTAGTGCAAAGAAACTTTTAGAAAAATGTCATTGTTTCTGCGTGAAGTTGTTCTACCTGTCCACACATCAGCACACTTTCCTCCTGGTTTGTGAGGGTTTGAAATGAAATCCAAAAAAGGTGAGTTTTTGGTTTAATTGCACCTCCCTGGATCCATCCACACACTGATTTCTGTGCTGGGGGCTTCTCCTATGTGTGTGTGTGTGTGTGTGTGTGTGCTTTATTGTGGCAATTTCCTCTGGGCTCCCTACTCCTGACTGACGGACACATCCTGTGTTCTCTGTCTTGCCTTATCGCCGCAGATCTATATTAAACAGCGCAGCACAGCCAGCGTATCCCTCCACCTCTGCTGTACCTGTCATCTCAGCATCTGCCTCGCTGCCTGCCTGCCCGCCTCTCTCACTATCAGGTGTCTATCAAGACCTCCAGCTCATTTCATCTCTTTTTTCCAGCTCTCATATCATACTTTTTTTTTTTTAACATTTCTTATATTAATTTAGGCGAGCCAACCTGGGCTCTGTGTTTGTGTGTGGATGTATATACCTACTCTCTTTCTCAAACATGTTGCTGCTGTCATTTTGAGAAATCCTTCATGGGTTCTGCTTAGCCTTTTGCACTGTGATAACCCTAAATACTTCATCGCAGGAGTTCAATTTGACTTTCCACTTTCCTGAGAGCAGCTGAGTTTGACATATCTTTCAACTCCTTTTCTGTCTGTCTCCCCTCAGTTCTCCACAGAAATATTTTCTGACAGCGATCCGGAGGGTCACTCTGTTTTTTTTGACAGAAAAAATCCTGACATTTACCTCTCTAACTTGCTCTGTCTGTCCTCTCCCTGTCTCTCCATTTTTCCCCCTCTACCCAGCCTCTCTGCTGATCCCCTGATAATGCCACTGCCTCTGTAGAACAGGAAATGAAACTCTTTTTTCCCTCCAATCTGTCGCTCCCGCCCTTTATCGCACAGAAACCTTGATTCCCAGCTATGGCTGTCTCTCACTCCCCTAATGAACTCATTTTGCACGAAGGGAGAATACCATCTTATCACTGCAGAGTAGGCCCTCTTCTCTGACACACACTCTCTCTCTTTTCTCCATTGCTCGCTTCTCCTGCCTTCTCAGCTCATATAATTGTTGCCAAGATACACTGAGAGGTCCTTGATCTGTTGTCTTCTCATTACAGGTGAGGAGATGAGTAAGAGAGAGAGTGAACAGGTTCTTAATAGTAACTCTGAAATGCATTGGCTCCTAGTTGTGTGTACAATTTGAAGTGTGTGTGTGACCACAGAACCATAGAACAACACTGGGTTTATGTTTAAGTCAATGTTAGTCACTCAAGTGAGAATTCAGTCGTGTAACAAGATATTTACAAGAAAGATGGAGGTGAAATCTTTAGGTAACTGATTCTAAGTCAGATTCTCTTGTGTTGAGATCTGGTGACTGTGAAGGCATCTTTCACACTATTCAGTGACCACTCGTGCCTTGTGCAGAAGCATCTGCATTTGTTATGTTTAGGTTTTTCTTTTAGTTTGCCGCCCATTTCTACCTATTAAATATACTTAAATATACTTAAATATATATAGTCATTAACAGGGTGGGGAGGGGTGAAGACGATGAGGTGTAACAGGCCTAAGCCTTGAGACAGCTGAACACGACCGTGCTCAAGATGCATGGATGAGGTGTGAGCACTGCGAAAAATAATGACGCTAACGATGAGGACGATGCTGAGTGGATGGATTATATGCCTTTGGTGCTGCAGAGTTGACAGAGTTGTCTATCAGCCTCTCGTTGGTTCCAGCAGATACCTTTTGGCTAAAGTGCCTGCTGTGGCTCAAAATGACTGATGTACAATATCCACATTTATAGAGTAAGAGATCTGCAATGAAGGATGGAAGCTACAGCAGGATAGGACACACGTGAGTCAGTCAGACGCAGAGGAGGACAGATCAGATGAAGGCTCATCTGAAAAAACTCAGAAACTGGAGGAGGAGGTGATAATGTAGGCATTCAAATACAGACTCTTAAGAAACATGGACACACACTCGTTGAAGATCAAGTCTGATCTGTTCATCATTTTGGTCAATAAAGTGACCAAAACGATGAACTGACTAAATGGCGTAACATCAATCATTCTTGTTTTACTTTAAGCTCATTAACTACAATCCATCAATCCATCCATTACAGTCATCCTGACGTGAAACATTATTTAAATTGATAATACATCACAGTAAACCTTTTTTTCTTTCTTTTTTTTGTTGTTGTCAATGTTTTTTTCATTATTCTCACATGCAAAAGTTACTCTATAGACCTATTTCAGTGCAGTTAACTGCAGATTGAATTTAATTACATATTAGTTTATTTGGCAGCTAGAGGGCAGTGGAACAACCTGTAAACACAATATTGATATAATATCACTGTATAAAATTGTTATGGTGAACATTTAACAGTTTAGCAGCTTAAATATACATCCAGCTAGCAGGTAGTGTACAGGGGGTTTATCTGAGTTTCTTCAATGAAAACAAGGCTGGAAACAGGTTTGGCAAGCAGTGAGAGCAACGTGAGAGCGAGTTTAAGTTCATTTCCATACTGTAGTAAAATAAAAGATCAGAGTGTGTCTAGGAAATAGTCAATGACGAACACATGTATGATTTGGAAAATACTTTTGCAATGTGAAGTAAAATATGTTGCCTTCAACTGCACATTTAAACCCCAGTCCCCTTTAAGCTCTTCTGTACACCATACATCTTACGCTGGAAAATGTCTCAGCTTTATGGCACTAAAGTCACTCCATATATCTGAACGCCCGACCGTGGAAGTGTGTTTAAGAAAACACAGCAGCTTACTTGCCATATTTTTTTTCTCTCATTCTGCAAGAATGCCACCTAAATCTTCACATGGAAAAACTAAAATAATAACATATAATGATCTCAGGGGTCCACACAGACAGGAAAATCCAAAAGAACTGCAGAATGTAGAAAAAACCCAAACAAATAAAACACACATTCGACATCTCCTGCATTGGCCAATACTTCTTCCATCTGACATGAGTACATTCTCAATCGACTTCCCAGTCTTAAATCTTAAATGGGGTCATATCCCCCCCTGTTGGTTTGAAGGAGTATCACGTTATAATCAGAGTAGCTTGTTTTGGGAGAGATTACCACTGGGGGGGACTGAAGCTCCATGGAGAGGAGACAAGTGAAGTGATCAGGGTGTGGACTGGATGAAAAGAAAAGTAATTTCAGTAATAGACAATGACAACACCAAATGTACTTTCATTTGGTTTGCTAGAATAAGTGAATAAATCACTCAATGGATGCATAACTCAACAGTGGAGCATGTCAGTGTATATTAAACTGTAGTGGGAAAGCCGCAAATTAGTCTTCTCTGTGACCACTAGTGGGCCTAAAATGTGATTTGCTTATTATTTTACTCCTGATTCCACACATGCTAACTTAACCAACCCCTCTCCTTCTCTTAGTCACACACATGCACACACACACACGCACTAATCTATGATCTAATCTCTTGTGGAGAGCAGAGCTTTAATTACAAGCAGGATTGTCTTTAGTCCCATTGTCTGTCTTGACATTAAAGTCCATGAAGTAGAATCATCCTCCGCTCTAATCCTAATCTTGTTTTCTTCCGCACACCCTTTCTCGGTCTCTCGCTCTCTGCCTCTTGTGGTAGCCACTTCTACCCTCTATATACGTGACTCTCCATTCAGCTGCTCTTTTGTCATCCATGTAGTCATTCGAACTATTGCAGAGGCACTGTGGTTTGGATTTTTCCAACAAAAAAAAAAAGGCAGACAGATGAGCTCTACCTATGGCTGAAACGTTATGGACACACACAGTTTGTCTCCATTTTCAGTAGACTTCAACCATTATTTAAAAAGCAAATACAGGTAGATTAATGAATATAAATATATCCATGCAAATGCACAGCTGCTGGCTCACACACACACAGTCTGCTACAGCCAAACTGCAGGGAGAGATATGGAGGAGGGAGAATGTGGGAAGGAGTCATCAATCATTCTGTCACTCCTCTATTTGCAATGATTTCTATCATTTGGTTTTTCTATTTTTATCTCTACTTTCTATTTTCACAGCCCCCCATCGCTCCATCTTCCACTCTCATCCCTTTCATGATCTTCAAGTTCGACACAATCTTTACATTTTCCTTCTATGTTACCATAATGCCTCCTATTATCCCCAATCATCGTTTGTTTCTGTTTTATTTTTGTCTCACACCTTCTTTCTCTTCCTCTTCTCCAATGTGTTTAACACTTAGGCTTATTGTATGACCAATAAAAAGGAAAGGAGGAGAAAAAGATGGAGGAGGGTAAGGAACACAGGGGTGGGGGGGGCAGGGAGTGGAGGAGGAGGAGGAGGCAATGACCCAGATAATGCAATGAAGTGAATCAAAATGAGCCTCCTATCCTCGCATAGACCTCAGCTTCACACCCATCCACACCTTCCTTTCTGTCCCTGACCCTCGCTCCATCTCTGAACAGCCACTCTGACTGTGTGAATACTACTCAATAAAACACAGTGACAATGAGAAGTCAGGAAGAAGGTATATGCTGTGTGACACTTCATGTCAAAACTGTCAAGGCTCTTTGAGATATAGGTTGTGTTAAGGTGGTGTATATCTCCTCTCATCTTTCACCTCCTTTCCTCTTTATGACCCCCCTCTGACTTCCCTTTCACCATCCTCCTCCTCCACACACACACACACACACACACACACACACACACACCTCCCCCGCTTTCACACCCCCACCCCCACGTCTCATCTCCCTGGAGAGGTGGGTAACTGAAAAACATGGAAGCACTGAGATGTAAGGTCAGATCTTCTCCTGCAGCAGATCCTATAGGAACAAACACAAGGATGCATTATTCATGATGCTATATGTCACCTATCTAATACACACACACACACACACACACACACACACACACACACACACACACACACACACTGTAGCTACAGAGGGGTAGCAGTAGTAGTAGCTCCACCTACTGATCCTTATTACTCTCAGCTTAATTGATTGATTGGTATTGACCTCTGGATGAATGGGAGTGTAAGTATTCATCAAACAGCCAGCACCCGTTTGACAGCTGGTCTCTATGGCGCATGCGTCTGACACCGGCGAGTGAGCCCAGTAACGTTAAGTCAACCAGAGACAGGAAAAGAATTATAGGAAGTTATGAGATTTACCTGTCAAAATAAAAGCGCAGGCTTGAGCTCTCTCTTTAAAAGGTGACATGAATTATTTTAATGTTGTTTTAAAGGGAAAAAATAGCAGATTAATAATTTTGATATCAGATTAAATACATGAAGTCTAAGATTGTATTGTATTGTGCTCATGGCAGGGGTACCAACTGGGCATAGCAGACAACTGCCCAGGGGCTAAGACACCCAGGGACCTCAAACACCAACATGTTCAGTGGCAATTAATAAAGACAACAGGCGAAAGCTATAAAGAGAACTTTGAGTAAAGATGATAAATGTTCATGCTCAATAGTTTATGGTAATTACACTATTTGAAAATTTGTTTTGGGATATAGGAATAAAGCACATTATTAACCGACATCATAAAGGCCTTATGGTGGTTCCTGCTTCATTATATCAGTGGTTCTCAAACCTTTTCATGTCAAGGACCCCTAAACTGACACAAATTAGACCATGGACCATGGGTCTGATAAGATTTCGTCCCAGGGACCCCCATCTGATGAGATTTTTGCTTTTAGATGTTTTATTACAGAAAGTGTATGAAACCCATTAACCAAAATAGTCATAGATTCTGTCATTGTGTTACTTATGGATGGAATTATAGTAAAAATAAATGATTCCCCTTTTTGCTGGGGACCCCCTTAAGGACCCCTGGGGGTCCCCAGACCCCACCTTGAGAACTACTGCTTTATATGATCTTGAAGTCCTGTCTTGAAAGGTTTGCCTGGGTCAAGATTTACTTTGAAGATTTTTTTTTTACCTGATACTGTACTTAAGTTACATCTTGCACAGTAAATCTGGATATTTCAGCAGGAACATTGTAATCAATACTAACTCTGAGTGTGACCTTTTGTTTTGAAATTGGACATACCGGATGTGTGCAGTGATTCTGCTCAGCTTGACGTCACGGGGGGGAAACCAAGCAACGACCAGAGGAATAACCCCGGGAGCTCGGCGTAGTTTGTTCCCAAAAACAATGCCTGGTATCCCGGCTCCTCACCGTCCGAGGTGACCGAGGTCTGAGCAGCAGCAGCCGGGATGGCGCTGGTCACCGTCCAGCGGTCGCCGACACCGAGCACCACCTCCAGCCCCTCCGTGTCGGTGAGTATCCGTGAACTGGTGTGACATTTGGCTCAGTTTGCCACAGCTTTCACTGCTCGGTGTTGTGTGTGTGCATGGGTGGCTAACTCAGCGGCTAGCATCATCCTGTAACTTAATCTCACAGTCCTGCTGAGGGATACGGGGCTTGTCTGCCAAGTTATTTAAGTTAACTGACTTAGCTTCATATTAAAGAGTGGCAAGTTTTTTACAAACTCACATTAATTTAGCTGGATAAGGGTAACAGTTAGAGCTCATGTTTGCTAAGTTACCTCAGCCCGAAGTCAATCTAGAGTTATTGGTTATGAGAAGATTATAAACATGTAATATGCTGCCTTCTATGCCCAACTTGCCAGTCATGCCAGTATCATATCTGCTGCATTGACTTCCATTACCACTGGTTAGTAAGAGTGACAGTGAAGGGAGAAGGGCTGCCTGGAAAGCAGGTTAGTGTGACAGGCCTGTCAGACCCTGTTGCACGCAGTGGGACAGTCCTCTTATCCCCTCTGACACTTTGAGGCTTCCCGCGTCTGGCCTCAGGCTCCTGACACAGACCGAGGCATGGGTGGTGGCATGGCTGCAATAGATAAGACCTACACTGTAATATATCTTGACCTAAGACTAGGATGTTTGTGGGGGAGGATGTCTGTTAGACTTCCCTAGGAAAAGACAGTGGATGTTAAAAGTCACATCTTGTGGCTGAAGATCCAGACCTGTGGTTAACACAGTGCAGCCTAACGTATCCTCAGTTTTGCGGTGGCTATAAGTGTTTTGCAGGTATCAAGGGCAGCCTGATGGAGAATCACGTTGGAACAGCCATGCAAATTAAGATGAATGGATTAAGAAAATCCCCAGCAGAGAGATGGCCAACAAACATCAACATCATGTAATAGCTGGGTGTAAGAACTATGCTAGTGGTGGTGGAAATCCCATGAAAACAACATGAATGGAGTCATTAACATCACATAAAAACATCATTACAGAGCCATCATATCTGAATTCAGAGCTTTCATTTGATTATGGCTTTGGGTGACGTGGACACATGACCTTCTAAAACATTGACCAGTCTGCCAGAGCGAAAGAAATGGCACACATAAATTTAAGATGAATTTATAATTCTGAGACTCAGTAGTGCAGGTTTTATGGCTCTTTAAGGCGGTGAAAAGATCCCAGACCGAGGTTACCAGCTGCTTGTCATGAGACTCATGCTGATGGGAAGCAGCCATGTGAGCGCTCTTGTGAGATGTCTGGTGCTGCGAGGGGGACAGAGGGCAGAAATCTGGGAAAGGCATGACAAAACAGAGAGGGATGTGGAGGGAAAAAAAAGGGAGGGGGCAGGAATGAGCTCGAGAAAGAAAGATGAACAGTCATGAGAAGCGCAGCTGGACTGCCATTGCCACCTCAGCATATCTGTGCTTCCTCCTAACCTTCAGTCAGTGCTTTCGCACATTAAACACAGGTTTCAAATTTCTGACCCACTGATTATTACAGCTTGCGTTATTTGCCTTCAGCACAGTGGGGAGTAGCTACCCTACAGTGGTAGTAGTGTACAGTAGTCTGCCTAGCAGCACACCAAATCCCCTGTTCTCATTGGCTATACGACCACTCCCTACACATCCTTGCAGCGCCATGGTAACCATGGAGATCAGCCTGTACATTATATCCCAGCCATGGCCAGGCTTATTATGGTGTGTTGTTTTGATCACATATTGGAAGTATACGGCCCCTACACATTAGTAGTGTCAGTGTGAGTGCTCTGCAGAGGTGTAAAGGTATACTGGTATCACATTTGCCTTTGAAACCTGCTAAGCTAGGCATTTTGTCCGGTGTGTGCGTGTGTGTGAGTGCGTGCAAGGAGGGTTTGAGTCTATGCATGGACTCCTATTTCTCCCGTGTCACCATATTTTGTCTTGAAGGCAGGCTGTTAACGGTGCTGATGCAGAGAACATTACTCAGCCAGTCAGCCATCTGCCTCTCCAGGCCGGATCAGATCTATGGCGGTGGACAGAGGAATGGATGATCGCCATCCTTCCGACCAAGGACAGGCTACTGCTCCTCCTGACCTCCTCTAGCTGTTACCCTTATCTTCCTTCTCCATCATCATTATTTATCTGCACCAGCATTAGCATCTTAATTGTAGTTCAGTGCCTTTGCATATCCCTGCTCGTCCATGCTGTATGTGTCTTTGGTTCCCTGTGTGTACGTGCGTATTTTGGCCCGTGTAGTAGCCAGGATCGACAGATTGATGCCAAAGAGAAAGTTCCCTGAGTTTTGTGAGGGATTACCGCAAAAGGCTGGGATTAAAACCGACTGTGTTTGTGTGTGTGTGGTGGACTGTGCTGGTCGCATTGGTGGGGGAGGGATGATTGCATTTTGGGAAAAAAAAAAGAGTAGCAGCGAGAGGAGGGCACGGACAGTCAGTCTGTTTCAGCCTTATCCCCGGTCCCTGTTCAGAGCCTCAGCTAAAATACCACGCCTGGCCCTGCCTTGTGACTGAAGTCACAGATGAAAGACTTGATGTTGCCGCTAGCCAATTTAGCACTCGTTTAATGGGAGGTTAATTGAGTCTGACTCAGCAGGCGGTGCAAATCTCAAGTCTCTTTGGTCAATATGATACAGTGTGTTCTTTCTGAAATGCTAGGTGCTGGTAGCGGACTGATGTGAAATGATGCAGGTGTAGAATTTTTTTTTTTTGGATGATGGTTTTTTTTATGTCTTCCTGTCTGTTTTTCTAGGAGTCAGGCAGTGCTGAAGATGAGTGTCGCTCCCAGCCCAGAAGGTGAGACCCCTTCCTGTTTTGTCATACTGTATCTCCAGTTTACTGTAATATCTCTCAAACACTCAATTCAACAGCAACTCTGGAAGCTGCAAATTGAGACTCAGGCCACTAGGGGGAGGCTGTACATCACCTCAGTATTACAGTTTTTCCTCAATTGCAATTTTCTGTCTGTTTTTAAAGCATGAATGCAATTGTCATATCAGTTTTAGACTTTGGAGTACAACACTTCATTTGATCTGCTAAAGGACAACTCACTGAAAACATTTAATATGTTTGTCAAAAAATAAACAGTGTATCAGTGCCACCAAAATGAAAATGTATGTAATGACTGTAACAAGTAGAAGGAACTGTGTCAGTATGGGTCCAATTAAATGATGTTTCCCATAAGTAAAGTTAAATTTTCTCCACAGCTAATTGAATAGTATCCATCAAAGCTCATGTCATTGACAGAAAGTCTGTATTCACCACATTCCCAGTTATTTTGTACCTTTTCTACTACTGTGTATCCCCCTGTTCAATACGCACCTTATTAGAGCAGTGATGTGAAAGAGAAATGCACAATGTGAAAGCTGTTATAGCTTTGCACAATAAAGAAATGTCTCAATAAAACAAATGATGCAAATTAGGAACTCATTCATACATTTTTACCGCTGAATTACACAGTAAATTTCACACAGTTGTTTGAGAGTAATGACTGTCTTTTGAGGATTGTGCCACAGCCGCTTAGTAGCAATGATTTTCTTTAATAGTTTTGTTCCCATACAGCAAACAAACTGTGTCTTTGTGAGTACTTTTGTCAATATTTGGTCTGGCTTTTGATGTCATAGTCTGAGTTTGATTTGCGCGATTCTACCGGGTGGTTGTGGTGGAGTAGATGATTTGCTTTTCAGACATGTGTATTTGAATCTTCACAAAAGACAAGCACGTCACCACTGTGATTTTTCTCTTTGTTTAGTTGACTCAGGTGGCTTTGTCACTGTGCTGTATCCCTGAGCCAAGGCCCTTTACAGAATCTGAATGAAATTTACATACTTTACAGAGGACACGCTGAGCACAAAGGCCGTATGTTTGTGTGTGTTTTACTAATGTGAGGCCTATAATGAACTGCTGTTGAGCGTGGAAACTTTGTCTTCATTGTACAGACTACTACCTAAGGCTCACATAGACATCACTTTAAATGTTATCCCTGCATTATTCTAACAGTCTGTCCATGGAGACGCTAGCACACAATAATTAAACAGGGAGTGGAACATCAAAGCCTATACAGCCGTTCCATCTATAATGGACTTTGTAAGGGCCTTTTGTAGACTAATCTAAGCTTTGAAGTGCAGTCTAAATAGTCTAGCTTTATCATTTGATTTTCTGTGTCAAGCTTTTAATATATGTTAGATAGATAGATGGATAGATTGAGAAATTGATACAAATTGTGCAAAAGGCTCACATAGGCAGTAACTGACAGTCCAGCAGCTTAATGACATTTATTAGTAATAATTCATATTTTGAAGTTATTACTGTTAGTACTGTATAATGCAGCAGGAAGATGGACACTGCAGTAAGTCATGATGGATATGTTCCCGCTGTGTTCAGCTTAGCCAGACTGACAAGTCAGACAGTTCATACCTTGCCCTTTGAGGCTAGTGCAGACTGAGGAACTGGTCTGAGTGGAAGTGAAAGGTTATCATCCTGTCAGGAGGCTGTAGACATCAGATACAGTGTGGCACTGGATGCTTGGCATAAGCGTTTGTCAGAAACCCCCCACACAGAACGACAGATAAAAACCAGATTTCACCAAGAATTCTGACTCACAAAGAGATATCTGCCTGTCTGTAGCAGTGTTGTCTCAGCTTTGAACGTTGGTGCTATGAAGCAGTGGTTCTGCATCATTTTTTTTTTCTGCACCCTTGGGCTTTGGCTGTGGCCCAGGATCACTCTCAGATTTCATTCATGCATGTCTTGGACCCTTTCACACTACATGAGCCCACCGAGACTGGCCAAATCAAACGCGTCTGAAAAAAGCTGGTCAGGCTCCCACTGGTCTAGAGTCGTTAGGAGGGCCAGAGTCTCCAGTCCTGAGCTCATTCACACAGCAGGATAATGCGCAATAACTGTCAGGCCCAAGTCATTTTTATTCTGCACACATGCATTGGCAAATAAAACCATAACATTAGCGAGTTTATTCTCAACAGCATCTTGAATCTATTTCATCTACAAATGACTCATAGTTACAGTAAAGAACATCATCTTGGGTGTCTTTCTGTAGTTATGAGACTGAGCACATATCTGCAAGGTAAGTATTATGTTCTCAGGAGCATGCTGTACAGTATGTTTTTCATTTGTCACCATTTTTGTACCTTTTAGCTGAGCGGAGGTCTATTTTGGTGCTGGCAATATGCTGAATTTACACTGCTGGATATTAAACAAGAAGGAAAAAAAGGCAATAGCACTGATGTGTTACATTCTCTGTCATGTGTGTTAAAAAAAATGTTCGAAACAGTTCAAAAAACATACTACCTCACAACCCAATACTGATTTGCACTAAAAACAAATCACTTCTTCCTTGTCCAATGGCTTAACTTTCATTGAAGTTCATTTCCAAATTCTTTAGATATCCTGCTCACCGGCAACACACAAACTGGTCTGCAAACATAACGTCATTAGCAGCAGAAATAATATTGAACACCCCGCAATCTATGTGACTTCAGTTTCTTGTGTTATGATCACACGAGCGGCTGGCCTGATATACTGTCAGCCGAGCGCCTCGTTCAGTACACGAAAACTTGGAACAGAGTGGAGTTCAACCCGATTTGGGACACAAGAGAAAATATTTTGGGTTATGTCACACATATTTAAAAACTGAAACATGGTGACATGACCCCTGAAAGCTTTTAACACACCCCCAAAGTGCCTAAAATAACATGTGGTCCCAATTATCTGTTAGGTAATACAACAAAGCAGCAGCAGCAGCTGGTGAAGTCATACCCACTGATGCGTGTGCACGCACACACACACACACGCAGAGCTTATTCCCAACACGGCATACATCATTATTGTCCTCTTTTACCATTTGGCTCAGCTCATCTAGCCCACCATTTGCTCAGCGTTTGTACACACACAGACATGCAGGGTGCAGCCAAAGGCCCTGCTGAGTGACCCTTAATGTGTATTACATAAGAGCTGAGGTCCAATTAACTGTGCGCTCCCCACCCTACATATGGATCCAAGTAGCAGTACGAGCCAATATATTGTGTAGGGGCCACTGAGACTGAGGGGAGCTTTGGCTTTTGCAGCTCTGTAATATTTTTACTCTGTCTTGTTTTCTCACTTCTCCAGAATCTTTAGTTTCTTTTCTCTATCACTTATTCAGTTGACTCACTCACACTCTGTATCTCTCTCCTTTTTGATTCTCTCTCTCTCTTTCTGTGTCAACGTTTCTTTCACACAGACACACACAAACAGCTGTCTGTACCCCCTGCACCACAGCAATGAAGTATAGCGTCACTGCAGTGCAATAATGAATCTCTGCCGCCACACTCTGCTGCCTCAGGACTGACACCGACTGTCAAGGACGGTGCTGATGAGACTTTTTTTTTTTCTATGCGGTTACAAAAGCAACATTTGAAGGTTTTGTTGTGTTCTGAATCTTTAAAAGATTGGACAAACTGTGACAGCGACTGATGAAAAGATGAAAGGAGTTGCTTCCTACCCTTCTTGTGACCGTCTGCAGGGATATCATGTGATATGACACGGCTGGCAAAGGTCACAGGATCACAAGATTGAAACATACTGTTTGTATGGTCAGATTACTTTTTACAGCTCTCACACACCTGGAGCCAGATACCTAAAACTCTGTGTAGATTCATGACTAAAACTGTGTGTACGCACAAAGCCAGAAATATGCATACGCATAATTCTCATCGGATTTATAAAGCTGTGTGTACACATGGTTCTGTTTTATACATCGCAGTCATTGTGAAACTGGGCGCACTTGCATGAGCCTCATTTCCACTCCCACATGAGCCATAAATGGATGAAGACACGCTGTGAACCAGCTGTTTTCATATCAACATGATGCCTGCTCCACCGGTCTGTACACCTGTCAGTGAAACAAACAGGAAATAAAAAGTGCCATTTCACCGATTGTGTTGCACCAGCGAGGTCGTCCAACAGCCAGAACAGCTGTCATTACGCATGGCTGTTAGGCACGGCTGTGCGGGTCTTTATAGCGTCCGTATCGTTAATTCATCACATGGACCTGTAGACCATGTCAGCAGTGATGTGTCAGAAATGTAATCGATGATTAGTTTATAGCGCTCATATCGAAACCGACTTTACAAGGTGTGACACAACTAAGGATAAAATACAAAGAATATTAACAGCAAAGTAAAATGTTGACTCCTATGTAAATCAAAAGATTGATAAAATTAATCAAAGTAATTAATCAATATTACCTTAATAAATGTGCCTTTGATTGGCATTTTACAAATCTCTGTGCAAACACAAAAAACAATCATACAATCAGTGCAGTCGTTTATCAACCTAAACAAACAATATTTTACTAAAAGATTCCATCTCTCACCTTATATTTCATCTCCACCTCATCACTTCACCCTCAGATCACGTTAGAAAAACACGTGTACATCTGGTCTGAAGAATGTGTGAGGTGCGCACGTTCTCACCACATATTCTGCTTTTATAAATACCAGACCTGTGAATATTTATCAACACTAAGCCTTGTGCACAAGAATGTCATATAAGGTATCACATTGTAGTGTATAGCAGGGTGGATAACCTGACAAGACATACAGAAGAAATCATATTATAGTGGATTAAGAGGAGAAATCAAATGTTAAAATCAAATTACAAGTTGCTATAACAAGGAGCAAGGCTAAAATGTAGACCATGAGTTTATGGATCCTCCCCCCCCGGACTCTCAGGATCCTCTTTTTGCAGTGATGTTCAGTTTACATGTTTCTTAGACCATTAATCTCTGTCTTGCACCTGTCACCCAAAGTATACAGGTTTGAAATACATCTACTGTTTTAAAAAGAGAAGTGGTTCAGTTCAGTATTGCTAAAGCAGACTATTCACTACCCATTAGAACTTTTAGTAAAAGTTGTTGCTTTTGTTTTCTTCTGTTTGCAGTTCAGAGTGCCTGTATAAAGGACAAACGACTGCTAAGCGGCGGCTGTGTTGGTCTGTTGTATCTACTGTAGTCAGAGGAGGCTGGGGATGAGAAATGCCTGTGAGAAGAAAGAGGGCCGGTGTTCAGTTGTTCTCTTTGTGACCTGACCTGTCTGTCCATTGTCTCCCTGCTGTACAGCATTTCCTTTTACAGAATACAATACAGGTCATGCTACTCTTTGTTTGTTTGGAATAATAAGTAATTCGATTTTCTCAATATTATTTTAACAGCCTATAAAATCTACAATATTTTGGAGGCAAGAGGGACTTGACATGACAGCAGCAGACTAACCTAATACATTCTGGAAGTTGACTCATCAGAATAATTTGCCTTATAAATCTCTTCCTGCACTGTTTTAACATCCATGCTATGCATTTATGCGTCAGCTGTGACCCAGATGCACACAGGCAGAGCAGGTTCATCAGGCCAAGAATTGAATGAGTCTGCTATTAGAACAAGAAGGGCAAGGTGGTGCAATAACGAACACCAAGCAGAGGGCAAACTGTTTCATCTCCTCGTGTGGAGACATGCCTTTTTACGTTTACGGGCTGTTCCTCTGTCATTTCCACTCAACACTAGTAGCACACCTGCCTCCTTGTCTTCCCACACCTGCTGTTTAAACATGGAGTATTCCCTGTCCCAGATTAGTGAGTACATGGACGTATACGTGTCCCAGGAAAACGAGAGAGATTGTATATGGGGCATGAAGTTATACATGCATAATGTATGTATGTTATGTTCCAAAAAGGCATTCCAAATCAATCCAAATTCATTCCCTTACTTCACTTACTTACTTAAGTTCATTCTGTGGTTTAACAAGTCACATTTGGCAAAGTTGCCAAAGAGTATTCGTTTCAAAATGCAGCATTTGTTATATACTGTAGTATGAAAATGGGATTATGCTAACAAAAATCATCCAACACCAAAATGTATCTTTACAAAATGTTTTAATCCGCAGTGGGAATATTACTTCTATAGAGTCTCAAACCCAAGAACAGATTATCAGCTAGTGCTTCTTGCAGCGCGTGTTGTTACTGTACACAGGCTGCTTCTGCTAACAGGTCCGCCTTTGGCTGTCTTATCTGGCTGTTAAGAGGGTTCCCTGTTGCTCCAAGGTTAAGTCCTCCTATTGCAACTGCGCAGGCTGAGTAGTCGGCAAACATTTGAACTGAAGGCGTTGTAGCCCAGGCTATTCTTTGCTTTCTGCTTTTTGTTTTCAATCTTGAAAAGTATTTTTTATTGCTCGCTTGCTGTGTATTGCTTGTCTGAAGGTGTTGAGGCTACTGCTACAACTCATCCACACGTCTTCAACTTTAGAAATGATGGACATTTTCACGATAGAAGATTAATAATTTTTGTCAAGGTACAGTAAATCATGCTGCAGATTATATGGCTATGGAAAGTTCTTTTATTGTAGTACAGTGTGCTAACAATAGCCCATCTCTAGCTCAGTAGATGGTAAACAGCTGGTTTCATGCACTTACCTAAGACAATGGTAGGGCTCTCTAGGGGGACTCCCATTCACACACACAAACACTTATACAAATATACATGTACACAGCCCCCCACCGCCCAGCCCCCTCCTGGCCACAGTATCTTTGACCTGCACGTTTCTGTACATCCCCATCTAGTGACAGGAAGACGCAGAAAGGAGATGATTGTGCAACTTGTCCCAGGCTCGGCTAAACATCACAACAGCCTCTCATGTTACCAGCCCACAGACAACTAAGTTCCCGCTGAGTGCCAGTAAATTTGACGACACTAAACAGAACCACATGACTAGAGCAACAGAGCGTCTGTGTTTGTGTGTTTGTGTGTTTGTGTGCGCGTGTTGATGGTGTGGTTACAGTTGCTAGCAGAGCTCATTGGACAACCTGCCTTGTGATGCAAGAGTAGTCCATAGGAAGGTGAGACGAAGTAAAGTAGCGTGACGACTGGAGGGCAGGTGCTGGTGTGTTTGTTTCATATGTGATGTAATCAGTTTAGCTCTGGGCAGAACACCTGTGGAGTCTAGTCTAATTGTAAAATTTCTCATTAATTATTGTGGAAAATATGTAGCATACACCTTCCAAAAGTCTATTTAAAACATTTAAAGTACTGTAGCATTTCGGAATGAACTGCGTAAATGACTACAGCTGAAATGAGTCATGAAAGGATTGTTTTCATTGAGTTAGGACATGTAAACAGAGGAAAGTAACCATAGATTCAAGCAGCAATAAAGTGATTGAGTTCCTGTCTCCAAATGTTGCAGTGAAGAACAAAGGAAATTCATTCACACAAAACAATTCATTTTTTTAAGTTTGCAGTTGCAGTGTTTATAAAGTTCTCCTTACGCTACACTTTTACTTTTTAATGTAAAAAATGTAAAAAGCTATAGCTATAGACATTCCTATATTGTTACTGTTATATTCTGTCTAAAACCTTGAGCCCTTATGTCTGACTTCAATGTAAAACTATTGTAAGAGATATCACTGTGCAGTATGTAGAGGAAACTCAGCTTTTACTAATTGTTCACCTAGACTAAGGCTGATCTCTGCATGTGATATTACAGGAGTATTTATTTCATAATGCGATCAAATGCACTGCTTCCATGTGTTGCAGCGTTAATTAAATTTTGAGATGTTTTGTAAGATACGTAAACACGAGTGATGCATAAAATGCTGAGAAGAGGAAATATGAGGCTTGTTTGCACGCAGCACCACATTTGACATGGTGCATGTGAACTGGTTAAGCTACACTACATTTATTTACAAATTCTTATAGTTTAGACTTACATGCGCAATGCTCAGTCTTAATATTTCAGCACATGTAGGATCTGTAGCACATTCAACTACGGTTGCCCCAGAACCTCCAGAGACCTAAAACACAATCGTACTTTGAGGATTACAACAATGAGCTGGAAAGTTTGGGAACACTGAGCCAAAGGTGTGTTATATAACAGCACTCTATATAGTGGCCTATTTCCAAGTTAAACTCCTTTATTGATAACAGCCAAAACATAAAGCAGGGCTTCCACAAACATCAGTATAAAGTTTAGCTCCACTGCAGAGATGTCATTTGCTGCAGATGTTTTAGTTTATCTTTTTTAGGCCACTTGGCACAAGCTGGTACAAATAGGATGAGGTGCTCTAGTTTTACAGTGTTTTTCAAATAATTGTCAGCTTACATAGGGCTCTAGTCTAGACATCGGCCTGCCAGTAGAATATAAAATGTTTAATAGGCTATAAAATCAGCCAAAACATGCTGCCCATCTCACAGCATGACGTATGTCAGTTTATGCTTTATATCTTACTAACTTCATGTCAAAGGTTTGTTTCTCCCCCATACTTTCTTGACAAGACAGGCTCCGGTATATCTCCGCTTATCCTAGATACTAGAAGCCTGCTGCTGCGGCAGCTCCGTCTGGATAACCTCGGCCTGTTTCTCATTTGTTCTCGCTCCTTATGTAACACAACCGCAAGGTTTTTGTGTTGAGAGAAAAGGGTGGACAGGAGACAAGTGAAGTCCCCTCAATGAGCTGACTGCCAAACCAAAAGCCCATATAGGTTTAATTGACTCTTTATTACATTAGCTTGCAGGGCACATCATCTGTAGACCCTGTTGTATCAGGACACTCTGTTGGACAGCAGTTGATTCTAACAATATTAACCTATTATTAGGATTATTAAAATGTATTACTCTATAGTCTTGATTTACAGTGTTATCCATAATGCAACCATGTGGTGCCAGGACTATTCAGCTTTTAACCAAACATTACAGCCAGTCAGTACGCTGATAAGCACACCTTCAGCCAGAGAGCAGGAACTAACCAGTGTAATCACCAGCTGGAGTAAATACCTATGTGCTGCCCGGTTGCCAGCACTTTGTATACAAACCGTGTCGCTGCAGAAGCGCCGGTACTGTAGGCGGTCGTACTTCCCTCTTGTCCTCATTGGCTCCCTGCGTTTCCCAAAAACACGTGTCTCCAACTCCTCCCTCCTATGACTTCTCCGGTGAGAGTTTGACCGAAGTCATATGTCTCAGTACTGTACGTGGTTAAGGTTATACAGTCTCTTCAAACGGGGATAAGTCATGTTTAAAACCAGGACGGAAAGTTGTTCAATATGGGACTGGCTTTCTCTTTCTTGAGAAATCTTGGACATCCAGTGTTTTCTGTCGGGAGGAGGAACACAATGTGCCAGACTTAGTATCCCTGCTCCTTTTATTACAACAAATCGCACTTAGGAAACATCTGTTTTCTTGCGCTGCCCCTTTCGCGGAATATTTCGTCATTTGCTAGTGTTTTGCCACCTTTTTTACACCTAAGGGAAGTGGGTGTTTGCCTCCTTGCAATGACGGAGCACATGACTGTGGGAGAGGAGTAAAAGTTTTCCCTCGGACCATTAACACCTGACACCCTCCACCATCTGCGCTCCCCTCGCCGGCATGACCCTGGACGCGGTGTCCGGCTCCGACAGCTCGTCGGCGGTCAGCTTCTGCTCCTGCTGCGGGGCCAAGATGGTGCCTTACTTCAGCGACGACGCGGTGGTGTCAAAGAATCAGATCAACCAGCTGTAAGTCCTTAAAAAAATGGAAAATTATGGAGGGTAGATACAGTTTGCAATAGACTGAAGTTTGGGGATATTAAAACACATCTTAATAAATCAATAGGATAGGAACAGACATCAAGGTGCCATGAAGCACCAGAGTCCCATTCAAACTAAATGCTACTTACACTGATGACCACAACTTCACTGGTAAAGGAGAAATTAAACTGAAATAACTGGAATTGAATTGTTGTATTGTGGATTTGCATTCAGATTGTTAATACTGCATTTAAGTATGGACTAAATCGTTATGGCATTGAGTCTACATATTTGGGGAAGGTAGAAATAACGTGACACACATTGTCAGTAACTCTGACTGTGAGTAAGCTGTTGCATTTGAAACAGTTTTGCAACATCAGTGTTGAATGTATTTGCTGGTGACGTAGCAGGATCTTACTCATCTGGGGTGCTAGTTTTGACCGTACTAAGACATGATGGCTCCACACTTAGTGTGAATCATCCTACCTGCTTCACAGGTCCAGACAGACATACAAGCAAAGTCACCAGATTATCATATCAGAGATTTTGTGGGCCATTTTTCGTCCCTCCCTGTTTCGTTCGTCCAAGGATGTTTGTTTGAACGTGTGTTTGGAGTGATGGTGGTAGTTTGACATTTAAAGCCTTTTTTGAATGAAATTCTGAATATGCCTTCAAGAAAATAACCTAAATAAGCCCAAAGAAGAAGAAAAAAGCCAAAATGTTTCTATATTTTTGTATAGAACGTATCAACAACTAAAGCTGATGTCTGAGGTCTCTGACTGAGCACAGGATAATATTTCCTAGAGACAGACGACCACATTGGCCTGCATCCACTTGGCTTCTGACACATGTAAAAAACATTTAAAAAAAACCCAACAGGAAACAAACAACTCATCTTTTCAACTCACTTTTTTTAATATTTACCTTGTAACCCAGTACCAGGCCGCACTGGAAATGTTTCTATGATTGGCCACTGATCAGATAGCAACTTCTGACCTAAAAATACAAAACCTCTGCAATTAATTTTAGCCCCCCTGCCCCCACAGGTCAGTAGACTGGACTGAATATTTTATGTGCTCTGGCTTCATTAATACTAATGTAGTAAAAAGTCTTGGTTGCAATGCGAGCGATTTGCCATTAATGAATCTTACAGTGATCTTGTGATCTACAGTGTCCGCAGACATCAAGGCAAAGTGAGGTAAAGGCTTCTTTTTGCTGCTTTGTGAGATGTAAAAGGATTTCGTTGACTTGCACATGCGTTGAAGACTTGTCTGCCCTTCAGGAAAGATCAAAGGCTAGTCTGCTCCAGTGTTTCCAAACTGGCTCAGATAAGCTTAGCAAATTTGGACCAAAAATCAATTGCAACTGGATTAAAAGATGATGAAATCAAAATTACACAATTTTCCACACAATCAATGTATTCATTTCCAGTGTCCGTGTTTTGCCGTTGTGTTTTGTAACATTTTCGTGCGGGCTGTAATTGGTTGTGCCCTGTGTGGGAATTGGCCTCCCGTCATGGTTTTCAAGAAAGTCAAGGGCAGCTTGCATCTTGTTGTTTTTCAGCTGTTTTACACATGATTGTGCCGTGCGGTGAGGTTATTGAGTAAAGTGAACATTTAGTCCTTATTATGGCTGCTATTAAACTTTTTTTTTTTTAAATGCAAGTTTGCACAAGGAAGGTTTATGAGAAGAAGTTACAGCAAGAGAGGGACAGTGCATACTGGCAGGCACGTGTGTGTAGTAAATAGCAGCTGGGAATCTTCTGACTTCCTGGTTTTTCGTTGGCCATATTGCATGATGGTAATTGTTTTTATCACCACTCTTGTTCAATAGCTCAGAATAGAGAAGAGTCCTCATCACAACACGGGGGGATGTTTAGTGTCTTTTGATTTATAGCACCTACAGTACAGTAGTGTGTTTAATGTTTATGTACATGTGGCTGTTTGTTTGTAGTGTGTGCGCCAGAATGTCAGCAGGGCTCTTAATGTATAACCAGGGTTTGAATGAGTAATTACAAGCTTGGAGTCTGTCGACAGAGTTAAGTGTTACCTGTGGTTAAGTGGCATCTAAAACACCATTGTTATCCCGCCAATTTTAGAAAATACCGGTAAACCCCTCTCTTCCGCCGCGCTTTTTTTATGTGTGTGTGTGTGTGTGTGTGTGTGTGTCGTGTACCTGTTTTCCCAAAGAAAACAGAGAGGGGGTGAAACGTGACAAACTGAGGTGTGACTTTTCGTGAGAGACTTCAGCAGCTGAACAGAGATCCGGGCAGCTGGATGTAGGTCACCACTTACGCATTTGTGTGTATGTCTGTGTGCGTGTGATCCATCTAAAATCAAATAAACTACCTAATTGTTATAAGTTAAGTTATAATTAGCTTCAATAAGTGACGTGACCCAGTGTAGCACAGCTGCTCCAATTTGTTGCCTTGCAAACAGATGTGTGTCCTCGAGGTTCCACATGTTATAAAGTACAGTTAATTTTTGAGCTATCAAACTGTGAACTGGACCAATTATCCTGCCACTGTTTGTGCTTTTGCCCCTTTATTTTATACCAGCGGAGCTACATTTGGCCTCATTTGACCAACAAAAAATTATATTTTACTGAGCTTCCTGAAGTCTGTTTGTTTGTCTGTATTTTGTCAAAACTGTAAGCTAAAATCAGAACGGCACCTCATGCCTGGTCAGGTATGTGGAGTTCACTGAGGTCTGCTATCTGGGTTTCCAAAGAATATGGCATGAAGCTAGTGGTCATCAGTCACACACACAAACAGATGACAGTGGGTCTGGGCAGGTCGTGTTAGCTGGCGTCTGTGCCAGTTGATGAAAGTCTATCTTTAGTATGACCTGGTATCTTCCTTTCTCTTTATCAGTCCTGACCCTGTTCTGCTCTGACTGCCTTCATCTGCTGCAAACACTCTGCGCTGGAATTGTAATGAATCTTAAACCTTTTTGTGGGGGAATTTGCAGAGAAAGATGACGTGCAATAGAGTTTCCTGCACAGACACAACTGTAGGATGCTGCATTTTGAATGCCTCCACTGAGCCATCATGACGCCTCATGAACTTGACTTTTCTTTCTCCTCTTCCGCCTGTCACTGTCTTCTACTTGTGACACATTTTCCATGACCGCCCCTCCAAGCAGCAAAGCCTAATGTGCACCTGTGGACACACACACACACCAGCTAACTCCCTGTCTTTCCCATGGGCTGTATCTGTCTCGGGTGCGAGCTCATAAGGCCTTAGCAGGGCCTGCCCTGCATACAGCCAGGCCCTATATTTATCCCACTCTCCTCCTGAGAGTGACTAATATGGGCACAGACAGAAGGGGGGGTCACCCACTTATCTGCCCACTATGTGGAGTGGTCCTTACATAGTGATGATTGTGTCCGTGACTGTTGCCCTAACAAGTACCTACCGCTTCAATTCTGCCAATGGCCTGGGATGGCTATATGCCAAAAAGATGACCCACCCTACTCTCTGCTGCACACTCTGACTGGCTCCTCTTTCTTTATCTCACATCCTACAAAGCCAATCCATCATTCACACTGTGTGAAGTCAATTTTAATAAAACTTGTTGCTTTTTCCATTTCCCAACTTGCTTTATCCATCTGGGTTAATATTTTTGCCCTTTAATCAGCGATTCTGACACCTTTGTGGTTGTTCCTCAACAGTTTTTCTTCTGTCTGTGAGATGTAATGTACATACCGACAGACAGGGAAGTGTTGTTGTTAGTCTGTCTTGGAGACTAACATATTGCAACATATTTATCAGTTCAGTCTACAGGCAGCTGTATCATGTAAATTGGCAACTTTGAAATCACAAAAGGGGTCTCATAGATGCTGAGATTTGCAGACTGTAAATATACTTTTTGTGTGTGGAGTCAGTGGCTGGTGATATGTGTGTGTGTGTGTGTGTGTGTGTGTGTGTGTGTGTGTGTGTGTGTGTGTGTGTGTGTGTGTGTGTGAGTGTGTGAGTGAGGGTATGTTTTGTCTCCACTTAGCTATGTCTGTCTTTTTCTTTTTTGTAATTCAAGTTTTTATTGCTTTTATCTTTGGCGCATGACGGTACAACATTTCACATTGTGAGACATTTCTTGTTGCTTACAGTACACGTAGCATCCGTGTCTGTCTTTTTCATCTTATGAAAAGTGCGGTACAAATTAAATAGTAGTAGTATTACTAGTGCCCTAGGACCCTCGAGTTGTTCATTTGCAATAACCTGAGCACAGGCTTCAGAGTTAAACTTGTGCAGTGGGCTATCGCTATCACTATGTCAAAAAGAAGTTTCTATGTACAGTAAGTCGGCCGAGCTCTTCTGAATGCAGTCTATCAATAGCTGAGACTTTAAAGGACTACTGTATTTTTAGCAACTGGAGTTGAGTCGTTCACAGCCCCCCACCTCTCCAATCCTCAGGCTTAGATTCCACTTTCTCAGTATGTCTGTGTGCAGGTGTAAACGTGCGTTTGCGTGCATGCACGTGCGTGGCCTCCCATGCGTGATTCTCAGAGTGTGTGAGTGTTATATTACAGATGACATTGTACAGTAGCATTGCTATACATGGTCATTGCCAAGTACATTAGTGTGTGTATATGTGTGTGTGTGTGAGCACAGTGGGACATGATACAGCAGGAATTGGGGATAGTGACGGGAGAGAAAAGTAGGGCAAGAGCTAAAGTTGTGAGAAATGCTGAAAAGAGGAAACGGGGGGGGGGGGGTTGTGTAGTGAGAGGAAACAGCTGGGTCAAGGGTGGGAGGGTTATGGGAAATTAGCTCAGCACAAGCCAGGCTACAGTTTTGTTTTTTCTCTCGTCCCTGTCGTCTGTCTGTCCTGATTGTGTACTGTACATACACGGCCTCAGCAAAACTCAGGAAGGGCAGTCGGTTGGCTAGAAGGATGAAGAGATGAAGTTACAGGGAAAAATGGGATGACAGGAAGCCTAAATGGCAGGCAGCGCTGGCCTTTTCTTGCCTCGAGAGTGAAACTGAAGAAGTGTAGAACCTGATGAACTGTAGAAGTTGGGTTCACTGAGTGTAGACTTGGATGAACGTCCTATTATTATCCAGGACAGTGGTTAACCATCAGAATAAGCACATTAACTAATTGTCTGCGAAATTTCAAAAGACACACGTGGCTTTTGATGTCATCACCTGCCTTTAATGATTCCAGTGAAATTCAGTGTTTGAGTGTGCAGTCGTCAGTTCCTTCTTGTCTCAGTTTCTGTCCCCAGAGGCTATGAAACCACCCTTATTCAAGTTTAGCAGATCAGGTTAGCCAACTCCCTGGATCAGTGTCTCCTCTACTAAGACTTTATAATGCAATATTTGTTCCATTTTATTTTAAAATTTAACTGCTTTGAGCCTTTACTTTCACTGATATTTACTACATTTGACTTTAAAATCATATTAATGTATTTCTGTTTAACATATTGGATGTGAAAAAGGAAAAAGAACAGTCAGCAGATAATTATAACTACAATAGAAATGCTATAAAAGTAAAGTAAAAAGGGGTTTCTCTCTCTGTTTAACTTTAAGACCCAGGTTAGGCTGGTTGTAGTGACTGTGGCTGCACACGCTGTTCCTAGATGGGTTGAGTTCCTGCCAGCTTGCACTGTGATTTTAATTTTGGCACAACCTGCAGAGCCAATACTTGATGTATCCCTCCTTGGTCTGCAAGTGCTACTTCAAATCCTGCTTATGTTTTTTCTAAATGCATGATTTTCTCTAGCAGTAGTACTCTGTTGTGCTCTCTGTGTGTGCTGTATTCACTGACTGAATGCAGGAGGACTATCACCCAAGTGCACGTTGTGTAAGTGGCGGACCTCTTGCTCAGCATCATTAAGGTTATGGTTTACTTAGTGGTGCCATGCCTGTCATTTGACACGGTCATAAGTGGCTGCAGAAGTAGGTCTTTCAACCTGTTTTATTAGTGTCTTGTGTGACTTAGGTTAGTGTGCCACATAACAAAAACCTAGTCATTCACACACATGCGAGCACACTGGAGATGCTCACACACACACACACACACACACACTTAGTGTTTGGTATCCAGTTGAAAGACTGACCTCAGTTTATAATGTGCCCTCCTCCTCAGTGCAGTGACTTCAGTCACAGTTAATAAGATTAAGTGTTCCAGAGAGGAACAGAACCCTGTTTAATACGACCTGCTTTGGTGCGGAGCTGCGTGTGCTGGCCAGCTCTTATCTCTGCTCAAACATTGCAGAGGAGGGGACTGTCTTCCCTCTCGGACCCCCGGTCTCCTCCCAATCCCCCATCCCTCCCTACTGGCAGCTGTTAGAGTGAGTAAGTCTGTGTGTGTAATCCAGCTGTGTGGAGGAGCAGAGAACATTGTGTTCTGAGTTCACATTGGGGCTTGGATCTTGTTTTGCATGCATCGGTCTGTCAGCTCTGATTTGGGGAGCCTGCAGCCCAGAGGCCAGCTGAATGGAGCATTGTGACACTGACATAAGCCCATGACAACACTTATCTGTTCCCTGTCCCCATCCTCTGCTTATTATGAGAGGCTGGGGTCAGCATGTGCAAGGAAGTGATTACAAATGAAGTATATTTTTATGACATAAGTTAGACGAATGACGAAAGAAAGAAGATGTGATTAAATAATTTGGTCCTTGCGTTTGAGGCTTCTATTCATGTCTTTTTCTTTTCTTTTCTCTTCTAGTATCAGTGAGAGTTTCCTCACGGTGAAAGGTGCAGCCCTTTTTCTTCCCAGGGGAAATAGCCCCACGCCTAACTCTGCACCTCGCATCAGCCAGCGCAGGAACAAGCACACAGGTAAAGACTTGAACATACACACACACACACACACACAGACACACACACAAATGACAGCTGCAGCATCTCCTACCAACCTCCTTCCACCTTGTTTGACTTTCAGCCCCAGAAATGAACCCTTAGAAGAACTTGAGATTAAATAGCAGTGTTGTGTTGAGTGTTTTCAAATGGACATTCCTCTGCAGCATCATGGGTAACAGCTGGTGTTAACTTAACAGAGGCTGTTTCACAACAAGGCAGATAAGCTAAGTCAGTTCGCTGCTGCATGCAATGTGTTGGTCTGCTAGGATATTTTAAAAAAAAACAACTTTCAAAGAACATGTGCTTAAAATATGTGGAATTGTTTGGATGACGAAAATGAAGTTTGAAAATCACAGAAATGTGCTACTGCTTGTGGATAAAGACAGACTTTGTAGATGGAGTTGTTCAACTTTGTGATACAAAAAGGGCTGATGACTAACTATAAATAGCCTCAGAAACTGTGTTTTTAAAAAAAGTAAGGGAGACAATGCACTGGAAACTTGCCACAGGGGAAATGATACCGTATCTCGGGTCTTATGTCAGACTTTAAATGCTCAGAATGTGATTGTTGTCAGGAGAAACTGAGACTAAATGAGGATGTTCAAATGTTTTCTGTCTAGGTGACCTCCAGAAACATCTTCAGACTATGTTCACTGTGCTGCGGCCGGAGGACACCATCCGACTGGTGAGTCACACACAAACACACACTGACATTTCTTTACGGTACTGACCTCATGGCACACTGTACTAACACACCCCTGGACAGTCTTTACCCTTCCTTTGAATACCTAAACAAAACAAAAAAATACAGTAAACGCAGTGTTTGAAGTAATAAGCACTCTTACCATGTTTCTGGGGTACCTGCAATATATTAATACTGTAAAACTGTGTCTTTATATGTGCTATAAGGAAAAATGATTGTGTATTATTAACTTAATTTATTTACTATAAGTAAATAAATTACATTTGGAAATATATTTCTACATTTTGATGCCTTCAGAAACAAGGTTTTCCCCTCTTTGCTCATTTCTCCTTTCCCCCTCTTTCTCTGTCTCCCCTCGCTGTGTTTTCTTGCAGGCTGTTCGTCTGGAGAGCTCCTACCCTCAGGTAACCCGCTACATGGTGGTGGTCTCCACCAATGGTAGGCAGGACACAGAGGAGAGCATCGTGCTTGGCATGGACTTCGTTTCCTCTGATAGGTCAGTGCCACGGCAACAGCACACCACTCTGTCTTTTAGTGTGATTTTTAACTCTCATTATATCCAACACTTGTAACCCAAATTCAGGAGAGATGGCTTGTTAAGGCGAGTGTGAAACGTAACAAATGGGCAGCTTGATTGAAGAGCTTTCTTAGTCACTGCAAACTAAGGGAGCTTTCTTGGCTCTGTACCAAAAGCATCCCTCGTTGTCCTCCTGAAAAAATATACCTTCACTTGTTTTATTCCTGCATTTGTATTGTTTCTAACAATACAAGTTAGAAACAATACAGTACAGAGTAGTGCAATATACTTAGTTTAATCATAATCAGAAAAAAACACACAGTCAAATCAGTGTTTCTTGTTTTGTTATGCTGTTGTTTAACGTGTTGATTTTCCTGCCAGCTGCTGCACAGTGGGTCTGGTTCTACCTCTGTGGAGTGACACTTTGATCCACTTGGATGGAGACGGGTAAGACACCACACCTACGTTCTGTTTCCTCTTACTGCTCCCTGGGGCGACTGCTCTGCTGACTTGTTTACATTTGGGGTTGTTATTTAGGTGTAAGTAATTTAGTTGCTGTTGTGAGATAGCTATAAACTGCCTCTCTCTCTCTCTCTCCCTCTCCACAGTGGTTTCAGCGTGTCGACGGTGAACAGGGTTCATGTTTTCAAGCCGGTTTCAGTCCAGGCCATGTGGTGAGAAGCCTTTTATTCTACTCAACAAATATCAGAACAATAATTTGCAGCTACATGAAGCTGCGTTAAGGTTGCAGGCTTAAAAAAACTGTATTGATTTGTACTCCGCCTTTGACTTTGACCTCCAGCCTCTTCTGTTGTCTCCGTTTCTTTTTTTCCCTCATTATCTCTCTGCTTACCAGTCTCTCTCTTTTTTTTTATCTCTCCTGGTTTCAAATGCTAGTGCTGCCTCTTCATTTCCGCACTTGTTGCCTTAATTTCCTCATTTTCTTGTCCCTTTGTTACTTTGCTCTTCCTCTGATCTCCTTCTGCCTTCAACATCCTCTGATACCTTAATTAATCTATAGTTATATCTCAGGATTATGTCTCTTTATCGCCTTTATAATGATTCCCCTCTCCTCTTCTCACCTCCTTTGTCTCTCTCACTGATTATTCAACTCATCTACCTTGTTTTGCTATCAGTTTTTCTTTCTTTGTCTATTGTCACAGCATCTCTCTCAGTCAGGCATTTAATAAACACTGTCATATTCAGTACAAATGTTACTCGCTACTTTTTTCTTTTCTTTTTTGCTCCTCAAAACAACCTCTCAAGTGTGAATCCTCTTTCTTGTCACTGTCTGCTCAGGTCAGCCCTCCAGTCGCTCCACAAAGCGTGTGATGTGGCTCGCTGCCATAACCACTACCCAGGCAGCCTGTTCCTGACCTGGGTCAGCTACTACCAGAGCAGGATCTCATCCAACCAGTTCTGCATCAACGAGTGGAACGCCATGCAGGACGTCGAGTCGCACCGTGCCAATTCACCCGTTCTCTTCACAGACCTGTGAGTAGAGGAGGAGAGCGAAGGGCCACCTGAAAACACACACAACCATAGCTCACACTGATGATGGAATATCTGTGTGGTTTGCGGTGCATTCCAGACAGCGAGTCAGTTTTTCGTTCTGTATGCTCATCCCTCGTTGACATGTGGTGCAAAATTCCTGTGGCTTGAATTGACTGTGTGAAATTGCTCAAATGATGGGATCCATAAGAAATATTATAGAACAGGAAGTATGACTAAAAAATTCCCAACATTGTTTAAATTCTGGTAGCCTACAGCTGTTACAGTTCCCCATCTCAAATTATTTGCATTTTGCAAACAAAGACCGATAAAAAGTATCATAAATATATTGATTTTAATAAATGTTTTCCTGTTTTTGATGGAACAAAAATGCAATAGGGTAATTCCAAAAAGGCAAAGGCAATCTTTGCATTTCTTGTACATTCCCTTAATTAAACAAAAAGTTAGAAATACTTTGCGCACACATGTGCATCAAAAATGAGAAGTATTCTGAGCTGACAACTGTTCTGAAATGACAAACCACGAAGGAATTTGCTACATTCAGAGGAGCTTTGGCTATTATTAATGAAGAGCCTTTGAAAAGTCACATAATTTTACATGACACACGCATATGCATTTCAGCAACATGTAGAAAGTAAACCCAGACTTGCACATCTGTCTCTCTCTCACAAATATACACACTTGCATCACAGATTCAGAGAAAGCCACGGTTTAGTCACATCTTCACAACAGCATTGCCCAATCTCTCCTCACGTGCCGACAGTTTACTGCTGCAGCAGAATATTGCAGGTCATCGTTCTTCACAGCCTCTGGACTCTGGAATTGAGGTCACATGCTCTCTTAAACCTCTCAGTGTGACAAGCAGCAACACTGACGGACACAAAAACAGGAACAAATGCTAAACCATGTGCAAATAAATACATGCTCATACACATATACATGACTTCTTAATCTTTGTGACCGAGAGTTGTCAACAAATCCACAAGGAAGCATAGAAAGTAGAGGGAATGATACAGTCAGCTGGATTTATGTCTTTACTAACACTAGGGAAATTCCCCTCCCTGCTGCTTAGTCACGTGTCTTGCTACCTATTTGGAGCGTCTCTCTCTCTCTCTCTCTCTTTCACACACACTTCAGAGACCCTCGGCTGTCCAAAATAGCTGAGGCTTCAGCCGGCTTGATTTACGTTTGGAAAAAAAGTGGAATCCAGACAGACACATAGGTAGACCAAGTCTGGGATGGACAGAAGCAGGTGGCAGGCAAAGAGAAGGAGGTAGAGAGCTATTCTGCTGCATGCACCTGATGCCCCTGAATGGATAGAAGAGTGGAGCTGGGGGCAGGAAAAAAAAGCACTTGACAATCAAGATCATAGAAACACCCATATTTACAATCTGGAAAAATACTTGACACTCTTTCCCAGCAGGAGGTGTGTTTGCACTCGAGCGCGCTTATCATTAAGATTGCCACCCACGCTTTCTCCAACACACACATCCAAACACATAATGTTTATCTTCCTGCACGGGGTAACTGCCAAAGCTACGTGACCGGCCAGTGTTTGTTGACATGGCAGCTTATTTCCTTATATCACCACTGAATGAAAGATTGACACAGCAGGAAGTAGTTAAGTGTTGGCATGTTTTGATGTTGGTTTGATTTATGGGGATCACTGTGAATTCTCCCAGGCTGCTGCTCTATTTGCGATTCAAGGAAGTGACATAGAATTTCCATTCTTTGGTTACTCATTAGCACAATTCCTCGTGTCGTCATACATTCGTCACACATGCATTTATTTCTTTGTTTTTCCTGTCTGTTTCCTTGACTAGCCAACCTACCTCCGGCTGTCTGCGAGCATGCCAAGGCTTGTTGTAAGGTTAAAGTGTTACTGGATGCCGGTAGCTAACCCGTCTTTGTTGGCAAGGGTGAACAGCTTCTCTTTCTCACAACCCTGTGGACTCATTCTCTTGGGGTCAGTAAGACATCCAGTATTCAGATAAACAAGCTGACTGTTTCCAATTTTCCAATACAGATTAATGCTTGAAGTCTGCAGTTACACACCTGTGTGCATTACACTGCGCCTCTTTGTGACTGCTGACCCACACTGCTGTGTGCTATTACAGTGTGGGATCAGTTAAGAAGCAAACAAGAGAAAATTAGACAACACAAGAACGATAGGTTCAGAGACAAACTGAGTTCTTTTCTCCAGAGAGGTAATTAGGCCACTTGTTGGTATCATCAGTGTGACGTCCAAAGGCTAAATGCGTCCCCCAGCAGAGGGTTAGAAACAGAGTCAGGCACAACAACAGGCATATTCTACAAGGGGACTTTGTTGTGGTTCGCCGATGGCCAACGCTCTCAGATTTTCTGTTCCCTCTCCAGTTTCTGAGAATCAGACAAAGTGGCAATTCTCTTGTGGAACAAGTAATCTCATTGAGACTCAAGTCAAATGAATCAATGAACAGAAGGAAAGTGTCGCTACTGTGAATGTGAAGGTGGTTCTTTGTGTCCAAAACAGTTTTTTTAGGCTAATAGAAAATGTGCTGAAGGTGTTTTGATAAAGGTTTTTGTGTCTGTGTGTCCAGGCCCACAGAGAGGGAGCGCACAGAAAGGCTGATCAAGATGCGTCTCAGAGAGATCATGATGCAGAAAGACCTGGAGAACGTTACCTGCAAAGAGGTGAGAGGCAAACGTGCATGGGATGGAATTTACATTGCAAACACAGGTTCTAGCTTATTTAGATACCATTGTGCCATTTTCATATATATATTTTTTATTTTGCCTGACGTCTGCATTGGACTGCCACTGTTTTGAAATTGAAATCTCAGTTCAGAAAAAAGTGAAAAAAAGCTCAGACTTTTTTTTTTTAGATTTAGCATTGAATCAGGAGTCAGAAGCCTCAACAGTCATGGTGCTTACCTGAATTGTTGTTGTACTTTCCCAGATCCGGACAGAGCTGGAGATGCAGATGGTGTGTAACCTGAGGGAGTTTAAGGAGTTCATAGACAACGAGATGATTGTCATCCTGGGACAAATGGATAGCCCCACTGAAATCTTCGAACACGTCTACCTGGTAAGAACCCAGAAGCTCTGTGCTCTGTTAACCACGAAACTTTTGTCAAATCCCCCTGCTCGACCACAGTGATCAGAAAATCTCATGTCCATGTCAGTTAAGTAAAAAACTATGTTAAAGTTGAGATTACATCACAGTATAGGATTTAACTGGTACTCTGTGTTGAGTGTATTTGTGTACATTTTGATATTGAGTGAACCTGTGTTGTCTTCAGGGCTCTGAGTGGAACGCCTCTAACCTGGAGGAGCTGCAGAACAGTGGGTAAGAGATCAGACACTTCAGTACTCTTCAGTTACTTAACTTCCCCTTCAAACCACAGTTACTCAATGGTACACTTATATCACAACCTGTGGAATGCGATTTGTTGACGCGTGCATAAACTAAGCACAACACACAAGCTCCTTCTTTTAATAGCATCATTGGTAACCAGTGATTGTATTTTCAGTTCTCTTGAGCCACCTGTTACTTGTGTTGAAGTCTAAAATAGCTTGCAGCAATGTGTCACCTTTATGGTATTAGCTGAGCATTCATCGTCTGAATAACTTGCATTGAAAAAATGAATTGATGACAGTTTAATTGACGTCAAAAAGTCAGGGAGTCAACTTGCCCCCTCCTGTATGTTATATAGAGTGCGCTACATCCTGAATGTGACCAGGGAGATAGACAACTTCTTCCCAGGGATGTTTGAGTACCACAACATCAGAGTATACGACGAGGAGGCCACCAACCTGTTGGAGTACTGGAATGAGACCTACAAGTTCATCACCAAAGCCAAGTAGGCTTGTACACACACATCTTAAGTTTTCCTTCTTTCTCAATCCAGCTCTTGGTCTGAAACTCTTTCTTCTGCCCCCCTTTTTTCTTAGGAAAGCCGGTGCTAAGTGTCTGGTTCACTGCAAGATGGGTGTAAGCCGCTCAGCCTCCACAGTGATTGCCTACGCTATGAAGGAGTACGGCTGGGACCTGGACACTGCCTTTGACTATGTGAAAGAAAGACGGGCCGTCACCAAACCAAACCCTTCCTTCATGAAACAGCTGGAGGAGTATCAGGGAATTCTGCTGGCCAGGTGTGCTTTCATATAGAAACATCTGTACAATATGCTCATTGTTTAGGACGACTTCCAGTGCTCATACATCCTTTTATTTTTCTTTGCTTCCACAGCAAACAAAGGCATAATAAGCTATGGCGCTCGCACTCTGATAGCGACCTATCAGATCGCCCAGACCCATTGTGTAAACCTTCATCCCACTCCCTTGGCCGCTCCGACTCTCACAATAACAACATATCCTCTCCCTCTTTACATCACTTCCTGGGCGTGGCTGTGCTGCAAGCTCTAGGTGCTGAACCTGAAGACTCTGCCAAATCCCCCTCTGACTCTCACACACACTCCAATGGCGTGTGTGACTCACCAGTACAGGAGGAGGTCAAATCAGACTGCGAAGACCTCCTCCTGCCCCCCCTGCCAAGACCCAGAGCAGCCACTGTAGTCCCAGAGGAAAGAGTGGACAATTCAGCGAGCGTGGCGGTCACCGTGCCTGTTGCTGTACCCCACCCGCCACCATCGCTCCACATCCTACCCCCGAGCCCTGAACTCCAGCGTGCTCACAGGGGTCCTCCCACACAGCTGTCCGGTCCAGTGCACAAACCGGTGGAACTGTCCCTTAATTTGCCTGAGCGACACAGCTCAGAAGAGATCTCTCCTCTCACTTTAGGATCTACTGACTCAGACACATTAGAACAATCTCTGTCAGATTTACCGATTGACAAACACAGCCCCCTCAGCCCCGTGACCATCCCCCCTCTCCCCCTGGTCCTCTCCTCGGGTCCCAGCGACGACAACAACAACCCCAGCGAGTTACAGATAGGCAGTGCCTTCGACAGCCGCGGCGAGGCCGACGGGTCGTCCAACCACAGCGCGGACAGCATCGACTTCTTCAGCGCCAGGGAAAAGTTTCTGGGCTTGGCCCAAGACGGCAGAACACGGACTCTGTCTGAGCAGGCACAACAGAGGACTGTGTCGCTTGACCTTGAGGAAAACAGAGAAACGGAGGTGAAGGAAGAAGAAGAGCGGGGGAATGAGATGAGTCAGGTACAGGATCATTCATAACTTCATGAAAGCATGCATGGTTCTTTGCTGTGAGCTGCTGTATGCACCCTGTATGTTAACAGTGGGTGTGCCACACAGCATCTGTTTGCATATTACAGTTTTCAGTGCAGAAGTTGCCCCAAGCAGCTCATTTGTACAAATTGTTCCAAGTGTTGTCAGTCAGTTTGTGGTCTGTAACTACCAAGTTCAGGTGCATTTGTACTGTAGAGCACAGTTCTACCAACACACTGCTACTACTATGACTGGAATTGAAACATACTGGACCAGAATTTGTCTAAAAGGACTGTAAGGTTGGACTGAGCCAATAACACAGACTTCACACTCTCTCACATAATCTGCATTAATCATAGTGACACCTGCTGGAAGATGAAAGAATAGTCAAGATAATACAGTACTAACATTTGTCACTCATTTGATTTCTAATTTGCTTAATTTTTTTCTGTATTGTTTAAAAAGTTATTAAAGATTTGTAATAAAATTTCTAAGCAATTAGTTGCAAGTCAGTAATGCAGTTAACGACTATAACTGATATTATCTCTACATGTCTCTTGTTCTCTTTTCGTCTCTCAGGCGTCTCCGCAGTTTGAGGACAGTGTTGACAAAGCCAGCCCTGACCGAACCCATCACCCTCACCACGACAACGGAATATCAGTCCGCCATATCGTCACTGAGATCGAAGCCATATGCCACCCGACTTCTTGCCTCGCTACTCCGCCCTCCTCCACCTCTTCCTCTTCGTCGTCCCTCCCTCCGTCCTCTCACAGCCCTCAGCTCATTCGACCGGAACATCAGGGGGAGGCAGAGACTGAAGTCGCGCACGGCTCTTTGACTCCACCGTCACACCCGCAGTCTCCCTCCATGCTGCCGTGCGACTGGCCGGCGGGCTCGGTGCGGCGGGCCACCGAGCAGCTGGAGCAGAAGCTGAGGCAGGAGATGGAGATGGCGGCGTCACAGCGATCCCCGCTGCATTCCCCCAGCGCCGAGCACCCCCCTGCCCGAATGTCCCTGTGCTCTCTGAGCAGTGAACATCCTCCCCTCCGCTCCCCTCAGCACTCCACAGAACAAAGGATCACTCAGGGAGAGAACACAGCTGTATCTGCTAAGTCCAAAGACAGAGAGAAGCATACAGGGTCACAAAGACTCAACTCCTCAGGCACAGACAACCTCCCAGACCCTTCATGCTCCCCTAATTCCATTATCAGCCAAGACTCTTGTGCTATACCTATCAGTGCGCACACATCCATAGATAGCCATATGCTGAAACAAGATCAGACGTCATTACTGGCCTCTACTAGTCAGATAGTAGAATCATCTCTAGATACCTCAGCCCACTCTCAAAGACAGAGCCAGCTCCACAGCCAAAACCAGCAGTGTCAGACACAGCCTCAGGCCTGTTCAAACCAAATCACTCTGGATGGCGCGACAGTCCAGGAGTCAGACACAGATGAGAGGCTGGAATCTGGTTCCCAGGGCAGGCGAGGGGGCTGTGGCCCCGGCTGTGACGCCAAGAGCAGGCTGGCTCGTGGCAGCCAGGAGCTGGAGAGGATTCAGCAGACACTGAGAGAGCTGCAGGCTTTCCTCCACGAGGGCATCAACCTGGAGACGACAGCTAGCCGAGACCTGGAACTGGGGCAGCCTCAGGGGCTGAGAGACGCTATGGACACAGAGCCAGGACCTTGTAAAGGGGCGAGTTCTGAACAGACCCCTCCGGGCCTGGAAGCGCTGCTGCAGCTCAGAGAAAGACAAGAGGGGAAGAATTTCCTGGAGCCAGCAGGATGGCATAGAGCCATAGAGCTCGAGGCTCGTATCCGGCAGGCGGGCCTCACCCCCCCCTCTCTCATGAAGAGGTCGGCCTCCCTGGCTAAACTGGACTGTCTGGAGCTGTCGGCCAACGACCTCAGCGACCTGGACCTGAGGTCACACACCAGGACAACATCATCACACTCCCGCGACTGTTTCACCGTGTCCCCAACACACCCGGACGACACCTGGAAGAAGCAGAAAGTGTTAGCTCAAAACACTTGGGCCGAAAAGACAAGTTTGTCCCACGAAGACTCATCCTCGCCGCCGTCCCTCTGCTTCTCCTCCGCCCCTCACTGTTCACCGAAAGAGGAGACAGGTGAGAGGGAGGAGCCGGACGGCAGCAGGAGCGGCACGCTCACTACATCATCACGTCAGCAGGGGAGGGGTCACTCGTCGAGACGTTCGCGTAAAGCGTCCGCTGAGAAGAAGCAGCGAGCGGTCACTGTGCTATACAACACCATGTAACCTCACCGCAATGGACTGGAACGGGCATGACTGGAGCTGCGCAGGTGTGTGAAAGAGTCCGCATGATGTGTATGAATGTGTAGCAGGTAAACTGTAGACACTGTGTAACCTCAGATGTGCGTACAGCGTGTAAGTAAGTCGTGAATGATGAACATGTTTGCATGTAAACCACTGGATGTGTTGTTTAAACTGGACTTCAGGTTTGTATGTACAGTAATGAAATATGAATGTCCAAACTAAGACTGACCCTGTGCATACTGTAGCCTATGCACTCCATTATGTCTGTGTCCCTTTTTTTTTTTTTTTTTTTTCTTTTTAGGAGCGTTTGTTTTTCAGTGTGTGACCCTCACTGCCTGTTCGAAACAAGAGGGGCTTTTTTTCTCAAAACATGCACTTTACTGTTTAGATGACTCTCTTTCATTTGAAATCTGTTTCTTACCCCAAAGGAGGATTCTTTTGCACTGATCTCAGTGGGGGCTGAACGGTCTCCGTGTGCGTGGTTGTTTTTTTTTTTTTTTTTTTTTCTAAGTGGACAGATGTCATTATTCAGATTTTTAATTGAACCAGGACAAAGCTGATATGTTCTTTTTTTATTCTGTGCGTTAGCAGTAAATAAATATGGTGTTTGTTTTGACTGCAGTGACTGTTTTTCTTCTTTGTGTGTTTAGTCTGGCTGACTCATCTCATGCACGTACACACACACTAGTCGAAGAGAAGAAATAATGACGATGAGTTAGTTGCTGAATTTTTTTCGCCAAATGTATAATTACTGTCACCTGCTGGCCAGGCAGAGAGCTACAGTTTTAAACCTGTCTTGGGAGTATTGGAGAGGGTGAGAAACAGGAGTTGCATTCTTGAAAGAACTGAAAGCTCAAACCTCAGCCCATAACCTCACAGTTAATAGAAATCTTCTCTACTTGTCTTTTTTAACTACAAGTAACACATTTCTTTGAACTAATCAAGCCCTGTCTCCCAGGGGAGTGATCTCCATCAGTGCTCAGTGCAGATTATTTCAGGCTGACATTTTACCTACTGTTTCATGTGGGTAATTAAATACTGACATGTAGGCCACCGGCGCCTCCGCTGACACATGCACACACACACACAAATCAGATAACACTGACCTGGAAAGAATGACATTTAAGGACCTGACCAGACTTAAAAATAATTGCAGGAAATAAAAATAAAAAAAACATCAAACACACAAGCTCCGTATGGTAATTTTTTAGTAGTTTTCTGTGTTTGTGTGGCTTTGCAGGTCTAAATGAATCAAGGGGAAAGCAAAGACCCTTGGATGGTTCCACCAATTAAATCTGCTTCAGTAGACAGAGCAGACAGGTTAAAAGAAAGGACTTTTTTTTTTCCTACACTGTCGTAAACAGGGAAGTAGTTGAAATACAGAGGAATAAAACCAGTGGAGCAGAAGAGAGAGAAGGTTCAGAGTCGGTGTTTCTCTCCCTGGGTACAACGCCTCAGATTGGCGTGCTTTCTCTTTGCATACTGATGCTCCAAGCTTCTCTCCATCTCTGACACATACACACACACACACACACACACACACACACACACACACCTTGTTTTATGTCTGTGGCTCTTTACAAATTCACTTCACATACGCCTGCAGCCCAGTGCTTCCACAGTCCTCATGTTATTCATTTCAGGCTGAGTCAGGGCAGGGGAAGTTGTGGTTGCTGATTCACATACAGAATTATTTCATTTTTCCATTCTCTCTCACCCACCACTAGCGCACAGAGCAGCCTGGGTGCCCTGGGTGGTATTTCTTAGAGGGTTTAGAGTCTCTAAGCTGTCCTTTTCCTCCCTGTCAAGCCTAAAATAACTACGGGCAAAAGCCCCCTTGGATCTGGCTGAGGCGCTGGGAATCCATGTCAGAGGGAAAATGATGGAGGTGGAAGCTGCTAAAAACAGATCAGCTCTCTCTGGTGCTGTCTGACACTGCAGCTTTCCTATCTCGTGAGAAATTAATTGCTTTTGTCACTGTCCTTCACTCGAGAGGACCAGAAGTTACAGTGTAGAGCTGCAGATGAAACTCAGTGTGGGGTCAGGGGATTTAAAGCATGTGAAAGCTGTCTATAATTTAAAAAGGATTAAGGAAAAAAAAAAACACTCATACATTGCTGCTCCAAAAGATGTTTCTTTATTTGAATCATTATCTGAATTCACTTCCCAGCGTACACCATGAAAACATCTCACCCCATCTCTTTTCTGCAGAAAATCAGCGACATTTTTTAAAAAGTAAAAAATGAATATTTCTCTTATCAACCAGGCAAGCTTTAACTATGAACTGCAGAGGAGAGAGAGGTGGTTCTCCTCATTTTGTGCTGATATTGGAGTGTGAAAGTTTTACATTTCTTTCAAAGTAATAATACAAAAAGGAAAGAAAAAGAAAAAACAAGCTGTATTAAACACACTGTCCCTGTCCTTCTTCGTCTCTTGCAACAAAAAAACATGTTTCTCAGTGTTCGTCTAGCCTTGAGCCCTGCAAATATTAAGTTACTTGCAATTATGAGAGCTAGGGTCTGAGCAATCTTTTCAATTTTGAAGACCCGAAAGTGTCACATTTCTTGTTTTGGGGGCAATTTTACCCTTGCTTTTGTTTTCAGCATGTTGTTTCATAGAGCAAACTTGCTGTAGGGGCACAATAAAACCTAAAATTGCCATCGATTGCCTCTACAGTGATTCCGGGGTGTATTTTTCCCTCAGAGAGCGTGCTCTGATATTGCAGGTCTCCAGGCTATACCTCAGGCCGGACAAAATGAACCTCACACAGGCGCGGACCATGCTGAAATATTGTACACATACCGTGACTACACAGAAATACAGAAATCATCCACTCAATGTCAGTTGAGAAGATGCAAATATACAGAAAATCTCTTTCAGTAACATTTCTACTCCACAATCCACTTACAGACCACTAGCATTGCCCCCTTTATTGTTTGTATTACACATACGCCTGTGACAAACTCATTCACAGTCACATACAGTATAGTTAGTACACCAAGTGTTCATCTGGTAGTCTCATCATATCTGTGCTCCTGCAGTCTAATGTCAGGCTAAAACTAGAAGTGGCCTGAGTTTTAACTTGTGCTCAAACTCGTCACTACATGTCATCATCATCTACATCCATTAACAGTCATATATGTGATCCACCCACAAGCTAAGTACAGTACATCTGGATTTTGTGCAAATCAAAAAAAGAAATGTACCAGTCTATTTTTTTTTTTCAATAGATTTTTTTTTTAAACTTTTCATTAAAAATTGAGGAAGTCAGATGGTTTGTCGACATTCAACTCAACTTGACCAACGTTTAATGAAGAGGGTTACAGTATTTTCTCCAGCACTGGTCCCGACTTCTCACTGCTCCTTTCACACAAGCTGTTTTTTTTTTTTTTTTTTTTTTTTTTTTAAATCACAGTAAAGACTGAAAACTCAGTGGCAGAAGGACTTGGTGCACGTGTGTTAGTGCTGGAACAGACACACACACACACACTACGTTTTCAGGACAGAGGGTGATCTGTTGACCCCTGTGCGGAGAGCTGGTTTTGAAACACACACACACACACACACACAGACACACACCTGCAAACAGACAGAAATCACTCATCCCAGCACAACACTCAGTCAAAGGAGGCATCCCGCTAAACTTGTTGTATTGGATTTTTGTTGGTTGTAAACTGGCACTGGTCAAGAATTACTGTGTGGCACCAGAAAGAGGAAACTGACGTCCCTCTCTGGCTGTCTGAGGCCGGACAGCCGCATCACCACCTTATGGCTTCATGGGAAGGGTCTGTCTAAGGGCGGATGGGAGAGAAAGGACAAGGCGATCTGATTGTATGAAACCACTACGGTGATTTTGGAATTTATTTCCAGCCTCTTACATAGTGTGCTTTAAGTTTTAAAGTAGCCTGCACTACCCTTTTCTACCATACATCCTCGGTCCAGACCCCTCCCCTCAGACGCCCGCTGGGCCACTCAGCTCTCATTTCTCCATGAGTGACAGCTGGATGATGCGCTGCAGCTCCTCCTCCTCCTGACGCCGCCGAAACTCCGCCTCTTCCTGCTCCCGGGCTGAGATCTCCATGGCGATGCGCAGCTGCTCGTCGTAGCTGCAGGTGGTCGGCTGCTTCTTGGAGGGCGTGGAGCAGAGGCTGGAGGGGGGGCGCGGCTTGTGCTGCGGGGTCCTGGGCAGAGGAACAGTCAGGGAGGGGATGTAGGAGAAGGAAGAACACAGGTTGAAACACCTGCTCCAGGACTGAAAGTACATCACCTCCTGGACAGATTCCTGAGTCAATGGAACATATAAATCCGGATTACAATAGTTTTTCCATATTGGTTTGATTTTAATTTAATTCTCCACAACTTTTTTTTCCTCTAACAGCTGTTCACAAGCTGCTGAGCCATGTTCAGTTTAGTTCTGTTGTGATTGGGCAGGTTAAAGCTGCACTGATCAATAATTTTACATTAACTTTGGGTCGCATTTAGCAGCTAAGGAGCGGCTAACCCTAACACAGATATCTGTCAGGAGTTGGTGGAAACCAAAACAGAGCTAAAAGAAGGTGAAGGTCGCCTGAAACACAACTCTAAATGAATGCTAATGTTACTCCCTATTTGTTAAATGTATAAAATAAGCAACTGTTTGCCAACAAGTTTGCCTCAACAAATAAAAAAAGGTGATAGATAATATGTCAATGTTGTGTTTGCAGCTTGTTCCACTGCCCCCAAGTGGCCAAAAAATATCTGCTGATGCAGCTTTAAAGTCTTAAAACGTTTGTCTAAATGATATAATTGTTTTCAGAATACAAGTCCTTACAACACATAAACAATAATTTCATATGTTAGCAGATAAGATGTTTGACTTAACATTTAGTTAAAGTAGCCAAGGGCTTTTTTTCCAAATGACATTTGCATTTTTACCACGTACATAACCACAAAAGACACTATTAGAAAATTAAAAAATGTACTTATCATTTTTTACTTCAGAAGACGTGCCAGGTTAGTTTTTTCATGGTCTATGACAATGTTTTCAACACCCAGTTTCCTCTAACATTATACTATTGGTGTAAGTAAACACTACAGTAGCAAGATCGTGTCAAAAGAGGGGAAAGAGGGAACAAGTCTGTCTGTGTATCCACTCACTCATCTACAAATAGGGAGAAAGGACAGAGAGACAGAGAGAAAAAACACTGTCTGAAGATAACAGGCTAAAGTCAACAGCAGCACCGGCGACTGTGAAAGCAGGAAACTCTCTCGTCCTCCAGTCCCCCCCCCTCTCTCTCAACACACACACACACACATTCACACACATACACAGTAGATAGGAGATGAGGGGAGAATAGCAGGATGGATAAGAGAATAGAGTAGAAGAGGACAGAACAGGAATACAGGATGTGAGTCAGGGATGGAAGGAAAGAACCGCAGGATGGAAAGAGTGTAAGACACTGAAGAATAACAATACGTTACAGAGCTGAGAGGAAGTCAGAGACAATGTGGGTGAGTGAACAGCAGGATATATCGCCGTCACCCTGACAGTCAAGGAGATTTATGGGTTTTTTTGAGTATTTCGGTTCTTTAGAAGATAAAAGTCCCACTTTATCTGCAGTTCCTGTTTGTTTCTGAGGTAATAGAGATCTGAACTTTGGATGAAGGACAGGAAAATGTGAATGAGTGTATAATTTGTAAATAAGAGAAAGAAAGGAAGGCGAGAGCAGGACTGAGCCAAGCGGAGAGAAAAAGTTGAAAAACACAACAGAAGGAGAAGACATGCCATTTAAAGTCTGACCTCTCCACGCGACTTGGGTCACAGGACAGGGGGTGTGTTCCTGGCTTGCTATTGGTCAGTGCCTCCCAGATGGTCACCTAGACAGAAAAGAGGAGGCAGCACAGGAAGTCAGAGAGCGAGCACAGGAAGTGGACAGACAGAGATGGAGTAAGGTGTAGTAAAGGTGTAGTACTACAGCATCCTCCATCCCTGAAGGCTTGCTCTTGTTAACGTATGCTAAAATACCTCTCTCTCTCTCTCTCTCACACACACACACACACACACACACACACACACACAGCACAGAGACAGCCAGCTGTGTTCATTATGAGATATGAACTGACTGAATGTGAACTGGATTGATCCTGACCCTGGTTCTCTAGTGCACACACCCAATATTAATATGACTGCTATTAATTTTGATAAGAGGTCAGAAGTACAATTTTGAGGTACTTGCACTGTACACAAGTATTTCCTTCATTTCGGAGGGAAACATGATACTTTTTACTCTACTACATTTATTTCACAGCTTGAGTCGCTGGTTACTAAACTGATGAGGATTTTCCACACAAAACATATGATCATCTAATAAATATATGATACATTGTTATAAATAAAACTAGCAATAAATAGGTTAAATTAAAATAATACAAATTTAGCTGCTGCCCCTCGACACAATATTAAAATGCTACTCACATGTTAATGCATCATAACACTCTGAAAGGTGCCATTCTGTCGGCATAGCAACAATTTTATTTGCATTTTGCTGATAATACTTTTATACTTCTACTTGGGTAAAACTTAAAGGACACGTAATGCAGTATTTTTAGGGTACTGATACTTTTACTTAAGTAAGATGTCTCATTACTTCTTCCACCACTTCTTGATTTCTTTGTCAAAATTATTATAATGTGGCAAAGTGGTTGATATTCTACATGTTTATGCTTGCATTACCACACAACAATAACAGAACTCTTACGCTTCACCTTTAAATAAACGTCCACTGTGGTATGTTTCAGAAGGTGACGGGTTGTAATGTAAGCACAATATGTAGTTGATGGGGTAAAACGTGCAGCGTCAGCAGTATGGCCCTTTAACACCCGTCTTACTTCAGAATTAGAGCTGTAATTAAAAGTGCCATCACCTTTTTCATCACTGTTTGAAGTAGCAGGACAACAGTTCAGGACAGGAGATCGATGGAGATGATTGTACAAACTACAGCACAAATCCTCCGCCGCAACCTTGACTCTGTCCCCTCTACATTCTCCTCCTGTATCCAAGCTGAGAAACCTCGGAGGAGGTTCTCGGACCTGTCTCATCCAGCCTATTTATACTTCTCCCTCTGTACCTCTGGAAGAAGGCCAAGAACAATCAGGACCGGGATCTCTGGGATTTCAAAACAGCACCTATCTGCAGGCAGTGTTGAATATAATGGGTCTGGGCTCCACACATCACAGGCAATTTATTCAACTTATTGATTTTACTTCACTTTTGCTTGTTTTTATTTTGAAACTGGTCACTTTTTTCTACATCAGTTTGTCTATTTGCCTGGTCTTGCTTGACTTATTGGTGAATTTATTGCTGTAATTTGTACCGGGTGTTTCACAGAGGAATAATGGGCACCTCAGTTGATATGGCAACATGACTTTGAATCTTGAAGCCTTCATGGAGAACATTTGCAATATGTGCCTATTTTGTACTTTACAAAGAGACACATGTACTTATGTACAAGCGCAAGAACTAAATATTCAACACAATCAAGTCTGTTCCGCTAGATGCCACTAAATTCTACATACTGCACCTTTAAAATGTTTGGAGGGTCGTGTCTTTTTTAACACAAGAAAAGTGTAAACAATCTGTGTACATATGCTGCAATTAGTCTCACATGTGTGGTTGCAGGCTATGTTTAAAAAAAAAAGCCTTATTCAGGACGGGCACATCCACTGTGTATAGTATAGTAGTATAGTATTTGTATAGTATAGTATTTGCCTACTGTGCGGACGACAGTCTGGATATTATCAGAGCTCAGGGTTACATTAGCAGCTCTGCTGTGCTCTTGATCTCTTTTGGGAAAGTTTACACTCCAGCAACAGCAGCCAAACTTGTTATCCTGAGGGATAGCTTTACGTTTGCCAAACACAACCTCATCCTAAGAGCCCTAAGGGTTTTGTAATGTCACAAGTGAAACATGAGTGAAAACTGTTTGAGAAACCCCAACAATAAAGCATAAATCTGACTGCTGTCTTAGCATGCAAGATAAACAGCCAAACAGGTTTATGTTAGAATGAAATAAGAGTCTGATCTTACATTTTTCCTTGTTATATTTAGCAACAGACTCTACACTGCAATACAAGAACAATGATTAGTCTTTTTTTCCATGTCCTTATACTGGTGAGGATGCTGTCTTTATGACTGGGACATGTGGCTTTAACCTCAGTCTTTTAGCACGCTATCATGTATGTCGCCAGCTGCCATGAAATGCGTATCTTAAAACCCTTTTACACGATTTTCGTTTAAAAACAAGTCAGCTAGAAACACCTGAAAGTCAGCCGGAGACAGCGTTAGCTTATTAAGCTACAGCAACAGTTGTCATTTCAGGAAGCAAAATCGATGGTCACCGGCTAGAAATGAGAAGACTTTCTTTATATGCATCTGTCAGAATTCAAGGACCCATAGTTTCCAAAATTACTATCAATTTAGAGTGAAAACTGCATGTGAGCTATTCAAGAATGGAAAGCTGGTCTGCAAAAGTGCGCTAGCAATAGTAATTAAGGGGGGCGTGATTTAGCGAACAGCCAATTAAACAAGGTCTTATTTTGAGATGTCTGACTGGTGTCTGATAATAATCTTTCAGGAGTGTCACAGTCACTCCACCTGATCGTATTCGGAGCCGGCCTCCAGCAGACTCTGCTGTATGGCGAACTGCAGAAGATCCTCCTCCTCTTCCCTCATGCTGTCTCTCTGTTTGCCTCCTAGCATGGTGTATCCAGGCGGGGGCTCAAACACACAAGGGGGAATCTCTCCGGCTCGACAGGACACTGCAGCACACACGCGGGAAAGCAAAGGGTAAGAGATGGGAAGGTGTGTTATCTAACAGAAAAGGAGATTACTCCCAAGTAAAGGTGAGGAGTCATTTCTGAGTGAAAATAAGAGAAACCCAGAGTAAAACAAGTTATAGCAGGTCATTATCTTTCTTGCCAAAATATTTCCACTACTCAACAGTGTGTATTTTTATGGGACTATAACTCAGGGTGGAGCAATTCTGCTAGATAACATCAAGCATTTCTAGAGAGGTTTCTTCTGAGTGGTCACACAATAAATCTATTCGCTGCATGGCTGCAGATTTAAATGTGGCCGTCGGGCTCCTGATCAAGAGACAGGATGATGAAAATGAGCCATAATCTCGCACACAACACAAAGAACATAACCTTGCATCCGACGTCAGCGTTAAATACGGCTCATAACTCTATCGTGCAACTGTAAACTCTGTTTGTGAACTGAAGTACGGCCCAGGTACTGCAGTAAATGTTGGTGAAGATTTATAAAACAGCTTGTTGGAAAAAATCAACACAGTGTAAATCTACGGCCGAGACTCATCATTAAGAAGAGATGACACTATGATGCATGACACAACAGAGAAGCGTAGCCTGTGTGTTCTCACTGGTGGAGCTGGAGCTGGAGACGCTGGAGGAGTCACTGCCCGGAGAGGGGGTGTCTGTCCTCGGGGGGTCCCTCTGTCCGTCCCCTTCCACCCCAACTTCGTTATCGGCGCGGCCCCCCGTCCCTTCCTCGCAGCCGTTCAGGTTGCTGAAGGTGATCCTGGCGTTCAGGATGTGGTAGAGAGGGATCTCTGTGGGAAGTGAAGTAACCGTGCATTATCTTTAAAACGATTCAGATATTTTTAAAAATGTTTTTTCCTGCCTTCTCTGTCATTTTTAATCCCTTTCTCCCTCTGTCTTCATTTCTTCCCATCCATCCTTGTGTCTATTTATTAACTTTTAATTCTCCCATCATCCAATTTATTTAAACAGCCATCATTTTAACCTCCCTCCCTCCCTCCATTTTTCCCTCCATCCATCTCACTCTCCTGGCTCTCACCGATCTTGACAGGGAAGCCAGGCGGCAAGCGCAGAGTGATGAAGTCACGCAGCTTAGCGAACAGGGCGTTCGAGATCGCCATGAGATCGATGATAGGCACCACTTGTTCTGCCAGGGACAGAGGATGGGACTCACACAACCACAACTTTGCTTTAAACCTGGAAAAAGAAAAAAAAAAAAAACACACTCTGTGAAGACGCTGTGAAGTAACAGGGGAAGAGTTTGCTGATGAATATTACAAAACACAATTCTGACAAGCATTATTGTAGCAATTTATGTCCTCATTCAGGCGATTAATTCCTTGGCCAGAGGTATACAAAGGAATTGATTACATCAGCGAACAGCGACTGTCCACAAGCTGCTGAGTCGTGTTCAAATTGAGGCCAATCAATGCCTATATTTTAACTTGTCCGATAATGAACACAGGATTGAGAGGCAGCTCTGCAACCTCAAAGACTTCATCCTCATGATGCCCTGCCACTTTTTATTTAGCGGGGGAATGATGAAACTGACTGTTGAAAACAACACACAAGCCAATAGTCAGTTAGAAGAACAGAAGCCAGATGATTGGACGGCATTAGAGAAGTTTCTGGCATGATACCAGAGACTCAATCTGACAATGTGGACAGATGGCAGGATATAGAAAACCAAGAACATTAGCTGCATTATCCTTACAAACACAAAAAAATGTAAAAATAATAAAAAAAAACAACAACAAATGCTTCAGTTTATCTTCTCACTTGATTTTAAGACCACAGGCAGTTTTAAAATCCCTCTTTAATCTCATATTTTCACACAATTTTTGCCTTTTTTCCTGCTAAAAAACAGAGTTCCTCCATTTTTTGTTTTGTTTGGTAAAATAGTGAAATAAAGATGATGTCATGAGTTGTCTAGACAGAGCTGTGTGATAGACTGTAGAACCGGTCTGTGTAATTGCTTGACTCTCCACCAGCTTTATAGAAATGTACTCCTCGAGTGTGTGAAAATGTCTGGGTGTGTGTGTTTATCTCCAACTGTTATTTGTCCGTCTTTCACCTCTAGGGGGGCAGCTGTCACGGACGGCTGTTTTTACTTTATGTGTGTGTGTGTGTGTGTGTGTGTGTGTGTGTTTGCCTGTCTATTCCATGCCCATCAATTTGTCAGCTCTGGCACTTGGCGGTGGGCTTAGAGGGCGACTTGACTGTATGCATGGCTGCCTGTCTGTTTTCCTGTCTGTCGGTGTCAGTCTGTACGCTGTGCCGTGTCACCTCTGGGTCTTGGTGGTGAGCTGGCACGGGTGGCCGATGTCCCTCTGAGTCGGTGACGAGCCCGGGTTGAAGTATTCCTCAGCCGTCAGCGCTGCGGGGTTGGTCACCGCAGGACACGACATCTGGGTCACCAGGGCCTGCAGAGAGATGGGGAATAGAGAATCAGTACCAGTGACTCAAAGATTTACCAAGTGCCAAGATTTCTGGCTTTTAAAACTCACTTTCTCTGCTGTGGAAGAAAAAACTCACCACCTACTGGGATTTCAAGGCTTTCCTTTTGCCTATTGACATTTTCAACAGCTGAATGAAAAAGAAAACTTTACTCTCAAGACAAAACTTGAGAGCAAATGACAAAGCAGTGTTCTTATTCCAGCTTTTTACATCATTACCACAGATGCATCTGTTGGTCCGCTAATTAATAAGCTACTGTAGCTCACTTGTCAACTGTGTGGCGGGATGTTAATAAACCTGTCAAAGCTAGGACCACCATTACTGGAGGAGGCACAAGATGCTAAAGACTTGTGAAAGAGGGGAGAATTCTATCCATGTTGTTGCATTTCCTTCCAGTTGCAGTTCATAAACAAAATTCAACGCCCCCTTTAAAAAATCTTGGGTCTAGCAAAACCGAAACAAAACTACACCGCAGCTGTACGGTTGCACAAAATATCTGCGGAGAAAAGCTTTTGCGAGAGAGTGTGTGTCTCCGTGTTGTGCCGAGAGGACAGAGAGGCACAGAGTTGAGAAGAGCAGAGGCGACAGTGACGGGGAACAAGTGAAGAGAGGACAGAAAGAGGAGAAGCAGGGAGGTATGAGTCATAGAAGCTCTCCAGCAGGAACAAATTAAAAAAACATAATCAATATTTGAGAGCAGGTTGGAAACTGTTTTACTCTGCAGGCATGCTCTCCTGTTGGCACAGTGGACACAGCAGCCAGGATTCATACACACACGATGGGAACAATGCTAGTATCGAAGATGATCATTCATTTGTGATGACAATGATGATCATAGTATTGAATATGATTACAATTATCATTACGATGGCTGTCCACGATTCACTGCAGAGTCCAATTGTGTCCAATCAAACATTGCATCTGCAAAACCAAAACTTATCCTGTTATTTATGAAACTTTCTCAGCTCAAAATTTAATATTTCATTTAAAGACAACATATGAAAATCACCAAACTTGGAATTGCAAGATTTTCAAGTGATGTCATGTAAATAAACTGTCTGCTCACCCCGTTGTTAGGGCCCATGTGTTGCTCAGCAATCCCGAGGAAGTTCTGCAGTGGAGTCTTTCCACCTGCTCAAAGACACACAGCAGCAGTGAGAATGCAGTAGCACAATCGCAATGTACAATCTCTATGAGATTGAGCTTATGTACACCACAGAGTCCCCCAAAGTAGGCCAAAGTTGATGTTCATTCATCAAGAGATGATGAAGCACGGGTGTGTTAATCTTCACTGCAATTGTCTGCAGCGTGATCTCGCTCTACAATGTTTTGCACAAGATAACTTACTGCATTATGTAAGGTTTTTGCTATTGTGGTCTTATCATCTACTAAGAACCGAGCTGAAATGAACAGAACTGAAATTAATTGAATTAAAGTGAATTATGCTTTTATCAGCAGGAAACAATGAACAATCAAAAACTGCAACTTCTGAAAGTTGGAATTTAAAAAACATTGATATAGTTAGAATAAGTCCACAAATTACCTCTGGACCTAAAACGTTCTCTTTCCACAGCTGAACTCATATTACAGGTAATGCTTTATTTTACAGTAATTTTATACTGATTTCAGATAGGGTGGTGCAATTTGGTACAAATTATTTGTAAAAATGGAAAAAGGAGTGAAGTTGCTTCAGTTGGTAAGTTTCCACTCAATATATTTAGGTTCATATGTAATTCTTAATTTTCAAAAATTCTTTAACAGACAACATACTTAAAACACACAAAACAACATACAAAAATCATATTTTTCAGATTGTAATTTTGTGTTGTTTCTCAAAAACAAACAAAAAAACCCCAAAAAAACTCCAACTAAACCAACTTCACACTTCTGTTCACTTCTATCTGTTTTTTCTTATAATTTGTACCAAATATGCGCCACCATTTCTGTAAAATGTCCTAAAATTAATGAAATACCTGAAAATTACTTGGAAATTTTTTAAGGAAATTTGTATAAAATTAAAGGACCTGTAAAAAAAGTGTTACCAAACATAAACCTCAATGAAAAACTACAGAGTTAAGAGTTTGTTATACAAGCAAACAACTATGTGACACAATATGAAAAACTCGTGCTTTGAGGAACCTTTGGGAGTTATGCAACAGTGAGTAAACCCGTAACTTCATGAAAGAACTCAGTCAAGTCAAACTGTCTAATTTTGGTCTCAGATGAGCTCACAATGAGGCAACCCTTTGTTTTTAGAGTGCATGTGAACATCAACAACTGCTGCCCATTTAGATATGTGAGATATGACCAGCTTGTTAGCATGTGGCTTGGATTTGCTGGTGCTGTGGTTGTCCTCACTGACCAGAAACTGAATGAGTGCTAAAAGCAATGCAAAGGTCCAACAATTAGTGTTAATGTCAGTGGTGTCATGATGTGCTTTATGAGACAAGTGTCCACATTTTGACCTTTGGCCAACTGATGTGTTCACAGCTGCTACTTGGCTTGGATACATATTGCACTTTTTTTTTTACAGTGTTAACAAAATGATGAAAAGTAGCACAAGGGAGGGGCAAATGTAGTGAGTCACTCATTCAGGAGTCGGTGTAGCGCTTCCAACAACACTTCCCTCATGCATATTAGCAGAGTGCAGATGGGAATTGTGACCTATAAGCTCACAGCAGAGCGTGTGATGGTTGATCCTGGCTGACAGCGACAGTCCGGGGAGGGAAGCCTGCTAATCCTGTTTGATTTATTATCTGAACCAGAAAACGAGACGGAGCCACCGAGTGAACGTTTCGGGCTGTTAGCCGGAGCCTCGGGGTGATCTCATGGAGCTCAGGTGTGAGGGATTACTCATCAGTGACTCTTTTATCAGACATGTCGTAGCACTTAAGCTGGGGTTTGCAAAGGCACAGAGGTGATAATGGAGAAAGTCAGCTGCAACAGCTGTGATGCAGCTACACATAAAGAACACCTTGAGCACCTTTAAAGGTGACAAATGGTCATTTAGCCCTGAAGTACAGTTGTCAAACTACAGTGATGTACCTTTTGTCTTGTTCTTGTTCTGGTCTGACAGATGGTCAGTTCTGGTCCTGGTGATCAGCTCCACATTGGATGCCGCATACACCTAAAAAAAGATTAAGAAAATAATACTGATGAGAAAGCGATCGAGAAAAATCATTTTTACAGCATAAATGACAAGTAAGCCACTATTTAAAATTTTCAGCATAAAGGAAAATACATTTTATTTGTTTATTTTTATCACTATTTTATCCCTATTATCTATATTTTATCAATGTACCAAACCATGACCCTAAAACTGCATATTAAAAGATGAATTTTGTGATGAATTCCTTGTCTGCAGCATACAGGTCAACATCGTCAAGCTACAGTCCATAGCAGATTACTGGAATTCTTCACCAGTGACCACAAAAAGAAAATACTTAAAATAAAAAAAACCTTATTAGGTTGCTGATTCTGAATTTACACTGTACGCCGGACAAAGTAAGGAAGAGCTAAAAAGTGGCCAGGAAGACAGCAGCTCAACAGGAGTTGTTTATGTTTGTAACTCTAAATCAATGATGCAGAAAATAGATGCTTTTCAAGCAGCAGTTTTTTTTTACTGTAGAGTCTGTCTGAAGTGCTTTTAAACCACGAGTGACAGATGGTGCTGGGTGTCTGACACTTGTCTTCCATCCATCCCTCTAGGGGGTCAAGAAAACAAATGGGGTCAAGGTAATGCATGTGTCTACGCAATAGATAGACTTCTATTTTTTTTTTACTTTATCTGAGAGGCCATTATCTGAGAGTGAGGTGTTTTACGTGCTGATGCTCACCCTTAACTGTTGTTGGAAAATTCATCTTAAAATGTTCCAGGAATTCATTTGTCATTATTTTAAAAATGTAGAGGGTTATGTCCTCAAAAGTCTAAAGCAAAGGTTTTAAAATAACTTTGGGAATGATTGATTCTGGAAATGAAACTCTTCAGGTGAAGTGGACTTTCTGGAAATATTAAATTGAGCTCTGACAGCGGTGGTTTCTCTGGACAGTGTGAAAGATCAGTGAGCTGTCTGTGCAGCCTGTGCTCTACCTTGGCTTCATATCCATTCACCGTCTCAGTCTTCTCACTCCTCCAGCCCAGAATACCCGTCTTATTCCTGCAATGGAGATCCAACACACCCCAGATCAATAAACCAACTTCGTAAATTATTTGCCCATCACAAGAAATCTTCACATATGTACCTGAGAGAAAATCACAAATATAATACATATGAGAGTAAAATTCAACCATCTCCTCGGACTGCTATTCACCAGCCCTGGTTTTGCTTATAATATACCGCCTGAAAACATTGCACCCATTGTCCTTGTTTGTCATTAGTGAAGATCAACAGTTCAGTGTGCAATTAGGAGACCTGCCCAGAAGTTAGTGAGGCATGTCCCATTTTCATGATCTGTTCACACCATTGAGTTCCTTCTGGACCAAACCACAGAAAGTGACTTTCCTTTTCACATTAGTTCCTATATTTTTGATGTAGTAGTATTTTCTGTTAGTTAGTTAAGAACTTTATTGTCCATATTGTGGAAAATTATCTTTAGTTTAGCATTAGCATATAGCATTAAAAACAACACAATACAGGATAATTGAAAGTGTACTTTAGGGCAATGATGATGACAAGTGACAGGGACGTATTTTGAATGAATTTTGGGTATTTGTTATACATTTCAAATATGTAATAATTTTGGAAGACAAGTTTTGGGGGATTTTAAGTATGCTAGCGGCACAGCTCTATAGGGGTGGCAGTGTCTGTCGTTTGTTCCACCATTTTCATCCAGACTGAAATATCTCAACATCTGTTGGATTACCATGAACTTTGGTACAGGAGGGTTTATAATAACTTTGGTTTATGACCACCTATAAACTAAAGACATTTGCATCAGCTACTTGATTTTTAGTGCTAATTAGCAAATGTCAGCATGCTAATATGCTCAATTAAGTCAGTACTCATTATAAATATTACTTGCTAAATAAACGCATGTTAGCATTATAATTGTGAGCACGTTAGCATGTTGACGTCAGCATTCAGCTTTGCCTATAACAGCCTCACAGAGCTGCTAGCATGGCTGTGCATAGCCTTGTTCATTTGAATCCAATGTCAGACAAAGTTCTGTCTTCTGTCTGATTTTTTGAAGTTATATCATAGCTCAATAACTGAGGGGTCAGTAAACTTTGTACTGGTAAGCCAACCCTGAAACAGCAAAACTGAAGAGCTGTAGTTTTTTTGCATGGCTGCGTAAAGATGTATTAATTCTGGAGGTCGATGTCCTGCCTGCAGTACTTGACAAAGTGGTTTGCTCTAAAGCATCATAAATAGATTATTGGCATGTAGACAGGAGTGCTGACCAAGGAAAATCCACAGAGGTGACACTGAGGTACAAGTCTGACAGGGAGATGATTACGCCCACGCCCCCCTCCTCCAGCCACCTCTCTCTCCCAGCTCACTTCTCTCTGTTGTTCACCTCTCTGTCTTCTTACCAGATTTGGGTATGATGTTAAGGTGTTGCTGAATTGTCCCTTCCAATATTTTTCCCGATCTCAAAACGATCTCTCCATTTTAACTCCATATAATGTTAACAGTAAGAACTATGCGGAGTTGCCAGGTTTGTGTGTTTTCTGCAAAGCGTGGGTTATTATGATAAAGAGTGAAAGAAGAGGATATGAGGGATAGCCGACCTGATGATCTGGCAACCCTCAACATCAAGCTGTGCGCACTGATGACTAGCTGCAGCCCAACAGCAGCTGCAGTAGAGTCGGTGAGGTGGAGAATCTGAAGCGGTTAGTAGTTTAAACGATTCAAACGATTCAAATTAATCAGTCAGTTGATATTATATTTAAATTTCAGGCGTGAAGTGTTAGCAATATTTGTGATTGTTGCTCAGACATGCTTTTTAAATAAACAACTTTATTACTGTTGCACCAAAGTGTCAGTAACAGTTGAGCTTAGTTAATAAGAATATTCTGTAATCAATCTAAACATTAATCTTTGAAATTAGTGGGAGAAATATTTACTATTTGATGGCAGCTCTCCCCTTTTCCATGAGTGGATCAAGAGCAGAGTTGTGATTGCATATGTGTCATTAAGACATGAACATTATTTACAAGCTAAATGATTTGTTTGTGACCGTCAGGCTTCATTTCATTATGAAAATCCTGTCAGCAGCACAGAGACACACAGACAGGTGAGCTGCAGCCGCTCAGGTGAGCTCTGATGTAACAGAGACAAACAGACAGGTGAGCTGAATGAAAACTAATACAAATAAAAGTTTTTGAGCTTTAAAGGATTTCTGTGGCTCTGTCATTGATTTGTGTCGCCTAAATCCACAAACTGAAAGTAAGCACAGAGCTTCAGAATCTCATGTGAGGTTTGAAAACCTTACAACAGATAGTCGGTTCAAACAGAGTAGCACATTACATTAAGTAAACATTTTGGAGAGTCAGGCTCTTTATGTGTGTATGTGTGTGTGCATGTGTACATATGAGCATAAAAAGAGATAGAGAGTGAGTGCACATAACTATTTTGGCCGTCCGACAAAAAATTTCTCTACCAAAGTTAAAACGAAACTTACGCCTTTGTTTCTTACTCACTTTTTATCTGTTAACATTCACTTCCTGTCTCTGTGTCTCTTTCCATGATTCGCAGATTTATCTTTGTGTCTCTCTGTAGTCTATTTTTCTCCCCTTTCTTCACCTACCTCCTAAACCATCGACTCCCACTGTTTTACGTATTGTGAGCTTTTTCCCCATGTGTCCCATTCATCTTTCTCTCCCTGTTTCTCACTGCATGTGTTATATATTTCCTCTCATCTCTGTCTCGTCCCCTTTTTGTCTTCCTTTGTCGCTTTCTTCATCCTCCTTCTTTTGTCCCTACTTTACCATTTTCTCCCCTTCATCTCTCTCTGTCTAAAACTTCACCTGTCCTGTCATCCGTCTCTCTTTCTTTCTGTCACATCAGTCTTATCTTACCACCTGACTGGAATAAAATGAGTTTTGTCCTCTATGTCCCTGTTTGCTCTAACCATCCCTCCCTTCTATCCTCCTTTCCACTTCTTTTAATCTCTATAGGACTATCTATGTCACTTTATGTAAAACAAAGCCATAAAACTATACTGTCATCATAATAAAAAGCTCCCAAATTGACTGCACACGAACCACATGCTCATCCTATTTTTTTCCACACCTTCTTCCCATCCTTCTTTATCTTTTTCTAGTGAGCTTATGTCTTGTTGGTCTCTCCCATGTCTTTTTGTTCTGCTATGTGCTCCCCATTTCCATGTTCACCGATGCATTTTACTTGCTCTGGAGTGTTGAGCTTTAGTGAAGTGGTCTGAGCCTGATTCACACAGCCTGGAGCTAATTTGTTCCTCGCTCATGTACTGTAATGTATTCTTGCCACATTTTTGACATTGACATTTGACATGACAACTTTTACTTTTGCTGAACAGCCAATGCGGACGTGACTTAAACCTGCATTCTCTATACTGGCCAGCAGGAGGTGACTCCACTGGCTCCAAAAAGAAGTCCGATTAATCTGTAGTTTCAAGTCTTCTTCAATACAGCATGATGTTCATTTTGTGGTAATGTAACCGTGACGTAACCCCAGATTCACATAGTATAGGGGTCATAGCCATGTGTATTTTCAGTTCATGAATGAATGAATTGTAACATTTTTGTCTTGTTCAGCATTTGGTTGTACTAAAAGGCCCTCTAAGGAGTTGGATGTTCAGTTTTTCCACTAAGTACATGTTGTTTTAATGGTTTTAGCCTGTTTTTCACTAGTCAAAATTAACTGTAAATGCACTGTGCTAACCAAGCTAGCAGCTAGCAGTTAGCATTAGGGTCCACTCCACCAGCTCCAGCTCCTGTGGTCAATGAACTGAAATAGTCCCACATGAGTTTGGTTGTCTCCACTTCCGCCACTGCGGCTGCTTCAGCTGGGGGGTTTTCCTACATTTTGTGAAATGCATTTTGACAGTGTAGGAGACAGCAACATTGACAGAGTGACACAAAATTCAACAACACAGGAGAGATTCTTCTCCACTCAGAAAAAAAAAAAAAAAAAAAACAAAATAAAAAATTCAGCACTCGGAGCAGAACATGACCTGTGGCTGAATTGCATCTTGTTGTATTGAGGCTACTGTGGTGGACAAAATTGTAACTGTGCTTGTTCTATGGAAGATTTCTTCCTTTATGATTGTTGAAAGTTGTTGCAAAATGGTGAGACTAAATAGTCCGCCCTTGCTCTTTGATTCTGAGGGACTAACAGCATACCAAATCCTGACCTGCATTGGAAATTGACACATCAGTTCTTCTAAGTTTGCTTAATTATTCAGGAGAATGAGAAAAATACACCAGTAAATTACAAAATGGGACCAGAGATGTGGGTTACATCAAGAACTGCTACATATTAGTTTTTATATCTGGGATTTTCCCATAATCCTTAAATAATTAATGTGTTTTAGGTGCACACATTGCTTGATTTACACCAAACTCTGGGTATTTTGAAGAGTAGAATACCAATGTCTCTCTTGTAACAGACTATAATCTAATATCCTGTATTCTGCGTATATCAATTGCATCTGACCTCTCAAAGGCGATGTTGCGAGTGTCCAGCTGGGTGGTCACCACGGGGGCAGACAGCCTGCCTGCAACCTGCTCGTCACTGGGCTGCGTCACCCCCAGTAGGCCCAAACTGGCGGCGTTGCTGCTGCAGGCGCCGCCATTTCCCCGGCCAGGTGAGAGCGCTGTTAGAGATGAGACGCACAAGGTCTCACAGAACACCAGCTGCCTGTCATGGTCGACCTCCATCACCTCTGCGTTGGAGTCTGGGAGGCACGATGGTGACAGACGAGTGAAGAGAAAAATGAGGGCGACGTTAGTGAGCAAGAGAGAGGCAGCTAACAAACTGAGAGTGGGGATGAACTACAGTACACACATGTCCATGAGGCTGCAAGGCACAAACATACAACAAGTATATGTAAAGGAAAGTCAAGAAAAATCACGATTGATGTCAAGAGACTGCTGCAGATAGACAGAGAAAAGGAAATAGCAAATTAAAGATCCAGGCAGGCAGGCCCAGAAGAAAAAAAAACAAAGAGAGGGAGGACATTATGCAGAGACTCAAAAAAGAGTCCAGGAAAAGGTCAGAAGAGGGGGAATAATTTAAAGTGGCGAGAGGAAGAAAGATAAAAATAAAAGAACTGGGTGAAATAATGCAGAGAGGAGCCAGTGGAAAGCGCTGTGCAGTGAGGCTAGAAAGAGGCAGGTGGAGAGAGAGAGGTTCATCCTCGAAAGTAAAGCGTGGTCACACCTGTACCCATCTCTGTGAATTTGCCTCATCTTGACATTAACTTCACATGAAGCCCATGTGACTGATACAAGAATGTGTTTCTTGAGATTCAGCTTGGACTTGTGAATTTACACAATCAGCCAGGGGAAACAGTGTTTTCTCGACGCATCTGGTGTCCCATCGCCTCATTTTGTTACATTACGCCACCAAAATAATAATGGCAGCATGACACGCAGACACTGTTTACAGCCTATGATCTTCCTGCTTAATATTCACCGCAATTTTATTGGACTGAATGCAAATGTGAATGTAAAACCAGGAGACACAGAGGAGGAGGAAGCAATAAAGGTTGAATGGACAAAAGGAAATAAGCAAAAGGGAAAAGAGAGTAAAGAAACTCAGTGAAAGATAGTGTGACAAACACATGATCACTGTACATTCAGAAGCCAATGCACAATCTGGTCACATATCTTAAAGGAATGGTTCAACATTTTGGGAAATATACACTTTTTTGCTGAGTTAGAGAAGTCGATCGATACAACTTTCATGTTCGCTGTGCGCTATAAATGAAGCTACAGCCGGAAGACGGTTAGCTGAACTTGGCATTAAGCTTGGAAACAGAGTTTGTTGGAGTTGGAGCTGGACTTCTGACCTTGTCCCCTGAAAATGAAGCTTCGGTTTCCTCTCTGCCAGGTCATCTGTTCAAAACCCATCAGGGTGGTGTCAACGCGGAGACACTGACCACTCTTCCAGACTCTGTAGGTGTCACTGGGGCAGATACGAGACACCAGGGGCACTGAGGGCAAACATAGACACACTTTTAGATCATAATAAGTTAGACGGAAATTACACTGTAATTCCCCCAATTTCCTGTAATTTCTAATGCAATAATCCTCAATGATCGTTCTGATGCCAGAAGTACTTAGGCTCAGTTCCCTGATAAGTCCAATAATAGAATAATAGAATGACAGATAAGTTTCAGTACTGACATGTAACAACAGTATACTGTATAAAGATAAACATACAATTGTCTCAACTTTAATAATTCATACACTCATATTGAAAGTACATCCACTTGTGGTTTTGTAAAGCACTTGAGATAAAAAGCACATGCTATTTAACTCTAAAAACCAAGGCCAGGAGAGCATGAGAATCTGTGTCCAGCACAACAGGAAGAAACTGGCCTCTTCATCCCCAGAGGGAGATGATAACATGATTAATTCTGACTGGTTGCTACTGTATGGCTTTACTGAGTGGAGTGACACACAGAGAACTGGACTCACCCCAGCTGGTAAACTCCCATTTCATCTCCACATAGAAGTCTTGGGCCTGGAAAGAGAGCAGAGAGAGCGAGGACAAATGAGAGAGCGATGGACATAAAGAGAAGAGATAAAGAGTGATGAATTTAAAGATGGATAGACAGAGAGGAGAATTGCAAAGTGGAGGGAAAGAAAAATAGGGAGAATGCAGTGATGCTGCTTCACCGTCTGTGCCAAAGATGGAAGGACTGGCATGGAGAAGTATTTGTGTGTGTGTGTGTGTAGGTTAATAATAGAACTGATGGATGGAGGGATGGATGGAGAATGATGTGGGTGAGATGTATGAGTACTCATTGTCATTTTCAAAGTGTGAGGGTGTTGTGTCTACCACATGAATGTGTTAGTGTGCGTGTGAATGTGTGTTAGTGTGTATGTGTATGAGGGAGCCAGCTGGAGCAGATACACAGGAAGACAGACTGTGTGAAGGCAGTTTTCTGCATCTCTGCTACTGTTCTCTGCATCTCTGCCGCTGCAGCAGCTTCAAAAACGATCTGCTGCACCTCCACGCTCTCCTGCCAGGATTATAACAGTCAACCTTCTGTACAGGCTGCTTTTCCATCACTGCTACGGTGCTCAAGGGAATAGCAATGACTCAAATTACCTAGAGGCAGAGGGTTTTGCTACATAGAGACACATCCTCTGAGTGTATCTCCCTCGTCGAATAGTAAACAAAGTTATTAATACCTTCAAACAAAACCAAGAATATTTTTCTCAAAAAACAAAAATGTAAAAAATTACAAAGATAAATCTACATTTCAAATGAATGCAACTCTGCCTTTGTAGTTTTGTTTCATGTATGTGATTTTGTTTGTGCTCATGGATGTGTGTGGTCATGAGAGTGTTTCTTTTTCCATGTGTGCATGAAAGTGTTTGTGTGAAATCCCACTTGGCGCAGACGCTCCAGCAGGATGGGGATGCCCGCCAGTCTCTTGGCAGTCCTCTGGTAGTCACGGTAACGAAGCACTAGACGCACCAACTCTGGATCTCTGGTACTCACCGCCTCCTGAAGAACTGAGAGAGAAAGAGACAGAGAGAGAGTAAAACAGAGACAATCACTCAGGCCTCATCTAAAATGTATGTACATGAGCAATTTCGGGGGTCAGCGAGAATTGCCGAAACAGAAGTAGGCCGAAGGAAAAGCTGGTACGACCAATTACTGCAGCTCGCCCATCATTCATCAGACCGCCACTTTGCTGTTAATCTTACAGGCTGTTCTACACTTGGAACAATTATAGAACAATTTCCTTTCTCTCTCTTTATAAGCAGACATCTGAGTAAATGCTAACACGCACACACACATACACACGCAGTTGAAACAATCTACATGGAGTTGGATTCTTATAATGTGATAATACTGCATTTACAGACACAGTAATCAGATTAAGATACACAACAAGAAGAAGATTACTTTATGATACTCTGCAAACACAGAAACAACGCAGAAAGAAGAACAAAAGATTTCACTTTTATTCGCTTAATCCATCACCATCGAGAATACAGTTACGTGCAGCGTTACACAATCAAAAAGGGAACAACCGCAAAGGTGGTATATGGACAATACTCACCGAAGTAAAGGGTGTTACATCAGCCAGTATAATTTCAAGGTTAAAAAAATAATTGATTTCACACTCCATTAGTTTCCCATTGCAAGACCTATCTCCACACTACATTTGCACAGTGTCAGCAGAGTAGAGATGTCTGGCAGCAGCCGCTGTCGCTCTGTGAAAGACGTGGTAACTAAAAGAATGGTGAACAGTTTGTATTTCCTAAACCAATCAGAATTATTCATTAAGGGGCCACTGCCACTGTCCTCTGCCATTGTAAAATAGTACCAGTGGGAAATTTGGAAATGTATTGAAGGCCATTTTGCAAATACGGTGTACAACATATCATATATTATAAATTACTGAAGTTTTCTTATAGTAACCAAGGGGGCCACGACCAAAATCACTGCACTTTCAGGCCATTTGTGATTTGTGTTTTTTCACTGGTTTACTGCAGACCACTACAGCTATGCATGACATATTAAGCTCTTTGCAAACATGCAAGAATGGCACATTTTTTACTTTAAATACACCACAGAATGAACCAAACTGCCTCCTTTGTACATACAGTAATTAAAAATGTTGTTAAAGGTTTTTCTCATTCACATGTAGGTTGTTAGTCTGAGTGCTTGTCATTGCTGTGGGTAACAAAAAAATCAGTCATCAACACATGCTTATTATTCACATGGTCCACATCCATTAAGTCAGTGTGAAGACCAACAGGGCACAGTGCATCACAAGGAGATGCTCCTCATTCTTACAATGCTTGCTAACGATTGCTTATTGACTAAATAGACAGCTCCCAGTTTGACATGCCTACAACAGCAAAGAAGAAAAGGGGGAGGCAGTGTCAGACAATTGTTTTTCACACATCCAGTGTGTCTTAATGATCTCTAGTTCTCCCTTTGAAGAGCTTATTTATTGACATTAAAGGTGCTGCATGTAGCATTTTAACATCAATAAATGGTAACACTGTACAGTAAAGGTATAAATATTCCCAAATGCCTGTAGTTACTAAGGAATAAGTAAAGAAAAAATCACGAACTAGTTTGCCAGGAACTACTTGTTACTTATTTGTTCATCAGTTATCAGTTAGTTCCAGATTTTTTGATTTATGTTTTATGATTTTGTGATTTATGATTTGCGTTACCCATAAATCATTTCCACATTCATACAATGTTAATTACTATAAATAAAAAAGACCATCAGGACTGTGAGAGTTATTGTGTGCATTTCTGTACAGCACATACAGTATAAAGGGAGGATGGTACTGTTCTACTAGTGCAATTAGAGCAAAAGCTTTCCCACTTTCTTGCAATGATAAACAATGTAAGGAGTAAAAATCCAGAACATGTTCTTCCAAAGAAAGCAAAAGGGTTCCTAGCAAGTGTGGTCATAATTTTGAGTACCCACATTAACCACTGGCGTGAGATAGAAACTACCAATCATCTCCACCGTGGTCTCATTGTTTACTATAATTATACCAGAGTGTCATAATTAATGTAACAACTATATATTATTGTATAAAATGCTGCTCATAGCACCTTTATCTTGAAACAAACTACAACACCTACACAGCACCCAATAATACATCATGTACACGGCACACTGTGTTTTAGTAACACACAAATAAGCTCAGTGCCCCCCTCCCCCCCCCTCCTCCTCCCACACACAGGAATGTGTTTCTTGACACACACACACACACACACACACACACACACACACACACTCTCACCGGTCCATCCATTGCGGTTCTCCTTGCTAACGTCAGCTCCGTGCTGCAGCAGGACCCTGGCACAGTCCAGGTGGCCCAGTGTGACAGCCAGGTGGAGAGGAGTCCGGCCACGAGGGTCCAGAGACTCTAAATCAGCCTGGATGCAAGAAGGAGGGGAGGACAAGAAACAGGAGGAGAAAGAATAGAAAAGAGAGGGAAATAAATAAGAAAGAGAGAGAAACAGATTAAAGAAATGGAGGGAAAGAAAATATGAATAAGAGAGGGGTGGAGTGAAGGAAAGAGGAAAGCAGACAGACAGAGAGATAAAGTAGGAGAGGAAATTGGGGTTAATTGCATATCATTGTAGTGCTCTTCTAGCCCATACAGAGAGGGAGGAAGAAACAGACAAATATAATAAAGACACAAGCATGACGACAGAGAGATGGAAAGAGACAGGTGCTAATTGATCTGTCAGCACTCCAACATGGCTGGGTGCTACACTCCTGCAGCATCCCACTTATTTTCTGGGCTGGATGGACTGGGATTAGCTACTCTTAAAACCAGGCCTCCACAACCACCTAAAGCTTTTTAAGCAGCCTTCGGTCTGCTATTCTTCAAAAGATGCAACTTTCAGCTTAACGTTTGGCAGTTTGAATCCTGGCTGGGAATGTGAACAGGTAACGTAAATAAACAGCACTGATCTCAATTTGCCATGACACTGAGCAAAGTACTTGACATACAGTATAATATGGAGCCTCTTTGAGACCAAAAGTATTTGTTTTTTCTAGAGAACATGTGGTGCATCTTTAAACCAAACACATTTGGTGGCCTGCTTCATGCTTTTTCAAGTCTTTAAAGAAATTTTTTGACATTTTGTAAAAACGTGTATTTGCTTTCTCACCCAGTGTTGAGTAGATGGTTGTATGCTAAATATGTAGCTAGAGCCAGCAGGCTATTAGTTTAGCTTAGCATAAAGACTGGAAGCAGGGGGAAACAGCTAGCATGGCTCTGTTCAAAGTTTACAAAGTCCAATTACCGGCACCTCTAAAACATGTTGATTAGCAGGTGTTATGCACAGCGACTTCTAGCACTAACTTCTCATAAAACCATATAATTTTTACGCTTCGCATTTAAGATTCAACAGAGTATGGTGTGTCAGTTTGTGCTTTATAGGTTTTTTTTTTTACTTTCGACAGAGCCAGGCTAGATTTTCCCCTGCCTCCAGTCTTTATGCTAAGCTAAGCTAGCTGTTTCCTGGCTATAGTTTCATATTTAAAGTTAAGGTTAAATGAAAAATGCCTTTTTAACCCTTTTAGATTACATCCCTGGTCGTATTGTGCACCTATTTAACAAAATATACCAAAAACCAACAATCTATTTCTTTGTATTCAAAATCCAATCATGTTTTCTTCCTGTAAAACAAAATATGACATGTGCTTTACGTAGGCCTGAACAAACCAATATCAACCAATAATAATCATGACATCCACCCATCAATCAATCTTCAACTTTTAGCGGCACAGATCGCGAGGGGTACGTCGGCCTGCTCCGGTAATGGGGGTGATGAAAGTGTTGAAGGAGGCGAGTAGTCCTCTGATTGAATGGAGGCTAGCATCCAACTCTGAATCACTGTAATTCTCAATGTTTATTATGACACACCCACTTTTCAACGTTCAAATCAAATTCCTCCCAATGTTATGTCCCGCCTGTCTATCCTGTTTTACTCAGAAATACATCACGATACGGAACTTAGATACTCTCGAAATGCCGTTTCATCAGGACTTTAACGGACAGATATGAGAGTGGTATCAATTCAGCTAACTCTCGACAAGTCAAATAAATGTACATCATCTGATTTTGATACGTTTAGTCATGTGAATAAGTAGTGAGCCAATGTTGGAAAGTATTGCAGCAGTTTCTACATCATAGACAGAGTAACATGTCATTACTGATCAGCAAGACTTCAAGATACTACAGTATCAACAGCAACAATCTGTTTATTACTACATGAGCTGGTGCTTGTAGACTTGATGAGATGTCATGTCTCTACACAATTCATTTGATTTAATCACCCACTAGCTGTATTGCTGTGTGCAAAACTGCCCATCCCTCTCTCTGTCCACTCACCAGGGCCCAGGCCGTCCTATGCACCACTGTTTTAATGTTGCCTCTGTCTGCAATGCGCTCCAAAATCAGCAACTTATACTACACTGATCTCAGTTCTGCCATACAATTAAACAGTGCTGCTGACAGCAACCATTATCCAGGGCCCGGGCTGATTCAAGGTCAGTTCTGTCAATCCGTTGCAGGCTTGAATTCTAATTAAGGATTACTCTCAGAGATGAGTGTAGCATGACTAAGAATCAGCACTTTAAGACTTTGGGGTAGCTGTGGAAAATTATTTCAAGGAATATGAATGTGGAAAATATTGTCAGTGTTTCAGATGTTCTTTATAGTGTGTTTATAATATTACAACAACAACGTATCAAAAATATAGCCGAGGAATGGAGAGGTCTGAATCCTTATTGGTCCACATAAATCTTTAAATCAAAGCAGTTTATGAGGGGAGGAATGTTTTAAAGATGAATTTTTAAAGCAAACGAGAATAGACCAAACAAAAAACGTGATATGAGGAGGCTGCCGTGAATGTTTATTGGGCTTGGAATATAATACAATAATAAAAATGACAGGCAGCCAGTGTCCAAAACAGGTTAACTGTTATACCCCAAGAAACACACATTATGAGCGGAGCCAGACAGACTCAGCAGTTACGCTATCAATCAGTTACTGCAGCCTTCTGTTTCTGCTATTTACAAGGGAAATGAGGAAAACCGCATTGGATACACACAAACATGGATGAGGGTATGGATGCAAATACAGACACTAAGATACACGTACAAATGCTCACATACGCAATGAAACTAACATGCTCTTCAAATATTTAAATACGTAATGGATTGAGTTTTAGTAACGCCTAACTCAATAGGAGAGCATGATAGCCTGATTTCATTGTGTTAATGGGTGTACTATCTCTATATGATCTCTACATCCACTCTTTGGTTAACAGCTTTCTCCTCTCTGCAGCTCTTTCTAAAGCAACCCTGGGACAGAGTAAGAGACACAAACTGTAAACAGACACGAAAAATGTGCATATCAATTGTAAGGAACTGCCTGTCAGCAACATGTGTGACAAGCAAAGATGGAAAAAGAGAAATAAGAAAGAGCGATAGATTGCTGTTGCAAGTGATGGCTACGGCAAACATAGATATGGGGAGGGGTGAGGAAGGAGAACAGAAGGCAAAAGAGAGCGAAGAGAAAGGGAGGCAGAGAAGGGAGCTGAAGGAGACAACAACAGGAGGGAGTCCCTCTGGAGCTGTGGAGCCTGGGGAATAGAGGGAGGGGGCGTCATAGCAACGCAGGGGAAGCAAGAGAGCAGTCAGCTTTGTTTGAGTGAGCTGGACAACGAAAGGAGTCCAGGTGTAACGTGTGTGTGTGTGTGTGTGTGTGTGTGTGTCTGCATGCGTGTGCACCGCAGTGTCTCAAAGGACACTGCTGACAACATATGCTTAGGCAGCATAAATGTGAAGAACTAAAGTCGCAGGAAGGATTTTAAAGTCCAAACTAAGGCTTACATCATTTAAACAACGTAAGGCAGAGAAAGAGACACGTGTGCAAACGTAACCCACCACTTAATATCAATAGCAAGTCTTGGAAAACATTTACACCCATAATGGTAAATGGTATTTTGGAAAGAAACGCCCCACTTATTGTTGTTAGGACATGTAAGGAAATAAAAGAGACTGGAACAGAGCTCAGGGTAAAAGAGCTACTCGACTTTTCTTTCATTTCCTCCCTGTTTATATGGCACTTGTACTGTCTCACAGCTGTCCTTATTGCTTCCACTAAAGGCGGCTGCATGCAATGTTGGTGATTATCAGTTTAGGCTTAATTTACAGCTGTACTAGATTTCAATTACTCTAGATACAAAAGCTGAGGGTGGGTGGCTGAAATGCAGCTTAAAGACACAAGGGAAGAGATGAGTGAAAGAGGGATAACCGGAAACATGCGGTAAGGTGGTAGGACACAGAAAGATGGGGAGGGAAAGTCAAGAAAGGATGGCAGCGGGGTGATCACAGAAGAGGGGGAGGATGTAGGAGAGGACAGGTCGGAGAGAGTACAAGATGCTGCCAGAAAACAGTATGTACAATATACAACGCAGGGTGACAGGGAGACTATCGACCAATCCACTGAGCTGTTAGCTTCTGTAGCTGCTTCCCTCTCTCCAACTACACCCTTATGTAGCTCCTGTCTGGCTAAAGGTAATAATTAAAAAATAAAGAATGGGATAATATATTTCACCTGTTCTTTGTTTATATTTTTTCCTCCTCCCCTTGCACTTCTCTGTGATGCATTATACTTCCAGGCATGCAGTATTATTTACAACATCCATTAAGCAAGCATGCCAGATTAAAGCCTGAAATGTTATTGAGTGCTATTTTTGACCTCATTCAAAGTCAGAACCTGCTGCCACACACATAGCACCTTCACAGTCAGTTCAGGAGCTTTAGTGCCTTGCTCAAAGGCAAACAGGCCATGGCTTGATATCTTGATCGACCAACCTTTCCACCATCAGCTCTCCTTTCTCACTGGTAACCAACACCTACCCCTCATCGAATTTTCAAATCAACACGAGTCAGTACGTGAAAAATGTGTTGTGATAACACCTTCGAGCGCTGTCAGAAAACAGCGCCGATCTCAAACAGCAGCCTTTGCGATTTGCCGTGGACCGTTTGCGCCAATTTGCATCAAAAGTAGCCGGGACAGGGAGAAATTGAATGTGGTGACAGACGGCGGTCAGAGTTAGCACAGCACATATAGCGAGCAGCTACAGTATAATTTTTAAAGAGTATTTATAATTCTGGAGAGAATTCAAGAGGAGGCTTGAAGAGGAGTGAGAAAGCAGTGGTGGCACAAAGCAACATGCTAAGCTATTCAGCTTGCATTGCAGTGCATTTAACAGCAACACACTACCATCAGTGGCAGACACCTTTTCACACACACTCGCATAAACAACAAGGGCACCACTTAAGGCCACTTTGGGGCTAATGTCCTCCCCACCGCTACACACTGACCTGCAGACATACTGACATACTTACTCATTCACACGTGAACAATGTTCAGTTGAAAAATGCTTTCACAACACAACTTTAGACATACTCACACACACACATAAACTGGGAAATACATCATGATGAAGAAGATTCCCCTCCCCTGTTAACAAAACAGGAACTCTCTGGAGAAAAGGGTTGTTTGCAACTAATGGGTCATGTACTCTCTCTCTCTCTCTCTCTCTCACCCACACACACACACACACACACACACACACACACACACAGAGGCCAGTCTCGTTGGTCGTTTGTGTGGTTCGGTAGTTACAGTAGGGACATTATGTCATCCCTGCTCGTCTCTTGGCTCTCTCTCTTCACTCAACAATGATATCACCACGGAGGGCATATTGTGGTCACATCCAGCCTGTAATGAAGGGTGTGGCACATGGCTAGATGAACTTTTTTTCTGTATTTTCTGTTCTGTGTTTTCTGTTGCATCTCAAACTGGCTAAGAAATAATTTAAGGCTTTTTAAAAAGACGGAAAGGCAGATAACATATAGATAGCCGGAGAGTGTTTCTAATGTTTACTTCACAGCAAGTAAATTAAGCACTTAGTTGGTGGTAAATCAAGTCCATGCTGATAAAAAACACTATTGAGCACGTCATGGAAGATTTCTGCGGGTGTCTATCCACTGCTATTAGATTTATGCATGTATTTATTTTACATTTTTGTTGCTAAAACAAGACATATATCACATTTTAATAATCATGCATTAGTATGTTTTGGTACTACTTTCTATTAAAGCAGCAGAGAAGGGAATTATAAGCTGTAACAAATGGCTTTATAAATGGTTAATGATACTGATGCTTTATTGACCATAATGCAATGTAAAAGTCAAATATTAAACAAGGGCAATGAATTGTAAAGAGAAAAGTGGTGTTGCTGCTACAATAGAAAAGGCAAAGTGTGGCCATTTGAATGAACTAATCAAGTCTTACTTCCTTTTAGAGCAAGCTTCTAACCTTTAGCTTGTGCTAAGGAATACAGATGAGATTGTCATTAGTATGCAGACACTACAAAGCATTTTGTCTACTCTGTTTTTTAACCAGAGAACGAAAATGATGTTATAATGTTGCATTCTGCCTTCACTGTAGTTTCCGAGATCTTGTTCTCCTTATTACCGTAACAGCGTCATGTCAAACTGTTCCATTACAAGAAGAAATGTTCTCATTATGATGATGACATATAAATAGTTATAAGAAGGAAACTTTGCATTTATAATGAGATACGAGAATTCTTTTCTTTTTTGCTCGCTGGCAGCTCTGCATGTGTTTGCATACAATTTTAACTTAATCGAAGCACACTGTTCACATTTCCCTTCAATTTGTCCTCTTTTCATCCTTATATGCCTTCTACCTCTGTCTGCTGTAAAACCTATTTAACGCCCCCAACGCTGTTTTGTAGAAACTTTTTCTTACAGATCTGTATCTCTGTCCTTGCTCTACTTTGCTTTTCTTCGTCACCCTAACAATTTGTTCCTTTGCTGCATTCACTCTCCTCCTCTGTCTCTTCTTAACCCATATCTATGCCTTATAATCAAACTCTTTCCTAGTGATCCTCTCCTCTCTCCTTCCCTTACTCTGTTTTCATTCGTTCTTTCCCATCTTACCCTCCCTCAATCGTGAGCTCAGTGGAGGTTGCATTATTGATAGGCATCTCTATCTGTGGCATCTGCTCTTTCTCTCTCCCCCTTCTTTCTCCCCCCTTCTCTCCCTTGCTCAGTGTGTGCCTGGCCTGATGCAGCTTGGCAGGTACTTAGGCCGACATCAATCTTTCATACAAACACCGCGCACGCACGCGCGTGCGCAAAACTGTGCATATACACATACAGCAGCTTTCCCAAAATGTTTGTGCACAGGGCGCACAGGAGCAGAGGGTAGCGATGGGAAGGAGGAGAATAAAAATAACTTTTCCTCCCCTCTGCCTCCCTTCTCGCCTCTGTGACTCTCCATCCAGAGGAGACTTTGACAAACGCTAGACTGCCATGAAACCCTGATCCATTTTCAGTGTGACACCGCTTCAGAAAGGACAGTACAAAACCTGCGTCACAGATGATAGAGTGAGCAGAGCGAGTGGTGACGATAACCCCGCAAAAGAATAACAAAACCTCTCACAGTGTCTCACACTCGTCTTCACACAGCCAAGATTTACTTGCAGGTGCATTAAAAGGCTGTGAATTAATTTGAGCAGTGGAAATAAGACCAAATGTACGCTGACCTACATTGCAGAATATTTAATTTTTCTCTGTTTCACTGCACTTCGTCTGTTTGCTGTCATCCCCAAGATAGGCAGACTGACACAGAGATACAGAAAGCACAAAAGGGTGGGATGCTGATGGACCTGTCAGAATAGTAACAAGCAAAGAGAGAGTCTTTCGGATGATTATCTGAAGGTGCTGACACCTGTTTGTTGCAGTGAGCTGACAGACCTCACCATAACACCAGGGAAGACATGCATGCAGGCCAAGAGCGATGCATACAGAGAGCCAGCACTTCCTCTCACTCCTCACACTCACAAAGATGCAGGCACACTCACAGATGGAGAGAGCAAATCTTTTGTTTGAATGAGACAGACAGTGCATACGCTATAAAAGAGCATAATCACATAATGCAGCCTATTGGACTGAAACAACACAGCTGTCACTTTCTTTCTTGTGAGTTGTGTGTGCACGTGTGTGTGTGTGAGAGAGAGAGAGCATGTGAATTATGTAGCAATTTCAGGTGAACCCAGTGATCTGGCAAGAGATGGTTGTGCTGAGCTGGAGCTGATAATGAAACCAGAGGGTCATTTTCTCAGAGGCATTTAGCATTTCACTGCCCCACAATGTGCAGGTCGAATTAAAGGAATATCATTATATTTTAAATGGTTCATCTGCGTGTCTTTATTTATGTGTAATTAGACTTGTGCTGGAGAAGTCCCTTTTTTATGCGGAAATTAGTGGTAGCAGCCAAGGGGCAAAGCAGAAGGACAATTGCATACATTTAGAAATGTCAGCTTATTGATGTAGGATATTTTTTACATCACATTTGAAAACACATAGACTAGCTAAAATAGTATACACTATAGTCCAAAGATCTGAATCCACCACCACAAACTGCTACAATCTGTAAAAACTATATTTTTTAACATGGTTGTATGGAATTGAAATCTTAAAATCTTGTTTGCACACAAGGTTTTTCTCAAATTATTATTCCGAACACAAGAAAAGACTATTACAAATACTGCAAAAACAGGATTAAAGGATAAGGCTGTTGATTTTCTATATTTTTCTTTTTGTCAACTGGTCAGCCAAACCAACAATGAACTGAATTTAGTTACGAGTATTGTGTGTGTATCCAAAGTCTGATATATCATATTCCTGTGTGCCGTAGACCTCCATCGTTGTTCAAAAACTATTAAAAACATGTCAGTGGGCTCACTGACTGCCACACTGGGTGACATGTTCCTTGTGCTAAATATCACAACCTCTTGACTTTGTACTACATTGTAAATTTCTCAAAGAACTTTAGTACAAAGTCAAGAGGCTGTGGTGCATGTGCAGTGGTGTCTGCCTTACACAGTACTACTCCCCTGAGACTGAAAATGTAATTGCTGTTAATAGTCTTTGGAGCCTTTTCTAAACCAATTAATGTGCCCAAAATTCTTCATGGTGAAGGAACATGTCACCCAGTGCAGCAGTGTGACTCATTGATGTGTTTTTAATAGTTTTTAGACCATGGTCTGGGTGAATACTCTTTTCTGATTGGCCGGCAGGTGTGCGTTAAAACCGTTTAATGCACACGTAGTTTGGCTCAAGTTTAATCACTGTTCAAAAATTCATCCGCTACCCAACCTGTAACCATAGCAACATTAAAGAGCACAGCTGTCAAAGCTTAGTCGTTATGAAGTTTTGAAGAATGGGACGCAGCAGAAGAAAAAGAAATGGAAAAGAAAAGAAAGAAACCAAGTGAAAAATGGCACAAGGAACTGACACCTGAAGAGCTTAAAATGATAGAGGAAGAGAAGGATGAGATTAATACAAAAAAGGCAACAAAATGGGCACTTAATATACTGAGAGACTTTCTTTACCAAAAACAAAGGAACACTGACTTGGAGACATACTCTGCAGTTATGCTTAATGACACCTTACGTGTTAAGACACTTCGCGGAGGCGAAGAACCACCCGATGTGAAGCGTTTAACACACACCTACTTGTCGATTATCCCTTACTTGGACAACGACGAAGGTCTACAGCACAGAGGAAGGCAACATATCAGGCTTTGGATACAGGCACAATACTTGTAAGTAGGATGAGTCCATTGTTGGTTTGGCTCTGCACATGAGATTTGTTGACAATAAGAAAAATGTAGAAAATTGCCAGTCTTATCCTTTAAGACCGGCTGTTTTTTCAAGCTCTACAAAACACATGTAGATTGAAATGACACTCAAGATCTTTTTTGATAACCTGTATGAAGATAAAAAGTTGATCCACTGCTCCAAAGCTGGAAAGCTGCATTGTTCCTTTGAGACAGCTTTCTTTTCCATAAACTGCATATACTTTTTCCAGGGAGGCTTAACAGTATGATTTCCTGATAGTTAAATCTGACTCACCGGGCAACCTTTTTGAAACTCTGAACCCATCAAACTCTTCCCACAACACAAGATGTTTCAGGATAGTTCATCCTTGGTGCTGTGCCATAATCAACTGTTGAACTTCACTGGAACTTTGCTAACACATTAACCTCTACCAGAGTAATGAGATTTGCCTCTCCAGACTCTTGCATGAAAGGAATGATTACAGGGTTTAGGAGCTGCTCCAAGTTTTGACAATGTTCCCAGTTGAGGTCAGGACACCTGCACCTGTGCTGAGCACAGCCTGGGCGATGATGGCCTCTTGTGAGAAACTGGCTGGCCCACAAAACCACATGAAAGATTAATAAAACAGTGCATAAAACCCACAGTCAAACACGGTGGTTGAAACATTCAGATGTGAGGATGCCAATTCTAGAAGTGATTTGTACTGGATCAGTGATACAGGAACTGAAGAGAAGTGCCGCAGACACGTCATCTCTACTGGGTGTCTGTTGCACGGATCTTTACGTGCATTTTTCTTTATCTTCTCCCCCTTGCAAACAAATTCCTTTCTCCTTTATTTCATCACCAATTCCCCTTTTCTTCTACTACTTACTGTCAATCTACGCATGTCTCATTCTCTCTCTGTTAAAAGATTTCAGTAACTTAACTAAATCTGACCCCAACCAAGCCCTCATGGCATCTCTTTGTGGCTTTGCTGTGCTCTAATTAGGACTTGGGTTTCATTACAAGTAAGAAGGGTGAGGGTGGGGTTGGTGGGATGGATGGATGGATGGATGGATGGGTGGCGCCAGGGGGAGAGGATAAGGAAAACATTACAGTGGATGGATGTGATTAGAGGAGACAGGGAGAACAAGGCTGAGAGGAGAAGACAAGAGAAGAGGCTTGAAGTAGACAGGTGCTTAGTCTGAGCAAGCAGATAGCAGATGGCTGGCGTAAAGATGCAGGCCTAGTGTGAAGGAAATGAACCTGTGAGCCTTAATTTATGGCTCCATTCCCTAAAGCCAGCAACCCAGCATAAGATTTTATAATGCTGATTTACCATAAGCACCTTACCGAGGGCATCATAATGAAACCACGCACCGGGAGAAAGAGAGAGCCGGGGTCAGAAAGACACAGAGAGGACAAGAAACAGCAACAGAGGAAGAGAGCAGAGATCTTGGTGTCATTTCCTGCCTTTGTCTTGAGATAGACCATCACTCTTTACACGGCCCTGTTCTTTTTCAATCACGCTGTGCTTTTACGTCTGTGTGCAACCCAGACAGACTCTGTTCATGGTCAAAGACTGTCATTATTTCTTCCTCTCCTCTCTTCTCTTCTCCTCTTTGTCTGCACTCCCCTCATCACCTGCCTCCACTCCCTGATGCAGTCCTTGAATATTGCCCTCTTCCTTCCATGCTGTTTCACCACCTCCTACCTGTTTGTCAGCCTCCTCCTTAGCATCCACCTTATTTCATGACTGGCGAGCACAGCAAAAAAACAATCTATCCTTCCTTCTTTTATGCCCCTCTGCTCGTTATTCTTCCTATTTTACTGGTCCATCTCTTTCTTTCCCTTTCTCTCTGTGGTCAGCTGTGTGTCTCTGGCATTTACTCAACCACTCCTCCTGTTACTGTGTTCACTTTCCTCTCTCTTTGGCTTTGGCAGGCTTTGCGTCGTAACAATGATATCCGATGTACCAATTATTCCAAAGTAGCTTGCTGTGGCAGCATTTCTGCTCCCCTCACTTCCTCACTCACACATACATATAGTTTCACATTCTCATACCCCAAGTGTTGGGGAGCAAACTTTCAACGTAGCCACACATCAACCCGCCATTCATTGCATTGTTGTGCTGCAAGGAAATAAGAGTGCGATCAGAAACAGTGCCGGATATTTGATGCATGCACACAGTGGAATGAAATGAGTCTCATCATTTCACCAAAGGCCGGGCAGGATTTAAAAAGCTCTGATATGGAGGCGGCTGTGGATTACCTTTATTTAGAGGTCAGTGATAATACACTGTTCTTCCACAGCTGAGTGGGAACCGAACTCATCAGAGACCAAACATTATCATGCAATAACTGCACAATGCTGCCTTTGTTATTTGGTTTGTAACAGCATGGCCATAATGTGATATCCTAATAACCATCATGTGATATCATAGGAACTATCACAATGCAGTGTATTGTAATAATATATTGTTGCAACAGGGATTGTGCATAGTCACTCCATGTCTCTCTGATGTTCTTCCTCTTCTATGCTCCCTTTGTCTTTTTTGTCATGGGTTTTTGTTCACAATAGGAATCTGTCTCTGTCTTCAGTTTCTATAAAAATGAAAGTGTACATGTGTACATGCAAGTGAGGGTAGGATCTCGCTGTCAGCCATCCATCAACCTGAGAAAAACATATTATTTTTCAAATAATGACTGAATAACGTTCAGTGTTCCAACAAAGTAATGTTTCAACAGTTACAGCCAACCTTTCCTTATACAGTATGTAGACAACAAACAGGACTCAGTGCCAGGTTTGGCCATGTGCAGCTTATGTCTATTGATCAAATCTACACACTTAAGGAAAATAATATGGTCGATGAAACCAAAAAACATGATTTATCTTACCCTAAATCCATTTTCAGCAGCATTAATATTACCACAATCACAATCCTTGTTTGACCTGCTCCTTTGTATTTTCTCTCATATCTAACTGGATATTGTCACAGTAGGTCAGTGAGAAATGTAGGTTGGTGGCCTTGATTTTCATGTTTGCAATATTCCAATTTTGAGCATCCAAATCTAACTTTAGGTCAATGCATGTGATACAGGAGTAGGGCCCGGACATACTTGGCAGAATAATAACATTAGTGCCCTGATTTGCTATAGAGTGGGCATTTTAGAAGCTGTAGACAGATTTTTACATTTAAATTAACAAGCTAATGTTGTTCATTATTTCTGCAGCATTCAAGTTCCATAATTTGCCTGCAGCTCTAAAAAAAAATCCCTCTGCTGTAATAATGTGTTGAACCGACCAGAGCCATGGGAGTGCCACAGCCATCCAGAATACTTCTCGACTTCATGTCATCAGCATCACATACTGCATGTGTGCTTCATGTGTGTGTGACTCACTGCAGCTGAGTTGGAGCATGATGGTGTGTCTGCGTGTATGTGTGTGTGTGTGTTTGCTGCAAGTTGCACCACACATACAAACTAAGGGCTCAGTTTAGAATATATATATCATATCATAAACTGTATGTCTAATGAGTCCTGGGATCTGATGGTGATGCGATGGTAATTTTATTAGTTTAGTAGCTGATATAAATTCATGAGGGGTGTAAAATGTTTGACTATGCAAAAAACACAAACTATGATGCATGTGCATACACCCACAAACAAAACACACGCAGCAAGCAGCAGAGCAAGAGGGAATGAGCTAGCTTTGAATATTTACAGTTATAGATGAGCCTGAGCAGAAGTTCATCAACAGTGAGAGGGGAACAAGAGAGGAGAGAAGTAAAGCTTTTGTTTCCTGCTGCCGCTTGCTACCTGTCTTCTCACAATGTGCTCTGATCTGCCATCAAACAGAGACAGCTGATTACCAAGATTTAGGGTCTTGGAGCTTCTGGAGCCGGCAGGAAAAGAGCGTGGAATAATGTTTGTAGTGAAAAATGGAGAAAAAGTCTTATTCTCTGCCTTCATCCCTCTTTTTCTTTCTCTAGTTTGTTGGTGTTTCTTCCTGACACCATTAAACAGATTTTAAGTCATACCTGCAGTAAAAAAAAAAAAAGGTACCTATGAAATCCAATATAGTCAAGAAGCCCGGGGATTCGTAGAAATAGATGGTATAGCACAACATTGATTAAAATTTCATAGACTTAAGGTCACACAGTGTTCAGGTTTCCACTGTGAAAAAGACAGAATACATTGATTTGCCATGATGGTAGATAATGGCCTGCTGATATACAGTACATTAAAAAAGTCCTTATCCAGCACAAGCAAATAATGTGGATGACTAATCATATTGATTTACTGAAGTTCATCGGCAAGTAGTTGAGATATTCAACAGATTTGTTTTTTGTTCTCATTCAGTATAGAAAAAAGTCCTGCTATGAGGGAGACTGTTTGACTTAGTTTCCAAATGATCAAAGATACAATATAGAGGTCACTGGTTCAAATGCACAGCAGAAGAGTGATAAAATTTGCATCATAAAATATTTATAGATACAAAGGTTCCTGAAAAATGAATGAATGTGGCGTCTTGAGGAGTAATTTATTGACCCTATCTGTGTAAAACAAACTCAGCCAAAACTTCCACTTTAATAACTTTTCAGTGTAGAGAAATTTTACAGATATCATGTCAATAATTAATGATTGTAGGCCATTAATTACAATGTTTACAATTTTGTTTACATACAGGAGACAGAACCAAACAAATACAGTATCTACTGGAACACAAATGTCTGTACAAGAGAAGACGTCCAGAAGTTGTGAGGTAATTTTATATTTTAGATGTATTAAACATTCACAGGATATAGTAATATCATTACTGGGTAACAAAACAGAAGGTGTGTAATTGGGTATAAAAGTCTACAATATCTTACAGTCTGTTTTAAAATGACAATGTACTTACAAAACCTGCTGGAGTATGATATGATAACATAAAACAAGACATTATCAAAATTACACAATAACCTTTTTAATGTGGGTATTATATATTTTAATATTGTTACTGGAAAACATAGCAAAGGGTCAAAGAGGGATTGAGGATGTTTTCTTTTAAATGGTTCTTTTGGTATGTTTTGAAAATGATATACTTACTCAAAATACATACAGTAATGCAGTTCTAAGGCAGAAAGATTAGAAAAAAAAACACTTTATCAAATACAAGGTTGCCTCACAGTAAATATAGCTATACAGAAAGGGAAAAAAAAGTATATATGCAGTCATTATACTGTCTGAGACACAGACTTATTCTTGGATAACTGGGTGGGGCCAGGGAAAGAGACACTAATGAGCATGTGGATGTGGATGTGTTGAATTTTCTTAAACATCAAAAATGGACCATTAACCAGAAGTGGAGTTTACAGTAGAAGGCAGAAGCACTTTAAACAACACCTAATGCTTTTTTTCACACACCAAACAAAGTTTAGTATTAGTACAAAATATTATAGAAATCTATGGCAAAATGAATGGCCATCTTGCTTAATTCATATAGAGGACTATAAGGGAATATAGGGAGTATTGCTGCCTCAGACCTGCTGCTCTTTGGAAAGATATTTAGGGGCAAATTTGCTGGGACAAAGGTCAATAAAGGATCCCTCAGTAAAGGAGTGTGGCTATGCTTGTCTGGCAGCAAGAACATATTGACAAAATAGTCCAACAAAAGCACTGAAGACATGCGCACTGCATCAGCATACATCTCAAAATACAGCTGAAGCTGTTGGGAATTTGGTCACTAGTTTCAGAGGACTTCAAACTAAAGTTGGACAGCTAAGGGGGGTGGGGGTGGGGGGGTCTAAGGATGGAGGATGTCGTATTGCTGTACAGATTGAAAAGGCAAATGTGATTTGTGATATTGGGCTATACAAATAAAACTGACTTGACTTGACAAGTAAAAATCTTGATTAGCAATTGGGACTAGATGAAAAGTCAGGGCGATTGCCAAAGTCATTAGGATTCATCCTCTGCGCCAAATTTCATGGCAACCCGTCCAATAGTTGCCAACACATCTCAATCTGGAGCAAAGTGTTAGACTGACAGACCAACTGACCACACTGTCATCGTCAGAGCTGCTGCTACTGGCTAAAGATGGATCCATGTGAGATGTAAGTAAGGATTCTACACTGAACCTATACATTTAGTGATACATTTTAAAAGCAAAGAACCAATGAAGAGCAGGGTATAAAAAATGCTGTTAGGATTTAAAAAGGTTTTGCCTGTCTCCTCTTCTGCCTCAAGAGCATGCATGGATCATTTCCCGTTCCCCCTCCTTTTCTGAAATGCTGAATATAACCTCTGACATTGACTCACAAAGCTTCCTAATACAAACAGTTGCTCCGAAGTGACTAAAATCTTAGAAAATTCTTGGAAGTATGACGTTTTCTGCATTTCCCCTCACAGTTAAGACTAGATCCCAGTAAAGACAAAAATGTTATTTACAAAGCATCTTAGCCCTTAAGAGAGCTCCTAAAATGAAAAACTGTTAGGGAGGAGGACTTTTAAGAGGCTTAACAGTTTCTTTAACAGAGGAGAAAATGGCAGAAAGACAAAGAGGTAGGAGAAATATTCTCCAAATGCTGAATGACAGTGAGTTAATGAAACGCTACAGATTAGATCGTGCAGGATAATGTTTGTGGTCGATCTCATTAGAGATGCGCTCATCTCCCACCCAACACTATAACACTATAACACTATAACACTATAACACCAGAATACTATGATTAGGCCTATCGATTTCACTGTCCATTCTATGCCCATTACTAATAAACGTGCATTTTTATTTCTTTTCTTTTTTTGATCAACCAATCACACCTTTTAAAAGTATGTCATACCTAGCAACAGGGTCAACCGCACCTCCTCACTAAGGTAAAAGTCTCTGTCCCTTCCTTGCTCAGAGGTGCTCTGAGAATTTTCCTAAATCACTCCTAAGCTAGGACTCCTTGCCAGAAATTTCTCAGAATGTTTGTGAATATGGCCCCAGGGGCTGTATTCATAAAGCTTCCTAGTACAAAGAGTTGCTCCTAGTCACGAAAATCTAAGAAAATTCTTAGAATTATGACGTTATCTGCATTTCCCCTCACTAGATCCCGGAAAAGACAAAAGTTATTTACAAAGCATCTTAGCCCTTAAGAGAGTTCCTAAGGTGAAAAACTGTTAGGAGTAGGGAGGAGGACTTTTAAGAGGCTTAACAGTTTCTTTAACAGAGGAGAAAATGGCAGAAAGACAAAGAGGTAGGAGAAATATTCTCCAAATGCTGAATGACAGTGAGTTAATGAAACGCTACAGATTAGATCGTGCAGGATAATGTTTGTGGTCGATCTCATTAGAGATGCGCTCATCTCCCACCCAACACTATAACACTATAACACTATAACACTATAACGCTATAACACTATAACACTATAACACTATAACGCTATAACACTATAACACTATAACGCTATAACACTATAACACCAGAATACTATGATTAGGCCTATCGATTTCACTGTCCATTCTATGCCTATTACTAATAAACGTGCATTTTTATTTCTTTTCTTTTTTTTCATCTACCAATCACACACTTTTAAAAAATGTGTCATACCTAGCAACAGGGTCAACCACACCTCCTCACTAAGGTAAAAGTCTCTGTCCCTTCCTTGCTCAGAGTTGCTCTGAGAATTTTCCTAAATCACTCCTAAGCTAGGACTCCTTGCTAGACATGTTTTAGGCTAAGTTAGGAGCTCTCTGAGAGTATTCTCAGAATGTTTGTGAATATGGCTCCAGGGGTCTAGGTCTGCTTTCAGAGCTTCTTCACTGAGATGTGTGATCACTTTTTTTTCCCAACACAGAAGTTATAATTATGGTCAAGGGCTGAATGATAAATGTCACTGACATTCACATACTGTTGATATAGGGATTGTGGTAGATCATCTGATGGCTACCTTTGGGGCACTTGCTGACCATTTTAGTGGACAGAGAAGGCTTCCTGGGTTATGATTTTTATAACCACAAGAAGGTAAGGGTGTGTACGTGTAGGCAAGTGTGCGTAAACGCGTGTAGACAAGTGTGCGCACATGCGTGTGCAAGTGTGATGTCTTGAAACTGCTGCATGATGCATGCACTCACAGATCTGTTTAGTTGCTAACCTGCAGAGCATCTCTTATATAATGACACAGTGGTTAAGCACATTTGCAAAAACAAAAAAAAGATTCATACTCATGCATGCTCTTGCATAGTCACTCTCCCTTTCTCTATCTTACACACACACACACACACAACAGTGTAAATCTTATCATATTTTCTGGTTCCTCATCCTAAGCTGAAGTACATCAATTTTACCAAAGAAGGGGGGGGGGGGGGGCATTTTCTATGCTTCTAAAGTCTTCTCTGGAAACCTAACACAATATCTTAATGATTTCCATTACTGTATTTATTGAGGTGGTTGGAAACTGTTCGCCCACATGCTACAGTATCCGCATTGTCTCACCCACTCACAAACGGTTAAGGTGCTGGTGGGAAGGTGGAGAGCCTACAGTTTTTGAGTAGATCACGCAATAATGCTGCTTACACACAGGAATAAAGCACCACTGACTCTGACACACACACACACATAAATACACAAACACACACACACAAATACTGCAACATCAGGCTCAGCAGTTACAGTCATTTGCATTTGTAATTTACCCAGGAATAAACTCCTGTTACAACTTCCCATGCATATTAAAATAACTGGGTATGCATATTTTAAAGCCCCATTGCAGTTAATAACGCCGATCTTTGACATGTAAAGTCACGCTTTGTAATTTAAAAACGAATGATAAAGAGGTGTACAATGCCAGAGTACACATTTAAGTCTTAGGATATGGTCTACAAGTGTCCCCCTCCACCCTACACACAACAATTAACTGCGCTATTCCACATTATTGGCAGGTCTTGAATAAGGTGTTCCATGGATGGCACTTACACCACCACCTATTAAATCATCATCAGGGCTGGTGCACGGACCCACACGCCAATAATAAAGAAACAGGCCTGTGTCTGTAAGGGGAGATGTGTTTGATCGCTCTTGTCTGTCTCACCTGCTCGTTCGTTGCCAGCTCTTTCTCCAGCTGTCGGTGTTTGTTGTGCCACACCAAATAGTGGATAGGATAACGACTCTTCTCCGGAGTTTTCTTTGCAGAAATCATCCTCGGTTCATAGTTTGCCTCCTCCTCTTTTCTTCACTGTGGATTGTAAGGATACTTTGTCAGTAATTTACGCTATATAATCAAGCCTATCATCCTTTATCGGCGGTGATGCCCAAAGGCGTATACGCGTCAAAACCAGTGAATGACTCCTCTAGTCGCTCTGCTCAGAATAAACGGCAAAGCCCCGTAAAAATGATTCGTTTGATTGTCTCAGTAGATTGGGCTACACCTTTATTTCTTAACCACCCGTCCCTCCACCTCTTGCCTCCCTCTCTCTCTCTCTTTCTCCCCTGCCTACTCTAACACATCTATCCTCCTCCTCTCCTCCCATCCGGTGGTGACTGAGAGAGATGCGTTGACAAGCTGCAATGAAATGTGCGCACAGTCAGCCAATCCGCTGTGAGGGATGTTGTGATAAAACATATTCCTTATGAGAAAGAACTGCAGAAATCATACACAGATGTTAAAAAGGAAGCTACACGAGTCATATAGAAGTGATGTACTGTAGAAGTAAAACAATTGATTCATTGACCGCCGAAGACCATAAAGCAATTCATAAAATTCATTTAAAAATATTGAAAGCTTACATTTAAAGCATAACTTTTATCTCAGTTTAGTGTTTTATCCTGGGTCATGCAGTATGCATCAATTTTAAGCATAACACCTTTTGTGTTACATGCCTTTTCTAGTTTATTATATGTTATATTTTGTCGTTTCACTATAGATTGAATCTTTTTTTGTTTGTTTTCTTCTTTTATTTCTTTCTCATTGGACAAATTTGTTCTAAATAATAATATAATACAAATAATGTTTAACTCATTATGTCCCATATAGGCCATCAATAGCCTATTGAACGTCAGGTTAGCCAAAGCCACACGCATTTTTTTCTAAAACAAATAAATAAATATAGATAAATAAGTAAATATAAATACGTTTTTTTTTCACCAGGGCAACTGCAGTAACCACGTCATAGATGTTTCTTGTTTTCCTTTTTTTAATTTAAAGGCTATCCTGTAAAATGTCATTATACGAAATATCTGCAATAAATATTAATATTGAACACACTTTTAAATGAGATAGTAGGCAACTATAGGACCACTAATCCTGTTTATAAATGTCAGGTTATATTTTGGTCACTGGACATTAAAACATATTGATGAGTTGACTTTTCCTAATGTGTAATTTTTAACCTGTCTGTGAAATCCATCTCACCTTTCAAAGAATGACAGGATTATTTTTGCCCCCTCCCTGCTGCCCCCAGGTGGGCTGCAGGGACGCTGTGTGTGTGCGCGCGTGTGTGCGTGTGTGCGGAAACCGACAGGTAGAGAGCTGCCGTCTCCCGGTGAGTTGCTGGCAATGCAGCGGACAGATTTAGTAAATAATGCGGTAAGAGCTTCATACCAAACAGCCTGATAAACTATGCTCACATAACTTGGCTGTAGACTTGGAGCTCAGTAGTGAAACGTGGGCGAAGCGACCGCAGGAACAAACGGGAAATTCAACTGTCAGCTGGCCGGGAAAACCGCTCACACCACCCGGCTTCCGGGGATTCAGGGGCCGCATCGGTTGACGGCAGACGTCGGTCGGTAGCTTGGGGGATAAAGGGCGAACATCCACATCATCATCGCCGACATCCATCTGTCGTATCCAGCCACTTCCGAGATGTCAAGAAAGCTACAAAGGACAGAAGTCTGCGCTGACTGCAGTGCGCCAGGTAGGGACGAGAAAAATAAATCAAAAATAGATTCACTATACTGGAACAATACGTCGGGAGGACAACATGGTGGGACAACAGGGCCGAGGTTGCTATCACTGTCAGTGGGTCCGCAGAGCAGGAAAACGGCCCGGGCTTCCGAGCGTCGCTTAGGCCCCAAAATAAACAGTGAAAAATAGGCGTGTTATTGCAACGGGGGATACCTTTAGCTGATAGCTGCTCCCCAATGAGCAGCTTGATATGTATGTTAATTTGACCAAGGTCTTATGCGACCAGTTTGTTTGCTGCAGTGGGAGAGCTGAGTGTCAGATTTATGTCGCCTTAGAGAGACGTTTGTTTTGATTTTCGTCACCGGGACTTCTTACCACATTAGCTTAGCCCTGCTAAAGAGCTGGCGATTTCGACTCACTTTTTTGTGTTGCTGGCTATTATTAAACATTTAGCGTACACTTAATGTTAATGTACTAACAGCTTATAATTACATTACTCTTCCATGTGATATGTTAGCACTTGCCTGTAGCGTTTTGAGTTGTGTCTACCTGGCTAACGTTAGCTAACATAGCTAGCTAAGCTAACTTTGGCTAAACGGCAAGTTATTGCAAAGCTGATTCAGCTAATGCGTCAGCTATCAGTCATTTTAACGGTTTCTGACATGAGTTTTTGGTGATTGTCATGTATACGGTTAAAAAAAATAACAAACATTTTCATAGACTGAATATTCCTGGATATTAAGTTTATTTCACAGCATTTTTAATTTCTTAAATGTCAGTAACGCTGAGGAAATTTACTGAAGCAAATTCAGTTGAAAAGCATCTCAAATAGAACAACCTGATGGAGCAAGAATTAGCTATTAATATGTGTATACATGTTATCTGTCAGATAGGAGTAATATGTTATATTCCTATTGTGTGTGACACATGTATGACCTATGTATGAACTTTCACATTTTAACCTCGTTTGCCCCCATCTCTGTTTATCAGAAAGATACACACAGTTGATGCTAAACTAACCTTGATATCCACTCCCTTGCTTCTGCCTTGCATATGTAGCCTCACATGCCTTCATGTTTAGTTTGAAGCTCTTCATTATTAGTGCTCCTGTGTGTGTATATGTGTGTGTCGCTTGCATCCATTCATGTGTACATTCATTACAACAGCTGCTCCCCCTGACAGCAGTGAGCGTGTGTTCAAAACTGTGTATAAGCTTAAGGGCCCTACTGCTCAGTGCTTTCTGGCTACACCTTGCTACTGATTTACGCCCTGAACCTATTCTCTGCTATTATAGTTGACTTCCTGCTTCAGTATCTGCTTGTCTGTCCTCCTGCCCCCCTCTCATTGCTTCTCTGTTCAACACTGTTCAGCATCTGACACTAACCAGCCTCAGTTAAATGCCTTCCCTTGGATGCCATAGCAACTTAAAGTATGATTTATGTGCTCTATCCCTGACAAATGAATCCTGTTAGGGAAAAAATGAAAATATGTGTTTTTGTTGTAAGGCAATAGTTCATTTCCATGGGTTTTCCTCTCAGCTTGTTCGAGTTGGCATACCTGTTATTAGCTGTATATTTCTTCTCCTACAGTCAGCTCTGCATACAGTCCCTCAGACGACATGCTCACATGCAGTGTGGTCTGCAAAATGCTGACCTAGCCACCGGTGACAGGCCACCTCCCTACCACCCAGCTTTGTGACATACAAGCAGATAACTCGATGGCATGGCTACAAAGGACGGGATCGGACTGATACGCCCAGTCCTAGCCAAGCCTCAGGAGGAGGCTTTAATGTCACACCATGGCAATCTGCACAGTTTATAGCAACAATGAGTCATGTCATAATGGTTAACTCTTATTGAGCACAGATACAGTTGTACAAGAAACTGAGACTCTTGTGCAAGCATTTAGTGCATCTTGATAACCCCCATTTATATTGTGTGTGTGTGTGTATATAATGATTAATTGTCAAACGTCTCTCTTGCTGATGATGCTGTGACCGGTGTTTGGCCCAGTTTAAAAACAAAATTCAAGGACTAAAACGGTATGAATAGGAAATTAACCTAGTTGCGCCTTAGTTGTGGCTGTAAGTGGAGTTACATGTTGCTAATGGTTACTTATAAATGCAGTTGCCTCCATTGTGAAATTTGAATAAAGCCGTTTTAGTTTTAGTGTGAATGAATAGAAACTAACCAGTTACCAGTAGAATTATGGAAATGTACGCAGCATTTTAAATGATTATTTCCACCACAGGTTTTGCAAACTTGAAATGTTACCATTCATTTACCTATTGTGGTGTTTTTTATGCAGGGTTAAGTGACAGTTATAAAAACAAATGTCAATGCTGTATTGATGAACTACGTCAAATTTAGTCTAAATTATGTCATGCTGCAGATTTGGCCAATATGCTACTGCCAATAGTCTAATAGCTTAATGGTGTAGCATCGTATTGATCCAGCGAGCCAAGCAGATAGCATAGCCTGTGGGAGTTTTTATATTTATTACACAGATTAAGGAATTAAATTGCTGCAGTCTGGCCTTTAAAGCCTACAGGCTACTGTTCTAAACTAGGCTGTAGCTCTTATCAAAGCCATTTTGCATTTGCTGCTACTTTTTCTGCAGGCAAAAAGACTTACAGCATGTCAGTTCATCTGATGGACTATTTCAGCTCCATTAATACCCTAAGTCCAGACAGTTTTATCCCAGCCTGAGAGTGACTAATGCAGATGGTAGATGTGTATGTGTTAGTGCGGGCGCGCGTGTGTGTGCAAGTAAGTGTGCAACTGTGCATATATTTGTTTTGATATCGCAGACTGTTGTTAGTTGCTCATCACATCAGGAACTTGAGGGCATAAACATGACCCAGACTCTATGACTAGCCTGCCAGTGTCAGTAGACTGGCATTAGTCTTAACTGCTTCCCTTCCCATCCTCACCTCATTCACTCTCATCTATCCCCATTTAAAGAATAAGTTTCAGGTACTTTTCTTCAGTAGAAAAATGTGATATATATATGTCACTGCAATATCACACCAAACAGACTAAAACAAATACCAAATGTTGGTACAGAGACTTCAGACTACTGTCCAAAACTAGTAAATCTGACATTTGGCGCAGCCAGTGAGGCACGACTGGTCTCATACCAAGCTGCTTATGACTGAAAGGTCATGTGTGTGTATGTGTGTTGTAGCATGCACATGTTAGAAAGGTTTCCTTTACCATTATATTATTAGTATTGCATTGTTGTAATATTTAGTGTAACCAGTAAAATATGACGTGGTCTTATAAAAAATCTTCTGGCCTTGAATCTGACCTTCAGCCCTTCTTACTGCACATTGTTTTCTCCATTTACTGAGGTGACAGTATTTGAATAATTCACATAGGTTCTATTGAGACCTCCGTTGGTAAGCACTTTTGTCAAAGCTGGGGTCTTTGCATGCATTAGTTCATTAGTGAGTAACAGTTTATGGAGTGTGCTGTGCTAAGGGGAATTATAATACAGCCCAGAATATGAAATGGTGTGTGCTCATACATTGGGCTGTACCGTAGAAGAATGGTCCAACTTTGTCTGGGTATTTTGTGCCTCCACATAGCATCTTCCAACTGTAGCAAAGACAAAAAAAAGGCTGACAATTCAGGGTTATGCATCTGTTCTGCATATAATTGTATTGTGAAAAAATACCCATTTTGAGATATTAGTGTCAACAGTTTTCATGTCTAAATACAGTAATGATCGTAAGTGAAATTTCACCAGGGTCAATATCATAACACTGTGGTTATTATTGCAAAATTACATTTGTCCTAATTTCAGATGTAGCTGTAACTCAATATTTTGCTCAGAAATTCTCTTAATTACAGCTATTTATTATGTTAGCAGTTATTTTAGAAAGAAGCATCTAAAGTACAAGCCTGCTTTGCTGTTAATGTGCATTACACAATACAGTTGCACAGTCCTTTGTGAAATGTAAGACTTATATATTTAACTGGAATTTTGGTGACAGAGGACTACCTCACGCGTTATGTTGTTACTCATCCCTGTGCTTGTCTCTTTCTGTGTGTATACATATCCACATATTTCATTAAACTCTTCTTCTGCAGGTGAACGACTGAGAAAAGGAGACTAAAAAGGAGCATATGTTTGATTTGACCTTGAATGAAGTCTGGGAAGGGTAGCAGTGTAGGTAGGGCACGTCATCCAGAGGAAAAAATGGCACTATAGAGTCCTGTTGTAGTAAAAAAAAAAAAAAAAAAGACCCCCCAGCCCCCACAGTATATGACTTGGATATTGAGAGATTTCATCCAGCCTCAACTTAAGTGAACGTTGTAGTGAATTCTGTACAGTGCAGAAAGGTCTAACCAGCACACAGAGCATGTTTACAAAGCTCATAATACCATCCATCCATCTCTGTTTGTCTTTCAGATCCGGGCTGGACCAGTATCAACCGAGGGGTCCTGATTTGCGATGAATGCTGTTCGGTCCACCGCAGCTTAGGCCGTCATATCTCCATAGTCAAGCACCTGAGGCACAGTGGATGGCCTCCCGCACTACTGCAGGTAAGGCTGGGAAAAGGAGAGTGAGGGAAAGGTAAAATGAAAGGAAACGCAGTAACTGAGGATCAGAAAACTTTCGGTGCGGACTAGTACAGAAATCTGACTCAGCACTGATGTTTTTACATCTGTGTTCTAAAAAAAGTTAGTTGTCGTCTTTATGAATGTTAAATTCGATGCCAACCCTCTTTTTGTACATAATCTATGTGTCTACCTAGAGCTTTGGCTCTATCAATCATATCTGGCGTTGTCACTGTCTGCTTGTCTCAATCTGTCCAAAATGCAGGTTGGGTAGTTAAATATTGCTTTAAGTTTCCCCTGGAATTAAGAAGGTATGATTTGGGGAGAGTGTGGAGTTTTTGGTCATAATGGTTCTATAACCAATATAATTGCTTCTTTTAAGCAATATATGCAGTTTTGATTCCAGTGCAGAGCATACTGCTGAAAACATTTTTGATAATTGATCATTTTAAAAGCAATACATTCAGAACAAAGAGTTTTGAATTGGGGATGTGCTGTGGCTTTACTTAACAAAATGTTCTTGTAATGGTGGCAATTGTCTTGCGTGGCGGTGTACCATCACTCAGTCACTGCTGTGTGTGTGTTTTAGATGGTTCAAACCTTGGCCAGTAATGGGGCCAACTCCATATGGGAACACAGTCTCCTGGACCCTGCTCAGGTGCAGAGCGGTCGTAGGAAACCCAACCCCCAGGACAAAGTCCAGTAAGTATACTCCCTACAGGCAGAACAACACTATCCCCTCTAATCACCTTTGCTGGAGGAAATGATTATCTCTGCTGCATGGGAATGCTATATAAGCCTATGAAGATAATTGGTATTTTCTGTACTGAAGAGCAATTGCACCCAGTTGTTCCTTAATGCCCTCTAAATATGAACAATGAATCTTGTTCTGCTCTCATAGGGATTTTTGTTTAACTTAATACAGGATAGGTTTTGTCAGTGTAGTGTTGTTGTGCTTTTTAGGGTTGAAATATGGCTTTTGGGGGGGGGGGGCATTAGAAAACAGGAATTGGATCTGGAAAAAATCTAATAATTTATCATTACTTACACAAATGTTGAAGCACATATTGCAACCTCTTAAAATTGTATCATATACTGTGTTTATGTGTATGCAGATCAACTATCTCCTTTGCCTTTGAAAGAGTTCCTATATTTATACAGTCTGTATAATTATCAAAAGTAAAATGTGTAAAAAACCTGCTCGGGCTTTGCTGAGAAACAGCAGTAATGCAGACATGCAGTTTTTTAATCAAGACTTTATTTGATAAGACAGTGGGTGGACTTTTTAGTGAATTTTCACCTCACACACAGAATAAAAAGGACAAAGATGAAATCAAAGCATAAACTGCTTTTTTTTGCTAATCATCTGACCTTCCCTTGTGCAGTCCCACTAAGTCAGAGTTCATCAGAGCCAAATACCAGATGCTGGCCTTTGTGCACAAGCTGCCCTGCCGCGATGATGATGGCGTCACTACCAAGGACCTCAGTAAGGTGAGGGCTCACTGTTTTACAGATGAGGGGCCACAACTTATGAGTTCATGTTAATTAGCCTATGTGGATGCAGCCATACTGTAGAACTGCGTGTGTTAGTACAAATTATGTTTTATTTATAGATGTCAGTGGGGCACACTCACACAAACACACATACATACAGACATGCACACTGACTGATAAAATCCCCCTGGCAGGAAGTGATCTGAATGACACAGCAGGATGTAATAATGATCTCTACTGCGGTGGAGCTCCATTGGGCTAATAAGAGGATTCTGCCTGTTTCTGTCTCTGTGTAATGTTTAATTTCCATCCCTGACTCTCTCTCCTCTTTTTCTCCCTTTGTTTCTCTATTAGCAACTGCACTCGAGTGTGCGGACGGGGAGTTTAGAGACGTGTCTTCGGCTCCTGTCCCTCGGCGCTCAGGCCAACTTCTTCCACCCGGTGAGGAGGAATCTACTCGCTGACTCACCCCATCTAGCAATTAGTGTTGTTCAGCTGCTCTCTTTATGCTAGGCCTCTCTGTGATTCTGTGTGTGCGTGTGCGTTTGTCTACCTGAACCTTCAGGAGAAAGGCACTACCCCGCTCCATGTGGCAGCCAAGGCAGGCCAGATTTTGCAAGCTGAGCTGCTGGTGGTGTACGGCGCAGACCCCGGAGCACCTGACATCAACGGACGCACACCTATGGACTATGCTAGGTACATGACAGTGGAAATGCATTTCATCAGTAACAGTTTGCATTTAAAGTGAATCTCAAACAGTAAAAAGGTAAAAACACAACAAGAAAGCATTTCATAAAATAATTTGGGTGTGTGTCTGTGTGTGTTTCAGGCAGGCGGGCCATATAGAGCTAGCAGAGCGACTGGTTGAGTGTCAGTATGAGCTGACAGACAGGCTAGCCTTCTACCTTTGTGGCCGGCGTCCAGGTAACCCATTGCACCAGTTCATGAGCAGCTCACATGCCCAAAGCTATTTTCCTCATTGACATACTGCAGTAGATGTTATCTAGTTATAAAGCTCCTCTCCTCTCCTCTCCTCAGATCACAAAAATGGCCATTATATCATTCCTCAAATGGCAGACAGGTATGGACCGTGAGATTATTGTTATCATTCTTAATGCATGGTGTGGTTTGATTGCATGAGGGATTGTTGTTAGTATACTTGAACTTTTCAGTTACCAGACTTGCTGGATCTTCCTAGCATGGATTAATTGATACTGATGCAGTTTAGTATTATAACCAGAGGGTGGCACCATAGTATTTGTTACCCCACCCAAAAAAGAAGTTAAAGGTCTCTGGCATCTCTAACAAAGCTGGCTGTTTCTTGTAAATGCCTATCTAAGCTATTACAGGTACCTCCAGTGATTTAGATACTTGAGGTGTGCTTGGTTTATTAATCCTCAACTGAAGGTTTGATTTGAGAGGTCTAGAAGTGCACAGTCAGGTCATGATAAATCAAGTTCAGTATTACTTGGCTCAGCTTCTTTCAAATATTTGATGGGCGCTGGGTTTTCTCAGCTGAGTCAGAGCAAAGTCGAAGAAGCAGTTTAAAAAATATACAAACAAATATACATGTAAACGTTTAAACCAAGCGCACCTCAAAATCTATTTGTCACCCAAGTGGGTCTTACTTTTGGGCTGCAGTCTAACCCCTTTTGCATCTGTTCTGTTCTGGTGAATGGTTCCTCTTGATAATAACAATTAAAGCTGTTCTGATGTGGCTTCTCTACCCCTCTTTCTGTCTGTTTCTTCCTTTTTCTCACTCGTTTTCTGTTCTCTCCATTTCGCTGCGCTTGGTGGAGCCAGAGCTCGTCCTAAGTGCCCGACACAGAGGTATCTTTACTTTCCTTGTTCCTTTTTTTTCCAGAATTTCTTGCTTCATTCCAACCCCCCTCTCTCTGCTACACTGTCTTTTGTATATTTCCCTGTTGTACACCAGAGAAAGCCTAGCTCTTCTTCAGAGGTCTCACAGTAGGAAGAACAATATTAGGCCATAATCTTTTAGCACCAGAAAATAGAGCTGTGAAATTACTTGTGAATGGGGGGAAAAAAATCTACATCACTAGAGGCTGTTAGGAAACTTTAGAGCGCCTCCTGCAGTAATCAAAACAAGTGTTTGTGCTGAAAGTTAAGTCTAGGATCTTTAAAAGATGAGATCTGGAGAACATGGTTATGGTATGCACTTTTAATAAAGTGCCGCAACTAACATTTCATCATAAAGTATGTCTTCATAAGAGTAAGAAGTAGAGTCTACTTGTTATCAGTCAGTAAAGCTTTTGACATGTGGCTCCTTTATAGCAGTCAAACTTTATTACAGTCTACAGGTCTAGAGACTGAATTTAAAGCAACATACTGTATGAACAGTAAAGAATATTTTTCAACTTTTTGCTGCCTAGCTGTGGCTTGCAAAACCACGATGCACCCTGCCTGGGACTGTTCAGAAGGTTGTTTCCAAGTTAACATGGCTCCAAAAGGCAGTCACTATTACATCGAGCACTTTTAATCTGACACCCAACGCATCTCAACCCAAAATGTGCCCTGTGTCCCCTCTCTCTAGTCAAATATCCTTCCCACCTCCTCATCTCTCACTCCTCTTTCTCCATCTCCATGTTTTCCATCCTCCCTCCCCCTCTGTCTCTTTATTCCACTGTATCTCTGTGGTGCCTGTCTTATTGTCATCATCTGTGTGTCTTTTTTTTTTTTTTTTTTAGTCTGGACCTCTCAGAACTGGCCAAGGCCGCCAAGAAGAAGCTCCAAGCGGTGAGTGAGGTTGAATTGTGAGTTTAAAATATTGTATATTTACATTACAATCCCACAAACAGGGGTAACAGTCATCCAGGTAAAGTTAAGAGTTTCCAGACATCGGATGGATTGTGTCCTTGGAACTAATGAAAAAAGAGAAGTGCTTGGCTAAAAAACAAAACATTATTATTATTATTACATAATATTAACAATAATATAGTAATTTCTTTCTGTTCCTTGCCAAAGTAATTTGTTCTCTCCAAGGCCTTCTGTTTAGCCCCATAGAATGGCAGTAATTCAAAAACTGAGTCCCAAAGGTCAGTTATCAACATTTAAAGCAATTTTGTTTTAATCTATGACTCAATAGTTTTTGGTGACTGCTGACTGGAGATGAGAGAGAATGCCAAATCTTGCAAATTGCAGCCAAGATGACTGTACATTAGCTTGTTGTCATGTCTGGTCTTGTTTTTTACATTGATGTTTATATTAATGATATAAATGCGTTTGTGTGACAGCTGAACAATCGGCTGTTTGAGGAGCTCGCAATGGATGTCTATGATGAGGTGGATCGCAGAGAAAACGATGCGGGTAAGCTTCATATCTTCCCCACTCAATTCTCTCTTTTTTTCCTACATAAGGTAAAAATATCTGACATTTTTCCAAAATGGAAACTAGATGTTGGAAGAAAACACCTCCTCAAGAGATCATTGACACAAACTTTGAAAAGAAAGGCAGGGAGAGAAAAAGACATACAGAGACGAAATATTTGTTCAGACAGAGAGTGAATCTGAAGGACAGAGTGAGGAGGAAAGGAAAGGAAAAGGACGCTTTGAGGAGGAAGGCCAAATGGAGTGAGTGAGGGAGGAGGAGAGACTTGAGTGAGGAAGTGCCTCAGAAATTCTTGAGTCTCTCTCCTCCTCCTCGGCTCTTTCTTCTCTTTTTTCCTTTTCTTCTCTCCCTTTTTCTTAGTAGCAGTAGCAGTCAAATTGTGCTTTCTGACAGAAGCACTGCAGGTAAGGAGCAAGGCCACACACACACACACACACACACGCACACACAGACACACCCACACTCAACCACACACAGGGGGAGGGCTCAAAGCACAACGCTGCATTAGAGGCATTCAGTTTTTACTGTATTTTGTTTATATGTGTATGTATGTGTGGGAGGATGGACTGGGTGTTTGGCTGTCTATGTTCCAGCCAGTACGACCTTGTTGCTTAATCACACACTTACACACACAGACTTATTTTTTGCCCTATGTTTGTGTCTCCAGTGTGGCTTACGACCCAGAACCACAGCACTCTGGTAACGGAACGAAGCGCAGTGCCCTTCCTACCAGTCAATCCTGAGTACTCTGCCACACGCAACCAGGTAAACCTACACACACTCATACATACAGTGCAGATAATCACAAGTGGCATGCATAAACTCATACAGCATACACACATACCACTAAAATTGTAGATATTTTTAAACTTTTGACAGTTACAAAAGTGAGAAAAATTATAGACAAAGGTGAAAGAACTCTCCAGCAAAAAGACAAAAATATAGCCTGGCTTAGAAAGTGTGTGTGTGTTTGGTGGGAATCCAAAAATGAGTGTGAAATTGACTGACTGTTCTTCAGCTGTGAGAAAGTAGGAAAGATGTAATCCATCTGTGTTTCTGTCTCTCTCCTCTTTCCCTCACTTTCCTCACTCTGTGTGTGTGTGTGTGTGTGTGTGTGTGTGTGTGTGTGTGTATGTGAGAGAGATAAATCCCATATGTCCTCTCACATAGTTTCACCTCATCTGTGTGGCTCATTAGTGTAAACATTGACTTTTAACACAGGAAAAAAAAAAACACACATCACCATGTTTGCTCTGCCCTGATTGGGCAGTTCACTGTGGTCAGTAACTGCTGTCTATTTATGGTGGGGAACAGAAGAAAAACACAGTTGAACTTTTTACACAGTTTTTCCTTCCACAGTGCTGTGTTATGAACAGTAAATCACTTTGTGTAATAATTTAAGTTTAACATTTCTGTGCAAATGGACCTTTTTATTCTCTTATATGGATGCCAGCATGTTAGTGTAATTACGCAGTTTAAGTTTCTTTGCTCATGCTTGTGTCTGTGTGAGCACACTTGTGATGGTGTGTATTTGAGTGTGTCTTGCTAGTGTTCAGTATGACTGTGTTTTTCCACAGCACATGGCCGTTGACCACAGTAGTCACACAGGCAGTCAACCACCGGCTGTGGGCTGGATTACATTTGTATACCGCACATCTCATGATAGAAGTTTTTACAAAATGTTAGACAGGCATGCCTGTGTGTTTGTGTGTGTGTGTGTGTGTGTGTGTGTGCATGTGTTAAAATAATAATTCAAATTCTAACTCCTGACTCGTTCTTTTCTCTCTCTCCCTCTCTCAGGGCCGTCAGAAGCTGGCACGTTTCAACGCCCGGGAGTTTGCCACGCTCATCATCGACATCCTGAGTGACGCCAAAAGGAGACAGCAGGGGAAAGGTCTCAGCAGCCCTACTGGTGAGAAAGCCGGGAGGGGGCACAACATGGATGGATTTAAGGGCTAGAGGGACATATGGAGCATCCTGAAGAGGAGCAAAAAATAAGGCCAGACAACTTAACCTTAACCAAACATGGATACATACAGATCAGTTTATTGACTTACGGCAATATCTTTTTGTTCGAAAATGTGGAGCTATAACTTTAAATCATTTGATCAAACATTTTGGAAGCAAATGTGATTATAGATGCAAGCAGCAACACGGCAAATGGGTTCCAATCCAGAAATTTAGTGAAGAAGAGAAAAGGTGTGATTTCCTCAGAGACTGGGCAGTATATTTTTATCTGTATTTGAAATTTGAATTACATCTGCTGCATCTAACAACCGAATTGGAGAACCCTGCTAAAATAAGCAATAAAGAAAGCTGCCAAGAGAGAGATGACAGGAGAGAGAATTGCTGGTATTCTGTATATTGACTGAACTGCAATAAATGAGCACCATTCTTTCCCTCAGACCCATTGGACTTAGGCATTGATGATGACCAACATGACTATGACAGTGTAGCCTCTGATGAAGACACAGACAGCGAGTTAACCACCCAGAACAACAACAACACACAACGCAGCAACCGTGCAAAGGTATCGTACTTGAACACACACTACATACTCTGGAAAAGTCATTTTACATCTTGCCACATGCACACACACACCACAAAGCTAACACTTAGAATTAATACAATACAATGCAACGCCATTGCCACAGTAACATCTCTGCACGTTGACACAGTTGTAGTTTTTAAATGTTTGAATTTTTACAAATGTGCTCAACAATTCAGTTGTGCTCCATTGATAAAGTAGTTGCATCAGCTAGCGAAGCTTTTCCACGTTTTCCTCCTAATGACTGCTTGTCCCAGCATGCTTTGCGGGGAGTGGCCACAGTGAGGGCTGCCACATAGCTCCTGAGTGACATCACCAGCTATTCTGGGTCCTTGTCAGAGAGGCATTGTTCATACAGAGAGGAAGGGAGGGAGAGAGAGAGTGTGTAGAGGGAGGGAAGAGAAGAGGAGAGAAGAGAGGAGAGCAAGAGAGAAAGAAAGGAAAAATGGTGCAGGAGTGGTACAAATGAGACAAGTAAACAACAGCTGAACTAGTAACTATCCCATTTTCCTGTGGACTTATTTAGCTCAGCAGACAAAAACTCTGACAAACCACAAGTCAGATGTTCCACTCCCATCTCCACACTTGAAATATGAGCATTCATTATTTTCTTGTGCTCTTAGGTCAAAAGTTATTGTATTCAGTTATAAAGTATATGGTGTAAGTAGGCAGGTTTGGGTGCATATAAGAGTAAAATTGAAATGGTTTGAGTAAGAGGTGGATGAATGAGAAAGCAAGAGTATTGAAGAACAGTGTATGAAAGATGTTTTTACTGGTTCAGTTTTAGGGAGTGGTATAGAACTGTTTGAGCATGCTCCAGGGTCACAGGAAGTTTGGGGCGGATGGTGCATTGAGAGCAAGAACTAAGGCTCTACTGTCTATATGTGTGTGATCAGCTGTAGTACTGGCCTCAGGGCTGCTGGCCAGGCCTCTTCCTTTTACACAGTAGTAAGCTCTGTTTTGAACTGGCACTGATTTGTATACCCCCATATCACCTCATACATTAGATATTCAGTATGTACCCCCCCCCCCCCCAATTTTGAAATAGTAAGAAATTGTTTTACAAACCAGGATATATTAGTGAGATTACCATTGAAGACATTATACTGTAGGTGGTCCACATAGGTTTTGTACCCTGGAATAGCTTCACATGTATCATGATGTCTGTTTCCTCACTTTGTCTGTGCCTCTCTGTCCACCCGTCTGTGTTTCTGTCTGTCTTTCTACTCGTCCGTCCACCTGTTTGTATGTCCTCAAATCAATCCAGAGTATGGACTCGTCGGACTTGTCAGATGGGCCCATCACCCTGCAGGAGTACCTGGAGGTGAAGAAAGCCCTGGCCTCCTCAGAAGCCAAGGTGCAGCAGTTGATGAAGGTCAACAACAACCTCAGCGAGGAGCTGCGGCGGCTCCAGAAGGAGGTAGGGAGTACAGAGGGGGGGGCGAAAGAACGCTTGGGCACAAGTCACGCAAATAAGGTCAGAATTTCAACCAGAAGAAAAATAATGAATACAAAGTGGGAGACAAAGCAGAAAGTGGAAGTTAAGACATTTGACGTATTATTATATCTTTTTTTAGTAATAGTAAGAGAGATTAGATGATGCATGGAAGGCTGACATGATTTCCTTCTTAGAAAGCTGTACATAAAAATTTAAAAATCAGATAGGGCATGATGGCTAGATGATGCGGTGACTGAAGAATGCAAGACAAAGTGACAAAGACAGGTTGGTTGAGAAGGAACAATTGATTCAGACAGAAGGAGGGCAAGATGATGGAGAGACAAGTGACTATTTTAATATCTTTGCAAGCTGATGTATTTTTCCTGACAGGGTGTCATTTTCCTACATTGTTGTCACTGGAAGATGTATTTGGTGACAGCTTTTCAGCGTTACTTAGAAACTAAAGCAGCTGTCATTCTAATGTGGAGCTTCGGTGTTGCAAATACTGGTTCCCATCTTAGCTGTCATTTTTAGTTTGGGCAGTTTTTACTTAATAGCGCTCATCTGTTGTGCACTGTTGCTTCATTTGGTTTCTTGTGAGTCATGTCATCAACATTAGCTCATTGTATTCATTAGTGTCTGCCAGTGTCTGCTCATGTGACCCATGATTCATTCATGTGCTCATCTTGTCACTTGACTGAAGATATAGTGAAGAGGCAAACACACACTGCAAACAACAAATAATGTCAGATTAGATCAGGGATGGGCAACTGGTGGCCCCCGGGCCACATGCGGCCCCTGTCCTCACTCGGTGCAGCCTGCGAGTCAATTTCCAAATATCAATAAATTGTTGGTTTCACAGGCGTTGAACTGGATCCCAATTGTAATTATACCGTCCACTGATAGAGGGTGCTCCTTTGAAACGCAAGAGGCCTGTAGCCAAGCAACTGCTTGCACATGGTCTCATCTTGGTCTTGCCAGGCCTCTTGCCTGGCATGAGCAGGCAAAAAAAGAAAACTGGACCAAGAGAACCATGTCTTCCAGGCCCTGTTCAAAGAAGGCTTTTCATTCGACCATCCAAATTTGACAGACTTTCCAGTCTGTGAAGAGATGCGCAAAGATGTCCCTGCGAGAGAACGTTTCTCAAGTTCAGAGCCGACATAGAAACACTGCAGCAGCAGTTCAAGGACCGCTTTCAAGATTTCTACGCCATGCAGACACAAATTGCGTTATTCACTGACCCCCTCTCTGCTGCTGTCAGTGAGCAACCCCCAGAGTTGCGGCTTGAACTATGCAAACTACAGTCAGACCCCTTCTTTCAAGCAAAGCACAATGAGAGGGGAATTTCATTTTGGAGACTAGGCTTACTTCCCGAGTCCCGCTCTCCACTCTTCAGGGATTTAGCATTCTCAGTGGCCAGCATGTTTGGGGGGGCACTTAGATCTGGGAGAGCAGCTCCTCAATAATGAAGCACATCAAATCAAAAGAGAGAAACAGGCTGACAGATGAAACTGTGTTCCAGCTCATGCAGATTTGATGCACAAACATTGACACTGACATTCAGTCTATTGTACGGCAGCAGGAGAGGCCACAAGTATCTCATTAAGACAGGACTTTATACTGATCCACCTGTGGGTGAGGGTCAATGGCCTTTGAGATAAATGTAGGCTTATTTGAAACATGTCATGGAGTGGGAGGGCAGAGTAGAAATGCACTACAAACACGAATATTAGTTGTTGCACTTAGTGTCGGAAGTTTTGTACTATTATTGAATGAGGAGTTTTTAAGACCCCTTTGCAGTGAAATAATGGTATACCACTCAGGAATGTGGACATTTTGTTTCTGTGTTAAGCTCATTAAATGAATAGAAGCATTATTAAATGCATTTGAAAATGAAAAATAGAAATGTTAGTATAATACACTTTGATTACTGGTATATATTTTGTTCATTTCATTTAATTAGGAGCTATAATTGGCTAATTGAGTGATGAGGTTACAGTATCCTACTGGTGGAAGTGCACGGTCACAATCTAGCCCTCTGCTAGTGAGGATAAAATTTTTGTGGCCCTCTCTGTCATCAAAGTTGCCCATCCCTGGTTTAGATGGTAGTCAACAGGCACCTCAGTGCATGTGAGCCCTCATTTCCCCTCATTGACCCCTGAGAGCAAACTAGATATATACAGGTATGTAGCCTTCCGCTCCTTCCCCAAGACCTAATCCCTGCCTCATCATGTAACCTTTCAAATGTCTTTACCATACATCCCCCCTCTCCCCATTACTGATATGTTAATATGTGCAGCCCTGTATGACCCTTCTACTGTACCTGTGATTATGGATGCTTGTCTTTGACCATTCAGTTGACCCCCCCCCTTCCCTTCAACCTCCCCATGTCCCTCCCTCCATCCTCCCCTCCATCCTCTCATCCCTCCCTGCTCCCTTCCTCCTCTCCTGTAGATCACACGGATGCAGACAGAGAACAGCGCGCTGCGGGGGGGCCAGCAGGCTGGGGGGGCAGCCGGCCATGGGGTAGGGGGGCCTGGAGGAGGAGGGGGGGGAGGAGGAGGCCACTGGCCAGGGGGTGGGATGCGAGGAGGAATCGGTGGAGGGGGTCTGTGTGGATTCAGGCCAGGAGCGGACCCCCCGGGGCTTTCGGTGCCCTCCCCGGTTGCCCCCCACTCCCATCCCCATCGGAGGGACCGCCAGGCCTTCTCAATGTACGAGCCAGGGGCGGCCCCCGGCCCCACGGCCCATGGTCCCCCAGCCCTGGACCGCCTGCAGCCCCTCAACACACCCAACGTAAGTTAGAACTCCCCCCGGCCCCTTTCCACTTCCCACCTTCCTTTTGGTGGCCCTGACGGGTGCTTGTCCAATCCTTATCTCTCTATTTCCCTTTGACTCTTTCTCTCCCTGCATCTCAGTTCCCAATCTTTCCCTTTAAAAGGTCCAGTTGTGTGTGATCCCCCATTTAGATGTGGCATTGTAGCAGTGGTGTCAAAAACGATCAGACATAATTATGTGCTTTTTTAACACCATGAAGGGGAAAATGCACAAGTGTGACCTGAAGCAGAAAGATGGAAAATAGGGATTGTCTTGTCTGTTCTGTTGCCTGGTGATGCCTCTGACGCTCCTCTTTTTTAGCCTGCCTTGCACCCTTTGACATTTACATTTTCAACCCTTTTTGACCTCTCAGTTAGCTCTCCTGCTGCTGGACAGCTGATTGGTCTGGAGACGCTGTGATCATACATGTGCACGTGAAAACACACAGAACACACACACACACACACACACACACACACACACACACACACAAAGTTTTACAGACCAGATCAACTAGTAGCTAACTAGGATGGAAAGGTTTCTCCAAACAGTGGGTCCTCACCTGGTGTAGTTAGAGCATTCAACAACATCTGAGCATAAGTGGGTCTCCAGTTCACCATCTCCTTACACAAAGATTTACCTGTGTGTTTTCTTTCTGTCTGTCTCTTCATCTGTCTGTCCCTTGCTCATTGCAGTGCAGCCGTGCATCCTTTGGATGTAAGCATTCTGTCTGTCATTGCATTGTTTGCCATTTCATTTTCAAATGTAGGATTCTCTCACAGTATGCTTCACTTTTGCTTTTTATGCATTCTAATATTGGAGATCAACAGTAGTGTAGAGTATGTGTGTAGTCATTTAGATGTTAGTTTAGTTGTCACTGTTAGTTGAATTTCAGTGTTAGCTGTAGAGGCATATGGTCATGATTGGGCAATGGGTGAGCTGCCGAGTTGATCTGGCGCTGCTCTCACTGGCTCGTTCATCTGGTTTTTCTGCTGTTTATAAAAAAAAAACATCTTCTCTCTCTATCCCCACACTCTTTTTTTCCACCTGCCTATTTCTTCATCCATCTCTTTCTGCTAATCTTTCTTTCCTCCATCTCTTTGCCCATGTATCTCTATTCCTCCTCTCACCTCTCCTCCTCTATCCGTCCTTGTCTTCCTCTCTCTCTTCACAGGTAAGGAAGGGTAGTACAGGGGGTCCAGCACCGTATGGAGGCCATCATCTGTCTGGATCTACAGAGATGGGCAGATACATGGTGAGTTCTTACAATTTACAGTTTTTGATTCTAGGCTGCTTTTCCAACCTTCATGATATTGCGCTTGATCCAGTCAGGAATTTAGGATTATAGGCTTATATTGTTTCGTGAAAATCAGTCTCCTACCTGTTACTATATTATACTACAAGGACTTGGAGTATCAACTCTAATCCTGCATTTCTGTTACAGAAAACATATTTAGCAACATTTTTTTCAGAAAAGCAACCACAGTGCATTTTAGTCAAAATATCCACAAAAAAAATGCTATAAAATGTTACGTCATTTAGTGGACTTCTTTTTGAAATAATCACAAACATGCACAATCAGTGTGAGAGTGTCTATTTTATGTGGTAGTTGTGGCTACTGGGAACGAATGCTTTAACTTTGTGGGTGGTGGAGGCATCATTAATCTCTATGAGAGTGAAAGGCACAGTAGGTTTGGTGAGCTGGGTGAAAATTGTAATGATGTAGCATGTTGTTGCTGTGTTTCCCTCCCCAGGTGCCTAAAACAGAGAAGCACGGCAGCGGCACTGACAGTGACTATGACAACACACAAACATATGACCCCTCACTAAGGTCAGACTCACTGAAAGACGCTGTACACAGAAGCATGTGTGTGTTTTTTTTCTATAGCTTTTTGGATATAGTTTAACAGATTTAAAACAGGATTATCTGTGTTTTATACATTTTCTATTAAATTAAGTTTAGTGTCTTCTTAAAGTGGTTATCTCTTAGCCTATTTGCTGCTTTTTGTGTTTTCTTGATCACATCAGAGTTTAATTCACTGTGAGATGATGCGGTACTCAAAATTTGGGTCACAAATGGATTGTGGGGGCGGGAGGGGGGCTGGGCACACGAACAGTTGTTAATGAGAAAATGAGGGCCAGACAGTCTCTTAAGATGCTAAACACCTCAAGTGTTGAGATGCTGCAGTCACAGACAGAATGTCCTCTGTTGCTGTCACCTCTCCTCGTTGGTCCAAGGTGTTAATTAAAAGTGTATTTATGTTTCTCTTTTCAGTATGGGTCGCAGCAGCGAGGAGGAAGGTCGTGGGGAATCTGAGGAGGGAGGAGGTGGGGAGGCGGGGGAGCCTGACCCCACCTTGCCCTGCACAGAAGATGTCATATTGAAGACTGAGCAGGTGACCAAGAACATCCAGGAGCTGCTCAGGGCGGCTCAGGAGTTCAAACATGACAGGTAGGTGAGACTCAGACACATCAGCGATGTATAAAAGTGACACTGAAGACATTTTGTCAGCTTTAAAATAAAAACTACTAATTCTGTCCTTGCTGACAAGTGCAACCCAATCTTCTTAATTGGATAACACTGAGAAGTCACAGGAACATTTGGCACCAAATCATCTTTTTTTATCAGAAATTCTGTTACATTTATACACTAACATTAACAACTGCAGCAGCTGAATGCAGCTGTTAATGTTGCTCGGAATGGTCCAGCTCACTGGTTTTTAAAGTTGTGCACTCATGGTGTGGTCATACAGATTTGGTCAAATAATTCACACATTTAGAATAGTCCAGAGCATCTGTAAATTGTAGTTTATTCAAGAATAACCTCGTTGCCGCAATCATTGTGCCAACTTCTAAGTAAAGTAACAAATGTCCTCCTCCTTAGTTTTGTTCCATGTTCTGAGAAGATCCACTCTGCTGTCACTGAGATGGCCTCACTCTTCCCCAAAGTAAGTTCACTGGACTTATGTTTCATTCCTCCCTTTGTATGTCTCTTTTTCTCTTTCTTCACCTGTGTCACTGTTTCTGTCTGGCTGCTATTTATCTGCCTCGATCTGTTTACATCCTCCACCATCCACCATATGAGGTGAGTTTTGATTCCCTTCATTTCTCCGTAGCGCCCTGCGTTGGATGCAGTCCACTGCTCCCTCCGCCTGTTGGCTTCCAGTGCCTCGCGGTTGCAGGTGGAGTGCCGCAAGGCGGCGCCTACGGAGCCCGGGGCCCCTGCAGTGGACTACCAACTCCTCACTCAGCAGGTCATCCAGTGCGCCTACGACATCGCTAAGGCTGCCAAGCAACTGGTCACCATCACCACCCGTGAGAAGAAGCAGTGACCCAACAAATGCATGGATGGATGGCGAGGGAAGAGGGAGAGAAAGTATCAAAAGTGGGCTAAGAGGGGTGGGAGGGGCTACTAGAAGAGGAGGATAGAGGGAAAATATAGATGGGAGGACGAGGGAGGGGGAGTGACCAAGAGAATGATGGGCGCAATGAGGAAAGTTTGGATTATGAATGGAAAGGAATCAGATGAAAGCAAAGAGCATTGATTGTTAAGTAGAAACACTACAGAAGAAAAAGGAGAAATTCCACAATTGTGGAAGTGTGAAGTGAAAGTAGGGAAGGACAAGTGGAAGGATCCAAAGTGGGAACTACAGCCTGCAGCAACCTAAATAAACTGTTGGAATCAGATGTGTATAATAAACCGCTTTAACTGTGACACGCATACATGGAATACAATGGTGGTGATGTACAGCGAACCGAATCCTGAGATGTTACTGCTTTATTTATTCTCCCCCGTCACTCGTCGTCCCTCCCTCTCCCCGTTTACCCGAACCAGGGAGGGTGGAGGTGTACGTTGCGTGAGAGGGCCGAAGACGATCCACGCCATCTCCGTCCCTCCATCCCGTGAGGAGTCAGGATGTTCTTCTTCTCCTTTTCCTCTCTGGCCCACTCTTTTGCCCCTCTCTCCCTCTCCAACCAGACATGAGGCCCCTCTGTCTCCTATCCCGTCCCAGACAGGATGAGCTTGCGGTGCAGAGAAGGACCCCCTGGGATCCATCTAGCTCCACCCTACTCCACACCCTGCCCGGGCTCTCAGACGCTTCTTCCTGGGTTATCTTTTGCAGGGGGCTCCAGCTTTTTTCCAACCCATTACCCCCCCCCCCCTGTTGTTGGTGGTACACAGCATGATCTGGCATGTTTTCATTTCTTTCCTCTCTCTTCTTTTCCTCTGTTTCTTTTTTTTTCTTTTGAAAATGCAGATTGGGTTGGTCTGCACCTCTGAGGACAAAAATGACTGACTTACAAAAACAAAACACTTACACTGGAATAATTGTGATTTATTGTTATTGTTTATCATGCCTATTGTTTTTTTTTGTATTGATATTTTTACTGACTGTCATCTTGATTTAACTGTTTATGTATGTTTATTTCATTGTCTCAAATATGATTCTCATTTAGTGGAATAGGGAGACAGGTGGGAGTATGTGCTCAACCTCTTACTGGGATTTAAGTAAACATGCACACATACACTTAAAAAAAATAACCTGTGAAGTGGTCCTCAACATTTCTCAAGCACTCCTTTCCTGGGTGACAGTTGAGGTTGATTTAGTTGTTTTTTTTTTTTTTGGTTTGTTTTTTTTGGTGATATGTCCTGTGGCCAAGGGGTTAAACAGTTGCCAAAGGTGGGAGACAGTGTTGGGAGAGATCTGCTTTTAGTTCAGATTTTCTGTCAGACCGAAAGCCCCTTGGTGCTTTATGACAGGACCTGGATCAAAACGTTCTCTCATGAATCCTCAGCTGTCTCTTTTGCGCTTGATTTATTTTACAATACTCATTTAATAGAGCCAGTGGAATCATCTCAGAATCAATCCCGTCTTCTGTTTATTGCTGTGCCAAGCAAGATAACAAAATCAGGCGCACCATTTGATCCAGTTTGAGGATTAACCCCCCACCCCCCCCCCCCCACCCCAATCCCCAGTCTTGCTTTAAAGCAGTATGTTATTAACACCACGGGTGTGCTGCTGGCTGCTTGTGTTACACAGCAGCCATTTATGCATGCATGTTCAGTCACATTCAGTTGATACAAATACTTGTTTGTTACAGTTAAGCTTTAAGTAGACCTGTGGAAAGCACCAGATCTAGCAACCTGGAACATAAATATGGTGAGAGATACTCACTGTGTCATTTAATTTGAGGAAATATGTTTGACTGAAATGGATTTAGCCACCTCATGTGTGCTTGATTTAGTTTGCCATGTATATTTTTTTTTTCTTCCATTTTTCAGACTGTCTGGCAAGCACAATCAAGCCCACATTCTGCTTTTTTTTTTTTTTTTCAATTAATTCTCTGTCATGGCCTGCTGATCTGGGCCACAGAAGTTGTCACTTCGAGCTCACTGTCTCTGAACTTTGCCAATGGGAGACAGCATTGGGAACAAAGATGTTTTTTTTTTGTTTGTTTGTTTGTTTTTTTCAAAAAGATAGCGCACTTAGCCTACTGTAGGTTTTAAAGCTTGTTGTACTGTGCCGAACAAATATGGTCATATCTGTAACAAAGGATGCAGATGGGATCTAACAAGTCCTTCCTGGCTTCCTGAAGGACCGTCCTCTTCTAGTTTAGATTCACCTCTAATGATTCTCCAGCTGGTTTCTCAAAGTGTTTGCGGCTTTAATAGTTGCTTGTTCTTGCATCGGTCTGTTCTATAGTCATGCCCAGTGCTCAGAAGGCCTCTGCACATTAAACATTGTCCTCATCCTTTAAAAAGCAGTCACATCTCAAGTTTTTTTCTTTCTCCTATTGCTGCCTTTTAGCAAGAAGCAATTAGACCTTAATAAGCCTCAAACACTTTGAGAGATGCCAGACCACCTACAGCACTTCTCTGTCCACTTTAGTCATGTTTAGGTTTTTTTTTTTTTTTTTTTTTCTTGTCCTTTCCTCCGATCATCACCTGAGGTCTCTGACTGTCAGTGTTCTTCAGTCTCTGTAGGGGAGGTTGGATTGTTTGCTCTGTTCCCTGTCAAAACAAGTTGTGTCCAGAAGACTCTTGAAATGTATCGTTGTTTGATATTGAATGCCTTTGCACATCATCATCTCCTGTTTGACTGGCTGAGTTACAGTGATGTTGTACTGACTGCTGAAACAACACAAATACTTCCATACACACAAAACACACACGGGGGCCAGTAGAAAAGCTTGTCCCTTCAATCATGATCGCCCAAGTTTTAGACTAGAGCCATATATATGAACATATATTTTCATGCTATATTTTATATTAAGCTATATGTTAGGGTTATGTTTGTGAGATATTTATGTATATTTGTTGGCCAAAGTGGGCTTCAGGCTGCGGGATCTGTTCACCAAATCTACAGGAGGCCCTTAAGTCTTGACACCTGATGTACTTGTTGATATTTTAAGTCTTGTGAGTATGGTTATGCTGTGGTATTTCCCTCTTATAATGTCATATTATACATATGAATGATCCTACTAGAATCCACAGGAAGCAAAGAGCAAGAACAACAGTTTGATCTAGCGGATTACTAAACACCGTGGTATTAGTTGCACTATTTCCAAACACCAGCTGGGTGAAGTAGGATCTACAATATGTACTGCACTCTCCCAAAGGTCTTAGTTCGAGTACATTAGGTGCAGGATGCAGGGGTTTGATGTGGGATGGTGCAATAGGAAAGGTCTGAAGCGCACTTCAGCTTAGCACTACAGTCATCTCAGAACGGCGGGAGGAGGGTCTAAAACGCACATGGCCCGCTCCTTCCCCCGATTTAGTGGACACTACGTAGGGTGCCTCTAGTGTGAATGTTAAAAATGCTTCCGTCAGTTCATGCCCGACACACTTTCTACATCGTCATCATGTCCAGAATTCAGCACACACTTTCCAAAAAAATCAAACAAACACCCTCACCAGTTGGACCAAGCCTTCCACAAGTACAAACATGAAATTTTCAGCCAGTGAATTCTACAAACACACTTCTGATACTCAGCCACTGGCAGTGCACTGTGGCCTGTACTGTTGCTGTCCCTGTGTTTCTTCACAGCTCTACACTTTGGGAGATGGGTGACGGGAGAGTTATCTTTTAACAGAAGACGTTAAAAACTGTATAAAGTAGAGAAAACAATGACTTAAGAGGTCAATCGTAATGGAAACTCATAAGCTGTACATTTGTAATAAAATAATAAAACAAGTTAATTGTCCTGGGTCTGTCTGCATTTTCTTTCTTCTTACTGTGTGGATGGTCACTCAAATGGGGACACCGCTGAATGAATATGCACGTACTTCTCTGTAATGGGTAAGGACAGTTTTCTTTAAGACTGAATAACCAAACATTTCAGCATTAAGTGCCAAAGTTTTACTGATTTATGCTACTGGACACTTTTTAGCAAAAAGCCAAATGTTAAGGTAATTAAATCTTTAATACAAATTAGTATAGAGTGCCAAACATCTTTTAAGTAAATTATTTTCTGCCCCTTTAGGTCTCCAACCAGGCATTACATCATAGCAGTAGAAAATTCTTATAGACACAGATCAATGTAGAGCCACGTTGCACCAAGTAGAATTTATTTTCTGTAGTTCACCCTATTGATTTAATAATCACTGAAAACTTTTTACATACCCTTTATGCCTGAATTAAAGGTTTACATTTTTTTCATTAACCTACTTTGAGAACTTGTTTAGTGTTTTACTATATTAATTCTCAACGATTAAATCTTAATGATTTTCTCACAAATGTACTGTTATGTCAGCACCCCAAACATCTTGTAAAAATGTTTTCTGAGCCAAGGCAATGACGTTAAAGGATAGGTTGTCTTAAAACAAGTCAGGTGGCCATTTGAACACTGAAAGAGGTTTTCCTCGCTGTAATCATTCCTCCTGTTCATACTGGCTGTTAAAAGATCCCCTTCAAATGGGCTTTCAGTGTAAGTAATGGAGGCCAAAATCCACAGTGTGTCCACACAGTCATTTTGTGCAGAAATGCATTTAAAAGTTTATCTGAAGCTTATATGAGGCTTCAGCAGTCTGAGTTAGTCATATCAAGTGGACATCTGCCACATTTAGTGCATTATGAAGGGATCTTCTAATGGTCAGTATGAACAGGATGATTACAGCAAGAAAAACCTGTTTCAATGTTCATTAGGGTACCTGACATATATATATATACATATATATATATATACACACATACAGGTGACTCTTACGCTGTAGGGGGCATTTTGCTGGCATGGTTTGGGTCCACTTGTCCCCTTAGAGGGAAGGGTCACTGCTAATCAATACAAAGTTGTTCTGAGTGATCACCTTTATCCTATGATGAAACATTTCCATAGGGCACAAGGGGTCACTGAATGGTTTGATGAGTATGAAAATGATGTGAATCATATGCTATGACCGCTGCAGCTATGGGAGATATTGGACTGACGTGTTAGACAGCGCTCTCCACCATCATCATCATCTTTAAAACACTAAATGAGGGAATATCTTTTGGAAGAAGACACTTTATGTTGGTTTTTCCTTTAATTCATCACCCATCTCTCTGTGTGTGTGTATGTGTTTGTGTGTATTATATATATATATAAAAACAACAGTCCACACACTGCACACTTCTGTCAAGTAATTTAATGTCTTTGTAATCCTTCTCTCTCTCTCTCTCTCTCTAAATCTGTCATCTTCAAAAGAGAAAACAACCAAAAAAAGACAGAAACTCATGTTCGTACCACACGCAGTGTTGCTTAAAACAGCAACTGACATATTCAAATACTAAACCTTCACAGGTAAAAATGACCATGTTACTATAAAACTGCATAAAAAACAAAATACAGATGGAATTCAACATCATTTTTAAAACTGTTTGGTAGAAAAAGTGGCAAGAACTGCAGACTATTGATATTGAGGCTAATACACAGAGTGCTCAATATGGGGCCCTACACACTGACTGCTGTGTAGGAGACTGTGATAAGACAAATGTATTACAAGCTTTTTTTAAAATACATAAAATTTGTGGTCCACTAAATTAGAGCTGTGGGCTTCTCTGTCCAGTGTCCCAAGGACATGAAAGGACCATCAGACTGATGAAGGTTGTTTATAATTTACACTGAGTTCTTTTGTAATTATTCTTTAATGGCTATTATTTGGAGTCTATGATTTCAGACTTATTAACGTAAAATCTATGACAGTATGCATTTACACGCAATTTGGTAAGAAATCATTTGCCCCTGTGTTGTTATACCAGACTCCAGCACTCCGTTTGGATGGTCCAAAAACTGTTTTCTGCTCTAAGAGATACAATGATAGTCCCAATCTAAAACAATCCAAATACAACCAATGAGAGAGGTCATCTGTCCAATTCATTTGGACACAGGATCTAACTGATCCTTTAGCTGCTTTGTGGTATTTCAGCTACAGCAAGTAGGTTATCCAGCAACACCTCAGTGCTTTTGATAAAGGTAGTCCAGTCCAGCCCTGTCAGATAAAAGACAAGTCTAATATATGCAATACATCCTCCTTCTGTTCTTCACTCTTCACTGTCTCTACACGCAAATGACTTGGAGATGTTTCCTTCATTTTTCTACGGATGTTCATCTGAGCTGGAGGAGCTGGGCAGGAGAACACACTCCTGTCTTCTGCCCCTTTTCCGCCTCCTGTTTGCGATTCGCAGCCTCCTGCGGATAACATCTAAACGACACAAGTGCACACAAAACATTAATCAAACTTCATTGAAATTAGACAGATAGTTCGGGCATAGGCTAAGAAATAACTGATTAACAGGAATTTAATTTAACTTAACAAATGGATCAATATGTGAATCAGAACACTGATGAAGGTGAAAAAGGGTTCACGGTAAAGAGGTACTTTCATTCTCAGAAAAAACTGAAAATATAATACATAACAGTGTGTATGTATCTCCAAACACACTAAAATAATCCTTGTACAAAGACTATTATTCATTTATTCTTAATCTGCATGATCCCTGTAAAGGAAGATCAGTGTCTGTAACTTTAGCAGAGTGGGCTGATGTGTATTTTGGCTTTCTGGTCTAACTGATCTCTGTGTGTTCCACCTACCTGCCACGCTGTCGTAGTCCTGCCGCGGGTCGTGCCAGTACAGACTGGGCGTGGTCCTCCAGTGGCGGTACAGGCGTGTGTGAAGCACTGACAGTGTCAGGAGAACTAGCAGGAAGCCCAGTGCTGCCGCTGCCCACACCGCCTCGTCTGTCCTGGGGGTCCTCAGCAACCCCTTACTCATAACTGCGGCTCGGCCCTCGGCCCCTGAGCCCTTGGCGCATTCACAGTGTTCGCCTGCTTTGCAGCCGTCACAGTCGTGGGCGTTAGGCAGGTAACTGGCTGGCTGTGGGTTTGGGTGTTGTTGCGGCAGAGGCTCAGATTGGGTTTTGGGGACAGAGTCAAAACCAGTCTTTGTTTTTATGTGGTGAGAGTGTGTACCGCTGTGTGTGTGCTTACGTTCCACCTCTCTCTCTTTTACATCTACTACTTCATTATCCTTCATCTTTCCAACTGTTCTGACGTCTTTATCAGAGTTTTCCTCTTTCATGCTGCGTTTAGCAGAATCGTTGGCTCTCTGTTCGGTGGAGTCTGTACCTTTACCTTTAGAAATGAGGGTCAGGGCTTCAGGCCTGGCGGTATGGTTCTGTTTACTGTGCACACCATCAGCAGAAACATCCATCCCAGCTGAGGGGTTTGGGTATTTGAGGTCAGTGTGTGCAGGACTGGGATGCGGGGCTGTCTGCAGTGTTACCCTGTGTTTCTGGGAATCAAAGGCCCTGCCTCCTAAAGAATCCGGTTTAAGTGTAGCCTCTGATATATTAGTCCCTAAAGTAGTTGTAGGCCAGGGTGTAAGGCTCTGATTTTGATTTTGGATCTTAGACTGAGTAGGAGCTTCACTTGGACCAGGTAGATCTGAGAGAGTCATGTTCCCTGGAGGAGAATTTGCTGATGGTCCGTGTGTGCTGTTGTAGTTCTGGGCGTTCCCCGTCCTGTTGATGATGATTTTGTCGGTCTGGTTGGTCAAAAAACTGGAGACCTGTGTTGTGACATTTTTTTTCATGTTCTCATTTGCAACATTCACCTGATGTTCTCTGATGGCAGCTCTTCTCTGCCTCCTTTTGACTTCCTTTTTCAATCGTTTCTTTTTTTTGTCCTTCATGGTGGCATCTAGTTCTACTTCCATCACTCCATTCGGCAGAGAATAGATGGTGTGCTCACAGCACTGCCTCAAAGACACCTGGGGATTTAGAGAAATGGCTACTTAGAAACATCTACAGGACTCTTCTCTGCTGCTTTAATTATAGTTAAACTAACATTTATGAAAAATCAGCACCATGTGAAACTAAATCAGCACAGTTGAACAGTCAAATCTCAAACCTTAATTTTTGTTGAGTGTTCTCCTGGATGTGTGTGTTGCTGTCGATGCTGCTCTGCTGACCGCGTCAACAGCAGGTTGTACTTCCTTCTCCGGCTCTCACCACTGAACATATTTCTTGTGGTTGTTGTCTCCAGCCAATCACAGACGTCTGAAGAGGCAACAGTGGACAGCTCCAAAGTGCGACCCCAAGACACCAAGGCTATTGGCTGAAGACAGAGCGAACAGTGAACATAATCCCACTCCCTTTCTTCCACAGGCTGTAACTCACCTTATATATCACGGTATGCTAACACACTATAATTGCCTTTAAAGGTCCTGTCTATAACAACAAAACAACAAAGACAACAACCATCCTCCAAAAACATAAAGATAATTGAGAGAGGAATCATACTGGAAATACTGATTTTATTTAAGCAATAAATGGTGAAAATTAGATCCAAAAAACATAAAAAATAAGCAATTTAGAATCAGTTATTTCCTCTTAACATTACTCATTATGAAAGCACGTATTCAAAGGACATACAGTATGTAGACCAAAAGAGTATTATCCACTATTATGCTATCCTTTAATAATATTTTTCTACTTGCATTTGGGCAAGACAACATAACTGATTTAAGTATCTATCACACCTACATAAAGGCTGTTAAAGCCCAAAAGGTGGATTAGCAGATACCTGATACCTCGTTTTGCTTAGTCAATACCTATAAAAGGTCCAATTGTGCAAGAGTGGGATTATGTTACGTCTTGAGTTGTTTTGCCCTGCTCGAGTATTAAAAGCAACCAAAAACATGTAATCAAAGTTTGCAAAGAAAATATTTCAACAAGTGGACTAAAAATACAGCCTTAAAAAGGTTGAGAGAAATGTTGAGATTCCACTGTCCCTTACTGCCATTGACGGGTTATAAAAACAGAGATGAAGTGTTTGCCCTACCATGTGTTTACCGAGCTGTGGATGTGAGGTAATGATGTATTCTGGCAGACAGGAGCGGGCCAGGGCAGATAGAAGGAGACGCTCATGGAGAGGAGCACAGGGATGGTAGAGCAAAACAGTAGCTCCATGCTGAAAAATACAAAAAAACACAAGCACACATGTGACAATCATTATCCCCATTTTCTGCTAAAAAAAAACCCTAAACAAAACAAAAACATTACCACAGGATTTCCACCAATTTGGTGAAAATTTATGACATTCAGTAGCTAGAACTAAGTGCCTCTATTATGTAAATATTGTATTCCCGCCTAGTCGTTAAAAATGTTTTTCAGCTGACAAAGATGCCTAAGGGGAAAACTTCAGGTTTCCTCTGTGGAGAAAAACAGCTGACAAACACCAACTAATGTGTTAAACAGCTGTGATATACAATATATTCTGGCGACATGGTGTACAATAGCCCATTAATAAAAATCCCTGATATGCCATAACTGTTTGTTAAATCCCTGATAATCCTTGTTTGTTTGTGTAAATCCTTGGAAATCCATATCCAGTGGCAGCCCTACAGCCAAGAGTCTAAACAGGGAGCATGTGAGTTAATAAATTAACCACTATAAATCATTTAAGATGAAATTGATGTACATTATGACATAGAGACTTAGTTGTATAGGTGAAAAGGTCATTTTATGGTACATTGACACTGTTAGACACTAGTCCTTTACAGCAACAACCATGTGTCAAGCTGTCTGAATGCTGACTGTACATGCAGGTACTGTATGTGGGTACTGTCTGCTGGAAGTCTTGCATGACGTTGGAACAACAGGTTCCCAAAAATGTGACCCTGTTGTTTTTCCACTGACGCCTTGAACACCATTGTCTCTTAACTGACTGAAGTAAGCAGACACATTGATTATATATTGGGTCAGTGAGGAGATAGAGGCAGAAGCAGCACCAAGAGATGTTTGATGTTGTGACTTACATGCAAGTTATTGAGCCACCGCTGAGGAGGACAGTACAAGTACTCTCCACTCTCTGCCCTTACTGGTCTGTACGCTCCACTACAACACACACACATACAAATACAGACACGCAACATGACAAAATGACATCTGTCAATGACTTATTGCAGCACAGAAACCAAAACTACATACTTTTGTGGGTTTTTGTGACTAAAGGTGTGTTTACAAATGTGTGCATATAAGTAAGTGGTATACAGAATAACTAAAGTTCTCAAACTTGAGACTTGTGTCTATTCATTGAGAGATTCCTACCTCTTGAGGAGCTACTGTATCATAAGTCTATCCACACAGCCTTACCTGTTGGGAATGGTGTGGCTGTAGGCGATAGGTTTATCCATGCAGATCGGCCTGGCTGGCTGTAGTGAAAAGAAATCAGGTAAGAGTATATCACCACATATCTGGATTTGTTTTATAAACCTAAGACAAATACCAAGTTAGTGGCTGTTCCGAGTTGTTGTTGGCAACAATTATATAACAAGGAAGATGTTTTAGTTAACTCAAACTGAACCTGCAACTCATACATTTTATTATTTCAGCAAGTACTTTTTATGAAGCTGAAAAGCGTTTTAGTTTCCTGCATTAGCTTAAAATGTATGAAACTTTGAATTAGGATTTGTCACTGAACGTAATCCCGCTGTGCTCTGACTTGAGGAAATAGCCATGTCATGTTGCTGTTTGGAGGGTCAAAGGTTGGGGAAAACTGGATAGAGATAGCAGTTGCTAATATAAAGTGCTTGGTTAAGTGTTTACTCACCTCAGGATCATACAGTGTGTCAATACTCTGAAATCTCTGTAGATAAAAGCAGAGAGTGAACACCGGTTAAACAACTGAGAGAGCAACCTGAAAAAGACTTGATCATGGCCAATGTGTGTCAGTCAGTGAGGGGATCACAAGCAAACCAAGCAGTTTGTAGGAGCTGATTTTACACTACCAGGCAGAGCCAGATGTACAGAGTTTACCACAACAATGACTTTCCCATGATTGTTTAAACTTCCTGGTGCCCAGTGTATTATAGCGCACCCCACCCATACCAGCGAGTGAGTCACTGAGGATAATGTGTAACACAGATGATGATGGTGATGGTGATGATGAGGTCTGCTGCTGTATCCATGTTACCTGAGTAGACTCTGGCCAAGAAGACACTGGACAGTCCCAATAAACAGCATCCGCAGGCAGGTCCCTGTCCAGTGAGAGCTGACACACACACACACACAGACACACACACAGACACACACACAGACACACAGACACACAGACACACACACACACACACACACAAATTAACTTATATTCATAAAGTACAAAGTCTCTCTCTCTTTCTCTCTCTCACATACACACACCAGGGGACATGAATTTTATCCTGGCTTACCTTTCCATTGTCACAGCCTAGCCCCGGAAACTCTGAGACACCGCACCGACCCAAACTGACCCACAGCGCGGCCAGCACAGTCACTGTCAGCGGCGGGGGGGACGTCGTTTGGCTCGGCATGGTGACGACCAGTCAGTCATTCAAGTTGTGAAAAGACCAACATTTAGCTAGTTGTCATGACTTCCCTCGGGTGCTCTAGCTGCAGAGTCACTGACAAAGAACTGACCTTTCATAAAGCCAAAACACATTTTTCCTTTCCATAACAGAACAGGAGCGGCGAGACATGCAAATGTCGGCTAAAAAGGTAACCGTCACACCGCGCCGACAGTCCGGTTTCTTCGTTGTGGTAACTTAAGCTAACGTTAGCTACATTATAACGTTAAACTAAAGAGTGAAAATCTTTCAATTGTCACGGAGAAAATGTATTACAAAGTCTCAACATTACTTCACTATGCAACGTTTGATAAACTGCAGACAAGCAACCGACATTATTGAAAGATAACGTTTCCTTTGGGCTTTTCAAAGCAAGACCATTGTGTCACAACTTCGTCAGCTAGATTAATATCTTCTTTTATATTTCTCTATATATAATGAGTCAGTTAAGTATTTTACATGACACTCTATAGTTCTGTGCAGTTCTGTGTTTGTTGTTTCTTTCTTTTGAATTAAGCTAGTGATGTTCATGGTTTTATTTTGACAGCAAACTTGAATTTCCTTCTGATTTCAGTTAACTTTACATAGCTGTTCAACTACGGAAGCTGGGAAGGAACAGACAATAAACGTTTGACTACAGGGTTATAATACTATGTGGTCCATGGCTGTAACTCTGAATATCCTCTTGGAGGCGACAAAACAGTAGTCTATATAAATCAGTGGTCATGACTCACGATGTGTGTGTTCTAGTTTATGTGATTACTACAAACTAATAGAAAAACCTTCCTATCTGCGACTTAGTTCAAACTCAATAATGCGCTGCTCCAAACTAAGGACAAACAAGTTTTGTGCGGTAGGTATCATGGATAAATCTATAATTTAAACTCAGTTTTGTTGTTATTTTTGTTTTGTTATGGTGAGGAGTATTTTGTGTGTACAAAATTGTACTTTCCACCACTGGGTACCATAGACCTGTTTTGCATAGTAAAACTTACTTCCGGGCTTTGTACTGCGACAGATAATGTAGGTAGCTACTATCTGGTAAACACAGACAATGAAACAGGCCTTACCTGTTGGCGCAGGTGAACCATGTCTGCAATAGCCAGGATAACGCCTGGTGTTCCTTTCAAAATAAAAGAAACCCTATAAAAATAGTCTGCCAAATAAAAGCGTAGACCTACAATCTGTCAGTCGTTGTGTACACAGACAGTACATATGAATGAAAACATCGGACTTGGTACATAAAGTATAAATATTGGGTTCGTTTTTTGCAATGCTAAAAAAAAAAGTTTTATTCTGAAACTTGTGAGGAGAAGTCCCTTATTTTGGCACTTTCCCTGTTTCCCCTCCCATATCACTCTCCACACACGCACACCTTGTCATAAAACTGTGCAGGTGGGTCTGTCAGAGGAGACCTGGGTCCCCGGAGAGAGGAGAAGTCTGGACCTAAATGGAGTCCACCCTCCCCAAAGGTTTGCTGTCTTTTTGGCTATGATTCATTCAGCAGTCTGCTTAGTTTATAGTTGTTGCTTAGTTAATGTTGTTTCAGGAAGGAAACAAATGACCCATTCATTCCTGTTCTATATACTGATATAGCCTATTTACACAAAACAGGCTTTTCTTCCCTTCTACTGTTAGAGGTGTGGCACTTTGCTGAATTGTTGTAATAGTTAAGATTTATGGCAAACGGCGACAAAAAGTGCTCAATTTGCAGGAGCCATTTTAATCATGTATGTTTGATTTTTATTCCTCTATTTGAAACTGGCATTCCATTTAAGGAAGTGGAAAAATAAGGAAGTGCAGTCATTCCCTCTGTTGTAATGATACAACCATCATCATAGAAACTTGTTGATAACCCTCTGTGAAGTTTGCATGTACTGACGGTTCAGAGTCTTTCTAAGGATTTTAAATCGAAAGAACAGAGGCAGTTATTGGTGTCTGTCTACCGAACATCTCTCATCCTGTCAACCTGAACTGTGTAGCTCCAGGTGGAGCTGCAGGTGCGGTCCACCCAGCAGCAGCAGCCCCTCCGGGTGGTTTGCAGCCCCTTGCTGAAGTGGCAGAGCCTGCAGACCTGGGAAAGGTGGAGGGAGACAAGAGTCAGCCTGGACACCCAGCACGAGCAGGACATGGACAGGTGAGTAGCTGACACGTTCACAGGTCACAGAACAATCTTTTGCAACAAGGTTAAGTGCAGCGACCCATAATTCTTTGTAACCAAATATTCAATAAACTTTTTGTCTCTAATATCCAGTAGTTACAGTTTCATGACACATACAAAAATAGTTCTGCGGTTGCAGAATCATTATTTGCATTAAAGTAAAGAATATTAAGTGTTACTGTAACGCATATCAGCTCTGTTTGTGTGCGTTCATTCCCACCAGATGTTGTAAAGATTTTGAAGGACACCGTGAATAATTTCTGTTTTTGTCTTTCCCCAGGAGCTGTACTCATTTGACAGCTCTCTGTCCTCCGTGGACAGCGAGGATGAAGGTATCGGCAAGAAAGAAAAGAAGAAGAAGAAGCTGAAGAAGAAGAAGAAGAAGAAAGTGCGTGTTTTAATCTTATCTTCAACACTAACCGACTACTAATCACTATTAACCTGCAGAGCAAAGTGCCTAAATACAAATATTAACAAAACAGTTGATGTCAGCTTGAAGCTTGTCTCCTCATATATAATAAAATATTACATCTTACTAGATGGTCAGTCAATCCTGTGGCTTCTTGCGGGGTGTTGCCCTGATTGGAAGCTACACACAGAGAGTGGAATGGAATTATGACTTTTGCAAGTTTGAGTGGTTCACGGCATAGCTGTGATGGGCGTGTGTGTGCCTCTTCGTGTCTTCTTGGGAAAATGTAGTCCCCTCTGTGTGTTGCAGAGTGCTTGGAACACCCATCCCTTCTGCTGCCAGCCACACTGCTCTCTCTAAGCGGCTGTGACAAAGCTTTACTCCACTGTGTTTGTAGTGACTCATTCATTTAGACCCTCATTTATCACTTTCGCCAAACAAAGGAGGGTGTAAATAAACCTGTCCAATGTGCACGCAATGTTGAGCAATAACTTCCCTAACCTCTTCCTCAACAGGATTCCAGCTCATCATCCTCATCATCCTCTTCTTCTTCATCCTCTTCCTCCTCTTCTTCCTCCAGCAGCTCTTCAGATAGTGACAGTGAGGTAAGTCTAGTTATGATGGAGGTTTTTTATAATAGATTGCTTTCATGCAACTCCTGTCTTGCTCTAACACGTCACACATACTAGCTGTTGTCAATCACATACCTTTCAATACCACGGAGCTCAGAAGTCATATTTTTTCAATTGAAACCAAAATATCTCTCCAACGAGTGAAAGAGACTGTAGATCTGATGGTGTAACGGTGCAGTTTTGTTTGTGTTAATCCTTGAGAAATCTTTCCTGCGGCAATGCTAAATTAAGTCCTTGGCCATAAGCACAGACAGTTTCACATCAGCTCATAGGGGACTGATAGTCCTTTCTAACTATGTTGTTGCCTCAGGTGAGGATATAAGAGTTTGTCAGAGCTGACAATACAGTCAGTTAAGAGAATATTTTGGGTGTGTTTTCTTTCAAGTTGCGTGAAATCTAAAAACTGAGCATTCATTATAGTCTTTTGGGAAGTCAGGGATAAGCGTATCAACCCCCGCCGGGTCTGCAACATCAACAAGAGCACACAAATACCAAATGGGGCATGCACTACTTTCACCTTTTTGTCTAGTTTAGTAACATTTTGCTTCAAGTAGCTGCAATCGCAAGATGACTTGATGTCTTGCTCATTTTCTGAAGGCGTGGGCTGAAAATCAGGAGATGCGGGAAAGGCGAGTCGCTCAGCTGTTGCACGCTTTTAAGACAAAAGACAAAAAGGAAAAAAAAAATCAGGTCAAATAAACCTCAGAGCTGAGTTTTTTGCATTCCACAAAGGTGTTACCGCCCACTGGTTCTCTTCTGATGGGACTGATCAGTTGTAAAGTATTAAGGTGAAAAAATCCCAAGATCAGAGCCTTTGAAAGTAACAGTACATTACGCTGCCATGCGTTCAGCCTTGGGACTAGGCGGTGGCACACATGGATCTGATAGCAGGTGATATCTGACAGGAGAGGAACACACCCAGTCTTGAAATGCCTACTGTGTCAGCCACAGCAAGTCATGACACCACACTCAAATGTGATTTATGTAGCTTTTTTGTTTTTGGAATGGAAACACCTCAGAAATCTCAAAATATATGTGTGTGTGTGTGCATGCTTACATGCATGATTATGCAGTAGTAGTAGTGTATGCTCATGCAGCCAGTTTGTGTGTATACGTGGTTTCTCGTGTGTTGGTTTTGGCTGCTTGGCCACGGTGGGTGTGGATATTTGTTATCTAAATGTAGTGAAGAGACAATTCTTCATGTATAACTAGGTAGGTGACACCCAACCATGACCTTATCATTATTTTTTATTAAACAAATATAACACTCTAATTCTCCAACTAGCTTCACAAACAAGCACACATACAGTATAGTACAACAAAAAACACTAAAACACAACGTAAAGTTATGAAAGAATCAACATTCTCTTGCAGGATGACAAGAAGAAGAAGAAGAAGAAGAAGAAGAAGAAGAAAAAGGGAGAGGAGAAGGAGTATGTCTGGGACAGTGTTATCATATCTGAGGCTGGTAAATGAAATGCAGAATTTTCCCTTTTTAATGTTTTTTTTTCAGTGTAGTTTTATGTATTCAGATGACTGCTTATATAAAGTCTCATGAGATTAATTCACGTCTAGGCTCTGTGCATTCTCTTTTACAAAAACATGTGTTGCATATCACAGTCCCACCCCGAGTGATATTTTTTGTAAGTATGCTTGTATTGTATGTATCTCTAAGCTTCTTTGCAAGAAATTGAAGAACTTCATCTTGTCTGCTGTTGTTTCAGTTAGAATATTATTCTCCAACATCTCCTTAGAGGACTCTGCAAGTATAATTAAATAGCCAGTTAATGTGTAGTTTGAATAGTTGTCCTGTATTTGAGAGCAAGGCCAATTTGACATGTTTTACATTTGAATGCATTTAATGTTTTCAGGTCCTGATGGCCAAATGCAGTCTGCAGAGGGTCCGAAGTTGAGCCAGGTGAGAGAGAAGTCAAATGCTGTGGCTGTCGGACTTATGATTGGAACCATGTTTGAAATAAATTTCACTTTAACATGTTATCACTGTCTGTAATCCAGAATGCAGAATCATATCATATCACATTACAGATTTCTCTCCTCTTCTTGCATTTTTCTTTCTGCCTTCTTCAGGATCTCGACTCATCAGATGAGGAGGATGTGAAGAAGAAAGAGAAAAAAAAGAAGAAGAAGAAGGACAAGAAGAAGAAGAAAAAGAAGAAGAAGGTATGTCAAATTTGCCTATAATACAGCAGATTATACAACAACAACTAATTGTCTTAAAGGACCAGCACATGTCACTAAACCATACATGTAATGAAAACAATAAAACATAAAACACTTCACGTCTGTTACTGAACCTCTACTGTACTTCCTCCACTTCCCAGGATTCCTCTTCCTCCTCATCTGACAGTTCATCCTCTGACAGTGAGGATGAAAAGAAGAAGAAGAAGAAGAAGAAGAAGAAAAAGAAGGTATGATTTTAAAAAAACGGTTTATTTAATACTGTGTAGTTACAATGTTGTGAATATCTTGAATGTCATCTGTTTGATACCTCTGTGTAAATGTAAATGGCCAACATTGTTGATTGTATTGTTTCTTCTTCTTTCACAGGACTCCAGCTCCTCTTCCTCAGATAGCTCTTCTTCATCCTCTTCAGACAGTGATGATGACAAGAAGAAAAAGAAAAAGAAGAAGAAGGACAAAAAGAAGAAGAAAAAGAAAGACAAGAAAAAGGTAAAACAATTTGGACATTTTGTCATTTGTCCAAAGGAGCCTCCCGCTTCTTAATATATTTGTGTGAAGGCCACTATTATTTACTATGTACATTAAGACTGGAAGGGTTCTACAGAACAATAATATATTTACAATGACAATATATTTTTTTGTCAATTACGTAATTTCGAATTTTCACTAAAGATAAAAAAATGTTTTATTGACACAGGATTCCAGCTCTTCATCTTCTGACAGTGATGAAGATAAAAAGAAAAAGAAGAAGAAGAAGAAGGATAAAAAAAAGAAGAAGAAGAAAGATAAGAAGAAAGATGAGAAAAAGGTAAAAATCCCCCTCCCCTTGTTTTTTAAAAAAGCCTGAAGCCTCTAAATTATGTAGTAGATTTTCAGGTCAGGGGGGAGGCTGCTCATCATGTGACCCTCTCAAGGTATTTCACTTATTGTAGGAATGCTGGAAGTCAGATTTCTTTGTTTTCTGCATACAGGAGGCTTAGCTTGTATTATGTTATGCAAAAACTCTCCATTTCTTAATTCACAACTGTAGAGAAGCTTGTTTCTGTTGTGCTTTTAATAAAGAACAAACCGGATTTGCTAACAGTGCACAGCTCCTGAGAAAATGAGTAGCACCTGTGCCTGTCAGGACCTATTAGAGAATGGAAAGGTCTTTCCACATGCCTGTACACATGTGTGTGTGTGTTTTTTGTGTGTGTGCGTGTATTTTATACAGGTTTGTGTGGAGATTTGTAGGGGAAATAGAAGGCAAAATGAATGAGGTGCAGTATTTAGCCTTAGCGTCATTGTCTTTGTGCTTTTTCACAGGATGAAGAGCAGGAGGAGATCAGCAGTGGCACTGCTCTTTCAGCAGCTGGTGAGTGTTTCCACTTTTTGGTGATTGAAAGAGACTAAATAACAAATGACATCGTCAAAACCAAACCTGTCCGTGAGGTTGATGTAGCATTGCTGGGCTTTCTCCTTTTCTACAGGTGGTGAGATTGCAGGAGCAAGTGCTGATGGAGATAAAAAGAAAGCTAAAGATGCTGACAAGGTGAAATACTCACACATAGTGTTTCTGTGCCACACATATGTATGCAACAAAGGCAGAGAAAATCATTGCTTTCTTTTGTCATAACAGCAGAGCAGAGCGGAAGGGTTCCTTGATGGAATGGAGGAAGGCCACCTAAGTGATGATGAGGGAGAAGGAGGGGAGGAGAAGGACAAGAAGAAGAAGAAGTTGAAGAAGAAGAAAAAGGTGATCACTGTGTGTATGCAGTGATAAAAAGTGAAGAATGTAGCTTTTTTAATGACCATCACTGTTGTTATAGTTCATTATCACCACAGTGTACTGGTGCAACATTTGCTTCATAATGCTTAGTAATGGCTGTGTTACAGGATAGTCACTGACTTTTTTTTTTTACATTATCTCAACAGGATTCTTGCTCATGTTCAGATAGTGATGATGACAAAAAAGACAAGAAGAAGAAGAAGAAGAAGGAAAAGGTATACAGACAGCTGTGTGAACTACATCATGATGATATTGTTTTTTCAAACATCATCATACAATAGAAAATAGTGGTGTATATTGTATGTTGACATTTTTGCATTTAATATAGGGGTGCACAGTAAATTTACTATAAAGTATAAAACAGATACAAAAAATGTGCTTCTGTGTTCAGATTTGGGTGAATTGAAAACTGTGCTGGTAGGTGTGAATGTTTCTGTGTAACAGAGTTAACATGTTTGTGGATATGCTTGTGTGTGTTTGATTTGATCTGTAGGACTCCTCCAGCTCCTCCTCTTCATCATCCTCTGATAGCTCCTCCTCAGACAGTGAAGATGAGAAGAAGAAAAAGAAGAAGAAAAAGAAGAAGAAAAAGAAGAAGATGAAGAAGAAGGATAAGGTTTGTCTTCTATATGTTCCTTTTTTTTGTACGTGTCCTGTTTTTGGTTGGTTCAGTTGTGTATCGTGTTAATACGTTGTTCTCGTCTTCTTCTCTTTACAGGATTCCAGCTCTTCCTCCTCATCCTCCTCTTCCTCCTCTTCCTCTTCTGATAGTGAAGATGACAAGAAGAAGAAAAAGAAGAAAAAGAAGAAGAAAAAGAAGAAGATGAAAAAGAAGGATAAGGTTTGTCTTCTTCTGTATACTCCCTTTTTTTGTATGTGTCCTGTTTTTGGTTATTGTGTTAATATTACATTGTTCTCATCTCTCTGTCTTTACAGGATTCCAGCTCTTCCTCCTCCTCCTCCTCCTCCTCCTCCTCCTCATCTGATAGTGAAGATGACAAGAAGAAGAAAAAGAAAAAGAAGAAGACCAAGAAGAAGAAGGTAAAAAATAAAACATTGTTTTAATATGTTGTTGAGTAAACACAGTTTGTATTCCACTGTTCTACTGTTTGGTATTGTTTTAGAGGATTAATGCCCCTGAAGGTCATAAAGATTCCTGTTGGTTTCTGTGACTGACTGACTGACTGACTGATATCTTTTCTAGAAGTCCAGCTCCTCTGATGATAGCTCCTCTTCCTGTGATAGTGATGGTGACAAGGTGAGATGACACCCACATGAATATAATGTTCACTACTTCAGAAGTTTACAAAATCAACAAATACAGTATATGCACAATTTTATCATGAGTACATGTGTTTTTTTAAAATTTAGAAAAAGAAGAAAAAGAAAGATAAGAAAAAGAAGAAGGATAAGAAGAAGAAGAAGAAGAAGGTGAGACAAAGCTTATATCTGAGGTCCCATCTTTGTTTTACATTCCAGGATTTCTCCTGAAAATCGATGAAAATGTCCAAAAAGATTTAAGAAAGGTTTCAAAAGACAACCACGAACTTCAAAATGCTGAAATGTGTGAAAAATGAAAATAAAGCAGCCTGCCGACTCTTTATATGTGACATTTCTTGGAAAAACTTACTGTTGTTGACCTTCAGTAAATGTCTGAATATGTAGAGTGAAACAACTGAATCACAATGTCAGCATGCATGAGGTGGTGTGATGACCAAACCAACACAACAGTATCTATAACAGAACGTTACCACTGTGTAATTACTACTGTATAAACTGTATAAATTAAATGTGATGTATTGTCATTATTTCTTTTTTCTGTCCAGGATTCTTCTTCTTCTGACTCCTCCAGTGATTCTTCTAGTGATGATGATAAGAAGAAGAAAAAGAAGAAGAAAAAGGACAAGAAGAAGAAGAAAAAGAAAGACAAAAAGAAGGTAAAGCAATTGTAAAACAGCCACCTGCTTCTTAATATAGTTGTAAGTGCAATTTCATATGTATATTCAGATGGGATGTCTCTTCAGAAAAAAAACCAAACAGCAATACACTAACAAAATGTATTTATTTACATCCAAGGATTCAGATTCTTCTAGCAGTGATGATGACAAGAAGAAGAAAAAGAAGAAGAAAGGCAAGAAGAAGAAAAAAAAGAAGGACAAAAAGAAGGTAATTCAGTGGGTGTATAATGCTCATCTTTTGTTTTAAAAAAAAGAGAAATGATGAACTGTTGTATGCTCTGTATTTGATCAGGACTCAAGCTCCAGTTCATCGAGTTCATGTGATAGCTCCAGTGACAGTGACAAGGAAAACAAAAAGGATAAGAAAGACAAGAAGAGGAAGAAAAAAAAGGTACATTTTAAAAAAAAAGGAAATATCATCAGATTATGTCTCATATACTGTAAGGGACTGAATCTTACTGGTTCCCTGCTCCTCAGAGTTCGGGCTCATCTGGAAGTGAAACTGACAAGAAGGAGAAGAAGACTGTGAGTTTACTTTAAATATAAATTATAAATTATATACAATGTATAAGCCTGGTTTTCCATTTGCTGTATCCTTCATGTGGGGTGGTGGTGTTGATTTCATTGCAGGAAAGCCCTGAGGGTGAGAAAGGCGGTGAGCCAAAAATGCAGGTTTCAGGCTCAGGCGGTAGCGAACTTTCAGCATCCAGTGGCAGCAGCTCCAAACCTGGTGGCGCTCCCTTTGTGCCACTTCCCTCTAAGCCTGTCGTAAAGCTGGATCCTCTGAGTCCTTCAGCTGTCTCCAAGCCCTCTGTCTCTGGCTCTCCACTGAGTATAGGAGACAGGGCCCCCATTCGCAGACCTGTCAGCCCCATGGAGTCCTTGATGGGGAACCCAAGGAGATATGGAGACGGAAGCACCCGTTCCACTGCCCACCTCACCTCTAGTGATATACTGAGAGGCCCCAGGCCTTATCAATAATGAGATGTCATAGATCTAAATAGATGTTACTGATTAAAAAGAAACATGGCTTACATGACATTAGAGGAAGTTGAAATGCATGTAATCTAAAGATGTGCTGTGATGGTGAATCTTAGAGCTCTGATGAGAAAAATATGATCACTCATAAAATAAAATGAGATGTTTTTGGTGTGTTTTCTGGTGGAATACAGAGGTTACTGGGTAAAGGTGCATTGTGACATGATGAACATGTGCACACTCTGGGGGATGATCATACAATGAAAAATAATGTAATTTTTTACATGGAAAAAAGAAAAAACTCATCTGTGGAGGAAATGTCAATTTACAATCACATGAAATAATCCATTACTTGCTTTTGAGAATAAACAATTTTGTTTGCTGTGTCTTATTAGAATTATTAGAAGTAGTAGCAGTTGTAGTATGAAGTAGTAATCTTTTTTTTATATAATTTTGTGTAAATTTACATTGATGGTTGTAGTCTATTATTACTTACAATACAGTCAGGGCTTTATTGAAAAGGTTCGATTCATCTTTTCAAACCTAACAATGTGGAGGACTTATGCTTGTGTGTATTTTGAAACAAAATATGTAACGCCACTCCCTGAACCAGTAAAGAAGAATAAGAGGTCACAATCCTGATGTCATTATTGAGTTAAATATAGCCGATGGTGAAGGAAGTTTCCAGATCCTTTTCATGAGTAACAGCAGAAATACTGCAATATAAAAATACTCTGTCCTGTACTTAAACTATAAGTAGCTACTCATAGTTCAAAACAATGGACCCTATTATATATTATTGGATTATTATTACTGATGCTGTAAGTAGATGGAGCTAATTTTAACTAGCCTATTTTATATACTGTTGGGTAGTTTTGAGCAGTTCTATAAAAATAAACTCATGTTTTGTATGTAAAATCTTTATCTGTAAAATTAAAGAAGTATAAAGGAAACACATAAAGTGCAAGTACCTCAACTGTGGACTTCCACCTCTGAATATTAAGTGTTAAAAAAAATAAATAGAGAACATTTAACAAACAATAACTACTGAGAAATGTGGGAAATAAGAATCAAGCCTGTATTCAGAACAGAGCATTTTTATCATGTTTGCCACACATATCATTTTGAGAATTTCGGGGTTATTAATGAAGCTGCTTTATTATCATATATAATATGAGATTCACTCCCCTCCCCTCATCTGTCATTTTCCCACAGCCCCTAACACGTTTTACTTCAATAATTATTGGGAAAGTGTCAATAATACTATTTACATTTATGATTTGTGTTGGTCTGTGATGTTCATACAATTCTTAACTGTGATACTGTACATAAACGTGAATAACCCATGAATGTATACATAAACTGGAGCTGTGGTTGAAGGTGTGGTCAGGTTAGATCACGTGGATTAGGTGTTTCCCCCCTTTGTATGAAGAAAGCAGCCCGTCAGTCTCTGCAGTCACTGTGGACAAGCGCATCGACAGAAACGACAATGTCTTTCGATCTCTCGTCAGGTAGGCTCGGGTTTAAGTAGTGAGTATTTAACATGAATCCAAGTAGCGAGCAACAGGCTGTTTTTGGGGGAAGTTTTGTGCCTGGCAGCTTAATTATTCAAATGCATGCATAAGAAACAAGTAAATGGCATCAATGTAAACAAGGACACACCCAGCAAGTGCCTTTACTTGACATATTGCAGTGTAAAGACGTTTCTTTTTTCCCCCACTCACATTCTTGGTGAAAGTAATTCAGAATTTTATATGACTTTTATTCTAAGCCTGCTCACCGTCTGTTTCTTTTGCTTGCTTTCCGCTTTAGGTAAAGATGAAGACGTGGTGAAGAAGGAGGAAGCTCAGAAGGATGAGTTTAATTGGCCCTGGAACAAAGACAAGGATAAGGTAGGGGCTTTGTACAGTCTGTGTGCATCTTAACAAGGATGCTAAGAGCTTTGACAGCTACTGAGAAATAGAATTTGGCAAAAATGTTTGTTTTGAATATGAATCGATGCTGTTAGGTTGCTTGCAGCAAGACCAGTGGGTCTTGGGTAATGTTAAAAAGTTGCTTCTCTGGTAAATCTAACTTATCTGAGCTTTTTTTTTTTTTTTTTTGCCTTTTTTAGGACAGTAAGGACAAGTCTGGAAGTAAGGATAAGTCTGACAAGAAGGACAAGGACAAGTCAGAGGACAAAGATGGCGAAGGGCATAAGAAGAAAAAGGACAAGAAGAAAAAGGACAAGAAGAAAAAGGACAAGAAGAAAAAGGAAAAGAAGGATAGACGTGGATCAGACAGCTCATCCTGTTCATTTTCCAGCACTGATGAGATATTGTTGGAGATAGCTTGTGGAGGTCTCTTACCTATGTAAAACAGTCGTAGTCTCGTGAACAAGTAGACCCACGGACCGACTTCTATCACCACTCAGTGCTCAGTGTGTGAATGTGTTCCAACATTCCTCTGTTCGTAGTTCACTATACATTGAACAGCAAAATGAAATAAAATGGAGAACAACAGGTAACACCAGTCACACCCTGTTTCAAAGGTTACTTAGCACCGGCTCGTTGGTCCGTGTGGAACATCCACAACAGGTTTTACCAGCAGTGCCAGTTTTAATCCGATCCGGCAGGCCCACCTGTGTGCAGGCTGTTTTTATAAAGCTCATACACTCAATACTCCTCTTTTGTTATCAACTGACTATCTTCCTTATCTAAAGATTTATTTTTAGCTTGTTAATCTGCAGCCAATCTCCGAGCAACTTCTACTCTTATAACTTTTAGGCTACATTTATTTCACTTTAGTGCAGTTGCCACTTCCCTCTAAGCCCGTCGTAAAGCTGGATCCTCTGAGTCCTTCAGCTGTCTCCAAGCCCTCTGTCTCTGGCTCTCCACTGAGTATAGGAGACAGGGCCCCCATTCGCAGACCTGTCAGCCCCATGGAGTCCTTGATGGGGAACCCAAGGAGATATGGAGACGGAAGCACCCGTTCCACTGCCCACCTCACTTCTAGTGATATACTGAGAGGCCCCAGGCTTTATCAATAATGAGATGTCATAGATCTAAATAGATGTTACTGATTAAAAAGAAACATGGCTTACATGACATTAGAGGAAGTTGAAATGCATGTAATCTAAAGATGTGCTGTGATGGTGAATCTTAGAGCTCTGATGAGAAAAATATGATCACTCATAAAATAAAATGAGATGTTTTTGGTGTGTTTTCTGGTGGAATACAGAGGTTACTGGGTAAAGGTGCATTGTGACATGAACATGTGCACACTCTGGGGGATGATCATACAATGAAAAATAATGTAATTTTTTACATGGAAAAAAGAAAAAACTCATCTGTGGAGGAAATGTCAATTTACAATCACATGAAATAATCCATTACTTGCTTTTGAGAATAAAACAATATGATTTTATTGTGTTTGCTGTGTCTTATTATAATTATTAGAAGTAGTAGCAGTTGTAGTATGAAGTAGTAATCTTTTTTTTATAATTTTGTGTAAATTTACATTGATGGTTGTAGTCTATTATTACTTACAATACAGTCAGGGCTTTATTGAAAAGGTTCGATTCATCTTTTCAAACCTAACAATGTGGAGGACTTATGCTTGTGTGTATTTTGAAACAAAATATGTAACGCCACTCCCTGCACCAGTAAAGAAGAATGAGAGGTCACAATCCTGATGTCATTATTGACTTAAATATAGCCGATGGTGAAGGAAGTTTCCAGATCCTTTTCATGAGTAACAGCAGAAATACTGCAATATAAAAATACTCTGTCCTGTACTTAAACTATAAGTAGCTACTCATAGTTCAAAACAATGGACCCTATTATATATTATTGGATTATTATTACTGATGCTGTAAGTAGCTGGAGCTAATTTTAACTAGCCTATTTTATATACTGTTGGGTAGTTTTGAGCAGTTCTATAAAAATAAACTCATGTTTTGTATGTAAAATCTTTATCTGTAAAATTAAAGAAGTATAAAGGAAACACATAAAGTGCAAGTACCTCAACTGTGGACTTCCACCTCTGAATATTAAGTGTTAAAAAAAATAAATAGAGAACATTTAACAAACAATAACTACTGAGAAATGTGGGAAATAAGAATCAAGCCTGTATTCAGAACAGAGCATTTTTATCATGTTTGCCACACATATCATTTTGAGAATTTCGGGGTTATTAATGAAGCTGCTTTATTATCATATATAATATGAGATTCACTCCCCTCCCCTCATCTGTCATTTTCCCACAGCCCCTAACACGTTTTACTTCAATAATTATTGGGAAAGTGTCAATAATACTATTTACATTTATGATTTGTGTTGGTCTGTGATGTTCATACAATTCTTAACTGTGATACTGTACATAAACGTGAATAACCCATGAATGTATACATAAACTGGAGCTGTGGTTGAAGGTGTGGTCAGGTTAGATCACGTGGATTAGGTGTTTCCCCCCTTTGTATGAAGAAAGCAGCCCGTCAGTCTCTGCAGTCACTGTGGACAAGCGCATCGACAGAAACGACAATGTCTTTCGATCTCTCGTCAGGTAGGCTCGGGTTTAAGTAGTGAGTATTTAACATGAATCCAAGTAGCGAGCAACAGGCTGTTTTTGGGGGAAGTTTTGTGCCTGGCAGCTTAATTATTCAAATGCATGCATAAGAAACAAGTAAATGGCATCAATGTAAACAAGGACACACCCAGCAAGTGCCTTTACTTGACATATTGCAGTGTAAAGACGTTTCTTTTTTCCCCCACTCACATTCTTGGTGAAAGTAATTCAGAATTTTATATGACTTTTATTCTAAGCCTGCTCACCGTCTGTTTGTTTTGCTTGCTTTCAGCTTTAGGTAAAGATGAAGACGTGGTGAAGAAGAAGGAAGCTCAGAAGGATGAGTTTAATTGGCCCTGGAACAAAGACAAGGATAAGGTAGGGGCTTTGTACAGTCTGTGTGCATCTTAACAAGGATGCTAAGAGCTTTTACAGCTACTGAGAAATAGAATTTGGCAAAAATGTTTGTTTTGAATATGAATCGATGCTGTTAGGTTGCTTGCAGCAAGAACAGTGGGTCTTGGGTAATGTTGAAAAGTTGCTTCTCTGGTAAATCTACCTTATCTGAGCTTTTTTTTTTTTTGCCTTTTTTAGGACGGTAAGGACAAGTCTGGCAGTAAGCATAAGTCTGACAAGAAGGACAAGGACAAGTCAGAGGACAAAGATGGCGAAGGGCATAAGAAGAAAAAGGACAAGAAGAAAAAGGACAAGAAGAAAAAGGAAAAGAAGGATAGACGTGGATCAGACAGCTCATCCTGTTCATTTTCCAGTACTGATGAGGTATTGTTGGAGATAGCTTGTGGAGGTCTCTTACCTATGTAAAACAGTCGTAGTCTCGTGAACAAGTAGACCCACGGACCGACTTCTATCACCACTCAGTGCTCAGTGTGTGAATGTGTTCCAACATTCCTCTGTTCGTAGTTCACTATACATTGAACAGCAAAATGAAATAAAATGGAGAACAACAGGTAACACCAGTCACACCCTGTTTCAAAGGTTACTTATCACCAGCTCGTTGGTCCGTGTGGAACATCCACAACAGGTTTTACCAGCAGTGCCAGTTTTAATCCGATCCGGCAGGCCCACCTGTGTGCAGGCTGTTTTTATAAAGCTCATACACTCAATACTCCTCTTTTGTTATCAACTGACTATCTTCCTTATCTAAAGATTTATTTTTAGCTTGTTAATCTGCAGCCAATCTCCGAGCAACTTCTACTCTTATAACTTTTAGGCTACATTTATTTCACTTTAGTGCAGTTGCCACTTCCCTCTAAGCCCGTCGTAAAGCTGGATCCTCTGAGTCCTTCAGCTGTCTCCAAGCCCTCTGTCTCTGGCTCTCCACTGAGTATAGGAGACAGGGCCCCCATTCGCAGACCTGTCAGCCCCATGGAGTCCTTGATGGGGAACCCAAGGAGATATGGAGACGGAAGCACCCGTTCCACTGCCCACCTCACTTCTAGTGATATACTGAGAGGCCCCAGGCCTTATCAATAATGAGATGTCATAGATCTAAATAGATGTTACTGATTAAAAAGAAACATGGCTTACATGACATTAGAGGAAGTTGAAATGCATGTAATCTAAAGATGTGCTGTGATGGTGAATCTTAGAGCTCTGATGAGAAAAATATGATCACTCATAAAATAAAATGAGATGTTTTTGGTGTGTTTTCTGGTGGAATACAGAGGTTACTGGGTAAAGGTGCATTGTGACATGAACATGTGCACACTCTGGGGGATGATCATACAATGAAAAATAATGTAATTTTTTACATGGAAAAAAGAAAAAACTCATCTGTGGAGGAAATGTCAATTTACAATCACATGAAATAATCCATTACTTGCTTTTGAGAATAAACAATTTTGTTTGCTATATTATTGGATTATTATTACTGATGCTGTAAGTAGCTGGAGCTAATTTTAACTAGCCTATTTTATATACTGTTGGGTAGTTTTGAGCAGTTCTATAAAAATAAACTCATGTTTTGTATGTAAAATCTTTATCTGTAAAATTAAAGAAGTATAAAGGAAACACATAAAGTGCAAGTACCTCAACTGTGGACTTCCACCTCTGAATATTAAGTGTTAAAAAATAGTATAAGAACATTTAACAAACAATAACTACTGACAAAAGCTGATAACTCAGAGGTCAATAATGTGTCTACTGCCATTACTCCTTAAGTTCCTAAAGCCAATAACTTTTCTAAATCTTCATATAGCTCCTGTGTGGAAGCTGTAACATATGGCCCACTGTTAAAACAGTTGTTTGGTGGGTTTATGTTGTTTATGTGTTGTGCTGAAGCATCTGAATGAAGTGGGAAATAAGAATCAAGCCTGTATTCAGAACAGAACATTTTTATCATGTTTGACACATATATCATTTTGAGAAATTCGGGGTTATTAATGAAGCTGCTTTATTATCATATATAATATGAGATTCACTCCCCTCCCCTCATCTGTCATTTTCCCACAGCCCCTAACACGTTTTACTTCAATAATTATTGGCAAAGTGTCAATAATACTATTTACATTTATGATTTGTGTTGGTCTGTGATGTTCATACAATTCTTAACTGTGATACTGTACATAAACATGAATAACCCATGATTGTATACATAAACTGGAGCCGTGGTTGAAGGTGTGGTCAGGTTAGATCACGTGGTTTAGGTGTTGTCTTTCCGCGTTTCCCCCCTTTGTATGAAGACAGCAGCCTGTCAATCTCTGCGCTCACTGTGGACAAGCGCACCGACAGAACCGACAATGTCTTTCGATCTCTCGTCAGGTAGGCTCGGGTTTAAGTAGTGACTATTTAACATGAATCCCGTTGATGTGGGTCGGCTGATTTATGTAGCAAACATGTTCAACATGTTCCAAGTAGCGAGCAACAGGCTGTTTTTGGGGGAAGTTTTGTGCCTGGCAGCTTAATTATTCAAATACATGCATAAGAAACAAGTAAATGGCATCAATGTAAACAAGGACACACCCAGCAAGTGCCTTTACTTGACATATTGCAGTGTAAAGATGTTTCTTTTTCCCCCACTCACAGTCTTGGTGAAAGTAATTCAGAATTTTATATGACTTTTATTCTAAGCCTGCTCACCGTCTGTTTCTTTTGCTTGCTTTCAGCTTTAGGTAAAGATGAAGACGTGGTGAAGAAGGAGGAAGCTCAGAAGGATGAGTTTAATTGGCCCTGGAACAAAGACAAGGATAAGGTAGGGGCTTTGTACAGTCTGTGTGCATTCTAACAAGGATGCTAAGAGCTTTTACAGCTACTGAGAAATAGAATTTGGCAAAAATGTTTGTTTTGAATATGAATTGATGCTGTTAGGTTGCTTGCAGCAAGACCAGTGGGTCTTGGGTAATGTTGAAAAGTTGCTTCTCTGGTAAATCTACCTTATCTGAGCTTTTTTTTTTTTTTTTTGCCTTTTTTTTGCCTTTTTTAGGACGGTAAGGACAAGTCTGGCAGTAAGGATGAGTCTGACAAGAAGGACAAGTCCGACAGTAAGGACAAGTCAGACAAGAAGGACAAGGACAAGTCAGAGGACAAAGATGGCGAAGGGCATAAGAAGAAAAAGGACAAGAAGAAAAAGGACAAGAAGAAAAAGGAAAAGAAGCATGGACATAAATCAGGCAGCTCATCCTCTTCATCTTCCAGCAGTGATGAGGTATTGTTGTAGTTAACTTACAGAGATCTCTTACCTATTGAAAATTTGTTATAAAACCGTTTTAGTCTCGTGAACAAGTAGACCACCACTCAGTGCTCAGTGTGTGAATGTGTTCCAGCATTGCTCTGTTCGTAGTTCACTATACATTGAACAGCAAGATGCAATAAAATGGAGAACAACAGGTAACACCAGTCACACCCTGTTTCAAAGGTTACTTATCACCAGCTCGTTGGTCCGTGTGGAACATCCACAACAGTTTTTACCAGCAGTGCCAGTTTTAATCAGATCCAGCAGGCCCACCTGTGTGCAGGCTGTTTTTATTTATAGCTCATACACTCAATACTCCTCTTTTGTTATCAACTGACTATCTTCCTTATCTAAAGATTTATTTTTAGCTTGTTAATCTGCAGCCAATCTCCGAGCAACTTCTACTCTTATAACTTTTAGGCTACATTTCTTTCACTTTAGTGCAGTTTTTTTTCAGAACACAACATTGGTCACATTTGTATAAATAATAGGTTCTTCATGCAATGACTGAAGCAAAGGGAGGAAAGAACCCAGCCCAGTGTGTGAGAGGAAACAAACAGGTCAGATAAGAGAGTCATAAAAGAGCTGTTTTGTCTAATCAGCTCCTCAGACCTGTCTTGGCTTGACTCGACTCCGTAACATAATTTTGGTGTGAATGTTGCTGCGAGAAAGATTCATAAATTAAAGATAGGAGCTGTGGCCCTCAAGAAATTCTTTAATAAATCATGTTTTCTTTCTGCAGTAACAGCATTGTCCTTTTGTCATTTCAGAACTGATGCTTCCTGGGGGACCGGCCTGCTCCGTCGGTCTCTTTATTATCTTGTCTATTGATATAGTGAATGTGTGTGTGGTTGAGTGTGCAGAACCTTCCTTCTTGTCCTTGCACTGTTGTCACTGTAACATGCCAGTCTCATGTAAACAAATCTGCTGCTACCCAGAAGTAAATGTTACTGAAAACAAACAAAATGCCTGAAGGATTTCTTCTTTCTTCTTCCTCCATGAAGTTCTCCTGTCAAGTAAAGTGTTTGCTTCACCACAAGATGGCAGCGTTTTCTAGTTTCAAGGACAATAAAAATTCAAGTAGTATGAAAGGAGTTTTATTTTCAAGATTTATATGTAAGAATACAAGAAAATATACACAATAATTTATTGTAAAGGGGACATTTGCAAGTATTGCGGACATGCACACAAGCATGAGTTTTGTTTTGGATTTTCTTTAGAGAAAGATGAACACATGACCTCACTGTATGGATACTATTTACCTGAAGTGACTCTTATCAGCAGGCGTCAGTGGACCTGAGTTTGAATCATTCAACAACAACAAAATATCATTGGGGAAAAATGACGCCTTTAATGAAATGATCCAACAACTCAAAGAACACATGATGCAGCACTAAAAAGAAAAAAAAAAAAGGATCATCCGTTTACCTGACATCAATATTCAAGTTATGGTGAACTCCAGCCAGGACTGTCAGGAGAAGAGAATTACAACATTTAACATTGAGGATCTCCTTCAGGTCTTTTGAATCTTTTATAGGGGTTGTGGAAAAAGAAAAATGGAGCAGTTTCAGAGAGAAATCAATAATAAATCAAGCATGCATCTTTCTGGGGGCTGCTGAAGAGACCCGATTTAACCCATCCATCATGTTCAAACCTGTGTTTTATTTAACCTGAGGGAGTATTGAAGGGGAACATGAGTGGATGGTGTAAAAGAACATTTCTTGTTGCGTTGATATGGTCAACATATATGAGGTTTAAGTTGTGCAAGTTGTGTGTATCTTTTTTCTGAATAGCACATATTACTGATGTTTTTCCTTTTTTAAAATATTTCCTCACATTGTCGTGACTTTGTACGTTGCTTCTGTTGGATTTAGTCTAGCAGTGAGTCATTTGACTTGGCACATCACTTGTGTTATTTGCATTTGTCAATAGCTACTGGGAAATGAATACAACAGCAAACATCAGTCCACATCCAAGAGCATGTAGGGACTTCAGACATGCAATCACCAGCTCTTATTATATGCTATAAAGTGTATAGCAACACTATTTTGGAGAAAATATTTGCACAGAAAATAAATCAGCAACTATTTTGATAACTGATTCATTGCTTATGTCATTTTTTAAAAGCAAAAATGACAAATATTTTCTGGTTCCAGCTTCTAAAATGTAAGGATAAGCAACTTTTTCTTTTTGTTTTATGTGATAGGAAACATATTTGGGGGGGTTTTAGACTGTTTGGTCAAACAAAACATGCAATTTCAAGATCACTTCAGTGTCACTTTTGTGATGAGCTTTTTCCTTATTTTCTGACATTTTACAAGCCACAACAATTAACCAATTAATGACACTAATCAGCAGATTAATTGATAACCCTAACTGAACCTCTTACATAAAAGATAATCAAACATAGCTTTATGCAAAGACAAGATAATGTGTAACCAACATATGCTCCAAAATCCCTTTAAAAAAGAAGTATGCATTGGTGTATTTTTGACAAACAGAATGTCATACATACATGTAGCATCCCAGTAATCATGCTGTAAATCATACTTTGTCTCATCTCATAGGTTCAGTATTCCCTGTGTGTGACACTATAGACTGTGCTTTTCATCATGGCTTTGATTCAGAAAGGACTCCTTCAGGTATAACACCAAACCCCAGCATCAAACTTTTAAGATACGGTGTGCTGGATGTTGTTTTCACCCTGATGCAACTTGCATGAATGCAATTTCACAAAATTTTTATGACCTTTTGAGAAAGTGAGCTGAGCATGCATGTGAGAAAAGTTTAAAGTTCAGGCAGGAAGAGAAAGAGAGGAACAAAGAGAGAGACGTGAAGGCTTCGGGGCATCTTTAAGATTCTCTAACTTGTACCTTATTTGTCTGCAGTGACAGCTAAACGTCTGTGAAATCCTGCCAACAGCTTTCTGCGAAGGCAGGATGAAAAGATGGATGTCCTCCCGTTTGATTTTCCCTTTTTTAAAGTCTAAAAATCTAATTAGGGAAGAAAATTTCAAGAGAAAAAAAAAAATCAGCCGACACCGCCTGTCTTTTGATGTTTGGAGGCTTTTTTGGTGAAGACACGGTGCCGACACCAGAAGTCTTGTGAAGTAGAAAAGATATAAGCAGTCATTTAGTGCTGAGGTGGGCGAGGTTTGATCAGTGGATTAGAGTGATTAGAGGCCTGAACACAGGTTGTTTGATGCAACCTGCTTATTTTAATCACTGAGTAGTCCTCTTAGCCCGCAGTCACTCTCGGGTAAGTTTTTCTTCCCTTAATGCTGCTCTTCACTGAGGAGAGCTTTGAAATGAATGATTTGTCTGTTACACTGCCACACTACACCACACATTACCGTTTTATTACAACTTACACACACACAAACTTGGATTCGCTGAGATCAAAACGCTCAAATGAAATTGTATGTAATCTCTCTCACGTGATATAGAAATAGAGCGTGTGTGTGTGTAAGACAAGACAGTGACAGATGTGTGTTTCCTTGTGCGCTCTGTGTGCATGCACAAGAATCTGTAGCCTTGTTTGTTTTGTGTGTGTGTGTGTTTCTCTGAAGTGTAAAAAACTTGGACTGAGCGAAGAACTCACCTGGAGTGAAGCTCCCATTGTAGGTTATCTCTGTGTTGCAGTGACACCGCACTGACATTCACTTTACAAATTATGAAAATGACTCAGAATGCAGAGCCTAATGTAGCAACAAAGAGCAAAGAGGCTGATGAATTCTATCATTTTGCCAGAATATGAAGAAGAATTAGGGCTACATTAACTATATTATTATTATATATTATCATTACATTATATTGCTCATATTTTAAGGCTTTATACTTTTGTGTACTTGTGTGTATTTATATAATTCCTTTTACTTGTTTACTTTGTTTCTGAGACTCTCTTAAATTTGTTTAAATCGTTTATGACAATAAAGAAATCTTGAATCTTGAATATTATTGATCATATTTCTTATAATTATGTACACTTTAAAAGTGCCATACTTACCCTAAGTATGCACATGGTGACTATAAAGAGTACAACAGATATTCTATTCTATTCTATTCTATTCTATTCTATTCTATTCTATTCTGTTCTATTCTATTCTATTCTATTCTATTCTGTTCTGTTCTGTTCTGTTCTGTTCTATTCTGTTGTGTTGTGTTGTGTTGTGTTCTGTTCTGTCGGTATTCTCTGGACGCACCGCAGGGGGGCATGAACGTCTCTTTCTCTCTCTCTCTCTCTCTCTGGCGTCAGCGGTCTCCCAGCAACAGCCGGGCTCCGGTCAGCCGCTGCTGAGCGCCGTCAAGCCACACAGACACACTCAGACTGAAACAGGAAGCCAGGTGGATTTTAACTACAGAATAAATGTATTTTGAGTCCAGGTGAGTTTGTCGGCCTGGCTCACAGTGGAGCTGTTATTCTGACTGACTACTGGAGACTGTCTCCAACTCTACTGCATTTAGACAAACTGCCAAAACAAGTAGCCCAAGACTTTTTCAAGGTAGAAGACCCCTGACTAGTTGATTAATCCACGTTTTGTACTTGAGCATTTTGTGCAACAAATAAACTAATGAATAAACAAATTCAGGACATTGAATTAAAGCCTGCTTTTAATACACAAAGTGGAGTGTAGGCATGCTGGAATGCAGGAGACATTGTTAGCTGCAGGATATTGTTTGTCAGTTATGGAAGAGGATTAGGGCCACATGTAAAAAATGTATTTGAGTTCGGAGTTCAAAGTCAGTATAAAGTTTAAACTTTATTCTCAGAATTCTGACTTGAAAACTCAGAACTCAAACATATTTTTCACATGTGGCCCTAATCCTCTTCCGTAGTCTATAGAGGTTCAACGTTGACTTTTCTTCATTTCATAGTTACTTAATTAAAAAGAAAACATTTCCTTGTAGCCTAACTAACTTCTTAAATAAAAGAAAGTGCGTGGAAACATATGTAAAGGAGTAAAGTGGTTCAACTGTGACTGACTGACCTTCTGACCTTTGGTAACCTTTTTCTCCTTAAATGCCCTTTATGGGCTAAGCTATGGTAACACCCTTTAATACAAAACTGTGAGTAGCTACTAAAGATTGATAAGAAAGATAAAATTGATAAATGAATAAGTAGTTCTTCAATAACTCCGTGCTGCTCCCTGGATTTTTTATTTTGAAAAATATTGATCGGAAGTCGTTTTGTTTCCAAGTCTGTGTGGTTTGCTCTCAGGTCCGCTCAGCTTCAGCAGAACAGACAGAAACCATGGAGCGCAACAAGACGCGTTGGAGAGACTCACCAAGCGGACGGGAAAAGTGCCAGTTTCTGATCTGTTTGTAAGTCACTTTCAGCGACAGTAGACAGTTTTCTGTTCACCAGCAGGTGCACACCGAGTTTTCCCAAAGCGTGCGTAAATTGACCGGATAGAGGACTAGTGAAGAAAATAGTCTTGGAGTGACTAGCAGCTACAAAAGAACGGGAGGAGAGGATTGGAGTAAAGAGCGCCCGAAGGAGAGACGAGTGCCTGGTGCTGGATAGAAATGCTCGCAAGGTTATTTTTGTCTGCAAATTTGAACGTTTCACGTTGTTTTGGGAAAATGTCGCTGGTGTGCGCTGCGTAAAATCCCGGACTGTTTTCATGTCTCATGACATTACAAGGAGCAGTTACTTTTCTTCAAGGAAACTGTGAGCGGGGCAGATATAGCCTGAAGAAGGAGGCGCTGGGCTAAAACTGAAAACGACGCACTGAGCAGTTACGAACCATGGTGAAGTTTCATAACTCGGACCTATGGATAGCCTGGATGGTCATTTTCTGCATGGAGGGTAAGTTGTCTGACACTTGGAAACTTGTGTAGGCTACCTATTCCCAACTATAACAATGCACATTGCACACTTCATATAACAGTAATAACATGCGTAATAATAATAATAATAGTAGTAGTAGTAATAGTAGTAGTAGAGGAACTATTTAAAAGGGCTTACAGATTTTGAATCACGTGGATAAATCATTATTACAATACATCTGCATCAGCATTGCAAAAACAGATGTATTTGGAATTAAATTGTGCCACGGGCTCAACCTCTCCACTCCAAGAGCGCGTGCCACAGCCATTTGATCCCCCCTCCTCCTTAATACTGTATGTTTGGATCAGGCTGACAAATCTCCGGCATTTCCACAAAAAAAAAAAAAAAAAAAACAACAAACAAACAAACAACAAAGCACTGATTTAGGATGACTTTTCCCCAGCACTAGTCGCCATGTCATCTCTCCCAAAAGCACTTTTGATTGTGCGCGTCTGATCCATAATGCGCTCTGCCCTGCCTGATATGCGCGTCTCACACAAGGACTGCAATCACTGCTTTTTCGTTAAACCACGCAACCGCCACGGATACACATTAAAACGTGACACAGTGGTGGGAGAGTCCGTGTTTTGAAATAGAAACGGAGCAGACGGTGGAGGGTTGCGCTGCTAATCCGCCCGATTAACGAGAAGCATGGTGACCAGGCAGCACAGGAGAGCAGGCAACCCCGAAGGAAAATCACTATATATTCCCATGATTCTCCTGTGGGATTTATACTGTGTATGTGTTGCACTAAATTACAAGTTTATTGACCTCATTTTACTTCTTAGTCCGGTGGTTTTCTTGAAGTAATCCATCAGTATTCCTATAGAGAGCGCATGTGAGTTTAGCGAGTTTGTCATACTTTAGGTTGGCTTTATTATAATGTATTATATTATTTCCCCTAAATATTGCAACCAATAATGATATTTGTTAAGTAAGCCTGTTAGAATGTTTCCTGTAGTTGAGAGAAAGCTTTGAGGGAATAAAATTGAAAGCAACCAAAAATAGAAGCAGCATTTAAGAAATGATTTAATAGCACCATTCAATAAATAGATATCTTTTGTACCCACACAAACATGATGTAGGCTAATAGATGAACATGGTTAAATGCATTATAAGACTGTTCAATAACTGGAACTGAAATAAGTTCCTTGAAATAATCTTCATCTTTCTTTTCATATAGTGTACAAGTCTTTCTCTTTTTCAGAAAATAAAGCAGAGCAGGGCAGAAAAATGCTAGAATGCCGACTAAGTCCCTCAGAGCCTCACGTCAAGAAACAAAAGCATTTCCACTGAACTGCACAGACACACACACACACACACACATCCACCCACCCACCCACCCACACACACACACACACAATGGCCTGACATGTCAATTTGGACAGAACTTGGACAGAGATTGAATTTAGCCCTGATTGCCCAGGTGTTTCACTCCGCTGCTCTCTTATTTAGCTGTATACCTCTGCAGTGAGTGGATATATGGTGTCTTGTCAGCTTTACTTAGGGTTAGACACACACAAACACACACACACACACATATATACACAAGCTTATTTGATTTGATCAGTCCGGTCCATTGTCTGACAAAATGGTTCAAAATGAAAACAGTGCATTGTGGCTATTCCATAGGAACCTCAGCCACTGCAATAACTGAAGGGTCAAGTCTACAAATGACTCTCAGCAGCTCTATTAACAGTTTTTCCTCTCTCCTCTTGCGTCTTGGTGGGGAGCTGCCAGTGTTTCTATAAATAAATTCTGATGCAGCAAACTCAGTATTGATTGCGGTTTGCTTGTTTTGGCTGTGTGTACTGACCTCCACTTTTTGCATGTCATACATTGTCGCTAGATTGATCGGATTAGCTCATTACATTAGCCGACACTGGATTGTTTTGGGTTATTACACAATGAAGCCTGAATCATTTCACATTTACCTCACGTACATTTATCTTTGTGGGTTTTTTTTTTTTTTATTGAACTTAATGGATGTGCCATCTGGTATGTTTTTGTGGCTGTGGACATACAGTAAACAGTTAAACGAGAGCTAAAAAAGGAAAGTTTTGGAAGAGCAGGAAACTGTTAGCAAGAGGAAGAAAAATTTCAGAGTGATTTTGACAGGCGTTAGTCACGGCCAAGTTTATGGCAGGGCCCCCTTCGTACTTTCAGCATTAGTTTGTGAGTTACACATAAATATTGCATCCCTTCCTCTCAATTAGCAATGGGCATCTCGCAGTGATACACTGAAGAAAAGTTGGGTTGTTAGATCTGCACTGCTTGGAGTGTTTGAAGAAAGTTTCCTAAAGTTAGAAGAATAAACAGTAGAGGCTATATGCTAATAAACCGATTGGTTCAGCTGTTGTCCCGACGAACCCCCCGGGCGATACCAACACAGAGCTGCTCTGTCCATGCCCTGATTTAACGATTCTCCCAGATCAACCCTCAAGGGTGTGGCACAGACCGATCTGGAGGTCCAATCAATTCAGCAAATTAAATTCATGCGGAGGTGGTGGCTCTGAACTTTTCAACTACTGTTGTTTGTTTTGGTTGTCTGCATAATAGATCTTATAGAACATTTCAAATTTGCATACACTGAAATGTTCAGATTAGCCTCCAGGCTTCCATCCCGCTGTCCGTATGTTTGAAATAAAGAGTCCAGTGAGGATCGAGGGGTGCTCAAGCATAAAAAGAAAGACAACATGGAGTGTTTCTCAAGCTCATTGACATTCAAGGCATTCATGTTGGCATCAAAGCTGAACTTAGACCCGTTACCCTTCTTCGCTTTCTCTGTCAGCTTGTTAACCTTTGAGGCTTTGCTGAAAGTTCTGGTATGAAATTACATAGCAAGTCTGGTCTGTTTGTTGTTTACACTGTCTCCTTTGCTCAGTTTTCCGATTTCATTTCTCAATCAATCCGTCACTCAAATGTGATTTATGCCACACAGTTGCACTGGGTTCACAGTAGCAGTGAGAATGGTTTTGGTGATGTACAGAAAAGACATCCAGCTGGCCGGGTTAAAGACAGACCAGTTTGAAAAGTGATTTTTTTTATGTGTGGGTTCAACACTATTTTAAAAACTACATTGTATATTACAATGTGTTGCAGGTCAGAAAATCAATAAAACCATGCTTGCTGCAATGCTTCTATTTCCTCTTCAAAGCTGCTTTGTTTTGCTCTCTTAGATTTTTTTGCAGGAAGATACAGATAATAAGAAATGAGAGGGAACGGGGTAACAAGAGCTTTGAACAGCACAGTAAGCCATTTAAACATATTCCCACTTTTGTAACCACGGGCGATCTTGCAGTGTTTTTTTTAAAAATGTCATACACCTAGTATCTAACTTAAAAGAAGCCTCTCAATTAAAAAATCCTGCCCATGGAGAATGCATATGATAAAAACTCCTGCCTGTGTCAGATTTATCAGATAAGTAACAATTTTTTTTCCCTCTTTCCGCCTGCTGCTAAAAAGGAGCAGCTGGAACAAGAGTGTTGGACAGATGGAACTTTCCACCTCGATTATTTTTCTCACTAAAAATAACCTCTCAAAAAATTAAAAGACCCCTGGGACCGCTTGCAAAGTGCATGTGCGTGTGTGCGTCTGCATGTGTATGTTTGAGCGACAGAGGCGCAGAGAACTTCAGACGATGGGGTCCTCAGATGATGGCGGCAGCAGCCATCTTGGGAGTGTGAATGAATAAATGATGGGCAGATATTTGGGGAGAGGGAGCACAGCGTTTGCCCAGTCCCACGGTCTCTTAAGCACACATTAAACTAGGCCCCAAAGAGTCCACAGGCTGCTCTGCTGCGCGGCAGTTGGCCAAGCATCTGGGGCAAACATCTGATGTGGTCAGTTCACAGAGGTTTGGGGGTTTAGAGGTTTGGGGCTTTGAGGTTTTTCGGGTTGGTCGTACCTTTAATCAGAGTGGCAAATGAGAGATTCATGAGTGAATCATGATCGTGTAGGGAGCAGGGTGATGATGTTGATGCCGAAATGTGATAAATTGTGTTTTTAACTGCATTGTGTTAGATGATTAAAAAGGGTGTTGGAGAAGGGGGGTGTCACTTATTAGAACAGAAGCTCATCTGGAGGCACTCAGTGCACATGCCAAACTTGTTTCAGATCCAGGTTTATACCTCTCTAACACTTCAAGTGCCAAACACTTTGCGGTGGAAGTTCATTCCAGTCAATTCTGTCAGCACTCCATCGTTCTCTGAAGAGGCACTGTGCTGTTGTTTTCAGCGATGAAGATAGTCCATCAGCGAATCAAAGTAACCGAAACTGCTTGAGCCACAGGGTCACTGCTGCAAAAACACAACAGGCAACACCTCCAGTTTATAACTCAAGAATATAAAAGAGAGTTACTACAGTCTTTCAAAAATGCTGTGTATGTCTATGACTAGACCTCAAAACACAAGTGATTTTCATGCTTTAAAGGACCTGTGTGTAGGATTTAGTGGCATCTAGTGGTGAAGTTGCAGATTGTAATCCCTCCCCCTCCCCTTCCAAGCGTGTAGGAGAACCTACGGTGGCCTTGCGAAAAATGCGAAAAGCCCCCCCTAAGCCAGTGTTTGGTTTGTCCATTCTGGGCTACTGTAGAAACATGGCAGTGCAACATGGCGGCCTCCATGGAAGAGGACCTGCTCCCTATGTCGATATAAAGGGCTCATTATAAGCTAACAAAAACACAACGATTTTTATTTTCAGGTGATTACACACTAATTAAAACATACTTACGAATATTATATTCCATTTCTGCCAAGTCCCTTCTGCAAGATGTCACTAAATTCTACACACTGCACCTTTAAGTGTATATAAAAGTATATTTGATCCATAACATGCTGTGACAGGTTGTGTTATTCGGAAATGACTATCTTTTAGGTTGATTCTCCTTTCGAGTGTGTGTGTGTGTGTGTGTGCGTGTGTGTGAAGAGCCCTGGGCTTATACATATTTAAAGCGGATGTCTTCCTCATGTCGTGGCGCCCTGAAGATCCTCTCCTTGAAATGAGCAGCTTTGCTTTGCTGGCACTTGAGGTTTGACAGGATCTTTGCTGACAGGACTCCCACATCACAGCAGTAACTCAGGACATATTTGTTACATACAGATACAGACATAGAAATATGGGTGGCCGAGTTAAATGTCTTGATAAGTTGTCTTGAAAAGCTTTTTTTGTTAATGTTCAACTCTTTGCATCTATGAATCCGTTTTAGTTTGTTGTTTTCTCCCACAGCACATGTAAGCAAGCTTTACAAATTCATGGAACGTCATAGTCATGTTCATAAGTTTAGTCATTACTTATCAGTGATTGTTACAAAAGCTCAGCATGAACGAAGGGAGTGATAAAATCTGAGCAAAGTCATGAGTGTGAGTCAGCGCTCTAAACTAGTCACACACTGACTCTGCTCTAACAAGAATAATTATTGTTTCTTTGCACATAAATAGTTGATTCCGACTCTTGTACCGGATCCTTAATATCACATTAGTGTTACAAAAATCCCCGGTTTTTGAACAGAAGTCTCATTCAACCACCAAGATTTATGTTCCAGCATCAAAGGCTACACTTTATGCTTGAGTAAAGGACTTTCTTTACTTTATTTATCCTCACAAGCCTGTATATTATTACAGCCTTGTATATTATTAATATTACTGTTCTCTGTATCTTTAGGACTCCTAATGAAACTTTCAGTTTTGGAACAATCAATGTTAATTTTACAAAAGCCCTCCTACACCATTCACGTCTGTGTGTGTGTGTTTGTGATATATTGCAGCTCTCAATCAGTATCTGCCAGAGAGTCATTAAGTTGATCTCTGGTATTACCAAGAATAGTTGCCGTGTTTATCATTGTAAGCCTTTATGAGCTCAGATCAATGGCGAAGGAAATGCTCCCACACACACATTATTCCCCTAAGTGTGTGCTAACAGGCAGGGTGTATGCCTGATATTCCCCTAGGCAAATAAATTACGGTGGATCCCAAAGGATCAAGGTTTCCCTGGACTGTAATGACCTCATCAATTTGATCCACCAATCACAGTTCTCCAGGTTCCAGACAGTCAGATTGTCTTTTAGGTTCATTAGGCAGATTTATGCTCTCCAGTGAGCTTAATGCTAAGATGAAAGCTGTTCATTTTTCTGCAGACCGTGAATTTCTTAAATAACCTTTATGACTTGGTTGGTCACAGTTTGGGCACATTTCAAAAACAAGCTCACCCTTACCGCCTGTAGCTACATGACATGGAGCCTAAAAGGTTCATGTGGTAGTTATTTCTGATAAAGCATTACCCTAAATCAGTCATTTATACCCTTAGAATTGATAATCAAATTTAATTGAAATTGAATTGAAATCAATATATATATAAAAGATGTAACAAAAACAGCAGTAAACTAATTTAATTGGGCAGAAACTGATAATTTAAGATCCCCAAAAAGCTATTTTAGGGAACAAATTCAATAGTTCCAAATTAAGTAATTCCAGGGTACAAATTGCTAAATTGAGGGAATGGAATAAGTACTGCACGTTGGATGCATAAATTACTGTAATTTGAAAGGAATGACTTGAAATTTGAGAGCACAAATTACTAATTTGAGCCTATGATTAATCAGACTCAGCTAAATTGGAGTTGGATGAGACGAGGACATATTATGATGATGATGATGAAGTGACCAGTCATCTTCAACATTTCTAAATTGCACAGATTTCACAGCACCGCAGTGTGTAGCACAATACAAAAAAAAAAAAAAAAAATCACACTTCTCCTTCATGGAAAACAAACAGTCCATTCCCACTAATAACTTTATGATTGGCAGCTACATGAAATGTTTTTGTGAGTGCTGCATTTACAGGAGCCCTGGAAGAATGATGCAGACTCAGCTGTGGGTAGTTTTAGGTCAGACTTTCCTGACATGAGTCCTGAAGCAAGGACTCCTGTACATAGAGGTCTTTTAAACTGTACTCCCTGGAGTACTGTGGCCTTGCATCCCTAATTTGAAATTGATTGTTAATTGATCCGCACAACAACTAAATGACCCCACAGCACTTGATGAACCCAGCGGCTGAACTCGCTGGTGTCACATTGTAAGATAATGCAGATCCTGTGACCTGCTTTGAGTGCATGGTGGTCCATTGAGTTGCCTTGACCAGATAATTGCGCATGCTCTAAAAATACACTGTAGAGAATTTCATATTCTAGAGGAATGTAATTTTGTAAATTGCTCATCGTTGCACATGATGGGTTGTCTGTGCTCTTCTGTAATGGCTACCTACACTGTTAGCTGCTTCGCTGAGAGCACCTATAGAAATTACTTCTCTCCTTTGAGTTTTTAAAAGCTTCTGATGGTCAGAGGTCTCAGACATGATGTGGTTTTAGACTAGATGGTGACAGCATTTGCAAGCTTTTTTTTTTGCTACTGTCCTACTGTGTTTGTGAAAATGTCTGTAATCACGTTTTTATCCCTCTGACAGCGGCATGCTAGTTTAGTGAGACTCTACCTTTTGAGATTGGTTAATGCTGCTTCTTCAGAAACAATGTGGTCAGCGTGAGCGGAGGAACTAAACTTGAAATCCCTCCGCCTGTTGTCTCAACACCCACTAATGTCATGCTGCTAGTGGAGTGAAAATACTGCAAAGAAGAGAGAATAGAGGGGAACAAAGTGAAAAAGGGGACAGTTTCTCCTGCATTAAATATGCCCAGGGCTTTTCACTGCCATAGGTAATTCATAAACTGACTGCTGGGGTAAAACTCTGCTGTTTTATTTGTGCTTGTTCTCTCTCATTCAGTGTGTCTGCTCTCAAAATCTATTAACTTTGTGATCAACATCTCAAAGAAATACAATGCTGAAGGCTGCAGGGTGGCAGAGAAGGGTTAAAGGGGGATTTTGGCAATAATAACATTGTATCATGAGTTAATTGCTGAGATGCGGGAACATGGGGGCATCACAAAAAAAAAAAAAAAACACAAAATGAGGACACTAAAATGAGATGTCCCTGCAGGAGTGGACGAAAAGCTCTAGGTGTGACACACTTTGGCTCTCAGTAAATGTGTGTTTACTGCCTGAAACGCTCCCCGTTGGAAAGGTTGCAGAGCAGCTCTCTGTAGTTTCATTATTAGTCCCTCTTTTGTACGGCGCCCCAGAGCCCTGCTCTCTCACTAGTGTTGTTCTTGTGGGCTCTCTCTCTCTCTCTCTCTCTCTCTCTCTCTCAGGTGTCATTCTTTCAAAATACTCCTCCAACTTCCCTTTTCCTCTCTGTATAACATCTACATCCCTCTACCTTTCTCTTTATCCTCCTTGCAACCCTGTGTTTGTCTCCGCATTTTGCCTCCCTTTACATCACTCTTTTCCAATTCCACTCTCCTCCGCTGTCTTTCTTTTTCACTCGCTATTTCTCTCTGTGCCTTTCTATCACGCACTCCAAATTTCTGTCTCTTTTTCTCTACCCTCCCACACACTCAGCCGACACACAAATGACTTTCCAGAGATGAGGCTGAAAAGTGGTCCCTGGTTGTTCTGTCCTTGCAGACAACGAATGAGCATGTCAAATCTGATGCATGTGAACAGCCAGGATGAATGGTGTGTTAAGGCACACAGTGAGAGAAAGAGAAGCAGAGAGAGAGAGAGAGAGAGAGAGAGTCAGACAGACAGAGAGGCAAGCGCGAGAGATCCCATCTGTGCATTGTTACAGCAGACTTCAGCTGATCATTGTCCCTGTTGTGTCCAATAGAACGGGAGGGGGCACAGGTGGGACAAAGCACACACATACAGATACATTTGAAAACACAGTTCACAGACGTACTGTACATTTACTGTCCATTTGTGTGCGTACAAGCCACAGGAGACACTTGAGGACGACAAAAACCTTCATAGTAACATTTCATAGGATTACTACAGTTTGCATATTCAAAAGTGTTTGTATTTGATTATTTGTATTTGGGTTGCTTGGTCGAACTTTGTATTGGAGTCTCTTTTGGAGTGTTTGGTGGTTTGTGGGTGAGGGAAGCTATTTGATGGGTTACTAATGGTTACTATGTGTACCACTACTGTAATTTCACATTACAGTCGAGGCATTTTAGCTAATGCTCGTATACAAAGACCTACAGTGAGAAACCAGGTCGGTTGGCAAGGACTCACATGATATGTGGATGTTAAGTGCATTGAACTTGTGACCTTTTGGTTTTAAGACTCATAATTTTCAAATCTGTGTATCTTTTTGATTATTAAAAAAGGTTGGACAAAATTAATAGTACAAAAATTGCAGTATGAACACTATGTAGTGTTGCAGCTCATTGTTTTTTTGTGAGGGACTGGCGCGTGATCAGCAGCTTTGACCTTTCTCCCAATTTTCTCTTCACTTTCTATTTACATTCATAGCATTTTCTGAAATGTTAAAATCACAAGAGACCTCATTTCATGTAAACAGTGGTGATCTGTGGCTCAAACTGATCTTCTCTGGCTGTTTAAAAATCTAGATGTTTTTCTTGCTTGAATTGCCATTTTTATTTTTCATCGGTTTAGTTTGATGACCCTTTGACCACTGAAACCTGTTGAGAGCATATTCTAAACTTTAATGGCTGAATGGAAGAGAAGACAGGAGCACTGTTTTCTTCCTGCGAGACCTTCTTCTTGTGGCGATTACGTAGGCGGTGTTAGTCTAACAACAATATAAGGGGCATGGATATCAGGGGGCACCATATGCTGCTGTGCCCCTTCAACCTTTAATCCATGCCTCCACTGTCTTATCTGGTTGCCCTCTCTGACAGCCTGGAGCCTGGTGGTGGGGGGCAGGGAAACACTGTCCAGTGCGCTGCACACTGCTTTGTATTTGTAATGTGCTCAATATGCAAATCCACTCAGCCCCAGATAGTTTTGCCAGAATATGAGAGGCCAGACTCACCATCACTCACACAAACACACATGGACATACCTACCCACACACACACAAACGTGAAGATCCATCTCCCCACTCACACGTGTTAATATCACGAGGATATTGAACAGACTTAACTGATAATGCCAGATAGTAGTATTGTCACAGACCCCACTGACACACTGTGCGTGTGTGTGTGTGTCCTATTTGTCCACTATCCTACAAAAAGCCTTTTAAGTAGATCCTAGCTATTGGAGGAGCTTTAAACAAGCGTAACACAATAATGGAATGTTGTGTCCCACATGACACCGGCTGCGAGCAGGGTCGAGGGTAGAAACACAAAAACACTCTATTCAGGAAACCTGACAGCCTCGGAGGAGTACGCTCACGCTGGGTTTGTTATGACATCTTCATAGATAAAGAAACCGTTTTGTCTAAACCCACCACCTCTAAGATCCTTTCAGAGAGCTAATGAGCAAACATATCAAGCGACAATGACTACTGATGATGATGATGAGTGCACCATTTCCAAACATGCAACTCTTTTTCAGTCAGTTCAGTTATTCTTTATCAACCTTTTATTTGGAGCGATTTTTTTAATTTTATTTGCTGGCTTCACAGTCTGACAGTGAAAGACAGAAACAGTCTGAAAAGTGTCGTTGAGATCTGTTCAAAGATTGTTGGACTGAAACAAAGTGATCTGAGTTCTTTTTGTGACCAACAAATCACAAAGAAATCAATGAACGTATTGAACCTACCTGAGCACTTGCAAGTCCTTTATGCCCTCTGCTGACCCCTTTCTCAAGTTCTAATACTTGTTCTTTATGCTTTTATGCTACAGCCTCATTACCTTGTGTATCTTTTTAAAATGTTTAGTTACTTATTAATATAACAATTTCCACTTAAAGTTTTTTAAAGTGATTATTCTTACTTTTGTAATTAACAGTGTTTTTCTATTAATAAAGTCTTATTCAAATGTAATGAATATAGCTGTTGAACAATCACTTTGGATCACTCTCCAGCACTGGGTTGTCCTCCCTTCACCCAAACCCCCCCTTCTGATTGCATGCACGCATTAATTGTTGTGTCCCCAATCAGAAATTACTGAACTTGCCATTGCAGTCTGCCTGGCAAACATACAAATAGCTCAAGAAAAAAAAGATGAGCAGCAATGGGTGAAAGCTAAATTTGATACAATCCTCCTGTTAAATATAAGAAAAAGACAAAAAAAGATGGCTGTTTAAACTGATGGTGACTATAGGATGGGTTAAGGGAGAGCAATGGGACAAAGCGGTAAAAATTCCTAACTTGCTTCTTACATGAAAGTATGTCTAACATTACAGTGGCATTAGTGATAACAATGTCAACATGAATTGACTATTTCAAAGAATGATGTGGTGTAATACTCTACTGTATAGTGTAAAAAGTGTATAGATCACATACAGTTTTACCTTCTCAGCTGAGATAAAAATTAAAATGCAGTATGTTGTTGTGTTATGAAACAGATATTTAAATGATTCAGCTTGGCATAGCATTATGGAAAATCTCTGAGAAAATGAATAGACAAGATGGGTAACCTTTTGACCTCACATACTATATAAGAGACAGTGAAGTGAGCTGATCAGGATGTGCTGTTGGGTTATATCTGCAGAACAGACTCTAGGTTACAAGGTACTTTTGGCTTTTATTCCACAAATTTGTAATTGAATTATCGACAATATAAAAACCTTCCTTGTTGCTTTTTTTATGACGGCAGAGGCTGTAACATGCTTACTTGCCTCCTCGGATGAGCCGCGGCTGCTGATCTGAACCCAGCTTGCCTGCTAAGAGGTGATTTGTGAATATGGAACAATGTGTAAACTATTGAGCCAAGGCACAAATCATCTGCTAAGACGGGCTTTGCTACAGATTATGACTGTCATTTGGTCTGTGACCCTGGTTTATAGATTATAGATAGCTTTGGCTTTATTTGATCAGTTCAGTGACACACAAGCAAGACCATGCATGTGAACACACTCAGGTCTAGTGACTGTTGTAGAATTACAAAGACAAGCCTTGTTTTATTATAATTCACAAAATGTGAAACTACCCTTTATATCAGTTTATTTTACATTTTTTTCTTTGCTTTTTTATTTTTTTTTTACATGTTGTGAGTGCTTAACAAAACTTACTATCAAGGAGGATATGACTGCCATGTTTTGTTACAGGTCTTTGCAGTGTTGCCCATAACAGGTTCACTTCAGAGCAGAGAAAGGTCCAGCTGTGGTGAGTGATAGTTGGGTGAAGGTCAAGTTTGTTTACACAGCCCTTCACATATATCATCACAAAGGACTTTGCTTTCCTGCTTGGTAAAACCACAGTATATAATAGTGTCTGGACAAGACAACACACACCTTAAGCAGACAACTCCTACTAGACAGGAAGTGAGTTTGATGATACAGGAACAAAAAAAGGCACTTTAAATCGAGAGACTGTGTATTTCCCAAGATAAACAGTGGATTGGATTTGAAGATTTCCACAGGTTTATCTTCCCGAGGGGAAGGCGGTTCTAAAGATATGTAGCTTGGTAGGAAATGCTCTGCTGCTTGCTAATTTCCTCTTGATTGCTGGTGACAGTCTGCCAGCCAGCACCCTGTGATCGGAAGGTGTGACAGGGTACATACTGGATGCTGAGATCAGATAAATATGATTGTGTGAGGTTGTTTACTATTTATATGCTAGCAGAAGCTATTTGAAATCAGATCAGGCTCAAACTGGGTGCCAGAAAGTATGCAGTGTGATCAGACTTTCTGATTTGCTGTAATATTCTTCAAGCAGCATTTTGCATGAGTTTTTAATACTGGTGATTGGTAGCCTGGAGATCATGACATGGAAGTGCATGCCTGTTGATGAAACAGCATTAGCTAAAGATTTAGTAGATTATTTAATATTTATTTAGCAGGACGCCCTGGGCTTTTCTTCTTGGTGTCCAGGAAAGCATTTCGCCACATGTGAGTCGTAAATAGCAGTGGGCCTAGTAATGAACCTTGTGGCACACTCAAGTTTACTTGTCAGAAGGATTCTTCCTTGAGAGTCTATTGAGATGATGGTTTTGAAAAATCTACTACAAGGGAAATTTGGAATCGGATGAAATTTGCCCATTAATTACCACCTGCACTCTGAAATATTTTGAAGCTTAGTTAAAATGATTAGAATTGTCAACTCTTGAAAAAATAGTAATCGACCAGCTACTTGTCTGACAAGGAATTCAGAATGAAAGAGACAATTTGTTTGACGATAACTATGACATGAAGGACAAATTGAAAATCAGAAAGCAGAATTTTAAATAGATTCTTAAAATAAAATTAAGTGTATGTGTCAGTGGATATTTGGAGATAAAGGTTGGAAAGGTTGATGCTTTTGTCCTGCTGTGCCTACAAATAGTCTCCTATTGTTCTTTATTATCAATCGCTCCTATATACATACGCACACACACGTGTACACGCATAGACACATGCAAGACATGCAAAGATGTACACATCCACACAATGTCAAACAATCCAATTAGCTACCATCTAGTCAATTGGAGTAATTACCCAGAGACTATTAAGTCGTTTTCTCCCTGTGCACTATCACAACTGTAATTATGGCAAAGCAACAATGATGTGCAATTACAGTTCACTCTCATTGCTCCATAGTGATGTGGTGTCAGCAGACGGGGTGCAGAGATGATTGGGAATTGCACTATGTAATATTGATATACATAGAAGCTGCAGGGTGGAGAAAAAAGGGGAGAGAGAGAAGGACAGAGAGTATCCTCACAAGGACCTCCGAGTCGCGGTCCAACTCTTCATAAACATATCTCATAATCAATGGCAGAATATCAAGTGATCCATCTTCTCCGGCCTGTAAACGGTTGACATTTTTCCTTTATTAAAGCTGTGAGATGAAACGCAGGGTTTTAATGATGACACGAGATGATCAATGACTCCATTGTACTCGGCAGGAGGGTGCTTTATTAACATGGGGCATTGTCCTGCTCCAGAACGATTTCTCCGCATTTAGAGGATGATTTCCCCATTGGAATTTGGGTCTTCGATGGCCAGAGTTGAATGTGTGGCTCTTCCTCTTTTGTGCATTGTAATCAAGCAGAATAGAGCTGCGTAATGCTCTGAGAGACAGAGAAAGAACTGGAGAGAGATGTAGCTTGTCGTTATTACTGTACCACTGGATGATGACAGAGAGGTGGAGATGTGTGTTGTGTATTAGAGCACAATGGGGGAAAAAAATTGCTCTTTGTTAAAATGAAGATCGGCTAGAATCACGCCCATTGAGACTGCCATCAGTGTGCCTGCACAGCCACATGAGACGCTGTTCTCCTTTGTTATAATAAAACACTGCTTAGATAAAAACTCTCTTGAATACAGGTTGCAGAGCTGAAACAGCCACTCTGTAACGGATTACACTGCTGCCATGCACAGTGGGGAGAAAAGAAATGACTCCAATTTTAATGAATCCTTGTTTAAATTAGGATGAAAAATTAATATAGCGAATTGGCTGCGCAGATGAGATGAGGTGTATATGATACAGCGTTTCACAGCGAGTTATCAAAGCATCATAGACACTGAGAGGACGGGGGGGTTGCGGGTAGAGAGCTTAACTTTTATAGAACGTGAGTGGGAGAGTAAGTGGAGACCAGTTGACTGTCGATGGAGAGGTGAAATTGAAAAGCAAACGAACCACATTTCTCACCTGGTTGAACAGTCGGTCAGAGGCTGGAGCTGGGCCCGAGAACAGTGGGAAAGATGCAGAGTGTGTGGGCGGCGACCAGAGAGAAAGTACTGAGACTAAACTAGATGAGGTAAAAACAGAAGTGAAAAACGTAAAAGGGATTTGCAGAGAAGAAGAAGAAGAGACAAGCAGAGGTCTAAGGAAGCTTAAAAGGATGATGATATGACGACCTCATACACCTTCAGTTATCTGTTTAATTGGTCTCCAAATTAATTGCTTCCTTTTTTTTACTACCCCTCCTCTCCTCCTCCTTTTAACTCAGAAACATCTGGAGCTCACACAGCCTAAATTCCCCTCTCTTAAACCATTTAACACTTGTTTGCTCCGTGCCATCCCTCTATCTTCCGCTTTCTGTTCAGAGGGCAGAGGACTCTTGACAACCCAAATGCTTGATTTACCCTATTTTCATCTCCTTTCTTTCTCTTCCCTTCTCTTCCCGGGCTCGGGGAGATGTGAATGAAACTAAAAAAAAAACAAAAAAAACAAAAAACAACTTTATTTTTACAGTTCATTTGCACTGCATTTTTTCTCCCCTAGCCTGGTGGAGACTCAGGTGGGCATGAGTATTAATAGCTTCCCTCGTTTGTGACGTCAACTGAAATCACACATGTGCCTCTTAACGCTCAGATGGTGTTTTATGTTAGACCCATCACCCTCAGCGGTTATTTAGTCAGCGCTGTAAAGCACTTGTCAGTATAAAACAGGAAACAAAAATCAAATATTTCTCTCCTCCTGCTTGCCTTTTTGCCTCTTAACCACAATCATGCATTTATTTTCATGCCTTTTCTGTCTTTCTTTCTTTTTTGTACCTCGCCTATCTGTTGCTAACCTGCTCTTTGCTCCTCTCCAAATCATTCTGCTCTTTAATGTGATTGTCAAACAGTATTTCATTCCCTCTCTTCTCTCTATTTCTCTGCATGTGACTAATCTCTCTCACTGCTTCATTGAAAAAAGCCTGCATAGTCTGCCTGAAAGCTTTGTGGGGTCCTAAATGCTAAATGCCAGTCTGTCTCTGCCAGGCGCCCGCTTAGTGCTGGTCTCCTTGGTGATGAGACTGGCAATCAGGCCGTTCTGCACTAGACACTGAGGGATTTGTGATTGCGCATGCATGTTTGCGTGACTGCGTATGTTTGTGTCAGCATACAGTAGATTTGTGTATGTCTCTGCCCCCTATCCGTGTATAGACGTGTCCTGTATATAAGGGAGAAAAAGCAGGCTGGTGCAAGGGACATGGATTCACTGGCTCTTTATCATGTGAATGCATTATGTTTCCTGTCAACATGCCCCTGCCAAACAAGGGGGCCCCTGTTCTCTCTGCCAGGGCTCGAGCACCACAGTGGCCAGGCCCCAACGTGGTGCGGTGCTGCACTGGCACAATTCACCAGGAGTTTAGCTCCACAGACACTGCTGTTGGCCTCATCCCGATTCAGTCCATCTGTACTGGCATCTCAACAGTCGAGAAGGGAATGAAACAGGGAAGACTCTATTCAGAAACTTTAAATTAAATGAGTGATGGAGGGCTTGTTACACATGGGATTTAGATACTTCAGATGATATAAACCTGATTTATATGTACAAAAAGATGTTTCACAGAGGATGGAAAAAATAACAGAAACACCTTACAAATGTAATAAATATAGTAGCTCTGCATTTAATAGCATATACACTCACTGAACACTTTATTAGGTACACCTGTGCAATCCAATACAACAGCTCTGCCATAAATTCTACTTTTACAAAGCTTATACACTTTCAGTTTTTGTTGACATTGTCAGAAAGGTGATAGATCTACTTTATGTTTATAATCGAGGTCGTAGTGGGTGGTGGTGTACTGGAGTGTATTATATTGAAAAGTGTTCCTAATATTTTGTCCACCCCATTAACATGCATTATAGTAGAATTATCACCTTTCTGACAATGTCAACAAAAACTGAAAATGTATACGCTTCGTAAAAGTAGCGCATAATGAGTATTGCTAAATACCTTGTGAGTGTGTTTTCTTGTGACCACTCCTCCTCTTTGCTGGTACAGTTTTCCTGTTTTTTGGCGAAACCTACAAAGGTCCAGAGTGGCTTAATGATTGTTGCCAATCATTTGTAGTCATATTATGAGGAGTTTGTAGAAGGGCATGTGTCCATCGTATCAAGTGCTGACCATGCCACTGATTAATAAACCACTTCAGTTGATTTTGCTTTCCAATCCCAAGATGATTTAACAGCCAACTGGAGGATGACCTTAAAATCAAACCTGTACTCTCTGTAGAACCACCTAGCAGGTGGCCTTTGCCATTACCATCATTGGCCCTGTAATACAACAGACTCCCGACATCGGAGCTGGTTCTCTAGCTGCTGTTGGGAGTATCGATCAGGCTGACAGAGACTAATTCTTTGATACATAGGTGTAGAGTTATACGTCAGCCCTGTGGTCTGAGCTTTAACATCTCACTGGGACCAATTTAAAGGCCTGAATAGCTGAGGGTCCTAACAGCATGACTCCCTGCGCTTGTGCAAACCTGAGGTGTTGTAATGCTGTATGTGCTGGGTTTCGGTGTGTGTGTCAGGGCAGGTACTGTATATGTGCGTATGTGAGTGTGATGGAGGGGTGGTTTATATGCGTAAGTGTTAATGCATGTGCAAATTGGGCTCTAAAGTACTTGCGTAAGCAATATTGCGGTGCTTTGACTTGCATCTGTGAGCGATTGCATGCAGCTCACACACTTACTATGTATAAATGAGTGGTTGAATAACACCTATGAAGCCTGAGTGAATGAATGCATTGTAGGCAGACGCAGATACCCAGAAAATGGCTGCACTGTGGGGTAAAGCCTCATGTATTATGAAGTTATACAACCATTTACTGTCTGCGGTCAGGTGGAGAACTCAGGTGGAGATGAACTAAATGTCTGAAAGAATAAAACACTGAATTAACTTGGAGTCAGGTGTATAAATTATAAATAATTTAATCTTATTTTTAAGACTAGGACACATTGTTTGTTTGGGTCTGCTTCTTTCATACCTTTTATGATGTAGCACAACTTGCAAAAAGCACAGAAATAGAAAAAAAAAAAAAACGTTTCAGAGTGAACACCAATCAAGCACAGATTTTGCTTGATTACAGTTTGTACAATTTGTAGAACCAGGCCATCACATGTCAGAAAACAAAATAAGGTGTTAAACCTGATTAGGGGAGAGTGTACAAATAATCTGGCTTCCTCCACTTCCAGATTGACTGTAAAATGACCTCATGATAAAAGCATATGTGAATCCACTAAGTTGGCTCCAGCAGTCTCATGCTCGGATATATCTGTGCCAGACTGAACCACTCTAACGGCTCTTATTTCCTTCACACTTACTCCAATTAAAACATGACGTGATTAAAGGACAGCAGTCTGCTTGGTAATATGTATGTGTGAGTGCATGTGTGTTTATCGGAGAAAAGAGAGAAACAGACAATGTGTGTGTGTTTGTGAGTTGAGCAATGTTGGCAAGTGTTTCTGTATCATGTCTTTATTATCTTGGCCGGTGTGCACGTGCGCATTATTTTTGCTTAACAGTGCGATTGTACGTGCATGTGTGTGTGTGAGTGTGTGCATGTGTCTTTATTATCCTGGCTTATTGGATGTCTGCGTCAAGAGTTCTCAGTTCACACACTGGGTTAATTGACCTCTGGAGACGTTTTCTCCTCTGTGATAATGAATGTCTGGATTATATGATTATTCTGCGTTTGCCTCAGATGTGAGATTTGTTAGGGCTTTAAGTTCTGAGGTGGCTCATTATTTTTTTTAAATGAGTCATTTGAACACACCATCTCTCATATCTTAAATGTTTCTTTGATGGCTGCTTCAGAAACATTGCCAATGTAGAACACTTGATAACATTTAGATTAACCAGCTCTTGCAGTGTGGAGATTAAAACAAGATTGTTTATTTTCTGAATTTAAGGTTGGTATTGCGACAAAGAACCTTACCAGAATTATTTTCCCACCACATTTAAAATGAGCAAATCACACCACATTTGAACAAATTACAGTGCAGTGAGTATATCTAGTTGACAAAAATGGACTTGGACAGATCACATTTTCAATAATCTTCAGGTAGTAATTTCCCCCTGAAATGGATATCCAGTGTTTTGGAACAGGACTCTTCATTTGTTTTGTTCACGTGCAAATAAATTTTATATGAGCAATATTAAAAGGTCTGATCATTAATGATTAATAGTCTTTGTGCTGTAATGTAGGTTAGGGCCCAGGAGGCTAGTGAGCTGTAACGTAAAACAAACAAATCATTCTCCATAAAGGAAAACATCTTTTAACACCCTCTCCTCTGTAGCATGCATTGTAATGACCTGTATTCCCAATAATAGAGAGCCGACAATGAAAAATTATCAGTGTGATGAAGTCATGAGGGGTTTTTGCTACCTGTGTTTAAATTTGTTTTCCATATTCTCAAGGACAGCGTGTGTGTTTTTTCACACTAAACACACGCACAGGCACGCACACACACTCACTCAGAGACATTCACACCTACACAATCAAAGAAACAAACTAATGAAGCCTTTCTGAAACAAACAACTTGATTAAGACTCAGGAGGGGGCAGAATCAGGTGTGAACACCGTGGGTCATGAAATCATGTGTGAACATATGCCAAAGATGTGTTTTTAAAGCTGCGGTTTGTATGGTTTTAAGAAATGCTTCACCTCCTGCGGGACTTTCTTTGGGCATGTTATCTCCAACATTGCTGCTCTACCTGCTGCTCGTCTTTTGGCTGAACACACTGAGTGTTGGTTTGCCTCTGGGAGGCACATTTCTGTTTTCCTTGAAGCTGCATTTCTTCTGTGTCCATTGAGCATGTTTCCCTATTTAGTTATTCTCTTCACTAGATAGAAGGAGGAAGGCTGTGAGTGAGGCAAAAAAGTAAAGAGTGAAAAGTAATTTCAACAATAATCGGATATGCTTTATGTTACCAGGAGATAATATCTACTGTACCTTTACACACTGCAGCAATTTACAGATATTTCACTCTTAACAACACTTATATGTTTAGCAAAACCATCTTCAAACTCTTGTTTTCACTCCTCAACTAGTGTCCTCAGGAATGCAGGCAAAACTAAAGGCGCCCCAGAGTGATTTGTTTTATTGGCGTCAGTGTGCTCTTAGAAGAATAAAGAGCTGGGTGAATCCACATCATTACGCTACAGAGGGAGAGTAAGAGTGGAGCTGCAAGGAATCATTAATATACAGAGGAAAATTACCAACAGAATGATATGTTTTAAGGGCAATAGTAAGATCAGGCACAACATAGAGGACCTATGTGCATATATACATTAATGTCAAACATATTCTCAACCTCCAACAAACCTAAATGGCATTCCTCTTTCTCAACCATGGTCACATATAAAGCATATGAGAAGACATTCCTATATGTGGTTATTTATGCATTTTATTTTCTCTGTTGTTTATTGAACACGAACATTTAATGCAGCAGATAGGCTCCTGGATTCCTGGAGTGATTTGTTTAAATAGGAGTATCCATTTGTTACACTGTCAGCCAAAATTAAAGGTGCAGTGTGTATCTAGCGGTGAGGTTGGAGATTGCAACCAACTGAATATCCCTTCCCTCACCTTCCACTTCCAAGCATATAGGAGAACCTACGGTGGCCGTGAAACTCGTGAAAACCGCGAAAGGCCCTCTCAAACCAGTGTTTGGTTTGTCTGTTCTGAGTTACTGTAGAAACATGGAGGTGCAACATGGTGGGCTCCGTGGAAGAGGACCCGCTCCCTATGTAGATATAAAGAGCTCATTCTAAGGTAAGGTAATTTCTGCCAAGTCCGTTCCGCTAAATTCTACACACTGCACCTTTAAACCTGCATTAACTGAATTTCTGGCCTCTTGGGGGCAGCAGAAACAAGAAGCAAACACAACATCGACATATTATCTCCTTTTAAGATGATATATGGCAAACTTGTTAGGAAACAGTTGCCTACTTACACAGAGTATACAGAGGAAAATTAGCATTATTAGTCATTTTTCTGTCCCAACAAGTCCTCCAAATTAAACCAAATATGTCATTTGACCATGCACTCCAGAACAACACAGAAGCATTTTCTGAGCCCCATCAACAGTAATCGGCAGGACAACATAATTTGTCTGTGCTTTCCAAAACCATTACAAATCATTATTAAAAAATGATTATGTTTTATGATGTGACAACACTGTGGTTAAGGTCTGGTTAGGTTTAGGCACAAAAACCACTTGGTTAGGTTTAGGGAAAGATCAGGGTTTGGGTTAGCAAAGGGCTAACTGGAAGTTAGCCACTCAGCCAGCAGAAGTCTCTGGTGCACATACTCTGCCCATAGAGCATACTTAGGCCGTTAGATGGCATCTGTCACTCAAACTACATTACGATTGTGTCGTTTTTCTTCGGAGGACAGTCTCTTCTGTCCACCCAGCATATGAAAGTCCAATATTCACTCTCACTTTTAGCTCTGGTTTGGTCTCCACCAACTCCTGAGGGAAATATTTGGCTACTATGTTAACCAGCTAGTTGCTAACTTTGTTTTGCAGCATTTGGTGCTGGACAGGTAGCGTTTATTAGCTTTTTTACTGAAAACAGCTGCTATCTGCACTGATGAGAGCGGTGAGACTGAATCAAACCAGCAAAAGTCACAGACCCAAAAAACAAAAACATTGAGCTGAAAGACACTAAAACGCACTGTAGAGCTGAGGGGGATCGGGGGGGTTCGTCACTATGAGTGACCCCTTGCAGATACACGCAAACATTTGATCCATTGTTAAAATGAAATAAGTGAGTTAAGATGAATATTGATTGTAGTAGCTTCACAGTCTGCCAAAGCTGCCTTTTTGTTAATACTTGAATTAGCTTCCATCTGCTTTCAGCTCTAAGCATTTACCCCCCTAACTTAGTTTTTTACTTTGCAACTTCCTTTAAAATTTATACGTCTTTCCTTTTATTCCCACAAATGCCTCTGAGAGTCTAAGGGAAACTGCCAGACTACTGCAAATGAGCAATTACTAACATTGGTAAACACAGAGGCAGATGTTTGAACTGAGAACAAAGACGCATAGATTAACACCAACAGTGATGTCAGACAGTGCGAGAAAGGCAGAGACAGTGTTTGAGAGAATTATAGAGAGGTTTGTGATATGTGCCCGTCAGTGGGTTTGTATCATTTTTTACTTGCAGTGAGAGTGGGGAGCTACAGCTGGGGTGGCTTGGTCTCCATGGAAACTGACATTCCCTCGAAGGTGCTTGGTAGCCACTGCCAATTGTTGAGCATGGGTAATGGTTCGAAATTCTCCGTAAAGTGCCTCAGAGGTTGAGATTAAATTCAACCTGCTTGGGGTAGACTCATGCAGTGTCTAATCACACCGTTTTAGAGACAGAAAGAAAGTGCTTAATGGTATTCAGAGCGAGAAATATAGTATTTAGCCTGTTGTTCACATATCAAATGTTTATTTTAGCTTCTTTGTTCCTGACTGCCAGTCAATCCATAAAATATCACTTTTCATTCATCAAAAAGGAAGTTGGATATTCTTGCATTGATATTCACTAACATCATTACAGTATTCACTTTGATTTCATTACAGTATTCACTTTGATTCAGATCCATCCAGGCTGTTTTCCTACATTTTACTCTGCATCATTTCTTTTCAGAGGCAGGGACATTTTCTTTGTGTCAGAAATGTTAGCTGTTAAAAAAAAACAAAAAAAAAAAAACAGCGCATGTGCATCACTTGTTTTTCTCTGTCATATTTCGGCACCCCCTCCTTATTACCCATGAGCCTTTGCTCCAGCTGGCAGACCCATTTGAATGAGAGTGGTCAGGCACTGCTGCTTAACAACTGAAGAAATGATTGCTCCTCTCCGTCTCCAAGTGCAGAACACTTTAGCCATATGTGGCAGGTAGTGTGAAGGCCTGCTGCTGATGGGCCTGTGAAGCAGCTGAAAAGGATCAGCCAGGCGAAGCATCAGCCTCACACTTCTGCTTGCATCGCCAGCTCATGCAGAAAATATGGAAGATTATTACTGTGTGCTTGGTTTTACCACAGAGTGCATCATGGAGATCCTTTAGTTGACGTGGAATCGAATTTGTAAATGTGGGTTTACAAGCACAAGGCATTTTTTGTTGTGAGTTTGGCCTGCTGCTGTTTGAATTTGATCTTGTCACACATGAAGGGGGTGTAATAGGATTTTCAATTGAGCAAGTGCAGCTAAATGTTACTTGCATCGGTACCACTGAGGGATTACTTGTGCCAAATAGGTACCATAAAAGCAAATACACAGGGGTGCTTAAATGAGATTTGGTCCTGTGATATGAATGTAGTTTGTACACATTTTTGTGGATGCATAAACCCAGACATGGACTCGCCTGTGAACAGCATAGAGATGCAAGTGTGTTACTGTAATGTGTGTGTGTGTGTCAATAGCAGATTGTGAAGCTTATTTGTATGCCACAGCAGCTCCTGTTGTTTTCAGGGCTCCTGTACCCTGGGTGGTCAGTCTCTGTTCAGCCTGAGAGAATCATAGGTTGTCAGCTGAGGACACATCGTATCTGCCAGTGTCTCCTCTTTTCACAATACTGTGAATGGAACTACCACTTGCCAGACAATAAAGTAGTGTTTTGCATAAAAAGAAAAGTGACTAATTCTTTAAAATAAAAAAACAGTGACAGTTCTTCTCAGCAGATCAGCAAATCTGATAAATTATAAACCTTTCTCAAGACTCTGGACTTGAATTTAAGGAAAAGAAGAGATAGAAATACACACCTTCAAGTTTTGGTTTCCAAAAGTCATGTTATATGGTTCCATGCAGGCAAAAAGCTTTTTGTCATTGATGATAACATTCAAAGCGCCTTCAGTGAAAGTAACAAATATCAAACTGTAGCTTTGCAAAATGTCACTGATCAATCTGCAGCCAGCTCTGGACCATCCCACTGAGCAGATCCTGTTATCAGACAGCAGATGTAGCGGACATCTGTTAGCAGATGTACAAACCAACTAGACGACAAGTCTTTCATCCAGCAGATATGAGCTGGTTTGTTCGCCGGCTTCAGACTGGAGACCAGTAATTGAGGGCAGAGTGGTTCAGGGAATTGGGGAGAAAATGTTGTTTTGGGAAATTACTCCTGGCAGTGTTGGTGGGCACAGTTTGGCACGGGGAGGCGTATAAAACATTCATTCAAATTCCCAGTGAATCCATTATTTATTATATATCAAAATGAGGATGCAAACGTATCTTCAAAGTATTCTCTGCTATGTCCTCTGTGGCTAGTGTAATAAATCATACATTGCACTCTAACAATGTATCTAATGTGCCCTTTCAGTAACCTCTGTAACAGACTGTATTCTTTAATACTGTACCAGTCAAATGTAAGAGGCTGCCGTACTGGTGCATTCAGCTGTGAGAAGTCAAATAGGTTGATTGCTGCCAATTGTAGTGATGACAGCAGTAAAGATGATATTGGCGGCCTGTCCGTTGCAAGTCAATGGTGGTACACCCAGCTGCCATCTGATTTTCATTTGCCTGGAAGAGAGAGAGAGAGAATAAAAAGTTAGTTTGGGTGCACATGTTACTGGGAATCAGCTGATGATGACAGAAATATGTCCGATCTTTTTAATCATAAACGCTCACAAGACAAGGTGATGATGCAAAAGTTTGGCACCGGTTTGCAATCTGAGTACTGGTGGGTGGAAGAAAGGGTGCAGGCACATAAGAAAAAAATGCATTTTGTGTGTGTATTGAAGTTGTGCATGGACACGTGACATGTATTTAGCACACGTGGATGTTGAGTTTTTTTCGGTGGATATGCATCCATGCACAATAATTACTTTATGCTCAGTGCCAGGGAAGGATTTAATTAACTGTCCCCTGACAGGGCACATAATTAGTCAATAACACACATGCACACACAAACACACACTCTCTTTCTCTTAAACACACAGAAAAAGTCAATAAGTTTGGCATTCCGACACTAACGCTGAGACTAGAATGTACTAACAATTACTTGCTGCTGCAGGAACAATTACTTGCTGTTGCAGGAACATAAAGTACAAGTCTTGAGTGACACGGCTCAATAGGCAATTACAGAGGAGTATTGAGAAAGGCTGCTGACAGAAACTGAGCATGGTGTGGGTTCTGTCTGCTTGCAGAGAGGAGCTAATGTTGTTGGTTTTTGTTTAAATTGCTTCATCAGTGTGTTAGCACACTGTATGATCTGCTCAGCTTTGCTTATGCTCAGTCACAAGAGTAACTATGTTTTTTCTTGTCTTTTTGCAGGTTCAAGGTTTGATCTACACACAGGGAAAGGTAAAAAAAAAGTCACTTCAAGATCTCTTACTTCTTCTTTCTCTACTCTCTTTTTCTCTGCATGCAGGGGGAGACAGGATGATTAGCTGGCATTAGACTGTATCTGCAGTTGTGTGTGCTCAGGTTGTGTGTGTGGATGGATATTGAGGCTTTATTGGGGAGATTTGTAGGCCGGGTTTGTTGTTGATTTCCCTGAACACTCACTCACTCACACACACACACACACATTTAGTGCAGCAGCCTGTTATCCTAATCACAGTGAACATAAAATGTGGATTAGGGGTGTCTTATGGTATCAGTCATAATCACACACAAACACATACTGAAATAGTCATAGCACACATGCAGCTACTGCAAAAAAAACTAGTATGTGTTTATGCCCCATTTTATGTCAAATACAATCTGTAAGAAATTAATGTTTGCGTACCTACATTTTTAGGTGATATGATTATTTGAAAAGGTCCCATGTTGTTTATGTAGCTATGAATGTAAGGTATGTCAATTTAATGACTCGACAGGATGACTCTCCCAACTGATTTAAAAAAAAAAACACAAGCATCATAGAAAAAAAATAGAACCATTTTGAGTTTTTGCTTTTTTTTTTTTTCTTCATCTTTTATCATTATAGCTATGGTGAACCTACAGCTCTCTTTGGTCTATTTCTGGCAGATGGAGTCTGTAACGGTTTATGTCTGCGGCCTTCCCTCTGTAGATCCCAGAGTATTTTAGTCCAGAATAATCCCCACCATCTGCTGTCTCCTCTACTACGTTTTAGCGCTCAGTATCGCTCCCTCTATCTGTCACTCTAGTTTATATCCTATTGCATTTCCTCTTTTTGTTTTTCTCTGTATTCTTCTGTGCTCCCTTCCCGCTGCTGGTCTTGTTCCCTCTCCTCCTCTCCCATTAAGTCTCTCAATCTCCACCATTTACCTCTGCTTTACACCACTCAATCCCAATCTGACTGCTCTGTCTTCCTCCTGGGCCTTAATTTTCCTCTTTCTTCACATCTTCTTTTCTATGATCTCTTCTTCATGACTGCTTCATGCTTCATTGAAATGTTTACTTTTCTTCTGTCTTGTCTTAAATCTCTGGATGTCTCCACACACTTTACTACTTTATCCCCATCTCTATTCCACCCATATACACGCCCACACCAAACACTCTTCACAGCCTGTCAAATCCTAATCTGGGTTTACATGAACACAGACTATACCCTCTGCTTTCCAAAGTGAAAGTCCTAAAAATCCATTCTATTAGGAATGTATGTAGTATTTAGGATGTGCATTATGCCAGCAAAACTACTCCTCAAGATTGGGTTGCATCAGCTATTCATAAATCCATCACTAAGTTTATGTGTAAAGTCCTAGGAACCACCAGCTAGTTTCAAACTAGTCGGATTGCAACATTCAAACCTAAGGAATGTGTTGCTGTAGCTAGTAATGTGTAAATCTGTTGCTAGGAAACACCTGTAGCGCTGTCCAATCAAAAGCAGTCAACTATGTAATCAGGAAGTCAGTGTAGCATCCTGAGCTGTAACATAACGTCCTAAAAGTATATTAAACTGACCTGGAAATACTTTACACTAGCTATGTGACCTCAATTGGTCATTTAGCCTGATGTTATTGGCATAATGTTTTCAATATACCTCATAATGTGAGATATATTGTGTTATTTTTGTGAAATGGCATTTGGTTTAGTCAGCTACGTAGCAGTTTGTAGATGTAAATATTCAGATCTGTAACAACTAATCTGTGTGGTGCAATCTGTTCTTTGGTGACTCATAAATCTCCACTTAGTAAATACTTAAGAACAATTAAACTGTTGGCAGGGGGGACTTAGTGGTCAACAACACTGTTCCTCAACCAGGTTTGCTTTGCTGAAGTGTCTTTGAGCAAAATGACATACCTGCACTGGACGTACTGTTCAGTTACTGACCACATGCGCTGACCTACTTGCAGAAAAGATTTTCACAAGGATTAAAAAAATATTGCATTATTTTATCCTGTGATGCAAACATTGTGCGGGTATTTTGAGATCCGAATCTGTTTGTGAGTTGGATAAAAAAATGGAAAATTGGTAGAACAGCATTCGTTTAGAGGCTAGAGAAAGATGCTCGTGGCTGAAAACATAGCTGTAAAAAAAAGTATCTGTTTGGTAGGAAAATCTCATTTAAAATGTGGCAGGCTCTTATCTTCCTCTACGAGTACCACTAAGGTGCACAGGGAAATGGCACTTGACTCTCAGCTGCTCTGCTGCAGTTGTTCTGTGCCAAATGGTACATGACTTCTGCAGTGTGTACGACTGTTTCCCTTCTTTCCCCTGCTCTGCTCTCTCAGACTGATGCTCTAAGTGAGGCTGAGCTCTATGTCAAGTTAATACGACTGAGAACATGACAACAACACTTCACTTAGTGCAGAGACACATGCATTTACAGCATTGATGATCTCCATAGAGAGAAACTCACTGTGCTTTAATGTGAAGGGCAGAATGCAAGGTTTTTTCTCCTTGATAGAGTTCGATGTACTGCGTGAGTCCCTGAGTGGTTCGCAACAACAGCAATAACAGCGGTAAAACTAAAATAAAGACAGGTATGACATCAGCACAGCAGTGACATGGTTGTCAGCCATGTACAGCACATCTCTGTACCGGCACACAGTTGGATTAACAATGACGGGTTGAATTAGTGAGAGTGAGAGTGTGTGTGTGTGTGTGAACGAGAGAGAGTCAGACAGAGACAGAATGAATAAAACACGGTGGTGACTCCTGTGTCAAGTGGGTATTTGATAAAGCCGGATACCTTAAACAGATACCGATAATACCCCGAGATCATCGTATTTTGGCTCGACTGCTAATGACATCACGAAACCGTGGACTCCACATGTACATGTGAGCACACACACACACACATACACACCCACAGTACTGAGCAGATCATATCCTCGTCATCTGACCCAAATCCATTAGCACTAGGAGTCACAACCTCATCCTCCCTCTCCTCTCCCTCAATTTCCTCCCCTTCCGCTTCCCCTTCTCACCTTCTCTCATTCTTTCCCAGACATCAGGTCCCCTATGTGGGACATTTACTCTACAAGCTTGTCAGAAATGACACGAACAGAGACAGATGAACAGCAAGATTAAGCATAGGTGCTACCTGCCCTAGGGGCACTTATGGGGGTACAGCAATGAGACAGCTTCTCTTCACACTACTCAGAATGACAAATTTATCAGCTCTTACCATTTCACTTTCCTCTGAGAGCAGACAGTGGCATAAAAGCAGATAAAGATAAATTGAACCACAGCTAAAGCTAACACAGACATAATCTTGTATTAAATTGTCAGCATCTTGAGGCTTTAGACTACAGTCCTCTAACATAAAAAGGAACAATACTTAACGGCAATGAAGATGCTTCTTGAAATATTTTATTTGTCTTGTGTAGTTCTTTACAGCACACCATACACTGTGTGTGTCTGTGTGTGTGTTTGATTGCCAGCTGAGCTATTAATGCTAAAACTGTCCGTCTCTCTGCTGCTGTGAATTGCTTTGGATTGCTGTTAATAGCTACTTTTGCCATTTCCCTGTGAGTCCCAATATTAAAATCTGCCATGATGTCATTCTTCTGTAGCTCTTTCATTGTCACTGCCGTAATGTGTTTCTTGGATTACTGTATTTGAACATCGTGTAGCGCTCTAAGAATGTCAGTAATGAATATAAGGCATGCAATCTGCTTGACTTTTCAAAATGCTCCTAATTGAAATGCTGAAAAGACAGCTCTGGCTAATCAGCTTAGAGATGTAGTTCACAGTTGACGGATAATAAAGAGGATTTTAGTGCTGAAGAGTCTATTACCACCCCTGTAATGAGAGTTCACATAATATGATCTGACGACAATGGAGGGATGGGGAAGTTAGGGGAGAGAGAGCAGCAGGCTTGGAGGAGGAAAGGGTGGCGGGAGAGGGGAAGAGATGGCTCCCATTGTTCAAAAGGAGTGTTTAAAAAGAGAAACATCACATGAAACACCTTGTGAAAGCATGCAAGTTTGTAAAGATGAGTTTTAAGTGGAGATTTATATGATGTGACTGAGCTTACATCATCTAAGATTGACTGTGGGTACATGAGAAAACAAATGTTCACAAATGTTGTTTATGCTGGAGACAAAACAGTGATCTCATGTCCTCCTTAAAAAGTTTTGATTTCTGCCTTTGGTACTTTTACAGTACTTTACTTACCAGTAACGAGTCCTAGAAAAGATAAAGGCATGAATTACTTTGTCCAATTCATAGAACAAAAATTCTAAAAATTGTTTGGTTTTGAATCATAATCAGTTGACAAAAACTCAAAGACAGAATTTCACCAAAAAATGGGTGGGCATACTCTGGGGGCAAGTACTAACCAAAATCTGTAGTGCCATATTGATTGGTGCAAGTGAGCGTGGCCACACATATTTGCTCATAACTCCAGACACCTTTGAGCAATCCTGATTAAACTCAGTGGAGACATCCTGCACTATCTCCTGAACATACACACTGAGTTTCGCTCACATCTGATGAAGGGGAGACAAATGGCGGAACTTTGAGTGCAAAAATTGAAATGCTGCAGGCTTTGTGATGATGAAACAAGTGTGTGATTGGTCTCACTATTTAAACAGAAATAAACTAGCTGAAGTGACTTTGCTCACCTTTGTGAAGTCTGAAACCCACTCATTGCTGCTTGTGGCTGATTGAGCTGCTTCCTTCTGTTGAGCACAAAAAGGCTTGAACTTGCAAATTGCTGCTTGCGGCTACATTTTGTGATTATTTTTAATATAGTGTCTGATTTTACACAATTTTCCCATCTGAATTAACACTAGGAGATATCTTAGATTGATATTTGAAAGGTTTGAAAATGCAGCAGAAGATGACAGGCCCAGTTTGACCTCCCATGTGCCGTCCAATCTAACTAACATCAACGAATTTAACTATTTTTCCACCATATGTACTGTATACTGTAATTGGGAGACATTTTGTTTTGATTATCATGAGACGTCTTTTCATATTGCCCTGCCTTATTGATAGGACAAAGAGTCTTACAAGTGCAGGCTTCAGTAAAAGAAAAGTTTCTGATTGCTGACTCCGTTGTTTCAAGCAGTAGATACCAGAGAGAGGCTGCTTTGTGGAGTAGAATAATACATCTTATTTCTGACATGATGTGTTCTGGGATTTTGGTGCTGCAGTGAATACAGTTAACATCATAGTACATCAAGGTGCACGGATGGCTCCACTGGAGGGATAAAATGCCACAGGACATCTTGTTCTGGACTTTCTGTCACTCATCTGTCTCTCACTTTCACTCTCTCTCATATTCTTTCTGACCCTACAACCTCCACTTTCCACACACACACGCACACACACACGCACAAAGTTCTAAGCCTCTGTTTATGAGACAGACAGAGGTCAGGGCTGTGCAGTATGAGTTGAATGACACAGAACACACTAGCACCTTTCCAAGCAGCTCCCTACAGTACTAAAAGAAGGCCACAGTGTGACATGAAATCTTACCTTAGAGTATATAAGTAACCCTGACTGTTTGTATCTCATTTGTTCTGCAGTTTTGTAGAATGTATTTTATAATCCTATTAAAGTTGAAAGTTGAAACAAACACCACTGGGAATTAACGGTGCGTGCCACTTAGTTATTGAAGGGCCGCGGTGTGATCAGATGTCCAAATCAAATTAACCTATCCTTGCACCAACTGTCCTCATAGCTGGAACCACACAGGAGCTCCTAATAACCTTGTTTACACACACTTAGTACACTAGATATCTTATACCCCTTTTATATCGCTAAACTTGCTACAACTTTTTTTTCTGCACACTTCATAGATATCTTATATCTCTTTTGTATTCTTAAATATGATACATTTTTCTACATACAGAAAAAAATTAAATCTATGCAATAATCTGCATATAACCGCAACTAGTGAGCTTAAATGAATTGTTTGACATTTTGTAAAACATGCTTATTTGCTTTCTTGTCAAGAGTTACATGAAAGGATCAGTTCTACTCTTCGTTTCTGTCTGTTCAACCCAAGGCTACAGCTAGTAGCTTAGCACAAAGACTGGAAACAGGGGGGAAACTAGCTAGCCTGGTTCTGTCCAAAGGTAACAAAATCCGCTAACAGAAGTCAATGCGCCCGGCCAAGAAATAGTTTGGCACATAACCCTCTCTAAATAACCTTTGCTAAAACCACAACTTGTATTTTCGGATTAAACAAGAAACATAAAATGTGCTTTAGAGGTACTGGTAGGCAGACTTTGTTACCTTTGGACAGGCTAGCTGTTTCCACCTGTTTCGAGTCTTTCTGCTAAGCTAAGCTAACCAGCTACTGGCTCCAGCTTTATATTTATCCTACACACAAAAAAGTGGCATCGATCTTCTAACCTAACTTTCAGCAAGAAAGAAAATAATGTTTTACTATTTGTTTAAACACACAGCGTAATCTAACTGAGTTGAAAGCTTTGGATGCATGCATCAGTATGGTAAATATTCTATTCTATTCTATTCTGTTCTATTCTATTCTATATTACTCTTCAGTGATGTGCCAAGAATATAATATGTTGGTTTTCACTTGCTCTGCCCTCTAGCCAGGGATAGGACTACTTTCTCTCTACATCTGTGAGGTGGGCAGATGCCAGCCACAGGAACGGAAGAAAAACTCCCACTGCTCATTACAGCCACCAGCAATATCATTAATCATCACACCTTCAAGTATCTGAGACCTACAGGCTCAAAACTGTAAGTCGGGTTCAAAGAGTAGAAGCAATTTGGTATGGACTAACCATTATATAGGCCACAACAAAGTGACAACAGCCATGTGTTTTTAACAAGGTCAGTGACAGTGGTGCTATCACGGATTCATTATTTGTAGAGCAATTCATGATCATATTGTCTTTGACACTAAGTCTGCTAGCCCACATTGTTACAATTGCACATTTCTGTATAAGCTACAGTCATCTTTTCACAGTTCTTCTTTTCAGACATTTTCATCACAAAAGGACGATATAATGAGATTTGGATAATTTTAGTGTGAGGATGTTTTTAGAGTGTTGCATTTTCACGTCGAGATATCTTTTGATTCTCAACCTGAGGTGTGTGTACAGTGAGGGAGACGTCGTGGGTAAGGGTGAGGGTCGAGCCCTGAGGCTCAGGCAGTGGTTTGTGTCAGGCGGCTAATTTAGAAAGTGTTGTGTCAGAGTAATAGGAGCTGAGAAGAAACTCCTGATACATCACACAAAAACACACACACAGACCGCCTGCCTATCTGACTGACTAACTACTGATATGACACACTTGACCCACTTCCCTCAGTGGAACAATTATTCACTGTAAGCAAATGCAAGAAAAGATGTTCTTGAAAGGCAAAATGAGTAAGAGCGGTTTACAAGGAGAGAGAACAGATGGGGGGGAAATGTGGTGAGCTGGGACAGGTGGGGCTGGAAGAGGGGAGTTAAAAGTTTTTTTCTGTGATTGACAGAGAGAGGAAGGCAAGGAGTGAAAGGGGGGGAGGGAGGGAAGAGGAGGAGCAGCTGTCTTTAGATGTCTGTCTCTGAGAGCTCCACCAGGAGACATCCTTTAAGTGTCTCAACCTTGGCATTTGGACACCAAGAAGAGAGCAAAGAAAGGAAAACAGAAACTGAAAGAAAATTGTATGGATACGGAAATGGAGAGTAAGTTTTATTCTGACAAAAAAAAGTACTCTAAGTATCTTTGAATAGCAGATTTAAGTTCCATGAAAGGGCTGAAGACTTGTTTTTGGATTAGGGTTTCCAAATATAAGAATTAATCTAATGTCTGAAAGGGCTGTAACCTTCTTCTCCTTGTTTATTTATTTATTTTTTTTTGCATTTAAGTTGCAAAATTACACGGTCTGCTGTGTGCTGAAGGAGTTTCACAATCCCATGAGACCCATTTAAAGCCAATTATTGCATAATTTCAGCAATACAAGGGTGACCAGGGGGAAATTACCTAGTTTTCTTATTGATTGACCTTTAGGAAATAAAAAGGTTTTCGTGTGCCAGAAGCAGTGCCCTTGAGCCAGCAGAGCAACATGATCCATACCCCGACCACCTGGAGTGATTGTCATAATCAAAGGAACCATGATGAGGAATTGGCTGGAGCGTGTATTGATTTCTGCTCAGTCTCTATTGTAGGTTTGGCACACAGTTTGACGACCACATCACCGCAGCGTGTTAACACTAGCACCGGTGGGACATGTGGATAAACCTGTGGCCTATTCGTCTTCTCCTGACTGCTTTGATTTCTTGTCCTTGCTGCCTTTCGTCTGCCTTAGTGGCAGTCTGTCTCCTAATGCTCTGTCATATATGTGAGGAGGACTGATATGTCACACACACACACACACACACAGCTCGCTGCCCCATTGATTATGGGGCTATTTGTTTTGGGGATAATTTGGGCCACATCGTTGTGCTCATGCATTATTCAGACAATATTGCACTCTTCGCTGCAGGAGAGAGGCACTAAATGCTCTGCTATCATCTGTTAGTCTGGGAAAATTAAAGGATGGTAATGCGCCTGCCGAGCGCCAGCCGATTGGATAACAATGTTTCCTAGTTAATGCTTTTTGATAATAGCACTTCTGGACATCATGGCAATCACTACCTGTTATGATTTTCTTGCAGTTTTGAAGAAATGGCAGTGTTCTAGTGTCATTATCAAAGGCAGATATATAGATGAAATATTCTGTTTTAAATCAAGCGACACAACCGCGTCCTTGAATATCAATGTGAATAACTGAATTTTGAGGTAAGGTCTTTTTTATGTCACGCATCTACTTGCATGTCATATCAACTCATCTGCAAGAGAAGAACTCATTACTCAGCATGGTAGCTATCCTGTTTCTAATTTTTTTTTTTTTTTAGGTGAAGGCCATTGGATATATTTTATTTACACCTCTGTGTGAATTATTCAGGGGAAGGGTTTCTAGATGGAGCTAGCTAGCAAACTGTCTACCATCTATGAAAGGTTGAGTTATTCTAATGATCCCCCTCTCTCCCGTATGTATTAGTGTGTGCCTGCAGGCTTTACCATAGCTACTCATCAGAGAGTTTCTGGATTGAGAGTGTGAGGGTTCTCTCTCAGCAATAAATTGCTGCTTTTGCTGGGACATGCACAGAGGGGCGAGATTTGGCCTCCCAAATCTCTCAATAACGCGCCAGATTCAACTCCCCAGGTTCGGAGGTGTGATGTGTGTGTGTGTGAGCATGCACAGCGGCATGTTCCAGTGAGTGTACAAGTTGTATTCTTGCCTGTATGCCTGAATGTCCTGCTATCTTGCAAATCTGTCTCCCCCTTTTTTTCTGTCTTTTTTTTTTTTTTTTGCAGAGTAATCCCTCCCTGCATTTCTTTTACCCTACCCACACTTCGCCCCGTTTCATTCGACCGCCGTTTGCTCCCATCTTTTTATCCCACCTCGTGTCTCGCTCCTCACTCCTTCCTCCTCTCTCTTTTTCTTCATCCACTCCTTCATCTCTGCTTTGAAGTGACCACAGGGTGAACCTTATCAAAAGCAGCTTCATAAGGCCCCTCAACTTTTTCCCAGGAGTGTTTTCTTGCGTATGTGTGCGCCTGTGAACAAGGCATATTTGTCTCTAACTGATCTCTGTGCCAGGGAATCCAACCTGTCAGAGCTGACAGGACGTTCAAACAATATCCACTTTAGAAATATCTGACTCCAGGCAGCAGTGGTGTTGCAGGTTGGGAGGAAACGCAATTTTTGCAGTGTAGGATGGGATTCAGCGGAAATCTTTTGAAACTAAAGTGTTAGATATATAGTTTTCCCTTTTTTGACACTTACTTTTTTTTTTGGAGTTGTGAGAGTCAAAACTATTCGGCTTGGACTTCAGCCAGCTACAACTGGGTCTCCAAAAAACAGCAGTCGTCAGTCAGTCCATGCAGGCGCCCTCCTTCCTCCTCCCAACGCACATACTCACACACACACACTCTCTCTCCCTTTATTCTCCTCTCTCCAAGCCTCTAAGAATCCCTTCTTACTTCCTCTGATCTTCTGAACATCAATCCCTCATTCCTCAAAGCAAAAACGAGGGGAAGGGAGATGACAAAAATGAGATGATAGATTACCTGCTATATATAGAGCCAATCTTATGCAGCTTCCCTTATTCATCTTCTCCCCGCGCCCCCAAGACATTGGATACACCTTTTGGTTTGCGACCGGCGATGCAAATAGACCATCTCGCTCATCACGGCGCTCTCAAAATTCAGTGGCTCGTGCCGCATGTTTTCATAAATGGTACCGGGGCTTGTGTTGAGGAGAGTGTAGAGTGTCACAGTTTGACACAAAACTGAGGAAGAGTCACATTTCCTTTACCTGCCGTAAAATAAAATAGTGAAAAATGTGCACATGCATGCTGTATACACTTAGCTCCCGTGGATTTATAGTAACATACTTATCTGTCTAGAGAGAGACAGATTACTGTGGTCTACAGTGTAATATCCTGTGTTCCCTCCTGTCCATTTGTCTGCTAAGTGTTCCTATAGACTGTGTCATACGGCAGATTTATGCTCTTCTGGCTCAGGGCGACAGTATTGTAAAGTATGGATTAGAACTACACTGAAAGGCCACGGATAATCTCACTCTCTTGCTTTTTTCTGTCATTCACACTCTTTTGTGCTCTGCCTCTGCCACCTCACCCTGCTTTTTTGCTATAAATCATAAGATTTTTCTATCCAGGATTTAGCCCCTACTGAGAAGATTGATCATTTTTATTACAAAACCAATACAGGTGGTCTCTTCATTCTTTTGCTGCCTTTGCATTAATACACTCACATGTTTTGAAGTGTGCTTCACAGTGAAGCTTGACACAGACTATTCCAACATTTATTAAAAAAAAACAAAAAAAACTGTTTCATGGGCCTAATGGTGTTTACAGTTTTTCCTGTTCTGTTCATTTTTTGCTCCAAAAATGCAGAGACAAGAAACAAGACAGATTAGCTAGAAACACCTCACAATACTGACAATAATGTTGATTTTAGCTGGATGGTCGGTTTTGAGGCTGTTTGTGTTGGGTATATGTTGGAAAAGAGAAACAGTAGTCACAAGTAAACCCTCATCAACACGGTCTGAAAGACATTTAGAAAACAGTTACATCTACAACCTTACATCATCGAAATAAATAATCACCTTTGGCAAAAACCAAACCTACAATTTCATGGTATTGTACTGTAGTGTCTGTCAGTGTCATGAATATCCAACTGTACTGAATACAGCACATGTGATATCATCCATAACATAAACTTCTCAGTTAAATCTTGCAATGTCACAATCTCCCTCAAAAGAAAACATAATTTCCTACTGAATATGTTTACATGCAAAATGCACCGTAAAGATAGGTTGTTATGCCTCATGGGAGCTCCAAAGAGACACACACTGTGTAGCACCACTACTCACACTCACAAGGACAAGGATTAGTTTACATATGAAAAAAAAAGCATTTTATTTATTTTCTGTTGTTTGGTTTACTTTCTGTCAATCATCACAACAGTGTGAGGAGCTGCTAAGCTTTTTAATCTGTAGTCATTCTCCTAATACATTACAACCTGACAGTATAATAGCATTTAGTGTTATTTGGTACGCTTGATGTAAAAAAAGAAGTTGGCTAGAGGTTAAACACAGACAAATAAATAAATGGGTTTGTTTACTTCCTGTATCCAGAGGCCTTAATAGACTGCTTTAAATGTGGAACCATTGTTTTGCTTCTGAATACTGAAGGCATATAGGAGCTGTCACTTCAGCTGTAAAACGTACACAGTTGTACACAAGCCTCAGTGCATATTTATTCGTTCAAAATGTTGCTCGCTCTCCGTCTTCTTCTCTTACACTTTCATCTTCCGTCTTGCTCATCACCATATCATCAGCATATTGCTGTGTCGTTCTCTTTCTTCTTTTGCTGTAAAATATCACTCTCCATTCACATTAGCTTTACGTACTTTAATCTTCACAGGAGAGAGGGAGGGAGAAAGAATGAGAGAGGGGTAGAATAAGAGAAGTAAAGGTGCAGCCCCCCCCCCCCCTTTGGATATAATTTATGTTATCGCATTTATTTACATCAAACCCAGTGGTGAGGCCCTTCTCTACACCAGTCAACCACTCTACTTCTGACTCTAGAAATGAATAAAGATTCTATATTTCAATTGGATTTTCTCCCCTTTTACTCCTCATGTCTTTGCCAGTAGCATAATTTTTTTAGATGAAACGCAAAAATATGTGCCAGTGAGGGCAGGGAGAGACAAATTGGAGCCATGAAACTATTCCTTTTCATGCTGAGAGGAGAAGGAGAGCTCTGTTAGCCTAGCTGACATTCCACTTAATTTGATTCATTACTGCGTGGTGACGCTATTGTCGCCACATGCAGGGAACTGGGCCAGTTGTACAGCTTTGAAATATCCTGATGGAGGACAGTACAGCCAACAGAGTATGATAAAATATGAATTAAGCCCAACTGGTGTCGCTTTTCCCTTTGCTCTAGCCTGAAGTGCAAATTGCCTTCACCATAATTTCTCTCCGTATTTGTGAACCAATTGTGAGAGAAAATTGTGAAAACAAATTGTTAGTAGAGATTGAGTCCAACCAGAACCGAACCCATGCAGTTAATAAAAGTTGAACTCAGCCAGAAGTATGGACTGATGCTGTAAAGTCAATTATGGGTTAGCTGAGTTTGAATATAGAGGAACAAATGTGATTTCTGAAGCGACTTCTTAAGATGTCTCTCTATAAATGTTCTTCACTGGATCATTATGATATATATCTTACCTTTAAAGATAAGGACATTTTTTCTGTATTTTTTACAAATCCTGTGAAAAGACCAAAACCAACATTACATTAGCCTGTCTCTCAATACTTTTTTGAGTCTGCCCTGCCTTTATAAGCACATTGGTTCCCTCTGAAGATGTAAATCTTTAAAAACAGCCCAAAATATGGTTCCATTATTAAAACATGGTTATGAATTTCCCTAAAAGAACTGGACACTGTAGTTTTCAGTAAACATTACTCAAACAGGAATAAACCATGCATTTGCTGGGGACTATTTTCAGCTGTGGATTAATACACATTTGGCGGTCTAGTGAGTATTTACAGTATGTGGAATTGAGTCAAAATAAACTACAGTGGCTGTATTCATGGTAATGAAGGAAGATGTCACCCAGTGCAGTGGTGTGGCTCACTGATGTGTTTTTAATAGTTTTTGAACAACAATGGAGCTCTACGGCACAGAAGAGTAAGACACAGACAATACACCGTAGGATCAATTGATTGTTGGTTCTGGTCTTTTTGTTGACAGAATATCATCAGAATATCACCGGACTTATCCTTCATCCTGGTTCGATATTTCAGGAATCACATATTTTGCATGGATCAGTTGAACGTTCTGCACAGGCTGAAGAACAATAAATAAATCCTTTTGGGAACCTCAATCAGCAGATTTCCAGTTTTCCACAGCAGACAATATGTTCACTTGGAGATGACGGAGCAGAGCAACAATATGTGGCTGTGATATCACTGACATATGAATGGACTCAGATGGAAAGCAAAGCACAAGCTGTCTGTGGAACTTGCTGTTGTGTGACTCATAGAGTATGCATACAGTACGGACAACTGGTCTGATGGGCGGTTTTGATCACTGAAAGTTGCTCACTCACACTGTTGTGGTTCAAACACATAAGGAGCGATGGACGATTCATGTTACATACTTCTGGCTTTGTTGTCTTAAACAGTTTAACTGCATTTATTTGTCCACTCCAAAAATGAATAATCTGAAATCATTTAAACTGAAACCCAGCATTAATATTTTGTTTTTAGACAACTACAAATATATCACCTCACTTTAGAATGAATGCTAGACTATATGTTGTGTTCAGTTTTTACAGTGTAACGGAAATACTTTAAGATCTTCCTGCCGCCACTGTAAATGTCCAGGAGACACATGCTGTTTTGTATGCTGTGGTTATTCATTGAGCCGTAGGGAGCGGCTCCTTACAGGGAGCCACACATCACAGGAGTTCCCATCGCTGTTGATATGTATGATTTTATTCATATAAAATAAACACAGTACGAATTATATTAGCATACTAAACAAGAACCTGCTCCTTGCTCTCCTTATAATATCAGCAAAAACATGCATTTAAATGAGTAATTATATTATAATTTGTAATACAGAGCAGGTAAAAGGCAAGTTATTACTTGTCATGATCCCACCCCTGTGAGCCCCTGTGTGAGTGCGTGTTCTATTTCATTTTCCAGTCTCCCGTTAGTATGAATGCCTGTCTCTCTCTCCCTCTCTTTCTCTCTCTCTAGTTGACTGCCTTCCATGAGATGAGTAGCACACCTGTGTGCAATGTAGTCAGCGGACTCCTGCTGAGAGCACACCTGTGGAGGGTCCTCATCAGTAGTTTATATAGTTAAGAACGTAGCAGCTCATTGCCCAGTTATATATATATATATATGTATATATATATATGTGTGTGTGTGTGTGTGTGTGTGTGTATATATATATATATAACTAGGCAATGAGCTGCTATCTATCTATCTACACACACACACACACACACACATATATATATACTGTGTATATATATAAACAACAACAACTGTTGACCAACAGTTCCTTTTCAGCTTCTCAGTTGTTTTAGTTTTCTACAACTTGTTTTGCATTGAGAGTGATCAGTTTCTTTTGTACTTAGTTTGTGAATTCTTCCGTAAAGAATTTCCACTTACCTTCTGCTGTGTCTCTGAGCCTGCATCTGGGTCCTTCCACCTACCTACCTTGTGTCATCACTGCTCTTATTCCCTAATGTAACATCAATAATCATGATTTTCACACATACACTTGTCTCTTTGTTCACTGATGTTAACTGACAAATGTCTTAAGGAGAACAATAAAGAATGGGGCTTTATTGTTCAGACCAACCCATTTCTCACCATCAACATCCGACATCCTTCTTCCTTGTCACTGATGCTTTCTTCCGTAATGATATTGACACACTGAGCTGCAGTTGTTGACACACTGGGCTGCAGTGGAAAGCATTAAAACAAAGACGCTTTTGAGTTTGCCTGTAGACTGCTCTGTCCAAAGTTTGAGTTTTGCCTTGCTTTTGAATGTACTTCACACTTTTAGACCATACAAAAACAAACACTACCAGCGTATTTGTTCAGTTGTATCAGAGATTATTGAGGGCATCTGCAGGCTTTGCAGAGAAGCTTTACTGAAAATCAACACCTCCGTTTCTCTGTCTTGAGGAGATTGTGCTGCCTACCTTCTTCCATACATCTTCATTCTAATACACAAGAGTGTAAGATACAAATGTGTGTGTGTGTGTGTGTGGTGGGAGGGGGGCGAGGGAGTCATTAGAAGAAGACAAAGCTGCACAGAGCCTCTGGATGTATCTAAAACCTACTATACACAGGAGGAAGACCATTTTGATTGGCATGCAGAGACTACATTCATACATCATGCTACGCTTTCATACACCGCCACAAGTGATTTTAAACCTAGCCATCCACCAACTTCATCTCCCAAACACTCGCTTTCCTCAGCTATAAATCATCATCTAGCCACAGGGCCACTGGGCGAGGAGCAAGGTGACACTCCACCCTGCTACCAACACCACTGGAGGTGGGAAGTGGAGAGAGAGAGAGAGATAGGAAGAAAGAAGGGAAGGAGAGAGACAGGGAGGAAAGGGCAATAGGTTGAGAACAGGGAGGGAAGAGGGAGAGAGAGAGAGAGAGAGATGAGCACATCTATCTACCAGGCTGTCACAGTAGGAGGGAAATCTTTGATGTAAACTCTATTAGTATTTGGCTTGTAGAGACACAGCTCAGACTTGAGTGAAACCAAGGGTGGTTCACAGCACCTCAGAAAGAGTTGATCCTGGCTGGAAATTCAGACACATAGAGACCATACATCTCAGAAATGTGCAGTTGCTAGGCTGCATATAAAGGTATAAGCCGCAGGGGATATGATATGGTCTGTCTGGTTCTTGAAGGAATAGTTTGGTTTGTTGGATTTTTTTTTTCCTACCTACACAAGGTCAGAAAAAGGCAATTCCCTTTTTACATGTCTGTGTGCAGAGTTTGACCTTATGTTAAACAGTAAACAGCCCATTTTAGCTCAGCTCATGTTAATATAGACTGTGAAACATCTCCAGAGGATGATGAATAGTTTAAATAACTGCAAATTTTATGTAGATTTTCATAGAGTAGCCTAATTGATAAAGTAGCAATTAAAATAGAAACTAGATTATGTTTGGTAGCCCGTGTAAAATACTTCCTGTTGATGAAAACTGAAATGGACATCTTTAATTGAATAGTTTTTGGGAAATACATTTATTCCCTCACTGAGAGTAAAGGCCTTTACACACTGGGGGTGTTTTTTCCATGTGATTAATTCACACGTTAATATATTTTCAGTACTTTAACACAAAACACAAATATTATGCAGCGAAAAAGCGACAATTTTTTTCAAAACGAGGTCGATTTTTCTGAACGTTCACACAGCGAATAAAGGCATCAACCAATCACGTTGTGTGGAACGGACGTCACGTCTAAACTCCTAATGACAATGGCGGACCTGTTGATTGTTGCTGTTTCTTATCACCCAGTAGTGAATGAGAAAGGAGACCCTCTACGTAATCTGCACAGGCAGCTGTTTAAATCACACAAATATCCCGCTGTTTATGTGTTTTGAACTTATTTACCATATCTACATTGATTGATCAAGGCTCCCAGTCTGTGAGCTCGTCTGTTTCACTACAGGCAGAGTCCCCTCACTTGCTACAGTAGGCAGGCAAACAAACTCAAAGAATCAATAAATACAAAGTAAACACTGTCAATTCCTTCCCGTAAAACTACTTTGGTTCAGTAAATTTCTGCTGTCAGTCAGCCTGGTGAAGGCAGTTTGGCCAGCTGCTGTCTTCTCAGCTCCCCAGGAGCTGCTGCTGACAGATAGTTGCTTCTGTGGACGCTGAACGCAAGTGGGAGATCATCATCACCGGATGATGTTGAATCCATCATTTGCTCTGAAGAATGAACTGTCGCAAATTCTTTCGCAAATTTGTGTTTTCTGTTGCAAATTTGTATCGCTGCCGGTATGAATAGTTTTGATGTGAGTATTTTGCATTTTCGTGTTGTTTATTCGTCACGTCCCCAGTGTGAAAGGCCTTTTTAGATGAGAAGATTGATACCAACCTCACCTCTATATCATGACCTTACTGCAGTTAGCTTAGTTTAGCTACCCACCTAAAGGCACCTCCTAATTTACACATATTGTTGGTTTAATCCGTACGAAAACTGAAATGTAAAAACGAAAAGTTGCAGTTTTATGTGCTGGAGGTGCTGGTATGCAAATTTCTGTTATCTTTGGACAGAGCCAGGGTAGCTGTTTCCCCCTGCCTCCAGACTTTATGCTAAGCTAAGATAACTGGCTGCTGGCTGTAGCTTCATATTTACCGCACAGACATGAGAGTGGTCTCAATCTTCTCATCTAACTCTTGGCAAGAAAGCAAATTTCCCAAAATATCGAACCAATCCTTTTACTAAGAAGCCTGTCACATCTCCTCCTCCAAATACACCAAAGCAGCTTCACGTATCTATCTTGAGAAAGCACACTTTTTTGTCCGCTTGCTATGATGCGAGCTCAGGAAGTGAGATTGTGTCACCAACTAAAAAGGCTCAGGAACTCCACTGTTAAATCCTCTAAACACGGTGTAGAGAGAACAGGGAGGAAAAAAGAAAAAGGACTGGCGTAGGTGGTGTGTCTGTGTGAAAAAGCAACTGTAACTCTGCTTGTCCAGTGTGATGAGCACATCAGTTACACAGGAGGCCTATGGGTTTAATAGTGAGCCACCAGAGCGTGAAAAGTGTACTGTATGTGTTTGTGTGTATTCGTGCCTGTGCAGCTCTATAAAGCAGGCCTGTCCTTTTACTGTCGATTGTCTTCTATTAGACAAATAAAACCTCTGCTTGGTTTATAATGTAGACTTTCACCGGGGAACATCTCGTCTTCATCTGCGAAGACATTCACTTGTGAGGAACAGCTTTTTATTCGCCTGTAACAATACCGATGATTTATGCTGCCTTCATTAATCAGCTCTCAAATGTAATGAGCTCATCCAAGTGGGAGCAGAAGGTTATAATAGCAGCTTAACAGGGAGTTGGCTCACTTAACCTGGACTGCATTGGGTCTTATTTCATGCAAGATGGTATAGACAGAAAATCAAATTTCATTTAATTAATCACCAGCTCAAGTTTAATGACCCTTGTGTATTGGAGTATAGAGAAACCAGCGTTACTGCCGTCATCGGCGCACTCAAAACAGCACATTATTGCTTGCCCACATTGTCTCATTTAAACACAGATGAAGCCATTTGCAATCTCATATTTATCACTTCTCAACTGAAATGAAGCAGGCAGGCTGGATATAATGGGATGAGATTGACCCAGCAGGCTCAGTGGAGAGGGTTCAATACCGCCATGGTTTTATTTCCTAGTTTATGAAAGAGAAGCAGAAGAGGGTGAAGCCAGCCATTTATCAGCCCTCAATGGTAACGAGGCTGCCCTTGTGCGGTGTTATGAGAGAGGCACAGCAGGGGGGAGAAAAGACAGGCAATACAAGCTATTCCTACACTGCCATCACTTCCTTCATGTACAGCGGTAACGGCATGTGGATGCGTGGTGTCACATGTTGTTACACGTTTCATGTACTGTGGAGTATAGAAATAATAAAGCCACAAGATTCATATTATTAACAGGAGTATTCCTATTTTGGTTAACATAAAACAATCCAATATAAACCTTATAGCACCATGTATTACATTACATGTTGTTATGTATATTATATATCAAACTGATATGTGGCCTTCTTCTGGTGAGTACAGCAAAACTCAAAGATTCATTTTTTAATGTTAACTATGCAGTAACTCCTTTAGTGTAAGCCAGCCAGTTTCGAAATTTGAACATATTCATGGCTGACGCCTGTGTGACGATTGGCTCCCTGAGGAGGGAATTAAACTACCTCCTCTGAGAGAGTTCGACCATAACGCTTTTCTGGTTCAAATGCAAATGGCTCTGTGCTGATTGGTGTTTTTTTATTTATTTTTTTATCAGGGAGGCACAAGGAGAGCCGCTGTTCTTGCCTCCCCCCCTGCAGCCTTTCTGTGACACAGACCGATGCAGACACACAGACGGCATGTGAGCAGTGATTTCCTGATGTCAGCTACAGATGGCCTGTGCCATGCCAGATTAATGGCATTATTGGGAGGAAAAAAAAAATCCAGTCTGACACAAAATGTTCAAGTTTACGAGGGAACTAAACTATGTTGTGCAGGTTTGAAACTTCACCCACTAGAGTCTTTGTTCTTACTACTGAAGTGTTTTCAGGTTTAGTTATTACTGCGCATGTGCATACATGTGTGCAGAATTGTGTGTGTGTGTGTGTGTGTGAATATGTGTTCTGGTTTTCCATTTGGCTCTCTGTGTTGTGATGAAAGGATCTGAAGATAACAAGAGGGCAACAGCAGAGGATGGGAAAGATAAATGGCTGGATGGATGCATTTAGAGAGGGAAGGGAGGCTACAAACCTTTTGTTTTTGTTAGTGCCAGCTCAGCATCAGCTCACCAGTTTGTCCTCACACGTCACTTCACGATGGTAGAGAAATTAAGTCCTCATCTGCCCCCCGACTGTAACTGAATCGCTTGTGTTAATAATATACAATACTGGTACAGTGCTGTCTGAGGTCAATGTCTGTCACATCGCAGGCTTTTCATTGCATGTTTGCGCACTCGCCAGAGCTGTTGTAGAAAGAGTGCTGTGCTGCGGTGTCAGTGGGCTACCCAACACACACACATCACCTACATGTGCACCAACACACACACACACACACACACACACACACACACACGCAGACATACAAACACACAGCCGTCTCCCTTGCTCCAGGCAGTTCTTCTGCTTGGCTTGCAGTGCTTGTCCTCTTGTTGGTTAAATGGCTCTGGGTAGCCTCTCCAGTTCACACTATGATCGCAACACTTAACTGTCCCTCCAGAGACTGTCATCATCCATTGTTCAGCTGTGAGGCCACTTAAATTTGGCCGAGCTTCCTTTTGATTTTGATTCATCCACAGACACACAGTGTGCAGACATACTGTACGGTATACACACACACATTGACTGATTATTCTCACGTCTACTGTAGCTTTTTGTCAAATTTCACAGCTGCCTCACACCAAGGGAATTCATTGTTTTTCTGTCACACACCCATCCCCCCCTTGATCACACCTACTGCACAACGGTTTGAGTGTATTCCAGCCCAAACTAACCACGATGTTTCTTAAAATATTTAAAAGGAGCCTGATGATAAAGTTTAATAATTTCCTCAGCAGCAGACTTGGGGTTATATTGAATATTCTTGGGTTTATATTGAATCCATATATCCTGAGCGCAGTCTCACATGCTCTGTAATACCCGGTGGTAGAATTACAAGTTTGATCTTTAAGCTGCTAGTTGTCATCACTTTGTGTGTACTTAGTTTTAGTCCCATAGCTAGCAGATGCTGGAGTCTATTTGTAGCCAGTCGCTCCCAACACAACAGAGATGATGTGTGACTTTTGCTTTCAACTAGTCTTCGGGGGTAAAGTGTATTTGTGGGGTGTAACACCACGCATTAGGCTAACAGAAAGCTGTGTAGTGCAAATTATTATAAAGCACCGACTTCAAAGGGTAAACCTCATGTGTTACATAAACAATGAAGTGAAATAGGTTGAATTATTTGAGCTCATGGATCCATTTCATGGATGTTGCTGTTTCTATTTGGGTTTTTTTTTTTTTTTTTTTGGTTTTTTTGACTGAAGCCTGGAGGAAGAAGCACGGAATATATTTCATATGTTGGTGGTAGCAGAAGCAACTCCGAGCTGCTTGTCTTGAGTAATTGGTTATCTAATCAGGCATGTCCGTAATAGAATTTTTAATGTGAAAGAGGTCGTTTTCAGAATATTTTGGATCTGTTTTGCATAATTATACTCTGACAATAAAACTGGGAGCAAAAGGGGCTTGAGTTTGTTGCTGGATATTGACATCTGTCTGTTGAATGTAGATGTTGGACTGAATGCTGTGCAATGGTGGATTTGATCATTTTTTGCCACTCATGTATTTAAATTTTGAGCTATAATCGTTACATAGTATGTCAGTCTGTGACATTCCCTTCTTATGGCAATAAAAACATTTGTTAGTGCAGTTTATGTTCAAAGAGACAGTAAACAGGAAGGTTTCACCAAACTAAACTCAGTTAACCCACCTGTTTCATGTGGAATATTTTACCTCATATTTTAAGCTGAGTAATTTACACGCAATGACACAATTATTATGATATTTTAAGGATCAAAGCCCATAAAGGGATGTTTTCCTGAAAAATATGACTGGCTGTTCTCCTCATGATGAATCAACTAGAGGTCAGGGTTTACCTATATGTCCCTACCTAACAAGAGATTATATAATATTATTTCTCATAATAATGAGAAGAACAAATCAATCCCATGTCTGCGGAGCTGACAGAGGCCTGGTCCTCCTGGCCACCCTGCGGTCAAGCTGTCCTGTAGTGTGACTGTGGTACTCTGCTCCACAGCATTTTATTCTGTCCTATTGGATGTTCTACGGGCTGTGTGGCTTTACAGGTTGTGACCTAACCCAGCTGTTCCCCGGCGCTGGCATGCTGTGTGTGTGTGTGTGTATGTATGTGTGTGTGCGCGTGTGTGTGTGTGTGTAGACCTGGCTGAGCAGCCTCCTGCTCTGCCTTCTGCTGTGCACAGTGGGATGTCGAGCCTGCGGTGGGTCGTTCGGCCCATCGATCTGCCCATCACACCTGACCACCTCTCTGCAGCCACCTCCTGTCTCACTGTACCACCTACTGAGTCCATATTAACATGGTGGAGCACATAACCTCTTTCTTCATTCTCCCTCCCTTCCTATTTCCCTTCTGTGTCCACTAGTGGCCTGGCTGTCCATAGAGTGTGTAAAATAAAACCAGGACTTTATCTGATTACACTGAGCTCTATAAATGTAACTGTATTGTGTACATTTTGCTGCATAATTGTCCATTTGTTCAACAGCAGGGCTGGGTATTATTTGAAATTCTTGATACTTGATATTGGGCACTATACCAAGTTTTTTTTCCTCTGATATCTGAGTAAGCATGTTTTTCTATAATATTTTTTTTCTCGTTTACAAACAGGACCCAGAGTTAGAAATCAAAATGAATTTTGATTTAAATCTCTGATCATCTGATCAAAAAATAAGGATATCAAATTTCAATATACATTCAGTACCAGTACTTTCAATACTCTAATCTTGTGTTGCAGTTGGATTTGAGTTTTTCACTATGCATTTACATTACAACACTACTAACATTGCTACTGTACGGCTGATGAGTATTTGAAGTGACTTTCCTTTTATAAGCAGTGTGTTGTGCAGTTGTACAGATACAGTTCTGAAGAGGAAGGAGCTGGAGGTGTTGTGTCTAATACATTGTGGGCCACGGGATAAAAAAAGTGATTTAATAGCACTTTCACAAACACAACCCCATAGTCACATGTAAATACCGAGGGGTCATCATTCAGACAACATCTGGGACCTTAACAGTAGCTTCTTTGTTTAATGCAGTTGTATCTTTGCAGCTGAGAGGAGCTCTTTATGGCTACACTAACACTTGCATGACCTGAATGTTGAAGGTTTGACTGGTCTAGGAAAAGCATGTGACACAAAAAAAGTGTTGCTATGTGAAACCATACATATTGAGGAATATGAAAGATGGACGCAGGTCATAAATAAGCTCTACTTGACATTTAACTAAAAGGTTTCACATTACGCCAGCTTTATCAGGATTTTATTCCTTCTTTGCATGTCTTTGCTACTCAGCGGTGTGTAATCTAACATACATTTTCCAATGGCACTGTGTCTTATCACCTATCAGCACCTCGCATCTGACTTAATGATTTCTTGAGAGACACCTCAAGATGATGGTACTATTTTTAACACGGCAGCAGCTGTGGCATTTGAATGGTGGAGGAAGGAGGTTATTTTGAGAGTTTTACGCACCAGCCCGGGCCATATAAACCAACTTATCTGCGTGTGTGTGTGTCTGTGTGTGTGTGTGTGTGTGTGTGAGAGAGAGAGAGATTTGTGAGAAAGAAAAAGAGAAGGTGAGAGAGGCTTTTTTGACCCCAGTGAAAGTGAGGAGGAGATCAAATTGCCCGTGCCACTAAGTGAGATGGCTATTCCAAGAATTGGTGTACTGTTTCATCTTTGTCATGTTGACATACCAAGCTCAGGCCTGGTCTGTCTGTCTGTATTTCAAAGACTCTGTTCTAATTCAGAAGCGTCTTCCAGACGGCCCTACATACCGCTGGATTCATGTGTCGAGAAGTCTCCGTCTCATTCTGGGGCTCAGTGTTAACAGAGGTGTGGAGCGACTGTGTGTGTGTGTGTGTGTGTGTAGTGAGATTGAGTGATACACAGATATCCCCTACCAGGAAATTGCACTCGTGTCAGTCATTATGTGTCAAGGTGATCTCTGCTCCTAATTTTGGTGTGTATCATGATCACTGGAGCTATATGTTATACCTAGCTTCTCCGGTGGTCCAGCTGTAATTAGCTTCTAATAGCATAAGCCATGTCCATTACCTGATATCTTTAAAGATTTACTGCACCACAGGGCCAAAGAACGCGCCTCTTATCATTCTCAGCTTGTCTCCCTTGAACAGTGTTTGCAATGGCACACCATTACTTTGAGACATCTTGCATGATTTACTAATTGCATCCTTAAGGCTTGTTTTAGAAGCTGTATCTTCTGTGAAAACAGTCTTCATGAGACATAATGTAGATAATCAAATAAAATCAAATATAATTTAAGGACCTCCCATTTTTTTCCCAGTAATGAACTAAACGTGCTTTATAAATGTCCTTTAATATGCAAAACACAAATACCAGAGGACACATTCCTCGTGAGCATGCCTAACGAGCTGAAGGAACTAACGGGCCAAAATAATTAGTCTTCACCAGTGATCACCACGCTCGTTAATCACCTTAGAGTGAACCGTGAATGCATAAACAGCTTTCATACTAGTCCTAAATCCACAGAACATTACACGTATGTAATTACCAGCCGGATTACACAGAATATATGGGTCTTTAGCCATTACTAACCGCACTGTAATTCAGAATCTATTTCCATTGCAATCATGTAGAGCCCATGCCAAAGCATGAGCACACTTGAATACAATCAATCAAAGGGGAAAGCAATAAATCGGCGGTAATCAAGCATCAGACAGTTTAGCGAGCAGTCAGGATTCCTGACAAGCGATGAGGGCGTCACTGTACAGTGTTAGAATGTCTTACAGGTTAAGCATCTGTGCATTTATGCAAACAACCCCACATATTCAGTGCTGCTGAAAATGGCAAGAGGATAATAGCCTTGATAATTTATTCTTATTGTGGACCAAACATGTTTTCCTTGTGCTACATGTTCAACGTGATTTATGACAGAAGTTGACCTGCTCATTACTGCTCTGTTCTAGCTGAGTTCACACACGCATGCAAGCTCTCTCTCTCTCTCTCTGTCTGTAATAGGTGTGAGTTAACTTATTTGCATGATTTGCTGATGCCTCTTAACTGCTTTTCACACTGTATATAGATGCGTAGATCAGATGTGATATGTTGCTACGTGTGTGTGTCTGTATACAGTAATTTTGCCTAATCGCTACGTGGTTGCCTGTGTGTGCACTTGTGAATATATATATATATATATATATATATATATATATATATATATATATATATATATATATATATATATATATTGTGTGTGTGTTTGTGTGCTCTAGCATTGTGTGTTTTAAATAGAGAGTTAGCTGATATTATGCATGTCACGTCATAGCCAATTAAGCCCCTGCTTACTGGAGCCCCTTTAAGTGTGATTTTTCACAGGAGCGAGTGTGAAATCTCAAGGATTGGATGGAAATTACACCAAATCTATATTCAGAGGCTGAACCAGGCTCCTAACTCCTCTCATCTAAACCAGCTTCCCCAGGTTACCAGCCTAATGAATGTGCTTGCATTCAATTTTTCGGGCCAGACCTGCAATCTGTGTTTGAACACTTGCATTCAGGTGAAAGAAAATGAAAATGGTTTTCTGTCATTTCTCAATTAATGATCAAAGAGAAGAGCAACAAGAAATTGTTATAGATAACAACCTGTTTTTTGCTCCCTGTTCCTATCGTCAATACATATTAATAGCTTGGAGACTGCAGCCCTCACAGCCTGTATGTTCTTACAGTATATAATGTCTAAGTGCTTGTCTCTGGGCAGACCTCACATGGCTCCATACTTGGCCTCGAATCTGACCCTGTGTTATCATAGCTAGGTGTTTATGATTCTTACTGGGAGCTATCATGGGATGTGTTTGAAGCTGTGTATGATTTAAGCCTCCACTGGGTTGAAAATGATCCTTGGATAGGCTTATGGCTGAATCGCAGCCTCTCTGGGATTCATGTGTGACACTGAGTGTGTGATGGAGAGATAACTGCAAAGTGGAACTGACTGTCATTTTGTATTTTTAGATGGCAAGTTTGTTATCAATCTCCCCTCTATGTCTCTCACTCTCCCCTGTCTGGTTACTCTGTTTTGCAGTTACAATGTCCCACCCACCAGACACATTAGATGGCAAATAAATGAATGGACTGAATGGTCCCAAATGACGCGCTCTGCTTTTTTATACTAGAACATCTATTGTCACAATAAGTAGCTTGAATTAGAATGTGCTTTGTCTTTTTATAATATGGTGAAAATGTACTCGTCATATTCTTTCTGCCATTTAATTGTGGCATATGTGGAAGAACACAGTGTTGTTATAACACTGTTTTAAATAATCCAGTCGTCTGCTGTACATTTTTCCTTTGCTGTAGAGTTGTTGTCTAGACATGAAATATCACCCACCTGGGTCTGTCGACCCAGAAATGTGTGTGTCTTTATATGTTTGTGTGCGCACGCACCCGTTTCTCCATCTGTGTGTCACAGTGCTTGTGAGTATGTGTGTGTGTGTGTGTGTTTATCTCTGAGTTTACAAGGCATAACCTTGTCAAATAGGGCTGCATCATGTGCTGATCATCCCCCCCGTCTGTCCCCGGGACAAATGTGTCTCTCTCCAGCACTTTGTGAGGCCTATGTGTCTTCACTATTAATTGGGTTAAGGGTTCTGTCTTTGGATCTCTCTAACTTTGTAAGAGTTCAGCAGGACGGTTTAGTTCCCACTGAGGCTATAGATGCTGTAATGCAAAGCATCACACAGGTGATTAAATACCGTACTTACATTTTTTTTTCAGTAACAATCAGGTTACAAGGGAGACATCAATCATTCTGGGTAACATTGTTTGGCATAGTTTTATTGTTTGGCTTTGGAATTCACTGCTCTTCTCGCACAGTTCTGTTTTTGTTACACAACAGCCAACTGCTAACCCAGACACATGGGTTAGCAATAGGATTATTGTGTATTTATTTTAAAGGTGACCAATTTAAGTTCATGCATAGCAAAATATGTCAAATGTGTACTCAAGATTTCAAGGTATCCCTTTATATTTTACCTGATACACTTTATAATTCCAAAGGTCCACAACTTTTGGCATTTTCTTACAATAACAATACACAGTGGCTTTAATGCAACCAATATATGTGCCAATCTAGCCAATTATCTTTGCTGTAAAAATGAAGACCTTATGGTTCTCAGACAGCCTTTAGACATTATCCCAAGTTAAGCAACACAGAGTTACTGTATCTCCTCATGCTTCTCAGCCCCCATTGCTGCCTTTTATCTTCAGTGCAGCTTGTTCTTTGTACGAAGAAAAAAAAAAAATCTGCATCACCCCAAGCAGAATTTCAGAGAATTGGTTGATACTAATTGATATTCTAAACTTGCCTGTCCACCCCTGAGGCAACCCTGTCTCTATTAAACGATACAGGATAACCAACAAAACTTGCTTTCTTGTCGATCTAAGCAAATTTTTAAGCCCACCACCATGAAGAGTGAGGAGTTCCTAGAGCACGAGCTCCGGAGGAGAGAACATTTTCCTTTTTCCCCCTCTTTTTATTATATTTTCTATGAGGGGCAAGATACTAGAGGATGATATTCACAGGTCATGTGCTTGGCAATGATGATGTCTCCCTGGTGCTGGAATATTGTATCTGTGTTATGCTGCGGTTCATATTAGATAGCGTTATGTAAAAAGGACAGTGTCTGTAGTGACTTTTCTTTCTCATTATGCCAACATAATTTCCCATGATCCTTGTCTTCTGGAATACATTATGGATAACGTGATAACTGCTGCCAGAGTGGTGTAACAACACAGAGACACATCTGTCACATCTGTATAGTGTGGACTGCTCCCTGAGCCAATTCTCTCACTCGACACTTGCAGTAGAAATGGCTGTATGTGCTTTAAATAAGCATGCAGATTACCTGAGTGTATGAACCAGCTTTGCTTGTTGCCAGAAAATTCCAGCCATAGAAACTCTAATTGCCATGGGATAAACACATAACCTGCTGTGAGAAGGAAGGAAATTGCTCTGTCTCCTGGCGTTGTGCTCTCTACCTCCCTCCCTTCCTCTTCCTCAATACCTCTATCCCTCCCTTCATCTCCTTGGCTGAGCCCAAAGCTTACACCGTCTTTCTAGGACTATCCCCAAGACAAGATGTGGGTACGAGTTTCAACCAAGGTCACCCATTCATTTTCCAGGCTTTGACAGTTCTGTGGTACAGATATGGGTCAAAGCTCTCAGAGTGTAGCCGTACTCCCCCTTTTTTTCTCCCTGACCCTCCGCTAAAGGGCTTTAGGAGGAAGGAGGGGGGGGGGTGAAGTTATTGTACATATAGTCACCATTTCTCCTGAGATGTCTCAGTGGAATTTCAGTATAAATTTAGAATCTGCTGCTCCCCACCAACATTAAGTGCTGAGAGGAATCTGCAATGATCTCTCATTGATTCTGCAGCGCCATATGGAGGCCCATTAAATTGATCGTGGTGGCAGCAACAGGAGCAACAGCACGTTCCCCGCTAGTAGATTTCCTCTGCGTCACTGTCACCTCTCACGAGTCTATATTTTACAGGTGAAGGATGCCACGCACCTAGACTGATTGGTTTTCTCATTATTTGTTAATTGTTTGGCATGTAGACAGCTAAGTAATCAAGACTTCATTAGGCGCAGTCCCCACATGGGACTAATGTGAATAGAAATGAGAGAACAGCGAGGCAGGCGCTACACTTTGGTACCATTTACAACTCTTGCTATAGCACAAAAACGTCGCATACAGTGCAGCTATCGAGCTATCTTTATGATCTCATCTTGTACTGAAGGTTCCCATTGGAACGACTCTCGCAGAGTGGAGCATCTAAGCCAAGATTTCTTATTCTTCCTCTGTTGAGAGTGGTGAATGGTGATAATGTTGGCCCTCAAAGCACATTCTGTCCTGATTTTATTCCCATTGTCTCAGTTCCCACTTTTAGTGAATATACAGTACAATAGCCAGCAGAGACTGTGCTTTTGCCTGCCTGTGTCTTTCCCAACAATGAATCCTGTTCTTTGTTTAATGACATATATTATCACTGCTATTAAAACATGCAGCAACCCCCAGAATCGTTCTTCAGTCCCTAATAATCCACTGTGATCATATTCAGATGAGCCTATGCAAATATATCCTTCAAGGGCCCCATATGACATTTTCTTGATTGTATTCATTCCCAGGTTGGGAATCAAATTAGCTTACAGGGTGCCCAGGCTCTGTGCAATATGTGGCAGAATAAAAAAAAAAAAGAAGAAAAGAATTTAGATTAAACATATATCAAAATATGGATGTGAAAAGACAGATATACATTGCTGTCTGCCCTCATAAGAAATATCAACCCAATAAATTCTCACTTCTGGGGAAGTGGAATGATCCATTTGAGAAATCGAAAGTTCTTCAAATATCGTTAAAGATGAGCGCATGAATCATTTATAATGTGAGCCTCTCTGAGCGTGATGGGTGCTCATCTCTCCCCCTATCTCTCTCTTTCTCTCTCTGTCACTAATTCTTTTCTCAAGTCTGCACACACAGACACACATTAGTGGAAGTCCATCTCATGTTCCTACTCTTTTCTGTTTTCTTTTCTTTCTTTTTTTTTTTTTCTCTATGTACTCATTGCTAAAAAATACTGGAAATCAATCAGCTATTCAGCAGCTAGAGTGATGATTATCTCCGCTAGGACCACAGATGGATGCAGTGAATGCTGGATAAATGGCTACTGCAACAGTCAGACATACTAGACTTTCCCCCATGTCAGACATGCTCTGCTTTTACTGTTTTTACACAGCTGAATGTATTAAGGAGGGTCAACCCAGGTAAGATAAACCTTTAAGATCATGGTTCTGACCTGGACAAGGTTCTGCTTGCTCTTTGAAGTTCACTGTTTAACCCACATTGTTCTATTTCTGGAGTGTCATGTTATCCACGATGCAGATCACAAAATCTAATAGCGTCAAGGTGATAACTTATAGGACATCCCTGTGTGTGAGCCTTGGAGGGCGTTGCCTCTTGTAAATGATGGATGCAGATATGCTTAGTTTCACAATATTCATACGTGACTTGCAGATTTCTTATCATGGAAACTGGAAAAGAAGTGCAAACAGCTCTCAAGCTGGAGTTTTTCATTCCTTGTGGAAACTTTAAAGCTTTGTTAACTGATGTTTTTATGACTTTTGTTCTAGTTTTTAAATTTTTTTTTTATTATTCAATTTGTCACTTTATTGTTGGTTGTCACACTTATTGTTTCTTGTGTGCTGGTTGTCTGACTGTAATTGTTCATAGTTCTCAAGTCCCTCTTGAAAAAAGAGAGCTTGATCTCACTGGGACTACCTGGTGTTGATGATGATGGTGATGTTACTAAACTAAGAGACATTCAAACAATGAAATGACAGCAGCGTGATGTCTTCCTCCTTGTTTCTCAACATTCACAAAAAGATGGCTGCAGCCAGTATATATACCCACTATATTTAATAAGTGTATTCAGAATTCTCTATTAAACTAAAAACAAAACTAAATAAATATATGTTAAAGGCATACAATTAAAACAACATAATTATTATGTAACATAATAATCAAATCTTAAAGCTACGCTTACTAGTTTTTGGAGCTTTCAGCTGCATCTCACACTTTTCATTCAGTGAATGGAGCTCACATGAGGACACGTGAAAAGCTAAGTAGACCTTTGAGCTTAGATTATTTTGTTACATATAATGTTTCCACAGGTCAAGAATAAACTGGAATGCACAGAATTCATATTTCAATTATTTATATGTCCTGTTAAGGAAACCTGCTTACTGTATTCTGTGCTATTTTCAGTATCATGTGATGCCATTACAACCAGTACTGAAGCTACAGCACTGTCAGCATCAAAATCTAATTTGCAACAAAATTGAAATAAGAATGTTAGAAAACTTGGAAATAGGCAAATCAAATTATTCACCATATGTAATCAATTCATCTGCCAACATAGAACATTAAAAAAAAAGTTCTTCCATTATAATAATAATAATAATAATAAAATAAAAAAGAACTCAAAACCTCCTGGGGCTCAATGAGTGATTTATTTTCTCTGGGAGTCTTATGTACAGCAGAGACAGACAGAGAGTGGTGGGGAGAGATTCGTAGAAGTCAGCAGAGTCAGTGAGGCAGGCAGAAAGCAACAAACACAAGAAAACCCAATGACATCTCTGACTGAAATGGAATCTGTAATATTCATGTTGGGAAATCCTCTGGAGGTTTTTGGAGTAAAAGCACAGAAAGCTCTAACTCAAGATGGACTGTTATGTTCCAGTTTCATGGGCAGCACTGACTGTACAGAAATATTGCTGCAAATGCACATTAAGTTTGACTTGCATCCATATCTGCCAAAGTCACTTATACTTTCCCTTCGTGAGTGATAGGAACTAATGGTGATCCTTATATCTTTTTATTCCCTTAAGAAGACATGATGTCGGAAAAAAAAATCCTCTTGGGATCATCTGTGTGAAATGCAACGAGACAGTATGTGTTCTGCGACAGACAAAAATATTCTGAGGATTTGTCCCTTGCTTGGTGTATCATTCCTAGATCTTCTGGGAGGCCGTGTGCACTGCGCCAGATCGGTGTTACATGATTCAGTATATGGATAGACTTAATCCCATATCCATATGTTATAAGGTTATGGCAGGAAACTATATATTGTCCTCACAATCTGTTTTACCTCATATCTTCTGGGCATCGAATGCAGAGCACGGTGCAAAATAACATTGCCTTACGCTGATATAAATGAGATTACACATGCAATATTTACTGTATGTCTCAAAGCTTATCCTAGCATGCCAGCGTATAGCACAATTCATTTTCTCTGCAGGTATTTAACTTAAGGATACAGCAGTTGCGTGATATTTTAACCCAGATCACTCTTTAGTACTTTAGTGGAGTTAACTTTAACATATCAATTTATGTCTCATTAATAATCAAACACAAAAACATTAACTAGCTTTCTCACGCCAAGTTAAATCAGGCGTTGCCTCGCATCTCTCACCATCTCTTTAAAGCTATTAATGTGTATGATGTATGATGGTGAAAGGTCACAAAAAGTTCAGTGCTGACAGAGAGCAGGTTGTGAAATATATCGGTATTAACAGGATCCGAAAAAACACACCTTTCATTGCAGTGGAAACTTATTTCACATTCGTGCACTTGTGTGTGTGTGTGTGTGTGTGTGTGTGTACTTTGACATGACAAAGTAAGCAGATATTGTTATTTTCAGGGGTGAAACATTTGTTTGTTGGTTTGTTTGTGCTTCCTCCATCACCAGGAGGTTTATTAGAGCAGCTGGTGTCTGAATGCCCTCTGATGTGGCACTAAACTTTAAATTACAGACTTTCCTGGCCACCTGTACTGTTTTTGCGTGTGTGTGTGTGTGTGTGTGTGTGTGTGTTTTGGTGGGGGTCTATACAATATGCATTTGGATTAAGCACATGTGACTGCTAACCTGCACATGTGTGCTATAACACTATAATAGGGTGATCATATTTTCAAATGCCCAAACCGTGACCCTTAAGTGTGCCACATGTTCATGTGGTGTTTTCATCAGGATGGGGGTCAATTATCTCAGCACTTAGCACACCTACTGAGCACACCTTTCAACACCATGGACAGCACCTCAGCAGACGAAAAATTATGTTTTGTCTCCCAAAATCCACCAAGGTATTTGTCAGTGTGCACAAGCACAGGCTGCCGGCTAAATGGCCGACTGTGACACATTCTCCAGCAGCTTTTTTTTTCCTTTTTTTTTTAAAACAAAACAAGGTGCAAATCTCTTTGTGGCCTATAAATAACTTTAGAGGCTATAACATAAAAATAGACTTGAACTTACATCTTCACAATGCTATGCCACGAGCTGGTCACGAGTTTACAAAGATTAAAACGTCAAAACATTAAATCACAATTGCACCTCGTTAATAACAAAAACCGAGAAAGAACTTTTAAAGAAAGTTACCTTTTAAGAAGATTGCCGGGTACTTTATGCTTTGCAGTCTTTCTTAGTTTCTTTTCTGGAGCTCTCAGCTCTCAGGGAAACCACTGCTTATGTTTGGTCGTCTTAATATGAGCTTTTATATCGGCATTTCCACCGTATGTGACTGAAAATGTACTCTTACAGTGTGCAGAATGCAGCGTTTTTGTTGCCGGGTACTTTACGAAGGAAGGAGTAAGCCTCCTGGAGCTCTTTAGAAAAGACCAACTCTCTTCAACATGACAGCTAACCGTTAGCATACTGATAGGTTCTGTTAGAAAGAGCTGTAAGAGTCATAGGTTACAGCCTTGACAATGACACATTGATTGACTGACACACATACAGACAAATCAGTGTTGAATTCAGACACGTGGTGCATTGTTTATGTTTTTATATTGGGTTAGGTAATAATGAGTGGGACAGAACATGATAAACATCTATGTACATCATTGTGGTGAAAACTGGGACAATTTGGTGGGTTTTTTTGTCAGGACTCAGGATACCCAGCTTGGTCACTGTACGCTATAATCTATATCTGTGTGTGAAACTTTGGCCTGTGCATGTGTGTTTGAGTGTGTGTTTTCTCCCACATGGTCCAGGTGGCACGAGGAGGCATCCCTTCCGGCTTCCACTTTGAACACACACACACACACACACAAGCACACTCCGGTGGATGACTGCACGTTTTTACGGATGATTAGATTACGTAAGAAAACACTGCAGAGCCCTAATAGTTGGTAAACCCAGATTACGCAGGATTATCATCCCTTTTGCCCCGCCTCTGTTCTCTGTATGTGTGTGTGTGTGTGTGTGTGTGTGTGGGTATGTGTGTGTGCATTAGGGGAGAGTGGATGACGGGGGATAAAACAGGAGGAGGATGGGGGAAAGGGGTGATGTGTGTGGGGTGGGGTAGGAGAAGGGGGGGGGGGGGGGTTGAATGATGCCGCAAACACCAGAGCCAGATGGGACAGAACCCCTAAGCAGCTTAGAGCCACAGTAATCATGCAGGCTAAGTTGCCATCAATGGTGTATGTGCGTGTTTGTGTGCGCGTGTGTGTGTGTTGCACGCATGAAAATGCGCGTCCGTGCATGTACATAGTACCTCATACATTAAACTGCCACGCGCTCGTGCACCGACGCTGACATCAGAAAATGTGAGAAAGAGAAAGAGAGTGAATAAGAGATGGAACAAACATTCTCATGCAATGGAGATATTAGAGGAGACAGGGAGAGAGTGGGAGAGAGAAGCAGCAAGAGGAGAGAGTGCTGTAGGAGGAGATAATGGAGACGAGTAGGTCAAAAAGGTGGTATTATTTCATCAACGTGCCACTGAGATATTACAGAAACAATGGAGTGGGAAATGACACTGTGTATGTCACGCTACACGGGTATCGGCCTCGGAGAATCAGGAATCAATAGAACTCTGTCAATAGCAATTAGTTTTGAATCTCTGTCTAAAATTGATCACACAGGGTAAAAAAAAAACAAAAAAAAACACCTAAATAACATAAACTGATTCTCATGTGTTCTGAGGATGTTCAGTAAAGCATATTACAGATATGATAATACAGTAAGAGCCTTTAAAATATGCATGTATGTATATGTATGAGGCATGAGCACATAAAGAGCACTTGTGTTTTTTTTTTGAAAGCATTTCTGTTGTGTTCCTCCCTGCACAGTGAGAGCGCTTTAAAACTACAAAAAAAAAAGAAGAAAAAAATGAAAGACAAGCAAACTGTGAAACCCAGGAGAGAAGCTTGCATGAATGTATTTACCTACATGAATATTCAATAATTGGGCTGCAGCACTTCACAAAGGGAAGTAATCACTGATTTATTTATTAGTGTTTTTGACATGCTATGCAATTATGCCACCACCGGCAAGCTGTTGGGCTGCTCTCTTGCCCTGCCCTAAAGCTGTGTGTGTGTGTGTGTGTGTGTGTGTGTGTGTGTAGCTGTGAGAGAGATGCCACTGGTTGGGTTTAAAGCTCTGATATTGATTTAAATGGATCAATAGTGTTGATTGTTCTGGTGGAAGCATAATAACAGTGATCATTGAGTGATGTATAAATGATATGCTGTTTTCAACTGTGTGCAAATTACTCACATTGTTTCATTTTTTTTATCACCAAATCTGTCCAAAGGCATTAGTCGTCGTCATAAATCTGTCTGCTTCTTTGTTCCAGTTATTTCGTTTAAATGCTGAAAATCAGATGCTGCTCTCGCTCTCTAACTCTCACATTACCTTACTTTTTCTTTCGCCGCACCCCTACTTTCTCTCGCTTCCTTTCTCTGTCTCTCTCTCTCCTCCCTCCAGAGAAGAGAGGGTGATGACAGCTAGCCCAACTCTCCGCTCATTGAACATTCAGCTTTGCTTTTGATGGAATTAATTTGAATGTAAATGATGCTGTGATGGAAAAGCTTTCATTGGCTCCAGTGCAAAATTTCACACAGCGATAGCACCCGCACTACCTGTCTGATGTCTCAGCCGGTCCATGGAGAGAGGGAGAGAAAAACACTGCAACAATACGGTGCTATTACTTTCTCTGAAGCCATAACAGCCGTGGCATATAATGAAATTACATTTTCACTCAGTGGATTTAGTCAATGATTTGATCAAGAAATAACTTAATTCTTGATTTGTAAACTTAACTCTATGCCAACAGGGCCATTCATGTCAAGGGAGGGGGCACGATCAAACAACAGTACACATTTTGTACCAGTGAAGTGGCAATTTACACTATAAGATGTTGATCTAAAGGGAACAATTAAACACAAATGAGATGAGAAGGCAAACAGACTAAAAATGAGACAAGAAAAACAAAGAGAAATCCTCACACGTTGTCTGTATGCAAACAAAACAAGAGAAAGAAACATAATGTAGATCTGTTCAAAATGTAGGCAAACAAGTGTTCAATCGAGGACAAGTCTTAAAATAAAAGACGTTAAAGGTAGACTCGCCTACAATGTGGAAGTATGACCTCATTTCAGAAATGCCAAGGTACATCATCTGCACATCCTGCAAAAAAAAAGGAAAAGAAGTTGGCTAGAATCAGAAAAGTTATGATTAGAACACAAATTGTTTGAAATCAAGAATGACAGAGAAAGCATTTGGAACAGGTTTATGTTACATTTTGTGCACCTCAGCACACTGAATCTTAGGGGTGGCCCCTCTTTTAATTTAGATTTTAGACATGCATTATGAAGTTCCTCTGCTTTTATTAATGTACAGTGGAGAGTGTAAGTGAAGAACCATGTAGAGCTCATTTTTCGGAGAAAAAAAAAAATCCTCTCCTCTCCAAATATGTCGTGCCATCTCGATTCTTCCACACATCCTCTTTCTTTACATGTGCTTCACTTCTCACCCATTCATGTGTCATCTGTTTTCCTTTTTGTTCTTTCTGTCTTTCTTTGCCATCTTGAGAACCCTTTTTCACAAAAAAAACTCTGCCCATTCTGCTACCCTTATGACCTTTGCTCCATTTTTTTTCTTTACTTCTTAAGGTAAATAAAGCATTTGAAATCTGAGTTATCAGAAAAATGCATTGTCACTATGAAAAAAAATTCTTAGTTTTCACAGGAAGGTGATGTCAATAAAACATAAGGCATCAATTAACCAAATGACAATGAAAAATTAAAAAAGTGATTTGAAAGTATGCTGGTTAAAGTGCAAATTAATCAAAAATGCAATGTGAAAATGTTGCTCCAATGGTCAGAGTTTGTGAGAAAACAGAGACTGTAGGTCACAGTAAATAGATCCATGCATTTATACTCCTCTGAGTCTATGTTAGACCCATTTAGGATCGTATAGATCCACAATTTATATTTGCCAACAGCTGCACTCGACCCCTCTACCACTAATCACTGTGTTTTATTAGGCAGCTCCTGCTCCCTTCACGTTCAGAGGTCTAACATGACGTTCACCGTTCCATGTCTTTTGCACCACCATTGATTTCCAGTATCCGCCCGATGTGAGCCTTCGGCCCGCTCACCCCGAGCATCATACATCACCCGACATTAAGGCTTCACCTTTTATATCTCTCCCCTTATATCATCATATCCCTTACAGACACCTCCGCCTTTACGGCTCTCTCAGCCCCTCTGATTTCAAACTGATGCCTCTCTGAATTGCCACTTATCTTCCCCTGTGAGAAAGACAGTTATATTTCTGAAGGTATTTCTTAGTACGGGAGAGGTTTTTAAAGATTTATCAGCCTTTTCTATCGTTCGAGCATCCGCCTTTCTTGAACCCTTCTCTTTCAACTACCCGGCCCGGGCGTAGAAGTGAGAATCAGTCAAAATGTCACTTTGATGCTTTGTAAATCCTGCTTCTCTCTTTCCTTAGATGGAGGTATAAGAATCTCATAATATCTTTTGGAAATCTTATGCGTTCACTGTTCTCTCCGGGGCTCTTTGAGACAGGAATAGACTGATGAAGTGTGTGACTGCCTCCACAGTAATTATGTGATGAATGTGTTCATTCTGTGCGTAGCCCCGAGCAGTGAATAGCTCAACTGATTATTGAGGAGTGTCTTCTTTGTGTGTGTATGTGTGTGTGTGTGTGTGCTTTGTAGGAAGACGTGAGAATACATAGAGTGAAACAAAGAATCTCAAAGAGAGAGGGCAGCATATGTGCTATTAACTCGCCCCGACTCTGCTGAACTTGCCCCCGAAAACTGAACTCTGCTGAATTTGCACCCAAAACTGAAAAATATCACAGAGAACATATCATAATGGCTCCCCACGGACAAAAAAAATATGAGAACTGTATGGCAGTGCTCTCAAGTCTTGTTAGCCCAAAAGGTGGGCCATTTAGTGTCAAACTCCACCCACAACTCTTATTTTCAATCACACATTCAGAAATATTGAGCCAGCTGCCAGTTTGCTATTTCTGTGACAACACCATTTCTCTCTGCTTTGAGTGAAATGTTAAGGCTAACACATCAAGCCTTCAACGTTTTAAACCCCCCTCAGATGGATGTTAAGCTCCATTAATAATACCGCGGTCTTGCTGTCCAGCTCATATGGATTTTCCTTCACGGACGGGATATAGTGCGAGAGGCAGAGACTGACAGAGCCGCAGAGAGAGCGTGAGATGGATCATACAGGGATAATGTACAATAGCTTCCATATCTACCCACTGAATAGATCTACATTAGACCTTGCCTCTACGGGCTTGACATAGCTGCATTGTAATTTGAAGGTCTGTCAGGAGGGAATGCACAGTGAATGCTGGGTAGTTGTGTTTCTGTCAGGGAGCTGGAAGATTCTTATTTCTCTTAACCTTGCAGCAGTAATACACAGTGGTGGAGTATTTACTCAGGTAAAAGATGTACAGTAAGTAGAGTAATTCCATTTCATGCTATTTTACACTTCTATTCCACAGCATTAGAGAGGGAAATACTGTACTTTTACTCCACTACATTCATCTCACAGCTGTAGTAACTGATTACTTTGCAGATTCCAATTTTACATACAACATGGTGATGACCTTATAAAATATGATGCTTTGCAATAGATCAAACCATCAAACAGAGAGGGCCGAATTAATGCGTTGGAGGCAAGCGGCAACTACCACGGCTTTAGGCTGGAGCCAGTGTGGAAGTACTGGAAGTGCAATGCCACAGACGGCCGCTAGGTACTGGCTCCAACTGATTCCCATTCAAAAAGCGTCAGCTTCTCTCTAGAAATACTAAGTCATTCATTTTTTTCATTTCCTTTTAATTTTTGTCATTATGGTCTCAAAGATGGTGCCAACTGTAAAATGCAACTCTGGGTTTCAAACCGGCTCTAATGTAAACCAGTGGATTGCATCACACCTTGCTATTTCCATCTTTATACACAGTCTATAGTCGGAAGCCCCTAATAAGACCCAACCTCCTATTTTCCCCAGGGTTTCCCAAGTTAGTTTAAAAACTAGATTTTGACAAAGGGCCCCTCTAAAAAACAGGGCCTCAGGATCAGGTACAGCAATAATACAGGAGCTCCTACAAGGCTATTATTATTTTAGTCCGATTAGTCAGATTGTGCCTTTGTGGTGCACATTAGCAAACAAGTGTGCAATTTATCGAATTACAAATTACAATTCCCACACAGCTAACCTGGGGCCTTTGGAGCTTTGGGGTTTGGGGGCAGCTGCACAATTTGTCTGGTTGGTAATCCTTGTAAACAGTTAAAATCAGTTTGCCCTTGATTGCGCCACAACCTGAAAGTAATGATGATTAAATATATAATAATATGAGAATATAACAAAGACAGGAGCCAACCTGCTGCATAATGAGTACTTTTACTTTTGATACTTTACATAATACCTCTGTTCTTTTACTTAAGTAACATTTTGAAGGAAGAACTTTTATTTGTAATGGAGTATTTTATCTTGTGGTATTGGTATTTTTACTTAAGCAAAGGATCGGAATACTCTTATACCGTTTGTATACAAGGATCACATACCTCACACTTACACACAAACATGGACACACACACACACACACTCAGTCTGCCTCTGAGGCCCAGAACCAGCCCGCCGCCTGTCAGTCAGGCCCTGAGGAGTCTCCACGGACCCTCACGCACACACAAAGACGTGCAGGAAAGATCAATGGGCTTGCGTTTATTGAGCAACATATTCCCGCCTCCCACACACAAACACACACCTCCACCACATCATCACCCCCCGCCCCCCCCCCATCCGCACCACTAAGTCTCTGACCTGCCCCTCGACAACCGATGTAGTGAAGGTATTGATTTCCTCATATTAACACAGCCTCCATGAAAAGCCCCAGGCAGTAGAGGAGAAGAGAGAGGGGAGGAGGGAATGAAGAAGAAGAGGATGGGAAGAAAAATGCAAAAAGGAGGGAGCTATAGAGGAGATAAGAGGAGATAGGGAAGAGGAGGGCAGGAGGAAGGAATGCAAAGCGATGCCTGGTGCCTCTGATACTGTACATCATGCTCAAAAAGATTCACATGTCAGATATAAGCGAGGCCTAAACTTCAGTACACGCTCTGGCATTTGAAATGTTAAAAAGCAAAAATGAGTAGTTTGAACTGTACTTGTTGAAGTTGTATGTGATTTGGTGATATGCATGAGTGACATGGTCTCATGAGGAGATGGGGGATGATAGTTTCCAGTGGTGAAGCTTACACTCCTTAAATGATTAATACTGAATGAATTGGACAGGATTAGACTTTTTTTTTTCTTGTTTCCATTATACCTACATATTTTCTCCCGATTACTAATGTCTGCAAACCAATGCAAACATCTCTTCATGAGCTCAATACAAGGCTTGAGGATTGGGACATAAATAATGTATTTAGAAGTTTCCACGGATGTTTGGATCCTTTTTTTCCTCCATAGAAACTTGTAAACATTGGAATCCATTATATTAGTACAACCAAAAAAGCCAACCACAACCTCTACAGTCAGCCTTTCACGTCTACAGGTATTTTAGTGTCGTAACTCATGAGATTAAATGACATTTTGGGTGGAGTGTCCCAATAAAATGAAAAAAAAAAAATCCTACAGTCCACACTATTTCAAAAAAGTGTTGTGATTCTTTTCACTCCTATTACATGCATCCTTAACCACATTATAACCCGAAACTCATCACTCCCATCACCTCAAAATAATGCTACTCTCATTTACTACTCCAGTCAGGTAAAAACGGTGGTTAAGAAGTAAGCTGTTGTATAATAAGTATCTGACCTCGGCCTGGCGTGGATAGAAGAATGCAGTCGTGTCGGGGTGTTTAAAACATTAGTGTGTTTGGAGGTGGAGTTGGTCGGTCTGCTCAGCCTAATGCGCAGCACGTGCTCCTCACTCATCAGCTGTTACTCTCTTCTGCCTTCCTTCCCATGCGCTGTCTCTCGCACGCTTTTTCCTCCTTCATGCACGCACACTCATTTTCACTCATTTTCTCTTTTCATTGCAAACTCTCTCTCTTTGTGGAGGAGAAGTAGGAGGCGTGTTTGCCAGCCATATGGCAGTGCCAGAGGCGTCCGGAGCAGATGTGCTCGGCATTGGGGCTCTGCTCCATCAAGCACATGCATACACACACACATGCACAAAAACACACACAGAGGCTTACGCAGCGCCTGTTACCGAGGAAGAGGTCATTGACTGACAACAGTATTATTTAACTCCCTGGCTGCAGGAGCGACAAAACCTACAGCGGGGCACCTCAGAGACGTATATACTGTACATGCAAACACTGAGTGACCAGTCAAACAGAAACCCACACGCAATGTGATGCAATTGAAAGCGCACAGTTTGTCAGAAAAGTTAAGTATCATGATTACTAAATGTCATACATGTCCTTTTCTGTTCAGACTGGCTGGCCAGCTACTCAAAGAGTCGCTTTTGGCTGATCAGTGTGTAAAAAAAAACCCTAAAACTTATCTTCAGTGATCAGAGTTTGGGGCTTTTCCTGGTTTCTTTTCTGTCTGGGAAAGAACCCTCGTTGCCTGAAGAGCGCCAACTCAGCGTGTTTGTGTTGATTCTTTTAGAGCAGTTTTTTTTGCTGAATAGTAGAAGAACAACGGAGGTGTGTGTGTGTGTGTGTGTGTGTGTGTGTGTGTTACAGTACAGTAAAGTTTCCTCTGAATGAAATGGGATGTAAATTTGACCAGCGTGTGGAATGAGAACGTAAGCTGGTTCCCAGTGCTTGCTGAGCCAGCATTTGACCTACATCAGACATCCAAAAGCAGAATAAGTTAGAAAGCATCACCATGCTGGTCAACACCTTAAACACCTCACATCAAAGAGATCGGGCAGAAAGACCAAAACTCCTCACACAGAAGCACTTTTCTGATTTATTCCCAAATTACCATTTCAAATGTACCTCAGTTTATTATTTACATCTGATTAGTAGAAGTAGATCAGAGCTGGTTTGAGACAGAAATCAAAGAAGAATGAAGCAGTGATTGTGCCAGCACAATTATATTACAATTATGACGCTGTGTGGTGTTTTCTTGACTGTCATTGACTGTTGTTTGATGTATTTCCCTTTGGAAATATAAGCTCTGACATAACATATACCAAAAAATATATTTTTTATCCTGTAACATATAAAGAGTTACATGTAAACTCATCTTGGTGATGCAATAGATTGAGCAGGAGGAGGATAATCTTTGACAATTTTGGAAATGCTTATGTACTGCCAGCCATGTAATGAAATTGTATAATATGATGCGAGTTCTCATGAGGACTCCCTGATGTGTGTATTTGCCTCTGCAAAATGCCATTCATTTCTCAGTGTACTATTCATCATGAGCTCCTGTTTACACAAAACTATTTTCAAAGAATCCGTGTCAGCCCGTCCCCTCCCCTGTTCCTGGATCAACAAAAAAAAATGTATCAAAAGATGACTGTAATTAAAAGATGGTCTATAAATGGCGTCACTAAATTGGATGTGGGAGAGATTAAAATGGCTTTTGCAGGGAATCAATATTTTTTTGTTATTTCCGCTCTAAATAACAACATATATCACTTGGTTGCTCATATGTCATGGTGGAGTTAGCTCAGAGCAGCTGTCCGCAGGGAGATCACAAACTTTTGTGACACAAGGGGAAAAAAAGTTCAGGGCAGGTGTGTGTAACAGAGAGCGTGTGACAGCTGGTAAAGTGCAGTCAATGGCTTCTCTCCTTTCCAATATAGTTTGACAAGACTGAGCTTACATACAGTGTTTGTATATGTGTAAAAATATATTTAATGTCTTGGTTTGTTGTTTTTACTAGTTACAAAGGGAGGTCAGATGCAGTAAATGGAAAGAAAAAAGAATGATGGAAAGAAAGATAAAAAGAGACACACCAGGAAGGACACCATTTTGACAATGTTAAAAAAAAAAGCTTCATGCATAAATCTATGAGAGTTGTTGAAGTAAGAAGTAGCGGCAGCTCCTGTGGGGAAATGGCCTTGGTCTGGTTCTTCTGTTCCCTACAGTCCACTGACTGTCTCCATTCCTGTCTGTCTGACTGACATCCTGCTGTCCTCAGAAAACAGAACTGGTCAAGCATCCTGCCTCCACTAGCATTAGATGCATTACCTTCTAGATTCTGCTGACAGATGGCACACTAACAGGCTAAAATACAACACTGGTACCAGATAATTTCTCTAATTCTACTAATCTAAACTAAGACAAAAAAAAAATCAAAATGAAGCCTTTTTCGTATGAAGCCCCTAGTTATCTTCACTAGAGAAACAAGATTTATTAAACTGATGACACTACATTAATGGCCTGATCTATATGACTACTCTGTAATAGTGATGACATCTGGCACAGGCAGTTAAAGATACTCTGTGGAGTTTCTGACCCCTAGTTGTGCTTGTTACTCTAGATGAGTGGGAGTTAGATTTGTTTGTCTTGTACATGGCACACAAGGACACACGTGTGAAATAGTCACGAAATTAATCTATAGATTTGTATACATGGACACAAATTTTCCGTTGTCTTTGGTGACACTCAGCACGACTTTCAAACTAATGTATTTCAGTTGGAAGTACAGTGTGTTTTGTGCCTGTACCATTTTTTTTCTGTCAGTCCAGACTCAGGAGCACAGAAGCATTTTTGCATGTATTGTTTTTTTTTTTCTCATTTGTCATTTTCTCAAGTCAATGATGACCGAAGTTTCCTATTTTCCTCATCGTGTTCAGGTTTTCTTTTAATGATATCTTTAACATTTCTCAACACAAAAACACAAAAGTGTCCTTGATAACAATATGATAGGTTAATGTTAAGGCCATCATTTTTAATTATTTCTCCTTCAATTCTGAGAAATGAGAAACTTTTTTTGTCAGTTTTTGATAGTGGTAGGCTACAGAAGAGCATTGTGTTGTGGGTAGCTGCAACCCGAATCCAAATGCCACAATCTCTGGTTGGTCTTTTCAGCCCTAACCTTAACCCCTAACCCTAACCCAAGCACTTCAGGCCTTCTTCCAAGCCTGTAGTAATGCCCTAGATTGTCAGCAGTGTTGTAATCTCTGAAGGTCACTCATTTTGGTGACCTTTTTCACATAGAAGAAAAAACAAACAAACAAAAAGTGTCATTTTAAATAAATTATAAATTATTATACATATATTTTGCCTTCAAAGTGCTTTCTGTAACTAGACTTGGGTTGGCTTGTGTCCATGAAATGATAAAATTAAAACTTTGTCATAGAGTTAAACCAAATACATCATTGGAAAGGTCTCGCTCTGGAGAGTAACATGTGTCAATATGAAGATTCTATATGGCTCCAGCTTTGAAATACTGACCTTTGAACCTTGACCTTGGTGCATGTTTGAAGGCTTATAATTCAGCAACAAAAGGGGCTGCAGACATGGCACCAACTGTTATGGAGAACTCTTGACCTCAGCTATCATGTGAGTATAGTCAACAACTGGGGGCACTGTCAAATATGGGTAAAATATGGTTAAAATAATGTTCACCCATTTAACAACTAGATGGCAACTCGGATATAGAGCTCCTCTGCTCTGTCCAGACTGTCTGGACTGCTGCTAATGCAATGCCACTACACTGTTAGCTTAGCCTGTTAGAACCTGCTACTGTCAATGTTACTGAGAAAAATACATAAAACATCTCACAAGCTAATTAAATCTATATCTACGGAGCTGTGTGAAAGTTAATCAGGTATCCTTTCTAAGAAATGGAACAAAACCAGCTGATGCATCATGGCAGACAGGCTGAAGATAAAGCTGCTAACGTGAGCTAGCACGATTCACTCAACACTCAACAGTTCATAAAAAAACTCTTATTTTAATCCCACTGCTTTGGTTGTTAAACTGTCAGGTTTTTTCATGTTTTATGAGAGCAACCTGCTTTCAGAAAAAGGACAGCAATATTAAATCTCAACGTTTTTGAATGGAGTTCTGCACACAACAAGTCAGCGGGTCCTCCGGTATGCCCACCAGACTGACATGGTAAAATTTAAATAAAAAAATAAAAACAAGGATAAAATCTTGTGAATAAATGTTGAGTAATGTAGCGATCATAGTTAAAGAATGAATAACAAATGAGAAAAAACAATACAGATTCTGTGCTCCCGAGTCCTGACTGACAGAAAAAAACAAAAAAAACAAACTTCCAACCGAAATACATTACTTTGAAAGTCGTGCTGAGTGTCACATTAAAGAAATGGGAAATTGGTGTCCATGTACATGAATCTATAGATTAAATTACGTGACTATTTCATGAAGTGCTGTGAGACTGGGTTGAAACTCCACAGGGCCTTCTTGTAAGCATCACTCTCAGCAAAGCAACCAAAGGTGTAAAAAAACAGAGACAACAGTAAAGGTAAAGCTTCAATGCTCAATTTTTATTCTTTAATACTTCAATAATTTGGTAAGAATTAATATATGACATATCCTGCATGTGTGCATTGAAGCACTAACCTAAATCATTCTTAAATGAAACCAGTTTAAAATATGTGAAATCAAATGTGGTACACTACAGCCTCAGACTTGCTCTCTGCTTTCCTCTGATAACACACTTCGGCAGCACTGAGTTGAGCGAAGGTTCACTCTGAAGGTGAGCCACTCAGGGACACAGACGATAAATCATTACGGTGCCTTATTGCTGGAGAACTGTACTGACCAAATCACCTGCAGAAGCGCTGCTCTCCCAGGTGGCCCAGCCAGTGTTAGTGGGCTTAAAATCATTCTCTTCATTTGGAGAGCTAGAGGAGAGGAAGAAAGAGCTAACGACACAGAGAGAAAGAGATCAAACCGGGGAAAATGAGTGGGGAAAAAGACACAAAGAAAAGAACAAAGAAGAGTAAAACAATCCAGAGTAAGAGTATCTCTGCCTACAAGCCAATTACTAACTAACGGGCATCAGACAAGGTTACCTTAGGCTAAATGCTGGTTCCAGGAATAGTCTTCTAGTATTATCTGCTGGCTGGCGCGCTGAGGCTCTGGCTGGCTGACTGAGAAGCTTAGACTGCATTTACATTAACCTGTACCGTGCAGACAGTGGAGAGAGTGCCAGGAGTTTGGCCTTACCTGCAGATGTTGGACAGAGAGGGAAACAACGCTGGTTTTATACAACACCACAGTTCCAGGGCCCAGCATTATCACTGAGGATGTTCTGCACAAAATAGTTTCATATAGGAATCTACCCATCCAACCCAGTCTACACGGTGGTTTCATCTATTTAAGGATCTAATGCAATTTATGCACTGATAAAATGATTGACGTCATCTGTGTCAACTTATAATACAGTAAGACACTTGTTCTATACCTGCAAACCAGACAGACAGTTATTTGGATGTCTTTGGCAGAACCAAGACATTGTCACCCAGTTAAAAGGGACCTCGGGATGGCAGCTGCCAAATAGCAAAACAGAGCCACTTGCCAATCATGTCATCTTACTGGCAGATCAGTATGCTTGCCAGGATGTTAGATTTACGTGCAGACACTGTGACAGGTTTGCCAAACATGCAAGTCTGCCAGGGAATAGAGTTACTACACACAGACACGGTATGAAGGGTGCGAGGTGGCTGGTGGCTGACAGGAACAGAGTCTGTTTCTTTGGGGAAATCCAGGTCTGGTTCCTCAGCTGTCATTTGAAACAACATACAGAACAACATGTGCTGGTCTTCCGCAAAACAGCGTGTATTTTATTTTATTTATTTATTTGTTTATTTATTTATTTATTTGCTGTTTGCAATATGACCAAGCGCAGGAATTATATTTTAGATCAGGGCTGTGTATTTGTGATTAGTGTACTCCACTGAACTTGGTACTTGATGTTTTTTGGACATTGTGTGTGTGTGTGTGTGTGTGTGTGTGTATGCGTAGCTGTGTCCAGGGCTGCATGTGCAGAGCCATCTGTTTGCTGCTTTAGCGGTAGTCTTCCAGTGCCCAGGCTTATCTGTGCACGAGGGCAGTGGCCTACTTTAACCTTCTGCTCACTCACTTTACGAAGCTGAGCACATTAGTTTAGCTGATCAACCGTTAGCTTGGTCACAATAACTTTCCCCAGTTCATTTGCATCAGTCTTATCATAAAAGAAAATATTTCTTGTCAACTGTTACTCATTTCAAAAATAATATTTATTTTATTCCACTTCCAAGTATGTTACATCATTATATTAGTACACTAAACCCCATTAAATTTCAATTGCATCATCTCTCACTTGTCTTGTGCATTTCTGTCTACACCAAAGTGTGTTGCTGAACCTGTTTATGTCATGAAATATATTTAAAACCTATAGGGTTTCTGCAAGTATTGGCTTGTAGGGTTGATGATCATTCCAAGCAGACAAACATAAAGCTTAAGTGGTCAGATGCAGCATCTCAAACATGCGGTCTCTCAGTCTCATGAGGAGCAAGTGGGGGCATGCTGCTGCTCATGTGACGCATGCTTGTTTGTGTACAACATAAAACCAGTCTTAGAATTGTGTAGTATTTATATAATGTAAATATAGAGTGGACAAACTCGAACATCTGGTGAGTCATAATCACAGGTTATCAGTAATGATAATAATAGTTTATTTTAAATGTGCTGAATATTTTTATCGTCACCATTCACGATTGTGAGACTGTATAAGCAAGACTATAAGTATGTGTTATAGCTTGTATATGTGGGCTATGGGGCCTTGTGTTTATAGTAGTAGTGCATTAGCAGCGCAGTAAGCCGAGCTAGTGAGACTCAATGCAGTTTATAAGAGAGTATTAGGCTATGTGGGCTAGTCAGCGGGCCCTGTTATAGAGTTGGCTGTAGTGGCTAATGGGTCAACTAGGATGGGCAGGGCAGGGGATGAGGGGGAGGATGAGCAAGAGATTTTTAAGGCTCTTTCATTGGGTGACTGTTTGCAGGACAGGCTGAGGAGGGAAGAATGGAGGAAAGGAAAGGAAGGGATTAAATGGGCAAAGTCATGTGAGCAAAACCTCTGGCAGACGTTGAGCTGACATCATCATCTGAGTTCCCTTTGACCCACCAAAATCCCTCACCCGGTGAAAATGATTTTTTTTACAAATAAAAAAAAAGGTTTATCAAACAGACATATTGTGTATATTGATTCATGTATCAATTTGCTGCATGCACACAGTAGTTTTGCATTTATTGTGGCCTCTAGTTATAATACACAAAAATACACAACCTTTGATTTAGGACAGGCAGAAGCTGAAGAGTTTTTTTTTTTTTTTCAGCTTTCGTTCGTGCAGTTCTGTTGTAAGCGGAGATTTGTGTACACAGCAGACGGGGCCAACATTCGCTTCTTTGTGAAATATGAATGAGGACCTTTTATAATGTGGTCCCTATGGACTATGATTAGAAACTAGGCCTGCCCTAAAGGTTCAGTTTGTTTATTCTGATATGTCACATCTTCTTACAGCTTTATCTAGAGAAACTCAGTACTAACTTTATTACAATCAGCTTGAGACGGATATTCAAAAGATTATATTTGAGACTATGTGTTATGTGTGACTCTGCAGGTAGCTTGCCTCAGAAACTGAATGTTCCTGAACTTTTTTAAAAAGTAAGCTTGCCAAGAAAGTAAAGACCCATCAAAACAATATAAAGAATTCCTTATAGAATTGCATCAAAGCTAACAAAGTGTTATTAAAGCAGCATACAGTAATTAAAGACCACTGCAGGAAGGAAACCGATTTGGTTTGTGACTTTATTTTTACCTCAGCAGTGCTTTGAGCATGGTGCTTGATGAGTTGCCGTCAAGCAGCTGGGTACACAACTATGCCACCTGAGTTTCATATGGATGTCTTTGCTCGCCTGTTGGTTCGCCCTGGTGCCTCACGGGCAGTGGCAACATCACAGGGTCCGTTACATACACGAACACAGCTCACCATGAAGCCCCTGGGTCTTCTGCAAGAGAATGGGACACAGAGCTCCGTTTGTGTGCGGGCACAGGTGTCGGTGCACACGAATCCACGTGTAGATGTGTTTGTGCATCTGTTTAATTTCATGGTTTCGCTGTTTTGTTTTTGTCCCCGCAGTAGATTCACTTCTAATGCAGAGGTTAAGACACTAAAGCAATCCCGATTGGCGTTTGAGTCCGATGAGAAATTCTGAAAGGATGCAGATTAAATATGAAATGTGATCAGAGCTGCCAACTGTCACGTCTCGAGCAGAAGATACATGATTTTATGCTCGATCTCTCATCGTTCCCTCTTACTCTTCTCCTCTCACTTCTTAAGAGGTCTCACGCTTGAAGAAAATGCAGCTGACAAAAAAAGGTGGCTATCACGCATAAGGCTGGCCAACTGCAAGGCTTTTAATGTTGCTTTTTGGCTTAGGAATGTGAATGTTGTTGGTATGCTGCATAAGATAAATGATGCGGTTTAATTCTAAAAGATGTGATAAGATGTGGTAATTGGGTGTAAATGTGAGGTCAAACTAGAGGAGTTCAGACCTTCACTGTTGCCTGCAAAGAGGTAGAAAAAAAAAGGAAATTTCACTTTTACATAGACGTGTGTTTTGTTGCCTCTCTTTAGTCAGCACCATCATCAATCACCTCACTTAAGCAGGTGTATGTATGTGTATGTGTGTGTGTGTGTGTCAGCCCACCCAGTGAAGCTGTGCCAGAGGCTCGTCACATCACAGCATCAGGGGCATCTGTTTGAAACTGAAATAAAAGTAAAGCCTATGAATAAAAGAACCACATGAATAAAAACACAGGATGCAAATGACTTGCCAAGCAGGGATTGTCTGTGTGTGTGTGTGTGTGTCTGTGTGTGTGTGTGTGTGTGTGTGTGTGTGAGCAAGTGAGTGAGTGAGAAAGTGGAAGTGTTGTATTCACCCTGCATTTGTTCTCCATCCCATCATGACTGCACCTTAGCTTGACTGAGTGAGTAAGCACATACACACAGGCACCACACACACACACACACACACACACACACACACACACACACACACACACACACACACACATTTCCATGCTCTCTAAGGTGTATGGTTTTCTCATGCATTAATCAACAGCAGTTTTGACACTTGGCTCCTGAATGAGGAGAGAGAGCTGTTTTAACGGAGCATTGCTGTTGGTTCTCTCCTTCACTCCACAAGCACTGCTAGCACTGCCCGGGGTGACTTTATCAATTAGGTCTCTCTGGAAACAGCAGTATTCTCCCTCCGTCCCTCTATCCTCCCTTTTTTACTCCTCCCCTTTACTCTCTTTCTTTGAATTTATTTTTCCTTTCTGTACCTCCCTACCTGACTTCTGTCCCTCCCTCTCCTTTTCTTGTGCTTTTTTTCTTCCTCCCCTCTTTCTATTACTGCTCAAACTTTCTGCTCACCCGTCACATAGCTTTGCTCTTTCCTCCTTCTACCTCATTCTTTCTCCATTACTTTGTCCTTTTGTACTCCATACAAAACATGAGGATCATCTTCCAAACGCTGAGTAGCACATCACCTGTCTATAGTCCGTGATTGTCATCGGTTCAAAGTCCTTTTAAGGAAAATGGCATCTAACAGAATCACAGTAAAAAGAGGTTGTCAGAGGACAGCTGACTTTGTCCAAAGAGAATGTAACTAATTTGGAGGTACAACCCAGTCTCACAGCAGTTTGTGAAATAGTCATGAAATTTAATCTATAGATTCGTGTATATGGACACAAATTTTCCATTTTTCTTTCGTAACACTTTCAAACTAATGTATTGGAATATCTTTCACACCTGTGGCATGTTCTTTTTTCTGTCAGTCAGGACTCGGGAGCACAGAAACTGTATTGTTTTTTCTCATTTCTTATTCATTTTTTTAACTAACTGCTACATTACTCAACATTTAATCACAATATTTTATCCTTTTTATTTCGTTTTTATTTCTTTATTTTAATTTTACCAGTCTGCATAAGTTCGGTGGGCGGACCGGAGGACCCGTCACCCGGAAGTATTTCCTCACTGTCACTGTGTCAAGGTTTTCTTTTAATGATACCTTTAACATTTCTTAACACAAAAACATGAAAGTACCCTTGATAACTCAACAATATGACAGATTAATGTTAAGGCCATCAGTTTTAATTATTTCTCCTTTTTTTGTCAGTTTTTTATAGTAATCTATAGATGAAATTTTGTGACAATTTCATGAACTACTGTGAGACTGGGGTGGGAGGTAACATTAATGTTTCAGTGTTTTATTGAGGTCTAACAAAGGTGAGAATGTTTGTGGCACTCGTCTATTACAGGTACACATCACTGTGGGCAGTGGAGGGTCAGCATCAGGGATCACTAGCTTGGTTCATTTTTGCGATTTCCTGTCAGTCAGGCAGGTCTGGCTCCTGTTGAGCTGTGCCTCAGGGCAGCTCAGGGCTGGAAAGGAGAGCCGGAGAGAACAAGTTGTTTGAAAACAAGAAAAATGGAAAGACTTGGATGGTAAACCCAGCGAGATGGACAGCTCATTTAAGGTATCAGTTACCAAAAGTTTGGACACACTTTCTCATTCATAGGGAATGGGAAGGTGTGTCCACACTTTTGACTGGTACTGTTCATCACACCTATGCACACTGGCCCGGAGACATGAAGAAGACTGCAGAACTCCGTGCTGCACTCAGCCCTGGGCAAGAATAGTAAAGAAATGTGCTTAAAAAGAACAAAACAGGGAGAAGCATAATAGTGTATCAAAACCTGCCCTGTCTTTGACACAAACTATGTGTCGTTTGAGCGTAGTCTGCTGGGGATTAGGAAAATGTACACAACACAGTCATACACACAGTTACGAGATACGTATCATGCTGTTGTGTATACATTTTTTATCCAGATGGCCTTATATGGCAATGAGTCGCTCACCCTTCAGCCCTCACATATCAAACCTTGTACAGTATGCATTCTGGAAGAGTGGTTGTCGACTGGACATGCTCCAAAAGAAGAGCTGAAGTGTTGGCATAAAGCTTTAGCAGAAGTGTGTGCAATGATGAGGCAATGCCAAGCAATGCAGTAGTGTAGTTGGTGAGCTGTCAAGCCATTCTGCCTCTGTCTCTTAGATATGTCTCTAAAGGGCTACCATACATGTCACAGATGACATACGCTGATGAATAACTGAGCATGTGTGTGGTGGGTTGTGTTCATGATAGTGGGTGGCATGTCGTGTGTGTGTGTGTGTGTGTGTCGGAAAGGCATGTGTGCGTACATGTGCATATGTTTGCTAACATGTGTGTTGGTGTTTGTGATTCTGTGTGTGTGTGTGTGTGTGTGTGCTCTTCTTTGGTTGTGGGAGCTTACAGGCTCTGTGCGCAGAGGTTCCCTAATCCAGTGTTTTGAAATGAGCCCTCCAGCTGTTGTGGGCTTGAGAGACTGCCTTGGAGGAGGCTTAGAAACGATAAGATGCTCCTTCTATCTTCATTCCTTTAGGACCTCTTTCTTTCTTTCTTTCTTTCTTTCTTTCTTTCTTTCTTTCTTTCAATCATGTCTTTCCTCCTTCTTAAATCTAGCACATTTAATATCTATGTGGACACTTGCACTAATCTCATGCTGCCATTATGGTCGCACATTCTGTTAAGGTCGCAACCTTTTGTATGAACTTCCTCCCCTTCGCCGTGAACCGTCCAATAAGAACACAGATTGATTCTGTGCAGGAAGTGAACATTGTGTACACAGAGGATAGAAGAAGATCAGATTAAAGAGGTGACCTAAGAGTTTGTTATTTATTTTTATTTACAATGATGGCCTGAGTTTGCAGATGTCATAGGGGTAATGGGAGCTCATTAGCAAAATAGTGACGTACACACTGAGGAGATTGTCGTGCTCTCTCATTATGTAAGCAACTGAGTTACAGCGAGGAATCAAACAAAACTGACATTCCTGTGGAATATAATGCTTTTAAGTTAAATTGCTTGCATAATTTATAGGAAGTCTTTTCATGAATATGTCTCTTATAAACCGTAATGGAGTGGAGCAGTTTAAACGCTGCCTATCTCCCCTGTGCCAGCAGTGAGCCTGCAGGGTGTAGGTGGTGTCTGCCAGCAGAGGGAAAGCGTAGGAAGTCCAGCAGGTTTTGGACAGACAGAGAGGGAGCAACAGGCAGTCTGTCAGCTACAATATGACAGTGATATTCAAAACGCAAATTCGGCAGAAATGACACATGAAGCCTGAAATTCTTAGCAGATGCCAGTAGCGCTTTATTTTACAGGTCCTTTGATTTCATACTAACTTCCTTTTCTGAGTAAATGGTAGGTATTTAATGCTTAATTTTTACGACATTTTACAGAAAAAGGTTTTTGCAATTTGGTACAAATTATAAGAAAAACAGAAAAAAAGTGTTTGGTTTGAAGTTTATATTTGGGTTCATTATTGTTCATTTGCAATAAACAATTCTTTACCTGACAGAAAATGCTTAGTTTTCAGTGTGTAGTTTTGTGTGTCAAACTACCTATTAGCATATTAGATGATTTATTTAAAAACTCTGAGTACATTTTTTACATACTTTTAGAAAATGATTGAAAAATAGTAGGAAAGTAAGTAGTTGATTGATGATCACTCATAATGGTGTTTTTTAAGAAACAACCTAATATGATAATATATCATTTGACACATAAAACTACACACTGTTTGTTTTTTTTTGTCAGTTAAAGAATCTAATTTATTAAGATTTTTTTGCAATTTAACAACCACATATGAACCCAAATATAATGAATGGGCACTTACCAACTAAACCAAATTAACACTTTTTTCTGTTTTTTCTTATAATTTATACCAATTTGCACCCTTTCTGTAAAATGTCCTACAAATTTAAAGTTAAATAACTGTAAATTACTCTTTCTAGTGAATTAGTATGAAATTAAGGGGCCTGTAAAATAAAGCATTACCAAAATGCCTTATATTTTGTGACCTAGAAATGATACAAATAACTGTAATATATATATTTTATTGTGCAAGGTGGTCATTGCTTGCACTTGACATCTGGCTTGACTCCTACGTTCTGTACAAATGACATACTGGTGGTTTCCTCTGGCAGGATCATCATCTTACATTATCACTAACAAGGACGATTCACAGGACATGATCAATTATCATGTAATCATATCACTGCCATCATCCTCCTCACCATGTTTAGATACGATTACTTCCCATTGGGTTTTTTGGACATGGATACATGCTTGCGGGGGAGCTCTAACTTAATATTGGCTGTAATGTATTTAGCTGGTCTAGAAATAGGATGCTGCATGTACATATCTGTCTCTCTGGGTCTGTTATGGCTGACAGGTGATGTGAAAAGCAGCTCCTTAGTTCTTTAGTTTGGGAGGATAAACCTTTGTTGCACGAGACAACGAGCTATCCTGGTTGTTTAGTATGCTGCATGCGCGCAGCAACCAGCAAATAGTATCCAAAATAACCATTACTAACCCCACTTGTCATGTTCATTTAGTATGTATTGATACAGACTGTGTTCCCATGAAAGAAGCAAGTTGTTTTAGGAAATGAATAACTCAAGAGACAGCCTATCGTGTTTCCCCATTTAACTGCTACATATTTCATATCATCTTTCGCTGTGTGGTCTAGATGTTTGTTTAGCTGCAGAGAGCATTTCAAAAGAGGAGCTTGGTTCAGAAATCGTGTTTGTTTTGCTGTAAAGATAAAAGTACAGCAGAAGATGAGGAACTGAGAGATGAAACATGGCTTTTTGCTTCTTAATATTGTGCATTTACAAGCACATGGCAGATGTTTTTGCTTATTATTACTCGTATTTATAGATCTGCCTGTCTGTCTCTATCTCTGACTCTCCAGACAAGTTCTCCAATATCACTGAAACAGATGATCTTTAAGTCAAATAGCCTGCAGAAAGACTTTGAACTTGCCTCTCTTACAAAATGAGATCATACAAGATGCATCTGTTTGTTACAGTTAGACATCTACTCTGTTCTCTCGTTTTATTTTCCTCTGTTATATATGTAATTCACAGTATACACCTTGTTCCCGAGTGTCTATAAAGACGCTGATCGCTGTCTCCTTCCTCCTGCAGTGTGTGTGCGGGCGCTGGATGTGACGGTGTCCCAGAGCAGTATCCAGGTGGCCCGCGGCCAAGCAGCCGTCCTGCCTTGCTCCTTCACCACCAGCGCTGCTCTCAACAACCTCAACATCATCTGGATGGTGATACCACTGTCCAATGCCAACCAGCCAGAACAGGTAGAGTACGAATCACTTACACCCACTCAGTCACAGTGACAGAGTGGTCAGTGCCTTTAGCTTTTACAGTAAAGAAGCAGTGAGAATAAGTGCTGAATTGAAGGAGTATTCTTGTTATTTGGATGTAACAGACCCTTCACTGTGAAGAGAGTATTGCTGTGACAGTTGTGATTATATAGATGTTTGGATGGAGTAGGTAAACAGCCAGAGCTGCTGTACACTGTTTAGAGATGTACTGAGATGCATCTAACTTATTTTCTAATGCAACATTACTGTGTACCCATCATGCGGATGGCTCCACCGCTTCCCTATGCCAACCTTACAGTCAAAACAGGTACTATAAGACTTCAATCTTGATCTGTAGTAAGGTGTGCTCAGATACAGCGTAAAGAGAATTTCAGAAGTTGCAGAAATGTACAGAGTCGGATAGACACAGATTTCACTAAATGGCCCAAATTCAGATAATGAAACATTTGCTCAAGTTGAAAATGTTTTAACTTGAGTATTGAGAAATTTGTACGACGCATCCACAGAGCGTGGCAATAATCTTCAGTGCAACATTCTCTCATTAAAAAATGGTGATACATATAGATGATACATCCCAGCGCTAACGTGCTATATTTGTGTGTTTTATGCCAAATGTGCATTAGCCTTTTGTGCAAAACTAAACACAGACTGCAATAGTGCTACAGTCAAACTTGAGCAGACACAGAAACTCAAATTTCTCTTTTCGGTGCATCTGAACGCACCATTAGGATATTAGTTATGTAACTTATAGATTTATTAGAGTAAAATAGAATTGTATAGATGTAGAGCTTGCAGGGTGTCCATAGTCTATACAACTATCACTTTCTACCTTCTTCTGTAGCCTGCAATGTCAAGTGGTGCTTTTCTACCTTTAAAATAATGCATCAACTGTATGGCAAAGAGTGTCCTGAAGCTCATTTACTGTTGAGCAGGTTTATTTTCACACAAAGATGCTGCATGATTTAGTTGTGTCTTATTGGTGTTGGTTTAGTCTCCCTAAAGTAGCTTCTTACCATCTTCCTTTCCTGGCTTGCTACTCTTATTTTCTTTGTGTTTTTTCTCACCTTCTGTCCCTCACTCTCTCTCAAACTCTTCCTCCCCCCTTGTGGGACTTCTGTGATTCCATTTGAGTTGTTTAACATGCAGCTGCAGGCCGTACAAGCTCACCTGCCTCCCTTCACTTTGAACCCCGGCGCTGGTCGGCCGTCCAAATAATACAATCATCTTCTGCACTAATTACCTCACGCCCATGACAGGCTCTATATCGCAGCTGTTCTCGCCACACACACACACACTGGCACGCACACAAATACACACACAAACTGGCATTAGACAGACTGCTGATCTAAATGCAGTGCAAATCCACATGCGTACATACTTGTATATATTTACTGGGTTCACAATAAAAGTGTAAAAACTGACATGCATATATCCACACAACCACAAAAGCAAATCACACAGTGATGCTCTCATGTGCACACCTGTGGATAAAGGCTTACTCTTGTCTTCACACACACACATACACACAGAGAAACTAAAAACATCAGCAAATACACTAACACGTATAGGCACTTACTCATGGATGAATGCATGTGTCTTTTAGATGCCAGCACATGACGGGTGCTGATACATGTGGAAGGCTGCATAACATTCATCTTCTCATGCTATACCTTCACACTGTATTGCATGACAATTAACTTTAAAAAGGAAGTATTGCATGTTTGCAACGCCATGTGCATGCACAATTAAAAGAGCATCAAGGATAACACAAAAAAGTCACAGGACTAATTTCCATTGCAATCCTTGTTGTAGTTAGATGTCATGGAGGTGTGTGCATGTGCGTGCATGCGCGTAGAGATAGTGGAGTACGACATTAACGGCATATAAAAGCACAAAAAACATCATTATACAGAACATATTCACACTGGGCATTAACAGGCATTATGCTGACAACAGGCTAAAGTACACGCTTCTTATTATACTAAAATTGGTCCATTAAATGAGCTACATACGTACAACCCTGCCTACACAACTGTCTTTACAGGGGTATGTTATCTAAAAAAAGAGTGTTTCAGTTTTGCTTTCAACGTGACTGGGTTTGTAGTCTGTTGCTAGTCTAATGCTATTCCAATCCAGGGTACCCGAGTATCTATAGGAACTTTTACCCATCTGGCTACTGATCCTTACCAACATCGTATTTGCTACACTGGTGTTGTGCTTGTGAGCCTCTCTGACCTGCGGAAATAAGTTTAATAAAAAATAAAAAAGTAATTTGTGGCTACACCATTTACAATTTTGTGAGTTTTAACTGTGGACTCCACAGTTCCTCCCTATGTGCTCTCGTGGAGTGAGACCTAAAACCACTCTGCAAGACAAAACTTCAGGTCTCCCAAAATAAATGTGCTAGCATAATCAAAGTGGCATTGATATAAGCTGGATGCCACACATTTCTGACTTTCCCTGTCTAGAAAACACTGACTTTCTGGCCAAGAACTTAGTTCTGGCATTCACTTTTCCTACCACTTGCAGGGCCATACCTGCACCCCCCTACATTGCTGTCAAGTGTACAGCCAAGTAACTGACAGATGTTTTAAGGGAGACGTCATTCTCCTTAAAATGTATTTTAAAATCCTTAGCTTTGTTTAATCTGGGTTTAGAGCTGAACAGAATTGACTCTGTTTTCCCAAGGTGTAAAGAGAGTTTGTTATCAGAGAGCCATACACTGATGTTAGTCAGCTGTTCGCTAAGCCTTTCCTGGAGCTGAGCCAAGTTTTTATCAGCAACCACCAGAGCTGAGTTATCTGAGTATACAAACCAATTACATTTACATGCCTCTTTCATGTCATTTATATACACTAGACTATATAACAATGGGCCTAGCACACTCCCTTGGGGGACTCCGCAGCTTAGGGCTTCTGAGCGATGGCCATTTACTGTACTTCCACTATCTGGTCCCTGTGCCACAAGTAAGACCCAAGCGGGTAGCTCTGGGTCTGAAAAGCGAAGTCAATGCAGAAGTGCCTTAAACCTGCATTCTTTCTAATGGCCAGCAGCAATTTTGGGTCATCGTCATCATACAGTATATGATATAAACATAGTTAAGTCCATGTATACCTGCACAAGCATGCTGCACACACAAGGTTTTAAGTGTGCGTTATCACGAACAGTACATGGAAATTTACACACACACACATGCAATGACACACAAGAAGAAAAAGTGAGCTGGAGTTCTACCATCGGGCTCTGTGCATGAATTTGGTGAGCTGTCTTAAAAGTGAGCGATGAAATAAAGTGCTGCGTGGGGCGACAGTACAAGTACAAGGTCATTTTAGAGGAAGAGAATGTCATAAATCATTACAGTTGATGCTAAAAGCCATTAAGAATTACTGAACAGAACTCACCCACTCACACACCCTCACATCCTGCGTTAGCACTTTGCCGAGCGCACTTGGGCCACTCAGATCTCTCTCTTCTCAAATTTGAATACCGTGTTCCAATATAAAGAGACAATGCAATTTATTCAGAAAGGGCAACCGACATGCATGAGCTTCTCTGAAGTTGCAAACTTGGCTGATTGTTGTTGCCCAGATTCATCCTGTTGTGTTTATATTTCTTGATGCTTTGACTTGCCATGCTGTCCAAGACGTAACCCTGTGCTTTACAGCCTTAAGCCTACACGGTTGACTCCACATTTAAGGCTATATAACTTAATGAGTCAAGTATGAGCTTCATATATATTGTTTATGAATCAAGGAAGTGTACCAGCCTGGTGCATCTGGAGCCTGTTTAGATCTCTGAAGTAATTAATACAAAGGAAGGACGATAACACAAATTGTATTAAAAAAAAAAAAGAATACTGAAAAAATGATCTCATAGCATTATTTTTCACCAAAAGAAAAGTTCTAACCCCCCCCATTTCTGCCCAGCACCAAACAGCAGACAGACACAGTAGCGACTAGCTGGGGAATATAGTTGAGCATTTTGCAGTTTACGAGCCAGACATTTCTGTCAGGAGTGGAAGCATAAATAGAACTGAAAGAAGAGTGAATATTAGACTCAAAATAAATGCTAATGTTGCTCCGTATGTGCTGGATGTTTAAATAGTTTGACATGTCAACTTAAAAGGTGCTAATATGGAAATGTTGTTTTTAAACCTTGTTTCCAGCGCAGGTTTAATAAAGAATATAGTGTATAGTTTGACATTGGCCAACTCAAGAGGGATGTCTGATAACAGAGTTTGTCATGTGAGGATTAAACATACTGTGCATTAGCAATAAAACACTATATCCATGAATTTTGGGTTTAATTGCCTTGAGAGAGGCACTTTGGCTGATGTGATTCATCCATGTTTGTTTCTTTTTTGTTGGGAGCTGGATATATCGGAGCTTTCCCAGTTGTAATTACAAGTTGGATGTTGATGTGAATGGTATTTAAAAGTTGGAAACTGGTAATTAATCAATGTTACAGCTCCTTCTGCTGTAGTAAACCAATTGGGTAAAAAAAATAAGTAGCAAAGAAGTGACAGATTTTACATAACAGCTGTGTGTATATAATAAATTACACTCAATTTTTAATAAAGTTGCTGCCTTTGAAATTGTAATGAATGAGATTCATATAAAAATGTATTCACCGACTTTGTAATGATCAAATAACACTCAACCTCACGGTCTAAACTTAAGTGGTCGTGGTCCTGTTTGTTTACCCTAATTACCTGACACGCTGAGCTCATGATTACGACTTGTAGGCACGTAGCTCAGAGAGGTGTATATGTGTGTTTGGGTGTGTGTGTATGTTCATGTATTGTTTTCTGTGTATATAATCTGTCCGTCATGCTGTTGCTGTGATCAAATGTCCTGACCTCTTTCCTCTGGGCTGCTAGGTGTGACATAATCCAGATAAATACACGCAAACCACACACGCACACACACACACACACACACACATACACACATATACACACACAACTAGACAATGGTTTTATGTTTCTGAGCTGTTGTTTATCCTCTCTAAACTGTTTGCTGGATATCAGTGCTATTTATGCTCCAATTTCACTCTTCTCTCAGAACATCTGTGAAACTAATTTCTGAAACTGATTTTGTAGTTGCAATCAATAAAAGAGTTGATATATCAAAAGTTCATGTGCAGCACTTTGGAGACATTCCTTCACTGTGGTGAGCCAGGCAGTTTAATATTGTCACTGTTTTCTCCAATCCTTTCAAATCCAATTGCACTAGTCAATGAAAAAAAAGTTGCTGAGAAAGTTTCATCACTCCAGGTCTGATGAAAACTCTTTGCAATTTAATTGTATCTTTTCTAAATGATTTTCTGTCTGGAAAATAAGTTAGATATGTTTTCATCAGTTCCTGGATGGGGAGCTGTTTGTTGATTTTTTTATTTTTAAACTGAAATAGTAAAATTGTGCAGTTCAGTGAAATGAGGCTCTGGTGAAATTGAGGTCATAGAGAGTCTGTGGTGCAGAAATGATGTTAATCTGTAATTGAGAACATCTGTCATAGTATTTTAGATGATCAGATTCTGATCCTTATCTGAACCTAACAATCTGCCAGGGGATGGATCAGATAGATGCTACATTCACATTCTCTCCAAATGTGGCCCTTTTCTTGCCCTGCAACCCTCCCTCAGCCTTGACTGATCAATTTTTTGGCGGCAGAAAATGAACAAAGACCTGTTTCAGACAAACTCAAAAATAGTGTGTTGTTTGTCTGAGGCTGTAACTCCTCCCTGTGGAAAGGCTGAGAAGAGGTTACACTACAATTCACACGCTCAGCTTCACACTATCTCATATACAGTAATGTGATATGTTTTATTGATCAGTACAAAGGAATTCTTTTTTATTTGCTTGCCTTCACCCATGGGACATCAGTATGCAGAGTCAGTGACAGTATATTGTCATTTTTACCAGTAGGGTTTCATTGTCTTTCTTAGAATACTACAGCAGTGTCTTGATGATATGAGGACTTGAACCCAGAACCTGCAGTTGACCAGATCACCAACCCAACCCGATTCTTCCAGATCCAGATAACTCACACTCTTGGTAACATTGCACACTGTAAATGTAAGATCAAATTTGGATCAAAATGTACGTACTGTGAGCAAACAGTAAGTGAGTTGATCAGAGAGTGTATGAAGGCAGCTGTGCTTTGAAAGTGAACTTTCATGACCTTTGAGAAAGTTTATCAACTTCACAGTGATCAGTTTGTCATCTTTATTTTTAATACTGTAAATGTATTTTTTCCCACCTTTGGCTCCTGTTCCAGGATGATCAAGTCACTTGTTTCATTATGTATAAAACAAAAGGTATTCTGTTTTGTTATTGTCTCCTTGGAGATGTTTGGCTGGGCCGGAAACTGTTGCTGATGTAGGTCTACAAGGACAATTTGGACATAATACTGGGCTACACAAATAAACTTGACTTGACCTGACCAACAGTGAAAGCTTTTACATCACCACTCTCATGCAATGATAAGAAAAGACTAAGGTGACCATTGTTGCAGAAACACAAATGGCTGGTATAAAATCATCCTTAACACTCTCTGTATGCTGTGGAAAATGGAAAATGGTTGGCAACACCGTAAAGTATACACGCATTATGTAGCTCATGGGCTAAATCATGCAAAACCGGCGTAAAGTGAGTAAAATGGATCTGAGCATATATTGTTCAGAGCATGTCTCAGAGGATAGAAAGAGATAACAGTGGCGGCTTACAGTCAGTAAATTGAAGGGGGGCTGTATGGGTTTAGAGGTTTATTCAGGCTTTATTGAGGTGGTGGCAGTGTCCCTCGTGTCCAGGGCCAACAGGTCCTTAGGGTCGATCAGAAGTAGGCTATGGTCATGAGACTGGTGTGGGGACAGAGAATATCCAGAGGCTTTCTGTATGCAGGATATAGTATATATATAGTGCATGAGTGTGTGCATGTAGGAGTGCAGAGGATTTTAGAAGTGGAAAGGATGTAGCAGAGGTTTACCGCTGGGCCAGCGGTGGAGCGTCCTGCTAGTCGCTTGGGCCAGCAGAGTTCTTAGGGCCGTCCGCCATCTGAGTGCCAGCCATGACCTCTTTTCTCCCTGCGCACAGCGACAAAGCCAACCAGGTCACGCGAGAGGATGAGGTGGTACGCACACATAAATTTAGATCACACAGACGTGTGTGGACAATAGTTGGACTGCGGCACATTTCAAGCTAGAAAATCTAGCCATTAAATAGTTATTTGATTATTAGCCTTGATACATCCTCTTTTTAAAATTGTCAAATAAATAAAAACCAACAGGAGTGCAGAAAAAGCAAAAGCAAGCAGGTGAAAGATACAGCTCAGGTTAGGGCCTGCTTTAATCCTCTGCTCATTCATGCACAGACACAACCAGTGCAGGTGAGGCCGATTGATTGGATCACTTTCACCGAGCATGCAGATTATTTTGTTAGGTCATCAGGAGTGTAGAGTCAGGTCATACCGTTGCCGCCTGCTAGAGAGAGAAACAGGGAGGTAGGCTGAGACAGACAGACAATGAGAAAAAAGACATTACTGAAAAAGGAACGGACTGACAAAATCTAAGTGAGACCGCACAGTTATTAGCATCCTGCAGAGACTGAGACAGTTACTGTGACCGAACAATCACACACACTCGCACTCACAAGTCAAAACTGATACACTCCCTGTGAGTAAATGAATCTACACTGACACACAGACACACACACACACACACACACACACACACACACACACACAGAGGAGATGCAGTTGCAGGCTCTCATCACAGCTGAGGAGCTGCCTATTCATCTGCACATAAGAGGACAAAGCGAGCGTACTGCACTCAGGAAATTGCAGCCGCGCAATTTACAACCGTTAAGCAGCGGTGGAGGACACAGTCACGTACACACTCCTGCACTTTCATCAGAACTATCACTCTCATGCATACACACACACACACACACACACACACACACACACACACACATGCGCACACACACACACACTGAAGCTGGTTGTTTCCCTGCCTGGGTCTTTGAACAGTTCAATGAGGGCTCTTTTCACCAAAGTGAATAGCCCCTCTGATTCCCCTCCATGCTTTGTGTGCATGCGTGTGTGCGTGCCCGAGTGTGAGTTGCCGCGCGCGCGCGTGAGTGAGTGCCACACTTGTGTGCACATACCAAGCGTTTGTGTGTGTCCTCTTCATCTTTTGTGTGGGCCCAGCTGAGGGGTGAGAGCTGTTTTGCATGTGGCTCGGCCTCACAAATGAGCTGTTCAGCCCAAGTTTGAAGCCCGAGGGAAGCTTTTGAACAAATTGATCCTTCATTGCTCTTAAATTTGGACCTGAGACAACCTCACCTCAACCTGAAGGCGTAAATTCATCTGTACAAGAGTGTTCTCGCTTTGATTATTCTCAAAGGTCACAGATGTAATGATAAAAGGCAAGGTTTTGGTTTAATTTCTCACTGGATTCGGTTCCTTGTGCACAGGACTGCCTGTATTGCTACACTTGGATTCATCAGATTGCTGTTTATATGTTTCTAAGTCAAAAATGGTTTCAATTATGCATACCATTTAGTGGATGCTTTTATCCGAAGAGCCTTATAGTACCATTAAAGAAAACTTTCACTATGTACTCCTTACCCTGAACTCGTTCTCTACTCACTGAACTAGAAAGAACCACTTACAAATAAAAGGTTTTTTGGTTTTTCTGTCTGTTTGTTTGATGTGTCTTAAGACATAAAAGTTCTGTTTACTCTTACTTTGTCCACTGTCAAGCTATTTCTCAACCTCTTAATAGAACTAGGTCTCCCTCTAGTGAGGGACATTTGTAAAAGCCCACTAAAGAAAAATGTCCATGAATAACACTGATTTTTTAAATTCCTGATTCTCAATTTTCTATTTCTCCTTTCTTTTCCCCCACACTTTATCTGTCTCTCTCATCCTTTCCCCTGCACTTCCCTATTTTTCCAAACTTTTTCTTAAACTTAACGTCTTCCTCTACATCCCCTACCTTGTCTGTCTCTCTTCCTTACCTTTCCCTCCCTGTGACATCCCGATCCAGGTGATAATTTACCAGGGCGGCCAGGTGTTCAGCCTCGCCAACCACCTCAATGGTCGTGTGGGCTTTGTGGCCACCATGCCAAGTACAAGTGCCTCCATCTTCATCAACAACACCCAGCTGTCAGACACTGGGACCTACCAGTGCCTGGTCAACAACCTCCCAGACAGAGGGGGGCGCAACATTGGCGTCATTGGGCTCACCGTGCTGGGTAACTAAACGCAGCAGTGCTACACATTTATTATTTATTATTGTTAGAATGTTAAAAAAAGATAAGACAAGAGCAGTCAAAGAATAAGACAGGGTAAAAGCACTTTTGTCACATCTCCATTAACTTAGACCATGTAGATTTACCCTGTTTGCCCAAAATAAATCTTAGATGTCAGTTAAGGTCAATGGAAGAGAATAATATATCCTATCTTATGTCCAGATTGCCACGAAAATACAGGAGATTGAAGCTTTAATTTCAATTTTCTTTGTAAAGTGGTTAACATAACACCGCCCACTCTCTCCATCTGCCAGTACCCCCTTCGGTGCCGGCATGTCGAATCCAGGGCACGCTGGATGTAGGCAGTGACATCATGCTGATTTGCAGCTCAGAGGAAGGTATTCCCACGCCGTCCTACTCCTGGGAGAAGCTGGACGCACTGCCCAAGCTGCCGAACAACGCCATGCAAGGTATTAGAAACAAGCTGGCCGTCGGAGTTCCCTTTTGCCCCACTTTTGCTGGTAAATCTCACACGCATAGCGCAGCTCAGACTCAGCAACAATCCCACCATCATCGCCACCTGTCGTGTGCCAGGCCTGAACTACTGCCCGCCCTCTGATCCTGCTAAAGGGTTGATGATTGATGGAAGGATGGATGAAGTGATTCAGATGTGAATTTGTGAATGAGTGTGTGTTTGCTGTGTCAGCAAGGTGTTTGTGAAAGCGAATAAAGTGATCATGCTTTTGTGGTGTGGTTATGTTCTTCCTCCTTCTCTCATGCTGAATACCAACTCTGCAACAGTTTTCCCACTTAATCCAAACATTAGTTTGAACTGACCTGTTGCAATGACTTAAAACCTGTCCAGCTACTCTCAGATTTACCTGATCAGAGAGTTGCATTTGGTTTTCAGCATTAGAGAGCATCGGTGTAGTGGACTATCCTTTCTTTTCCAGCTTTGCCCATTGCAAAGTCAAATAACCTTAATCACTGATTACTTGTGTTGTGTGTACACTACTGGTCAGTAAAATGCTGCTATACAAAGAGGTAAAAATCAATTGCAGATTCCCACAAAAGTTTTTTTTTTTTTTTCCAGACAGCTATAGAGACAAATAATGTAGACACTTGCTGAGAGACGACTGTAAATCTGAAGAAACCGAATCATAATTGCAAATTCAGCTACACCAGTGGTTCATATTATGTTGAATACATGTCAGTTATCTGCATTTGTGAGCTGCTAATTGGCACATCAGGCATGTCAGCACTTTGATATGATAACCACTCAAAGCTTCAAAGAAGCCCAATCATGTCTCATCTAAATTGGAAATGCATTGGTCAAAAACTGTAATTAATATGAACATTATATAGAGGGTTAATAGACACTGATAATTGCATGTAAGATATGTAACATAGCATGAACCACCTTTATAGTTACTAACATTACAGTTATTGCACGTTGATTTCATTATTTTGTCTTACACCTGTAGATCCTACAATTGAAATATGTAAATCCAATTGTCTTTTGAGACATTTCAATTAAAGCTATTAAAGGGAATCACACCTCAAAATAGAAACACCATCTTACTAACTTCTCAGTTCTTCATGACTACTGTATTTGAGCCTAGTCTCACCTGGTTTGACATGTTTGATCTCATACACTTGAAAGAACAGGCTTTGTTCTTTTGTATGGTGTGTATGTTTTGTACATTTGAGTTTGTCTTCTGCTGTTTGCATCTGATTCAAACTGAAATGGGACCCTGAATTTGTCACTGTCACTCTTATCTCTCAGTGTGTTGTGTTCAGTTTGATACAGACAGCTGTGATATGTCATGTCACTGCGAAGAGAGCAGGTGGAAATCTGTCTCACTTCCTGTAACTCATGGTGAAGCCTTTTTAATGAAGCCAGTAGTCTATTAACCCTGTTAGTCTAACAACTCAACTCATTCATTATTTGTGGAAGAAAGGAATCTTTACTGTTTTACTGAGTAGTCTACTTCACTTGCACACCCTGTACTGAAGGTATACAGCACCCCCTATTGGTCAATGTTGGAAGTAGTTCAGTTGAATATATTGTCATATATTGTTAAATATTGAATGACTTATTTGGTTTAACTGAATTTAAAGTCATTCAGATTTGACATATAGACACTCTTCATGTAAATGTTTCTTTCTTTGGTTCATATGTGTGTGTGCTTGGACAATGTGCCGTGTGTGTCCATGTATTTGTGTTTTTTAATACCTTTAGTTACTTTGTGGCTCTGTGTGTGTCCTCCAGACCAGATGCAAGGCACTGTAACACTGAGAAACATCAGCACCAGCACCTCAGGACTCTACCAGTGTACCTCCAGCAACGCTATTGGCAAGAGCACCTGCCTACTCAACCTTCAGGTTGTAGCACGTAAGTACACATAGACACACTGCTACTTTTCTGCTGGATTGAATGTGGCACTGTTATTGCCATATGGTCCAGATGTAATATACAATTATAGATGGAAAAGCTACCTACTCATTTCACTCATGGACTGACAGATGGGAGTAAAGTTAGAAGCCTTCTCCTTGAGTGACACTTGTCAAAGGGTGAGATAAAAAGAAGAAACAAGGAAATAAAACAATGCAACGAAACACAGGAGAAGACCAGAATCTTGTAGATAGCAGAACCCCCCACATCTGACAACAATCACACAAAAAGACAAGTTGAAAGAGAGTTGGTTTGGGTCATGCAGGGTCAGACAGTTTAAAAAAAAACAATCTGACAATGTATGACAGGCTGACACCCAGTGTGTGTCAGAAATGCAGGCAAATGGACAGCTGAGTGCTGAGTCTGTCAGAGCCAGCAGTGGATCTCATTATTTAACTACAGGCGATGCCAACTTGATGCAGATGTTAATACTTAGAAAGGTGACGTTTTACACCAAATTATTCTATTCCAGCCCTGTTTCTATTTTCTTTCAGTATTGTTGAAATAAATCAGATTGAATATTCACTGTTCGTATAGTCCTCTAAACTTTGTGAGTTAGGAATACAGGTTTCATAGCTGTGTCACAATCCTGGTTTAGAAACAAAACATGTTTTATAATGTACACAATTGTACTTTTTAGACAGCAGCTGATATTCAGGGAACACTTGAGTCATATTACCTAAAACTTATAACCTGAACTTGCTACTTTATGCCAAAATTAAAATTGCTTGAAAGTGCACAAATAATCTTGTACACAAGCTAATCAACTTTATATTACTTTTTCATGTTATTTAGTTTTCTGCAACCCATCCAGCTCTCTCTTCAGCTGAAGGCCATTCTGGATGACTTCGACTGAATTTTATGTAAATTATTTGGCAAACATTTGTGAATCCATCCCCTCCTTTCTCTGTCCTGCAGCCCAGCCTCAGAGTGTGGGTCTGATAGCAGGGACCATCGCTACTGGAGTCCTGGCTCTCATCATATGCTCCCTGTTAGTGGTGGTCACACTCTTCTACTGGAAGAATAAGAACAAATATGACGAGGAGGAGATCCCCAATGAGATCAGGTTGGCCTTTGATTGCTGATTTTCTTTCTTTCTTTCTTGATTTGCTGATTTCTTTGCAGAATGGTGCTTTGGTTAGTTGCAATCAAAAGCTGCTGTAGTCTCCTGCTGTATATTTAAAGGTGATCTTTTTTCCCTTGACAAAGGAAACATTGTAACTAGACCAGTGGATTGTGGATCAAAGAAAATACATCACACGTCTGACTGACACATATTTTACAACTTGTGTCTTAATTTTTTTGTTACGTTAGACAACAAGCTCAGTTTGATAGACAGCGTGATTGGTTTCAAAGAAGGGATGATAAATACAATATACAGTAGTTTAACACTGCTGTCGATATGTTTTATAGTACACACCTATGCTGTATCACTGTGTTTCTGACCTACTGTTATTTGTATTTTAACCAAATTTCAGCAGTGAAGAAACAAACTGTTAAAGCTGCTGTAGTCTCCAGTGCATAAAGAGCAGATAACACAATACATGTGGATGTATTGGCGTACGTGGGGAAGTCAAGCAGTTTACTTGAGTATGTATTTCATTACAGTGGCAGAGAGGAGACTACATTTGTGGCCAATCTACTGGATTTTAAATGGCTATAAAATGCAGCAGCAGCTTTGCCTTTCTCATTGTAGAATAGTAACAAAGATTCAGCTCAGAATACCCAGGCAGTGAATTGGATTTCAAGTTTAGAACATTCAGCTTAATTTTATCTCATGGAAGCATTTTTTTTTTCCATCATCGCAGCCTAATTTGTCTTTTCAAACTGTCTGTGAAGCTCTGTCAGTTGTTTAAATTGGCTGCAATTTCAGCTCTCAATCACTCCATGAATCATTTAGAAGATAAATCATTGTTCAGATATCTGAGGCTTTGGCTGATTGGGATAACATCTGCCTCATTTTGGGCTGAATTCCCTCATTTACAATTCCCACCCCTACGGCTCTGCTTTTCCTGCAAATCACAAGAGAGATATTTTCTCAGAGACAAATGTATTAGGAGCCGGCTCATTTACCAAAAATCACTCAAAAAACATCATTTATATGAGTGATGTTTGAATAAACTATAAATCAAACGTGTGTTATAATTTATTAATGACACGTCTAATTGTAGTGGTTGTTGACTACAGGTGGTGGACACAATATTATAAACACTTTTCATAATGTAATCCACTATAAAAGCCCTGTAGTTTGTTTTGTATCCAGATATTGTGACTCCCACTGTGTATCTAACAGGCGCTGATGATCTGACAGTAGAAATGAACAAATAACTATTTAGATTATCAGTGTGCGCTGCAACTTGACTGCATAGTAAATCTCTCTAAATTTTTAATGCGTCATAGAGGATTTGTGCTAAATATTTGAAGATGAATTAACTGGCTACCTTGCTGATATCATTTCTCATATTACTGATGTCTTCACAAAATCAGCTCCAGCCAGTGAATGAACATCAAGGACTCACAAGGACAGGCCTTTTTCACAGCAGACATTTTGATTTGACAGAGTAGAAAAAGCACATGTGTTACTAATAACACTAACAATGTCCCACTTAGTCATGACAGTGTAACAAGTGGAATTCAGCCATCAGTCATTTTCATCATTCATTTTATTTACACCTGTGCTTTTCCTACTGTGACTTGTCAAAAGGTATTTTGTGAAAAAAGTCTACTTGCTTTGTTTGAACGCTACAATTTACACTAATGTTTATAACTATTAATGTAAGTATGGAGACCTTTGATGCCCATAACTTAAAGGTCATTGTTTATGATTCTTCTTATGATTTTTTAAATATCTTTCATGTTTATAGTCAGTCAGATGTTACATTTCAAACAGACAATTCAGTTTCTATTGGCAGCTCACCCTCCACACCTGCAAATATTTCATGTGGGGTTCCACAGGGTTCAGTTTTAGGTCCACTTCTATTCTGTCTTTACATGCTCCCACAGAGAAGAATCATCCAAACTCATAACATCTCTTTTCACTGCTACGCAGACGATACTCAGATCTACCTCCCCCTCTATACCCAAAATCAGGCCAATGTATCCCAAATATAAAACTGTCTCCAAGACATCAAAGACTGGTTAGCTCATAACTTTCTTCAGTTAAATGAGGACAAGACAGAGATCATTCACTTTGCCCCCCTACATCATACCACTGTTACTGCCCAGAACCTCAATCACCTTTCCACCTACATCAGACCACATGTTAAGAACCTGGGTGTTATATTTGATATAACTTTGATCTAACTAATGATCTAAATTTCAGCAGGCAGGTAAGTTCTGTTGTCAGGTCCAGCTTCTTCCAACTCAGAACCATCTCCAAAATTAGGCATTTCCTCTCACCCTCTGACCTAGAAAGAGTCATTCATGCACTAATATCATCTAGGCTGCACTACTGTAACTCCCTCTACCTAGGCATCTCTCAGGCTACCATTTCCTGTTTACAACTAATCCAAAACACTGCTGCCCAGTTATTAACAAGATCCAAGAAACGAGACCACATCACCCCGATCCTTGCATCCGTACACTGGCTCCCCGTTCATTTCGGGATAAACTTCAAAATTCAGAAATATGCATTTTGATGTTTCATGTTTATCTAACCAAACTGTCTCTTTTTAAAATATCTCCTCAACAGAGAAGATGACCTTCCTCCTAAGAGGTCATCATCAGTGAAGGCTTTCCACGCAGACGCCTCATCCTCAGAGAACGACACGCTGACGTCTACCAACACCTACAACAGTCGCTACTGGCACAACCCAAAACCCAACTATGACACCAACTCCTACACACGCTACAACGGAGACACACGCCAGACCTTCTCTGCTGCTGCCCATGGCACACATGGACACGGACAGGCCCAGAACGCAGGACACGGCCACAGTTCTGTGGTCACAGCACCAGGCTCAGCCCCGCTGTCCCGTCACGCGCAGCCCACAACGGCAACAACAACAACAACATCGTTTGCCAATGGCAGCCACACACTCCCACCACCCAAGACTCTGGTGGTCACCACAAACTCTGCTCCGTCTCCCCCCACCATGGTGCGCAGCAACGGCTCTGTGAGCCTAAAGCCGGTGGTGACGTCCACACATGGGCAGCACACGCACTCCTACGCGGTGAGCCAGGCCACGCTGGAGCGGATGGGGGCGGTGCCTGTCATGGTGCCCGCCCAGAGTAGAGCGGGCTCGCTGGTCTGAAATCTAATTTGGTGAACTGTTAGCTTTGAAAACAAGACTACATTAGTTTTTGGTTGTGATGTTTGAAATCTACTGATGAAAAACAAACCGAATATGGGCTGAAGCAGCCCGCTGCCCTTTACAACTGTGTCTTTCTGTATGTCTCGACCTTTTTATCTCAAAACAAACTGATTTTACAGTGCAGAGTTCATTTAATGCCAATTCCTTGATGGAAAGGACCCTCCATTTTGTAGACGAGTACTACATGGAATCAGGTCATCCCCTTATTGGATGGACTTTGCTGGTGGCTGCGGTGAGAACTATTTCTCACCCACTTCTGGACGATTTCACAAAGCTGGAGTGAAATTTCCTGCAGAACCTCGATTCCCAGATCTTTTTCAGGGCTGGATCATTGTGATGATTGTGTTTTTTGGAACTGAAAGCAAAGCGAGGCATTTTCATCTCAGTGTGTCCATACTGCATGGTCAGAGAGAAGTGAGCTTGGATTCCTACATAAATGCATGTGTCCCTTGTTTTAGGATAACAAATGAAGTCCATATACTTTGTAATAATTTCTTCACACAGTTGTTATTTTGACTGACAGTAATGATAGTGATGATGAGGATTATTATGCACTGAAGAAGTGAATGTTTAATGTCTGTTAGGGGTGACCTAAAGGATGAAAGTATAAGAATAAAATGATGTTGGTTGAAATTGCCTTAGAAGTGTAGAGAGCGAGGGGCTTTGTCGGGTGCAATACATCACATAATAATCTTCACTGAATGCAAACATTTTCATTATGTTTTTGCACTTTTCTATCAAAACTGCTGTCTTATAGAGAATAACTCAGTCTTACTAATGAAATGCTTTACCCCATACAACATAAATCGTAATATTTCTGCACACATACAGTAGGGGAATATGACACAATACTGGTGATACTGTATTTGAAGACAGTTTATAAAATAATACAAGTGCTGGATTCTCATTTTTAAACTTTAACCTGCAGATGGATCTCGTTATAGTCTTTGCTGTGTTCATCCTTGCTGTTGTCCTAATCTGGTTCATGTCACATCAGTGCTGCTTTAAGAAGATGTGGATAAGAGGATGTCTTATTTCATAAATGCTTTATAAAGAGACAAATATATATTTAAAGGTGATTTTTTTTTCCCTTGACAAAGGCAAACACCTACTGTTTTCTACGTTACGTATTGTAGCTACAACAGTAGGCTAGATTATGGATAAAAATAATACATTACATGTCTGACTGATACATATTTTACAACTCATGTGTCTTAATTTTTTTGTTACGTTAGACAACAAGCTCGGTTTGATATACAGTGTGATTGGTTTCAATGAAGGGATGTTTTTTTTTAACATTTTTATTTTCTAATGAGTATTGCCATTTCATTAAAAGGTCTGAGGTAAATACAGTATGGTTTAACACTAATGGCCATATGTTTTACTATAAATAGTACACATCTATGCTGTATATGGTACAAAGTATCACTGTGTTTCTGACCAACTGTATCTATATTTTAACCAAATTTCACCAGTGGAGAAACACGTGTTACGGTGTTCCCAAATTTAGCAATCCTCATTTCTTTCTGTGCATGAACTGAATGCACAAAACTAATAATTTCCTGTAGCTATGATACAATATTTGATACAGCAATTATTTGTGTGTTACATGCAGTATTGGAACATGTATTATTTTTTTTTTCTTTAAAGCAATTTTTTCTATACATCTAACTTACAGGTTTTAATTAAATGTGTTGTTTTGGCATTTAAAGTCTGACGGAGACATATTTGTGTGCTAACAATACAAAAAAAAAAAAAAAGAATAACATACAATTTCATGACTTGTGTTATTATCTCGCCACATCACTGACTTTAGCAACACTTCTTTATGTGAAGATTATTACATTTATGCCTCTCATGCCATGTCCAAGTAAGTGTTAGATGCATTCGATAAAGAGTGTTAATAAAGTTAATTGGATTAGAAAATTAAAAAAAACAAAAAAACTGGAAGGTTAGACAGTGAATTTAGAGTGGTATTAACTTACAGTATTAAGCATATAAGCAATAAATACTAGCCATGGTGATGTACTTTTGTATTATTGATGTTGACCCTTACTTCACACATTTATGGAGTCTCAAAAATAGACTTGATGAGTACTGGTTTTCCATCAGTTTGTTATCAGTAATGTACCCCTGTTTTTTTTCTGATTTTGCGTAAAAGTCATGATGAAAATGGCTTGTAGTTTATCTGTTTTAATTTATTCTCTGTTCTATCAGTCACTACAGCATATACTGGTTCAGATCAATCACAAACATCATGTCCATCTACACTGACCCAGGCCCAAGTCTGACCACAGCTACACATCCACTGTGTAGCTGTGCTGTTGCAGGATAGTTTATCTTTTTTTTTTTAATCTCAAGGCTGCTCTCTTGCCTGCAACACACACACAAACACTGAGGTCAAATGATCAGTTCATCATAAACGTCCAAGCTTCCGATTACCTCCCCTCCTTATTCGTCTGTCAAGTGTTTTCAACATGAAGTCTTCTGTCTACGTAGATTCCGATCACCATCTCTCCCAGCGTCTCTGCCCTGAACACTGGCTGACAACGTTAGAGAAGAACTTTTCTTCTAAGATCCCTGGCGATATTCTTCCCAGAGAGAATGACAAGCTGGAAAAGGCTAAACTGAGATTATTTAACAGTTAACTCTGCCCTCCATTTGCAGGAGCAATAGGGGAAAGTGAGCACAATCAGTAGAGAACTACTGAGGTTTTAACCCATATTAAATAAAGATTTCATCTTCTACCCTGGCCATTAGGTTGGCGTATGGTGCACAAGGTGGTATATGGGTTGTGTATATAGATAAATAATGACATGTGATATATTGCCAATAGTAAAAAACAATCTGTAAATATGTAAAGAAATACATATTGTTCTTACTGTTGGATTGAGATGAAATAGGAAAAATAACACTGGAACTTGTAGTGAATAAATATTGTTAATACATTCTAGCTGGCATCCTGCTCATTTGTGTTTGTGTGTGTGTGTGTGTGTGTGTGTGTGTGTGTCTGTGCACAGTATGTTTATGACTAACTGCTTCATGTATTTAAGGTGAATCTATGAACATCACTTTTAAAGAAGAAATAAATATAGGAGGTAGAGAAATACACCCTCGAGTGAAACACCATCAATAAGAAATAAAGATATTTTACTGCATTTTAACTATGTTTAATATATTCAGATTCTGCATAAAATATCTCATGTAGATATTGTGTTGAGGAGGAGCTGCTGGGTCCCACTGTGGCAGAATACTGTATAATATGAATACCACATTTCAGGCTTTGCTCGGCAAGCTTTCTATGAAACTCATTTATCGAGCCTTTGGTGTTGCTGCAGGCTGTTAAGACAACCATAAAGAAAAGGGATCTGTACAGAATAACAATATGAAAAATATGCAAGTGTGCTAGTTTTCTTTGTGCCCTTGTGGTTTCTATTCCCAAGACAAATTGTGTAATACTGCAAAAAAATGAAACGTCGTCCAAGTAAAGCTGCGGATTCCAGCCCAGACCGGATACATGAACACATCCACATTAAGATATACAATTATTTTCTGTTTGATGATTATTCTTTACACACTTTCTCCTGTGTGGTGCTGCTGACCCTCACAGTGTAGCTGATCGCAGTTTTTCTCAATTGCTTTGGCACATTTCCTGAAACATTCTCAGCACTGAAGATGCATTTCCCAAAACAGCTCATACGTGCAGCGAAACACTATCATACAAGGTATAGAATTCCACTTTGTAAAGCAAAAGAGCACTTAGATTTGCATGTAATGAGAGGAAAAAGCATTTTATTTTCCTTCAATTTTCACACAACACAGTACAATACAGTAAACAGAAAAAAAAAAAAAATTTAAACAAAACATAGGCCTGCTATATGCAGTAGTATAGTAAGAAAATAAAGTTCCAGTCCTGGGAATCACTGGACGTCCTGTCGCTCCTGTCTGTTTGGTCACAGATTCTCATCAAACCTAATGCTCTCCCTTGCAATGCAACAGTGGAAGAATCATCTTGTATACCGCAACCATCTTCCGCACGCTTCTGCTGTTATGTCATCACAGGCAGCATCCATTACAGCAAGCAAAGACATTTGATTTTGTGGTTGATGATTGTAAACTTTACACCTCTGTTGCTCCAGTCCAATTTTGATCTGAGCAGGCTCCTCCATGTTCACAAATTGTAGTAACTCTGTTGCCCTCAAACTCTATAAATGTGTTTTACAATACCCATACTCCTCACACCTGTAAGCTAACTGGACAGCATGTGCCATTGGTTGATCTAAATGTGAAAAACTCACCATCCGTAAGTGACTTTACAACCACTATATATCATTGAAATTCATGAAACATGAGCTTGGCAGATTTTGCCAATTAGATGGACTATTCTGCACATGATGACTTACACAATGAAAGAATTATTACATATTTTTGAGAATAATACTGTTCAACTGAGAAGAAACAATCTATTTTGATTACAGACATATACAATTTGTCATTTGCCTAAATGTGCAAAAACATTTGCAAATGGTAACAAAGAATGAGCAATGTTTTTTTTTTACTGTTGTGCACAAGTAACAAAATGTTGTGAAGAATTTCACATTGTTTTGATGACTTCATCGAAGAATTGAGCCAAAGCAAAAAGAGAAAAAGTTCAGAACAAACAACTGAGTGCATGTTTGTGTGTATAAATGTGAATTATTTCTGCTCATTACTGCCTATACTGTGCTATACTACCCTGATGCTTACATAAATATCAAGCTGGGGGTATCAAGAGTGTTACTATTGCCCTGAGTTACAGCTCCTAATTATTTGGTTGTTTCTAGGTTGTAATTAGAGGAATTGCAGTGTGTGTGTGTGTGTCTGTGTGTGTGTGTGGTCTTGCTCTGCTTGTGGGTCCATGGTGTATTTAGCTGATTTATACACGGCCATGGTTATTTCAACAAGCTCAGCACTTCCTGTAATGTGTAGAAGTAAGAAATGAACCACTAGGGGACAGTGTTTATACACTTGTGCAGCTCAGAGTTGCAGAAAATTCATCCTCACATCCTGCCGTAAGAGTTCAGAACAGTAGATTCTTAGACATTCATTATAACATGGCAAAGTATCCATTGGTGATGGATTGAGTGTTAATGGACTTATTTAAATTCAGTTGAATAGAGGGGAAATAACTTGCAGCTGACAGAACACTTGTCTTAATGTAGTTTTAATCGGTGCATTTTAATTACATTAATCTCCACGGCCTCAACTCTAATCTGAATCCTTTATTCTTTTTCTAGCCCATTTCAGCTTTAAGGATCAACAGGAGTGACCTTTGAAAAGGCAGAGGCAGAAAGAGCAATGGAGCACTGCTCCGGAGGATTGAGCTCATTATTTGCACATGAGACCACCACCTCGGTGTGTGTGTGTGTGTGTGTGTGTGTGTGTTAAATCCAGCGTGCTATGTGTGTATGTGCAGAACATTGTGGTTAATTATCTGCTTTCTGAGATCCGAATGATCATGAATCTAAAGAATATTCTCACTCTTCCTTCCAATCCTCAGTTTTTTCTTCTTCTTACTAACAAATCAGCTCTGTTTTATTCATTATTTAACATTATCACCACTTCACTCCTGAGCACTCATCACATGTATGTGGCTACTTGGTTGCTGCCCAAAGTGAAACACATTGTTGAAAAGTCCTGTTAACGTTGCTCCAATGTCTTCCCCCTTACTGAAGGCACTGGTTTTGTTGTATGTTAAAGCTGAAGTAAACAGTTCAGCATTTGCAGTCAGAGCCCCAACACAATGTGACAATCTCCTGCTTTATAGATGTACTGTACAACACACTTTTATAACCTTGCAAATTACTAATTACTCCAGTTTTCTCTAAAGTTTTTCTTTTCTTGTTTTTTTTTTTATACAATCTATGTGAAGGCCATATTTGTTTTGAAAAGTGCAACATAAATATGTTTTATTACTACTATCATTTGGTCTTCTATTGCTCTGATAGATGTTTCTACAGATGACCATAGTAGTCTAGACAATGTATTTTAACCTCCTGCCCTGGTGGGCCGCAGCAGAAAGCTTTTAACATTATTAAACTGTCAAAAATGCTACCATACTTAATTGTGGCCACAGAACATCCGTGAACCAGAAGCTAATATCTTTTACACTATAGAAAGCTTGAGATGGTGTGAGACTAAACTCTTTTTCAAGTTCAACTCCCTCTCTTTGTCTCTGTCTTTTGCTCATTAATTTAGATACATTAATTTGTAAATTGCACCCATCATATGTTAAGCAGCCAAAGACAAAGCTGCACACATGTGGAGAATGCAATGGGAAATATTACAAAAAACGCTGAGCACACAAACAAAAGGGTATATATAATAAGGAAGGTCCAGATTTTGGCCAAATATGAACCCCATCTTTATGTCTAATACAGGACGCTAACTATGATACTGAATCACAATCCCCAAGAAACTGGATACAATTACAACAATCTTCATTAATCAAACCCTAAACCACTATGCTTATGTTTATCCATGTTGGATGCTCTGAAATGGAAACAACGGTTTCATATAAAATAAAGGTTTATGGCTTTCAAAATCAGTGCAATTTATCCAGTATTGTAAACTATGCCAACAAGGTCTCAAACACAGCCTAAAAAAAGTAGCAATGGACTCGTGATAGGATCCTATGTGCCTATCTATATGAGTGTCCACTTGTTCATTAATGTGTGATTCACTAACTGAAGGTAAAGTGAACACACTGACTAATGAAACAGAGAACAAATGAAAAAAGACAGTGGGGGAAAAAAAGGGAAAAAAAAGACAGAAACCCATTTCCCAGCAGGGTAGACATGTGGCCAACTATGGAGCTGAATACAGCCAATCAAGCCTCTCTGGTTTCCAGGCTGAATGCACAATGCTGTTTCTGAGAAATCGCTTTGGACATCCATTACATGGCCCTATCCAAAATGTTCTCTGCTTTCCAGTGTCGTCTATAGAGCAGCCATCCCATAATAGCCCTGAACCGTGGAACTGGCTGACTGCCTCTGTCTTTCTCTTTATATTCATGTCTGCAAGATGTGAAATATGAATCTATGTCTGTCTATCTATCTATCTATCTATCTATCTATCTATCTATTTAATGTTTCGCATCCTCTCCACAACCCACTGGTCAAACATCGCAGCACCTTCAGCAAGACACTTATTCAACTTATTCAAAGATCGCTACAGGAAGTCTTGCCAGCTACCATCACTTTTTTTTTTTAAACAAAAGAAAGGTAGATTTTCAGTAATTAAATGAGAGAGACACTTATTGAAAACTGTTTACAAAGGTTTACATACTATTGTACACATACCACATTAATAATAATCAACCAACCAGCATGTGTTTATATTCAGAAAACGTGTTCACGTACATATTAAGTCTGGATTTATACTGTGATGACCACTTGGCCAAAGATTAGGGGAATGCTGAGCAGCCAGGGCTAACTGCCAACAACATCTAATTATCACAACTAGAGCCTAACCAACACTAGAGGTAGACATAACATACTCAAACATTGTTAATGAGGTTTACTCAAACTCATTCTCCAAAGAACTCTGGATCAAAAATACAAATTCAATTAAATAATTAATAAAACTCTCTGTTGGACAAACTATGTAATGGCAACACTGCCACCAAATGTCCTCAAAACCATCTTTGGCGTTTCTGCACTGGTATTTCTTGTCATTTAAATTTCATACAGTATATCTGCAACAGGCCCAATCTGGCCAAAATATTGGCCGGTCGGTCTGATTCTAATCATAACTGTCATTTCAGATGTTTCTAGCCAATGACTTACCATGCTGACGGAGTAATTACTGACTGCACCTGTTGCCTATATGGTTAAAGAACCATACTGCCATCTTAGCATTTTAGGCCATTACTTTTCCAATATTCCTCATGGTTTTCAGATGTTTGAATGCATTTCCTGTTTTCCACACAGCTGTTGAGCTTCCATACACTTGGGAAAAATGCTTGTAATAAATCCATCACTGTAAACATTATATTAATTTTCTTTTGGTCAAAGATATGTATAAAAGCCATGCTATTTTTGATTTCTTTTAAAATTTTAATTTAATACAATCCATCAAAGCAAATTTAGTTTTTCATGCTGACTACAAAAGCACTCAATAAAGCACTAAAGCAGATGATGACTGAAAGGAACAAAGGAGGGGAGAAAAAAACAACGGCAGTGTTTTTCTCTGGTCTGATAGAGTTGCAGAAGTTCTATAGATGTTGTTAACCCGGTGAGTCAGAGGTCAAAGCAGTCCATCTGGCAGCAAATACATGGGGAATGTGAAAGAGAAAGAAGAGAGAAAATGAGGTGATGAAAATAGATTCAGCACAGCGATGGACAGGTTCAGAGTTTAAAGGAGGAGAATGACTCAGAAAAACAATTTAAACTTTGAGCAACAGTAATATGAAGTTAGTAGTTGGTTTAATGAGGCTGGATAAAAAAAGTAACTATACAGTCAAATATCCAACTGCTGTGTTACTTTTCAAGTAAAACTTACTTAATTGGATTTCCTCAGTGGTAAATGACATTAAAATATACTGCACAGTCACTGCAAAGCAAGGTTAACACTTTCATCCAAACTGTGGGTCAAGAGCAGAAAGGAGAGGAGTACCATGAGTACTACTTTTACTTTTACTACTTTTTTGTACTTGAAATCCTCATTTTTGATGATGAGACTTACCAAGGTGGTCATCTTAAACCTTGAGGCACGTGAGGTATGATATTGACATAGAAAAAGATGCATCTCGTTACATTTATGTAGATGCCGTTAATGCATTTTAACCACCTTAGAATAAATGTCCTTTATTCCTCAGCCGGTTTCCACGTGTTTATTATTGTAACTCTGTGTGGGTGCAGGAATTTATTCTCTCTCGCATCCACTGAATGCCGTTTGCCCAATTGTGTATGAAGTGACTACACTTGCATATTACACTTAAACCTTTGCTTTTGTATTCCAGAATAGTTATTATATATAATTATATATATATTATATATATTATATATTAGCTATATTTTTGCTCTGCTTTGCTACTTGTTTTGTGTGAAAGTGTGCAATGGATTATATTGCCTTGTCTTGCTTTGGAAGTAGAGAAGAAAATATGAGGATGAGGAGAGAAACTTTCCTCAAACCTGATCTGCAAGGTCTCTGATGTTTGTCTGGAGACCAACAGTGGAAAACAGCCTGTATGGTCGAATGGAACAGAGAGACTCGCAATTCACCCTGCCATCACTCTGAAACAAGAGAATGTATTGTATATGGTAAAAAAAAAAAAAAAAGGAGGCAAGGGTGCATGCTGTGAGTGGAATGTGACAGACACAAGTGAGTGAGCTCTGTAGGCGCATGCACACACACACACACACACACACACACACACAGAAATTTAAACACACTAATTCTCAAGATGTGCTGCGCCTTGCTTCTACCTCATTTAGCTTCGGGCAACATATCAAAAATGCACAGCAGGTAAGCAGGAAGGCATTTTGTGCGTGTGTGTGTGTGTGTGTGTGTGTGTGTGTGTGATCGCCGTACAAGATTGTCAGGAGTGGAGGAAAGTGAAAGCTGATGTCTCACTGGAAACAAAATACCGGCTCCACTCTGGTAGAGAGAGAAGCTGGTATTTATTTATAAATCTGTATCTATACATTCATGAATGTAGAGATGGAGAATATACAGTATATATAACTTCCAGTTTAGGAAACAAACTTTTCATGAGTTTCTGGAGCTGAAAAGGATTAGATGGACTGAGACGGACATGAAATGGTATAACAGCAGATAGTTCTTTTGGAAGAAAAGAAATGTGGGATCAGATCTCACTGATGAGATGTAAGATGCAGGTTTGTGGGACGGAGTGAAACTGCAGAGCTTTCACAATAATCGGGCAGTGTGACATAAAAGCAATTGAATTATATGTATAGAGTCAAACACTAAGAAATGATTGCCTTATACTGTGCCAAAAGGCTGATTTCTCAAAGCCTTGATGCAACTTTTCTGTTTTGTAGTCAATGGAAAAGCAGCCAAGAAGATCAGATATGAGCTTCTTTTAATATAATGCACCAAGATTACATACAGAAATAAGGTAGAGTAGTAGTAGTTCACATTTCCAATTAATATAAGCTTTTAACTGAACATATACTCTGCACCTCAGCATTTCTTAAAGGAATATTCATAGAAGTGAAAAGAAAGAGGAATGTTAAACCTGCATTATGTGATATTTTTGGCCACTTGCAATGGAGCTTTGGTTTTTAGTCTTTTTAGTCTGAGGAGAATATCTAGCTCTTTAGTTAAGATCTCAGCATTAAAATGAATTAGTGACAGAGAATATCTCTATGACCACCTGCCAGTAGTGTTTTGGAAGCAAAGAAAAAATACTGGATACCTTCTCCATCTCTGTGAAGTAAATCCCCTGACAGGACAGCAACACCCTTTTAATGAAATGCCTTTTGGGAGACCGTTTAAGTGAAATGGTGGATCATTACCGGCTCCATCTTGTCCCCTTTATCTATAAGTGTTGAAGTGGTGGAGCCTCAATCTTCTCTCTCGATGCATGTTACCTCTGTTGAAAAGCCTTCAGTTAGAAGAAAGAGAAAAGTATGATTGCATTGCAGGGAGGAGAGGATATTGCAATGGCACGATGGAATCAAATTTGGTCTGGTATCAAGGCCTTGCCACCTGTCACATAATCAGTTTCCTAGCTGCTGGCAAGGATTGTTCCTCCTATGTGCCCATTCTCAATGTTTCTTCTGGCTATTTCTATCTTTTTCTATCTGTGTTTGTCGCTTCTTTCTCCTCCCTTTGTCACCTTATCAATTTACTGGCAGCCGTATTTTATTTGTCCAGAGGAATAGGCAAAGAAAGAGATGTGGTGGATATCAAACAATATGTCAGTTTGCACAAGTGTCAGTGTCAAGGATGTGCGAGACAGCTGTTCGCTGTTGGATGTATTTTTTGTCAGTCTGGTACAGAGGATAATGGGTGACGTGGATGAAGACTATCAGAATGAGTGACAGGCTATGAAAGTTTTGAGAAAATCTGTAGCAACATTCATATTCATGATTTATATTTCCATTTTAGATTTTTCAAGCAATTTGCCTTTATTTGATTGTTGACAAGAGAGTGACAGGAACAAGATGTTGCATCCAATGAGCGTTTATTCCAAAGCAAAATGATCAGCAGAGGCGGCTGCCTATTTTGAACCATTAAGAGGCTCATGTTGCCGCCTCCTTTCTCCTCCTTCTCAGTATGCAGCTCCTTCTTGAGGCAAAAATCTTTCAGATTTGTGCTGTTTTGCATTCTTCACATGTTCCACTCTCTCTCTCTCTCGCCCTGGTTTCATTCATTGCAATTGTCTTGCATTGTCTTGGAAAAACAGTCTGCAAATGCACGTTTGTGAGAGCTTTGGGGCTTTTGGGATTGGTTCATATTTAAAGATATAGATCAGCTTTTCCTTGTTTTTTCCTGATCGGCACATTCAGCTACCTCACTTGCTCCTGACACTTTTCTTGCATCTCTTTTTACAGAGTAGCTATTCTGTCTTCTCTAAAGCTCCACAGGCTATTTGCCTTGATTTCCTTCCAGCTGTTCTGGGAGGCAGATTTCATTCTTACATGCACCTCCATCCAGACAGCTCCAATCATGTCCCTTTCTACTTCCAAACCATGAAACCATGACCATGGACAAAATTCCTAATTCATTTAATGTTAAATTTGTCAATATACACTCATGTTACTTTGTTTCAGAACATTCAGTGGTATCTGAAAAATAATATACAATACAAGTCCTCTCAAATTGTGCCCTTTAGTGTGTGTTGGACGTTGCATAATAACTGTCATTGTCAGTTCCACTCAAATGTTCAGCATGATTACCAGTAGTGAATCTGAGGCGCTTTATAAACATAGTGCCAGGCGGTTAAGAAAGATGCACAAGCAAAAAAAACTAAACAAAAAAAAACTAAACAAAAACCAGTGGACAGGTAACAGCAGGCCAGACAACATGGCCAACCCAGGTATCTCAGACAATCACAGTGTCACAAATACTTCTACATGCACTAAGAGTATTAATGAACAAATGCAGAACAGCTGTGCTGGCAGGTGGCAGGTGACACAGTCAATCAGGTAATGAGCAGAGGCGAGAAACTCTCTGGAACCAGCGAGCCTGGCGAATAAACCCTGAACACAGAGAGGAAGGAAAATAGAGAGCCAGAGGCAGAAGGGAGAAAGGAGTAGGCAGACGGTGGAGGCATCACCATGACATTAATGCAGTAGTTCCATATCCAGGAGGGAGGCTTGAGCATGAAGCGGTTTCCTGAGTGAGCAGGGTCGGTAGCAGTTCTGCCTTGGCTTTCCTTTTTTCTTACACTGGAGGTGTTTCTTGAAAGGAAGTTGACAGCCAATCACCTGCTCAGCAGACTGGACAATACACTGGCTGTTGTCCTTGGAAAAAACTAGGAGGTGGTAGGAAGACTGTGTGCGATAAACAGGCAAGGACGGTTTCGGTTATTAACCAGCAGAATTGGGATAGAATTTGATATGATTCAGGTCATTTGCTCCACCTGCATATTGCTGGAGTGTAACCAAAAGATCCTGCCATCTCATTATTCATAATGAAAAAGCAAGGAATAGAGACCAACTTTTAACAATTACCAAGACTTTTGGGATTTTCTAGAAATTAAATTTTCCCTGACATTATCACTTAAGCAGGTTTTACATAAAGAAATCCCTGCATACACATAATATATCTATCTTCTTGGTCAAACCAATACAATGTATTTTAGGGCTGTACCTTTTACATTGAAAGAAAAACTTTTTTTTGTGATACTTTGAAGAGGTCTGTCTGTGGTGTGCTTGGTTCAACTTGGAAGCTTAGATCCCCTTTTGGGGGTAAGGTGATCTAATTCCACAAGGAAATCAGGGGGACTATTTCAAAAGTATCAGAAAGTCTGGTGTAAGAAGAAAAGAAGATGGGGAGAGAATAGCCAAAGGACTGTAATATATGTCTTCTGAGATGCTGTCGCTCTTGTAGATCACATTTCCATTTAAATAAGAAGCTATATTCCGGAGTAACGTATTGTATATCAGCATGAATGAATACATCTGTACATAGACCAATAGCTAATACTGATTTCCAACATACAAAAGCAGTGAGTGCAGAAGTCATGTCGTCAAAGCTGTGAGCCAGGCTCTGTGGTGTGCTGCGGCACTATCTCTGTCCGTGGTGCTGAACCACAGGCTGGATCAATTCGCTCCCTGTGGTGTTTCAACACACATATCACAGTAACAGGCATGAAGTGCAGTAGACATAGTAGTTGGTTTCTGTTCACTATTCACGGACTGTGGTGCTGAATGAGTAGCTACATTAATCCATTACAGCTCATTTCAGTTCGGCATCTCTAGATTTTAATGCTCTCCTTGGCACTGACTTCACACACCTGCCTCATTGATCTGAATAAACAGCAAAAACCCATCTCAGTGGAGTTCACCTCAGTGGAACATACTAAAAAAGATGATTTCCTTTATTTAGGCTGACACAAAACATTGGACTTTTTACCCTGTTGACAGAATGAAATGAGATAATTTCACCTCCACCAACTGAATGTCTCAGAATGCTTTGATTTATATGCGAGTGTGAAATTAAATGGACTGGTAAATTCACCATGTAAAATTGCATGATAACCACATTCCTTAATTGTAAAAACAATTTCCCACCCTGAAGATGATGTATTCTATAGTGCAATTTGTCGAGGTTACCACGCAGTCAGAGCACATTTAAATTTATTGTCAACAGTAGGAAAAAGGAGGAATGACAAAAGGGAAAGTTGCTACTGTTACACAACACCAGCTCAGAGACAAAACTGACCCTATTGCTTTATTACTGTGCTTTTAAGCACATTTGTAAAGATAACATGCTCACACAGGATAATGAGTAATGTGTGAAAGCATGCAGTTTGTGTGTTAAAACAGTTACAATAGATCTGTGGTTGTTGCAGTTTTGGGAATGAATAATCCAACATGACAGGCGTCTGGGATTTTTAAATATTTATTGATTTAATTCCATCTGGACTCTACTTTGTTTCCTTTTTCTTTGATTTTCACTTGCTTTATTTCCTCCGTTCTGGACACTTTGTTCTGAACATATTTGCTCTGTTCTTTCCAGACTGGACCACCCTGAAGTACAGAGAGAGTAAAGCAATATTTTGATGCAATGCCTCTATCCTGAATGGCCTCTTTAGCACAGTTACCATACTGCGACTGGCTACAGAGAGGCACCATTCATCTGTACAGTAGAACAATTGCTTGGACTCTCCCTGTGTGAGTCTCTGTGCTGTTGGTTACATGTGCTTTCTCTCAGCAGAGTGACACAACCTCCATCTGTTTGAATAATTCATGACTCGCCCTGCAGTTTTCCAACATTTACAAACTGACTGATGGATAATGTTCACTCCTACTGTACACTGTGTTCTTGGAGAAGTGTTGTGCCATTCTCTCATGCTACCTGAATTATTAAGTGTTTGTCACTTGGAAAATACAATATTTCACCTATGTGCTCTGACAGCTCTAAAAAACAATGTGGTCTCCTTAAGGGCACCAAGCAAGCCTCAAGCAAAAACACCCTCTGCTAGTATATGTAGAGGAAGATTTAGATGAAATGTAAATGGTTGTTATATGCAAATGTTGTGTGCTTTCTCTAACATATTGTGGAGACTTGAGCTCAAATGTAAATGGCTTGTGCCAACAAACTGTGCTGTATGTGAAGCCCCAAATCCATCCTCAGGTTCTAAAGCTTCTAAAGTCATTGGAAGTGAGAACAGCTATCCTGCAAGAAAATCTTGCATCACATTCAGAGTGAAAATACAGCTAAAGTGGGTCCATGAGGCCAGCACAGTGTCCCAACAGTGGCAGAGGTCAAAAGAACTCAGAAGCTGGAAGTCATACAATATTTAAATGCTTCTGTGAATGGGACTGCTTGTTTGTCCTGCTTCCAAAACCTGAAAATAAACAATGCTTTGCAGTTTTTTTAAAACCTAACCCTGATATTGCCTGCATACTGCATTGTGGACCAAACCAATATATATTTGCAAGTGTCCCAAGCATTAGACTCTACAGAGACAGAAGCATTTACTTCTTAGTATGACTGTATGGATGTGCACTGTCATTCTCCTACACAGAGTTTATCACTATGATCTATCTGGAGGATAAGTGTTCATCACTGTGCCCAGAAGGAAGACTCTGATCCAGATGCCCTTAGAAAATTTCAGATCAAAGCCTAAAGATTTGGAGATATACGACTGATGTTTTCTTTGCTTTTTTTTTTTTTTTTTTAAATTGCTGCTTCTGTCACAGATTCAAGTTCCTTCCTTCGATTGTCCCTTATGGTGAAGTTATTTGAAGAGGTTGGTGGGTTTATATCACTCAACAGATTATTATACAGGCTGATTTTCCAAAGGTGAGCCTAGAGGCAGCATGTTCTCATAAGATAGAAGCTGAGATTCATTAACATTCCTGTTATACTGCTTCGTCACTTTGCTATGCACACACATCTAAACAAAGACAGATACATAAGGTTATGCAAAAGCATTGACATATGACATATAACCCCAATATTACCACCAGTTTATGTCACACTGTGACAGATGACATGGTGGTCAGTGGTGGTCTCCACTGGGTTTAGCTAGTAAATAATAAAGTGCATGTAATAAAATGAATTGGGATTCTTCATAAAAATGTTGGAATCATACACACTGTGCAGACTTCTGCAGCTGGTACCTACTTACTTACTTAATCTGTACCTATGTACTTAATTAAAAAACCTTACACTGACTCACCATCAACTGATACTGCATAGATAGACAGTGTGAATGTTTGATGGCATTCAATATGACAACGTGGTTGCAAAGCTCTCAGTTAATGAGCACCTACCGACATGACAGGAAGCCTTTTTATGCAGGTCAAGTACGTGCCAGAACCATTGTCCTGGATGCAGCATATCATATGAAGCAAGTTATACCTGTCAACCTGGGGGTGATGAAATTTTTCCTGCATGGAGGCTGCTGACAATAGCAGAGGTGCTACTGGCAATTTCCAGGTTGCTGCTGACTGTAACCACGATGCCATCATTCTGTGCTGCAGCGGAGTCCAAGAGATCATCAAAAAAAGAAGCAGAGAAAGCTGTTTTTTGGTGGCTGACAAACCGCTGAGCTCTCTCACATAATGGCAAACAGCGCTTAACAGAGTGTCGCTTTCATTATTTATGGGTTACAAATCATTTGGTAGTAATTAATGAATATTTGATCATGTAAGCTATTTCAAAATGTTTGACTGGGGTATGCAAAATATTACCAAGATGATTAGCATGAACCATGGCTTTGATTTCCTAACAGTTTAGAATCAAGTATAAATAATACATAACAATATAAATGATTCATGGTGTGTATTATGCCATCAATATGTTGTGTTATGTCATCATGATATTATAAAAGGACAGCATATCATTGACCTAATTCCAAACAAATGAACTAATCACATAATCTGGTTGTTGCTAATCAAATCAAATGAGATAATAATCATACTGACATGATATGTTTTTAGCTGCTTGAACTATATTAGACTTATAGGGACACAGGGAGAGTGTTAACACATTCATGCAACAATAGTGTTAATAAGAGTATGAGCCTTGAAGGATATCTCCATGACAACTCCAATTAACTTTGATTTATTTAAGACACGCTCTTCAAAATCCTACTGAGACAACAGACTGCTGTAATGTGAGCAGTGGCTCATTGGGCTCAGCTAATAATGCAAGGCAGCGTGAGTTCTCCCTTTGTGCAAATTCTCCTTTTCTTCTAAAACATCGCTAGATGGCAGAGCAGGACAGCCTATACAGCCGCACCAACCCCGCAGCTTGTCAGAGGGAGATAAGAGTCCAGTTCTTTGGTCCCCCAGCACTTGTGCGGTTCGCATCGTCTGCTGCTGCTCAGCTGCTTCACTTTCACACATCATTTCTTGAGGATAGCTCTTAATCTTCGAGGTCAAGAAATAAACCTGTTGGACAGCGACCCTCGCCAGGATACCAAGTTTCGTCTGGAGCTGTTGGACCTGACTAAAGGACGTCATGCATTACTTCTGGGTTTACAGCGTTTGGATCCCCGGCGTCGCTTTCCTCTTCGGATTTCAAGGCAAGGATCGACCCCTTAACATTCCTTTTTATTTTAGATATTAGTGCGATTATAGCAGCGGGGTTATAATTGATGTGTAGTAATGTGGTGTGGCGCAGTTTGGGATCTTTTGGGATTGTTTGGGGCAGTGCTGATTGCCTGTCAGTATCTGTGGTGGTTCACCAGGCTCATGTAAATGTCTGGGTTTTTCAGGTCTGACTGTTGCTCATCTCGGAAATTGTATCTGCTTTTCGTGCGTGCTTGAAATGTCAAAATGTCCTGCGTGAAGCAAACTGCCAGTGCTCAGAGAGCCGGAGATGCTCTCATACATTTGAGAACTTGATATACGCGAAGGCTGCAGGAGTGTCACATGCAACAGATGAGTGCTTTATGAAATCTGCCTTTGTTTCGCAGGGAGACTCAGAATAAGGACATAACTGTGACACAGACAACAATCTGTTGCATTTTGTGTCAGCGCTTCAAGTCCTGGTGAAGAGCAGAGAGCAGCTTCGGAGGCTGATGGCTCTTCTGGCAACAGGCTGCTTGTCATTTAAAGATCCAGGCTGCTCTTTGATGGTCCTATGATGATATCATGTGGGCCATGCTGGTTGAAAAGCTGCTGCTCAGTCAGTCAGGCTTGATTTAGTTTATACCTGGAAAAAAAAACAAAAAACCAAAAACTTAAGATACTGTTTTGTGCCAATCATCAGTCTGTGCCAGCTTCAACTGCTGCTGCTGTTTTATGTTAGTAGCAGTTTGTGTTTGTTAGTCTGGATAAGCTGGTTGACCAGATGCATTTGCTCATCTAGTGTATTTGCATCACACCATATATGTCCAGTGAAGCAAAAGATCATCAGCGATGCTCATCAAGACCAGCAAATGTTAATGAGACCATCAACCATCAACCAGCTTTTGCTCATTTAGAGTGGCTCTCACATTCTGTGGGGAACTCCCATCAGGGCCTGCTGTTTTAAATGCTCCAGTGACCCTGCAATACTAGCTTTGGTTAAAAAAAAAAAAAAAAAAAAAGGAATGGAAGTCATTATCCTTTCTTTTAGTTTACCAGTCTCTTTTAGTCCAGACTGAATCTCTTCTCCATCCATTTACATCGTCTTACCTCACGGATCTCTGTTCACTTCAGCCGTGACTGTACTAATAGAACTGATTTGGCCCGTCTCAGGGAGCTGAGAGTTGAATCAATTAGCTTCCTTTGTCTCCCACAGGAACACACTACCTACACTCTGACCAAGCATATTGGCTTCACTTTAACACGATTCTGATGCTGGCAAGCAGCCTAGATGCTGTGGAGGACCAGAGAAGGGAGGAGGAGAGAGGGAGGGAGACAGTGTGGGAGTATGAAGGGGAAATAATGGAAAGATGGAGATGGAGAGGCAGAGTGCAGAGAGAAACCAGAGTGGAGAAAGCGAGTCCCCGGAACAGTAGATGAGTGATGAGTGATGAGTGGATTTTCACATTTACTCAAAGGTGTTGTTTTGTATAACTTTTAATTATCATTGTTGATGGAATAGTGGAGTTGTGTGAAATTAATTGTGAGAACATGTGTTTTCTCAGAGCAGGTGATGAGAGATTGTCTGTCTCCTCTTACTATTTAGTAACCATCCTTATTCTCTCTTCTTTCCTCACCTTGGCATCTTCTTTTTATCCAGCTTGTGTAGAGCTTGTTGCCTGTCTTGAATTTTAAGATGATGCTGAAATGTTCCTCTCAGAGCAGAGACTTATGAGAAGTTTTTCAACTTGATAATACTGTGGAAATTCATGCCCAGGGTCTGCAAACTAACACAGAGTTCTCTACCATCCTGATCTCGGCAACTCCTAAAAAACAGATGTACCCTTTAGTGTTACAGATACTCTTACACGCTACGTACCACCGAAGCTAAAATCCACAACTTTCCACGGATTTCCATAAACCACAGTGGTGAGAAGTTTAGAGGACGTAGACATATTTGGAGGCAGCAGCTTATGTGTAGCGGCTTTAATATGCTTTTACTTGTTTCATATTTTGAGGCGGGAAAATGAAACTCCACCGCATATCCGACATGCTCTCAGTCCTGCAGGTTTCATGCCTTACTGTAGAGCAGCTGCACAGACATGTCCAGTTTTTTAGGAATAACCCAGTTGGATGGAGACCTTTGACTTTACTTTTTTTTTTCCTGCATATTTCATAGGCTATACACTGTGTGCACACACACACACAGAAAATAGTTCCATACAGTGAAAGTAAAACAACATTAGTGTTTGTCAGAGATCAGATTCAGTTTGATTTTCACCAGCGAGGTCCTCTGAGGCACGCAGCTAAGTGATATCTAATGGCAGGTTTTTTTGGGGGTTTTTACATCCCAAGGTGGAGGATAAAAGTATCCTCGTCTTCCTTTCTCTGGCTGCAGCTTTAAACAGGTGGAGTGCTGTAGGAGGTTGTGCTTCAGTGAGTCTGACATCTTTTAGCTGTTAGGGATTCAGCCTCAGAGAGCTGGAGAACGATGTCAGTAAGGCAGGCCAATTTTCTTTTGTTGGCTTTAAGACTCAAAGATTGATTCAGAAATACAACATCACATACACCTGCCATTTTTCATCCATTACCATGTCCAATTAAGAAACAAAGAGTCTGATTTATGTCCAATTATTGTCCATTCAGTAACAAAATCATCCCTCTGTCCTTTAGAATCATCCGGGCTGGCACTCACATCTTCTTTCTTTGTTTATTGATAAAATCTTCCCAAGATCCCAAGAGGTGTTTGAGTTTTATGAAACTGGATTGTCTGCAAATTCCAGTCTGTTTTTATAAGAGAGAGGTATGTAAAACTGTGGTTTGTTGGAGCCAATTAAGTACAGAGTATAATTTTTACAACAATTTTTAAATTGGTACGTATTGTATTAAAAGTATAATTTCTAAGTTTGATTAAATACAGCAAAGATGATGAAGCATCACACCCTCATTTTTAGCTTTACAAAGGACAGTGACTCTCCTTTTGTCCATAAAATACACATCTGCCCAGTTTTTTATGTTACTTAACTTTAGCTCTTCAAAGAGCTGCCTTAAAGCTTTGATCTTCATATGTGCCTGTTCATCAGGGTACCAGAGACTCCCTCTCCTGCTGGTTACATTTAATTAATTAGGACAAATTGCACTATGTAATTTCCATTAGTAGGTGCTTTGCACATTACGTTCAGTGTGCGAGAGATGAAGAATATATGAAGAAGGAAGGATAAGGACAAGAAGATAAATGATCTGTTGTAGAGATATTTAAGGTACTGTGTGAAACCATCAAAAACACTTATACGCTAACTTAATGCGGGGCAGCCACAGGGAGGGATTGAAAATTGACAGTGACAGAAACAAATAAAGTATCTTTGCATTTACATCCCTACACAGCAAAGAACCACAGAGAAGATCAATGTGGGAGAGGAAAAAGAACAGAATAGGACCAAAAGCAAAACAATGTTGATGAATCATATTGATCCTGCTGTTGATCCTGCACTCATGTAAACTGTTTTTGGTGTCAGGTCATTATTTGAACAGTGGAAGTCTTCACACTCAAACAGGAAGAAAAAAATAATCAAGCAGCACTTTGCTGTAGTTTTTCCTAGTAGTTACACACACATCATTATCCCAGTGGGAGCTACGCTGTGAAATCTAAAAAGAAACTGATTTTTAGACCAAAATGGAAAATAGTGAATATTGTTTAAATCTTGTGCCACCTCTTTCTTGCCATGATCTTTACAAATGGAATCAGCCACAAAACCTTTATTAGATACAGTGAATGTAGATTTCTGTGTTCTGTGACAAAACCTTTGAGCAGAGTGAAAATAAAGTAAATAAATAAAATATAAGTTTACTCAAACTTGTAAAACTCAAAATTCACACTATTATGATGAAAATCAAGCTAGAAAAATGTAGCAAATTTCTCCTACACGTCTTATATTATCAGTTCAGTTGTGTGCACATGTTGAGAATATATCCTCAATTTTAAAATGTGTTGTGTCTGTAAGAACATCTTGTTATCTCTCATCTCAACCTTCTGCAGTGTTTCAGCACAATTTTCATTCAAAAGTGCTGTTTCACTTCACAGGTTTTATTCCAATGAAGTTGACTCTACGTTTTATTCTCAACACCTTTGTTTAAATCGTGGTCTACATTTTAGTTCTTTTGTGCTTCCACTGCCAACAATAGTAAAATGAGCTGCATTTGGATAATGTTCAGTGTATCTGAGATAATAGTGCACTGCAATATAAATCTCATTTCTCTTGAAAATTGTCTTATATGTATATCAGTATAAAACATTAAAAAATCTTTTCAGGACAGACAGTATTCTGCAATTCTGCTGTTAAAGTTTCTGTTATTTTCATTTGACAAAACAACACATGTGAAGGGAAAGAATCGAATAAAATCCTAATGTCAGCAGAAAATGTTTCTGTTTATATTTTATTTAGGGCTCTGCTTTGTGTACCGAAAACCAATTCATTGGATTAAATCAAATCAGGTTGATTCAAATTACATTTGACACAGCAGCATCTCAACACAGAACAGCAACCAGAGAATAACCATCTGTGTGGAATCAAGACAATGAAGAAAACTAAGTGACAAGCACAAAGTCTGCACAATATCTGGTATTGATCATGATCATAATCTTTTTTGGAAACTATTTAATGTTCTTCTTTCTGGCACTGATTTTGTTTGGTCTCTTCCTCACCTGTCTCACAAAGCACTCACTTCCATGGGTAACTGAATTAACTTCATTTGATTTTTTGATGATATGACAGGGACCTTTTTCAGTTTACAGCAACATTTAACATTTTTTGGAGCTGTTGTCATAGTAACAAGTCCTTAAAGTCAAACCTGTAAAGAGCACATGCATATTAGCTGAATCATGACCAATTTTTTTCAAAGTTAACCCAAAATAAATGAACACATTTTCAGATTATGAAAGTATTAAGCAATATTCATGATTGATTGTCCGACAGCTAAGTCATGTCTTTATGCATCTTTAGACTGTGTGCAGGCCACTCTCCCAGTGTAGCAAAAATATAGAGAAAGTGAATTTCCTCACCAGGGGCCACATGCATAAAATTGTGTGTACACACAAAGCCAAAAATATGCAGGCACATTATTTTCGTCAGATTTATAAAACCATGCGTTCGCATTGGTTCTGTTTTCTAAATCTTGGCCACTGTGGAGCTAGGCACACATGCACAAGCCTCACTTCCACTCCCACAATTAGCCATAAATGGATGCAGACACGCCCTTAATCAGCCGTTTTCATACTAGTTTGCTGCTGTCATTGCAGTTTCACTGACTGTGTTGCACCGACGAAGCAGCTGTCATTACGTGTGACCATTACGCAGTTGTGTGGCTATTTATACCGTTCATGTCATTAATTCATCACATGGACCTGTAAACCATCATCAGCAGTGATATCTCATCAATATTAAACATGAGAAATGTAATCAAAGATCAGTTTGTAGCGCTCAAATTGAAACCAAGTTTGCAGGTGTGTCACAGTTAAGGATAAAATGGATACATAAAAATAACAAAATCAGTACAGTTGGTTATCAACCTAAACAAAGAAAAAATGTATTATGTTTACATTCTGTCTCACTATTTTTCACTCTCCAGTCATAATAGCTGGCTCAGCTGGCTCTTGAAAAACATGTATATGTCTGGTCTGAAGAACGCATGAGAAGAATGCGCACAGTCTTTGAATACCAGTTCATTATTCTTATAAATACCACTTTATGTGCAGAAAATGGCGCATGCAAGAGATTACAGGGACTCAGTTTACATGGAACTACAGAAAACGTTTTTTTTTTGCTTAATCAGCCATGCTTTGCAGAGGGTATGCCAGTGTCTGCTCCACAATAATTGTTAAATTAAATACATAAAAAAAAATAAAAAATCAATACCCAGTTATTGCAGAATCTCACACACACTACTTGCTCAACATACTGATGTGAGCAAATAGGATCGGCCGTATTCCAAGTTCCAGTCTTCAGTCAAACGCTTCACATTCTTAATACTGACAGACTGGCTGCCTTTCCTGAAGCAATCACACACCATGGAGACACAAAGATTGAGCTCTGAGGTTTAGAGAATTTCTCCCTAGCTGTCACACTCTCTGCTTCTTCCCTGCACTACAGAAAATGTACCCCCTAGTCTAGTTTCTCTCTTCTCTCTCAATGTGGTCTTCCACCAGCCACAATCATAGATTCTTCACATGTAGTCCAATGAGAAAGAGCTTGTAGAAAATTGATTAGGGCTCCACTGATTTCACTGATTTTTTTTCCCGCAGTAGAAACTGATGGGAAGCTGATGACTTCTTCCTGTCATTGACTTCACTGTACACCTTACTGTAGGTGCTGCTTCGGTTCTCCTAACTTAGTAATCGTAACCATGATGGTGAATATTAAACTCCAAACCTGCCTTAAATTAGCTGCTCCGGCTTGTGTGTGCTGTACGTGTTCGGCGTTGCATGCATTCCGAGGGAATCTGCAGCATGGATTACAGTGGCTTTGGAGCCCAGAGTCGACACACACACACGTGCACACACACACACACACACACACACACATAAAAACACACAAACCCCAGTGCTGCTCCCATGTTCCTGCAAAGTTGGAAGGTAGGAAATCAGAGAACGAGAGGAAACAGGTACACGGTCAAATTTAGCAATAAAGCTGAATGGGTCTTGTCACAGTATATTCTGAGTTTGTTTCTGTAACTGTGTAAAAAATAGTTGGTTTCTCTTGTGGTGTAAAACCTTCATCCAGCACTAGTACATGGATTTGATTTGATCACATGGGGATTTATTGTGTAGGAAGACGGCAGCCCACAAGTAGAGATCTGTGTATTCACCAAACACTTTTATTAAGATCTCCAAACATCCACACTTTGATCTCACATTACTTAGATTGGCTTTGTCAAATCGTCCTGGAAAAGACTTCATGGCTGTTGGGGCTCCAGCAGTGTAAGTATGTCAAACTTAACCCACGCACACACCCACACACATGACTTGGTTTAAAGCACAATTTTCAGCAAGGATCTTTTTTTTTTGTCTTTGTTCAAGTTAATATAAACTGTAAATCACATTTCCTTAATTCATTAAAACGTGTGACGAGAGAGAAGAATATGACAGAGAATATGGTGAATGTAGGAACTAAGGATGAGACCTGAGGGAGAGGATAGAGCAACAGAGAAAAGGAAACAGAAAGAAGAAAGACATCAGCTTGATTCATCTGGGATCAAAGCAACATTGCAAAGAAACTGATTTTGTCTTAAGATAGTGACTCTGGAGAATTTGGCTTCTATTCAGTGTCACCTGGTGAATGTGACTGCATGCTATTTGACACAGGAAGCATTTTTCCTCTTTTTTAAGGAGAAAAAAAAACAGATTTGGAAATTGGCAGAACGTTACATATTTTGAAAGAGCTTCTCACTATCAACAAATCTCCCAGTTGACACAAATGCCATTTGACCCATAGAGTAAAGTAAGCTGAGAACAAGCTTTCTAAGTGCTGTACAGCTGGAGAACTTCCTCTAAACTGTTCTGCCTGCAGCTGCTTCATGTTTAGGGCTTGAATACAATTTTTGAGAAAGCCGGCAGGTGTTTTAAGCACCGGGGTCTCTGCCATGTGTGGCAAAGCTGCTGAGAGAGAGGAGGGGTATCAAACTCTAAGTCATAGTTGTGTGATGGATATTTTCTCACCAGCACTCTGGAAGTGACAAACATCTGTAGCAAGAACTTTGGTTGGGAAGATGTGAAGATGACCTACAGTGTATGCTAATGAATAGTCCCTATGCTCTGTAATTAAGGAGCAGTGTTGTGTTGCCATCCACATCCTCCTGGCCTCCCGGGAGAAGAAGCAAGCAGAGAACAAGCGCCTGGAAAAACATGACCAGGAGTTTAAAATAATCCCGGTAGTATTATCCCATATGGATGTGCTGTATATGGCTAAATATAAAGGTGCTATTTTAGAATTGTCTTAGCTTTGATAGTACGTATGTACTTTTATGTAGTTCAGGTAAATTAATATGATGAGGTGATAAGAGGGGGGTCGGATTACGCAATATTAGCTCAATAATTCTCTGATCTGACAGATGTACAGTATATCAGGAGCAAACATAAGTGTTGGGCACGACAGTTTGTTTTTTTTAACCTTCTCTTGCTTAGTCAGACAATGTTGATGACATGGTCCATTAAAACATGGTTGTTAACACTAATATATGGGGTTAAAAACTTCAGTGTAATATGACCCTCACTCTTCTGTCTTCATCTTTTAACGGCAGAAACTTAATAAGGTAGCCAAACAGCAGTAAGGTGTGTTTGTCCCCCTCAGATCTTCTTTCAGCTCCTTTGCGATGTGTCCAATTCAAACCAGTAAACCTCTGCATGCATTTACATTCTCATAATTTCCCTTTGATGAAATGAAGTAGTCTGATTGTCCAAAAAGTCCAGTAAATACAGTACAACCTACAGTTAGTGAATCAATAAGACTCTCTGTACTGTCTGCTGGCTGTAAGTGGTCAGTGCCCCATCTGAGATCACCTCAGCAGCCAGGCCAAAGAGGATTACATGTGTCAATTTGATGTCAACCACTTTTAAATCCAGGAACCATAACAAATGAAATTCAGCACAGTGTAGTCCAGCCATCAAGACACCTATCTTGTGAAATCTCTATCACATATAAAATAGATATTTAAAACTGTTTTAGCATACTTTAACACATTTTACTTTTCTTCAGCAGTAAACCTGGGGGGTTTGTCTTGTTCACATCCTTCAAATCTTTCAAATTCACTTCAGCGCTTTGCCTTTGTGGGGTTGTGTTTGTTTTTTTCATCACGTTTTAAATGAGGCAGGTTCCAGATAGATAATCCACCGCTTTCTTTAGATCATGGCTGTCATAGTAAATCATAATACAATGATAAAGTGAAAACCTCGCACAGCTCTTGCTCTGCCTTTCAATTTGCATATATTTTACAGGTTTTTGGTTACACATCCATATCAGAGAGCGAGAGTCTGTTTGTAAGGTCTATCATCACTTTGCAGAGGCAATATAGCAAATATCTCTACATCTTCAGCTCATTTACATTTGTCAGACTCAAGTTCTTACACATTTATGCTGCGTATTGAGAAATGTATTCACTTGAGTGCGTCGGAAGGTGAACTGTATCATTTAACTCAGCCTCCTTCAAGCTGTGAGTTTGCTGCAGCATCATCATGCAGCATTCTTCTGACAAAATGCATTTATTTTTTTATCAACTTATTCTATTCTCTTAATTAATGGTGTAGTTATTATACAGTTGCAATATTACTGTGGTATTTCTTGGGATGCCAGCTTGTTCTTTCTTTGAAACAAGATGTTCATTGGGCAAACGTCAGATTTTTCTTTCATGACAGTGCCAAATGTTCTAAATTTGGCACCATTTAATTTAAATTAAAATAAAAACTTCTCGAACTGTTTCCATGGCTCTGAACTATTTTTGGACTAATCTGATGAGAATAGAAAAGTTGATTAATGTAGCAATGTGCTGAAATTTAAAGAGTAATGGGTTTAGTATTCAAATACTAACAGGACATAGCAATGACTTTACTGTGAACATATCTTTTGATCATTATTGATATCTTTTGTAGGTAAAGCATTTGTTTTGTTTTGTTGTGTTTTAAAACTGTAGTGTTGGTGTTTGTAGTTTAAGAGTTATTTAGGTTGATCTTTAAGGAGGACACAGAGTGCACTTGTGAACATGTGTGTAGGCAGTGGATGGACAGTCGGTGGGGACGAAAGTGAGTGTTTCTTGTGAGGAGGTTTGTCAAAAGAAACACAAGATTGAGGAGATTATTCATTTTCATCACCTCATTCTTATTCTGATGACTAATAAAGCTTGCAGCTTAATTACTGACTCAGTGGCTACCAGAGGGAGTGAGTTGCCACTAATGGAACCGAGACCTTTCAAAGACCAAAAAACCCATGGATCTTTTTGTTAAAAGTAGGCTTGATTCTTTTTTTTTTTTTTTCTCTCTAGGTGTGAATGTGGGTGGGTATATATGACAATTAAAGACCACTGTGCAGTGATTTCCACATGAAGCCTGTCTTGTGGACTTCATAGAGAGCCCACACACTTGGCCAGTAATCCAGCAGTAAATTTAGCATGACATAAATATTCAAAATTAAATTATCATGATGGAAAATATCATCTATACTTGTATAAATGAGATCTATAAACAGATCCATCCATCAAGTGAATTTATCCTTTTTTTTTTTTTTTTTTTTTAAATTTGTGAACCCTAGGTACATACCATTGTTCTCAGTAACCATGGCACCTGTTGTCTTAGTTTCCCTTTCAATACTAAATTAGTGTCCCATCATGCAGTTCTGTATCAAAGATATTTGTATAGCAACAGAACAGAAAGCTGCAACAAGTCCTCACAAGTTGTTTAAAAGTTTAAAAGGCAATAGCTATGCACTCCAGAATGACACATAGGAGTGTTTTCTAATCTGGGTTAAGCCATCCACCCGACCCACCACCTCCTAATGAGGAAACTTGTCACTTTATATAGACGTCATGTAAACTGTGTCACTGCTTCGGGTCATAATGGCTACGGTTAGATGGCATCTGTCACTCAAACGTAACTATATGTTTTTGGGCGACTGACATTATAAGCTATTGTGTTGGGAGGACAGTCTTGAAAGCCTACGTGGGTAAACCACTTCAGTGAAATTCATATTGACAGCAAAATCAGCATTTTCCTGCTCAGAGAGCCACAGTAACTTGACATACCAGTATGCAATGCCCATAATATTCTCTTAAGCCAGACCACTTGAGATTTCTCTGTGTTAGTGGGTGTTACATGGGAGGTATGAGTAACCACAATAAAAAAGTAGGCTGAAATACAGATTGGGTTTCCCTTGTAGCTCACTGGTATCCTGTTGTGGTTTGACAGATGATCTGTGCTGTATCTCCTGCTGCATCAAAGGAGTATAAACTGCTGTTCAGTGTATTTGTACTGTATCTGACAGTAACCTTAAAACCGGATGTTCTGCTACGCTGGAGTGTTATTGTCAGTTTAACTGATAGCCTGTCCAGTCAGTGGATGGCTGAAATTAACCAGGATTTTACCGTTGGCTATAGTGAGTCTGTTAGCAAGTATTGCAGGTGCTGCATCCATGCAACTGTAGAGATCAACATGAAAAAGTTGAAAATAAATGTTTCTTTAAATGTCAGTCAGATTCCTCCTCTCTGTCTGTCCCTCCCTCCTTGTAATTCCTCTCCTCACCTCATGTGTTCAGGTGATATCTGCTGAATGACAGTACACCAGTTTGAAAAGACTTGCTTCCACTTGCAACACTGCTGCAGCGCCGCTTTGACAAAAACAGAATCGAGTGCCTCAGTATATTTGTGTATACTGTTGTAATGCCAAACATACTGTACAGTATGGTTCAAAAACAATTAAAACCTCATTCCTATTGATAAAAAACAACAAATGACCAAGAAAAGTTACCACAAAGATCCTAACAACACACCACCTAAAGTCATTATGTGGCAGAGATGATGCTCGATGTGTTTCAGGTGGTCTACACAATGATGGAAACTCCTTCTTCTTCTCTCTTTATCTCCTCTGTTCTCTTTCATCTCATTTTATCCACACTGTTTTTAAATGTAAACCAACCAAATCAGACTATTTATGAAGCAAAATTCATAGATGAAAATGCTATACAAGGCACTTCAAAAATGTTCACAGAGAAGAAGATTAAGAGGAATATATAACTCTCGTTTTCCATAAATCATCTTGAGTCAGTGCTGGAGGAAGATGTGTCAGAGCTGGCTGGAAGATCCAATCTGCTTGTCACAATGATCCACTCCACTGGGTTGTAGAAAGTTGCACTGAACTCCAAATTATAGGCAGTGACACCAACATGTCCTCCAACCTTCCTCTGATCTCACCTGAGGTGAGATGCCTAAAACTGTGTGTACGCACAAAGCCTGAAATATGCATACGCATTCTTTTCATCAGACTTATAAAGCTGCGCGAACACATGGTTCTGTTTTATAAATCTCAGACATTGTGAAACTGGGCACACGTGCGTGAGCCTCATTTCCACTCTCACAATTAGCCATAAATGGATGAAGACACGCTCATAACCCACCATTTTCATATTGGTTCGCCGCTTACTCCATCAGTCTGTACAGTCAGAGAAACGGGAAATAAAAAGTGTTGTTTCACTTTTGTTTTCATTGTGTTGCACCAGCGAGGTCCTCCAACAGCCAGAACAGCTGTCATTACACACGACCATTAGGCACGGCTGTGTGGCTCTTTATAGCGTCCATATCGTTAATTCATCACATGGACCTTTAAACCATCATCAGCAGTGATATCTCAGAAATGTAATCAATGATTAGTTTATAGCGCTCATATCTAAACAAGGTGTATCACAACTATGGATAAAATAAAAAGAATATTAAGAGCAAAATAAAATTTTGACTCCTATGTAAATTAAAAGAATGATAAATTAATCACAAAGTTGTTTACGTGGGAGGTGTAAAGAGACAGTAGCGTCATGGTAAATAGTTTAGTATTTGTGTATATTATGAACCACAGTCATAACTCCTATGGCTGCTATGTTACGGGACATTTGCTGAAATGACCGATGCTGCTGCTTTCCTTTGAAGAGCAGCTTCCAAATGTAAACTGTAACCCCACAATGCAGACAACTACTCTTTTACTGTATACTGCCCCTGTTAAAAACAGCTGTATATTAGGAGGGAAGTGTCCTCATAATATACTCAATCTGATTCCCTGGGCACACTTATATGTACGTCTTGCTTATAAAACACTATTATTTACATAAATAGCACAGAATTCTCATCGATATGTGTGATTAAGATGTTTCTCTGTGCTAAGCATCTTTCACTCTCTGACATTTACCCAATTTCAGATGACTTACATATCACTACTCACCGTATTAAACAACCCTGCAATCAACACATCACCATTTGTAAAATATATCGTATGTCATGCTGTCAGTGTTTGAAACATTACAGCGTGCTCATATTCTTACTGAAGACATTTAACATTCCTGGTAGATCTCGACCAATCCACCCACAGAGAAGGTCAATTTCCACACATGATATAAATGTCTTGACTGTCTATGGACAAGTGGCATCAGATCTGAGAGATGTGCGGTGACTCCTGCTGAAGGGGGTTAGGCTGATAAGAACCAATAAAACACTTTGGCAGCTGCTGCGTAGCTGTAAACCTGTAACAAAAGAAGAATGAGTCTGATTTGAGAGTCCAGTCATATCTCACAGAGCGGTGGAGAGAGACAGCAGCAGGACCAACACCGAAGGGTAACATTTCCTTTATTGTTACATTATTGAAGGGAATTATTTTCCTGCCACCATCACTCAATTTGTTAATCAGTGCAGCAGGTTTAGTCATTAACCTTAATTATGTTAGATAATAGGAGTCGGAGAGGAAAATGAAGCTGAATACACCATCATTGGCTGTTTAGAAAAAGACAGAACAACATAAACAGACATCAGAAGTGGATAGAGGGTGGGGATTGGTAGTCTGTAGATGACTGTTAAAAATAAAGGTGAAGAAGGGAGTAGAGTAAAGAAATGCTGTGTGAGAGCAGATCTGTAGGTCACAGGAAGGGATTTATGACTTGACTAGGCGAGAAAATTCATGTTTATTAGAGACAGCAAGGACTCTTTGTCATCTGATATTCCTGTTTCTCATCCTGCTCTGTCCCACCCTTCTTTTATTTGTCCTCTTTCTCTCTCTCTCCCAGGTTCATCAAGGTTGTCCGGTCTCTCTTTGTATCCAGTTTATGATTTACTGAGGTGACACACTCCTGAAAGTACCTCATGGACCATTTGGTTGCCTTTAGAGTGCAGAGGGACATATGAGAGAGAAGAAGAGCACAATCTCTAAGACAGATAAAGAAAGAGAGACTGTCTAATGAGATGGAGAGACGATGGAGATCGATTTTATTGCCACCCTCTAAACTACATGACAGGTAGAATCTCAGGAGCTGATGATGTACAAGAGAAGTTCACTCCTAACTTTCAAGTGGCTTGGTGTCAGACATGCTAAGTGTGGCACAGCTTGCATCACAGTAGTCTGATATCTGGTCCAAACGCTTTGTACCAGGCCCTCAGCAGTCACAATATTGAACATTCACTGAGAAGCTTTTCCAAGCTGACTCCCCTGTGTGCCAGCTTTCAGCTTTCAGTTTTGTAAGCGGCCATATTCCACATTTTTGCCAGTAATACATCCAGCAATAGTGCTTTTACCAATGGTGAGCAAGACAGATGCTCTAAGGTCCTTTTGGGATCTATAGGAGACAAAGACAGACAGATGTTACCTTTTGTGCTCTCTCCATTCTGTCCATCTGTTCATATGACTGAGATGAGCTTATGCATAACCTTTAATAAAGTTAGTAATGGCTTTTTGTGTATTCTTGCCAGGTGTATGTAGTTTGGCTATCTTATCCCCGTCCTACAGCTTCCAAATTGGTGATACTCTGTGTGCATACACAGAGCTGAGACCACTAGTATCTCTGTACTTTTGTCCTTTTAAAGTGTTACCAGAAGATACACTGTTGCCTTCAACAGAATCATCAAAGAAACTTAGCTGCATTTAATGATATTATAAAAGAGATACCAGTATATTGTATCTCAACAGACTTCCTGGTTAAATAATAGCTGGACATGTATATACAGATGGATGGCTAGAAAGCTAATGACAAAAAGGGGACTTTGCTGCAAGAGACCGCTGTTCGCTTCCCGTTTTCCAACCGTGAATCAGAACTTTTTTTTAAAAAACTGTAATGTAGTGTTTACTGTCGCCTTGACAACCAAGGTTGTGTAACTTTAAGGAAGTACTAACCACATTTCAAGGGATCATTTTAACTCCAACCATGATCTTTTCCTAACCCTAACCAAGTGGTTTTTGTGCCTAAACCTAACCAGACCTTAACCACAGCGTTGTCACATCATAAAACATCATTATTTTTTTTTACATATTTAACATAGCGGTTTTGGAAAGCAGCATATTACGGTCCTATGGGTCGTTCTGTATGTGGTCTGGTACCTGTCTGTCCTACAGAGCGCGCTCACAACACTCATATGTTGTTTTGGAAATCATTGGAAATAGACCTATTCTGTCGTTTCTGTATTAGGACGTGTTGCTTTTGTGTTGAAATGGGTGCTGTCCGTGGTGCTGAACATCCCTTTTTTCATTTTCATTTTTCTCTCTCTTTTTAAGTTTTTTATTTCAGTGATTCAGTATTTAGCAGAGGTGCTAGATATGTACAAGATGTTGAAATAGCTATGTCGTCTTGGTGTCAGATCAGTTGTTCTGGAGGGCATGGACCAATGACATATTTTTTCACCAGTCTCGGAACCTTGAACAGTATTTCTGTTAGGACGCCCATCAACTGGAGCATCCTAACACAGATCATTTCTGAGGGCTGGCTATGCTTGCTTATCTGTGCTGTTTTGCTGATTGCTGATATGCTGATTTAAAGCAGTATACTGTGGCCCGCCCATTATCCCTCACTAAAGTCATAAAGTCACTTCCAGCTATTTGATTAACTGTAGCCATCAATTCTCAATTGGAATGAGTACCATCATCTGATAAGAACCGCTGGCTTTCTAATAGGTGGAGAGATGGTTTCTGGGTGGAAGACATCTACATTTACAATAAAGGAATGGGAGGTGGGAGGAGATTAAGCATCTAAATATGAAATGTAAACACCAAACACTGTGCTGGGCCAGTTACAGTACCCTGTAGCCTGCAGGCTTCAGTCTATATGTTGTCTTAGCAACAAGCGCTAAATGCTTTACAATAAAATATTTAGATTTGATATCTTTCTGTCACTACACAGGCAGCTGAATATTCATGAACCTCAGATATTGTTACTCCTTTTCATGTTCTCTTTGACTTTGCATTCACAACTTCTTTATAAGAAACTTTCCTGCAACATTTCCTCTACATCATGATTTGTCCTTGTGTTAAAAAAAGAGGGCAAATCAAGGTGGTTTCTTTTTGTTGGCTGTGTTTTTGTGCGGTGGGACTCTATGGTATCATCCGAGTCTGTTGGCAGCTGCATCGCTGCAGTGAGTTGAGAGCAAACATTAGACACAGTCACAGGTCTGTAGTCACACTGACTGGAGGTTCACACTCCACAGGTTGTATGGCTTCAGGGTCTGTTGTTTTAATGTCATGTGTCATGCTGGCAGTGTCAGGAGAGGCTCCAGGAGTGGATGTGACCCACAAAGATGTTAAGAGACACACAGCAGGCAGGAAGCCAGGAGAGAGCAACACACAGCAATCTACTGCCAATGTTACACACCTACACAGTGACACACACACACCGCCACATTGCCAGAGGTTACTCAGCTGGCTGGCATAAAGATCCCCACCAAAGAAGCATCCAACTGGCATTAACAGCCTCTAGCTATCGCCAAGGCAGCCAGTCACAGCAGGAGAGGGCATGATGGGGACAGTGGGCAAGCAAAGAGCCATAATCTGTCCCAAAGGTAATATACAAGACTGGCACAGGCAGTGATTGGGATTTAAAAAGACAACCTGGCACTGTGGATCTGACTCTACTGGCTGGACAAGGCAGACGGGGGATCGGATTCAAGTCTTTAATTTGATGTTTCACAATCTTGCTCTAATCTCTGGCTATGACTACAATATTGATTACCTGACTGTGATACTCTACAGGCACCAGGACAGGATTTTTTTTTAAAACTATAACTTAAAACAGCGCATTAAGGTGATCATACATTGTGCCAAAGGAAGTTCTCCATGTGTGAACTTTTTTTCTTGAGGGACATGGAAAGTGTTTCCACTATCATTTTTTTCTATGCTTAAAATATCTTATTGGACTTGACACAGTCAGGACTCGAGTCAGTAGGACTCTAGCATGAAATCCGGGCATTGTTTTTCTCAACAGCCAGTTAGTCCCAGGAGGTTTTGAAAGATGGAACATATTGTTTGCTGAATCTCACTGAAGGGAGATGTTTTAAAAGCTGAATTAAAAACCCACAACACAAGGACACTTTCTTTCTCCCCGGTCCAGCTGGAAATCAAGATAGGCAGGGCTGCCAACCCCATGTTGGTGTAGTGAGGTGGAGAAGAACCAAGTGCAGCCTCCAGCAGTAGTGAGGATGCAAGTGGCCACATGCACAGTGGGTAAAGCCATAAATAACACTGTGAGAGCCCCGTCTCTTAGCTACAGGTGTGCCCCGTACTGCACTTCCTGTCATGCATTTCCCAAACTCCGCCTCGAGGGGATGGTTTGGATTTGAATTTCTCAGGAGGCGTCACTGTCACCTTTATTTTCAGCAAATCATTGTTATTCAGATGTTGTTTGTTATCATTTTCTCAAGAGCGTAACAGTAGAACTGCACTGGCCTCACTCAAACATCAAAGTAGGGCTGGGCGATATGGCAAAAAATATGATCACTTCTAAAGTTAGCATGAGTGTAGCCTTGTCGGCAGATGCAGCGCAGTTTGTCCCTCTTCGCTGGTCTGGGTTCACTGTTTACCTGGGGACAGACTCTGACATAGAGGCTAATCTGAGGGGTGCTGTGGTATCATCATATCGCTTTCTTGCCCCTCGAATTCCACTTATTTTTGTTCCTCTTTTCCAGAGGACATCCACTTTCTTCACAGGAAGGTCAAACAATGCTTTGCAGTAGGAAATGGGGGTGTACTTTGACGCGCAAGTCAAGAACTGCAGACTGACTGGCTGTTGTTGCATTTATTTCTGCTGTGTAATAGGCTGTTAGATCTATCCATATCGAGTAAAAAATGTCCGAAGTTCCACCGACTGCTGGACAGCTCTCACAAACGAACGCTACATCGCAACTTTTCTTAAAAATTAACAGGTTAGTTATCGGTTAATGGGTGACGGTCTGTCGAAAGCAAAATTAACCTGAAACTGACATCCCCAATAGACACAGTATGGACTTTGTCTTAGAAGTTTTTTACTTGTCTTCAGCCTATAGGTGGATGTAGGAGGTTTGGTAAACAGGTTATGTAGGCCTTTTATGTGTTTTAGTATAGCAATGCTGTGCCATCTGCTTTCCTTGTTTCATGTGTTTCATTTTGTTTATACAATGTTTGTTGCCATTTTGTTTATGATTGATCAGTTAGAGCTCAGGATGCTTCCTAAAGGCTTTTCTTTTGCACGTACAACAATTCAACTCTATACTTATACTAAGATCTAAACAATGTAAACTGTTTACAGCAGCAGCTCAGCAAGTTATCTCTCTACAGACATCTGAAATGAGCTGATCTGCTTTCTACAGTGCCCAAAGCAGAAAACAGCAAGTCAGGGGAAGAAAACCAAACAAAAATAAACTGGCGATGGCTTTTGAATAGATGATGAGAGACACAAAGCGAGGGAGAGAGTAGGTGGGAGGAAGGCGCCAAACAATGAGGAGGAAACAGACAGCAGCAGTTGAAGGAGAAAAGTTTAATTTTTAAATTATTCAAAACAAATCATTTATCACTTCAAATAGCAGAACCACAGGGATAATTAGCCTTTTTTATTCGTTCAGTATTTATTTTCCAAACTGTCTTTTTATTGACCAGACTTTGAGCAGAGTTAAAACATCAGTGAAAAATCCTTTTAGAGGAAGATTTTAACAACATGAAAGGCAGTGTGCATATGACTGTATACAAATGTAAGCCTTGACCTTTAATTAATTGCAAGTTTATGTTTTCTAAAGGAAAATAGCTCAACATAAAACAGCGTGTTCTTGTCTGCCAAAGTAACATGTTTCACTTTCATTATGAAAGAGATTCCAAACAAAGTAAATATATTAATACATCTGCTGCAGACTGTCAAATATTTCTAGCACACACTGGAAAACATTTGGAGGCTTACAACCATGTTGGATCTTTATTGTTATGGTATACATTTTGATAGGCTTTCACTGTATATTCCACTGTCTCTGCATACTCTCCATTCAGAGTCTGTTTCATCTCCCTCTCTAATGCTGCCACCCAAGGGCTCTGCTGGATTACATGCGTTTAGAGCTGCTCAATGAGCACTTACACTTCAGTTCCATCAGGGAGGGAGGACGATGACTCTGGACTTAATCACATATCCAATATTTAGACACACTGACTGTGAAACTAGCATATTTATAATCATTAGGGTATTATATCCATATGCCTTTAACTTGTCACCTGTGGTTAATTAATGTACAGCAGTGACAGAAACCAATAAAAGTTGCTGAGGAGGAAAGGTTTGGAGAAAGTGTTTGCTCAGGGTTTCAGTTTATTGGACATTGTGAATTACTTTAGTTTTATGCTCATGCAGATTCCTTGAAGGTCTCCGGCTGCCAGTTGTTCCTGTTCTGCAAGCTGTGCACATTTTGCAGACAAATACAGTATGCATAATTTCTATAATAAAGAGAGCATTTTGGCAGATAATGTTATCACAGGGGAAGCACAGATACTGAATAATTTGAATTAGTAATGTGACTGGATAATACTCGGACGCAGTCAACCGTTACATCCACTCAATGAAATTTCCTCAGAGAAAAAATATGGTTTGACCAATACACAGAGAGAATCTGCTTGTAGGAGGAAAGCTGTTAAGTTTGTTAACCAGCCAACAAAATAAGAAGTTTACAGGAATCATGTCAGATGTAACATTTCCATTTAAAATTGTCAGCCAAGGCAGCCACATTATGCCTGTTGCTCTGCAGGAGATGACACAGCAAACAAAGAGGCCTGGCCGCTCTTGTGTAGCCACTGCAGTGTGAAATGCTGCTACGCTTGGCTCCATCTCTTCAGGTTTGATGGTGCTTCATAATCAGCAGCTCCCTCAGATATGAGCTGGGCTGTGAGCCACACGATGATAACCGCTAAAGGAGAGGCCAGCTGAGAGAGAGAGAGAGAGAGTGAAGGACAGAGAGGGCTGTTATTATGTGAGTGTGCATTATGTTCATAATGAACAACAGTACAAATTATTTCCATGGTTTAATGAGACATTGGTGTCATTTTTGGTCTAGACTTCTTTTATGGACTCCCAGTTATTAGTATAAATTATTCTTAAATGGTATATTAACCTGTCTACGTGGCATGGCCTACCTATATCATTCACCATGTAACCTTTAATGTGAGTTCAAGTTAATTCATCATAAGCAAGACTTTAGAGGGACGGGATTCATTTAAAACACTACGTCAAATTATATAATGTAACAAATTCCACAGAAAAGTCAAATGGTATGCTAGAAAGACATAACAGCCTATGAAACAATGTTAATTTAGCCTCGGTCTAACTTTATCTGGCTCCTGACTTCAGATCAGAAGTCACGTTTTACTACCTGCCATTGTTCAGAAATGAGCCTGGAAGAAGAAGTGGTATAGTAGGTGTACTGTACTCTGGCTACATTTTTTAAATGATTCTACATACATCTTATTACCTTTTTCCTGTGCTTTTTGTGTTAACAGTTTTTTATTCTTAATTTTACTTTTTACAGTTTTGATCTACTAAACTGACAGAAGACTCAGAGAGAGATTTACTGTTTAAGTGTAGTTTCTCAATCTACATAATAACACAACAGGTGGTAACATTTGTGCAGAGGTTTGTATATTACTGAGCAAAAATGTATGGAATTAAACAAGCGTAGTGTTTTATGTGATTATGTGTGTTATTGTAAACTAATGTTTTATCCTTCCTATATTCATGTTCTTAATTTCTGATATAATAAACTCAGTTGGAAAAAAAAGTTTCAAATATATATTTATGGCCAGTATAAAGTAAATCTAGTGGAAGTGCCTTCAGACATTAGACTCACAAGTCAGTCTCTAAAAGCTTTGCTCATAAAGACAATCTCCCAGGTTTTGTTGTTAAAACTGGGTGGAAACAATTAGAGAGTTTAAAAAAAACCCTGCATTACAGTATATTGTTTTAATGAATCCCTTTGGACTCTGAAGGACTATCCACTCTACTATCTGTCTTCCTGTCTGTGTCCATCAGTAACATGAAGTCCAGCAGCACTGTTTATCCCTTATCAGTGGTCATGCTGAGCTGCTGAATATGTGAGTGTACTCTGTGTGGAGAAACATCATCGTTCTCTGTCAGTTGAATCTTTCCTACTGTAAACAGTAATATTTTCCAGCTTCTAGCTCTGGTTGCTGCCAACAGGGCAGATCTACTGGTGTGACTGTGATCAGGCCCCAGTATGCTACATAGTAACTTCCTGCTGGGAGATCTGGGAGGTTATAAGGGTGATTAACAGTGCTGCCAGCATGCAGGATACATGAAAAGGGTGGAGATAAAACAGTAATAGGCAGTGACAAGTGTAGGAATTAGTTTCATTTCCATAAAACCTCAGAGAAAACCTGAAAGGGACAAAAGACACACAGAAATAGAAAGATCCTGAATCTTCCTCCTTTAATTTGTTTTCAGTGGAGATCATTGTAGTGAAAGCTGGATCTCTCTCCTGTTCTGCATGGAGGCGCACAAATGATCACACTGTGTGTTTGTCAGAGACTGGGATGTTGCAGAAAAAACAAAAAAAACTAACCTGGTGTGTCTTATGAGATCAGACCCTCTGCAGGGAAATGACAAATAGAACTACAGCCAGAAGTAAATAGGAAGATTGAATTGTTGTCATATTGATAACACAGATATTACACCTAATTTAATACTTTATTTCTTGAGAGTGGAATAGAGTAAAAAGTCTCTGCTACTCTAGTGATAAGCTATAATTATTAATAGCATGGGAAGTACAAACAAGGGCAGCCTCCCTTGTGTGGGCTCTTAATCGACAACTCAGCCAGTCACTCATGAATCCTGTTGTGTTGGTCTCAGGGCTCTGTCTTCTGTTGGCCTGCCGCCACTGGATGCAGTCCAAAAAACAAATATCTTCTAAAAGATGGTGTTAAAAGAGTAAGCTATCTGTAATATACAGTACTACATGATATATTAGACAGTTTTATGGCTATAAAGTCCTTACTTCCTTATCATCCTTCATATTACTTCAGAGGTGGTTGCAGCCAGAGACACACATCATACAGTGCATTCAGGAAGTATTCAGACCCCTTCACTTTTTTCACATTTTGTTATGTTGACATTTTTGCAAATTTATTAAAAAGAAAAAAACTGAAATATCACATTGGTCAAGTATTCAGACCCTTTACTCAGTACTTAGGTGCAACACCTTTGGCAGCAATTACATTAATTGCCTCGAGTCTTCTTGGGTATGACGCAACAAGCTTTGCACAACTGGATTTGGGGATTTTCTGCCATTCCTCTCTGCAGATCCTCTTAAGCTCTGTCAGGTTGCATGGGGACCGTCTGAGGACAGCCATTTTCAGGTCTCTCCAGAGATGCTCGATTGGGATCAAGTCAGACCTCTGGCTGGGCCGCTCAAGCACATTCACAGAGTTGTCCCTAAGTCACTCCCGTGTTGTCTTGGCTGTGTGCTTAGGGTCATTGTCCTGTTGGAAGGTCCAGTCTGAGGTCCTGAGCGCTCTGGACCAGGTTTTCATTAAGGATATCTATGTACTTTGCTCTCTCCAGCTTTCCCTCAAACTTGACCAGTCCCCCAGTCCCTGCCGCTGAAAAACACCAAGAGATGAGTGGTGTGTGATTTCCTTCAGACATGGCACTTAGAATAGAGGCCAAACAGTTCAATCTTGGTGTCACCAAACCAGAGAATCTTGTTTCTCACAGTCTGAGAGTCCTTTAGGTGCTTTTTGCAAACTCCAAGCAGGCTTTCCTGTGTCTTTCACTGAGGAGAGGCTTCCATCTGGCCACTCTGCCATAAAGCCCAGAAGTTTCTCCCATCTCCACACAGGATCTCTGGAGCTCAGCCAGAGTGACCATTGGGTTCTTGGTCACCTCTCTTATCAAGGCCCTTCTTCCCTGATTGCCCAGTTTGGCCGAGCGGCCAGCTCTAGAAAGAGTCCTGGTTGTTCCAAACTTCTTCAATTTTAAAAATTATGGAGGCCACTGTGCTCTTGGGAGTAGCAGAATGTTTTTGTAGCCTTCCTCAGATCTGTGCCTCAACACAATCCTGTCTCTGAGCTCTGCAGGCTGTTCCTTCGACCTCATGACTTGGTTTTTGCTCTGATATGCTTTGTCAGCTGTGAGACATTATATAGACAGATATGTTCCTTTCCAAATCATGTCCAATCAATTGAATTTACCACAGGTGGACAATCAAGGTGTAGAAACATCTCAAAAATGATCAAGAGATCAGTTTTTCCTTTTTAATTAATTTGCAAAAATTTCTAAAATTCTGTTTTCACTTTGTCATTATGGGTGTGAGTGTATGAGTGTAGATTGATGAGGGAAAAATGAATTTAAATGATTTTAACATAATGCTGCAACATACTGTGAAAAAAGTGAAGGGGTCTGAATACTTTATGAATGCACTGTAAATATCAAGCAAATATTGGGAATAAAAACAATGAAATGAAATCAATGTTCTTTAATCAATGTGACTTCTTATTACTTTTTGAGTTTGTTACATGACTTGGAAATCCAATTAGTGGTGAGTGAAAAATAAACAGATGAACAGAAATTTTCTTTTTTATTCTTCTGTAGCTGAAATAAATATAATTTCCTATAGAAAGTCATAACCTTAACAAAGACAGATTTGTCTCTTGATAACATTTGGCTTTGGTTTTATAGCTTTTTTATTCTAAGCTTATGTATGTATGTATGTATGTACGTATCTATTTAATCATTTAACATTACTCTTTTTTCTCAATTTACAACAAGAAGACTTTCAGTGCTTTATCTACATTTTTATTCCCTTGTGTTCTACCATTAATGTGTTGACTAGGCAATATAGCAATGTCATGCACCATGTGACATGCATGATTGACCTCTCTGGTTCTGTATGTCATCTGTAAATATCTCTTTTTTTACAAGGCTTTTGTCCAGGAGGGTTTATGGGACAGTATTACCACATTGCATAGTGATAGCAGTGATCACATTAAACAAGGTGTTCTGTAGCTGAGCAGACAGTGCTCAAGACTGTGTGACATTCTTACCATCTGTGCTTCTAATTAGACTGTTTCCATAAAACATGCACACAAATAAGCACACTGAGTCAGTCACTCATACAACAGGTGCTTAAATGTGTTAAGCCAAATTTAAAGCTGGGGGAGGCAACATCTGGAAATCAAGCTAGCTGTAGCATGAGACTCCTATGGAAGCAGCTCCGCTCCCCCCCTCCCTTCCCTGTTTCTGCTTCCCGCCCTTCACCTGCACAGACTGGAAGTAGTGTTCATACAGTGTGTATGTACAGTGTTCATACAAAACATCATCCTCACAGGTAAGAACTGCATACATTTTACAAACAGTTGCCACAATATGAAATGATAGATTGTAGTTAACTAGTTTTGAAAAGAAACTAGTTAGTCTTAGTTTAGCATTACAGTGTGGCTATGCAAGCTATGTTGCTAGTAAGATAGGCTAATATAAGTTGCTACTTTTCATCTCATTGCTCAGTAATGTCACTAAATAGCTAGTACATGTTTAATTCAGCATGGCAGCGTAATCAACTGTAACTTTATTCATCAGTTAGAGTTTACACAAGTTTACCAACAAAGACTTCACATGAGGAATTCATCACCCCTACTACCTCCTCCGGTGGTCGAGGAGCAGTCCCGGTGCCAGAGGAAAGTAACCAGGTGGGCATTTGGTTTTCCTGGGCAGGCCCGCACCCCACCCCACCCCACCCCCAACCCCCACAAGCACAATTGACGACTCAACTACCATCCACCCGTCCAACCTGCACTAACATCAGTCACGCTTAATTTGCATACAATAATGCATCAAAAATCAATCATGACTGCAGTTTAAATTTTTTTATTTAATGACTCACCAAATACAACTATAAGCCCATAGTGAAGCGCACACACACATACTGTATGTGATACAGAAATTGCATCACCAAAAGGTACAGGCCAGCTCTAATGCACGCATATGCACACTTACACACACACACACACACACACTAACAAATGAAACAACTGAAGTCCTTTCCCACCTTTAAAACGTCTTCCTCCTCACAAGTCCAGAGCTCTAACAATGTCACTTTCCAATGCCATCAAAGTCGAGCATGATTCTGTTTTAATTTAACCTTTTAATGTAATGTTTTGATCATTAAAAGATGTTTCGCTTTAACTAGTGACCGTGTTAACTGACGACTTTCAGCTGAATGCGTCGTGGTTGCTTGTAGTGACGGTAGTTGGCTCCTTTTTTCTCAGCAAGAAGCTTTTACCTCATAACGTTTATTATAATGGGAAACAAAACGTAGCCTTTAAGTTGGCAGTCCAGCTATAGTCTATCTTATGATATTATACTGCTATCCTCAATCGAGAAGTGGCCCATATTCAACCAATAAACCTGCTCTGTCATTGTGCACGCACTGAAAGTAGAGTTTGTGGCTAAACAATGTGTAAACTGTATGGTCACATGGCCAGTATTCACCAGGTTTGAGCAGCCTACCGTCTGTTTAACTTGTGAGCATCAGTGTGGATACTGTAATGAGATTCAGCGTTTCCTTTCAAGCAAGCTATTAAAATATTGATTTCAGAAAGGTAAGTGAAGAAATGTGAATGCTTCTTGTTGGTGACTTTATTTTACATAATGTAATACAAAAAAGGACCAGATGAATATATACTATGTTGAACATATGATAATTTAAGACTTTTAGGAGGACAACTACATGTTCTGTTCATTTTCAACAGCTGCCATCACCATGACAACCACGACACATTCAACTGAAAGTCACAAGTTACCACGGTCACTGATTAAACTGAAACACCGGCGGGCATGCTAACCTCAGCTAGCACATTAGCTGACATCACGCCAACAAACAGCTGCTGGACAGTTATAAAAACTGAGCTCAGGCTTCTTAGAAAAAAGAGACAACAGAAAGATTTAAAAAAAGAGTTAAACTAAAAGTGTAAAGGCGACAAGTGTTGCTGACAACAGAACAAATGCTGCACTTCTGGTTTCTGCTTAGGAGCAGCAGAGATACTAAACATGAGGTAAGATATCTCACTTCGCTCTAAATCCAGACACCATAAATGGACAAAAAACCTGTGAATGTAAGCCTGTGCATTAAAACGGCGTTGATGCTGATTTCTCCTGGGAGGGCCAAATTCCTGGATGGGTGGGCCTGGCCGCCCCGGGGGCCCACCCATAACATCGGTACTGTCGTGGTTGCCGTGGAGGACGTGCCTGAGGACCTGAGGAGGCACAGGCCGTGAACGAGGGACAAGCCGTGGAGCTGGCGTGGATCCCCAAGGGTTTGGGTCGCTTGCAGCATTTGCAAGCTGAAAGGCTTCAGTTTGAACAGGTACATCTAACGTCAATAAAGTTAGACACTCTGCTGCCAGTGTATTAGGTAACAGAGCTAAAACTCATGCAGTCTGATACAACAGTCCTGTGAACAAATCCTCCATTTACGAAGGCGATAAGGTTTCAGTTTTTGTTTAAACCTTTTCAGTGTCCTTTTTCATTTTGGAGGCTCCAGATTGTACTACTGTTGAAATGTATTGTACTGTACTGACAGAGATTTCTAATACTGTGTCCACCCCATCATATCAATGAGGTTATACAGAAATAACAGAAAACACCTCTCTGTATAATGTAATGTATTTCAGCAGTACAACAAAGTTCAGCCTTCAAAATGACCATACAGTTGATTTAATGCCTCTCTGAAAACAGTTTCAACAAAAACTGATTATAACCTTCATGAAGTGAGGATTTACTGCAGGACTGTTGTATTAGACTGCATTACTTTTAGCTAGTGGGACATGATACACTAGAAACTAAACTAATTTATTGCAGTTACTATTTGTATTGTTTATTCAAGTAATTCAGCTGTCATTTACAATAAGCTATCTGGCAGACTAGTTTGTTTTTCCTGGAGAAAGTCACCTTTTTAGAGTTGTATTTTCATACTTTGCCAGTAGGTAGGCCATCACTGAAAACCTGGACAGCTGTCACCAAGTCCTGCAGATCTGCCTGACCCGGGACCTCAGCCTCATTTCTGATGTCCTTGCCATTAGGGATGGAGAAAAACAAGCACCCAGTCCAATTACCATCCCAGCACAACCCCAGTGGTGTGTCTGCCAGAGGTATAGGGACATACCAACAGACACTGTACAGTTTCATTATGGAAATAGCATTGTGAACATTTGTCTTTGGAGTTATTTTTATTTTTCCCATACTTGTAATTTTGACTTATTTTCTTCACTTTTTTTGCACTACATTGTAATAAAAGATTGCACCTATCTTTGTGATGTCCTCATTTGTTTAAAACAGTTATCTAACAACACACATTGTACCTTGTTTTTTTCTGGCAACATTGAAAAAGGCACTGCAGTGTGATACAACGTTATTACAGCACTCAAATAACCCAGAGCTGAATCATGAGTGTTCTTACAGGGTCAGCCAGAGCTGGAGTTTGAAGCTTTGAAAACTGTTTTGCATTGAATTGGTTTGTATCACATTGTACTGCTTAAAACTTGTAACTATGTGCCATAACATTACCAAAGCTAAATACCTATAAATCCAAAAGCATGCAAAAGTATATTTTATTACACTTATTATAGAGATACTGTAATTACATCTAAATGTGTCTACTCTCTACTAATAACACAATGATAAATAAAATGTCAAACTTCAAAATAACATATACTGTTAAAGTAGTGTCCATCTCCTATCAAGGTTGTATGCGTGTATCTGTTCCTGCATTTTCAAATTATTATGGGTTATTTTACAGAAATATTGTTAAAAAGAGTTTGTAGTTTAGGCAAACAAACTATTCAGATCTGTCTGGTAAAAGTGAATCTGGTTATTAAAGTGTAGCTCCTAGAGTCCGGTTTAGGTTACCTGCTGGTTTGTTTAGTTGTGTTGCTCCAGTAAAGTATGTCAGTTTACCTGTTCCAAGTCTCCGCTGACTTGATGCTCCAAGAGCATGGGATGAGGGATGCATCGCTCTCTTTCTGGGCATCCCCTTGTCATCACCCAGCCATCTTCTCAAGATGGGGCTCTGCAGATCTGGCATGTAACTTTAGTCTTTTGGAACTGCAACAGCATATAAGCTCCATCTCCCAGACTTTTTGTTCCAGACTTACATAAAAAGAAAAAAAAAAAAGATAAAACACAACAATTGTACAATGTACATGATGACACTTTTGATATGTAGTAGTTTTTGTAGTAGTTGTATTTGTAACTGTAATCATAAATACTTGTAATTCTGTGGTTTAGTAAGGTAATTGGGTTTAACATACAGAAAAATGCTGTCCCTGTTTTTCATTGCTGGCCTGTGGACATGATGGTTATAATCCAGGCCTCTTGAAGTGTACATCAAGATGTGGTTGTGAAATGACTCCAGTTCTGCAGTTGATCTACATGTAGTACAATTGGCAAATTATAAAACACTTTAAACATATGTTCTCTAATAGATGAAGGATAGAATACGTTCTTATTTCTTCACCTGATATGTCCAAAGTGAACCATGTGATTGAGAACACACACTTTATTACTAAAAATGCACAACTATTTACTTACCTGAAAAACAAAAACTTGTCCACGTCCCTCAGCCACAGATCAGGGTCATGGACTGGACTTGCTCAGTCCAGATGTTGCTGTGGTTCTCAGGCAGCGGTCCGTGATGCTAAACACAATGACTGAAATCACAAAGACAATTTGGGCAAAATAAGAAAGACAGTTCAAAAAGTAATGTGACAGTCAATATCAATAAATAATAAAAATCAAAAAAGGCCAATATCTGCAATAGTAAGACTTCAACCAAATCAACCTTGTTCCCAGTTTTTGCAGGAGAACATCTTCTGACAATTCTTCAATTTCTGACAGGATGTCTTTATCTCTGTAGGAAGTACACACACTGTAGTTTATAGCATATGCTGAAACTCATTATATTGTATATGCTAAGATGCAATACATCAACACAAGGGCTGACATCACATCTATAGTAGAGATACCACAACTGTATACCAAACACCACATAACAGGCTGGCATGACACTTTTCACAGCTTATATTGCGAGCACAATTTGTAAACATTTGCGAGGAAATTACATGCACAGACATGCTACCATTTGCTATTACACACCGCATATCTTTCAATTAAACAGCTGTTCTGTTTTTACTTTCAATCTGCGTGTTCTCTGTGACTAGCAGCGTGTCCAGGTATCCTGTATGTGTCATTTTTCGGAGGTTGTTGAGCTGCAGGCGCAGTGTTTCCCACAGGTTGAGAATTTACTTGTGGTGGTGGATGGCACGGCGGGTGACTGATGTGCATGCAAAGTCTCATGCAGTTTAGAATTGGAGAGTGTAACCCAGGTTATTTTATGTAGCTACAATTTACAGATGTCCCTCGTAAAAACCAACACTTACTGTTTTAAAACACGTCTGATAAGGAATGAAACTTAATCGACTGTGGCTAGATCATTGTGTAAATTGAAGGGAGCGACACAAGCCACACAAATCAGTAACCGACAACCAGTGTTCCAGGGGAAAAGGGCCTATTTAGTGGATACTAAAACACATTCCGCTGGTGGACCTGGAAAAATATAAATCACCGATCACAAATCGATTCTGCTCTAATACTTGATGGTCACAGCAGAGCGTTAACTTGGCGTGGATGTGACTGATTGATTCTCATTACTAGAAATAAAAAGAAAGTGACGTAGCAGCTATGTAGCTTAGCTTAGCCTGCTACTGCCATAAACACACTGTGAGTGTAACTGCACACAGCCCTGCGTGAGCCCACTGAAAAGTTTCGGGAAGTTTCTGCTGTGCACTGGTCTTTACCGGAGGTAAACAACACATTTAGATATTACAGGAAAATGAAGTTACAGCAGCTTACTTTTCCAGGAGAAGATAGGCAAGCTCTGCCCCCACTGAATTGCCTCTACAAACGCCTCAGCTTCGGCGTTTGTAGAGCAGGCACGGGCTAGGTTTTCTAAAGCCTGAATACAGAGCCAAGAGGAGGTGCAGAAGTCTAGTGTTCTCTCAGACCACTTAAATTACTATATGCTGAAAGGTTATCATGGAATTTTTGCCCAATTACGCCAAAAATAAACTGCCCACCCCAGCTTTAAAGCAAGACTATGTAACATCTGCTGAGCAGCAGCAACAGCGGCCTCTGCTGCCACAAGTGGTAATTACAGGACGCTAATAGATGTTTGTACTCTCCTGTTTGTACTTTCAGATATCACCCTTATTTTGTTTCCTGATCGCTTTCCTGATCAGCCGTGTCGGAATCGTGTTAAGTTACTGCTGATGAAAACATTTTTATGAGTACGTGCGGATGGGTCTTCAGCTAATAAGTGACAGCTGACTCACCTGATGAGCCCTTTGGTGAATTCACTTATTATCTCGCCAATATGTAACTATATCATTATCAACAGAACTAAGATACATACATAGTGCAGTACCCTCGCAAAATAAGTTGTTTAGGCTACCTGTTGCAGATGTGCTGTTTGCTGGAAATGCACTAAGAACCTGTCTTGTGTTGCTCTTCATGTAACATCTCACTGTGGCTGTTTCTGCTTGTACTCATCCTCTCTGCAGTTAGTGTACCATCAAAATGATTTTGAAGCTGTTATTTTAAGGTCAAATAATTGCATAATGTTGCTTTAAATTAAAATTATTTCCATGTTCATTACATTTGATCTCATGCTAGTTTGGACAGTAAACATCTGGCAGAAGTAGAAGAGGAGCTTTTCAGTCCTGCCAGTTGGAAATCATCATAGCATTTCTTTGATTCATATAGATAAATCAGAGAACATGAAAGACACATAGAAGCAAGAAGAGAGAAATTCAACAGAGAAATAAGATGAAAGGAGTTGGTGAAAGGAAACATCATTACAGGTCAGTGTCAGTTAGAGGCCACAGCACAATATTGTAAGTACATAAAAGTAATTACATAAAAGTATTTTGTCACTTGCATTGCTCTTTCTTAGGTTTATAGACTAAAATTAGTATAGATTTTTAATGATGACAAGCTGTTACTCATAATATCATGAGTGGAATGGTATAACTTTACATGTATTTTGAGCACTTCACCAATTAAATGTGTTGCATTCACATTGTAGGAGTGTAGGAGTATACTTTTGTATTAAATTCTTGCACTTGTTCAGATAGAGGCACCAACCTTCCACTCAAGGGAAAATATGTTTAATCAGTCTTATAACAAAGAATTTGAGTTATTTTCAATACATTGACCTCTGTCTTCTGCTTCCAAAGAACACAAACAACTTCATGCTGATAAATGAGGACATTTATTTAGAGCTAAATGTCCAAGAAATACATGAAGAAAATAATCAAACAAATGAATAAGACCAAAAAAGACCTTTAAAGGGTGAGATAAATGGGTCACTGAGTTGACAATAGTAAAGTAGAGGTAAAGGTATAATAATTTAGATTCAACATCAACTCTTATCACACGCCCTGGACTTGCCTACTTGTTGAAGCGTTGTGGCAGAGATGAGATTGTTTTAGCTGAATCCAGAGTTACTGCAGTGTTGAGTCACCAGTGAAGTGCAGGCCCATTTTCCTGCAGGGCTGCGCCGTGAAGGAGCCTTCAGGGCAGCTACGCTCCCAGGCAACTCCATGGATGCAGTTCGGTCGCCAAGCAGCAGGCCCGACAGCGAAGCCTCCTAGTCGGTCTGGCAGTCTTGCTTCAGGGTCGATGGGTAGAGATCCAGGCCGATGTGTCATGGTCCAGGTTCTTGGAGACTGTCAGATGTGGGCTGGAGAAACGGCTTCTGTTGCGCCCTCGTGATCTTATGGTAGAGTGTCAAATAAAATTAATCTGGCTACACTAACTTCTAGTTAGTAGTAGCAGTCAAGTTGGCTGGATGGCAAAAATTTCATAAAGGAAATACTAGAAAAACCTAGAAAAACCTAAAAAAGAAGAAAACTAAGATAAAATAAAAGTGTTTCCTGAGCTCAGGTTTGAGGGCTAGCCTGAAGGGGAAGTCAACTTCAGGCGCTTTTCTCAGTTGGCAAAGTTTTAGGTGTGTTTTGGGAATGGATAAGGCACTTCCCGCAGTAACTTCTAATTAATATTAATTCCTTTGTTTAGAACTTCTACCTAAGATGTCTCTCGTGGTTTTAATTCAAATTTTACATGCAGAAAGTCACATACTTCAATACACTATGGTCATTCAGCAACAGTGATTTTAAAACATGGATTGCATGTTACAATGTATTACCCAAGCATTCAAAAAGGAAGCAACACATGGGTTAAACAACAATGTCTCAAACATCATTGACATCATTAACATTCCTCACTACTTTAACTATCAAAAATAATTTCCACTATTACTAGTAAATGCACAGTTAAAGCAGCAATTAGCTGATCACACAATATAGAAAAGACAGGATACCGTCTTGCATAACTCACTTGTATATATTAGTGATCAAAGATTTTGCTATCTATGGTCAACAGATGGCAGTGTTGCCACATGGTGAAGAATGTATTAAAATTGGATTTTATTAATTCAGTCATTTTATACCGTACCAACATGGGGGTTGGACCACCTTACAAGAAAACATTTGCTGCTTGCTGGGTGCCTGTATAATTGGACAGCTAATTCACATAAATACAGACTTGAAGATAGAATATAGTGAAATCACTTCAGGAATACATCCTCTGTTTATGACCAAGGTCTGGAGATAAGTGAAACTCAGAGTGAGGAGGAGAGAAAGGAGTGAGGTGTGTATGTGTTTGTTAACACAGAGAGAGGGGGGGGGGTCACTCCTCAGCGAGAGAGACTGAGGATTGTTTCTTAGTCTTGGTGAATTTCTTTATCCTGACGTGAAAAATTTCATTCCAGTCTCCAGTCTAGAGTTGCTCCACCAATGAGCCGGCTATGGAGGTAGTCACAGAGCTGATGTGGGACAGTCGGCACAGCGAGACAGGGAGCTGACGCTGTTGTGTTACACGTCACGCCTCTGAATCCGGAACACCGGCATGCTATGTAAAAGCACACACGGGGGCATTATGAAAAGGTCTATTCAACCCACCATTTTCTCTTCAAAGGAGAGAGGGTTGTCCTCCCTACAACATCCTCCTCCTCGCTATTTTGCCTGCTAAAGGAATTTTTCTGTAATAGGCTAGGCATTTGGAGGATTGCCTCAACTACAGTAACCATTAAGGATTTTAACGTTTTAAATTCTAGAAAATGTGAAACGATCTGCATGCTCATTAAATAAACATCAAAAGTAAAATCAGCAGGATTCCCACCCTTTAAACAGCGTATAGTGCATAGTTATGAAAAATGAACAGTGTATCTAAGTCCTTGTCACTAGCATCTCATTTTTCTATAGTTATTGTGGGTGTGTGTGTGAGTGTGTGTGTGTGTGTGTGTGTATGTATAACCAAGCAGTGATGCTACCATTTTGTATGCTGGCTTACTAATAATTATAATAATAATAAATTATACAATTAATTAATAATGTAGTAAGTCAATTCAGCATTCTGATGCATGGGAATAGAAACTGAAGGTTATCTGAGTTGTGAAACATTACAAAGTAATTAAACTTTTAATCATGCCTGCAGTGCAATGCCAATTTCATTTCTTTGCATGTATTATTAATTAACTGTCATGTAGCAGTGTTTGAACCAACCTCAGTCATGGGTTTGTTTTAAATACAAACATTTTAATATCCTGAGTCACAAAAGTAGTCATTCCAGGCATATTTATTTAATTATTTGCAAAAAATCGCCTTTTATGAATTTGGGCCCCTGCCTCTGTAACATCCTCTGCACGTCCCTGCACAGACACACACACACAGAGCAGCATCCTGCTGTTTCTGATTACCTCAGTACGGCTGAGTCAGTTTCAGTTTCTGTCGTGATAAAGACTTGGCTCTTCTGTACTAGCTGTGTGTGTGTGTGTGTGTGTGTGTGTGTGTGTGTGTGTGTGCGTGTGTTGTAGTCTTCAATGTGTCTGTTTCTCCCCCCTAGAGGTTCTCTGGCTCCACAGGAGTCCTGCCACCATCTGACAGCTCAGAGGAGGTGTGTGTGTGTGTGTGTGTGTGTGTGTGTGTGTAAATGAGAAAATTACATTATTTGAGACCCGATTATCTACTTACAACACTTTTTATGTTATTAAATGTATCATGTTATCACTTTGTTTGACAGGAAAGTGTAAGAGGATAATGTAAACAGTCTACCCAGATAAATTATGCATGATAAGATGTAGTGCCTCAACATGCAGCAAAATAAACCGCAGTAAAAGGAAAATCCTTAAACGTTAACATACATTCCCAATACTCACTTGATAATGTTTATGAAATTGCTTCAGTCCAGCATATTATTATTGAGAACATATTGATTTTCTCATCTCTTAATAAATAGTAGAATCAGTGTCATTTTTTCCTTTTTGTATTTATGTATTTTTTATGTATGTATTTTATGGCTTATTGGGTCATTTAGTGGAATGGAGCTATTGTCAATGTTATTAATTCCACCTGTGCTTTTCCTGCTTTGACAAGTCAAAATGTCTGCTGTGAAAAGGGTCTATTCTTATGCACTTGTCTACTTCCTGTTGTTTCTTACTTCTTGTACCTGGTCAGCAGCTTGAGAGTTTGCACCACTGTTCTTTCTGTGTCACTGTCCTCTAACACTTGATTGTCTTGCCTCGCTGGTAGGTCGCTTTGGATCTGCCAAATGACAAAATGTAATGTAAAAATGTCTATTCATCTTGGCTACAATTCAGATCCTGACAGGTTTTCACAGCACTGAAAAAATTATACCATGTCTCACACCAGCCCTGCATTTGTTATAAGAAAGCTTAATATTTCTAAATATGGCAGTGATTTTGTTTGCACTTTGCAATCTATTTTGTTCTGCAAATAAATCCATTCAAATTTATCTTTACAGTAGATATGAACACATATTGAAATGGTTTCCATCTGACTGTCAGACTGAGGTGATGAAGTCTTCAGTCTGGCAGCAATAATGTGGCAAAAAGTGTCTTTTCATACACTTCAATCTTAACATCCACTAAAACCTCCAAATAGATGTAAACGGTGAAGGGGACACACTTATTTAGACTAGAGAGATTTGAAAAATCAACCACACTGTGACTATTATAGTTATTTTACTCACACTCTTTATAATCAAAAGACCTAGATACTCTGTACTAAATTTGAAGTTTGGAATATTTCATATAGCAAAGCAGTTCTATGCAAATGTTTCTTATGTAGGCCAGTACCCTGCAGTCCTCACTTTAAATGAAGGCCACATCCTCACACGAGAACTTTTTGACACTGTGAAGTCAGTGTTTGTTCTCTTGGTCAGCCAGAGGGATGATGTGTGTCCCCTCAGTGTCCAGTCCTTGGTCCTGTCCTCTCATATCTTTCATGTTGTCCTAAAGCTAATCCAAGCCTGGACAGCTGTCCTCCCTCTCAGCCTGTCTTCTGTCAGAGCCAGAGGGCTGGAGCTGTTCTCTTGTGTCCCGTCAGTGGTTGGACCTCAGCTCTCTCTGTCTCTTCTCCATCAGACTCCGCAGACAGAGCAAACACACACAGACTAACCTCCATCTTCTGTCCTTCAAACCAGGAGAAAACGTCTCGTCTCCTTCAGTCATGTCATTGTCACTGCCCAGGTATCTGCTTCGACTGATTAATAGAGCTTTAAAAATCCATACATGAAATTCAATACAACATGTGAAACAGTATTTTGCACATTTACATGTTGCCGAAGTTACTGCATGTTACCGCTCCTCTAATATCAGTGCACACTGGCAGGGTAGGAGCACAGGCTGCTAGTACTGATGACGTATCAGGGTCTTGACGGGTTGTCCCATTTCATAGGGTAATATTTCAACCGCTACCCCATGTAACTCTGTTCCAAGTGGTGAGGGGCACTTGAAAAATAGGGTAGGGGTGAAAATAAAGAAATGGGATTGGCCCTTGGGTATTGGCTAAAGAAGCCTACCTGTCAACACACTCACTGGCATGGATGACAAGCGCTGGACATGGAACTTTTTCCTGGAAAACTGGACAAAGCTGTGAGGATGGTATGGTTTAAGAAAAGTGTAAAATACACAAGAATGACATCTAACATGCAAGTTGAACATTTTCATTTAACAGAATGCTATACTAGAAAAAAAGAAAAATCTTACCTCACAACTGTCATCTACTTGGGAGGTGTCCTCCTCCATTTCCTTCTCCAAATCTATTGCTTCCTCTGTCTGTTCATCCTGCAATTAGGGAAAACATGACTTTTTCCTTAAAGAGCAGAGCAGAAGGGCAACTCAATGCACCACTATACTGATAACCAAGTGTAAAGACAAAACCAAGTCAATATGGAGGACTGACAGCTCCTAAGTAATCAAGGTGTTTCTGCAAGTGAAAGCTTTTTGGCTCAAGGCATGAAATCTTCAGTGTTCCCTCACATTTTCACTGTTGAAATTCGAAAATTTCCTTCATTTATCCTTTATGCCTTTTCTGATATCCATGACAGCCTTCATGCTTTATATTTTTCACTTTAAAGTCAAGTGTAAGACTTTGTAACCAGGTCAACCAAAAAAAAAAAAAAAGATGACTGAAGTTATGACTACAGATGTAAGTTTCGGTTAATTTTGCTTTCGACAGACAGACACCCATTAACCGGTAACTAACCGGTTAATTTTTAAGAAAAGTTGTGATGTAGCTTTCATTTGTGAGAGCTGTACAGCAGTAGGTGGTCAGAGCTAGCGTGACTTTTAGCTCATCCTTCTTCTCCTCAAAGTGTTTTTCAATGCGTTTACTCATAGTAGCTCTCCATGGTATAACGTACTCGGGCTAGAGGTATGAATATACATAATAATACGCATATAAGGCGACCCTGATTATAAGACGACCCCCCCTTTTTCAACAGCTGTTTTTGGAAAAATAATGTTACTTTCTGAATATAACTTAAATCATAGTATAGTTACATACTCACACACCAGGCTCTTAGAAGCGGACAAAAATGATTTTCTCCGGCAGTTAGCATTTATAAGACTGTCTGTTTGTCTTTTTGAGCTCCTTATCATCTGTCACAGTGGTATTTGGCAGCTTGATATATTCTGTTTCTGCACTAGAGATGCCGGGAGACGCTTTGGACTCGTTTTCACTCATCATGAATTTATTTCCTCCGTGGCAGAAAAACACGTTAAACAAGCCTTCAGAAACTCCTGCAGGTTAAACTAGACTAATGAAACACTAACACACTCACTATAAACAGACTTTAAGACACTTGCTAGCGTAGCAACATTAATTCTACAAACAACCCATAATGGAACACTCCTTGTAGGAAGTTTTACACAGCTACTTTATCCATTCACAAAGAGTATCTGATGTTATGAACAGGTAACTGTCTAGGCGTTAGGGGAGTGTGTTTGCAAATTCACCTACAGACTGACATGCGTAACTGGTCAAAATTATTCTCGGCGGTTAACCGATTAGCAGTTAACCATTGACATCCCTAGTGTTGACCTTTTTTGTTTGTTTTGTTTGTGTTTTGTTTTTTAATTCCAGGGAGGGAACCCTGACTCCACTCCATCAGTAAGAATGGTCTCAGCAATAGATCAAGAAAACAAAAATGTAGCCAATTACCATTTTGATCAGCTTAGTAGTTAGGCAACCAAATCTCAACCAACACAGGACATAACATTCATGTGTGTTGCTACTTAAGTTACAGTCTTGAACATGAGGTGCAAACATTAGTAGGGGAATATCAGTGATCTGATTGGGGAGTAGGGGATGGTTTTGGGGAGAGGGGAAACCACTATCAATATACATTTATTAAAAGAGATATTTTAACAACTTGTAGGTGAGTCTAAATATTCAGTTCAGATCATGCAAAGAGTAAAAGACAAAAGAACCTAAACCTTTGAATTTTCAGAATCAAGTCTTAAGGTATTCCATTAACAATATATAGTGTTACAAAGCAAATTAACCCCTTAACTCTGATTTCCCCTTAAATTTCCATTTAAGTAGCTTCAAGGTTAGAATTCCTTTTTTTTCTATATTGCACAGTACTACCACATATATATTCTGTTTCTGCTGTCTCATGTGATCATAGACAAAAATGTACACACCCGGATTCAACAATAGTGTCTGATCTTGAAAACTGTATTGTTTGCAGGTTTTGATTATGTATGCAGTAGGTGGGTTGTGGTACAACCATTTGTTAAAACTATATCTTACCTCTTTATGGGCACTCTCCTCTGGCAAGGCTACCAGTGCATGGAGCAGTTATCACTGCCCCTTGGAGTAGTGGTTGATGGTGAAAAAATCTAATAAAACTGAAAAGTTGTAGTTTTTACTCGGATACTTGAATGAGGCCTTTTCTTACTTTTGTGTTGCCCCGATAGAAGCCGGGAAATTGTCTACAAAAACATAAATTACAGTGATTAAAAAAGGGATTTCACCTGATTAAAGTAATGGTTGATGAGAGTGGTTAGAACATGACAGCTTAATGTAAAATGATGCACTTATACCCTGCACACTTTTGTACTAACAGACAGTCACGATGGATTAATTAGAACCATCAAAGCAACGCCTGGAATGTGCTACATGTTCAACACAAAGCTTGGTGGCAAGTGGCTTACTAGCTGGTGATGTTAAGCTAGCTCCTGAGATGATAACTTCTGGGATAACCAAATTAGTTTACAGTTGGTCAACCTGAATCCCTAATTAATGTGCTGAAATAATGTTCAATCTTAAGAATAAAATGCTGATCTCCCGGGAGAATATTAACAGTTTAACGTTAGGGCTGCAGGAATAGTTAGCTGGACGCTGCATCAACCCTTTTTTTTTTACAAGTTTAAAGGTGCAGTATGTAGAATTTAGTGGCATCTAGCGGAACGGACTTGGCAGAAATAGAATATAATATTCATTCATTCAAGTATGTTTTAATTAGTGTATAATCACCTGAAAATAAGAATTGTTGTGTTTTTGTTACCTTAGAATGAGCCTTTATATGTACATAGGGAGCGGGTCCTCTTCCATGGAGGCTGCCATGTTGCACTGACATGTTTCTACAGTAGCCCAGAAAGGACAAACCAAACACTGGCTCCTGAGAGGGCATTTCACATTTTTCATGAGTTTTGCGGCCACTGTAGGTTCTCCTACACGCTTGGAAGGGGAGAGTGAGAGGAGGTGTATTTAGTTGGTTGCAATCTTCAACCTCACAGCTAGATGCCAATAAATCCTACACATTAGTCCTTTAAAATGTATGCATCTTTTGACTGCAGTCAGGTTAGGTGCTCTGTATTACTTATACCTATTACTTACTTAAAAACTACATATTTTTTGATACTGTTACATTACATACTGTTTTCACAACTTATAAATTATTATCATTATTATTTAGTTTTATCAACGAAAAATTGTTATTTACGATTTGCTGCGGGAAAGTCGACACCATACTGTTCGAAGAATGACACGGACACTCAACTGGATGTGGCGTATTCAGGTCTGTCCTCCTCTGTGTTGTGTGTGTGTGTGTATGTGTGTGTGTGCATGTATCACCATCTGCTGGTGTAGTAACTAACTGCACCTCACAGTTGTGGAATTGTTTCTGTACATCTGCTGCAGTACGAATTGGACAAAAATCCGCAAACAAATAGGAGAGAAGTCACAAATGTCATCTTGCCCACAAATTGATAGGAAGCGATCCACAAATGTGCAAAACCCATTTACCTTGTACAAATGTGTAAATATGACTTTACATGCATGTTTGTGGTAAAACTATTTAGATTTGTAAAACCTATATCATTTTTATGTGAAATTTAACCATGTGTTTACAGAGTAACTTATGCATATTTGCAAATCACTGTATTTTTTTGGATATGACTTTACACAACACAAATTTAAAAAAATAATAATAAAAAAATGTTTGTGTACAGTGAAATATTTGTGGATCATGATGCACATTTGTGGATTGTCTTCTGTTGGTTGTAGCTAATAAAGTCCAATCAAAACTTCCATACCATTACAGCTGTTTGGTGATATTTTACTGAAAATGTTCAGAATTGCCATGAATTTAATACATTTATTCAGCTCCTCATTTTAACTGGTTCTATGCATCTTATTAAGTTGCCAAGACTGTTGCTGTTTTTTGCTTGGAATAATGTAGCAGCTGATTATGCAGCAGGTTGTGGCTCGGCCCAGCAGAGGTAATCAACAAAAGCTTAGATTAGCGATTAGATTATCAAGTGGATGACCAGATAATCACCTGACCCATTCGGATTAGGATTGGAAACCAGGCACAAGGCCAAAATAAATAAATATGTAAATAACTGAATCTTAAATTCCCCATACTGTGACTAACTGTGACTTTACACAAGTTGTAGCACTTTCTGATAGCTTTATTTGTCATCTAACGCATATCGTTCACAAAGAGAAGGTGAACAAGACAGCTTTGTATTCATACAAATTGTAAAATATGTCAAATGCATTTTATTGCATGGAATTTAATCCATTCTTGCTGATATTTATTCTTCTGTATGTTCTTGACAACAATATCTCCGTTTTGCCTCAGTGTAGTCGGTGTTTTCCTTCAGAATGGCTCCTGAGATCAGTTAGAATTAACCCTTATTGTCATTTGCACCGGATGTTTGCTAAGCAATGTCTGCTAAATAATTTTAAAAAGCTTAAAATGAGTTTAATAAATTTAACCAGATACTAGTCTATAAAAATAGTGAAGATCCTTATTCATTACTGTCATGAACAATGACTGAAGATCACGAGCATTTGTGGCTCATTTTAAGTCAGCTGGTGTCCCACAGTACACGCTGTGACAAAGCTCCTGTCTTTGTCACTAAGATGTCTGCTATCTCTCTCTCATCTGATACTACAGCGACATATCAAGCACTGAACAGATTTTTCATCCCCCAGCCAGTAATTGTTAGATTAGACTTTCCATCTTTACTGACAGTCATATCGTTTAATTTAAGAAAGCTTCTCTGCAGCCTTAATAGCATCTCAGCTGCACTAAACACAAACTCATCTGCTATTGTGTGAAAGAAAAGTAGAAAGAAGAAATACTTTTCATTAGAGAATACTTTCTTTCTCTTACTCTATCTGCTCTTGACATTTTTCAAAGATGTCACTCTTCAGATTGAATCACTGGGGGTTTCTGGAGTCCACTCTGTTGAATAAGCATTTATTTTCATCAGTGCCTTCTCAGTCCTCCTTACAAGAGTTTTTCCCCCCCTTATATTGTTCAGTTAAAATGATTTTGCCTTTCTCTCCTTTTTTTTGCTGTTATATTTCCCTCTTTCTATTTTCAATTTCACTCACAATACACATTCATTTTCTGTTATTCACTTTGACAGTGTTAAAAGTTCACCACAATCCACTCTTGCTGTTTAACTTCCTGGAACACATTAAGGATAGAATGTAGAAAATATTTTTAAGAAATAGGCCAGCTATCTTTTTAGGTTTTGCAAAAGGATGTTTTATTATTTGACCTAGAAGACATTTTATATTGTATTTAAATCCATTCATCCCACTTTATGTTCGCATATTTCTGCATTAAATTTATTGCAAAGTATGAAGTGTTCACCTCAATTCAAGCAGGCACGTCTCTCTCATGCTGCCATGCAAACTAATTCTTTGAAAGACATGTTTTCAGTAGCTAGAATGACTGGTCTGAAGAAAAACAGCGAACATTCCCATATTATAAATATGATTTCTTTGATGAAAACCATAAGAGTGAGTTTTGGTTTCTTCTCTTAACTACTGAATTTTACTCCAATGATGTGCTGCCTGTGTTTTACACTGGATGTATTCTTTGTTTCCAAGTCTGTGTGTGTTTGCTAACTTTAACTGTCTCCCTTTATGTTTTCTTTATTTTTGTCTCCTGTTGTGCTTTATCCTCGACCATTACATATAGAAATATAGGTAGAACATGAATAGTCGCTCAGGCAGTCTACTCATGTATGTCGTGATTTATTCTCTTACTGTGATGTCCATACGGGGAATTATGTGTGGATTATAAAGGACAACATACTGCATTTCCAGTCAAGCATCAAGGAGACAAAGTCAACTCAAAGTTAATGATGGCTGACAACACCATGAGTGTCTTGTTACCAAAGTGCTGATGCAGACAGTTGTGTTCAGTTGTACAGACACTACGAGAGATGTGCTAATTGACTTTTTGGATTAACTTTTGCTCTTTGGAGGTGTTTCCACTCCGTGCTTCACCTGCTGTACACATACTCACAGATGTTTCACAGCAGGATAATGATGTGATTTTTTTTTTTTCTCTCTCATGGACCAGAAAGCCAACTCTGAAGTAATTTCCATCATCTCTCTACCACACCCACAACCTGTCATTCATCTGTCACTGTCACTCATCTCATTGCAGACACACACTCTTTGCTTAGATGGATTCGGTTTCCTCTACTCTAATTTCCACTCGACAACAGACAGTGCATCAGACAAACTGTGAAATAACAAGACGGTCTGCCTGTGTGACCCTGCAGTGTGCTTGATTTTCCGCAATGCATTAGAAGGGAATATACCGTTTGGCTCATCTGGTGTTTACTGTCCTCCACATTTTCAGCACCATGTTCAATTTATTGTTATTTCTCACCACATCATCTGCTCTTGTGATGTTTTAATAAGGAGTATAAATTTATCTGCAGCACTGTAATGCCTCTGTAATATTGCTCTGTGCCCTGGGATATTATATATACACACTATATACAAGTGTACGCATCATACACTGCCATGGTGGCTCTGCTTCTATCCTAACACAGAAGAACAGATTGAAGGACAGACACAAGAGAATTAATATACCACACACCGTTGGGCAGTGGTGGGCATGGTTACTACAGTTCATCAACTGCATTTCCATCTGCCTCTCTATAACACCACTTGTGCCGTCCCTGCGTGGATTGACACAGGTTTTGGACAGGGCCAGACAGAGTGTAGAGGATCCAAGTTTGTGCCAGGAATTAGCAGGATACAGGAGATGAACAAGTCTGCAGAGACTTAACAAGAGAATCAGCAGGAGGACAGCTAGGATTTTTCCTTTTCTTGTTGCTGGATGCAGCAGACAGCTACAGTGTAGCTGTAGTGAAAGATATAAAAGGTTGAAGTGTGATGTTGTGTTTGTAAAGATGTTACAAACACAACATAGGGCAGGTTAGAAAGGTTACAGATCTATAGGTCAGTGTTTTTTCACCTCATTTCTTTTCTGTTGAGGCTTCAATGATCCACATTCACAGCATACGGGACGTGTCAGTGACCCTGTGGAACTCACTGACAGATACATTAAATAACTAACAAATGACGATCTTCTCAGAAGATAATCGCAGTTTGAATTTAATGCCGTGTCTGAAGTGCATTTATGGGTTAGGGTTATTTACTTATCATTACAAAATGTTTTCACTGCCCCAGAGAACCAGGAGCCCGGGGTTGGCAAATAAAACGGCCTCATAAAAGGATCACATTAATGTGACAGGCACGCACACTTTACTCAGTCATTCTCTGTTAGTGATCAGTGTTTTTTTACTTACAGACACAGTACAGCAATGGAAATATGCCCTGTTGACTGTCTGACATGCCCATGCCTGGTCATAATGAATAAAAACTCGTTTCACAAAGTTGATTGAATAAGACAGATGTGTTGCAGTCAGAACATCACTCTTACATTACTTCATGTCAGAAACATCGTTTGCTAGTTCTTTATCTTGGTAGACCAGGCATTATTCTCTACTGGGGAGATTTTCACAAAAAAATAAACATTTACTCTGAACTGTTGTCTTTGATTCAGTGTTTGCAGAAGTCTTGAATTAATGTAATTTTATGTATCAGAAAATAACTTATTTTCCTATTATTTTTGTAAACCTATTTTCTGTACATTTAATATACACTTTTTTTTATCTCAGCGTTTGTTGACAAAGCTATATATTGCAAGGTGATATGCAAAAGTTCGTCCTTGGAAGTTTGCTGTGTGTGTGTCAATCACTTTTCAATTGAAACTATTTTCACCGTGACACCTTCCAAAATACAAATGAATCCAGTAGTACTTTATTCTGAGTTTGATCAAAGTCTTGCTACAGACTTTTCCATTAGGTAGAAGATGTTTCAATCATTAACAATGGTATTATTTTAACTGAATGACATGATGCTGAAATGTTGCTCAGGGTGACAGTTAAATGAAAGTGTCAAATAGCCGTGGCGTTGATGTATTATGCCTCCGATTCATGGAAGAAAGCAGTGTGAATGTCAATGAGGATGCTGTGTAATCTCAATGAAGCAATAAATACAAGTCAAAGAGATTAACATTAATCAATGTGACTGTCAGTCACTTTTTACCACTTTATCAGAGATGAAGTCACCAACATGAGATGTACAGGGAAAGTTCTTTTTTTTTTCCTTTCAATATTTCTATATACAACATTTGTCCATCAGACTGGCAGCATTGCTGATGGATTATTTCTTCCTGGAAAGCAGATGGGTTTGATTCATTAACTAGACAAAGGTGCATAGAATTCCAGTTAATGGGGGATTTTCATTTGACGTCTTTATAGGTTTATGTTCAAGGGAATATGTTTTTAAACTTAATACATTGTTTATTTTTAATAATATTATTCCATTTAATTAAGTGTGTAGGAGAGGTGGATACTCTGGAATTGGGGTTATTGACCTTTTCTGGTAAATCAGGTAAATGATTCTGCGCTGTGTTATTGTTGGACCAATACTCACTTTCCCTTCTTTCTCTCTGTGACTTTCTGAAAAAAATGTTTCTCTTCCTCCTCCTCTCTGTCTTGTGAAGCTCTGATGGATGTCCGACCATGGCGGTGTGTATAGATCTGATGTTCCACAGCAGAAACCTTTTAACTTTATTAAACTGTCAAGATGTCACTGTGTATTATGCAGTTCAAAGACATTCAGGCTTTTAACATGCAGTCTGAGAATGAGAGGATCCTCAGTGGAAGACCAAGTCTGTCTGTTTTCTTTCTTTCACTGTTATTTCTGTTGCTGTCTCTTTATCACGTGTGTTTGATAAAATTTTTAAAAATAAATAAAAATATGTACCAGGGCAGGCACATTATTTTATTGAGCCACGATTATTCAGCAAGTTTGGATGTTGATTTAATATCCTGAAACCTGAAACTGGTTCATTAGAAAAGTAGTAAAGTGAAGTTGCGTTGTTGGTATTACTTCAAAGATTGGTGTTGTTGTCTTGTGTGTGAAAGGTTAAGAGTTGACCTTTATTCAGCGTTAAACTCGATAGAACAAGTGCAACACAGTGCTGACTGGCCTCTGTGAGTGTCAGCTGATCTGAACTAAAACTAGATTATATTTCATCTGTAATCACAAACAGAGACGCCAACTACAGTTTATCAGCCAAATCGGGATTGATGCATAAACTCTGATATAATGTATCAAGATTTAGATTATAAATCTAAATTTCTGACTTCATCTCTTAACCCCGTGCATCTCGGTATGAGATACAACAGATGAGACAAAATGTTCACGGTCCCCCTGTTGAAAGCACATTAAAAGGTCATGTGTCATCAGTTTCAGAGTGTCTTTATAAAGCAACCACCTCCTGAGCTATAAGACTGGCTGCTCCCCTCCATTGTGTGTGTCTCTCTCGTTGCTCTTTTCTTTTTTGTATTCGGGGCAGGCTATGAGCAGGTGAAGCCCGGCTGTCCGACTGAGAACAAAATAATTGGCCTCTAAATAACACTCCTGTTTGGAGATCCTTCTGTCTAGATTCTTGCTTGGGTATATGTATTTCTTGTTAGCACCAGGTTCCCCAGTTACATGCTCATTAAACCTAAAGGTGCTGTAAAAATGTTTTTTTTTTTTTTTTTGTCAGCATGCTGTGGTGCTCACATTCCTTTAGATTGAACATCGTAAAGTTCAGCAGAGATCAGAGTTGTTTGTTGTACTATAAAGAAAAGCTGTGAGTTACTGTATGTAAACCCAGAATTCAAGTTGATCTTCAGAAAAAAAGTTATTGTGTATGTTGCTGTAATTCAGTGGGTTTTTATGAATGCAGAAAAAAGCTTTTTCCCAGATGTTATCTGTATTTTAATTAATTTTTTTTTTTTTACATTAAACAGCATACCTCTATTATCATATGGACATTCCAGTTGTTTACTATCTCAAAGTTTTCTTCTGAATGTAAATGCAATTTTAAAATGATATTAATTTATCTATTTATTTTACTGTATCTGCAATCTTTAAACAGATGAACCTGCTGCTTTTCTTTATCTGTTGTTGTTCCAGACGGCTGAACGCCGAGTCCCACTTAATCTGACAATTCTGCTCTATCTACCTATCGATCGTCTTCTCTGCTCCTCCTCTCCCTCATTTATGAGTAGGCACTGCAAATCATGGCTATATGGTATACAGCATTACTGTAATGGAAAAGCAGTGAGCTGAAACTTCTTGTTCCATTTCTGTTGAGTCATGACTCTCTCCAACCCCGTCTCCTAGTAATTCCATTTCCATAGTACTAAATTGAAAGAGCAAATATGATTTTAAGGAAATATTGCTCAAATTACATAATGAGACCTTGTTGTTAGTTAACGTATCTGGCAAGTCTCAAAAATGTTGACAGGTGTAAAACCTCCCCAGGACCACTGCCGAACCTTGGTCCGACAAAAAGAGGTGGTCTCGGTCCCAGAAGTTCCGGCAGGCTATCATCAGAACCAGAAAAAGGAAAAGTGAGCCGCGGTAGCACACGGGGAGAGGAGGAGACCAAGTTTTTAAAAGTCAACTGAAAAATACTAAAATGTATAAAAATGCTGACACTTTCCAGGTGTTTTCAGAGATAATGAGAGAGGATATGAGAGGACGGGAGAGCAATGCCACCTGAAGATAAAGCAATGCCATAATATTATTATTATACTGGCAACAAAATTAATCTGTTCATTCATTTTTCTCCATTAATTCAAACGATGATAGAAGGCTGATGTCAGATGCACTCCTGTCTACAAACCAATCAATGTCAAGTATAGGGAGATGCAGCCCACGTAGGTGATGAGGGCAGGACGTAGGTATGTCATGTAAAATTCTTTAGTGCGCTTGCATAATTGCAATGTGAAACCAAAACTAACCGGATCAAATGTATACAATGTAAAAAAAAAACAAAAAAACTTGAACCTTGTTTCAGACTTTCAGGTGTGAAAACTCCTTAACATTGTAGTTTGGACACTCTCTATCCATCCATCCATCCATCCATCTACGTTATTTTACAGGTAGCCTTCCAGCGATGAGGGTCATTAAAATATCTGACCTCTGTAGCGATGCAGGAGACAATCACACTGAAACAAATCAAAGTCTTTAGAGAAGCTTTCCCAGGTTTATCTGACAGCTCGGAGGCGGGGTGAAACCGCTGGAGTGGAGTCACTAGAAATAGATAGAGGAGCTCTTTATTCAGGACAGAGGGGACTAGAGCTCCCAGAGAAGCATTAGCATCAGAGTACAAGTGCCAGAGAGAATCTGCAAATGTTCTTATTATTATATAATTATATTATAACTAGAGGGCAGAACATTACCATAAAGGATGGTAAGGGCATGTGTATGTGGGTTGAGGCTGTTTTCTCTTAAGACATACAATACATACATACAATCAGGAACCATCTGAACCATCATCCAATTTACTCTCAACTTGTTAAAAACAAGCTGGATAAATCATTACAGCATATCCATGCTTTCTCCAAATGAAACACTACACACACAGTATTGACCACAGTCTAATCAAGCTCCTCGCAGCAGCCACATGCTGTGGCATAAATGAAAAGAGGTCATGTTTTATTTGTTCCCCCAGCTTTTCATCGCAGGGCATTGTTTAGTCTTTGCTACTGCGCTGCGTTGTTTACTTCTACAAGGTTATTCCACTTAAAAACTAAACAGTAATTATCCAGTCTTTAATGCACTTGTGTCCACTTCAAAAGCTGAAAGCTGTTAATGGTCTGCCAACTCATGAGTGCTCTCCCTTTGTGTGTCCGACAATCAGTGGTGGATAATTTATTCTGAAATATACATATTTAATTATAATTTTTGAGAATGTTTCTCTGTTTGACTTTCAAAAAAAAGCAAATTCTTTGTTTTATGAAGCCCCTATTTAGCATTTATAAGCCATATAAAAACAGTTAATAACGGTTTATAACACACCACAGAATAATGTAGTTGTAAGCAGATATAACTGTACAACTGTAACTCCTCTTGTGCAGCATCCATAAGTGGAGGCTGATATATATTACGTTTGCTGACAGCTACATTTATTAAATATTTACAGCTTATCAAAGCTAAATAGGGTGATATAAAGTAAGTTTATTTTTAATGAGGACAGTGATGTCTCTACTGAGCTGCAACATATGCACTGTTTAACTCTTTTGATTGGTTAGTGTCAGGCGGTTGTTTGAGTTGTAGAATGTAGACTGATTGTTCCTCTGGCAGCAAAATTATGTTTTATTTCAGTGGTTGTAGGTTGTTTCAGAGGCTTGGAGTACTGCTTTTTATACATGGAGGTCAAAGGTAGCTATAAACACATAGTGATGTTCAGTGTTCTCTGTATGAGATGGTGGGATGTGGAGGAGGATCAGTTCCATGTTTCTATCCCTGTAACGCTCGGACAAACATGTACACATGTTCTGCCTTGAGCAAAACGGAGCAAAAAGAAAGCAAAGTGCGTTTTGATGTTCACAGGAACAGCAGGATGGATTCAGTTTCATCCCCAGAATACAAGATCTCCTCTCCTTTACTCTCCTCTCCTCTCTACTCCTTGCATCCATTTAAGTGAATGGCATAATTGGCCCCAAAGAAATAAGAAAAGTATGAGCCATTCATAAATCATAATCTGTCACTTAATGTAGTCACTGTATTTTTCTTCATGTACAGAAGAGTCTAACTGTCTACAGTACTGGGCATAGTAACATAACTGTAGTGTAATGTAACACAATCTAAATGAATCTAAAGCAAAGTTATAATTCATTTCTCCTCAGTCCTGTGAATCTTTTCAAAACATATTAAACTACAGAGTTTAACCTCTGGATTTTGTATTACTCATCATTCATCTCTGAGAGGCCCTGTTTGTTAGAAGTGGAAACTTTTACTCAACTTTGTCTCAACTGTGGTCAGCATGATTGATTGACATGAACTAGTTTGCTGTGCTCACAGCCTATCATCAAGCTGCACTGGACAAAAACAAACAAACAAACAAAAACAAGTTCCAAGATGGGCTCCAGAGCTCCACTCTGGCACGATCAAAGAGCTGACAAATAAAAAAAAGATCTACATTAAACAAAAATGACACAGCTGTCACCATTTCATATTAATATTAATGATGCACTGATTGCAATTTTCTCGGCCGATTCTGATTTCCAATTTTTTAAAAGTCTGACCTGCTGATTCAGATTTTTGCTGATTCTGATTTTCTTTATAAGAATTTAATAAGAAAGAAATATTTTCTTTCTTTATATATTCCTTTCTTTCTAGGAGCTATAATTGACAGCATACACAAACATTTTTGTAACTATTCTTTAATGGAATATTGAAATTCAATTGTGTTCATTATCTATTAAATAACTTACATTTTTTTTTCTTGAAATTGGGCATTTCACCGGGGTGATGTTTTTATAAATGTCTGATTAAAGAACTAAAGAACCTCTACACCAATGGCATTTTGTGTGTGTGTGGCTGCACTGCCTGTGCCGCAGCTGCCGTTGTGTGCATGACGTGAACCATAGTGCAGCTATGTGTCGAAAATTTGACTGGCAAAAAAACGGATATACGAGACAGATCTGCTAGTCACTGATGGCCAATCAGCTGAAAACCAGCCATTTTAGATCAGTGGCCGATCGATCGGTGCATCTCTAATTAATATAGCTAATATCTTATGCTAAATAAAAAAAAAAGTC